>CM064329.1:85862050-87112050 GCA_032595735.1 Pelochelys cantorii | reverse complement strand
TATTTGTCAGAATAACAGAATATTATCACACCAGTTTCAATTACTTTGGGAATTTATTTAAAAATATCTCCCAGCCATTATGTCTATAATACAAACAACAAAAAGATGCAGGATTTTTTTTTTGAAAAACTGATTCCTTACTAGGCATATTAATACAGAACTCAGAGCAATAAGTCATTTAAACTACAATACAAAACTATTTCCTACCCTCCTCAGAAGCAGTACAAAGTCTTGATGGGGTCAGGTGTGACAGAGGAGCTCAGGAAGAGGGAAGTAATTGCTAGGAAGGAGCCTGGCTGTGAGCTTGGAGGGGTGATGAATGAGGGTGGAAGATGGGATTTTTGGGATAGGGAGCGTTTGTTAGGGAGCCTCCCCCCATGAAGACCCTGTCTAACTCCTAGTCCCAAGCCTTTCCCATTCAGTCAGGCACATCTGACCTTCCCCATATATCTCTGACAGAGGTGCAAGGGCACATGCAATTTATCCGCCCATCCTCCCCCATCCCCATGTGCTCCTTCACACCATCTCCTCTATCTGCATGTGTCCCTCCATTCCCACTCAGTCATCCTGCTTCCTGTATGTGGCCAGCCTCTTCTCTTCCCTGTCTGCAGCTGTGGCTAGCCCAACAGTGGCTACTCTCTGTTCTGTTGCTACAGCAACTCCTGGTGGGTGAGAGACATAAATGTAGCACCTTTTCAGCAGAATGTGTATTCTGCAGAGAAAGGCATATGAATTCTGCATGTGCACAGGGGAGCAGAATTCTCCCAGGAGTATCAATTGGACAGTCTCACTTGGCCAATATCTTACTTGCTTCTCTTCCTTTTCCTTAACGGAATAGTTAAAAAAGCTTTACCTTCACTTTTCATCTTTGTTCCCCATGGTCAGCTCTTTAGAGAGGCTCAATTCTTGCATCCATGCTTGTGCAAGATTTCTTTTGTCTAGCAATCTTGCTCTGTTTGCTCATGGCCAGAACAAACAGCATTATAGGACTGAGTTTCTAAGTGCTGCTTAGTCTGCCCATTAATCACAGTCTCTTTCTTGCTGTGGGTTTTGCTGGACTTACCACTGCCACCATATTTGATGAACCATGTACTGGGTAATAACATGACATTGCTTCAGTGTTAGAATTGGAGTACAGTTCTGGAAACTCTTTTTAATTTAAGATCAGTGTGACGGGGTGGTGGGGACCAGTGGGGAGAGTCCCACACCCCGCACTACCGCAGCGCTCTGTACGGGTGCCACAGGAACCGCCCGGCAGTGCCAAGAGTGTTCAGCAGGCGCATGCGCAGTAGCACCGGGCATGCCCAGCGCAGCAGGGAGAAGAGCGCAGGCGCCGGCGTGCTGGGGTGGTGGTGCCATCTTTGAAAACGGCAGGCCAGCGGAGGAAGGGAAGGAGGATGGACCAGAGAGCGGGAACCCCGCAAGGAGGGGCAAGGAAGCGTGGGGGCCGCAGAAGAGGCCAGGTGTAAATCTGTAGCGTTCTACCTTGCCCTGCACTAACTGGTCATGTGGACACTGCTAGTGCATATTAAAAGTCCTGTAGGGTGCTTTTCTGGACTGCTGTTTCAGAGCTTAGTATGTGTTAGCACACTCCAGGACTTTTAGTGCATGATAGCAGGGTCCACCTGGCCACTTAGTAAGAGAAGGCTAGTGTGGTGTAGATTGACACCCTTGCTTGTCATACACTTAACAAGGCTTTGGTCTTCCAAGAGAGATTTTCAAAGGCACCAATGTCTCTCAAAAGGAGTTGGATGCCTAATTATAATTTTTTTTTTAAATCTTCCTCTTAGTTCATGAATTACACTGCACCTCAGAATGAAGGAAAAAAACAAATTCCATTTTGTAAAACTGCTTTGATAGCACTTGACACCCTACATTTTCATGTCTGAATTTTCAGAATGTATGTTGGGGGCCAATTTACACTGAATCTAGAACAGACAAAGCGAGCTTTAGAATACATTGTGTACTTGATAGACTCTCATTTTGAAAGACGCTAATGTTCACTTTGTACCTCTATGCATTTAAGACCCAGTTCAAAAGAAAATATAGCTAAGCAGGTAGAACAAGAAGAGTCAAGCACATTGTTTCTAGGAGACCTGGAACAGTTTTTTTTATAGTTTGAATGCTGAGAGCTATTGAGCCAAATATATAGGGTTTATATAATGGAAGCCACTACAAGCCAGGGGGTGTAACAGCACCTACCACTCTTGCTGTTGTCATGGATATGGTGCCATTGCATGGTACAACACACCATATTTCCCAACACAGGTTAAGCTGCTTTAGGATCCCATTTTTCATGTGGAGTAGTGCTCTTTTATGCCACTGTAATCTGTACTGAGGTAGCACCAACGAGTCTCAGTCACTCTGCTAAGTGCTTTACAAACACAGAACAGAAAGCTGGTCCCTGCCTAAAGAGTTCACAAACTATGTACAGTCCTACTAATATCAGTGGGATTATTTCTGAAGCAAGGAGACAAACTCTTAGCATTATTTTCTCATCCTTTAAAAGTTAAGGAAACCTTTGTTCTGGAAACTTTTTGAGGGCTCTGACCTCTTGCCAACAGGTTGGGTACGTAACACCGACGTTTTGCATTTAGATTTGATTTATAGAGGCCCAGATCCTTGAAGGTATTTTGGTACCTAGTTCCTTTGGAGATACTTTTGTGGATCTGGACCACTGTGCCTTTAATCCAAGGTATCAGAAGGACATGGTGATAAAAGAACAAATAACTAAACAGAAGCATCTTCTTACATAAAATTGCTAATCAAATCTCTAGTTAACAGTCTTTATTACTTGTTGAGACTGAAACATCTGAAATTGCAACACTGAATCATTTGTCTCTAACAATTATGACAGTATAATGACAATCTCCAAATGCAAATGAAGTAGAGGATTGGGTTGTACTGTCTATCTTGCTTTCTTTCTGAATGCATCACTGTTCAGTGCAAATCACTGGACTATCTCATATTATTGCCTTCAGAATGTATTAACTGAATTTTCTATGTTTTTTTAGAGGCCATGGTCTAAATTGTGCTATCAGTTGCAGTGCTATAAATCTACATTAGATCAATTGAAATCAATGGAGTTGCTTTATATTTACTCTAACTAATTGCTTGACGTCAATAGAGTGATAATGGTATAAATTCAGAATAAGCAAAATTAGAATTTGATCAGTATGCTTGCACTGTGTCTGGATGAGCTGTAACATATCACAGGCACTAGGATTTTGCTGATAAAATAATACTGTCAGTAAAAGCAAGGATCCACTGGTAATGGTTCACACTGGCACTAATGACACCACATCATGGGTATCCTTGCAGATAATAGATGTCAGGGAACTGGGAAGCATACTGAAGAAGAATGCCCAAGTGATCTTCTCCTGAGATCTTCCTGTCACATAAACAAAAAAGACAGATGATTCAGAGAGTAGGCTGGTGAATAGTGGAAAGTTTGGTTTTGTGGAGTATTGGTCCACCTTTTGTGGAGAGAGGGAGCTGTAGTGTTTGGATGGAACCAGTCTTCTTGGGGATAGACTGGCTAGAATAGTCAGGAGGGGCTGAAACTAATCAAAGGGGTGGGTAAAAAATAGGAAAATATAAGCACTTGTTTAGCATGAAATGAAGATGTTGAGAACAAAATGAAAGAATTTTTTCTCCATGTTCTTCAGTTCCTTAACTGATTATTTGCTAAAGTTAGGAGCCTGGGTAACAAACACGAAATGGAAACTGCTCAAGTTTGTGAGCATAAATTCAATCTAGTTGGCACAACTGAAACCTGGTGGGATGATTCGTATGACTGACTGGAATGTTAAAGTCAGTGATTATAATCCATTTAGGAAAGACTGAAAGGGCAAAAGAGAGGTGAAGTAGCATTCTATCACCAGTGGCATTATCTGTTTTCATGTCTCTGAAATGCTTTGGAAGAAAATGATCTTGAATGCTTATGGGTCAAGGTCCTAATAGATTAAGAACAAGATGGGATATTAGTTGATGTCTTCTTCAGACCACACAATCACCCTAGGGAACAGAATGAACAGTTCCTTATACATCTATTTATAATATTTATGGAAAAAAGATGAATGATCACGGGAGACTTCAATTTGAGCATCATATGCTGAAGATCTCATGCTGTCAGAACTGAGTCATCCTTGGAGTCTGTAAATATTTCCTAACACTTAGGCTATGTCTAGACTGCAATCCTCTTTCGAAAGAGGCTTTTTCGAAAGATACTTTCGAAAAAGCCTCTTTCAAAAAAGAGCGTCTAGACTACAACCAGTACTTTCGAAAAAGCAAGCCACTTTTTCAAAAGAGAGCACCCTGGCAGTCTGGATGCTCTCTTTGAAAAAGCACAGTTTGCATTACATAGCGCCTTTTTTCGAAAGAGCACTTTAGAAAAAAGGCATTATTCCTCGTAAAATGAGGTTTTCCGTGGTCGAAAAAACTGCCGCGTTCTTTCGATTTACTTTTGAAAGAATGCGGCAGCAGTCTAGATGCAGGGGAAGTTTGGCCATTGGTGATATTTCTACCAACTAGTTGTCTTCAGTGGGGTTACAGAGGTGGGAATGAAGACTGATTTTTGGACTGCAGTTGACAATGCATGAGGCAGAATAGAATCCAGCTCATTCTCCTGTTGTAATGTGCTTTAAGCACTAGTAGTAGCGGAGACTATAAAACATCTTTTTGTCCCCAAACTATCACTCTGAATGAAAATATATGAAGTGGAATATGAAGTTCTAATTTTTACATAGTTCATTTATGATTATATTTCACTCCAACATTGTTGAATCCTATCAGCACTGCTGCTTGGCTTTACTTTGAAGTTAGGTGCTTCTTTGATGTGTTTCCTATTAACAACATGAAAACACTGTGTAGGATATTAATTTCTTTTCTCTCTCTCTCTCTCTTTTAGACATATACCCCTACACTGGTAACACAGCAACAAGAACAAATAATGGAAGCTGAGTGAGTCACGTATTAAAAGCCAATTTACTTTTAAATTTGACTATTGCATATAGTCTTTACTGCTGAGCTCAACACAAAAAGAAACAGCTTCAGATACAGTAGGCTTATTTTTTCTCCAAATATGGACAAGGGGCAATGTTGGGTCCTGCCCAGCATTCACCCCACAGCTGAGTGCCTGTTCTGGCAGAGGCTAGGGCACAAATGAGAACAAACTGGGAGAGGAACATCCACCGATGAGAGAGGTGATGATAATGGGTTAGAAAAAGCAACTGGATGATATGATGCAACTTATCTTTCCACCAAAGGAGATTCTCTCATATTTATAATCCAGCACGTAGTCTAGTTGGAATCTCAATTATTGCTGAATGATCCTCCTCAAAAAGTAGCAAAGATTACCATAGGAACTTGATTTAGTGAACCCTCTTCAGCAAAGCCATTAATGGATGAACTCAAGCACTTGTTTAAATGTTTTGCTGATTCAAAGTCTTTATTATTTGCATCAGGTTTGGAGATGACAACCTTTTATTTCTGATAAGCAGGTTGCCATCCTTATTTATGTCTTTTGTCTCAAGACTAAATTAGACTAGGTAAAAAGGAGCGGGGGAGTCTCCTTAAATTAATTAGGAAGCTAAAGCTAGGACAGAATGAAGCAGCCCACTCAGTCCTGGTCTACACTAGAGAGTTATTTGAAAATAACTCCCCTTATTTCAAAATAACAAGAGGAGCATCCACACTACCAAGCCTGTTATTTCAAATAGTTATTTTGAAATAGCTGTAGTGTGGATGCTCCATTGCAGCTATTTCAAAATAACTACTCCCCAGAGCCATTCAAAGTAATTACCCCTCAGTGCTTCCTGGGGCTCTAAGTCGAGGTAGCACGTCCACATTAAGGGTATGTCTACACTGCAGAGCTTTTTCAGAAAAATGGCAGTTTTTCCGAAAAAACTTCAGTTATGTCCACACTGCAATTGCATTCTTTCAGAAAAAAAAAATCGAAAGAACAGAGGGGTTTTTCCAACAGCAGTAAAACTCTTTCTATGAGGAAGAACGTTTTTTCCAAAAGAGCTCTTTCAGAAAAAGGTGTGTGTGGACGGGGAAGCACCCTTGTGGCAGGCACCCTCGTGGTCTGGAGCAGAGATCCTGTCCCTCCTCGAGCTATGGGGGGAGGAGGAGACCCTACATGATTTCCGCTCCAAATGCCGCAATGCGGACACTTATGGCTGGATGGCCGGGGCCCTGGCGGAGTGGGGACACCCACCCTGGACCTTAGAACAGGTCTGGAGTAAGGTGAAGGAGCTCCGTGAGGGATATGCGAGGGCCAAAGAGCATAGCTCCTGTGGCAGCACAGGATCCCACACCTGCCCTTACTTCGATGAGCTGCACCAGATCCTGGGGTGTGGGGAAGCCCTTTCCCCACCCGTGGTCGTCGACTCTGGCCTCAAGACACCTGTCACCGCCTGGCCGGAGGTCACAGAGGAGGAGGAGGAACAGCAAAGGCAGGAGGAGGAGGCGGACGACACGGCAACCATCCTGACGCTATCCCTGGAGCCGGGAGCCTGGACGTGTCACAGGCATCGTCTATTGCCGGGGAGGGATCTTCAGGTGAGTGCTCTCAGTTTGTCACACACACAGGGTGGGAGAGGTAAGTGCAGAGGGGGAGGAGTGTGAGCATCGTTCAGCCTGCTTGTGCTGCAGTCTGTGCACATGGAACCACATGCAGCGTGACTGTGCACCATGTGGACTCAGCAGGCAGCCCCTGAACCCACCCAGGATCCACACATGTCTGGCCGTGGGGGTGGGGAACGCCCTCCCACCATCTGCCACAACTGGAAGCAGGCTAGCCACAAGGGCGCAGGCATGACCCCATACACACTGAGGAGTGCCACACACAGCACACGGGCATGCCTGTATGTGTGAGACATCACCCACTCCAGCAGACACCGTGCCCCCCACGCCACCCCCAGCCCTGAGCCCCCCTGCTCAGCTTTTTTTAATGAAAGATAAATACAAAGTTTGTTCTGTTAAAATCCAAACAGGTGTCTTTATTCAGAGTTCAGGGAAGGGGGGGAGGGAAGGGTTGTTGTGGGAAAGGGATTTTGGGGCAAGCCAGAGGCTCCTGGTGGGGAGGCCCTGGGGAGAGTTACTGGGGTCCTTGAGACAAATTCTCCCTCAGGGCCTCACAGATGCGCACCCCCAGTTGATAGGCTTGGCGGATGGAAGCTGTCCGCGGCTGCTCAAAGGGTCTGAAGCACCCCTCCCCGGGAGGAAGGCCTCTCCCTTCCTCTCCACAATGTTGTGGAGGACACAACACACCAAGACAACCTTAGGGATGTTGTGCTCCCCTGTGTCAAAGTGGGTCAGGAGGCACCTGAAATGCACCTTGAGGCAGCTGAAGGCACACTCCACCTTCATCCTCACCTGGCTGAGGCGGGAGTTAAATTGGTCCCTGCTGGTGTCTAGGTGGCCAGTGTATGGCTTCATCAGCCATGGCATGAGGGCATAGGCCACATCCCCCATGATGCACAATGGCATCTGCACATCCCTAACTGTAAAGTCACGGCGGGGGAAGAATGTGGCCATCTCCAGCTTGCCGTAGAGGCTTGAGTTTCGAAAGACGTGGGCATCGTGCGCCCTGCCCAACCACCTGACAAAAATGTCAGTAAAATGTCCACTGTGGTCGACCAGAGCCTGCAGCACCATTGAAAAATAGCCCTTGCAGTTGATATACTGGGCCACTCGATGTTGTGGTGCGCGGATCAGGATGTGGGTCCCATCTATGGCCCCCTTCCCTCCCAATTCCCCCTTTCCCAAGGGTTCCACTTTTCCAGGACTCTCCTCCCCCCCCCCCCGCTGTAGGTATTGCAGCCCCAGAGTGCCTTACCTCCATTAGGAGGGCCTTGGTGATGGATTTCCCCATGCCGAACTGGTTGCCCACTGACCAGTAACTGTCGGGGGTGGCAAGTTTCCAGATGGCAATTGCAACCCGCTTCTCCAGGGGGATGGCAGGTGGGTGTCGTATCATTGGAGGGCAGGAGAGAGCCAGGCACTCAGCTCCAAAAAGGTGACCTTCCTCATGCAGAAGTTTTGGAGCCACTGCTAGTCATCCCACCGCTCCATGACCAGCTGGTCCCACCAGTTGGAACTTGCATCCAACCTCCAAAAACACCTCTCCACTGTGGTGTGTGGTTGCACGAGTCTTGCTCCTGCACCCAGGGAGAGGGTCTCAGGAATGAGCTCGGAGTTGAGCTCATGCAGGGCCATGAAGGCAGCCTGCAGAAAGTGCTGCAGAAACTGCAGCATGGCCGTATGGGACCATTGCATACCCAGGGGCAGCTCCGGCTCAGGGGCACAAAGAAAAAAGCTGTTGCATCCAAAAAAGCTGGGCAACCAAAGCAGGCACTGCAAGAACTTTGCTGTTCCTCGAAGAGGTAGGCAATCACACAGCAGAAGCAGAGAAATGGCTGTCCGGGGGCCTCGCACCAGCACTTGGAAGCAACTAGTGACCTAAAGCCCTGCCTGAACTGGTTCCGGGTGGCCTTATATGCAAGATAGCATCCAATCAGTCTGGACGCTATCTTTCGAAAAAGCAGACTGCTTTTTCAATGCTCTTTGGCAGTGTGGACGCTCTCTTTCTGGAAGATCTCTTCTGGAAAAGCTTCTTCTGAAAGATGCCTGCAGTCTAGACATAGCCTAAGGGAGTCTGCCTTGGACTAATTTGGCTTCTCTGTAGTGACACGCTATTTTGATTTTGTTATTTCAGGCGTTATTTTGAAATAATTTCATAGGGTAAACATGCCCTCAGTAACTAGACAGTCTCACCACAAATTTATTTATCGGTGCTCCATGATCTGCACTGGCAGCATAAGAGTTTGAGTGGAATGTAGGGTACAGCTGGTCTGGAATTTCCTGTCCAAAATTATTTTGAAGGAAAACAGTGTTTTTTACAAACTCAAATTTCTTTTTTTTGTACTCTTTTTCATTTTTCTGCCAAGAAAATTGAACTTAATTTTTTTTGCATGTAGAGTCAAGCTGAACAGAAACATTTCATTTTGCATGTTAAATTGTTCTTCCTAAAGTACAGCAGTGCCTCATGGGACTTGTTGATTGTGTGCTTCATGTCTCCATTATCTCCTACACACAGCAGGTAGCACTTTCAAAATGAGATAACAATTTGTTAGTCACTTACCACAGAGAAGCTCAAAAAAGTCCTTAAGTCAGCAAATAGAGGCACAGGTTAACCCAGAGTCCACTTTGGTCAAACTAGTGTACTCAGCAGCCCAAGTTCTTATGCACTCCATTTCTGGTCCTGTTTCATTCCCTTTGTCCTTGGACCCTTATGAGAGATGCTTAGCACATCCAAAGGCAGCCCTTATTCCCATCATGTGACTCCTTTCCCTCTCTGCTCTCCAGCTGAAGTCATGTATTGCCCTCACCAGGTTTCCTACTGTTAAACAATGGTTGTTCAGTTGTTGGGAAGGTCTCATTGTCTTTCTGGATCCTCTGTAGATTAGGATATTTTCAACAGGTTCTTTAAGACCTATTCATTCCATCCAGACAGCAAAGTGACACACACTCCTCATCTTTCCTGCGCTATTCCAGAAGCAGAATTAACCTTTTTATCCCTACTGGGTATCAATACAAAGTACAGAGGGAAATTGAGGCACACATAGGCTTCATAAAAATATTAGAAAAATGTCCCCCTTTGTCCAACAGGCCCAACCTTTTCAGTTGGAGATGGATGCTCAACTTCTTTGTGCTTCTGAAAAATATCCCCCTAAATCCCTGCATCTTCTATGCTCTATGCTACAGCCATAATTCTGGCCAAGGAGAACTAGACTTCTTAGAACTGAATACCACACACTGAGCCAAAGTTATGGTTTTGAGCAATGTGAAACTGCCCAAACTATCTGGCTTGTGCCTTGGTATTCAGGAGACCTATATTTGATTTCCAATTTTGAGTTTTTAACATTAGGTTAAGTGAGGCTGGTTATCCTGAAATGAGATTTTGCTCAGATCTTGCAGAGGGAGGTGTTTCACAACAATCTGTCTTTGAGTTGACTGATAATGGGTTCCAGCCAGTCATCTTCTGTTGGAAATGTGTGACCCAGGAGTCAAAGGGTTGTAACAGGGAAAAGGGATTAAACAGAAAAAACAAAAGTGAGTTCCAGAAAGTGAGGAACATGAAGACCCTCAAATTTCAGTGAAAAAGACAAGCAATAAAACAAATTAATTATAGCTTTGAGCCTTCAATGTGTGGGTGTGTGGACAACTGATAGGAAAAATAGACACTATTTTGCCAGCACATGCTAGGTCGGATCACAATTTAACTTTTAAATACGATGGTCTGACAATAAATCTAGTTGTGATCATTTTATTTTGCATACCAATTCCCTTTGATAAAAGCAGGGAAGTGTGACTTACAAATCATGCTATTATGATTGTCTTTTGTTTCTCTGACCGACTTTGAGAATAAGATTAGTATATTTGTTTCTTTATTTCCCTTCATTTGTGCTTTAAAAAGCCAGCTTTGGTTTTATCACTGTTAAACAGAAATGACCTTTACTTCAGTAACTAAGCTGATAATATTGTGTAAGCATTTTGCAAAATTGGCACGCTATGTAGTTTGGGTCAAAAGTAGATAGATCACTTTTTTCCCCAAGGATCCAATAGCAGTGTAATTACAATGAGTGGGGTGTATGTGTGAGACACCCAAAAAAGAGTTAATGCGTATAAGTGTACCTCATGATGATTACCAGATGAGTTCTGATGATGGACAGTTGTGGTGAGTGGACTGTTTGTAGTCTCGGGCAGAACTAGAATTCTCCATCTCTAGCTGGACTGTGCAATTTCCATTAAGATCAGCTGAAGAAAATTCTTACTATTAATATATTTCTGTGGGGTTCCTAGCTATACTCCAGACTCTTAATGCCTATTATTCCAAATACAAGAGCGAGGTGATTCTGGGCAACTATATTATAGTATGTCACAAGAAATATTTTAAAATAAGCCTGGGAGACTGAGTAGAGCTGTGAAAAAGGCATTATCCATTTTTGTTTGTATTTAGTAGCTATCTCAATGGTGCTAAGTGCTGACTGGCTCTGTTCAGGTGTGCTAGAAAGGGCGGCAGATGGTGCAGAATCATAGAATATTAGAACTGGAAGGGACCTTGAGAGATCATCAAGTCCAGTCCCCAGAGAACCCTTCTTTTTTCTACCAGACCCACCCAGCAGTAGTTCTAATTGGGCTGAATCCGCTAGAGAGACAGTTAAGAATTTCAGAGTGGCTCAGAGTTCCTGCTCCTTAAAGGAAGGAGCATTTGGAGAGGCTGGCCAAAAATTTCCCGTCTAAACTTTTTCTGATGGAAGAATTGGTTTTGTGACTAAACAAAAAAGTTCATGGCAAGTGCCAGTCAGCTTTCTTCAGACTTCCAATTTTTTATTTTTGTTGGAAAATTGCAATAGATTCATTTTGCCTAAAAAGCAATATTTTTTGTTTTTCACCTCCCCCAGCCATTTCCTCCTCTGAACATCTATAAAATGATGTTGTTGTTTTTGCCCTGAAGCATGGGGCCTGTGGCAGTTTCCATGATCTGTCCTATGGATGGTATGGATCTCCTTGCACCCGTTCTGGGCACCACCAAAAATTATACAAAGCTGGCGTCCATATCAATGCATAATATATGGTTTTTTGAAGCTGCAGTATCTTGCTGACTTTCTTTTCTTGAACTATTCCAAATGTGTGTGGTGCTTCCTCTTCTGTCTAATGACTTCACTGGTTTGATCTGTTTCTGTATGTATAGGCTTTCTGGGGAGATCATGCAAATGTGGTAATTTTACTGGTCCCATTTTTTGTAGGTCCAATGAAAGTATTGCATCACCCACCTTGTCTCTTTAATATCCTGGGATCAAATATCTACACTTCCCAGGCTCAGTTATACCATGAAAGCATAGCCCTGCATTGTAGGCAGTGTGAAGATACACTGCCTCAGCAGGAGCTCTGGGTTGCATTATGAGGGCTTCAAGGAAATACTTAAAGCAGTCAGCAGGTGTTATGGTTACCAGTGATGTGTAAAACTTTCATATTTAATAATATCTCAGTAGTTTTCATGACATTCTAGAGAGATGTCTTGGTAACATAGATTATATTTAAGTTATTTGAATTAATACATAGACACTTGTCACATGTTGAGTGTCCTTCCTGCTGTCAGAGATGGGCCAAATCTTCGAGTCCATACTTGGAAGTCCAATTCTCTACTGATTTTTTGTTTAGCTTTCTGATACTCTTCATGTATTTTGTCTTTGATTTAATTTTCCCCTTTAATCTTTGTATGTTGGAGTGCAGGTGTTTGGTATGTTGTTCCTTTAAAAAAAAGGAAAACTACATTTAAAAATGCCAAATCTCTCTTCTGGTGTTTTGTAATCACTGGGGCCCATTTATTTTGGAATAGTCTTAAAGTCAAAAGACTTTCACATAGTCAAGTTTCAACAAAAATAAGCCTTCTGATCAATGTTCCCGCTACTCTTTTCCATCCATATGTGCAATACATTTGTAAAGTGCACCAAGACATGTGTGAATGCGCACCACCAGTAGAAACAAAAGCCAAGCTGAGGGCGCTCTGCTACTCAGGTAGGTGGCATTTGTATCTCTCCTGAGTGGCTGCACAAGCCCACAGCTTACAGGGACTACCGCTTCTGATTTGTCCGTGATTTAAGTGAGTTAAATACACTTTAACTCAAAGTGTATTTGCAATAGATATGTCAAACAATCGAAGCAGAAATAGAAAACTGAAGCTTGGGAATTTATAGTGGTGATAGACTATAGATATTTAGGATACAAACTTGATCAAATATTGTTTTGATTCATTTTACTTCCTGATTTCTTTCGTGTTTTGTTGCATCATTTTAATATTGGAGTGATTAGTTACATTTGTGAGTGGGACTGTTCCATTGTTGTTACACTGGGTAAGACGGTTCATTTGTTAGGTAGTCAACTGTGGTATGGCAGGTAATTTCATTTTGATATTTTTCTTACCGGGGAGAACTGGCTTTCAATCCTTCAATCAAGGATTGAAACTCTCTACGGGTACATCTACACTAGCCCCCTAGATCGATCTAGGGAGGCTAATGAAGGCGACCGAAATTGCAAATCAAGTCCGGGATTTAAATATCCCACGCTTGATTTGCATGTTCCCGGCCTGTCGCCATTTTAGAAATTGACTAGCCCGAAGTAACTGCCCGCGTCTACATGCGGCAGTGAAACGGGATTCCGATTTAAAGCCTCTAAGCCCCTAAGTCGAATTAGCTGGTAAACCTCATTGCAGGAGGAATACCAGTTAGTTATCCATTTAGGGATCTGGTGGCCAAAGTCCATATGGGATATAACTTGAACAGTTCCACTCTATTTTTGAAAGCATCAAGTGATAACAAAAGAAATGGATCTTCTTGTGATCTGGCATTATAGATGATTGAAGTACCCCCAATATTTTCTAACAACTATCTGTTCTTAATGAATCCAGTTTGATCTGGGTGTATATAAACTGGGAACATGGACTAGTCAGCTGGCTAATATTTTTGCTAAAAATCTTTGATTCAGCAGTGACACGATTGCTCTGAAGTTGTAAAAGGCTAAACTGCAGTAGCTTCTTTCATAGGCAGGTGAAATTCCTCCATTAATACAGTAGAGCTGAGGGTACTTCTCCAGGGAACCACTAATTCCTCCTTAAATAATTTATAAAATTAATCTAGAAAGCCATCAAGATCTGGGGTTTTAGCACTATTTATACTTAACACTAGGATTTTCAATTCTGTTTCTTTCTTTGCCAATTTTGCTTATCTTTAGTAAGCTAGCTCCTGCCAGAGATCTTTGTGGTAAATCTTAGGTCTTGGAGTATCTGAGGAATAGAGGCTTTCATAATATGAAGCAAAGTCGCAGTTTCATTAGCATGTATAACTATCTTTTGCTGACTGTTTAATTTGTGGAATAACACATTGCTTTGTTCCTGAATCGTTTTTAAGTTTTTGGGCTAACAACCTATCACTTTATTTCCTCTTTTTTTATGAACTATCTTCTGTGTATATCCTAAAGGTTTTTTTTAGTGGCATCAGTCAGCAATATATTCAATTTTCTCCTAAGATTTTTTTAATCTGTATTTTTAACATTAAATATGTCCTACTAGAAGATTTACTGAGCATTGCTTGCCTCCTTAACTCAAATAAGATATGTCTTTCTTCATTTAAATCAGTGCTCTGGGCTGGGACTGGGGATGAGGGGTTCAGTATGCAGGTTGTCCTTGGGAGAGAGGACAGCTCCAGCCCTCTGTGACTGCAGCAGCTTGGGACCAGTTGAGAAGTACCTATCCATGGCCACTGAAGTGTGCACAGATGGAGGAGGAGTACATGTCCCTCAGCTGGGGAACAGACAGACATACAGAGAAACAGACATACAAACAAACTCTCTGAAATATATAGTAGATAGCTTTCCTTTTCTCTACCCTTGGCCCCTGCTGGCCCAATGTGGTTATAGCTATCCTGGTCCCTGTCTCTGGCCCTTTGCTGCTCCACTGTGGTCATTCTGCAGCACAGCTCCCTCCTACAAGACCCCTCCCTTTCCATTTTATGAGAAACAATTGAATTTGGGGCACATCCCATTATCCTGGCACAAACAAACCCTGACCTTGTTTTCAGTTATGGTAAGAGGAAGCTGCATACCAAATTTGGTGGTTCTTAACTTGTTTAGGAAGAGTTTTTGAACAAATGGACTCATGAACAAACAGACACACATTTCTAAAATATACAGTAAGACCATGTAACTGCTGAGAGTGTGAGTAGAATGTATGGATGCAATTCTCACCAGCATTCTGAGAGACTAAAATGATGAGGGAGGATAAGGAAGCAAATACACCAATGACTGCTGTGTTTAATCAGTTCTATCCCACTAAGGAACTGGTGTGCAAATTGAAGTCTCCTCCAAATGTAACTTCCTCTAAAATGTTGCAGCATTTTAAAGACATTGTTTAAAAAAGTCTTGCATTGTCATAGAAATATACACTAAACCCACTGTTAACCCAGCAATCGAGCCCTTCAGCAAGATAGACCATCTCTCCTTTTCTTAATTCATTGTTAATCTGAAAGATACATATTTAACCAAATATGTTCACTCCTCTTTTCTTTACCTGAAGCTGCTGAAACCAATTACTTTCCACACCCATAATTTGGTCCTCTTTAAAATGAGATTCTTGAAACTGTATAATTTGAGAGTGGGTTTTTTAGTTCTGTGGAGTTTTTCCCCTTTAATGACACTTAGCCCTCTATCATCCAAAGATTACTTTAGAATATAACATTTTATTTTATTAAAAAACTTAATTCTTTAACTGTTTGATAGCATGAACCCTTGTGTGGCCAGTGTCTCATTTTTAATTATGGTGCAGTGATGATGGTGTACCTCATTATGTTTGGTTACTGTTTATAACCTACCTTTTTCATGCAGCTCCCCCCACTCCAACTCCCACATTCCCTCTCCTCTCTTGCATTCCCCTCAGTCTAAATCCACAGATAAAATATCAACATAGCATATAAAACAGCCCTGAAATGACAGTGTGGTGCTGAACCCTAAACATCCACACTCTTCATTTGAACTCTTTTAGACTACTTCTGTTGCAGTCCAAAGAGGATACATTTTTCATCACCTAAAGGAATTTAACCCATACCCTTCAATATAGATTATCACCTGGTCACTTAGGTTACATGCTTAGTTTATCTTATTTTATTTTAGGCTTAGTCCATCCTGTGCTTTTCAGCACATTAGGCTACCCACATTCTCCATGCTGGTTTATCAGCTGCCATATGACCCAAGCCCTCCCATTTCAAATTAAAAGTTTATATTACACTGATAATTGTATGCTTCCAAGTCAACCTAGGTATATCATTTTTTCTCGTTGGATTTTCTGGCTTCCAACTGAGAGCCATAATCGGTAGTCGGTTATGATCCATTCATAACACATGCACTAGACATTGATGTCTTCTCTCACAAATTATTTGTGATAGAAACCTCACTTTAGCTATTTTTCTGACCTTTATTGTTCATTTTTCTTTCCTCATAATTTACTCCTAATATTCTCTGCAAGCACTTATGATGAAACGCATTTAACTTCTGAGCATCTGTTTTCTTAAGTTGTCAGGTTTTACTGCCACAGGTTGCTATGGCTACAATGGCTGAGTAGATGCTTGGTTTTGTATGTAAGGATACGGTATTAAGTTTCCAAATGTTCCTAAATTTATCAAAGGCTGTTTGCTTTGCCAATTCTTATTCTTATTTTCTCAGAGCACGTACCATCTTGGCTTATTATGTTTCCAAGATATTTGAATCGACCTACTCTCTCTGGCAGTTCATTGTCTATTTTGATGTTTAAATCCATATCTCCAATTACCATGGTTTTACATTTTTTTTATGGGATAGATTTATTCAGACTCCCTCAGGGCTCTTCCCTATCACCTCTTTTTTTCCTTCAATAGCCTCAACCCATTGTCACATGACAAAAAAAAAATGGGCAGACAGGCCAAACGGTTGGAGCAGGAGACAGTAGCTAGTAGTCATTCGGTTGTTATGCTTATGGGATCTTATGTTATGCACATGGGATCTTTTTCAGATGAAAAGGCAATATGCCACGTTTATTAAATATAAAGGAGAAAAGTAACGAGAAGTCCTGTGGAACCTTATAGACTAACAGATTTATCGGAGCATAAGCTTTTGTGGGCAAAGACCCACTTCATCAGATGCATGTAGTGGAAATTCCAGAGGCAGGTATAAATATACAGGCACATGAAAAGAAAGCAGTACCAATCAAGAGAAAGGCCAGAGATAACGAGGTCAATTCAGTAGAAAAGTAGTTAGCATATGCTCTCACACACACATGCACACGCACACTGTCTTGCCAGTTGATGTTATAATTACCAGTCTGTTGCTCGCCTTCGCTAGTTAACCAAGCCAGTGAAGTACGAGGATCGGGACCAGGTTCCATTTAGCCCAGTCTGAGATCTGAGTGGAAATGGATGACGAACCCAAAGTCTGTGCCAAAGCAGCTGCTTCTTAGCAGTTTCCTTGCATTGGGACAAGTGGGTTTTGCATCATCATGCTGTCTTGATGAGTGCTTCTTTTCTCAGTTGTTCTTCTCATCCCTTATCTGTTGTCCCATCATGCTGGTTTTGGTCACTGCTATCTTGTCTTGATTGATAACTGCCTACCTTCCTTCTTCAGAGTCCTCAGTATGCCCCCTTCTCACGTTTTGATGATGTTCTGCAATCATCCTGGTGCCTTTTCATTCATCCTGGTCCCTTCGTAGAACATCTGGTGATGGCCTTCCTGCTTATCTCCTAACACATACATTCCTCATTCACACAACCGGGAGCTGTCATTAACATAGAAACAATATAAGCATTTGGGCAAGGACATCAAGTTACAGTTTTAACAGACACATCTTTTTTTCCACAATATTCATCTCAAGTCTGAGTTCAAGTAATAATCATAAGGGTCTGTTTTTGTCCTTAACATTAGATACAAGCAAATACAAGCAGTTTGCCTAATACTAAACTATTGCAACATTATCCTAACTTAGATATAGCGAAAACAGAATTTCATACTAGACAGTCAAGTCAGGAATTAACCTGACTGAGGCTGAGCTCCATCTGGAGTAAGACTGGACAGGGGCAGTGCTGGGAACAAGCAAGTATAAGAGCTATAACAGCAGTGAGCAATCAGCACCCTGCTGCTGGTCTTAGGAACAAACCAGTACTTCCCCCTGGCTGAACCACCAATTGAGGCCCAGCTGCACTTGTTAGATGGCTTGGGGGGCTAAAATAATAGGGAAGGAGTCTAACTTTGGATCTTCATTTCTGAAAGTGAGACTTTACGCATTGGAGAGGGTCCAGCGGAGGGCAACCAAAATAATTAGGGGGCTGGAGCATATGACCTACATGGAGAGGCTGAGGGATTTGGGCTTATTTAGTCTTCAGAAGAGAAGAGTGAGGGGGGATCTGATAGCAGCCTTCAGCTTTCTGAAGGGAGGTTCCAAAGAGGATGGAGAGAGGCTGTTCACAGTAGTGATGGATGGCAGAACAAGGAGCAATGGTCTCAATTTACAGTGGGGGAGGTCTAGGTTGGACATTAGGAAAAACTCTTTCACTAGGAGGGTGGTAAAGCACTGAAATGGGTTACCTAGGGTGGTGGTATAATCTCCATCCCTAAGTTTTTAAGTCTCAACTTGACAAAGCCCTGGCTGGGATGATTTAGTTGGGATTGGTCCTGCTTTGGGCAGGGGGCTGGACTTGATGACTCCTGAGGTCTCTTCCAGACTTGGGATTCTATGATTCTATTATCCTGTATTTTATCTACTTTTTGAGATAGAGAATACTGAAATCAAAGTTATGGTCATTGCACTTAAGGAAACTCTGTAAGGGTATGTCTACACTAGCCCCCTAATTTGAACTAGGGTGGCTAATGTAGCCATTCGAACTTGCAAATGAAGCCCGGGATTTAAATAGCAGGAGGAGTAACAGTTAATCCGAACTAAGGACTTAGTTTGGATTAACTTCTGACTGCCGCGTGTAGCCGCGGGCAGTCAGTTCGAACTACGGGACATTTAAAAATGGCGCCCGCCCGGGAACATGCAAATGAAGCCCGGGATATTTAAATCCCGGGCTTCATTTGCAAGTTCGAATGCCTACATTAGCCACTCTAGTTCGAACTAGGGGGCTAGTGTAGACATACCCTAATATTTTCTAACATTAACATTATGACAGTTTTCTTGTGGCAAAAAGATGTCACTAGAAAAGTTCAAAGGTAAAGTGTATAAGCCTGCAATTTGACGCATCTTAATGTATGGAACAAGGTGCTGGCCAGTCACAAGAAAGGAATTCACTATGCTCTCCACCATGGAAATAAAGATATTGAGATGGTCAGAGAGTTAGATGTGCTGTAACAGGCAATGAAATGAGATTGCAAGGGCCTAATACGGGTTTCTTCAACTGAAAACTAGTTGAGTGACACTAGACTACATTGGTATGGCCACATTCAGTGGAAATCTGAGCGCTATAGTGGTAGTATAGCTCTTCATTGTGACTGGAATATGACTAAAGGGGAGACCAAAGACTGGGAAAATGAACCAGTTATCAACAGACCTCAGGAAGATCTATCTGCTGACAGGTGGGTGAACAATCAAGAGTTTTGGAAGAATATAAAAGTTGATGACCTCAAACAGAGGAGTGGCAAAGAAAAAAGAAAAGGCTATTCCTTTTTTGAGACTCTGAAGAAGTCCCTCCTTCTTAATCTTTAGGTTATTCCTCTGCTATGGAGCTCTTTTGTTCAGCCTCTCATATGCTATTATCTTTCCCCAGGTTTCATTGTTTGCAAGAATTTTCAGCAGCTTATCTAGAACTATTATGTCTGAAGTATCCTTAATATGTTTTGAGATTTGGATTTTTATCCCAAGTGACTATTTTTTCCTGTAAAATAAAGTCTTTGGGTTTTTTGGAAGCTGATTGAGAGTGTAAATGAGAATCCCCATCTGTAGCAGACACAGCAGCACTCAGAGGGTATGTCTACACTTCAGAGTTTTATCGGAAAAACGGCCATTTTTCTGTCAAAACTTGAGTTACATCCACACTGCAATCACGTTCTTATGAAAGAAAATCAAAAGAATAGAGGGGGTTTTCTGGCATTGGTACTCCTCTTTTTACGAGGAAGAACGCCTTTTCTGAAAGCGCTCTTTTGGAAGAAGGCATGTGTGTATGGGGAGGAGGGCTTTCTTTTGAAAGAAGAGGCCTCCAGGAAATAACACAGGTGCCTGTTGGACACTCCATCCAAAGTAATCACAACTCTATAGTTCCTGTCTCCTGGGACCTCTTAAAGCTGTAGGCACCCTGGACAAGCCTTGTGGTAGGAAGCTGGCCTGGGAGCAGCACCTGACTGCGCGTCTCTCCCTGTCACAGGCCTGCTCACCTATGGCAGAGCCACAAGCTCCCCGAAACCTCCCTGGCCCTTGCAGGGAGCAGCCCCAGGGGTCCCTCCTCGAGCTGTGGGGTGAGGAGGAGACATTGCAGGATCTCTGCTCTAAGTGCCGCAATGCAGACATCTTTGAGCACATGGCTGAGTCCCTGGTGGAGCGTGGACACCCACCCTGGACCTTAGAACAGGTCCAGAATAAGGTGAAAGAGCTCCATTAGGGATATGTCAGGGCCAGAGAGCACAGCTCACGGTCAGGGGCAGGACCCCACACCTGCCTCTACTATCAGGAGCTGCACCAAATCCTGGGGGGTGGGGAAGCCATTTCCCCGCCTGTCATGGTGAACTCTGGCCTTGAGACCCCCGTCATCACCTGGCCGGAGGTCATGGTGGAGGAGGAGGAAACCAGGAACAGCAGGAGGAGGAGGCGGACACAGTCACCCTGTCCCTGGAGCTGGTGCCTGTCAGTCAGGACGTCTCCCAGGCCTCATCTGATGCTGGGGAGGGATCTTCAGGTGAGTGCTCTCAGTTTGTCACACACACAGGACAGAGGAGGTGTGCGCACAGGGATTGGGGTGCGAGTGTCGCTCCGGCTGCTCGGGCTGGACATTATGCTGCTGTCCATGCATGTGAAACCACATGCAGCATTAGTGTGCACCATGCCGACTCAGCAGGCAGCCCCTGAGCATGCGTGGGATCCTGCTGCTAGGCTCGGGGGGGGCCACACATGTCTGGTCCCGGGGGAAGGGGGAATGCCCTACCACCACCTGCCATGGCTGGAAGCAGGCTAGCCACAAGGGCACAGGCACGACCCCATACACACTGAGGAATGCTGCACACAGTACATGGGCATGCCTGCATGTGCGAGGCACCACCTGTTCTAGCAGACACCACTGCGAGGTGCAGGGGTGCGTGTGGGTCCCAGAGATGGCCAGGCTGTTCCCGGTTCCTCTGCCGCTCATCAGGGGATCCCACTGTGGCCAGACACTTCCCTTCCTGCCTGTCTGTGGGCTGGAGGCGGGGTGGGAAGTGGGCAGCATGGTCCCCTGGGCATCTTGGGGCCCCTGTGAGGCAGGGCCTGCTGTGCAGTCCACACATGGCCTGGCTCCCGGGACATCCCCCTCTTGTGGCCCAAGCACTGTTGGTCGCTGCTCACAATGGAGGGCATGGCCTCAGGGACAGTGTCTGCATAGATGACTGAACGCTTCTCCCTCTTTGTGTTCTCCACAGCCGGGACTGAGGGCCGAGTCATACCACCAGAACCAGCCGGCAGAGCCCGGGGGACCCGAAGGCGTGCCAGAATCCAGGAAGACCTCATGTGCCAGCATGTCAGCATCCTGCACGACATACAGCAGACCCTGGCGCAGAAGGTCTGCACATGGGACCAGCTCATGTAGAGGTGTGATAACATCATGTCATGCATGATGGCACAACCGCCTGCTGTTGCTGCTCCTGGCTTCCATCCTCCTGCCCCCCTCCTATGTCCATTTTTCCTCTGCCTGGCCCCCAGGTGATGCCCATGCCCCCTCCCCCTGCGCCCCTGCCATCCCTGATCCTGTTCCAGCTCCTCCTCCTTCATACCCCCCTGTGGTCCCCGGACCCACCCGACCCCAACTCTGATGAGGTCCCCACACCTGAGGTGGCACATCTAGCCACCCTTCTCTCCCTCCAGGTTATGAGCCCCCCTCCTGCTCCAGGTTATGAGCCTTCTCCCTCTCCCCTGCTGTTTTTACAGAAAGATCATTACAGAGTTTGTTTTATTCAAAACCAAACAGGTGTCTTTATTGAGAGGTCAGGGAAGGGACAAAAGGGAGGGGTTGTGGTGGGGAAGGGATAGGGCAGCAAGCCAAAGGCCCCTAAGAGGAGGCTCTGGGGAGAGTTACTGGGGTCCTTCAGAGAACCTGTCCCTCAGGGCCTCCTGGATGTGCACCCCAGCCTGATGAGCCTGGCAGATGGCAGCTGTCCACGGCTGCTGGAAGGGTTGCACCTCGTGGCCAGTGTCTGCCCCCCACCCTGGGAAGAAGACCTCGCCTTTCCTCTTCACAATGTTGTGGAGGACACAACACCCCGAGACCACCTTGGGGATGTTGTTCTCCCCCACGTCGAGGTGGGTCAAGAGGCACCTGGACTGCGCCTTTAGGTGGCCGAAGGTGCACTTGACCTGAATCCTGGCCTTGTTCAGGAGGGCATTAAATTGGTCCCTGCTGGGGTCCAGGTGGCTGGTGTATGGCTTCATTAACCACGGCTTCAGGCGGTAGGCCGCATCCCCCACGATGCACAGTGGCATCTGTACATCCTAAATGGCAAAGTCCTGGCGGGGGAAGAATGTGCCCACCTCCAGCTTCCTGTACAGGCTGGAGCTCTGAAAGACATGGGTGTCATGCACCCTGCCCGACCACCCAACAAAAATGTCCGTGAACTGTCCACAGTGGTCGACCAGAGCTTGCAGCACCATGGAGAAGTAGCCCTTCCTATTAATATACTGGGCTGCTCGATGCTCCGGTGCGTGGATTGGTATGTAGGTCCCATCGATTGCTCCAGTGCAGTTTGGGAACCTCAGGGCCGCAAATCCAGCCACGATCGGGTCCAGGTCTCCCAGACAGATGACCCTCCACAGCAGGATCGAGTTGATGGCTCTCACAACCCGCAGAAAGAGACAGACAAACACACCAAACAGAGAATGGGAACGGGAGTGCCTGAGCCCTTGGGGGGTGGCCATCTGCCTCCCATTCCCACCACCCCAAGCACCACAGGAGCCACCCTGTATGAGGCCACCCACCCAGCAGCAGGGTTGTGTGACGGTGGGATGGCACAACCCCACAGGGATAGGGCTTCCTCCTGACCTGCACTCAACCCCCCCACAGCCCCAAACCACCCTTTCCCGAGGTCCCCCTTTTCCAGGACATCCCCCCATCTGTGCAGGGACTACAGTCCCAGAGTGCTTTACATCCATGAGGAGGGCCCCGACTGGTTGCCCACCAACCAGTAACTGTTGGGGGTGGCAAGCTTCCAGACAGCAATTGCAACCCGCTTCTCCAGGGGGATGGCAGGCCGCAGGTGGGTGTCGTGTCGTTGGAGAGCGGGGGCGAGCCAGGTACACAGCTCCAAAAAAGTGGCCTTCCATGTGCAGAAGTTTTGGAGCCACTGCTGGTCGTCCCACGGCTCTATGACCAGCTGGTCTCACCAGTCAGAACTGGTGTCCGGCCTCCAAAAATGCCTCTCCACTGTGGTGTGTGGTTGCCAGGGTCTTGCTCCTGCACCCAGGGAGAGGGTCCCAAGAATGAGTTTGGGGTCAAGCTTGTGCAGGCAGGGCCGGCTTTAGCAAGCGCGGGGCCCGATTCTGGGGGTGGGGCCTCGCATGTGCGGGGCCCCCGGGTGGCACGGCACATGCGTCGCGTGCGGGGGGCACTGCGCATGCGCCGTGCACCTGAAACGGCCCAGCGCATGCTTCGTGCGCCCGGGGGCCCACTTATGCGCTGTGCGCCTGGGGCACTGTGCATGCGTTGCGCCTGGGACGGCACTGCACATGCGCCATGCGCCCGGGGCGTCACGTACTCGGGGCGGCACTGTGCGTGCACTGTGCGCCCGGGGCCCTGCGCATGCATCATGTGTCCCGGACGGCACTGCGCATGCGCCGCGCGCCCGGGAGCGGGGCCCCCTTAGGTGCGGGGCCCCATTCTGGTGAATTGGCCGAATCGGCCTAAAGCCGGCCCTGTGTGCAGGACCAGGAAGGCAGCTGGAACAAAGTACTGCAGAAGCTGCAGCATGGCCATGTGGGGTCATCACATACCCAGGGATAGCTCTGGCTCCATGGCACAAAGTAAAAAGCTGTGCATCCAAAAAAGCAGGGTAACCACAGCAGGCACTGCAAGAGCTTTGCTGTCCCTCAAAGAGGTAGCAAGCACGCAGCAGAAGCAGAGAAACAGCTATCCAGAGGGATCCCTTTAAGCGCTTGTCTTTTCAAGGCTCCGGCACCAGCACTCGGAAACAACTGGTGACCTAAAGCCGTGCCTGAACTGGTTCCAGGTAGACTTTCATGCAAGAAATTGTCCGATCAGTCCGGACCCTCTCTTTTGAAAAAGCGCAGTGTGGATGCTCTGTTTCAGAAGAAGTTTTTCCAGAAGATTTCTTCCAAAAAAGCTTCTTCCGAAATAGCCTGCAGTCTAGATGTAGCCAGAAGGACAGGTAACTTTCTCTAGCGCTCTACTGATTTTTAAAGTTAGGGTAGAGGAAACTTGGGAAAACTTGCAGCATGTGGCCTTTGAGTATGAGTGCTAAAAGCTGTCTGCTTTTTTCATAATTTTTTTTCTGCTGATCTTCAGATCTCACAATTCAATCTCTGGATTTATTATGAGGCCTAGGTGGGGTTAGAGGTACATTATGCGCTCCTTCCACTTTTACTTCTTCTAGAGATCGCAGATCATACAACATCACAAGTTAAGGTTTTTACACACCAGATTGGGTTTCCTCTTTGGTGTGTTCAGACAGTTGCATAATTCTGATGTTGTTCCTTCATGCTCTATTTTTTCTCACTCTCTGCTCCATCAGCTTTGTGTGGCTCTGAAGTTTTCATGTGCTTGCTCTCTCTTGTTTCTTAGGACAGGTTCTAGTAAAATGACTCAAGTCAATAACTTCCTTCTTTACTGCAAGGTGGGTCCTCTCATGGTCAAAATTCAATCATCTCCAAAATGTCAGCTTTTGTAGTCATTTGATTTTTTTTCAGCCCTGGCATTTCTGTCTGATTTGGTTGCCCTATGTTCATTTGGAGTGTGAGAGATCTGTCTACCCTGTGAGCCAGAGACCCTCATTTTAGTGAGTTTTTTTAAACCTGGATTTTGTGAGTGTGTGAGTGTTCTATTTTTGGGGGGGCAGAGTTTAATAGGTTGGGGGTTGGTGGAGGCAGATTATTCTGCTATCCCCTTAGAATTCAGATTTCAGACAGCCATGTTATTCCAGACCTCTGTTAGTTTCCATCATTGGAAGTTTTTACGAACAGGTTAAACAAACATCTTGTGGGATGGCCAAGGTATACTTGGTTCTTTCTCAGCATGGACTAGATGAACTTTTGAGGTCTCCTGCAGTCTTTCTTTTCTATGATTCCATGAAAAGAAGAGAAAAAATACAGTGGGAACATGTATCGCCAAACTACATATCATTTATATTGTGGTGCCAATCAGAAGGTATGAAGACACTGACCATAAAGGTCATATGAGAAATTTCTTCACTTGGCATCTTAAAATGACTTTGCAAAGCCTGTAGGGTTACCAATTTTGTGCCCAAACCTACATTTTGAGCATGCAGATGTCCATAATTATGTGCAAATGTTACTTTGTGTGCATACAAACATGCATTCACAATTTATGGGACTGTTTTAGAGACACAGAAAATCTGTCACCTTAGCTTGTTGGAAATTAGCACCACTCTTCAGTAACTAATACAATACAGCAGAAGATTTACGCTTATGGAGGATGTTTTTGGCAGTACTGATAAAAGATTAACCAATTAATAGCATGACAATATGTACATCAGAGAAGACGGTGTTCTGCATTTATGCATGTACTCAGGTTACTGCCAGACTTCCTCTTTCAGGCCAGATATACCACTGCAGAACCTACCTTTTTGCTCCTGCTCTTCTAGGCCCCTTAGGGACTCTTCATCAGCCATCATCTTGGGCTGGATCAATTTGAAAGCAGTTCAAAATAGTCCCCTGAAATGCTGGCAGAGCAGATGCCAGCTCAGGCTAAGATCCTTGTGTCTCCACTGAGTACTGACAAAAACATAGCTGAAATCAGTCTGGTTCACATGTGTTTATATTATTTACAACAGGTATTAGAATGATGAATGTGTTTAATATTTAGACATTATTGGATGCTGGAGTTACTGCATGCATTAATCTCACTCGGAACGTCTGTATTCCATACTATATGGTAATATTTCAGCATTTGCATTGTAAGCCTATATAAATCTCCATACAGGAGAGAGTCATGCTGATTAAATGTAAGTCTGGTCTCCAACAGCGTGTGTTATGCTCTGCCTGACACAGAAGGGCTTTTGACACCAGATGGATTAGAGTGGAGCAGTGAAGAGGACAAAGACTTTTTTGCCCCACCATCCTTGTTGATGGGGATGAAACTTGTAAGGAAATTTGTCCCATCAGCTAAGTTTACAACTGGGATGGATAGGAGGAGTGCTGGCCAGCACTCAGTGGCTAAAGGATTAAACTCAGGTAGCTAGGATGTGTTGGCAGGAAGCCAGGAAAGCCAATGGGAAAGACTGTTGATATTTAAATTGAATAGTTATACCTGCCTGCTATTCCTTTGTATGAGGTTTTAAGCTAGGAGCTTGGGGAAACAAGATGAATGAATCTAGGCAGAACTACTATGCCTACAAGGAATACTGGGCATGAAAATGGACTGGACCTTGAAGTATGGATTGTGAGTAGATAGTAAAATGCACATTTAGTTACGATCAGGTTATTTTCTTTCTTTTGTTGTTTGGTTAAACTTCTCCGTGCTAAGTTAATGTGCCCCCCCCTCATTAACTATATCTAAGATGCACCCAGAGATAGTATGTTTCTCTGTCTTTTACTTCGTTTTTACTCAGTTGTTCTGTAACACCAAACAACCAAGTATGCTTTATTAAGTATATCTTTTTGTTTTATTATTAATAATCACCTTTTTTAGGGTGATGATTTGATTCTTGTGTCCTGGAAAATAGCAGGGAGTCTGTATATGTGTGCCTAGGATTAGGAGATCAGCTATCAGAGATTGCAGTTTGTTTTCTGTTTTTCTCAAGCTCTCTTGCAGTAAAAAAGCTTGGGGGTGGAAGGAATATCCCTCTGGAAGAAGTTCAAGTGCATCTTCCTGGGTTTCAGAAGAAGAGGTTTTGTTTTTATACTCGATGGTGGCAGCTACTTCCCAAGGGCAGGAAATCTGTGATCTTGGGGAGTTTTTATAAGCAGAAGTCTATAGAGGTAAGGTTTTTAAGGTCTCTTGTGGGCCCCCACCTTCTGCACTCGGAGTGCCAGATAGGGAAACAGCCTTGACGACAACAACACAAAGCAGAAGGGAATAAAACTTCCTCTTTGTTAGAGGGTTATCTCTGTTGCTTGGACTCTTGAGGGGCAAGGTTTCTTGGTTTAAATAAAAGAACTTCAATGCTTAGCCTCAGTTAGCCCTAAAGGACACATACAGCTTGCTTATTTTAAAAGCTTCTATTACATTTCAAAAGGTAAAATTGGAACTCATGCGTATATACACATTAAATTGCTTTAACCTTGTAAATAACTCTCATTTCCATTACCTGTATAATAAATCTCCAGAGAGATTATTTTAGAACTGGATACAAATGTTGTCTTTTGATGTGAGAGCTAAAGTGTAATTGACCTGGAATAATTTACTGGTTCGTTAGGACTGGAAGTTGCCTGAATATTGCTGTGATTCAGGCTGTAAGGGACCATCTGTCATAAAGTTAGACTTATCTGGCTTGAGAGGCTTGTTGGACAGTCTGTGACTCCATGTTGTGGCTGTTACAGTATCTGAGCAGTTTATACTTGATTGGTTGGTGATATCTAAGTATGGAACTCCCAGCCAATATGGGGTTTGTGCCTTGGTTCTAAGCAGTCTGCCCTGAGGTTGATACTTATGTTTTACCACAGGACAAATTGATATCCTCAATGTCCCAAACAAAGTCCATTACAGCAATATAATTTATACTCCTCAGTGGCTCCTCTGCTGCACACAGTGCTCCTATTTTGCCCTAGGCTGTTTTTTGTGGAGTTGTCAATTCTGACTGTCCCCAGAAAAGCTCAGGGTCCTGGCTTTGTGTTCCTTATTCTGAGGGAGAAAGCCATATCGATTCTACCTTTTGCAGAGAGATGTGTTGGGAGAGAGGTGAGTCTTGCTCCACCCTATGCTAGAAAGGGACAGTATCCTGGTTTTCCCATCCAACTACTAATTTCCCAGGAATACTTTCTGTCTTCCTGCTACAAGACCTTTTTGGGGCCTTTCTTTTATTTCAGGAGTGGGCAATTAGTGGCCCATGGGCTGGAAGTGGTTCACCAGGGTTAGCTCCAGACACCTTGTTTATCTGAGTGTTTGCAGGTACAGCTGCTTGCAGTTCCTGCTGGCTGCAGTTCACCGTTCCTTGCTAATGGGAGCTGTGGGAAACAGTGGCCCAGCCCTTACCACTTCCTGCAGCTTCCCTTGGCTGGGAATGGTGGATAGTGGCCAACAGGAGCTGCAAGGGGCCATACCTACGGACTCTCAGGTAAACAAAGTGTTAGATGGCCTGCCAGGGGCTAACAGTGGCAAACTGCATCTGGCCCTCAGGCCACCTATTGCCCCCCCCCCCACCCCTGTTCTATTCCAATATCTCTGGAAAAGGGTCTTCTTGGTAATGTACAACAGCAACTTAATGCTTGCTTGTTCTCAGATATAAGATTTTTATAATCTTATTTATCATTTTTTTTCAAATTACACTGCAGTTTTCCTTCTTAGCCCTAAGAATCCCAGACAGTGAAAAGTATTGTTTTGTAAAATCACATGTAGTCAATATGTTATGTCCAAATAAAAAAGATTTGCTCTCCCTCACTCCAGTACTCTTCCTATGAACAAATAATTCTAGAAGGTTAAACACAGAGCAGGGAGTTGCAAGACTAGCTTTCTGTTCTTGACTCTACCAGTGACTATGATCCTGGAAAAGTTACACACTCTTTATATGCCTCAGGAATAGGCTAGCACCCACGTTTGTTATAGACGTTGAGATCTTTGTGTGGAAAGTACTATACAGTTGCAAGTTATAATATGCATTACTGCAAAAATGCAAGGGAAGCACCTGGATAATCTTTAGCTAGTAATAGAAGAAAATATGTTGGGGTGGGGGGCATAAGCCTTGGAGGCTGGATCCAGGCAAGCCAGGGGCTGCATCTAGCCCCCAGGCCTGAGGTTCCTCACCCCTGTGCTATAGGAACAGTGCTTTGGTACTACAGTGAACATTACAGAAAATTCTGAGAGAGAGAGATTTGTCTTCTCATGTTTTCTTTAATCCAGCAGTCCTATTCAAGCAAGGATTGCCCACTTCACATTTTAGGGTTTTGTCCTGTTTTTATTTTAATTGTATTCAAGCGAAGAATTTCAGCCTGTTGGATAGAATACAGCCTATCTGCAATATGTTCATCAGGGAGACTGAAATGACACTCTCCAGCATGGTTCTTAAGTGGCTCTTCTGAAAGGACAGTGTAACTTCACACAATTTATTCATACCAGGATAATGGGATGAGTTCTTTAGTGATGCATGTGCAACCTCACTGAAATCAGTGGATTTATCTGTATGCAACTGACACTGAGAGTCTCTCTTTTTTTAACTGAATGAAAACTAGTTTTATGTGAAACATGGATTGAATCTGACATTTAAAAGTGAATCTGGGATTGGGGCAGTGGTGATAGGTTATAATGCTAACTTCAATGGCATGAGAGAAATGCAGAGTATTTTACTATCTTACAGTGCTTCACAGGACTCATGTTTTAACCTGAAGGGACATGCTGGACTTGAGATACCACTTAATGTAATTTTGGCAGGTAAATTTGATCCTGTGAGTAGCGGCTTATGTGCTTTTCTCCATGCCTGATATCCACCCACTCCCTGAGCCACCCTCCAAATAGGCTGGCAAAGAAGCCTCTGATAATGTGTTTCTTGAATGAGCCAAACTGTGAGAGAGCAGAGCTAGTACATTGATGTAGGCCTTGTAGACTGAGACAGATGCTGAAAACTCTCACTGTTTTAGCTGAAGTTGGAGACAACACCAAGTAATATGGTGAAACCTCAGATAACATCACTTTATGATTTTATAAAAAAGACCATCTTCCATTTCTTATACTATTTCTTCTACCATTCTTCAAGCCAACTGGGGCTACTTAAATGCTTAAAGTTAGTCCTTTAAGCAGAAGCACCATCCTGAACTAGAGTATAGTTGAGCTGCAACTTTATTAGAGCACTGCAGAATCTTATCATTGAGTTCATGTTTAAATTACAGTCAAAAGTTGTATGCGTGTGTGTTGTCTTATCCAAGCTGTTTCACCCATTTCTGTATCTCAATCTCTCTGATATTGGGACAGCTCTTTTGGAGCCCAGAAAAAAATTGTCAGGCAAACTTCAGGTCTACCCCAGAATATTATTATTTTGGGAAATTTGCTCCCTAATTCTATCCCAGGGTTCTTTTGGTATGGACTCTCTTGTAAGCTATTCTCTATCCCCATCAGGCACCCCTTCTCCCATTTTGAAGTTTACTGAAGATTAGAATGTTTTCTTAAGTATTTAACACTATTTAGTTCATTGTTCAGCTGCACTGGACCAAAAAATATCTGTAATATTCCATTTATCTCACTGCTATGGGCAGTGCAAGGGTGAATATGTTATTTGTTTATTCAGTTTCTGAAGTGGCATTCAGAAACAGATGTATTTTTATATTGGTCAGCAGAAGAATTGAACTTGTGAATAACACTTTTGATAGTTAAATGTTGTTCCTATTTTAACTGTTAATATTATTTAAGAAAACTGATTTAATGCTGACATAAATGTCTTTTTTGGAAACCTGAGATGCAATATTAAAATAACCTTTTATCACTCTTGACATGTTGCTGAAACGGTTAAAAGTACACATCCAACTTACCTACATGGAGAATTCAAATATATTAGAATGCTGAATGCATGTTTGTTAAACAACTTCAGGCAATAGAACTGCTGCCTTTAATTGGTTTTGCTATTCAAGTTTTATTTTAATGCCATATGGAACCTTATTTTATTTTTAGAAGTTTTCATATAATATTGAACAATGTCTGTGCTATGCAGTCCTTTTGTTAGTGATGGGAAAGCTGAGACTGGATCTATTCCAAGAGATACTCTATGGTTGAGGCCCCAGAATTGCTATCTTACAGTGCCAAATGACTATTGCATCCTGTACCTTATTCCACTCTGGCTATTGTACTCTACTCTTAGAGTTCTTTGAAGGGGTTAACTAGTGAGATAAATAGAAAGGAACATAAACACTGTCAAATCAAGTGTAAAAATGTAATAAAAAAAGATTTTGAGGAACAGCTAGCCAAAAACTCAAAAAGAAATAACAAAATGTTTTTTAAGTATATTAGAAGCAGGAAGCCTGCTAAAAAACCTGTGGGTCCCCTAGACGATCGAACTACAAAAGGCGCAATCAAGGACGATAAAGCCATTGCGGAGAAACTAAATGATTTCTTTGCTTCAGTCTTCACGGCTGAGGACGTTGGGGAGATTCCCGAATCTCCACTGTCCTTTGTGGGTGATGAATCTGAGGAACTGTCCCGGATTGAAGTGTCATTAGAGGAGATTTTGGAACAAATAGAAAAACTTAATGTTAACAAATCTCCGGGACCAGATGGCATTCATCCAAGGGTTCTAAAAGAACTCAAATGGGAAATTGCTGAACTATTATCTGTGGTTTGTAACCTATCCCTTAAATCGGCTTCCGTACCTAATGACTGGAAGGTAGCCAACGTGACACCAATATTTAAAAAGGGCTCTAGAGGCGATCCGGGCAATTACAGACCGGTAAGTCTAACTTCAGTACTGGGCAAATTAGTCGAAACAATAGTAAAGAATAAAATTGTGAAGCATGTAGAAGAACATAATTTGTTGGACAAAAGTCAACATGGTTTCTGTAAAGGGAAATCCTGTCTTACTAATCTATTAGAGTTCTTTGAAGGGGTTAACAAACATGCGGACAAGGGGGATCCAGTAGATATAGTATACTTAGATTTTCAGAAAGCCTTTGACAAGGTCCCTCACCAAAGGCTCTTGTGTAAATTACATGGCCATGGGATAAGAGGGAAGGTCCTTTCTTGGATTGAGAACTGGTTAAAAGACAGGAAACAAAGGGTAGGAATAAATGGTAAATTTTCAGAATGGAGAGGGGTAACTAGTGGTGTCCCCCAAGGGTCAGTCCTAGGACCAATCCTGTTCAACTTATTCATAAATGATCTGGAGAAAGGGGTAAGCAGTGAGGTGGTAAAGTTTGCAGATGATACCAAACTGTTTAGGATAGTCAAGACAGAAGCAGACTGTGAGGGACTCCAAGAAGATCTCACCAAACTGAGTGATTGGGCAACAAAATGGCAAATGAAATTTAATGTGGATAAGTGTAAAGTAATGTACATCGGGAAAAATAACCCCAACTATACGTACAGTATGATGGGGGCTAATTTGGCTACGACAAATCAGGAAAGAGATCTTGGAGTTATCGTGGACAGTTCTCTGAAAACTTTCACGCAGTGTGCAGCGGCAGTCAAAAAGGCAAATAGGATGCTCGGAATTATTAAGAAAGGGATAGAAAATAAGACCCAGAATATCTTACTGCCCCTGTATAAAACTATGGTACGCCCACATCTTGAATACTGTGTACAGATGTGGTCTCCTCACCTCAAAAAAGATATTTTGGCCTTGGAAAGGGTTCAGAAAAGGGCAACTAAAATGATTAGGGGTTTGGAACGGGTCCCATATGAGGAGAGGTTAAAGCGACTGGGACTTTTCAGTTTAGAAAAGAGGAGACTGAGGGGGGATATGATAGAGGTATATAAAATCATGAGTGGTGTGGAGAGGGCCGATAAAGAAAAGTTATTTATTAGTTCCCTAAATAGAAGAACTAGAGGAGACCAAATGAAATTAATGGGTAGCAGGTTTAAAACTAATAAAAGAAAGTTCTTCTTCACACAGCGTGTAGTCAGCCTGTGGAACTCCTTGCCAGAGGAGGCTGTGAAGGCTAGGACTATAATAGAGTTTAAAGAGAAGCTAGATAATTTCATGGAGGTTAGGTCCATAAAAGGCTATTAGCCAGGGGATAAAATGGTGTCCTTGGCCTCTGTTTGTCAGAGGCTGGAGAGGGATGGCAGGAGACAAATCGCTTGATCATTGTCTTCGGTCCACCCTCTCTGGGGCACCTGGTGCTGGCCACTGTCGGCAGACAGGATACTGGGCTAGATGAACCTTTGGTCTGACCCAGTATGGCCATTCTTATGTTCTTATGTACTCTGATGAAAAGATGTACAAACCAATTCATATTAATTAGCTCTCTAAACCTGAGCACATTTTGTGAACTGAACCTTAACTGAACATCCTTTAAGGTTCAAAAAGGTATTAGCTACATTTATTTTCATCTATCTCTGCACTTCCTGATTCTTTATAAGAGTTAAAACTAAAAGCGCTGAAATACTCTGAGGAAATATAGCAAGAACAACTATCTGTAGCCCAGCTGACTATACACAAAAAGTCATGGAGTTCCTTATTATCTATGATTTATAGGTCAATTTTGAAGCTCACTTACCATTCTGTGGAGGTTAAAAAAACCACACAAAGATGGGGGAGTGAACAAAGTCCCTACACTACTCTTTCCACAACATGACTTCAAGTGGAAATTCTTTCTCCGCTGAGGGTTGCCCATCTCCTTCCCATACTGTGTTGCCTAGAGCAGTAGTCTGGGAGCTGATCTTGTCTTTGAAGAAAGAGGCAAAAAAAATTGAGTTTTTCCCATATCATCTGTCACTAAGTTACCTCCCTCATTCAGTAAGGGGCCACACCTTCCCTGACCACCCCTCTTATTGCTAACATGCCTGTAGAAACCTTTCTTGTTACCCTTCACATCCCTTGCTAGCTGCAATTCCAGCTGTGCTTTGACCTTCCTGATTACACTCCAGCATGCTCAAGCAATATATTTTATACTCTTCTATAATCATCTGTCCAAGTTTCCACTTCTTGTAAGCTTCCTTTTTGTGTTTAAGCTTGCCAAGGATTTCACTGTTAAGCCAAGCTGGTCACTTACCATATTTTGCTTTTCTTACTGCACATTGGGATGGTTTGTGCAGTAAGGCTTCTTTAAAATACAGTCAGACTTAACTCATTATAGATGTGCCCAAACAATACACTTTAAATTCTCTCCAGGTTTTTCTTAGTTGTTTGGATCTAGCATTTTGCTTTGGGACCAGCATTAGTTGTGGTTTTTCATGTTTACATAGCAAAGGTTGTATCTGGAGAATCCGGGCCAGTCATGAAATTGATTAACTGTTCTAGTCAAAGGGTTTTTTTTTTTTAAACAGCAAAGCTGTTTAGAGCCTTCACACAGTGCCCTTTAATAAGAATGAATGGTGTAGTTTGTTAATCAACCTGTTTCATTTTGAATTTGATTTCAATTATTGCAATAACCTTTCTTTTAAATTGCATCCTGTGATCATGTATTCTTCTCCTCTGGGTACCAAATGCAATAAATGTCATTTGTCTACTGTGCAGTGGAAGTTGATGTATCACAACAGCCTTTTAAGGAAAGCAAATATAGTAGAATCTTCACAAAATGAACAATTTTAAATGTCCATATAACTCTTTTGAGATCAATAGCTTGTCTTAAGTAGTTTGTCATCCACACTGTTTGTGATGAATTTCTTTCTAGATATTTGGAGCATATGTATTAAGTGAAAACAAATACTAACATTAGTGTGGTGGTTTTCTATTAAAATTGCAAACAAAGGCAGACTCAAGCTTCCTTTTGTCTGTGACCTTTTCCATATCCTTAAGTACAATGTAGTCCCTTTCACTAAGTAATCAGTATGAAGAAATAATGAGACATACATAATAAAGTTAATATCAAAGGTAAAAGTTTTATTATAGCAACTGACAGATTGATATAATATGAGATAGAGATCTCCTGTTTAAACTGATTTATTGTTAGGCTTACATATCATCCATAGATAAAATGGATCATTCTGAATCAGCACCCTTTGGGGGAATCTTGCTTTGCATGGTAGATGACATCAGGGGCTGTTTTGTATACATTTTAAAGGGCCAGTTACAGAATGAGCACATGGGTGTAATACATGGAGTAAGCTAGTCCCGCTTTCTTTACTAAGACTACTCATGTTGTAGGTACTACTTGTTTTGAGGAAGCATCTGGCCTAAATATTGTTGCATTAGTGAACACTTAAGTACATAGGATGCAATTAGCAAAGTTATTTTAATTAAAAATAACTACCTGCATACAGCATCCTGGACAACTGTAGGGCCTGAGCCAATGACCTCTGAAATAAATGCAAAGGCTTCCATTGCCTTCTCTGGGTATTGAATTGAACACGTGATCTTTTCTGGACAGCATATTTATGGTGATTCTCCCATAGAGTAGAAAAACTCAAAAGGCCTCCCCTGTGAAGAGGTATGTTTGGACAGGATTAAATTATGTCCTATGCAAGGTAGAGGAGAAGGGGAACATGTATTAGTTTTATTTGGGAAGGGGGGACAGATGATAAAATTCTAGATTGATGATAGGGAAAAAACAATTTGGTTTCAATTTTTGTTGGGAAGTATAGCTTTTACCATACCAAGACCTAGTGTTCACTTGTAAATGTGCTTCATTTTTTTCCTCCAGTTTTCAAACTCTTTTAGGATAATTGGAAGGCGGTATTTTATTTCAGTAGTAAAACAGAAAATAATTGACATTTCTGTCACCAGTGTCTATGAATCTGAATTCACAAAATATCATCCCGATAAATAAAGTCCAGTATGCATGAGAGAAGCTACTGAGATTTAGATTACCAAAGGTGGTAAATTTATATAAAGGCCTGGATCCAGCACCAGTGACTGTTAATATTCTGTTGCTGTCTCTAAGGTTATATCTAGACAGCAGTGCTATTTCAGGATACTGTAAGTATCCCAAAATAGCAATTCTGAATCTTTAAAGGTGCCCATTATTTTGAAATGAAACAACGGGCGCACTTTTCTGGCATCCTTATAGCCCTCGTTCCACGAGGGTTAAGGGATTTGTCAGAATAGTGCTTTATTTCAAAATTACCTTGAAATAAGCTACGCACTTTGCATAACGCAAATTGCGTAGTTTATTTCAAGGTAAGGGTGCTGTGTAGACGCACTCTAACTGTCCTTTTTTTGTCTGTGTGAACACACTCAATGGGAGCTGAGGTATTGTACACTATTTCAGATTTGAGCCAATGTACAAAAATTACATGCTGGATATACAGATAAGGAAGAAGATTAAGGAATTATTTTTTAAAGGAGAAAATAAGGTCACACATATTTTCAAATGTTAAGTTTCATCATTGCTAGTATACTCTTTACTTTCTGTTTCCTTGATATAATATGAAGTCAAGTATATTTTATCAGTGCAAATCCTGTTTATTGTGTATAGACAAGAGAAGAAAAATAAAGTGCTCTGTTTCAGATGTCTTTTTGATTTGTTTTTTCCTATAGTCATTCATCTAGAACTTATCATCTGTTCCTTCCCAAATAAAACTAACACATTTTAATGGACTCAACTAAAAGTGCAGGAAAATCATGTAAAACTAGCATCACTTCTGTTTTCCTTAAATATCTGGCTATTTACCCATCTCCATGCTGTTCCTCCTTTCTTTTTGTATTGACGCTTCTTGACTGGATTCTTTTATTTTTATTTAAAAGGAAGCCTTAATGGACCTTTTTTTTGCATTTTAATTGTGGTTAATGCCTTACAATACTTCAGAGTAGGGATGTAAAGGGTTAATCAGTTACCTGGTAAGCCTTGCCTTATGGCATGCTTACCAGGGTCCCTGGTTTACCAGTGCCTGGCCTGGCCAGAGCAGTGCCTGCCTGCAGTGTGGTAGGCTTGGCTGGAGGAGCCCGTGGCATGGTGGGCCCGGCTGAGCTGGAACAACTCACCAAGACCAGCTAACCAGTTAAACATAATATTTAACTGGTTAACTTTTTAATTGGAATTTTACATTTCTACCTCAGAGAAGGCTTTAAAGTTTCAGCTATTAGCACTATTCAACTATTAAGAAAGAGATCAATCTAATTTTTATGAGAAGCCTCAGGTGGGATTTGAAAATAATTCCTATGAATATGCTCTTACTCCATCCTATTACAGGTACAATATTTTTACATCTATCAGTACCTTCCTTCCAACTTTCATCTGCTTTTGAATATAAATGGACTTACAAATTGAACTGAGGGTTCTGGTCCATTCTAAAACTCTGTAAACAAAAATTATGCATCTATTGATATATGTATTTTATCACAATGTTCTTACTAGATTCAGAAGGTCTGCAGATGTCATTTTTATATGGACTTGTTCCTGCTTCCATCAAAATCAATGGAAATTTTGCAGTTGGACTAGATCTCCCAGGGGATAGACCACAGAGCACTTTGGGAGATGTACTCAAGCCAAGGAGTCCAGCCTATAGAGAACAGACACACGACACCCAGCCACAGTTTCTATGAAGCATCATGGCAGCTAACAGAGCACATATTAATGTCAGGCTGATCAGAAATAGAGTGTTTTCTACTTGGATTGATTCAAAACAAAAATATTTCATTGGAATTTCTCCTTTGGGAATTGGAAAACTTATATTTTGTAGAAACTGTGTTTTCTGCCAAACTCTTTGATAGAAAATTCTCAGCCCAGCTCTTGTGTCCACTAATTTGGGTACCAAACCTGGGACATTTAATTCCATATTTAAAACATTCTATATGATCCAAGCACATCTACTATGGATTTTGTCTGCAGTTGTGAGCACTCAGTACTTGTGTAAATCTGGCCCCAGGTATCTATAATTAGGGACTCAGAAAATGAGCATACAAACATTTTTTATTTAAGCAATTTGCCTAGCCCAGGGGTGGCCAACCCATTTAACAAAGAGAGCCAAAACAGCGGTGGAAAAAATGCGAAGAGCTGCACCAGAATTGTCAAGCAAAAAGAAAAAAAAAGCCCCCTCCCCCGAACAGAATTGTCTAGCAAAAAAAATTAGTGGCTATCTTAGGTGCCATTTTTAAAACCCCACAGCCCGTGCCAGGTGTCCGGTATTGACCCAGACAGTCCGGTATTTTCACCTCCTGTCCGGTAAAAAAATTCAGAAAATACCGGACACTTAAAATTCTGATTTTTTTTCCCTGCCAGGGGGCAAAAATACCAGACTGTTTGGGTCAATACCAGACACCTGGCAACCCTACACACAGTCAGCAATAGGGTCCAGCCCCCCTGCCGCTTACCTGGTTCTGCAGGGGAGCTGTCTGGCCCGGAGCAGGGAGGGAGGCTAGATGGCCATCGGCAGCCGGCAACCTGTTGGGAGAGGCAGAGCACAGCCCCTCCTGTTCTTAAAGGGGCTATGCTATTTAAAAAAAAAATTTTTTTTTGCTTAGTAACTCTGAGTCCTTTTTTTTTTTTGCTCAACAACTTTGCCCCCCCCTTTTTTTCAACAAATTTTTTTCCCTGTTGTTTTTGGGGGGGAGGGGTGTTGGGTATTTTTGGTTAAACCATCTGGCAACTCTACAACCCGGTAAGCACAGGGAAGCCGGGGGTCGGGTCGGGGGGGAGAGAGCCAGAGGGGGGGCGGGGGCCATTTGGAGGGGCACAGGAGCAACTTCACGTACCGCACTTTTGGGGGGGCAAAAGCCACATGCAGCTCACGAGCCATGGGTTGGCCACAGCTTTCTAGGAGCTCTGTAACAGAAGCAGGATTTTAGTCAGTTGCCTTATCTCTGAAATATTTTGTGCGGAGACCAGTATTCTAAGTTGTCTAAGTTACCAATAGTTCAACTCAGCCCATTACATAAAATCATTTATATATAAATCAGCAACAGTGAATGGCAGACAGAAGTGGTCCAAACAAAAGATCTGCTGCTACAATCCAATGGTGCATAAAGATCAGAACTAGCAAAGCAGAATGGAACTAGAAATTAATGGACCAAAGTCAGTGTTTCAGAATTAGGCCTGATTGGTGGACAGATGATGATGGGAAGAGCTATTGTGTTTGTTACATCTTTCTGGGGTCCTTAAAATATTTGTTGGGGGAATCAAAATAGCTGAGAGATGGCTGGACTAAAACGAGCTTAATACTTCCTGTCCTCATCTGTCATTATGATTACAGCAAGGATTCCTCATTGTGGGAATAAATTTAATAAGTTTTACATATTAAGGGAGATCCAGTAAACCAACTACATTACAGACACTTTATTTCCAAGGCATGAGAGTAATACAGCGTGTTTTACTTTCTTGTAACGGTTCACAGGACTCATTTTTTAACCCAAAAGATCTCTTCATTCAAAAAATTTATGGAAATGATTTCAGCTTTTATTAAATAAACTGTTTGCTTTAGCTTAGTATTTTAATTTCGCATTTACTTAATTGCCATGAGAATACACTCTGAAATTATGTAGCAATTGAATTTCATGTCCTGTTGAACAGTAACAGGCACAAACCCATGTCATTTTCCATAGGAGAGGAAGTTTCACAGGGTTTTCAAGTCCTGCTAAGAATCCTTTGCCTGGGGTTTTGGTGAACTTAGAGCTCTATCTTTTCTTACATGAAAGGTATGTGACCAGAGAGAGACCTAGAAGACATCACCTACTCCACTGAGTCTGGCTAAATCCTGAACACCACTTAGAATGTGAGACTCAGGTCCTTGCTTTCCCCCTTCCATCCATCTTTAATTTTTCTCTCTGTCTTCCATTTAAGTCTAGCTTAATTGCCCAAGACTGCATATTTTGCAATGCTGATGGGAGCCAGTGGCCAGAAAGGCAACTCCCTAAACAGCTTGATGCTGGCACAAATTTGCCAGGGCTGAGAGTCTGTCAATACTTGGGCTGTGCCTTTTGATTCTCTAGCAGTGAGAGCCAACACCAGAGATGGAATCTCCGTTATTTTTTAATCTCTGCTGATCTTTTCTGTCCCTTTTTGTGTGTTTTGTCTTGAAGGAAGAAGAATTGACTTTTAACAGCCAGAGAGCTCAACTGCTTTTTTCTCTTTTCTCCCTCCAGATGACAGTTACCATCTTTAATACAAATCTGACATAGTGTCAGACAGGGTTTTGCTTATAAAACCTTTCTTCAGCTGAAGGGAATATGGGATATTTTTAAAAGCCTGGAATAAATAACTGTAAATGCAACTGTGTTTCCTTTTTCTGTATCCTTAATAAAAGATTACCAAAATGTGTATTGGTGGTGGTTGTCATGGCATTAAGCAGGCTAAGGCCTCTGTATTCAAAACCCTAAATAATTTAACTGTACACATAGCCCACTGTTTTGCTCAAGCCTCCTCCTGGGTGTTTGCTATGTGGATTGGTTTCTTTCATCTCCTTGCAAGGGTTGGGCCTAGAGCTCTCTGATACCTGGAGCCTCCTCACTTGTATCTGAGCCCCAGGGGGAGCAGTCCCTTGGCAAATGAATAATACCACTAATGGGAAAGGAGTAGAAAACTAATAAACAAGAACCCATGACGCACATCAACCCAAACCCAGCAAAGAGCCAACTCCCCCTAAAATAGCATAAGAAACGGGGATTTTAGTGGGGGGTGGGGAAAATAGGGTTAGGGAAGGAAAGGGTTAGAGTTAACTAAGAAGTTCTTAACATGAACAAATTAACCAATTCATTACTTCCCCACATTCACAACTCATCCTCTTCTTAGGAGAGCCCCCTCCTTGATGTAGGAGTGGAATTTTATATTTGTATTTCAGGTTTAATAATGCAGTAATGTATGACTTAATTTCATCCTGTTAGCCACCCTTTTTTCTTGTGACCCTCATTAGGCCCTTTAGTTAAATATACATTTCTTTGTTTTAAGGTTTAGTAATTGAGAGACAGGATTTTGTATTGTGTCTATGTTAATGAGATTAGAAATATTGAAGGCCCGGGCCTTCAATGTGAACTGTGTTGATTACAAGATTTAGTAAGGTTTAATTTACAATGCTTTTTGCTTTTGTTCAGTATAAAACACTGCTGTTTGTATCTCTGTGAAAGACTGTGTGAATGAGGAATGTATCATCAGAAAGAGATAAGGTGTGAAGGCCGTTGTTAAAACCAGATGGTCAAGAGAAGAGGGGGTGAAGACACTTACCGATGCCAAAGAACCATCAGTGAGTATCCATGATTAGGGATTGGCAGATTGATGACTCTAAGGTGGAGCTGGCACCCCTAAAGACAATTGACATTTCCCGGTCAGGATGACTCTCTTGGAGGTGTTTTGGAATTATAACATCAAAAGATAACACCAATTAAGGAGTATCCGGTCACAAACTGACACAGCAAAATCCATAGACTTCAACAGAGAAAAAGGACTATAAAAGCAGGGTGCTTTGCCATGGGACTTTGGGTTTGTCTTGCCACCAACTCCAGGAGCATCGGATCGTGACCGACAAAGACCGGCTCCCCTCTGTGATCAATCTGGCTGGCCACTAGATTGATTCAGACTCTGGACTGGTAACTATAACATCAACTGGCAGGACTGTGTTCATGGTGTGTGTGTGTGTGGGTGACTGAAAAGCATATGCTAACTGTTGTATTCTCAATAAATGCAGTGTACTGCCTTCTCCCCTAAAAAAGATCTCGCGTGCTTTGTATAGCATAACATTGGCACCTTCCTAAGTAGAAGGCACAATGAGGGTGAGTTCTTAGATGAGTGTGACCGCCCTGGGAACTGCTCAGACAACTGCTCACCTGTGTCTTTGCCCCTGGATGGGGTAGGGTCCTCTTCTGGCTCCTATCAGGCTCATTAGCAACTGGTCTGGTGCTGTGGGAGGGTTGATTGGCTCTCAGTGTCTGGCACCGGGTCTGATCTCTGCTACTCTGGATGTTCTTCTCCACAGGACCTGAATGGCCTGATCCATGTAACTTTCCCTTAGCAGCTCAGAGGCTCCCTTTGTGGATAGTGGGTGTTTATCACACTCCCTGCTCTTGAGCCATTTGCCTCTCTCTCTCTCTCTCAGCTCCAGCCTGAAACTCAACCTTGTTCATGAGTCTGGTGGCAGGCTGTTCCCTCCCACGGGGGCGGGGTGGGGCTGAGCTGCTCTGGTTCATTATCAGCCTAGTAAACTACTAGTTCAAATCACCCTTTGCAGAAATCTTCCTACTGGACTCAACAGGAGTTTCTAGTCTGTCCTGTCCCCATTCCTAACTTCAAGATGGAAAATGGTTGCCAGAGGGCTCTGGTAGCCACTTACAGTTGTAGTCCTGTAGGTAGTACCCCTTCAGGTTCAGGCTGTCAAAATGTATCTGTGCATGTGCATGGATGCCCTCTTTGTCTCAGTATCTACTGAATAAATGAGCCCAAACACAACAGACCACTCTTCCTCTTTCCTTGCCTCATTCATTGTACACCTACCATCTTCTGCAACAAATGATGTGGATGGCCCTACATGGAGCTGACTGGAAAATTTTTGTTAAAGCTGGTTGTTTTAGAAAAAAGATGTTTGAGCAAAACCATTTGTATATGTGAACTTGTATTTATTTTAAGAAATGTCCGTGGGGAAAATATTTTGTAATCTGGAGTGCTTGTTTTGTAATTTAAAAGTACATTTTTTTTTTTACTCGTGGAGATAGACATGCTCACTGTGGATGGTCTTTTCAGTGACTAATACTGCCAATCTTTAATGAGCATATGGAAGTGAAATTTATTATTTAGGCAGCCTTTCACAGAGATTACAACAAGCACACTCCTGCTAAGCATCAAGCTATTGCAAAGCCTAGAGGTTCTAGAGCTTTTAATTTAAACGCACGGAAGATTTTTAACATGGACAAGATAATGCAACTTAACCTTCACTTTGACCTCTGAAATGGAGGAATAATTTTAACTGAAACTTTCCAGGTGTCAGCCTGAGGCAGACATTTGTCATGGAAAATTTGAAAAGCTCAAGCTGTTAAATTGTGGAAAAAGTTGTAAGTATCTGTTATAGGGTGCAGGTTGTGAACAGGTGCACCCACACTCTGATCACTCAACTGTTAATCAGTTCCCTCGAGAAAGCGGGAGGGGGTTATTAGACAATCAGGTTGGTCAGCTGCATAATTTAAGGAGCCAATTTTGCTATCAACCCAAGGAAGTGCTAGGGAGGGGAGAGGGGGCCAGTGCTAGTTGAGCTCAGGTAACCAGAGACTCAAGGGAGGGAGACCTTTCTTCTCCTTAAGTCCCGGGGAGAAGCCCAAAAAGTGCTGCAGGTGATAGATTGTTGCACAGGGGTTGTTATGGAAATGGTGGAGGGAATGTAAAACTAAATGAGTATGGTGAAGGCACAGCCATTGAAGTCTGTATTTTCTGCAGCAGAGAAACTATGTCATGTGATGCCAACTGAAAACATAAGTGTCTTAAAACAGAAAGTATGTCACTCTTAACTATAGGATATTTCCATTTCCACCTATAACAAGCAGATGGAAACAAGCCTTTATTATACTGCACTCATACATGGTGCCATTAGATTGATATTATGTGTGTTTCATGAACTATTTTTGCCAGATTTTTGGAGAGTAAGGTAAAATTTAGAAATGTTATCTGAAACTGTGCATGTTACATTACTAATTGGTATCTTTATTTGTGATGCAGGGATTCCTGTAGGACTAATAGGCAACTTGAGAGCCAAGGCAGGTGAAGTTATATCTTTTATTGAACCAACTTCTGTTGGTAAAAGGGACAAACTACTTGGTTTTTAAACTTCACAGAGTTCTGTGTGTTTAAGGGTAGCACATTATAGCTTAGATGAGCACTGAGTGATGCAATGTGGTGTCTTCTATTTTCCTTTCTGCTCTGAAGTAGATTAAACTTATTAATCTGCTACAAACATTAACCTTTCAGTGATTAATCTTGGAATTTGGGCTGGAAGTCTTCAATGGACTTGTGCTCTTAAATTTATTATAGTACTATGTATGGCATCTAGATGTTCCAGTCATAGACTAAGATCCATGGTGCTAGCTGCTGTACAGATAAGTTATTTTTATATACAAGAAAAACTGTGATTTGCCTAATTTTTATATAAATGTCAACTGTTGTAAGGAAGTAAAGATGATGTAATATCTGTTTAAATAGGAACTGTCAAGATTTGCAAGCTCCAACTTCGATTCTATACAGAGGCGTAGCGAGGGTGTTATGTGCCCGGGGGCAAAAGCAAAATTTGTGCCTCTTCCCCCCACCCCACCCCGCCACCACATGACAGGGCCCCGAACCTGGTGCACAGCTGAGCCTGATGGGGGCGGGGGAGCTTGTACCGCATCTTCCCCCACTCCCTCCAGTTTGGGGTGGGCACTATCCCACTGTTGAAGAGGGAGGAAGGTCGGGCTGGGGGTGCAGAGGCAGGAAGGAGGCTTCAGCAGGTGGTGGTGGATGGAGGAGGAGCAGGTGAGCAGAGTTATGTTAGGGGGAGCAAAAGGGCAATTACCCCCCCCCACACACCTCCTTTGCTACGTCAGTGAATGTAAGAGATTAACTTACCTGTTAAAATAACACTCAGAAAAAAACTTTTAAATAAAACTAAAACACAACACGAGAATCGCCCTCGCTTTCTTGAAGCAATAAGTAGCCTAAGGCTGAGGATACACTGCAAGCGAGGCTTTCAGTCTGCCATGAGGACTTTTTCCTTCAGGCTGCTGTGAGATTCTATCCTTAAGTAAAGGAGAGAGGTCTCATTGAGCAGCTCTTCCAAATTTCACACAAGCCATTCAACTGAAGCCATAGATACCAAGATTCAAGGCCAGCCTTGCCTTTGGCAGACTGCCCTGCCAGGTGTTCACAATCACAACAGCCGAACATGTATAAGACTTTTAATCCCAAGTCTCTGCTATGACTGGGAGATGTGGGTGACCTATAGAAAACACCAGAATTTTCTTTGGAAAATCCACAACAAAACGTGGGAGGATTGATCATCTTGGTAATGCCAATTCCTTTAGAATTGAGGCTCTGATTATTCAGCACCAGTTGAGGTAGAGCAGGCGCTGCGTGCACATGTCTGATATATTTTTACCAAAACTACTACTGCCCAACTTGTCAAAGGAGAAAAGAAACAGGGAGGCCAAAAGGAATGGGTTAAAGCAGTGTTTCTCAACCTTTTTTTTATAAAGTATCCCTTTTAGAAAATGTATAAGTACCCCCAGTACCTACAGTTTTCAGACACACAATTTTTTTTTCTACCATTGCAACATATTTGTTTAAACAACTTCATTGTATCCCCATCACTCCTTACAAGGTACATAGCCCAGCCCCATTGACCTCCATGGGCAATTTTATATGTAAAGGTACTGAGAAATGTATATGTCAATACCAAGATGGCAATGTGTATATTCTGTAAATAATACCGAATAATAATTGCCAAATGAGACCTCTTCCCAACCTGCTTACAAAGGGCCTAATACAATTTAAATTTTAATCTAGGATTGAGCTGAAAACTATCTGTTGATATGACCCAAAAAGATCCAGATAACATTTAGTCGCCCTTCAAACATATAAGGGACGAATCGGTAAAAGCCCCACTACCTGGTAGAGGTGATCTTTGAAGAAAATTGGAGAGACTACTTTTTCTGACAGCAGCGCTTTCTCTCACTGAATGTGGGGTCTTCCGCACAGGTTCCACTTTGTGTCAGAATAACACAGAAATGCGTTGTCACAGCTAACTCCTTCAGGTCAAAGCAACGTGCACCCCAAAGACAGAAGAACAAATCCCTTGAAGCTGGAAGTCAAAACATCTTACCTCTTCACAGAGCTCAAAAAGAGTCTTGTTCACCCAGAGACACAAGTCATGACAACTCTCTCTGGAGAGAGACAAAACGTCCTGCCTCTCATTGGTGGATGTACCAGATGTTTTCATGTGGCATCTTACCATGCTATCTAAATTGACTGCTTGGATGAGGAAGACTCACAAAGAGTCTGTACATCATCCACATTGGAGCAACATGCTGATTTACCACCGTGGTAACAGACCTGATCTCTCTGTGGGCTCTCGTGGAGCAGCAGGGAGCCTGCAGCGGTCTCTTGGGGGGAGAGGTCGGGGGTGCCTCTATTCCAGTGGTTCTCAAGCTTTTTGGCCGATGGACCACATGACTCAATGTAAACCTTTCCACAGATGGCCAGTTGCTAATGGAAACCCACCTTTAATTACACAATTATGCTCAAGCCATTTTGCTAATGCTGCAGCTGGGGAGAATGGTTTAATTTCAATTATTAAACAGATTAAATGTTAACTTTCTCATGTTAGTTTATCAAACTTCATTTTAAATAAAGTAAAATATTAATTTATGTCCAATACAAAAGGTTTCAATGTTTTCTTTACTTATGGCAGGGGTAGGCAACCTTTTTTGGATCAGGGACTACTGATCCGTAGAAAAATCAGATGGGAACCACACAAGTGAGAAACAAAAACACTCCTCCCAAAACCTCAACCCTCACTTAGGCGGTTCCCACTGAGACACCTCACTCCTCTGGCATTCCAGCCCCAACGGGCGAGGGGAAGAGACAGGGAGGACCGAGGTTCAGGGCTTTCCATAGGCTAGATTTGCTTTTCTGATGAATTTTATGGACCCCTTAGGTTCTAAAGTGGGGACAAAAATAAGGGGTTCAGTGTGTGTGAGAGGGCTGCCAATGAGTGGGATAGGGATGGGGTGCAGGATCTAGGAGGGAGGTGGGGGCCAGAAGGGGGTAAGGTCTGGGTGGTAGGTAGGGTGCAGAAGCAGGCTGGATGTAGGGTGTCTGGCCAGGGGGAGGGAGCAGGAGCAGGTCGGGGGTAGGGTATCTGGCTAGGAGGGAGGGTACAAGGAGAGGACTTGGGTAGGAGTTGGACCTCCCTGGTCTGGCACTCTCTGGACCTGACTGGTCCCAGATGAGGGATTTTTTTGACCAGGGGAGGTCATGTCAGGGCTCCTGGTCCCCCTCACCTCCCCACTAGGCTTCTTTGCACCTCCATCCCCTGCAACCCAACTGAACTACCCACCCCCACTGGTTCCCTGTGCCTCCATCAAAACCATCCCCCACAATCCAAGGGAGTGCGGCACCAGTTCCCTGCAGCCCCTTACAGCACAGCTGAGCTGCCCTTCTGTTCCCTATGCCTTCCCCCATCCACCTCAGCCCAGTTGAGCCCCGCACTGGTTCCCTGCATGCCTCCCCCACAGCACAGCTGAGCCCCATTTCCCTGCACCTCCCCCCAAACCCCGCAGAACTGCGGAGCCCAGCTCTGATTTCCTGCCCCTCCCTCCCCTTGAATCTAGCCCCGGTACCCGGCACCTCCCTCCTCCTGCAGCCGCTCTGAGCTCCGCATCTCCCTCCCTCCCCCCCGTAGCCCAGCCCAGCCCAGCCCAGCATCCCGCACTTCTTCACTCTGCAACGCAGCTGAGCTCCATTTCCTTGCACCTCCCTGCAAACCATGCAGAAGACATGCTGAGCCCAGCGCTGATTCCCTGCCCCTCCCTCCCTCCGTCCTTCCCCTTGAGTCCAGTGCTGGGTTCCTGGCACCTCCCAGGTGAGCCCAGTGCCCCGCACCTCCCCCCCCCTCCCCACAGCCCAGCCCGGTGCCCCCTAGCGTGGTGCCTGGGGGGCAACTGCCCCCCCTGCTCTCCCCTCGCTACGCTTCTGATTCTATACCAGTGAGACATAACTGCAAAGCATATTTTTCATTTGAGGGTCTCCAAGTATCATACAAACTTTCCGTAAACTTCATAATATCTCTGTGCAGATACTACCCCAAATTTACAGATAATTTTGTGACTCAGTTAAACTATGTGCCTTGGCTGCCACTACTGATTCAGAAATAGAATAAAGTGGGTCCCAGTCTCTTCTTTGTAACCATTAGACAACTATCAAGGTTATGTTCTGATAAGCACTACTGTATGTATGTTTGTTTGCAGCATCCAAAGACTTTATAGTGTTGTAAAAATAGTCTATTGTTAGAGCCCTGCACAGATACAAAATTTGTATCCACATCCACGAAATTGAGTCACAGATATCTGCATCCACATCTGCAGTTACCCATGGCTATAAAGTGGATATCTATAGATTTTCAAGGCTCTAGCTGGTGTTCACCGGAAATGGGCATAGGATCCTATTTTATTGTCACCTATTTTATGGGTGCACATCAGAAGAACAGATTCAAAATGTTTAATTTGTTTGTTAAAATTCAGATCACAAACTAAAAATAACTTTCTAGAATCCCTTTCAGTGTTATCAACTGGAAAAAAAATAGGATTGTAAGGAAAAATACTGTTTCTCAAAAGTATGGACGAGAAAATTAAAGGTAACTAATAAAAGCAGTTGGTACTTCTTAAGGCTTTTTATTAACTCGCTAAGCAACAAAACTTGACTCATCTAATGTGGGGATAAGGGGCTCACATGTCTTTTGTTCTCATGCACGTGGGCTGTTTACTTGCCCTTGCACAGCCAAGGAAGTCAGGCTGATAACACATTATAGTAAAGAGTGTGGGTTAACACCTGCAGAGCACAGGAATGGGCTGGGAAGCTTATAAAAATGATACCATATTTCTTCCACTAGTCTTTTATCATGTTTCTGTCTGTCCTCCATGCAATCAGCGGAGCCTATTTCAGCTCTGGAGTCTGTCATGACCATGAGGGATGGCCAGAAGCCTGGGGATTAAGGGGTTAACTATGTCCCCTGTACCTAGCCAGGTATCTGGTCAGCCAATAGAAATGCAGATAGGGATTTCAAACTGAGACAAAGGAATTTTTAACTTTTCCCTCCTTTGTCTCTGGGCCAGTTTGCTCTCTAGATACTGAGGGAGACAAAAGACACGTCTCTCTCCAAGAAAAAGACTCTTCATAATGTGTAAGTAGGGTAAAGTCTAGATAAATCCATCAGGTTTTATTGTTTTCTGGTTTGGGAATTTGGATCTGATGTCTGTGCTGTAAGAAATGGGTTTTCCTCTCTTTTGTAACTAAGACCTGAGCCCATGGGGGTTCCCCATGAGTATTTTAATTGGTGACTTTTTCCATCTAGTCATTATGCTTGCAACAGTAGTATTGTTTTAATAATAAAAGTTCTTTCTTTTTTTAATTAACCTGGTATTGGTTCATTTCTGTGTCCTGGAAAATCTATCTGTGGGATCTGCATGCCTCTGATGAGGGGATAGCAATCACAGACTACAACTTGTATTTTCTCTTTTCTTTTCAAGTTCTTTGGAGAAAAGGGCTTGGGGTGCTCTGGGGTTGGTTTCAAGTGTCCACCCCTATTTGTGGGTTCAAAAGCACTTGATGGTGGCAGCGGATTCCCCAAAATCCAGGTATTAGGATTTTGGGGGGAGTTTTTGTACCAAAGCCTGTAGAGATCAGGTTTTGGGGTTGCTTTTGTAGGCCCCCACTTCTGCATAAATCGTGCCAGAGCGGGGAATTAGCTTTGACAGGGTCAGACTCCATGGAATGACCTGTGAAGATGACATATGTATGGAGGCACTGGTGAGTCTGCAGACGTTTTAGCTGATCTCCTGTATTGCCAGTATTCTGAGGGGGAAATAGGAATTATTTAGCGCCCATTGATGCTATGTGATAGCTGTGGTCTTTGAGCTGTTAGCTAGATCTGTAGTGTGCTGACTGCTTAGTCTCTTTATACCAAGGGTGGGGAATATTTTGGGGGTTGGGGGCTACTGACCCACAAATATCAGTTGGGGACCACACTCAAGTGAGAAGTGAAAGTGAACTAGCTCCCAATGATAAGGAGGAAAAACCCCTCATTAATGTGGTCCCCAACTGAGAAGCAGGAAAAAAAAAAAAAACCCAGCCAACCCTCACTTCACTCACGCAATTCTGGGAGCCAGGGTTCCTCTTGTGCTCCAGCCCCACAGAGAGGGGCAAGGTTCAGGGCTTCCCTCCAAGGCCAGATTAATGTTCCTGTGGTCCCAGGCCTAGTAGATTTTGTGGGTGCTGGGATGGGGACAAAAATGAGGGGTTCAGTGTATGGGATGGGGTTGTCAGGGAGCAGGCTGAGGGTGAAGGTGTGGGGCCTGGGTGGGAGGTAGGGTGTGGGAGTGGGGTGTAGATAAGGGGTCTGGGTGGGAGGTAGGGTGTTGGGAGGAGTCAGGCTGCTGTGTGGTATATGACCACAAAAGATGTGAGCAAGTTTCTGTGGGTGCAATGCTTGGCTGGGCAGCATGGAGCTTTGGCTGGTTTTCCTGGATGACTAGACAAGTGTCAGAATTTAGCCCGGAATTCTATTTGTTGAATTCAAGGGAAACAAAGAGCAGTAAATGTTCTCCTCCATGAAAAACAGCTTGAAAAATATGGGGATAGTCTCAGTAATTAAATCAATACTAGAATTTTTATATGACGAGCAAACAAATGTTGGTAATTTAATGTAACATGTTTCAGGGCAGAAACATTGGCAAACAAACAGCTGTTTTCCTTTTTCATTGGCAGAGATGATTAAACACGTAAATTTACCAGTGTCCAATTATTTGTATTTACAATGTCTGCAAGACTGCTTCAGGCCTTATTCAACCTTTTTAAAAAATGAAGTGTTTTGCTACTTTATGCAAGACATGTAATATGATAGAACAATGAATATTTCTGCTTTGGCTGCCTCCCTTTAAATCCTATGTCTGAAACCGATGTCAACCAGAATTGTGGTATTTTATGGATATAGGGCTACATGTAAACATTTTCTGGATGCATAAGAATATACTCTGCAGCTAACTCAGTGAAACAGTTCATGGTAATGAGTCAATAATTCGTTAACAAAGTTCTTTTACACTGAACAGCTTTAACATTGATGCCAGTCCTCCTCCATAATAAAATATCATAGACAAAGTTTAATAAAGTAGAGCCCAAATCATTTTGACACAAGATGTGGGCATAGACAGAAGGTGACAATGTTTGGCTATATCCTGGCCCAGTGTGGAGGGGAGGTTTGGCAGGCCTGGAGAGTGAGCCTGCTTCTGTAATCACCTTGAGTAGCAACAGCAGCCTCTGTCCCACAGGGATTGCAGAGTGAGCCCCCCCAGTCTCTTGCTTACCCTGGACAGTGATGGCTCTGCTCCTATCCTGTGGGGTTGGACCTGGAGGTTGCAGAGCAAACTTGCCTGGCCTCCTACTCCCCCCTTGCTTGCTCCTGTCCCATGGTGCTGAGCATGGGGGTTGAAGACTTATTTAACATTGCAGGAGGAATAACAGGTAGTTTGGAATAAGGCTTTATTTCGAACGCCCGTTTCCCTGCCGCGTGTAGACGCGGGCAGTTAGTTCGGGCTTGTAAGTTTCAAAAAATGGCGACCGGCCAGGAACATGCAAATCAAGCGCAGGATATTTAAATCCTGGGCTTGATTTGCAATTCCGAATGCCTACATTTGCAGCCTTAGTTCGAATTAGGCTGCAAGTGTAGACATACCCTTAGACACTTTAGGCTTTGTCTACACTGCTGGCTTTTGCTGGCAGAGTATGCAAATGAAGAACTGATTAGCAATTTGTTGCACTTCATTTGCATAATCTGTTTGAGACATTTTTGCACAAGGGGTTTTTGTGCAAAAACAAGCAGCGTGGACATTTCCTTTTTGCACAAAACCCCCTTTTTGCACAAGATCCTTATGTCTCCCTGCATCTTGCGCAAAAAGGTTTTTTTGTACAAAACGGAAACGTCCACACTGCTTGTTTTTGTGCAAAAATGGCTTGAACAGATTATGCAAATGAAGTGCAACAAAATGCTAATCAGTGCTTCATTTGCATACTCTGCCGGCAAAAGCCAGCAGTGTAGACATAGCCTTTTTGTTCTCTTCTTTAGGTACAGACCCTGAGACAAACATGCTTCCCTTTATCATGTGTGTATTCCTTACTCATGAAAGTAGGGGCAACATTGGCTTCATGTCCTCCTTTTATGTCCACTGTCATCCTCTGTTGCAAAAGGCTTGTTGCTGGCGACCTAAAATGGGTTATTTAGAGTCTGAGGCATCAGTTAAATCTCTAAGGCAGAGCTCATTAATATTTCAACACTCCTAGGGAATAGTTGAGCTTAGTACTGTTTGATCTCTCAGAATTCTTTTTCTTGACTGTTCTCTTAATATTTAAGGTTGCAACAAATTGTTAGTAACAGGGCAACAATTTTTTCACCCAAAATTCTTTAAATAGAAAAGACTGTCACTGATCTCATTTGTTAGGGAAGCTGTTTTGGAAGATCCTTGGTCTTGAATCATAGCTGACATTCAGAATTAGATGTACTTCCTGAGAATATTTTTATTAGGGTCACAGTTCAATAGTGAACTACAAAGTAATATTACTTGAATATATGTTATGCCAAGACATAGATTGTTACATGCGTCAAATAAAGAGCCTCCAGAAAGTTTATCTATGCAGAAGAATTGGAGCAATATAAAAAACTTTAGTAAGGAGCAAAATGAATAAAATAGTGTTCTTATCTACTTTTTCTTTTCAATATAAGTAATGAAGGATAACCACATGTTTAAAAACTTGTCACATGTAGTATTCCTTTAGGTTATTTATCCCACTCACAAAACTTTGGAACATTTTAGAGATTTGAAAGTAATCATCCATTATGGGAGTATTGTCTTCCCTGTGTTCCCCATCAGCAGCTACAAATAAAAATTAAAGGTAAAAAGCAAACCAAAACAAACAAAAATAAAGCTATTTTTTATTATAGGGTTGGAAGTAAGATAGGGTGAAATTCTGGCTTCATTAAAGTCAATGGCAACCCCAGTGATTTCAGTGGGCTCTGGATTTTTCACTGTTCTATTTTAAAATTAGAGGAAGATGGTTCAGATATTATAGTGATAGGGGCTAAGTATCTATGTAGATATCCAATAATAGTGGCAAGAATGGAACAGCTCTTGTATATTTCCAAAAAGCACATTTCTTCATCTGCATTTAATGCATAATACTTCACTACTTCCTGATTCTGCAAAGATGTACACATTCACATACATCACGTCTATAGGTCCATTCGCTTCTCTACTCTCATGTGTAAAAGTAAACATATTTGAGTGTTTGCAGTATTAGGGCTTCATTTGTTGTCTCTCAGCTACTTAATGAGTGAGCACTGTTTCTCTCTATCCTTGTTTTCCCAGAATCCCTTCATTTCTATATAACATTTTCTGTAACATTTTATTGTTTATAAGTCTACTATGGATTAATACAAAATACCTGTTTGTCATATTTATTGACTGTATATCGTGAGACTTAGAAGTACATGCTAATGCTTTGAACTTTTAGTTCTTTTACATTTCTGGAGAGCTACTATTTTCCTTTATAACTTCATGTCTGTGAATGTCAACAACTTTCATTTTGGTCTTCATTCCACAGAAGACCAATGAATAGTCAAAGAGCAGGCGAGCAATCATGATGATGATAGTATGTGAGATGGCATCCAAGTTCTTTCTGACATTTTTGTATAAATTGACTGCCTTTTACAGGAAGCGATAGTTGTTAGCCTATCAGACTGAGACTTAAGAGCTCTGGCTAAGATTTTCGATAATAGGAGCCTGCATTTAAGCTCCTAAAGCCACACTTAGGTGCATAAATGTGTGGTCTCACTACAGCTCCTACTGAGACAGATGATTGGTGCATCAGGTAAAAACACTTTCAGGAAGCTCTGTAGCATAATATCTGTTCATAATGAGTAGATTTTATCTTTATTCTCCCCAACCCCTTATTCTGGATACTACTTAAATGAAAAAGATGGTAATTTACAATCATTTGAACTCCCACTGATTTGATGATGCCATCCATTTTAAGGGTATAGGAGGAGCTCTAAACATTATGCTCCTGATCACTCTGTTATAGAAAATTCTGATCAGTTTATAAGCTGGAAAAATAGCTAACGGCAAGAAATACAAAGCACTTACATAAATTTACAGTTTACTGTTTATGGAACTGGGCTTGCTGCAAAATATAAGAACAAGTGGTTAAATGGAATTAGATTATATTTAATCATACTATGTGGGTTAAAAGGAGAAATATTTTACTAATTTGAGATGTGTAGACTGTTGCATATTTTTCATTTTACAAAGTATTTCCATAGTGAGGCCCCAAACAACTGAAACCGAGGCTGAAAGTTGGGAAACAATTGTGGAATAAACCACATAATTCAATAATAAGAGATGCATTTTGTATAAACTTTGGAACAAGAATGCCTGGGTTGTTATAAACATGCTTTTAGCATATACACTGCACTATGGTAGAACTGGTTTCCATGCTTTTTCTGTCCTTGAAGAGCGAATTTAAACTTTCTGAATGAAATCTGCTGTAACATGTATAACAAGGAAAAGGCTTTGACCGCTGCACAAGAGCACAAAGACATATCGGAGGAGATTTTTCTGTTTAAATATTTGAATAGATTTGTCTTTGAAAAGATAAACAAAACCAAGCTCCTTATTTTGCTAATTAAAAGAAAATGTGCTCTGCTCCTTTATTGACAAGAATGGGTGCAACCTGAATTATAGGACTTTTTTATAGTGTTTCAGACCTTAGATGTGTTCCTTTTATGGACACTCTAGGCAAGCCATGGATTTCTTTTATTGTTCCTCCCTATATATTTTTGTGGAATCCACTATAATAGCACACTGATAAATGTCAGCCTCATTTAACTTCTGCCATTGCTAGGAAAACACTTTCTGAGCAATGCATGCTCACAGTGGTTACATGGCACAACTAGTGTGTTCAAATTGCACTTCTGGATTTGTCTGCAAAGTGTGGGGCAAAGTCATGCAAGGCTAGGCATTTTTCACTATAATTTCCATGACACCCAAAGTTGACTAGAAGCTTTAGAGAACAATAAAGTAGAGGTGAGGTGGGATGAGGTTTATAATTAAGTACTGACATTTACCTTTGTGCTGTATATTTGATGACGGCATCTAAATATATTTATCTTTTAACAAGTTTATTAATTTCCTACCTCGCCTTTTGATTTTTTTGTATATTTCCCTACAGTATTCTTTGTATCTGATACCATGATTTGGAAAAATATTGACGTTTCTCCTTGACGTAATTCATGGAGCTGTCTTAAATCCTTCAATGGAAGCATAGGCACCTATTCCATGGGAGCTCAGGTGCTCAAGCACCTATTGGGGAAAAAAAAGACAGGAGGCGGTTAGCACCCACAAGGCCAGAGTATCTTTTGTAGGTTTTGGTGGCCTGACAAAGGCCGTGCCCCTTGCTTCATTCCCACACTGTTCCATGCCCCACCCTCCTCCTGCATGGTGGCAGGGGAAGGGGGTGGAGAGGAGCACCCACCTGCAAAAACAAAAGTCAGTGCTTATAAATTGAAAGTGATATATAAGTGAAAAGTTATTTTTAATATGAATGAATATTAACCAGCCTAATATTGGTCTTATTCTGCTGCCCCAAAACTATCCATATACATTTAATGACATTTTGGTGGGAACTGTAGAAGTGCAGCCCCTTTGAAAATCAACCCCAAATCATTCTCAAATGGCATGATCAAAACCAGCCCAATTCTACAGTTTTTTGCATATTTAGAACTTCCATGAACTATGGTGAATGTTGAGTCTGTAAGGGACTGCAGGATCAAGCTCCTTATTAATACTGTTCTTTCCATGGGTAAGATGTTAATAAGCCTTTACTTATACCAAACATATCTGGTCACAAGTGACTACAAAAATCTATCAGGATGAATCAAGTGTATTTTTTAAAACTTAAAGATGTGGATATCCAAGAATTCTGTATAGAGAGCCTAAAGCTGCCATTAGGATAACCAAGTAAAGACTTGTTAATAAGCTAGAAATTTAAGTTAATTGAGAGACTATCACCAGAGGGCACTATCCTACCAGTTTAGGTCAGCAACTGTTGTATATGAACTGATATATATCTTGACTTTGTTTAAACAAAAGATTTCAAAATTATCTTTCTAGTACGATTTTGAAGCTAATTCCCTGAAATACATACATCCTTTTCTTTCCATAAATAAAATTAGACAAGTATCTGTTATGATGTGCCTGGGTTGCATTTTTAGAAACACTGAGCCAATCTGGGCAGTGAAAATGACAATGTATTAAACAGAACAAGCAAACACTGTTGTGGTCTCTTTTAGTTCAGCTGCCAGTGCTGAAACTGAGTCTGGTTCTAGGACTTGTTGGATTTTGCCTTTCCATTACCCCAGTGATTTTTCTTAGTTTTCTATGGGTACATAACGTAACCTCTTCCTTTTTCTTCCATCAACCAATGTTTAAGGAATGGGCGACAAACTAAATGATTTAACAACTGTGACGCAACAAAGGTTTGCTAATTTGCAAAACTGTGTTTTCTATACAGGCCATTTCTGACCACAATTCTCCTGGAGCAGGACTCTGGGGTGAAGTCAGTACTCCTCTTAAGAAGGCCAAAATATTCAGATTCGGATGTCTAAAACTGGACTACTAAATAATTTGTTGCCTGTCAAAGGAGCTGAGCACCTTCAGCTCCCACTGACTTCAAACTAACCTGGAGGTCTATTCAGGGGCTTCACACTGGAAAAATATGGCATTGAAATTTACATAGAGTGCCATTTTATTGCCACATAAAATTCAAGGGACTTAATGAAAAGTAAAACCCTATGTGGTTGAGACCTCAGGTATCGCAAAGATTTTCTTTTCTCTTGTGTCCCTTAATACCTAATACCCATTTTCAGCAAGTTTACTTTGTAATGTGTACCACAGATGAAACTCATAGGATCCATGGGCTGACGGTTCTCAGTGACAGGGCCTCAGGTCTGGAATTCAGTCCAGCTGGATTTACCCTACTTCAGTCACTTCTAGTGAGAAAACAAGATGCATCTTTGTTTCTTGGAATGGCTGGACATTGGATAAAGAGGACGGATAGTATGAATATGTGTTTATCAGATTGATTGACTGGAGGTAGGTCCTCAGTTTCAAAGGTGAAAGGAGGGAGAAAAGAGCCCTTATGCATCATTTGAGTGAAGATTCTGAGGGCAGCCACACTGAAGACAATAGTTTATAAAAAGGGAATTTATTAAAGCCTAAATATTAAGGCTTAACTTCTTAGATTCCAAGCGTGGAAGAACCCTCGTGAATCATCTCATCTGCCCTCTTCTGTAACACAGGCTATAAAACTTCCCCAGAATAATTCCAAGAGCATATTGCCTAGAAAAGCATCTGATCTTGATTTAAAAAAGGTCAGTGATGAAGAATCCACTCTGACACATGGTAAACTGTTCCAATGGTTAATTATTCACACTGTTAAAATTCCACACCTTATTTTTAGACTGAATTTATCAAGCTTCAGCTTCTGGCCACTGGATCATGTTATACCTTTCTCTGCTAGACTGAAGAGCCCATTATTAAATATTTATTCACTGTGAAGGTACTAAAGGACTGTAATCAAGTTATCCCTTAACCATCTCTTTGTTAATCTTAATAGACTCAAGGAGCTCAATCTATCACTTTAAAGCATGTTTTCCAATCTTTTAATTGTCCTTGTGACTCTTCTTTAAATCCTCTCCAATTTTTCAACTTCCTCCTTGAATTGCAGATGCTAGAACTGGATGCCATATTTCAACACAGCAGTCATATCAATGCCAACTACAGTGGTAAATGACCTCCCGGATGTTACTTATGATTCCCCTGTTATGTATTCAAGAATTGCTTTAGGTTTTGGGGCCTCACTGTGGCAAATGGGAGCTTCTGTTTAGCAGGTTATCCAACATAATCCTCATTTTTTTTCAGTCACTACTTCCCTGGGTAGAGTTGACCATTGTGTAAGTATGGCCCACATTCTTTGTTCTTATACATTTACATTTAGCCACATTGTTTGCTTGTGTCCAGTTTACCAAATGATCCAGATCACTCTAGATTAGTGACCTGTCCTCTTTATAATTTATTACTCCCCCAATTTTTGTGTCATCTCCACTCTTTGTCAATGGTACATTATGTTTTTCTCCAGAATTCCAATGATAATGTTAAATAGCACAGGACCAAGAACAGCCTCTTACCGGATCACAGTAGAAACCTGGTCATTAGATGGTGATTCAGTGTTTGCAATTCCATTGAGAGTTATCAGTTAGTCAGTGTTTAATTAATTGAAAGTATGAAGAGTTTATTTAGTATTCTGGTTTTTTAATCAGTGTTGTGTGATACCAAGTCAAATGCCTTACAGTTGTCTAAGTATATTATGTCTACACTATTATGTTTGTAAACAATGATTGTAACTTCATCAAAAAAGATCACATTAGTTTGGCAGAATCTATTTCACATAAACTCATGTTGATTCACATAAATTATATTATTCCCCTTTAATTTTTATTAGGTGGGTGTTAGGGTTCATGTATTAAATGTGCCTGGGACCTTTTCCTTCTCTCCATGGGCACTTCTTGCCAGTGACAGGTGTATACCAGCACTTCTGAGTGGAATCATTTGATTCACTCTATTTTTGACTGGACCATGAGCTTACAACACCAAACGTATTATCAAGTATTTACCAAGTACATTATCTCTAAGTCCAAATGTGTGTGGCCCTGTTCTAGAATCCTTTCTGGGAGGCTGTAACCAGCTGGGAAATGCAGTGCCAGAAAACAAACATGCTCAAAAAAGACTGATTTATTTATTCATAGGAGCATCACAAGCAGAGAAAGAAGGATTAAGAACAGCAAAGCCTTTACATATATTTTTTACCTGAACTTGCAAGAGACAGCCAAAATGAGGCATGCCCCCATTTATCCTTGGTGTCCCAACATCTAGGGACTGTTATTGTTTCTCTGCAGACCCTTGCCTCCCTTTTCCTCCAGGGTTCTATGTTTGAAAATTCCCACCTAAAAGCCACCTCCCTCTCTTGATAGCCTGACCTCATTCCACACTTGAAGAGAAGCTTCGAAGGAATGACCACCTCCAGTATGTATCTGAGTATAGCTGTCTACTTCAGGAGCTTTTGGTTAATGCAGTCTAAATCTGCCTCAACCCTATTTATCTTCTTAGCTAGCAATACAATAACCACAATGTCCACGGAGAGATATGTACAATACTCATTACAATTAATACAGGAAAAATCCCACATTCTCACAACTAATTAGAAAAGCAATGTATTGTTTTTACCATATAAGTGGGGTGTTCCAAAGTGATTGAATAATGGAATGAATGTAGGAAACACAAGTCAAATCACAAAGAAAAGTAGCAAAAACATGGGGAAACTTTTGCCTTAAGACAGATTTATAAAGCATGGTATTTTTCAAAAAGGGTCAGTGTTCACTTATTTCTGATCCCATTGAAGCCATGGTCAAACTATTACTTCAATAAGAGCAGAATCAGGACAATTCTGAGCACTAATGCTTTAATATGCCACAGGATAATGATGGATAGGAATACTAAGGAATACTTAATCTCTGCTATGTTGCCCAAATATTGAGGACACATGAGTAAAATATGTTCTTTAACCCCAAGGGAAATAGGAAAATCTGACATTTAATTGGAGTCCTCGCTAGCTAAAAGAGTGTTGAGTTGAGTGACAGCTAATCAGGGGAGGGGTCACTGACAGCGAGCACAGCTCAGGGGAGGGCTCCAAAGAGGCTGGGATTTACTGCTGGCTGCAACTTTCATTCTGAGGGGTGAGTGCTTGGGGGAGTGGTACTTCTCATGCAGCGAGCTCTGTAAAAACAAATCCATGGCTAATTAGTTTGCGGAGCTACTGTTTGGTGGCACTCTGAGTTCGTCTATCTGGCTACTACTTTTAAATTTAACAGGAAGACTGGGAGTAAGAACTTCAGCTTTAAATTAAAATAAACAAACAGTATTACAGAGGCTGACAAGGCAGAGGAGTAGTGAAATACTGCAACGTGCTTCTCATGAAGAGTTTTACTAGTATGCTATCCCTGGAGTTAATATCCAGGTTTGGCTCTAGCCATGGGCTGTTGGTGCAGCTGGGGTTGGGAGAGGGAGGCCTCCAGCCCCGCCCTCTCTGAAGCCCTGACTCCATGGGGAGGGAAGGAGGCGGGGCAGCATGCAGAGCATACCCCACCCAGGAGAGGAGGCAGGGCAGAGTGCCGAGCACTCCCCGGCCTCCCCAGAGCATGGGGAAGGGTAGAGAGGTGATGGGGGCCTGTGTGCGGTGCAGCTCCCAGAGCACCGGGGAGGGGAAGCGGTTGCATGGTTCCAGCCTCCCTGGCCAGGAGCATGGGGGAGGGCAGGTGCTGGGGAAAGCAACACCTCCCTTCCCTGCTGTGGACTGATCTGCCATGCTGGGTACACTCTGCAGGCTCACACGCAAGAGTGGGGGGTTATACGAACCCACGGGCCACACAGCTGCTCTTTAGTGGAAACCTACATTGTCTTCTATAGTAGGTGTTCTGAGGGCGGACTGTGGGTGGGGTCAAGCTCGTGGTTTGGGAAGGCAGAGCCTTTCCCTGCCTAAGCCACTGGACGCCCATGGCTCTCGCTACATCCCGGAGGAAGCCTTTAACCAATGCACATTCCTAGTTGAGGAGATTCAAAGATCAAATAAGTGTCCATCTGCAAATAAAATGGCTCAGCTCTGATCCTGCTACTGAAGTGAGTGGTATTATACAAACATACATGCAGCTCATCAAAGTGTTTGTATCCATTTATGTGGTCTGAGTATGTACTATGTTGTTTCAGTGTAGGATAGCTTCTGACTGTCAGATAAGCACTGTCTGGAATGATTTAAAGGCCAAAGGTGAAATTTAAAGTGTTTACTAGACAATGCTTTTCTGAGTTATAAAAGATGACTATACCAATCATTATAATTTGAATCTTAATGCTTGAAAGACTAATAGCTTTTCATAAGTGTGTATGGTTTTTAAATTTCCAGTACCTTACTAGGGCCAGTGATTATTCAATTTCCAACTTGAATTAAAACATCAAACTGGCAAGGCACAATCAGCCACAGCCATGACTTTGTTCTTTAATGTGGGTATTTTCGAGTATATGTGGTCTGATGCTCCATGGCTTTCCATCTGTGCAGTTACTTACATCTGTGTGCAAAGTGAGTAAAAAATGCTTCCAGAGTTGACACTTGCACTCTGCACACAGCTAAATGATTACACAAAGTGCAAAGCAAGAGGGAGAATCTAGCTCATGGCATTTAGGGGGACATTTAAATCTCAGAAACATTTTCCAGGATTAATCCTTATGCCCTCACAACTTACAGGAAAGAGACATGAAGGAAGAACTTTTTGTTTCCCCCATAACTAAAAGAAAATATGCACTTGCTGATAAAACTTTGCAGAGGCATTTGGATGATATCTTAGGGTTGCACTTGCCTGTTTTGCTATCTATCTCTTAGATAGTTATATATAATCTATTACTGTGAGATGCTCAGATACTACTGTATCTCATCTACTTATCTTCTGCAGCCCTCTGAGGTAAGTCCTTACTATTGTTATTTTACAGCCAGGAACTGAAACACAGAGACTTTAACTGTAAAGTTATTTAGGTACCTAAAGATGCAGGTATGTGCCAAGGTATTTTCATTCTGCATCTGCGATGCCTCAATACCTCTAAAAACCTGGTCCTAAGTGATCTGCTAAGGTCACACAGGAAGTCTGTGATGGAGTTATGAATTGAGGCCAGGTCTTTCAAGTCCTGGGCTAGCACCTTAACCATTGGACCATCTTTCCACTCATGTTTTTCACCTTTAGTGCAACAAGTCTAAAGCAGTTTCAGCTGATCTATTGAGAATTCTCCATACAATGGGGATACTTGGGTAACATGGAACAGCTGTAGGGCATCCTATATCATCTCCACTTCAGCTGGGTGCAGAAGGGATGTCCAAAGTGTCCCTATGCTTTGGTGATTTGCCACTACCAGAATGCCCTCTTAGGGCTGTGCGCAGTCTGTGTAAATTAGAGCAGTGTGGAGGAAGGTCCAGGCTGATGAAGATTAGTATCTATTTTTGTGTCTGATTGTACTGAGCTCATCTGGGTCAGAACATCTGGCTGATTTTCTGTGTTTCTTACTTCCATGGTTTTTCATTCCTTGTTCAAAGGAGTCAGGCTCCTTCTGCCTATGAATAAGGTCCATTACAGAAATTCTAAGCTTCTCTGTAAAGGTTGTGGCTGTCTTGTTATGTGAAGGTGAGGGATTGGCCGTATCCTGTTTTAGCAGTGCTGGAAAGAAAACAGAACAACTCTCTTTTTCTGAAAGGCTTGGGAACATAAACAATCCTTACACAGGGTTTTGGCAAATTACAGTAATGACAAGGCCAGTTTTTCACTATGGGAAAAATAACCATCTTTCAGATAAAAAGGCATTTTAGTGAATAGGAGTTGTAAATGAGGGTTGTACAGTAAATGGTTAATGAATTCTAGTTTGCATTAAATGTGATAAGGACTGCTAATGTACCAGCTACAGCCCAGCACTGCATGTTCCTCTTCTGTATTAATGTAATTACATAGCTATTCTTTCAGCAACAACCCTTTCCACCTTATCACAGGCCATGAAATGAATATTTTTAAGTTCTTTATATTTTTACACGGATGAGCAATTCATTTTGTTTTCATCTGCAGAGACAGGATAGATACATTTCAAACAGCAATAAAATATTAATCTAATTTTAAATAATGAAGGAGGCATATGTAGTTTAGGTTCAATGATCAAAGAAACCTTTGGGATCTACAGGTCAATTGGATTGTTATGACTTGTGATGGTTAGAATCAAAGTTTCAAGATTGATTATATTGTACATGCTGCTTCACAGGACCATAGAAACAGAAACCATAGAAACTGCTAAGCCAGGTGACTGAGATGTGCAAGCTGAAAAGCTTCAACAATGTTTTTGGGTTTATCCAGACATTTGTTGAAAATAGAGTTAAAACAGGGAAAACTTACCTTCACAGGTGCTGATTTTATAAGCTGTAGTAAATAGCCCCAAATACTTGACTCAGCAGAACTAGACCCTGTGATGGAGTGTCCATGCCACTAGAGGCCAGGAATTAAGGAAGCAAAGAGGGCCAATGGTACTCAAAGCTGCACCTGGAGGAGGAGCCAGAGAGCAATGAGAACTAATTTAAAGAGGAAGTTCATTCAGATAGGAACAGGAGGGCCCCATATAAAGTCCAGTAACCAAGAGCAGAAGAAGGCTGCAGAGAGAGAGAGAGAGGGGCAGGGGCAGGGGCAGGGGCAGGCTGCAATCAGAGGGTGAGAGAAGGTAAGGTAGGAAACACCCCAGGGCTACAACAGAAAGGGATAGGACCATGCAAACTTTGACTGCTTGCTGTAGGCTCCCTGGGCTGGAATCAGTGTAGAGGGCAGGCCTGGGTTCACCTATCAGTCACTAAGGAAGTGGCACAATTAGGGGGTGGTAAAAGAGAAGACTGCCTGGGACAGCAGGTCTTGAGAGACTTTGATGCATGTGATACTTCTGGAAAGGAAAAACTACTCATACACTAAGCTCCAGAGGTCCCGTGTTCTGCCTGCTGGTGTTACATGTACTCATGCTCACACATAAAAACTGCGCTCCTGGCAAAAGTGCAGTTTGGCCAGTATAGTGGAGTCTGCATTAGAGGCTTTTTGCTGGCAGAGCAATGTCAGTCAGGTCACACCTCTTCATTTCCCTTACCAATACTGATGTGCTGGCAGAAGTCTGACATAGCCTCAGTATCATTTTATGGTTGCCCAGTTTAAATGAAATCTGTGAGGAAATGTCAAAAATGAGGCTTTCTGCACCAGTGTTAACTCTGGAATATGTAATGTAGCATACATTTTATAACATACACAAGTATTAATGTGCATTATTCTATGCAGTTAATCAGGAAACCTACAAGTACTAGATATGGACAACATAGATGAGTTAACTTTGCTTAAGGGACCATCACTTGTTCATTTCCTTACTTTAAAAAATGTTAACTGTGTGTCCTGAATGTTTCATGAATGTTTTTTGCATGAATATACTGTGATGCTATAAATACAAATCAGGGTAGAGTTAAAGCAGCTTACCTGAAGCATCTCCTTTATTATCATAAACAGAAAGTCTTTCTCCTTGTATCAGTTATTTTTTTCATGACTAATTTTTTAAAAAACCATGTCTGCAGTTCCCGGTGTAATCCTGATTTCCATAATTGGTCAACAAGAGAGGTTTCTCTTCCAGTACATCTGATCTAACTAAAGCCAAAGACTGGAAGAAAGTCTTTAAAAAATGTTCAGCCTGGATTAAATATCAAAGTGGCTCAAATAAATTTAGGCTTAGTGATGATAGTCAAAGCTTTTGTTTAGATGCTTTGTTGAATTAGGGTCTTAATCACTTAAATCCTATAGAAGTCATGCTTAAATGCTTTGAGGAACAAGGATGGAGTTTAGCATGTTGCTGAATCTGAACTTAAAATGCCCAGCCAAATTAGACCTTGTAAGAATCATTTCTCACTCATTTTGACTGGTTAGGGTTAGGGTTAGGTTGGCTTTATCCTCTTGGGTTGTAGCCTACCCTCGGGTAAGGCCTGATCCAAACCTCATTTAAGCTAATATAAGCCTTTACATTGACTTCAATTGGGGGATGGATCAGACTCTTATATACCTGCATTCTGCTACTTAATCAGCTGTTGGAGTTCTTGGTGGTCTGAATGAATCCCTGGCTTTGATTTCTTGTTTTGTTTGGATCGGACATAAGTATTTTCCCCTCAGGTTTTGCTTTAACATTAATAAGTGTGTACCTTCCACTTGCACCCACAGGCAAGTCCTTACATGCATCTCTAAATGATAGCTATATTGGATTTGTGAGGGAGAAATAAAATGATGCTTTGAATGGGCTCACTTTGCTTATTGTAATCCCAGATTCATGTGTCCTGGCTGCAAAATTTTTAGTTCATTGCATTTTAATTTCCAAAAAGTTTTAGCTATTTCATCCCAACTCCAAATTCCTACCTTTCCCATTTAAATAAAAATTGTATAAGAAGAAAAATGAAATGATTGATACATATGTCTTATGTACCATAATATCACTGCAGATGGATTTATAGTGCCTAGCATCTATTTAGTAGTTTAAAAAATAAAATTAGGACATTTCAAAGGCAAGAAAGGTTATGGTAGCCCTTTTTTTGGGGAAAAAAAGCACTTATGAGTGAATAAGGGAACGTCTACACTACAGTGTTATTTTGAAATATCTTATTTCGAAATAGTTATTTCGAAATAGCTTATTTCAAAATAACGCGTCTACACACAAAATGCATTTCGAAATAGCATTTTGCTATTTCAAAATAGCATGTCCACACTGAGTGGACTCTGAATCGCATTTAAGGCTCGCCGGAACCAGTTCCAGCAGGGCACCAGGTCAGGACTTACTGTGTGGGGCTGCTGCTTGAGGCTATCTGAGGTCTGTACTTAAAGGGACCCCCCCAGACAGCCAGTTCTCAGGTTTCCCTGCTTGCTTGCCTACCTCGATGAGGGACAGCAAAGCATTTTGTCTCTGCGTGCTGTGGTTGCCTTCACTTGGGACACAGCACTCTGCAACATGGAGCCAGAACTGACCCTGGGCACTCTGGTGCTTCTCTTGGACGCGTTGCTGTGAGCTTGGCTGCACTTTCTGAAGGCTGCCATCCAGGAGGTCCATCGGGGGGCAGTCAGTATCCAGGAGGCTCTGCGGGAGAGCTTCCACCCTGAGGAGCACTAAGAGCCTCTTTAGTCTGCCCCACTTGGGGCTTGTGCCTCATTCCTCCCTCACGTCCTTCCACTTACGCCTCCCTAACCCCCCTTCCTGATGTCAAATAAAATACATGTATTTTCATGAACACAAACTCTCTTTATTTAACAAAACTGGGGGGGGAGGAAATGAAACTCTGGTGAGACTGGGGAAAGGAGGTGGGAGAGGGGAGAAGAGAGGGTGGGAGAGGGGAGGGGGAAACCTGGGAGGAGGGAGCTGGAAGGGGGAAGCAAGGGGAAGAAGGGGGAAGGGAAGCTCAGGGTTGGGGGTCTTGCCGGACCAACTTGATCATCATGCAGACCTGCTCCTGGGTTCGCATGTGGCCTTTGGTGGCCAGGCTGGCAGCTATCCTGCCATAGATGGCCGTGTTCCTCCATCTAGTGTGGAGATCATGGACGCTGGGGGCATCCCCCCCAAACCTGAATAAGGTCCATGATCTCCACCCTGGACCAGGAAGGTGCCTGCCTTCTCCAGACCCTGGCAGGCTCCTGGTAGCTGGCAGACTGCTCCTGGGGAGCAGTGGAGGGCTGGCTGCCAGTGGCTTGCTGGCTCATGTTTTGGGGCCACTGGGTCAGGGGCAGTGACTACTGGCTCTGGGCTGGCAGGCTTGGAGCTGGCACAGGCACTATGGCCAGAGTCAACCCCTTTAAGGACTCCGGGGAGGGGGGAGGGAATGGAGTGTTCTTGGCTGAGGCTGGAGTGGCCACCAGGGCACCCTGGGAAGGCTGGAGGCCCCCTATTTCGAAAGGGGTGTCTACACAGCTCTTATTTTGAAATAGCTATTTTGAATTTGGCGTTATTCCTCATGAATGAGGTTTACCAAATTCGAAATAAGTGCTCCGCTATTTCAAATTTATTTTGAAATAGCGGTTTGGCTGTGTAGATGCTAGGAAAGTTATTTCAAAATAACGGCTGTTATTTCGAAATAACTTTGCTGTGTAGACATACAAATTAACAAATTAATGTTTCTCAGCATTACCATAAATTAATAATCCACTCAATTTTCTTAAAACAAAGAAAATATTTCACTCAAAATTAGATGGGACTACTGTGATCATCTATGTAACACAGATGATAGGACATCCCTGGATTAATCTATTTTAATTGTAACATACATTTTGGGAAAAATTCTGCTTTTTAAAATTGCCAGTGAGGAAGAATCTACTATGACCTTTGTTAAAAAACGTATGCCTTATTTCCAGCTAGAATTTGTCTCGCTGTAGCCAGTGAGTATTGTTATACCTTTCTTTAAAAAATATGTTTTTCCATTGTCAAATATATATTGTCCCCATGTGGGTAGTTATGGACTGATATGAAGTCATCTCTTCTCTTTATTAAAATGGATTGAGCTCCTTGAGTCTAACCTTAGAAGCATGTTTTCTAGTCCTTTAATTGCACTTGTAACTCTTCCTTTACATCAATCAAAATCCTTTTTGAATTGTCGACACAAGAACTGGGCACAGTATTCCAGCAGCAATTGCATTAGTGCCAGATACAGAGGTAAATTAACCTCTCTACTCCTAGTTGATATTCCCATTTATACATCCAGGGTCTGTGTTCATTATTAATTACTCTCCCAAATTTAGTGTCATCTGCAAACTTTATTAGTGGTGATCTTATGTTTCCTCAAGGTATTTGATTAAAAAAAATATTCAATAGCATTGAGCCAAGAAGAGATTTCTAAGGAACCCTGTTAGAAACATACTTGCTCGATGAAGAATCCCTGGTTACAGTTAACATTTTGAGATTCATCAACAAGCCAGTTTTTAATGTGTCTCATGTTAATTTTATCTTTCTAGCATTTTAATCAAAATATCATGTGGTATCAAGTCCAATGCCTTGTAGAAGTCTATTACATCAACAGTATTACCTTATATCAACCAAACTTGTAATTTCACAATAGATTCACTGAATGTCTTGTCAGGATTAATTTTCCATAAACTCATGCTGATTGGCATTAATTATGTTACTCTCCTTAAATCCTTTATTCATTAAGTTCCATATTGCTTTGTTATCTGATGTCTGACTGACCAGCCTGTAATTACCTGGGTTATTCTGTTTACCCTTTTTAAATATTGGCACAACATTAGCTTTCTTCCAGTCTTCTGGCACTTTATTAGCAGTCCAGCAAACTCATTAGTCTGCTCTTTTAAACCTCTTGGATGCAAGTTATCCATATCAGCTAATTTAAAAATTCCTAATTTTTGTAGCTTTTAAAAAACATCCTATTTAAGTATTATTGAAGTGGAAAGAGTGTTGTATGTGTATATAATCTGGCTACTTCCTGATGCCAGCCTTTGGGGTAGGGATGAGTAGGTTATCAATATACTGCCAGACTCAGTGGGGGGCAGGCCTGCTGATGGGAGGAGGGCAAAGAGGGCAGTTGCCCTGGGGCTTGGAAATAGCAATGGTGGTGGCTGGAGCCCTGGGCCCTTTAAATTGCTTCTGGCCTGCAAGGCTGTAAGCTCTGGCTAGTGCTAAGGGCTGCGGTGTGGAGGCACACTGCACTCTGGGGAGTGCTGAGGGCTGGCTTCTTTCCTCATTCCCCTCACTCCAGCCCTTCAAAACTTGATGGGATGGTTTAGTACCATTTCTAGCAGATGAAGCTATGAGGATGTGAACTGCTTAGAACAAAAGACAGGACTATGCAGAACTGCTTAGGAATGCATGGAAAGGCACTGGAAAGTAAAATGAAGGTTAGAACCTCCCCTATGGTTCAGATACACTTGAAATAGTGTGTGGGTTGCTCTAAGCCATTTTGAATTCCCCCAACCCTGGGTTTGAGTCTGGTTCCTGACATTGCTTACAGCAGCTTCAGGGCTGCTTTCAGTTATTTGTGGCTGCCTGTGGTCCTTTACACAAGGACCTAGGTTGGAGTTGCTTAAATCCACTACATTTGCTCTATGCCAGCTGGGGATTCTCTGCCACAAGAGGAACCCTGAGAGTGTCAGTTTAGCTGCTATGCAATGTGAAAGTGATGCTAAATAGCTGGAACATACCCAATGAACACTCCCAGAGTGCCCACCCTTCCGGATCAAATCTGATCACACAATGCTTACAAATGAAAACAGAGGCTGAGAGCCTCCTGCAGTGATTTAAAATTGAGTTAACTCTCATGAGGCAGACCTGAAAGTTCACATATACATGTCACTCCCACTGGAGTATGGATTTTAGCTTCAGCTGTTGTGGACAGGTTGTTTAAATCAAAAACAAGCCTAGAAAAGCAAAACTAATAATACAGCAATAAAAAGTTTTGATCCTGTCTATTGTTGTGTAAGCCTGAGTCAAATAAAAAGAAAAGTTGGTAGCTAGCATTTAGATGTGCTAACTATGTGAGATGCAAGGTATGGTGCCAAACACTTCTAAAATATATCTACAGGTGTCAGCCGATGGTCAGGGCAGTGCATGTGTGTATGTTACACCCGAGTCTTCAACTGCAGAGACACAAGGCCCCGTCGCAGTGGGCAGTCTAGGTGAGACTGACGGGTGCCCCGAGGAGTTTAACGTCCGTGTCTTTACCGCTAGGATCGGGATCCTAGCAGTCAAAATCTGAGGTGTAATAAGCTCTCCCTGTAAACTCTGGGGCGTCTGTTGGCTGCCCGCCGCGAAAGGATCCCGATCCTAGCAGTAAAGACACGGACGTTAAACTCCTCGGGGCACCCATCAGTCTCACCTAGACTGCCCACTGCGACGGGGCCTTGTGTCTCAGCAGTTGAAGACTCGGGTGTAACATACACACATGCACTGCCCTGACCATCGGCTGACAGAATTGGCGTAGTCGGCAGGATTGTGTTATAGGTTTAAATACAGCAACATGAAGCTAGTCATGGTAAATACTGATTTCAGTAAAGTAGAAAAGAATTTTTGCCCAGGAAGGTTGGGGCAACCCAAATGGGATAGAGAAATGTTAGAAAAGGATTGGGGAAATCCTGAGGAGTTGTGGGTGCAGTTGTGTAACTATAGAACTACCTGCAAGTTAAAGAATGGGACAAAGCCTGAGTCTGTGGAAAGGAGCCACTTTCCATTTAGCAAGGAAACAGGATCAGGCCCAGACAAGCAGGCAGGTAACAGATAGATTGAAGGCCTTGTGGTAGAACTGAGGAAAAGGCAGTAAGTACATGTACTGGAAATCTAAATCCTTAAAACAATACTTACAAGAGTAATATCTGAAACAAGGCCAGTTTTTTTTTATTTTTAGAGATAAGAAAGTGTTTTAAGAAAAAGAAAAACCCACAGAGAATTTAACTCTACAGATAATGGAGAGAATTGAGCAGTTGTGCAAATGCTAAAATGGTGTAGATAGAAAATTGTGGTTTCTTTGCAGCCATTCTGAAGGAAAAACGGGCCCTTTTTCCAAAGGAATGTCTGTAAATAATCCAGGCAAAATTGACTCAAATCCGTACATTTGATTACAGATACTGCTAAAAGAACTCTAAAGGGAGGGGGTTCTATTGGAACTTAACTACCCCAATGAATAAAAGGAATGTAATTGTTGTACAGCTATGTGGAAATAGTGTAAGAAAGGTTCAGAGAGAATGTATGTGTATCTGTGTGTATATAATATATATAGTGTAAATAAGTGAGGTTTTCAAGGACCAGTAATCTTGTTTCTAGGTTTAAAACAAATTGGTTTGGTTTACTTTTAGTAAGACCATTTCAGTCCAAGTTGTTTAATGAAAGTACAGGAAAACTGTAAGCATAAAGAAAGAGTTACACCCTATGCAAAGTTTAATGTGGCTAAGTAGTGTTGTAAACAAAGACTGCACATTTTCCTGTGACATGCCATGTATATTGTAGAAGGGGTAAAAACTGCAAACAAATTAAAATGCTGTGGAGACTCCAGGAGCCACAACAGGTTGTAATTCCCTTTGTGATGCAAATGCCCTAGCTGGCAGCACAAAGAAGCTTTGCAGGTAATGGCTAAGTTTGATCAGCAAACTACCTGAGATGAGAAAGTTCAAATTGTAGCCCTCCAGAAAGAAAGATGGGAAAAAAAAGTCAAACATAAAAGTGAGAATCTAAAAGGATTTATGTCTGCACAATGCTAAATGTGAGAACAGATACAAAAGGGGGAGCAACCTTTGGTAACAACAAGATGGAGTGTGCTTGTGGGTGTGTAAGAGCAGATGAGTGTAATGTATCATATGCATATGATAAGTATTGATTGATCTATGTATGTTCAATAAATGTGACGTGTTGCCTTATCCCCTGAAAGAAAGAAAAAAAAAGGAGATATTGGTATTGCTATTTTAGTCCCAATAGGAGGTTGGGTATACTAGAAAATGTTTAAATGTAAGCAGTCTTTTTAAGAAGGCTCCCAGAGAGAGGAGACTGAGAAATTGGCATTTGTAAAAGATGTTACCCCCTTTGAACAGAATCTTGTAAAAGTTCGGGCATAGCCCTTGGTCTGATCAGGTGTTAGCTGCTGTCCATACAATTTCAGACCTAGAAGACAAATTGGCTAACTACTTGTGGATATGTAAACCCTTGGCCCCAATGAAGGGGGAAGCAGCTGCAGCTTGACTTCTATGGAAAACCTGTAATGAGGTGTTCTTCAAATTGACTGAATATAAGAATGTAAATATGAAACTGCAAAAATGTAAAAGCCTCTGCTGCAGAAGTAGAGAGGTAGAAATGCATGTCCCTCAGTACCTAGACAGAGCTAGATTCCCTTAAGGATGGGTACTGAGAGTTAAAGCAACTCTTCAGATTTTTTTTTTTTTTTCAGGAATACGCTTAAGGACCAGGAGGTATGAGGCTTAGTGAACAAGGCCACCCTCCTTGCTAAAACTGGTAATGGGCAAACTGGCGAATTGATTACATTGGCCCATTACCCTCCACCAGACAGAGAAGGAAATATGTTTTGACTGGAGTAGAGATTGTCTCGGGAATTGGCTTTGCCTACCCGACCCGATTAGCAATGGGTTTGTCAACCAACATGGGACTAAACCGCTCAACAGCACTTGTCCCAACACGCCAAGTTATACAATCAGATAAGGACTCCAAATATGCCCCTGGGGATACTGTAGTCAAACACCCCAGCCTGGGCACACATACCTGTGTATTTCAGTCTTATAAAGACAAGGGCGTTTGGATTATTACAAACCCCGACAAGATGCCAATAACTATAACTAAGGCTTGGATTGTATCCAAAACCGGTTGACTTTATGTTTTCTTTTAGAATCAGACTTGGTTGTGTGGCAGACCCCGATCCGAGCGACAGCATGATGTTTGGATTCGTTGTAACTTTCCTTGTGGCCACAGCAGCCTCCGCCGTTCCCAGACACCCTTTCCAGAATGCCATCCAAACTGGTGCCACGGACTGTTGGACGTGTACACTGCTGAACTTTTCCACAGGACTAGGGATTGAATTTGTTCCTTTAAACTTAAATGACTGGTGGAACAAGAGCAATGTTTTCAAGTGAGGACCAGCCTGGTTTGATGACAGCAGCCACAAACTTTTAAAAAGACTCTGGGAAGGGAACTTGGGGGTGGCATGGACAATGGCAACCTACACGATGGGGTCAAACTCTGGAGTATTTTAACAGGAAGCTCCAGGGAAGTGTACCCCATCTGCTTTGAGAACAAAAATGGTACTGGACCCCACCTCGGATGGTTAGGGGACCAGCAGTGTACCCACATTGTAAGTTTTAATGAGAAATTAAAAGTCTGGGATGTCTATCCCAGAGCAACCCACCAAAAACCCTTAAGGTGCTGGGGATATAACATCTCCCAAGGTGGCACACCACTATCTAGCAATGTTACCATTATTCCCCTAAACTTCAGCCAATACCCGGAAGGAAAAGCCTGGTACAATCAGTCATTATTCATTATTCCTAACACCGGTCAAATATACAACCCCACACTGGTAACCAGTAACACCCTACTCCCAAACCAGTGTGCTAGGGCAGAGCTTTTTGCAGCAGATCAGGTCCTACAGGACTTGCTGCTTGCCTTGCATTGCACAGCCGCTAATGATAGTTACTGTGCTCACCCGCGCATTCCTGCCCTGGCTTGGAGTAGCTGAGTTGGAGAAGGCATTAGCGAATAGCCTTAGACGCAGTTTTAGCCCGGCAGGGGGGAGTATGTGCGATAATTAACCATTCTTGCTGCTTACAAATTAAACAAGATGCATTCGCTATAAAGGGCACTGTTAAGGTGCTACATGCTGTAACTGAGGACGGAAAAGCCTCATGGCTAGATTGGCTAGCCCAACACCTAGGATTTTCGTTAACTCCATTCCTTCACTCTATTGTAAATACTATATTAACCATTTTTCTTGTTGTAATTGCTTGCTGCATGCTTCTATGTATTGTTAAGCGTTTGGTGTACACTGCTACCTCCTCTGCGTAAGTCCGGTATATGGCATTGGGAAGTGATCCTAATCAATCCCTTGATCCAAAATAATCTGATCAGACCCTGCCGATAGGGCGATTTTAGCTTCCTCCAAGGAGGGCAAAAACGTGCTGGCATCACCGCCATCTTGCGTTCTGGGACATAGTGAGGCATGTGAAGGGGGTGGAATGTAGCCAGACATGAACCCCATCTTGTTTTCCCCCCCCCAGAGAGCAAGAGAAAGGCAGTCAGCCTTTGATGCCCTGGGAACGCAGGTGTGCTGCCTGTCCCTGACTCTACCATAAACAGAAACCAGACAGTAAATGGGCTAGCTGACGACCCGGGGGCCTCCCGTCGCCCTGATGGCTAGCACCAGTAATTGACATGCCTGCACTGTCCCAGGAGAGGAATCTTCGCCCATCACATACTAGAAGTGCCCATTGTCTGCATTTTCCCAGGTGTGAATTATGCTTTGCACCCTTCGTGGGAAACTTGGCATTCAAAGCCATTTTTCCTAATTGGCCACTTGAGACCAGGAAGAAGCCTATGTGACCCAAGGGGTATAAAGATGGGTTTAGTAGCCCACCCCATTTGAGCTCCAATCATCTACACCTGCTGGCAGGTATTGGTTGTCTCCCGAGGTCTGTGGGACGCCCAACCTCGCCCTACTTCTTCCCGAGGGATTGAGAGAAAGACGCTGGCCACGCCAAGTCTGGAACGCAGGGGTGAGAATGTATACCTGCTAGGTGTCTATTTTGCATGCATTTAATAAGAGCTCAGAGAGCCAAAAGGGTTTCATGGTACCTGTAAGTGATTTATTAGTGTAATTTCTGTCCTGTCCTTTGTAGTGGCTGTGTTATCTGTAACACAGTAGTAGCATTTAACAGCTAAGTTTACCCTGTAACAATAAAATAGTAACTGTTTAAGCTGTGACCTGACTCCTTCAGTTGCTGTAACAGAATCAAGCACAATTTTAAAAAGAACTCCAGCCGGTCATAAGGGACAGATATAGGGAGAGCTTGAGCGTTGGATCATGTCGCTTCCAGGGGACAGATCCGTTGGGGCATCTCTCAGCCTCCCCAGGCTGCCCGCTGCGAAGGGATCGTGTATCCTAGCAGTCAAAATCTGAGGTGTAATAAGCTCTCCCTGTAAACTCTGGGGCGTCTGTCGGCCTGTTGGCTGCCCGCCGCGAAAGGATCCCGATCCTAGCGGTAAAGACAGGGACGTTAAACTCCTCGGGGCACCCGTCAGTCTCACCTAGACTGCCCACTGCGACGGGGCCTTATGTCTCAGCAGTTGAAGACTCGGGTGTAACATACACACATGTACTGCCCTGACCATCGGCTGACAACAGGCAGTCAGACAAGTGAATCATAAGAATGAATTCATAAAAAACAACCAAATAAAGCTAGGAACATCAGGTTTTGGGGGCAAAGTGCAGCTTCTAGTTTTTGTTTCATATTTGCTATGGCCAAGTCCTCAGATAAGAAGATTGTAACAAGTATGCCCCTAAAAATACACACCTCCTTTCCCTTCACCATTAAAACCTATCTTTGCTCACATTCAGCCTCACTATACTTGTAAATATGCTGCTTTTGCTGTATACCTACTTCATGGGATTGGTTCAAGTTAAACCTATTCAACATTTGTTTTGACAGTCTAAGGTAGGAGGTGATATGGAATTTGGTTTCCTTGGGTGGAGGAAAAAAAACAGTGGGAGAACATTTTAACCTCCCCTGCACACAGTTACAGACTTGAAAGTAGCCACCCTCAAGCAAAACAAACAAATACAAACACTTCAAAACCAGGCTGCAACTGTGAAATTTTAGCTGAAATTCATATGCAAATTTGACACCATCAGATGGGTCTGAATAGGAACTGGGAATGGCTCTCTATTACAATAAGAAATTTACCACTTTAGGAATTTTCATCTTCTTATCCACATCCACCCTGATTGAATTAGCTCTGATGTAACACTCCCATCTCTGTAAACCTATTATCTCTTTCTTTTTCTTTCACTTCATGCATCTGATGTAGTGAGTTGCAACTTATGAAAGCTTATGCCAAAATAAAATTTTTAGTCTTTAAGGTGTCACCAGACTCCCTGTTGTTTTTTCTGAAACAGACTAATTCTGCTACTTCTGAAACATGTCAGTTTACATAGTCAAAGTTCCTAAACTGTGGCAACATACTTAAATGCTTTTCTGAATCAAGACAAAGGTAAGGGTTTTATAGAGGGCAGACAGGATGGTTAGCAATTTTGCTGTTTCTAAAATGAAAGAAGGTGCAAAGTAGTGTAGGAAGAAGTAAAAGCATTTTATGGAGAAATTGGCCTGCGAGTTGTGCTGTAGTATAGGATGAAGGGAGGTTGAAAGAGGAGTCTTGATGGTAAAGACAAGAACAGACATGGTGCAGAACACAAGAAAATAGTGAAGAGGTTAGAGTAGGAGTTGTTGAAGTGGTGGGAATGGGGCAGAGTTAGGGTGTGTCTACACTGCACCTGTAGATCGAAATAAGCTACACAATTTGAGGTACACAAATTACATAGCTTTTTTCAGAGTTAATTTCAAAATAGAGTGCTATTCCAAAACGTCCTGTATTCCTCATGGAACGAGGTTTACAGGGATGTTGAAATAATAAACCCATTATATTTTGAAATAACAGGCTTGCTCAAAAGACACGGAATAGCTATTTTGGGATACTTCCAGTATCCTGAAATAGCTCCACAGTGTGGATGTAGCCTTAGAGACCAAGAAAAATATTACAGTGTTTGATACAGCTGGGCAAAATTTGAGAACACCTTTTTTGGTGTCAATTTCATCCAATTTTTTAGGTTAAACCCTAAACCTCAAAATTCCAATGTCTGAGTTTTGAGATGAGGTGTGTGAGCTAATATTTTATTGGACCAACTTCTGTTGATGAGAGAGAGTGTTTTGAACTAAAGTGAGCTCTTCTTCAGGTCTGAGAAAAGTATTAAATATCATAGCTAAATACAAAAATTGAACAGATAGTTTAGCATGTAATCCTATGGCTACAAGGATGTTAGCGGTCCACTTTACCTTGAATGATCTCTTAGCATACATAGTTCATTTAGAATATACTGTTTGAGCTTGTAATTTAGTTGTGGCATTTTTAGTACTTATTCCTGCCAGAACAAGAGCTCTGTGTAGCTAAAAAGCTGGTCTATTTCATGGACAAAAATTGATCCAATAAAAGATGTTACGTAGTCTCTCTAGAATCCTGGGATGGACACAGCTACAACAGCATTGCATAAGATGTTTAATTTTGACATTTTTTGAATGAAATGTTTATTTTTTTCTTATTGAAGTGGCAGCATTTAGAAATTTCCTTTATTTAAAAAAAAATCAGTGCTGAAAATCAAAGCAACATTTTGTTCTGCCCAAAAGAATTTTTTCAATTTGACAAAATTATGAAAAAAATTGGTTTGATCCTAGTTTTTTTTCTGGAATTTGCCAATGAACTGGAAAATCCATTTGCCTATCTCCAGCAATAGCCAGTTCAGGTAGGTTTCTAAAACAAACCTGAGGGAGTTGAGAATTTGGCTCCCATTGTATATTAATGGACTCCAGGCATCTAACTTATGTTGTCTCATTTGAAAAATCACAGCCTTTATTATCACAAGAAAACATAAAATGTCCCTGTTCCAGGAATCTTCAGATAAAGACTCTTATTCCTTTTCTTGTCTCTTAAGTTGGAGAAAGGATAGCCTGGACTACCGGTGGTAAATGCTAGGCAGTGTAGACTTCTCCCATCTCTATTCTACCATTCTCTGGTTCCTTCTTTTGGCTTGTTTCTAGCTGTTCTCTGCTTAAAGGAGGAATTCAGAGTGGAGGCCTGGATACTTACAAAATTATCTTTTCTCAGCAGTCATTATGAATGAGGTAATAGCTGTGTATATATGCCACCTGAGTGTCTTTACTTCCTCTTTAACTCAGGCTGCCTGCTCTCAAAGCTAGGGTGAGTATACCCAAACCAGCTATAAAGAATTTGTGGCTACAAACAAGAGGCACCATTTTCACCTGTTAAGTACAGGCTGTCCTTGCTATAAGTCCCAGCTAGGTTCCAAAAAACTTAGACTTATAGCAAAATAACTTAAAGCAGGGAATATTTTTTTCTGCGGCTGACTTCCATTTACGCAAATTGTTTTGTGTTGTTTTTGTTTTTGTGCGACTTAAGAGAGGGGACTTATAATGCATCAGTTCCTACAAGCATCAATGACTTGTGTGGAATGGATGTACACTGGGGTGACTTATAGTGGAGACGCCCTGTATATGCATGGCATCAGGGAAAGAACCCAGGGTCCTTAGTACCATAAACGTAAGATTATTATCGCTTGGCTTGAGAGAATCTCGTAGGTATAGTAGCATTAAGGCTTTTCTCCTCATTGCAGAACTACTTCTAAAGGGCAATCAAATCACTTCACCAGGTCTGCTGTTCCACAGCAAGCAGAGGCATGCCACCTCCCTCCAGTTAGTGGAAACACAGAACTCCACCAAGGCCAGGGAGGGAGATGACAACTCCTCTGGCTGTCAGGGGAGCTCAACTTCACTGGGCCACAGGGTGGTGATGGGGGAAACCAGTTCAACTGGTTTCGGTGCCGTGACGAGGAGAATCAGCTCCTTCAGTTACCGTGGAAAATGAGCTCTTTCAGCCCTGGGCCACTGAAGGAAGAGCAAGCTCCTTTGGCTGCTGGGGGGGAGCGAGCTCCCTCAGCTGCTGGGGGGCCACAGAAAGTGCCACTCCAAAAACAACCACATTTTTCTTCTTTTGCATGCCCTTGCAGCTACTCCATCCACTTTGGGCAGCGGCATGCCTTTAACTCAGCCAGGATGTTGCCGTAATACAATAAACTGGAGTAGCACCAGTATACCAGAACACAGAGCTAGTCTCACAGTGGCTGCTGTAATTTGAGTCAGTCCCTTCAAATGATAAGGGATGACCCCACAGGACCAGTTTTAAAAGAAGAAAAGAGTTTTTGGTCGGATTCCAATTATGAATTATCTCAGTGGTGTTAGAAGGATTTTTTTTTTTTAAATCTGTCTTAGAAGCAATTGATCCGAACTGCATCTGAACCTAATCCTCTGAGGAGAAGGGAAATTGGCATATTTCTCAGGGCTCCCTTCCCCCCGCCCCCCGTATTGAAAATAAAGCATCTGAGGGCAATCAAGACTCTATCAGAGTGTTTTATAGCATACTGTACTGTATCATCACTAAGGAAATAGAGGAGAAAGGAATACATAGTTAGACAAAAAGACTTCTGATATTTCAAGAGAGGCTTAAATCTCTTGTCTATACATAAAGATTTCAGCACACTGCTGCCATTAATTTGGAAGCATTATCTTTCTGGAGCAGACATTTAGGGGCAGACACTGAATTTAGAAAAAAATATTGTAGGATGAACACATTTTATCAAATAGAGCTGTCTGGGACATAAAGGACACCCAAACATATGAGAATAAAAGGGAAATAGTAAAATTTAAAATATAACTAACCAACAAAAAGGGGTTACAATTAAAATATGATGCCACAAGCCAATGTGTGTTAACTTTAAATTGAAAATACTTAAAATTCACTCAGCCTAATCATTAATTCTTATCTGCATAATGGAGGATTGCATTCCACGTATGCATAAGAGATTACTATCTGCATCAAGGTGCATTACTAATAACTAGTTAGAAATATGGAAATTGTACTTTGACAGTTTGGGGATAGGGTGACTTTAAATTTTTATTAATCACTTTTGAAAACAAAGCGGATAAAGAAATAGAAACTATGTACATTTTTATGACAAAGTTTCCTGCTGCTTCATTAATATCAATGACAAACTGGCATTCAGTAGTGCTATATATTAGATATTTTGTGGGCCTCCATCACTATTAATCTCTGAGGGAGACCACAGCTCTTTGCTGTCACACCTCTGGAGTAGCAGGCTATCAAAGAGGGAAAGTTAGCCATCGTTTGGACTCAACGCTCAGGCAAAGGAGAGCAGTGAAGGGTGCCAGGGGTCAAGCCCTTAAATAAAATGGGGCTCCAAGCAGTTTAGGGTTCCCACCCTTTTTCATAGCTGCATCACATTGATGGCTCGTAGTCATCCTGTGACCAACAAATACATCTAGGGCTTTCTCCTCCTTGTCACTTCCAACTGAAAAATCCCCAGCTTAAAGCACAAATTGTTGTTAGTTCATAAATACATGATCTTGCATTTTGTGCTATTAAATTTCATCTAATTTCTAGTACTCAGGTTTACAAGGTCACCTAGATCTTCATATGATCTTCCTCCATATTGACTATACTTCCCAACTTTGTGTCATCTGCATATTTTATTAGCATATTCTCACTTTTTGTGCCAAAGTCAGTAATAAAAATGTGAAATAAGACTGATTCCCTGAGGAACTCTACTAGTAACCTTCTAGCCTAATAGTTCTCCTTTGTGCAACACATTATGATCCACTGTAATCTCTCCCTCAACAAGTTTTTTTATCCAATTTTCAGTTCTCATATATGGATCCCCATCTTCTCCAATTTAATAATTTCGCATACAGAATTGTATCAAATGTCTAATGTCCAGGTAGTTAGACATAATGCATTTCTAAAAAAAATCAGTTCTCTTCTCAAAGAAAGATGTTAGTAACTTTGTTACCACTTCTTGAATCCAACAATTGTAGAAATATTTGCAATTACTTTCTACTGGGGGCTGTACCCCCCTGCTCACTACGCTGGCCAACCCCCTCTTTCTGGGGTTAGGCAGTGCTGGCTCTCTCCTGGCTGGTGGGGAAGGCTGGGGCTGAGACCATGCCAGCCATCTTGCAGCCACTGGGGAGGGCTGGGGCCAAGGCCGTGCCAGCTCCAGCTCTATCCCCTTGCTCCCCACCACCCCAGCTGCTGAGGAGCGTTGAGGCTTTGCCAGCCCCGGCTTCCCTCCCCCCCCCCGGCTGCTGGGTGGGTGGGGGGTGGACTGAGGACTTACCAGGCCCTGCACTCCCCCTGGTCACCAGGCAGGAGGGGGGCTGGGCTGAGCTGAGACCTTGCCAGCCCCAGCTCTCTCTGTCCAATGGTTGGGGGGGCGGGGGAGAGGGAGGGAGGAGGCAGAACACTGGGGAAAGGGGGGGAGAGGGAGGGAGGGAGGAAGCCCAGAGACATGGTGGCATCACTCTGTTGTCCTGCAGGAAACCTCCTAAGAGCTCTCCCCCCTTTTTTGTAAATCTTAATCACCTGTTAATCACTCTTTTTAAACAAAATTCTGATTCTGCCTCAGGGACCCAAGCTGGCAGAAGTCTACTTTCTCCTCTACAGAGCACATTAAAGCTAAGTGTACACTGCCACTTTACTGTGCTGCAACTTTCTGGCACAGGGGTATGAAAAGCAACCTACCATCCCAGTGCAGCAAGAACTGGGCTACCGTGCTGGGAACTGTGCTCCCATTGCTGTTAGCTACTCCCCTTGCTGGGAGAGCTCTCTCCCAGAGCTTCTGCCATGTTAAAGTGCTGCCATGGCTGAGCTTTAAAATTTCAAGTGTAGACTATTCCTATATTGCACATTCAGGCTGCCTGCCTGTGGCTTGCCATTTTGTGGGGTTCAGTGCCCCTCCCTGCTCCACAAACTCTACCCATGTTGCTGAAACAAAAGACAGAACTATGTAGCACTTTAAAGACTAACAAGATGGTTTATAGGTGATGAGCTTTCGTGGGCCAGACCCACTTCCTCAGATCAATATGTGGAAGAAAATCGGCACAACCGTATATACCAATGTGATACAATCAAAAAAATGAAGGCATGTGAAATTGACATCAAATTTTAGAACAGAGTGGGCGTGAGGGGGGAAGGTTAGTTTCTGTGAGGTAATGACATAGGGGTGATAATAGGGGAAGTTTCTGTGAGGTAATGACATTAGAGGTGATAATTGGGGAAGCTTTTACCTCACAGAAACTTCCCCTATTATCACCCCTATGTCATTACCTCACAGAAACTAACCTTCCCCCCACACCCCCACTCTGTTCTAAAATTTGATTTGTCAATTTTACATGCGTTCATTTTTTTGATTGTTTCACATTGGTATATACGGTTGTGCCGATTTTCTTCCACATATTGATCTGAGGAAGTGGGTCTGGCCCACGAAAGCTCATCACCTATAAACCATCTTGTTAGTCTTTAAAGTGCTACATAGTTCTGTCTTTTGTTTCAGCTACACCAGACTAACACGGCTGCATCTCTATCACTATTCTACCCATGTTGGTGCCTCATTAAGAGAAAGAGGAGACAGAATTTATTAAGGGCTTTTGTGGCGCCGGCTGGAGACTTTGCAGAGGATGGTTGAATAGTCCTTTTAAGAGTCTACTTTTGAAACTGCTGAAGTAGCAGCAGTTATCTTAAAACTACAGGATTTACCCTGCATTACTCGGGTCTTTAACTGAATTAATGTGTTTTTCTTCATTTAAATAATTACTCTGGAGTGGGGCTGGGGAACAGGGGTTCAGTATGTAGGCTGCCCAAGGGAGAGCCCTCTTTTACTGCAGCAGGTTGGGGCCAGATGAGAAGTACCTGTTCATGCTGCAGCTGCAGTGGGCACAGCTGGGGGCAAAGGTGCATGTCCCCTGACTGAGGGACAGAAAGACACACAGACAAACAGACACATTCTCTTAAATATATAGTAGATAACTGTCCCTTTCTCCACCCCTGCCTCCTTCTGCCTTAATGGGGTTATAGATATTCTGGTCCCCATCTCTGGACCCTTGCTGCCCCCTTGTGGTTATTATGCATTTCCGTTTTATGAGAAACAATCACATTCCAGGCACATCCCATTGTCCTGGCACAACCAAACCCCGACTTTGGTTTACGTTATGATAAGAGGAATCTGCATACTAAATGGGGTGGTACTAACTACTACCAATTAGGAGGAGTTCTTGAACAGACAGACAGACACACAAACCCTCTCAAATATAGACAGACACACAAACCCTCTCAAATATATAGTAAATATGTCTTCGTGTAAAGAAAAAAAAACTACAGAAGATATATTCTATTTCCACCTATTTCTAGAGAGGGGGTGCAGAGACTCTTCAATTTGTTTTCACATCAGTACCTGGCCAGGATCAGGAGCTAGCGCTAGAATGGCTATGTGGGAATAAAGGGCTAATGTTTCCTTGACTCTCAGCCCTGGTTACCACCAGGACTTTATTTCAAAATAACCTCCCCAAGGTTGAATTTATGAGTGGAGTGTCCACACTACCACCCCTGTTATTTCAAAATAATGGGTCATGGAATTTGAAATCTGTACTCCTGCTTTTCATCAGGAGTAATGCTAATTCTAAAATACTTATTCAGAAAAACGGATGTGTGGACGCTCTGGTGCTGCTATTTTGAAATATTTACTCCCCAAAGTAATTTGAACTAATTATTCCCCAGTGCTTCCTGGGACTAAGTCCAAGTAGTGTGTCCATGTTAATGGAGCCAGCTTCAGATTAATTTAAGGCTTCCCCGTAGTGTGGACACGCTAGTTGGAATTTGTTAAAGTGGGAGTTAAGTTGAATTTTAGTAATTTTGAAATACTTTCCTAGTGTAGATATGGACTCAGGTAAATATGGGTTGGGATTTGGCCCTAAAGAATGAAAGTTTCTATAGTACGAAGCAAATTACTTTAGACTTGTGATCATTGATAGAAGATTTCTAGACCATTAAAGGGCACTAAAGATTAGTTTCTGATCCCTCATCTCACCTGACTGCAACACAGCCTCAATATATACATATATATGATCTGAAACAAAGTATTTTCATTATATTCTATGGCAGGCTGCACAGATCTGATTCTCCCACTGCGGGAAAGAAATAGTTTTTGGATTCACATGAGTCACCAGCACACTTTGTGATCTGAGATAAACTGATATTTTAGGCAACCAGTAACTCCAGATGATTCAGGAAAAGGTCACATTTTGTTGTCAGTACAATGGTAGTACATTTATTTTATGCTATAGAGTGAACCAACATTTTTGTGAAATGTACAAAGCAGGGATGTGAATGGTTAACTGATAGGCATCACCCTTACCTGGTGATGCTTAACAGTTATGGTTAACTGGCCTCCTGGATGGGATGGAGCAGCCCCCCCGCTTACAGTGGGCCCCGGCTGGCCGGAGCAGCCCACCGTACTGTGTGTGTGTGTGTGTGTGTGTGTGCGCGCGCTTCAGCCCAGCCAGAGCAGCCACCACCAATGGTGGGCACAGCCTGACTGGAACATCCTCCTCTCCCCACACTCAGCAGGCCCAGGCTGACAGGAACAGTCCCTGCCCATGACAGGTCCAGATGAGATGGAGCAGCCACCACCTGTGGGTTGGAGCAGAGCCCCTAGCCCTCTACCATTTAAGCAGTTAACTGGTTAAACACAGCAATTAAGTGGGATTTTACATCCCTAATACAAGACAATACACTTAATCCAATTTCAAGCCAAATGAAAATGTTAATTTCAGATTTTTTTTCCCACCAGTTTAGAAATTCACAGTATACATTTCTCAGTGACTAACCACTAGCATTTTTCACATGCTGCTCTAAATGTACACCCCTGTCTTGTTATTTTTGCTTGGACTCACTGAGTCTTTTCCAAGAATGCAAACAATTCTTTGTTGGTCTATTAAAAATAGTTAGTTTGACTGAAAAAAAGCACAAACACAATATTCTCATTGAACATTAAACTTTCAAATTAGAAGTATTTCTTCTTGGGGGGAAGACTAACATAATAGAAGATCAAGGACTTAGGAAAAAATATTATACAGTTTATAAATAATCACTTATTCTCATCTTGGCCTGGTGAACACAGAAATTTAGAATTCAAGAAACCTGTTAGCTTCACCATAACTCTCGAACATAAATCTATTTCCCAGCTTTTCATTCAGTTCCCATTTTTATACCAGTTTTAAGACATGAGTCTGCTAATACATATGAGTACATTTACCTACCTTACTAGTAATAACATAAATAAAGTTGCTGATGTGCATAGTTCTTTGCAGGATTGGTACCTAAATTGGAAGAACTTCAATGCACTCATATCAAAGTAAAACTGATGTGAGAGGAGATTAAGACCATGGTTATACCAGCATCTACAGTAGTTTAGCAAAATCACCTTCTAAAAGCTGAAACCTCATCTTCCTACAGTTTCTTGAATTCCCTTTAGTAGAAATAAAAACAAAATACATTTCATGTGAGACATAACATTCTTTCTTAATTTAATTCCAAAGTTCTGAATCTCACAAAAGAATTAATATTTCTCTACTTTATTTACAGATAACTTCATTTATAGCAATTAAGGCTTGTGAGATGGAAAAGTTGATGCTATTGCACCTGGTGGATTAAATTTTGAACTTGTGTGTGACTTTATGTGCAGCCCTGAGTAAGAGGTACCATTTTAGGATAAGCCCCCAAAAGGAACAGTGACTATGAAATGATCCCATGTTGCTCCAGGGAAAAGGTTTGACATGACACAGATTACTCTCCCTTTACATCAGCTCTGCTATATTCCAGAATGTTTCACAGCATGAAATATAATTGCAAAGTTAAATAACTCAGGACAGAAATGGGTGGAGGCATAGGCCCTGGAGAAGATAATTTTTTGATGTTATTTGAAAATATCTGGAATCAAATGATGTAACGAAATACAGTTAGGCTGTTCCGCAGGGATGGTGGTGAGGAGATGGGCCTCTTAACAAGACAGCCAAAAATGGGCAAGATTCTCTGCTGTCCTGAATTCTTATGCAGCCATTTGCTCCAGTGCAATGTAAGAGTAAAATGCTATTGTTCTGACTTACACCCTCTGTGCATTAGTATAAATGATTACACAAAACACAGAGAAATGGAACATCTGGTTCAAAATATACAGGGACTAGAAAGGAAGCCAATGCTAGATGAAACAGGGAGCAATTCTCATTAGGGTAGGTGTATGGTGACCAGAAAACCTGCCTGCTTCCTCTGCTATGGTACAGTTCTTGTGGAACGCCTGCTTTTCTCCTGTATTTCTTTATATATACGGTTCATCTGACTACTTAATGTTGTATAATCTCAAGAGAAAATGATAATTTTCAAGCAGTCACACAGAAAAGCATGGCATCATTTTAGGATAAGGCAGAAGCTGTTGAGCATCACAATATGATGATGATGATGCAGAAATGCTTTAGCGTAGCAAAATAGGCATTAAACACCTCCGGCATCTTGTTGCCACCAGCTATTAGCTCTTCTTCTCTGCTTGGTGGAGGATCTACACTTTTTTCCCTCTGTTTCTTGCTTCTATTGTATTTATAGAACTTCTTATTGCCTTTTATGTCCCTTACTAAATGTAACTCATTTTGTGCTTTAGACTTTCTGATTTTGTCCTTATGTGCTTATGTTATATCTGGCACTTTGCTCAGTCTGGGTATGTCTACACAGCAGCATTATTTCAGAATAACTAACATTATTCTGAAATAACAAAGTGTGCATGTACAAAGCAAGCCGTTATTTCGAAATAATGGCGAGCTGGAGGACTTCTTACTCCGACTCCTGTAACCTTCATTTTGCGAGAAGTAAGGGCAGTCAAAGGAACAGTGTTCTTCCTTCCACTTCCTGCTGTGTAGACAGCACCAAAAGCTGAATTAAGCTATTTTGACTGTAGCATGCAATTGACATAGCTGAAGTTGAGTAGCTTAATTCGACTTTTGCCCTGCAGTGTAGGCATGCCCTCTACGTGATACAATAAGAACAGATCATAGCAGAGAGTCTGGGACTGAAGTGCTACCTAGTTCAGTTGGTTATGCAACAAAATGTTAGGAGGGTTTCTCTCTCAACATGTTACGCATGAAAAATGCTGTTAAGAATTAAGTATCTGTTTTGGTCTTTTGATTTAGACTATAGGTCTTTTGATTTAGACTTTTGCTTAAGGTAAAATCCTGGGGAGTGCCAATCACCTGCAACTCTTTCTCTGAATTCAGTTGGAGTATCAGATGTTCAGGATCATTCTTGGCCTTTAGTAAGTCAAAGACTAGTTTAGGGTTCCAGGAAGCATAGCTAATGGGTAGGTGGATAGGACGAAAGGGAGCTCAGCATCCCCCAACATCTATCCCTGCCTTTTTCTGAGCCACTCTCCACTTGTGTAAACCCAGCTTAGCAGGCAAAGTCCCTTGTCTGATGATGCCAAGGGTAAGAAGAGAGTGGGGCTGGGCATTATAGGAGAGGGCCTGCCTCCGTGCTGGATTCTCAGCAGGTAGAATTGGATACCTCTGTCCTAGAAGGCAGTGCTGACTCCCGGGCAGCACTTTCTGGGAAAGTTGGTTTGAAAAGTGATACTTACTGGCAGCTCCACCAGGGGAGGAAGCCTGTGAGCTGCATCTGGAGCAGGCCATCAGGGAAGAAGAGATCTGGTGTCTAGGAAGCTTTAGCAGAGGGTCTGAACAGAGATCCTGGGGAGAGTCCTGAGAGGAGAAGGAAGGATGGAGCTGCCATGGAGCAGAGAGTACATTCTCCACATTGAATATTGGGATGAGAGTCCCAGGGGCAGGGGTGAGAGCCTGAGAAGATTGATGCTTGTGTGGGAGAAGGGGAGAAGAGAAGAGATCCTGGGGTAGGGTTTCAACCTCTGAGGTGCAGAAAAAGCAGCACCCCAACAACAAAACTTAACCTCTGATCTCTCTCCTCCCACTAAAGTTATGTGTGTTTCCCATATAGTTATGTGTGTTTCCTGTTGTCCTTAAGCAAGTAGAAATCCTGCCTGAAACACACATTGCAGAATTTAATCTGGACCGAGAGACCGAGATTATGGAAGTAGAGGGGAGAAAATAATAAATAATGAGAGCAGTATAGTTAAAAACATGTAAAATTCCTTCCTTGGAAATAACTTAGCAAAAATTGCTATAAGACCACACCTTCCTATCTAAAGTAGATAAATTATCAAGAACGCATTTACTTTACAAGCATGTTGAATACATTAGTATTCATATAATACCTCTATGTCACAGGATGTTATAACGTCTAATAATACAAGGAACAAGTGAGCTCTGACTTCCAAAGACAAACTCGTGCTGTGTTTCATTAACACATCACTGCCAAGAAGAAAAGCAGCAGATGGAATGTACCCAAACAGAGCTTTCTATGTGGGACAAGGTATTTTGTTTGTTTGTTTTTGTTTGGTTTGAGGTTTTTGTGACAATGGCTTGTCTCCACTGCCAATTGGATCAATGTTATGATGTTCGATCCACTGAGGTGTGTAGATCAACTGCAAATCACTTTCCTGTCAACTCCTGTACTTCATCAAAATGAGAAGAGTAAGAGGAGTTGGTGGGAGAGTTTCTCCCATCAACCCAGCATGGTGTGGACCCTGCAATACGTAGATCTAAGCTATGTTAACTTGAGTTATACTACTAATGTAACTCATATTGTGTAGCTTGGATCAACTTTTCCCCTTAATACAGATCTGCTTTTAGAATTAGGAATTTCAGGCACTCTTAAAATACACACACAAGGTTTGAGACCAACAAAAGCCAGGCCAAAATCTATGGCTACGTCTAGACTGGCATGATTTTCCGCAAATGCTTTTAACGGAAAAGTTTTTCCGTTAAAAGCATTTGCGGAAAAGAGCGTCTAGATTGGCACGGATGCTTTTGCGCAAAAGCACTTTTTGCGGAAAAGCATCCATGCCAATCTAGACACAGTTTTGCGCAAGAAAGCCCCGATCGCCATTTTCGCCATTGGGGCTTTTTTGCGCAAAACAGTCCTCCCCTGTCTACACTGGCCCTCTTGCGCAAATACATCTGTGTAAGAGGGCTTATCCCTGAGCGGGAGCATCGTAATATTTGCGCAAGAACACTGACAATCTTACATTAGATCGTCAGTGTTCTTGTGCAAATTCAAGTGGCCAGTGTAGACAGCTGGCAAGTTTTTCTGCAAAAGCAGCCGCTTTTGTGGAAAAACTTGCCAGTCTAGACGCAGCCCCCAGGTCTTGAATTAAAACAGACATTATGATTATTTGTCTTGGTCTCCTTTTTCACTTTTCTTTACCAGCCAGCATCTTCATGCCTTATTTCAGTAAACCCTTCTCCTTCAACTTTGCTTTTAAATTCTTTCTTTCATCATTCTACTTTTCTAAAATGGCCTGTTTTTCTTTTACAAGATTTTTCATTTTTTAAGAATCTAGGTTTGGACGTATTTATATTTTGGATTAATAATGTCCTTTATTTCATACCTAGCTCTAGATTTGTAGATGGCATTTTCTGACATCTTACTTGTCCTCAGTTTTGAAAAAAATGCAGTTAGCCTTTGTTATATTTCTTTGAGATAGTCTAAAAAAGTTCAAATATGTTAGTAATTATTTCTTTTTTGACTTTGATATTAAAACCACTTTTAACTACTCCTGTGGATGCACACATTTGAATAAAGGTATAGATTTCAACTTTGGATCACTGAGTCATGAAAAGTTTAAATGCAAACTCTTTTCTGCCTCCCTTGCTGAAAGTCCAAATTCTGTGATGCGCTGAGTGCTTCCCCTAAGGGTATGTCTACACTGCAGAGTTTTTGCACAAAAATGGATGTTTTTGTGCAAAAGCTTGCGGCGCGTCCATACCTCAAGCATGTTTTTGCGCAAGAAAATTTACAGTGAATCGACAGAACAGAGGGGTTTTTGCGGAAGAGGTATTCCTCTTTCTATGAGGAATAACTCCTTTTTGCGCAAGAGCTCTTGTGCAAAAAGGTGTGTGGGGACGGGAAACAGGTTTTTTTGGTGCAAAAACAGCCGATTGAAAGAAGCACAGGTGTCCTGGTGGCTATTCTGTTAATGGCAATCAAAGCTTTCTTGAAAGAGAGTGTCCATGCAGTCTGGACGCTCTCTTGCGCAAAAATGCATCACTTTTCTGATGCGCTTTTGCAGTGTGGATGCGCTCTTGAGCAAGAAGTTTTTGTGGACGATCTCTTCCGCAAAATGCTTTTCGCGCAAGACGCCTGCAGTGTAGATGTAGCCTTAGTATTCTGGACTTCCACCAAAGTTGATGGGAGTTGAGATTGCCCCTCAGTCTGGCATGCATGAACCCTTACTGTATATGCTGACTTAACCAAAAATATGTCTGCTATCTATACTGAAGAAGCTTGATGCACATTTTATTGAATTGAAACATACATAGCATATTATAGTCAATGACTTCATCATGGAATGAAAGGCAAATAAAAATGCTTGCATTTATTCTGTAACTCCAATATCTAATATATAAAGGAGAATGTTTGTATGTTTGTCTGCTAATAACTTGGGCACTATAAGAGCTACCGCAACCAAACTTTGCATGAGGTAACCTTTCCTCCAGGAAAAGGTTTTAAGGTACTTTTGGCAGTGCAGGGAGAAGCGGCTTCCCGGGGGAAGCGGTGGGGACAGTCACTCACTAAGGCTGGCGGCGGAGGCACGAGGGGAGGGGCGGCGCTCTGAGCGGCAGCTGCCCCACTCGCCTCTACCAGGCTGTTCCACTGTGCAGGCGCCTCTGGGGTGGGGGAGCCCCCTCCTCCCTGCCACCCGTGATGTCACTCAGCCCGGACCCCTGTCCTCCGGCAGCGACTGAGTGTTGCCAAGCGGTGGGCTGGAGCTTGCGGCTGCCGCTATGGGGTGGTTGCGGGTGCAGCGGGGTGAGCCCAGCAGGGAGGTGGGGGCGGCACTGGGAGTGGCCCGGGGTCCAGCGCAGCTTCCTGGTTGCGTGGTGGGGAGCCCGGCACCTGCTCAGCGCAGCCCGTGGGAGAGGGGAGCCCCCGGCGCGGCTCCATGGTGCAGCAGGTAGCGGGGCGAAAGTTTCAGGGTGGGCGGTGGGATCGTTGCCCCCCACGGCACCTGCAGCCCCAGGTGCGAGCTGGGCCGCCCCACCCACCCTAGGTCCTCACACGGGACACCCCTGGCAGGACCCCACCGCCCGCCCCGAGCAACGCCGGGTAACTCCAGCTAGTTATCTATATTAGTGTGTTTCTTAAATTATTCATGATGATAAATAAAATGTTTATTAATATTGATCCATGTGATGCTACCATTAGATACTCCCCTCCTCCCCCCAGTTCAAGACATAACTTTCTCAAGTCAGTGTTTCAGTCACTTTTCAATCCAACTGACAATGCCTGTTTTAGTTAGTTTTGAGAGCAAATTTTCATGAAGTATGGTATCAAACGCTTCACTTACATATAAATATGTTGCCATGTACATGACATTCATTCATTCATTAATAATATCAGAAAATCATTTTGAGAAAAAGATGTCTCTATGGAGCTCTTCTCCAGCAAGAGAATGAAGGCATTCTAAACTTAAAATTAGCATTTTTCATGGCATAATTTAATTTAAGCCTTAGAAAGAAAAAAACACCTAATGAAAACAGAGCAGCTCAGGGTGTCTAAGTCTTTTAAAGGCAAGGACACTAAGCAGGAATATCAAAGAGGTGCAATCTTTATCTGGAGAGCTACATGAACAGGATACAAAAACCTGATTTTTAAAAGAGAAGCACATGCTGTTAGCTTTGCAATGGGGATGACAGGAGCCAGTGGTCTTTCAAAGATACCCTTTCAGAAATTAATGACAGTTTTGGCAGTGGTCATGCTGCTATTGCTATATTAGACTTTTTATTTTTTAGAAAAGGTTAACCTGATTTCCAGGTTAACAAACCTAAAGAGCTGATTTGTTGCTGTGGAAATTAAATTAGTAAGAGCAGAAACATCTAAAATAGGTGAGAATTTGAATCAGCTTTCTCTATATTGAGATAAAAAGACAATAAAGTGATCAAAGTAGAGTTGGAAATCAAATTAGAGATAAAACTGTAAGCTATGAGCTCTGGGAAATACCTAGAGCAAACTGACTTGTAGCATTATCTAATACTACAGAACTAGATAATACAGAGATTCAATATCATAAACAGAACCATTGAAACAGCTATATTAATATTATCCAATATTCTGTTTTCAATTGTCTATAATTTCAGCAAACAGTTCAAACAGTAGCTGTTCAGACTACATTTTTTCTACCTCAGGGTTTTCTTTTTTTCAAAAGGTTCCATGAAAACTGTTTTATTGATGGTGACAAATGTACCTGTTTGGTGACAAAAGTACCAAAAAGTAACTAGCTCTGTCAGTGTCAAAACTTCTTCTGACATGTTTAATGACTTTAATGCCTCAATGGGTTGGAGCAGGTATTTTAAATTTAGTAGGTGAAAAGATTGGGGCTCAGAGGGATTGTGTTACTGTTTTCAGGGATATCTTCTTAGGCATGCCAGAGTTACAATAATCCAAAAATTGACACTTTTGCACATGCTTTGGAGTTGAGAGGCTTGTTTTTTACTTTTTGGAACATTATAGTTGCATTATATATATCCCCTAACTCTAATGAGCCTGGTCCATTACCGAGAAGCAGCCACACAAAACTGAACCTCTGGAGAGGACACAGTACCAAGTCACATCCTTTCTGGTGGTAGTGGCAGATACTGATCATCAAAGTCATTTAGTGTTTCTCTTGATATAGTACCTAGAAACATCAGTCAGACCAGGGTCTTACTGAGCTAGGCAATGTACCTACCTACCTACCTATCTATAATATATATATATATATATACACACACATAGTGAATTCTGCTCTTTGTACCATCCAATGGGACTAATTGTATGGGAAAAAGGTGGAAGGAACACAGTCTGTAAATAAGGCTACGTCTACACTATGAGTTTTCCCTGCAAAAAATATGCTAATGAGTGACTCATTTGCATGAGTTGAGATCTCATTTGCATATTTTCTGCCGATCCGTTTTTGCACTAGGGGTTTTTGTGCAAAAACAAACAGTGTGGACATTTTCTTTTTGCCCCCAAACCCCTTTTTCCACAAGATCCTTATGCCCCATAAAAGGAGGTATACTGATCTTGTGGAAAAAGGGGTTTTTGCACAAAAAGAAAACATACACACTGCTTGTTTTTGTGCAAAAACCCCTAGAGCAAAAATGGATCAGCAGAAAATATGCAAATAAGATCACAACTCATGCAAATGAGTCCCTCGTTAGCATATTTTTTGCTGTGAAAACAAAAAGGCCTCCAAGAGACTTTCTCAGCCCAACAGGGGTAGAGCTAGGAGGACCCTGCAGCTGACCCTCTTATGGGACAATAACACCAGAAGCAAATATTGGATGGACTATTCCCACATCTACACAGAGCTAAACTGAAGTCAGTGGCCCACTGTATGAGCACAGGTGTAAGCCCATTGTAAATCCATGGCCTTTTTCTTGGAACACCCTCGTGGCCATGGGACAGCCTGATATGTGGTCCTCCCATGTCAATGTCCCTCTTGGATCTCCACTAAGTTCATAGAATCTTCATAGAAACTCTTCATACCCCATTCTGGCATCTTCCACCACACCCAGACTATCAGTCTTCCTGTGCTCAGCTCAGGGGGAAGGCATGTGGCTCCTGGCACCCCCATGAGGGGGGGAGACCTTGTGGCTCTGGCCCCCCCAGGGAGCAGAGAGGGGGAAGACATGTGGCTCTCATCCTCCCCCCCCCCATGAAGGGGGAAGGTGCACGGCTCCTCCTATGGAGGGGGGACAGTGTGTGGCTCCCGACCTCCCCAGAGGGGAGAGGGTGTGCAGCTCCCAACCCTCAGCACCGGGGGAGGAGAGAGGAGTAGGGTGGCTAAGAACGGGGGGCGGGGGGGGGGAGCACAGTGACATGATGATCTCACTCTGTCCTCCCACATGATAATTTTTTTTAATATATATATTTAGAGAGAGATTATAAAGTGGCTACAGCTCCGATGGTATGTCAAATCATGAAAATAAAATAACAGTTGTGATACCTTAGAATCTGTGTACTGAGGGGGAAAAAGGTTAGAGAATAGAGTTGGTTCAAAAATGTAATATATTTCTCCCAAAACTGACATTTTTTTTGCAGAGTTGTATGTGCATGTGCCAATTTGTTACATTTTTCCATCAGCTAGAAAGTGGGTAGAAAAATTCTGAATGTCAGTATTTTTCAATTAGGAGACAAATTTGTCATGAAATACATTTCCCTTTTTTTGACCACCTGTTCCAAAAAGCTCAAATATACCTAGTACTAGATCCTGTCTTCCAAGGAGAAAAAGTTCAGAGGGAGCCAAGATTTCTCACACCATTCATTAGAGAAATCATTTGGCATTATTTTACTCCAGTTTTTGAGAGTGTGCTGTGAAGAAGGCTCACATCACTTCTTGAAAAAGAAGAGTTAGTATATCATTAGAAAGTTTGCAAAATTCCATTACATTTGGTGTGGTTTAGGTAGCATGCAGGCTAATTTTATCTGATTTCAGGAAATTCCAGATCATAAGAACATAAGAACATAAGAATGGCCATACTGGGTCAGACCAAAGGTCCATCGAGCCCAGCATCCCATCTGCCGATGGTGGCCAATGCCAGGTGCCCCAGAGAAGGAGAACAGAAGACAATGATCAAGTGATTTATCTCCTGCCATCCATCTCCTGCCCTTGTTATGAAGGCTAGGGCACCATACTTTATCCCTGGCTAATAGCCATTTATGGACCTAACCTGCAAAAATTTATCAAGCTCTTTTTTAAACCCTAATAGAGTCCTGGCCTTCACAGCCTCCTCGGGCAAGGAGTTCCACAGGTTGACTGTGCGCTGTGTGAAGAAAAATTTCCTTTTATTAGTTTTGAACCTACTACCCATCAATTTCATTTGGTGTCCCCTAGTTCTTGTATTATGGGAAAAGGTAAATAATTTTTCTATAATCACTTTCTCCACACCATTCATGATTTTATATACCTCTATCATATCGCCCCTCAATCGCCTTTTTTCCAAACTGAAAAGTCCCAGTCTCTCTAGCCTCTCCCCATATGGGACCCTTTCCAAGCCCCTAATCATCTTAGTCGCCCTTTTCTGAACCTTTTCTAATGCCAATATATCTTTTTTGAGGTGAGGAGACCACATCTGCACGCAGTACTCGAGATGTGGGCATACCATAGTTTTATATAGGGGAAGTATGATATCTTTTGTCTTATTATCTATCCCTTTTTTAATAATTCCTAACATCCTATTTGCCTTACTAACTGCCGCTGCACACTGCGTGGATGTCTTCATAGAACTATCCACTATAACTCCAAGATCCCTTTCCTGATCTGTCGTAGCTAAATTTGACCCCATCATGTAGTACGTGTAATTTGGGTTATTTTTTCCAACATGCATTACCTTACACTTACCCACATTAAATTTCATTTGCCATTTTGCTGCCCAATCACTCAGTTTGCTGAGATCTTTTTGTAGTTCTTCACAATCCCTTTTGCTTTTGACTGTCCTGAACAACTTTGTGTCATCTGCAAACTTGGCCATCTCACTGCTTACCTCATCTTCCAGATCATTGATGAACAAGTTGAACAGGATTGGTCCCAGTACTGACCCCTGGGGAACACCACTAGTTACCCTCCTCCATTGTGAAAATTTACCATTTATTCCCACCCTTTGTTTTCTGTCTTTTAACCAATTCTTGATCCATGAAAGGACCTTTCCTCCTATCCCATGACCACCTAATTTACGTAAAAGCCTTTGGTGTGGGACCGTGTCAAAGGCTTTCTGGAAATCTAGGTATATTATATCCACTGGGTGCCCCTTGTCCGCATGTTTATTAACCCCTTCAAAGAATTCTAACAGATTAGTTAGACACGACTTCCCTCTGCAGAAACCATGCTGACTTTTGCCCAACAATTCGTGCTCTTCTATGTGCCTTGCAATTTTACTCTTTACTAGTGTTTCTACTAATTTGCCTGGTACTGATGTTAAGCTTATCGGTCTATAATTGCCAGGATCTCCTCTAGAGCCTTTTTTTAAATATTGGTGTTATATTGGCCATCTTCCAGATCAAGACATTTAAAAGTTTTGCAGACTGAACAGCTTATTTTTCTTAAGATTTTCTTTATGTAATTATATTGGCATAATTATAATACACATATGTAGAAATTCCACAGGGGGTGGGAGTTCATTTTACTGCAATCAAATGCCCCAAGTTCAACACGTTCCATACTTAAGACTCAGTGTTGTGCCTTAATTCTGCAGTCTTGCTGAAATGCTTTAACATATAGGCTTTATAGATTGCTAGAAGATTTACCCTGTGTTGCTCAGATCCTTAAGTCAATTAATTTTTGTTTTGTCATTTAAATCATTGCTCTGGAATGGGGCTGGAGACGATGGGTTCATTATGCGGGCTGCCCTGGGAGAGAGGACTACCCACAGCCCTCTGTCACCATAACAACTTGGGGCCAGGTGAGAAGCTCCCCACCATGGCCACTGCAGCTGCAGCAGGCACACCTGGGGGAGGGGTGCATGTCCCTGGGCTGGGGCAGGTCCAGGTTCATCTGCCTCCTGGGCTCCCCTGCCAGAGTGAGGAATGTAACTAACTGTGCACTATCGACTCACTCCCTGACTAAGGGGAACAGTCAGCAATGTTTCTGTATGAACTGGGTGTGTGTGTGTGGGGGGGGAAAGCGGGGGAGAGCTTCAGTCCCTCCACCCTCCCTCAAGGGCACCTGTGGGGTGGGAGGCTAGGGTTGGGGCAGTCCCAGATGTGAGGGGCACCCCCTAGCCAGCACCTTTCACTTTCCTGGTGATTCCATCTCTTTTCTTTATGGTTTTATGACAAGCAGTCCCATTCCAGGCACATCCCATTTTCCTAGCATAACCAACATCTTACCTTGCTTTAAGTTATGATAAGAGGAAGCTGTATATCATATTTGGTGGTCCTAGCGCTTACCATTTAAGAGGAGTTCTTGATCGAACAGACAGACAGACACACAGACAGACAAACTCTCTAAAATATATGGTAGATTATAACTGATAGTAATTAAGAACCATACAATTATTATATGTCAGTGTGTATACTAGCGTGTACACTACAATAGACCAGGCAAGTCGGCTGAAGGTACGCCATCCAGCTACGCAAAATGCAGCTGAGCTGCTGCAGCATTTACACTGTGGGAGGCTGATGGGAGTATGCACTCCTGTTGGCTTCCCTTACTTCTCACAGAAAGAGGAGTGCAGGATGCTGGTGAGCGCTTCTCTCAGCATTCAATTTGGGGGTCTACACCAGTGTTCCCTTTAAGCTGCATGGTGCACAGAGTCCTGAGCCTCTGAGTGGGTGGGGCCGATTAATCACCTGTGAAGCTGTGCTGTGCTGCCATGCAGTTTAGAGGGAACATTGGTTTACACTAGACCCACTAAATCGAACGCTAGAATATCGACCTCTGGAGGGTTGATCTCTCTGTAGTGTAGACATGTCCACAGAGTACCTATACTGTTTGTGTTATAGTTGCACTGGAGAGGAGATCTCAACCAGGATCGAGGTCTCTTTGTGAACTTGTGACAACTCTTCAGAATTCAGACTATCTCAACTGATAAAACCACCAAAGGGTGGAAGGTGAAGGGTCATGGGATTGATTAGAGGTAGTTGTACCTGAAAAGAAATCATGGTTTTGGAAAATGTTGTGGAAGGACTGGGTTCAAACAATCTAAGAATCCAAATCTTCTGAACCATAAAGACTACTCCAAACTTTATCTTGGTATGCATGGATGCCAACTGTCATTACCATACTGTGGCACTTGAACAAAAATTGATTGCAAGTTCATGTTCTTTGGATTTGTTGTCATTTTTTATTTAAAATTGTTCTCTTCAGTTTTCAGTCCCAAGAGACCTGCTTATTTGATCCCCCTACAGGCCTCACCAAGAACTATCAGTACCGTCACTATCTTTTGTACTGTTCTGTGTCACCACCAAATCCTCTATAACTGGCAACAAATTCACCATAGGAGGAGAGCTAAGAACATTTATGACTGTTGCATAGAGTCCTAGCTGCTTGTAAATGAACTTTTTGCTACAAATTAAGAGTTCTCTCATTTCCCTGGGAGCCTACATTCACCTCCCCAAAATCCAAGTTCATGTCAGTTTATAGTGACTTCCCAAGCATCATTGGAGGATTGTGGGTAGTTAGCCTATGCAGATAAAACCCTATGGCTGTACCTTTCCCTTGTCACTGGTAGAGAAAGTAGAGTTCTTTCCATTTTGAAGCTTCTTGCCACTGGGCATATACAGCTACCCAGTCTGCATATAAAAATGCCATTTCTTGGCATAAATGCATTTTTGAGGTTATAAAATTGGGGCAAAAGTAGATTTGTTCAACATGTGAGCTGTACTCCCCTGTTCCAATGGCCACCATCCCAAGGAGGAGGGGGGAAAGCCTTTCCAGAGCTGCTAATCCTCCTGCACAAGGTGGCACAAGTGGGTGGCTTTTGAAAAGACACGAGCTGAGCCAAGTACACGCCTGGTTTAGGGTACAAGCACCATGCATCAGGTAAACAATATACTTTCCAGGGTGCTCTTGGAGCAGTGTGACAACACAATGCCCCCTATATGTGGGGTATGTGACAAAGTCTCAGTTTAGGCTCCAATTTTTCAAATGCTTTTGAGAGCCTTTCAGTGTGGAGGGAAACTGCTTTATAAAATTAATAAGCTATCACTCTTGAGAGCTTGATTTGCATCCCAAATCCTTTCCTGTTTTAGCAAAAAAAGCCATTTAGAAAGGTAGCCATTACTATTTACCAAGAGTTACTACACAATTTTATGTAATACTAGTTATTTTCTACCTAGTTTAGGGAAATACTGAAAAACTTTGCATACCATTGTGTGGTAAATAAGTGACTTTTTAATATCACCTATACAATTTCAAAATTTTTTATTTCTAATAATACAACAGATGCTAATATTATTGTAAATAGACTTTTCCTTTTTTTTAAGAGACTTTTTTCTTGAAGTAAAACTATTTCTTAAAAACCTATTTCTTAAAAAAAAAAAAAATGCGGTAAGCTGTATTGGGATTTGAATTTTACTGGAGTCAGTTCCACCAAAGCTATTTAATTTTAAACTCACTAAAAAGATACATAACTGCACAACTTTAATTTGAATCTTTCAGTGCTATTTTATTATTCACATGACAAGAATGTGGCTGAACTTGTCTTAGGGAAGTGGTAACAGTAGGTGAAAGCATCCACAGTACATAGCTCAGAATTAGCACAGCTGGAGTTGGAATAGTTTTTCCTCTTTATCCCTGCATGCCATACTTCATTTACCTACTAAACGCAGTCTGTTCAATGCAATTTTGATGGATGAGACAACATGTTTGTAAATAACTGATATATTTATATAGAATACTAGACAAGAAGGAAATATATTGTCATGAACCAGGCCAGTTCATCCAGAGTGGATTTATAGCTCTGCCAATACTCTACAATCAGCTTAACAGTGGAAGCAGTAGGCTTTCAATTTTAATTACTCTACAGTATGATGAAATGGTTATAAAATGATGTAACTGCTGTTATTTAATATTGACTTCCTTGGCTCTTTCATAATTGTTTCACTGAACCCAAACAGCTTTGTTATTTTAATGTTTTACATGGAAATGGGGAATTTTGGAGCTGTTCAAAATCCAACCCTACATCCAAATTTTGTAATTCAAACCCTGTCACACAGAGGCCCATTGGTGGTTTACTACTCTGGGTCAGCAACACTTGTCAGGCTTGATATACCTATTACATCTGACTTCAGATTCACTGTTGTCACAACTTAAAATGACACCATTTAGAAACAGAACTCTAACAGAAGAATGCAATAGTAAAAGTTCTGTTTTCTGGTGCTCAATTATCTGGCATTTCTGATATCTCGCAATACAAATCTTCAGTCTAGTAACTGGGACTAGTATACTACCCAGAACATTATGCAATTGCATATTCTACACTCCACTTTTACGCGGAAGAGGCAGAAGCTAAGTAAGCAAGTTCTAATCAAGGATATATTCAAGAAAATAGCTTTCAGATTCAGCCTAATCTCCTGCACCTTCTATAGCTGCAATGATAATTGATGTTGATAATGATGACCCTGAGGCCCTGCAAGATCCTGAAGTGCCTTCTGAATCATCAGAGAAAGATTAAGTTACGCTCAGTATAATCTTAGGCTGTGTCTACACTGGCGCGATCTTGCGCAAAAGCTTGCTGCCTGTCTACAGTGGCCGAGTGTTCTTGCACAAGTACACTGACGTTCTAATGTATGAAATCAGGGCTTCTTGAGCCAGAACTCTGACGCTCCCGCTCAAGAAGAAGCCCTTTTGCGCAACTGTTCTTGTGCAAGAGGCCAGTGTAGACAGGCAACATGAATTTCTTGCGCAAGAAAGCCCTATGGTTAAAATGGCCATCAGAGCTTTCTTGCGCAAGAGAGCGTCTACACTGGCATGGATGCTCTTGCGCAAAAGCACATCTCTTGCGCAAAGGCACATGCCAGTGTAGACGCTTTCTTCTGGAAGAGTTTTTGCAGAAGAACTCTTCCTCAAAAGAGGTTTTGTGTGAGAACACGCCAGTGTAGACGTAGCCTTAGTGTTTAGTGTATTTTTAGTGATCTGGGTGTAGTTATGTGCTGCCCATACCTGTGACTAAAATGTAGCCTTACTTATATGCAATTCAGGGGAGCAGTCGTTGACAAAAGCTAGGCATCTTTGAAATCTTATGCTGATCTTGTGGAAGAACCCAATAAACTCCAGTGAGATCCTTAATCTTGCTTCAGTCTCTCTAGGGAGTTTATTGCCATGATGATTTTGTGATATGAATAGACTGATATGCCACTAAACTAAATTTATTTGGTAAATTATTGGTGTACAGAGGAAAAGGAGGAATGGAACTCAAATGAGAACTAATTTGCATCTGCAAGACACTGAAATGAATTTTGCAAACATATTACTTTTTTGCATGCCTGAGGAGAACTGGTTGCTACCCAGACTGATTGCAATATCTTATAAAAGGCTTCCATATGGAGTCCTTCCCCTTACAAATCTAGTGGAGTCTCTATTATATGTTGACATGATGTTGGCTTTTTTGGCTGATGTGCTGAAAGGGGAGCTATTGCAGTAAATAGCTAATATGGGAACATGAGCTGTTCTGAGAAAAGCAGGCCCCTCACCTGACCATTTATTTCCATTAAAGAGAATGGCAGGCAGATGACTTAAAGCAACCTATTTGGATGGTTTTGTGGTGATTGTGCCAGAGCGAGCCTAGTTTCAGGAGAAGAGAGACCCTGTAATATTGTTACGTTAGCTTAAGTAACAGTTCTTCAGGGACTGAAAAAACATTTTAGAATTTGCTTTCTGAAATAATTTATTTTACTTCTGTAAGAAACTGTTAAGATCTGTTAACTCTAGAGAGTAGTTAATGTCCTCACTGAGGTTTCAGAAATCCTTGCACTCTGTAATGGGGTGATTTGTCAGAGTTGTAAAATAGCCCAGTTCATTAACATAATTTGCAGTAAAAATCTCTGGACAAAACATTAAACATTGACCCCCTGTGACACTCTGTGCAGTTGTTAGACTTACACAGTGCTGTTACCAGCAGTGTTCAGGTAAGACCATTAAGAGTAATATTTTATCACAAGAAGATTCTGACTCAGTGTGTAGGCTGTAAAATCTATTTGTGCATTTGTATTACAATATAATATATGTACTATAATGTAAAAGCAATGCAAGAATACTTAACCAGTTATTGACAAGAGTAGTTAGTATCAACTAAGATATTTTGCTTGCATTATGTACTTGTCATTGCATTAGCGATCCATTGCAAAGAATTAAGGTAATGGTTTTTATTAATGATTGGCATCTGAAAGTTTGAGGTCCATTAGGAGTTTTTAATTCAGCCATAAAATTCATTTGGCCATTTATGAGTTGTGTTAATTAGGCTTGTCATAGGGCTGTCACTTCAAAGCTCTCTGCAGAAGGTGAATATTAGGTTGGTTCTGGCTCATAAGATTTAAGGGAATCTCCTTGCATGCCTTATAAAAGTTATTAATGTTTAGTTACTGCATTAAAATTAGAATTTAGTTCTTTCTTGGCTGCAGTTTTAAGGTTATTATGGTCAGGGATAAAGATCAAACTCTACTCTTGCCATGTCTGTTTTTTGGCCTATTGGATAACCAGTTTTTGCATGTCACGCTGAACAAAAGACTTCCACAATAGTGTCTTCTTTAGTCAATATATGAGGGATGCATGTGCTTACCAAGAGGAAGTGTGAAGGAATAGAGAATATATTAATTTTTTTTTATTTAAGAGGAACGCTTTCTCATAACTTTAGCAAGAAAAGAGGAAACACCAATTAGCAATAAAATTAATTAAATAGACATTAGAGCACTGTGTTTCACCTGTGGCATTGAAAATGAAGGATTAGGATGAGGATCTTTCCTTAAATTCTCATGAAAGGATACACTTTATGTTTGGTGCATTCTGGTTCATTATAGTTGGGGTGGGGGAAAGAGGAATATTCTAGAGCAACTGATTTGAGTCTCCAGGATAAAGCCTCTAACAGAATCTAAAATCAAATATTCCATTTTGAGATATCTCAATGGCAGGAATATCCTCCAATCCCTCCTTACACATTTACAACTTTAATCCTGGGGATATGCAGAGGTCTTCCAAGAGATACATTAACTCATCTAGATATTTGCCTAGTTGTACAACAGGGTACATAGAAAGCATTAGTGAAGTCAGTAGAAACTAAAATTTCATACGAGTTATTCATAATGCTCTACATACTATGAACTGAGATTTAAGTACAATATTTATATTCCAATTGATTTAATTTGTGATTATATGGTAAAAATGAAAAAAATATAAACATTTTTCAGCATTAGTGTGCTGTCATATTTCTGTATGTTTGATTTTATAACCAAGTAGTTTTTATGTGAGGTGAAACTTGGAGGTACATAAGCCAAATCAAACTGCTGAAAGTCTGGAAAGGTTGAGAATCACTGCTTTAATTCTTAGTTACACAATCACATACTGGGCTCAGTCATTGGCTACAACTGAGAAGTGCATGGCACATCTCAGGAAGTGATGCCACAAAGTGGGATTTAAGCTACTGTAACAGAGAATGCTGTCCCTTTCAGTCATGTTAACAGGCCCAGCAAAGCCTAGTTCCTGATCCCACCCAAATGAGGAAAATTCTTGGACTTTGTCACCTTTTTTGTTAAGGTAATCTAAAGATGTGACAACATTTCATGGACTCATGGACAAAAAGCTGCACTACTTATTGATAAAACTATACTTCTTTTAGCCAATAGTCTAAGTCAGTGGTTCTCAAACTTTATTCCTCCTTGACCCCCTTCTGACAACAAAAATTACTACATGACCCAGGGAGGTGGGCTGAAGCCTGAGCCAACCCAAGTCCCATCCCTCTAGTTGGTGGTGGGGACAAAGCCAAACCCCAATCTTTACCACCTGAGAGACAATGAGAAGGGCAAAGTGTTGGGCAGTTGGGCTCAGGTTTCAGCTTTGGCCCCAGGCCACAGCAAGTGTAAGCCTGCCCTGGCAACTCCACTATAACAGGTTCCCAACCCTCTTCTGGGTTCCAACTCATAGTTTGAGAACTGCTGGCCTATAATTATCTAGATGTTCCACTATATCTAGCTTCCAAAATATAAAAGTATTAACTTCTCACAGGTAAAATACAGCTTCAAGTTTGGCTGACCATTATTAAGCTGTAAATAATTAATGATCCAAACTGAATTGTAAAATTAGTTTCTGCTGTGTGTTTAAATATCATTTGTATTATGCTGTAAGGACATATTGAATAGTTTTTAAAGGAGATAAATGGCTTCCTTTTAGTATTAAAATAATGGAAAATATTCTGATAAACCAGGCTACTCACTCTAAAGTTGGCATACAATAAAACATCATGCTGAGGCTGACCAACTATAAAATTATATTAAACATTCACTAATTGTTGATGTGCTGTAACAATAGAGTGTGTGCAGGAAAATGGTGTAGTCTAAACTCCATTGACAGACAAGCTGCATTCCCTTGTGAGGGCAAACTGAGGCCCCGTATATACTTACAAGAAGATTGACACTGCGTTGGCTGATCTTCCGGTGTTCGATTTAGCGGGTCTAGTAAAGAATTGTGAAATTGAATGCTGAGGGCACCCCCATTGACCACAGTACTCCTTGCTGTCGTTGCGAGGAGTAAAGGAAGTCAACGGGAGTGTTTCTCCCACTGAACTCCCGCTGGGGGAATGGCACCAAAGTTCAGCTTAAAGTACATGGACTCCAGCTACATTATTTATGTAGCTGGAATTGTGTACCTTGAGCTGACCTTCGCCTGTAATATAGGCCTGGCCTCAGGGGCTATTTACCATAAAGTCTATGGATCTTCATAACATAGTTGTTTACTTCTTTCTTGGGTGCTTTCATCAAGAGTGAAATACTTAACAATGATATGTAAATGATCACAGTTACACTTGAGCTGAAATGATTAGTGGCAAATCATATATTTTGAACTGATGTGTCTGATTGGCTGCACATTCAGGTAGATCACATTCTATTGATGTACTTTCTGAAAGTTATCTTTAGAACTATGGAATTTTACAACCAAACAAAACCAAATCAAACCAAAAAAGTTTTCACTCTGGAGCATAGGATGCAACCATAAGCAGAAAATTCTCACTTTTTCAGTCATCATGAGCTGGCTCAATGCAACTTTGTTTTGGCTACAAGACAGGAGACCAAAGCCAAATTGTTTCCGGAATCTGAAGGGTTTGTCTGCATTACAAGTGCTATAGCAACACATTTGCAGCAGCTCTGTAATGTAGCCATTTAACTACAGTGGAGTATTTTCGGTCACTGTAGTAAATCCACCCCCTTGAGAGAGGGTTAGTAGGTCAATGGAAGATGTGGGTTAGGCTGACCTAATTCTCTCACACAAGTATGATATTTTTCACAACCCTGAGCAACATAGCTAGGTAGATCTAATTAGGTGCAGAGTAGGTTAAAGTGTGACCATATCACATATTTGCATTTTTAGTGTGATTACTGTATAAAATGTCTGGTAATCTGCACAATTATATAAATCATCACGATTTTGCCTAACTAGCAGTTATGTCTGACATCTGTGATTATAATAAATTTTAGCTCCATCAAAATTATCATGTAATCAGATTCGCATTTACACGATTGTTTATCATCATTTGCTCTTGGTGTGAAATCAAAGAACTAGGCTGATACTCACATTTTAAAACAATCTGGTACAGAAAAGATGTCAGTGAAGTGGAACCATATGAGAACTGCTCACAACAGAGAAAAACACGATATTTGAAGCAAGCTGGAATATTCTTGAAAGGGAATTTTCTCAAAAATTTTTCTTGAGGAAAATATAAGAAAATGGTGGCCATGAACTAAGAAGGGCAAATATTAATCTCTGCATTCATATAATGGCACTGCCTGGGTGGGTTGCATGATTGTTTGCTGAAGCAGAAATTTCAAACATTGGCAAATAAGAAACCCTTTCATCTAACGAAACACAGATTTTATAAATGGATTTATGTTGGTAGTAAATCTAAACCTTTTAAAGTCAGAAAAGAACTAACTAGCTTGTACCTTTATAATCTATTTTAAAAGGCCTGAAAGTAAAATTTAGTTTTCTTTTTTGCTTTTTTTTGGTCTTAAATATCAGAAGTATTCTGCTACCAGCTCAATTTATTTGTCAGCGTATTTATCCAAAATTCAGGATAAATGTGTCCCAACTCAAAATCACTTATTAGCAAACATTGTAAATTAACATAAATAGTAGATCAATAACTTGCTTATTTTCTCCCATTTCACCTTGGCTTGTTATGTAAATTAGCAAGAATTGCCTTTATTTGTACATTTTTAACCAAGTGGCATGGTACATTTCTGTGTTCCTTATCTAGTAATACACATGGAGCTGGAAGTCTGCAAGCCATTATAACATCAAGGATTCTGTCAATAACTTATGTACAAGTTCAGTTCTGTTAGTTGCCTGGAGCTTTGGAGTGGGTAGAAATGGAGGTCATGTCCGTTGAGGTGAGAGATGTATATATCCGATCACTTTTTTAGCAATGGGAAGGGACTTGTCAGCATTCCCTCTCTCAAAAATAACCTTTATGGTGTTCTTGACAAATTCAGGATGGCTGCTCTGGTTGCTTGAACAATCATGTCACTTTCTGCACTTTTTACTTTGAACCTTTCTTTGGGATTAATTTACCAGCCACATACCATGGATGAAATCTTGGCACCACTGAAGCTAGTGGGAAAATCTTCATTGGGACCAAGATTTCGTATCTTGTATTTTAATCCACTTTTGTAAAATGCCTTTTGCTGTCTTAGATCAAGACTGGATAAATCACTAGAGACTATACAAGGGTGAACATATCTGTATTGGCAGGGGACTTTACTAACTATGCTCTGATCTGTTCCAGAACTCTGACTCCATAAGGATTTCAGCAGGTGAAATTGGTACCATGGGATGTCCACCTAGGTTAGTTCAGGAGACATCTGACTAGAAACTGGGGAAGGAATGAAAAGATTTCAGCTGAGAAAAAGAAAGGTAGTTTCCATTTGTTCTTCTATCCCTTTCTATCCTCTTTTCTTACCTGCTTCCCTTTTCTCATCTTAAATAAAGTCTTGAATTATCAGCCTTTCTGAGGTCCATTAGGCTGAGTGCAGCTCCACAAAAATGCTCACTAGATATTTTCTGCAGAAAGGCTAGATACTGTTTTGATTAAGCCAAAATGTTTCACACTGAGAATTTGTCAACAAATTTACATTCTCAATATTTTTTCCAGTTACATAAAGTTAATTGTATTTGTCGTTATAATCTAATATACATCTTAAAATAACCATCTTAAAATAACCATAGACAAAACTTATTTGTAAAGTGTCAGGGTTTGGGCTATTAGTTGTATGGTTCCAATTGGAAAAGGAAGGCACACCACACTGTTCAGACTTTTCTTTGTACATAGGTTACTATAAGAATAAAAAGTAATTGTATTTACTGTGATCTGAATTCATAATTGTATGTATTTCAATAATTTTTAAACCCGGAAATGTTTTATTCCTAAATGCAGGAATTAAAGGCAGCAAGGACAGAAGGCATGGAGTAGGTCATGTGTGTCTCATGAAATAGGGAGCATGGAATAGGCTACCACATACTAGGGACCATGGGGAAGGAGGCGAGGGGAGTGATGGTTATGAACCGTTGAGGGAACAAAATAGTTTCTATTATCCTACTCTCCATTCATCACTCCCCCTCACCAGCCATGCAATCTGAGTTTAATGCTGTAAAATTTCCAGAAATATATGTCAAGGTCAGAAAAATTATCAGATTATACTATCCCATTTCCTATTTAAGAGATCAGTTTCCAGTATACTAATAACAATGAGACATTCCTCACTAGAAAAAAGCCCTCACTCATGTCAAGTTACTACTCCAGTGTGGTTAAAAATACAAAGACAGATCCTTCTCCCACCCAGTCTGGTTGCTTTGTTCTCCCCTGTGTGTGCCTGGTATCCCAGCGGATGGGTTGGGGCAACCATGGCCCTGCCACTTGCGTATGTTACTTAATAGAGCTCATTAAGCTCCAAGGTCCAAGAAGGCCTTGTTGTGCTACTCCCCACTGCTCTCATTGCAGAGCTGGGCATAACATGAAACAATAAAGCCCTTTCTAAGGATTTTCCGTTCTTCTGATTTATTAAGTTCCAGATTCACAGTATTGTTTCACATGCCTGTCTTCTCACAAAGGAAGTAATAGCTGGAGGCATGTTAGGAGGATACGTACCATAATTCATCTGTAAATACAGCATGTAAACAATATAATCCATCTGGATTTAGAAGCAAAAAATGGATTATTTATGTGTTCATTTATGAATTAATGTGTATAAAATGTTCTCTTTCTATGCCACTGACAATACAAGTTCAGGGCCCATTCCTGCAAATACTTCATAATTATTTTTACTTGATTAGGCTCTTTCTCATCCAAGTAGTTCTGTTGATTTGAGTAGAACTACTTGCATAAGAAAGGATTACTAATGTGTGAAGCCTGTTGAATGGGGTATTTATGAGGTAAGGTACTGCTCAGTGAAAAGAAGGAGCTCATTATCTGGCACTATATAAGCAATAAAGGTTTGCAGGACTGTGCTCTTACATTGTATTGCATTTTATAATCTCCATCCCAGAATGTTTTACAATGTTAGATAATGCAGAACAAAATAAAAGGAAATCCTCTCAAATACACCTTGTGGTTCCTTATTTTGAGTTACTGAGGCTATGTCTACACTTCAGAGTTTTGTCGGAAAAACATCTGTTTTTCTGACAAAACATGAGTTACGTCTACACTGCGATCACATTCTTTTGAAAGTAAATCGAAAGAACAGAGGTTTTTTTTCTAACATTGGTACTCCACTTTCTATGAGGAAGAAGCCTTTTTCCAAAAGAGCTCTTTCAGAAAAAGGCGTGTGTGGATGGGGAGGAGGATTTTCTTTCAAAAGAAGAGGCCTCCAGGAAATAACACAGGTGCCCTGGTGGGGACACCATCCATACTAATCACAATTCTATAGTTCCTGTCTCCTGCCAGCTCTTAAAGCTGCAGGCACTTTGGACAATCCTTGTGGCAGGAAGCAGGCCAGAGTGCAGCACTCTGACCGCACAACTCTTCCTGCCACAGGCCTTGCCACCAATGGCGGAGCCACAAGCTCCCCGCAATGCCTCTGGCCCTCACGTGGAGCAGTCCCAGGACCCACCCAGAGGGACCAAGAGGTGGGAACCCTCCTGGTCCAGAGTGGAGATCCTGTCCCTCCTCGAGCTGTGGGGCAAGGAGGAGACATTGCAGGATCTCTGCTCCAAGCGCTGCAATGTGGACATCTTTGAGCGCATGACCGAGTCCCTGTCGGAGCATGGACACCCACCCTGGATCTTAGAACAGGTCTGGAGTAAGGTAAAGGAGCTCTGTCAGGGATACATCAGGGCCAGAGAGTGCAGCTCACACTCAGGGAGAGGACCCCACAGCTGCCCTTATTACCAGGAGCAGCACCAGATCTCGGGGGGTGGGGAAACATCTTCTCCACCTGTTGTCGTGGATTCTGGCCTCGAGACCCCTGTCATCACCTGGCCAGAGGTTATGACAGAGGAAGAGGAGGACCAGGGCCAGCAGGAGGAGGAGACAGACACCATCACCCTGTCCCTGGAGCCAGTGCCTGTGAGCCAGGACATCTCCCAGGCCTTCTCTGACACCGGGGAGGGATCTTCAGGTGAGTGCTCTCAGTTTGTCATACACCCGGGGTGAGGGAGGAGGGTGCACAGGGGGTGGGGTGCAAGTGTTGCTCGGGCTGCTCAGGCTGGACATTGTGCTGCAGTTCTTGCACGTGAAGCCATGTGCAGTGTTAGTGTGTGGCACGCAGACTCAGCAGGCAGCCCCTGAGCATGGGTGGGATCCTGCTGCCAGGCTCAGGGGCAGCAACACATATCCGGCCCTGGGGATGGGCACCCAGTACCTGCCATGGCTGGAAGCAGGCTAGCTACAAGGGTGCAGGCACGACCCCATGCACACTGAGGAGTTCCGCACACAGCACATGGACATGCTTGCATGTGCGAGGCACCACCCGCTCCTGTGGGCAATGCTGAGAGCTGGAGATGTGTGAGCGGACCCCAGGGAGGGCCAGGCTGCTCCTGGCTCCTCTGCCACCCATGGGATCTCACTGTGGCTGGACAATTCCCTTGCTTGCTTGTCTGTGGGCCGGAGGGGAGGGGGAAGTGGGCAGCATGGTTCCCTAGGCACCTCGGGGCCCCTGTGAGGCAGGGCCTGCTGTGCAGCCCACACCTGGCCTTGCCCTGGGACATCCCCCTCCTCTGGCCCGAGGACTCCTGGTCGCTTCTCACAAAGGAGGGTACGGCCTCAGGGACAGTGTCTGCAGGGATGAGTGACTGCCTCTCCCTCTGTCTGTTCTCCACATCCGGACCAGTTGGGATTGAGGGACAAGCCACGCCACCTGTGCCAGCTGACCTGAAGGCGTGCCAGGGTCCAGGAAGACTTCATGTGCCAGCATGTCAGCATCCTGTGTGACATGCAGAAGACCCTGGCACAGAAGATCATGCAGCGATGGGATAGCATGTGTGCTGTCATGAGAGATATGATGGCACACCTGCCTGCTGTCACTCCTCCTACCTGCCACCCTCCTGCTCCCCTGCTTTGCCCATTTCCCTTTCCCCTAAAACCCATACAATGCCCCTGCTCCTTCCCCAAGTAATGACCATGCCTCCTTCCCACGTGATGCCTATGCCCCCTCCCCTACCATGCCTGACCCTGCTCCAGCCCCCCCCCCCCTTGCCCACTTCCTTGTGGTCCCCAAACACACCCAACCCCAACTCTGACGAAGTCCCTGCACCCGATGTGGCACATCTAGCTGCCCCCCCCCCCATGTCACTCCAAGCCCCCCTCTGCCTCCAGGTTATGAGCCCTCCTGCCCACCTTTTTTTAATGAAAGATAAATACAGACGTTATTTTTTTAGAAACCAAACAGGTGTTTTTATTGAGAGGTCAGGGAAGGGGTAAAGAGAGAGGTTGTGTTGGGAAAGGGATGGGACTGCAAGCCAGAGGTCCCTGTTGGGGAGGCCCTGGGGAGACTTACTGGGGTCCTTGAGAGAACCTCTCCCTCAGGGCCTCCTGGATGCACACCCCAGCCTGATGGGGCTGGCGGATGGCAGCTGTCTGTGGCTGCTTGAAGGCTCGCCCCTCGCGGCTGGCATCTGCGCCCCACCCTGGGAGGAAGGCCTCCCCCTTCCTCTCTACAATGTTGTGAAGGACACAACATGCCACGACCACTCAGGGATTTTGTGCTCCCCCACATCAAGGTGGGTGAGCAGGCACCTGAACTATGCCTTGAGGCGGCCGAAGGCGCACGTGACCTGGATCCTGGCCTGGTTCAGGTGGGCATTAAATTGGTCCTTGCTCGGGTCCAGTGTCCAGTATAAGGCTTCACAAGCCATTGCATCAGGGGGTAAGCCATGTCCTCCACAATGCACAATGGCATCTGCACATCTCCAACTGCTAGTTCACAGCGGAGGAAGAATGTGCCCATCTCCAGCTTTCTGTACAGGCTACAGTTCTGAAAGATGCGGGTACCATGTGCTCTGCCCAACCACCCGGCAAAAATGTCCATGAGCTGTCCACCAGTGCCTGCAGCACCATCAAGAAGTAGCCCTTCCTATTAATATACTGAGCCGCTTGATGCTCTGGTGTGCGGATCGGTATGTGGGTCTCATCTATGGCTCCAGTGCAGTTTGGGAACCCCAGGGCAGCAAATCTGGTCATGATTGGATCCAGGTCTCCCAGGTGGATGACCTTCCACAGCAGGATCGAGCTGATGGCCCTCACAACTTGCAGAAGGAGACAAACAAACACAAAACAGAGAATGAGAGAGGGAGTGCCTGAGCCCTTGGGAGGTGCCCATCCCCATTTCCTCTCCTGCCCCAAAACCCCAGGAGCAACCCCCTATGAGGCTACCCCCCAGCAGAGGTCCTGTGTGAGGGCAGGACGGCACAACCCCACAGGGATGGGGCTTTCCCCTGACCCCCACTCCATCCCTCTTCCCCTTTCCCGAGGGACCACCTTTTCTAGGATTGCCCCCCCTGCAGGGACTGCAGCCCCAGAGTGCCTTACCTCCATGAAGAGGGCCCTGACGGTGGACTTCTCTGCACCAAACTGGTTGCTCACTGACCGGTAGCCATCTGAGTGGCCAGCTTCCAGATGGTGATTGCGACCTGCTTCTCCAGGGGGATGGCGGGCCGCAGCTGGGTGTCGCATCTCCAGAGGGCGGAGGCGAGCCAGGCGCACAGCTCCAAAAAGGTGGTCTTCCGCATGCGGAAGTTTTGGAGCCACTGTTGGTCATCCCACCGCTCCATAACTAGCCAGTCCCACCAGCCTGAACTGGTGTCGAGCCTCCAAAAACACCTCTCTACTGTTGAGTGTGGTTGCCGGAGTGTAGTTCCCGCACTCACGGAGAGGGTCCCAAGAATGAGCTCGGGGTTGAACTCAGTCAGGACCAGGAACGCAGCTAGCACAAAGTGCTGCAGAAACTGCAGCATGGCTTGTGGGGCCATCACATGCCCAGGGGCAGCTCCGGCTCCATGGCACCAAGAGAAAAACTGTGGCATCCAAAAAAGTGGAGCAACCACAGCAGGCAAGGTTAGAGCTTTGCTGTCCCTCGAAGAGGTGGGCAACCATGCAGCAGAAGCAGAGAAACGGTTGTCCGGGTGTGTCCCTTTAAGTGAGTGTCTCTGTAAAGCTCTGGAGCCAGCACTTGGAAGCAATTGGTGACCTAAAGCCCTGGCTGAATAGGTTCTGGGTGGCCTTCTATGCGAGACAGCATCCAATCAGTCTGGATGCTCTCTTTTGAAAAAGCAGATCACTTTTTCGATGTGCTTTTGTGTGTGGGCACTCTCTTTCGAAAGAAGTTCTTTCAGAAGATCTCTTCTGAAAAAACTTCTTTTGAAAGAAGCTGAAGTCTAGACGTAGCCTTAGCTGTAGAAAAAGCTCTCCAAATATTCAGAGCAGCAGAAGTTGTGGAAGCACAAGCCAAAGAGCTGGATTCCGTATACAAAGTACAAAGAATAAATCCAGAATAGGTTAAATCAAAGAGTGGAAACACTAACTATGAAAATTATGAAAATTCAGAGCAGTTTTTCTTTTAACCCATTGTCTTTAATGTCACAAATTATTTTATTTCTGATCAGAGACTCTGTCAACTCACCAAAGGGTACGTCTCCAACGTGTCCAAGGAACACGTTTGCTTTTCCGCTTTTTTTTGCGGAAGAGCAAACGCGCTGTTTCAGGGAGCCCTGTATCCCTTGTTCGACAAGGGATAAAGGCTCCACTGAAAGAGGAGGCTTTTCTGCCATTTGGCCCTGTCTAGACTGGGCCAAATGGTGGAAAAGCCTCTTCCGGAAAAGCGATCGGAAAAAGCTACGCAGATTGCGGAGCACAATTTTTGTAGCTTTTTCCAAAAAAAACCTATAGTGTAGACCTAGCCTAAGTCACAAGTTTTCTGAATTTCCTTACTTCTGTGACATATTGCTTTATGGTATCAATTTTTTGCATGCATGTAAAAAAAAGTCTCTCAAAGGTTTCATTCCTTTTTAGCATGTAAGATTCCTTAAATTTAGTCCTTGTTTTACTGAACTTTATGCTTTCACCTTCTTCAAATTGTGTTATAAATATCTGATGCTTCCTCCCTAACAACATGCAAAAGTACTAGTGATTTCACTTTATCCCTTTTCTTCTTTGCCTCTGTGGCTACTAAAAACAACTCAAATCTCTGTTACATTGCTTGACAGTTGCAGACTGGAAGGAGGTTGAAACAATATTGATTTTGGTCTTTCCCCCCCTGCTTAAGCTAGTCAAGCTACTGTTGTGCTCAAAGGCAACTGGTAAGGAGGGACCCAGGTAGTCATTGACCATATGACCCCTCCAGGCCAGGGAAGGGCCAGAACAATCCCCCTCTGCCCCAGGCCTCACCTTATTCCTTCTTTGCTCTGACTCTCCCTACCCTGTCTATGATGGAAACAGCATCCCTAGCTCCAGCACCTATACCAGTGAATTAGAAATGAATAAAACTTTAATGAAACAAGCCAGAGAGCTTCTTTAATGAGCTGCTGCAGACAGCCATGTGGTGCTCCCAACTTCTACCTCCAGGAGATATCTCCAAATTCCTATGTTCATAATGCTGTTCTTTGTGACACAGTGGTTATGAATTATAATCTGCTACAAACATATCACTACAACACGAGTATAGTTAATCCCATGCAACAGAGTAGAAAATCAGGCCATGTTGTTGTTGTTGTTTCAGAATTGGGTTTTCTAATCTCAATGGAAAAACCAAACCAAAACAGAAGGTCTACAGATAGTTAAGGCTAATGTACATAATGGAAAAAGAGGAGGAAGAGATTTATGATCCTAATCTACAAGGAATAGCTAAAGAAGCAAATAATTAATTCTGGCATTGCCAGAAGGAAAATGTTATAACTAATACTAGGACGCTTTATTACTGAATTAGACCTTTCATGTAATATATGGAAATACTTTGCTTATGATACAGGATTTCAAGATACTTGGGAGTGAATGTGTTTTAAATACAGAAGTTTGAGGTAAAATGTAACTATTGTAAATGTTGTTAATTATTCTTAAATCTCAGTGAGTTCAGAAGGTGCTCAGTACCTTTCATAGATTTTTAAGGGCAAGAGTAAGAATATGATTTTCTAAACTGATTTCTTACATAACACAGGTCAGAGAACTTCACCTAGTAATTCCTGCATTAAAGCCAATACCTTGGTTGAGTTATATCATGTCTTTTAGAAGGACATACAGTCTTGATTTCCAGTTTGAACTTCTCTAGCCTCAAATTCAGAAACTGACAGTATTTGACCACCCTTTGATCATTTGACCTTATGCCATGGTCTAGTACAGATCCAGGTAAAATCTGGTTACATTGAAGTAAATGGGAATTTTGCAATTGAATTTTATGGGAACAGGATTTCACTCTAGGTTTTTAGTGAGCCAAAAGATCCTCTTCCAAATAGTGCAGTAAGACCTGTGTTGAATTAAACTAGATGCTGGCCTTTGCATGTATGATGCAAACAGTTTAACATAATACAGCAAATGAGAAATTTAATGTATTTTATTATGTTATAAGTAGCCTCCCATGATGTACAATAACATGATTTTTTCTATTTTTGTTAGAACTGATCAGAAGGTAAGAATATGTGCACAAGAGAGAGAGAAATAAACACAATTTCCCCTCCTATCTTTTATGACAATTTTTTAAAAAGCGTTGACATTTTTCCATCCATCTCTAGTTAGTAGATACAAATAGACACACACATGTACACACACACAAGGAAAATAAATACCTGAATCTATGATCTATGAATAGGGATTCATGGGATAGCCTTTGAAAGAGAATGGCAAGTATTTCTCTAAATAGGTTTCATTAAAGAGAAGAATTCATTATTTAAAATCCACTATTATACTTAGTGAAAAGTCTCAGAGGGGTAGCCCTGTTAGTCTGTATCTGCAAAAACAAGGAGCCACAGGACTCCTCATTTTTATTATGCTTCGATACTGAACACAACAACTGGAGCAGCAGGTATAAATTTTAGGATCAGTCACAATAAATATACTCCTTTCTCTTGTAAGATGGTACTTCAAAAGGGTTGTTCAGATTTGATCACTACAATTTTTTTATGGCTTGAAAATATGTGGAAAGGGCAAGCAAGTTTCATTAGAATTAAAATGTAGAAAGTAAGATATATAAATTCTAAGTGTGCTTGAGCAATAGATGTAGGGGACTCAAAGGCATAAGTCACCTTGGGAAAATAAAAAGAGAATGAGAAACTTTCCTGCCACATCCTTCCCTGAGGTGGATTGTTAATTCTGAAATTGTCCTCTCCTTTCTTGTATCCATAAATGCCGCTTTCTAGAGAGGCACTGAAGTGTGTGAAATAACCTATCGGTCCTAACACAAGACTTCAAACTGCATCACAGAGCAACTCTTTTTGTTCAAATGTGAAAGCCATAAGCGATTAGGAGACATCTTGCCCCTTCCTCTTCCCAGTGCTTTCCCTTCCCACTGCTTCCTAAGGCAGCCAGCTGAGCTGGCCACTCTTTGAAGCAGTGCTGCTGTAATCCTTTTTCATGTGCTGCTATGAGTGCTGAGCCACCTTGCAGCCCTTAGTACCTTTTTCCTCTCCAATCCACTCTGCCCCCCTCCTTACTAAATACTCCTGTAACAGGGCTGGACAAAATAGGGCTCACAGGCCGGATCTGGCCTGCCAAGCCGCTGGATCCAGCCTGCGGATGCAGCAGGGAGTATCAGGCAGACTCTCTGCCCCCGCCCCTGCCCCCGCCCCCGGCCGCATACCAATTTCTGGCCAATGGGAGCTGCCTGTTTGAAGAATAGGCTGTATGCAAACCACCACTCCCCACTCCCTTTGGGCTCTTAGTGACAGATGCACGTGGCCTCTGCAGTCTGTGCAGGGGTGGGACATGCAGGGGAGTTGCCTGAGAAATGTGCTGGGCTACTGGCCAGGAGTCACATGGGTAAGTCTCCCAGCGAGAACCTGCCTCTGACACTCCTATCCCCACCCACATAACTCAAACCCTCTGCCCCGTCCTGAGCCCATACCCCCTCCCAGAACCTACACCCCAACCCCCTGCCCCAGACACAATCCCCTCCTGACCTAGATCATAACCCAAACTCCTGCACCCCAATCACCTGCCCCAGATCATAATTCCCTCTTGCCCTAGGTCATAATCCAAATCCCTGCACCCCCCCCCAGCACCCTAGTCTTCTGCCCCAGCTCACAACCCTTTCTTGCCCTAGGTCCCAACCCAAACCCCTGCACCTATTCCTGCACCCCAGTCCTGTGCCCAGGTTACAATTGCCTCCTTCACCCACACTCCCTCCCAGATCTCCCAGGCCCTCCTGCACCCCAGTACCTTACCCAAGCTCCCCTCTACACTCAACCTCCATCCCAGACCCCAAACCTCTTCCATTAATATTATGGAAGAATGTGGCCCTCGACCACTTTCCAAAATCTGGGAGTGGCCCCCACATCAAAAATTATTGTCCACTCCTGCCCGATAGTAACCAGAACCATTCTCCCATTCTCCAACCTACTCCAGGAATTTCTATTTTCAGCTCCAGCTGCACCTATCTCTCCCACACCAACCATACACCAGCTACTTCTATTACTCCTATTCAGTCCACTGCTTCTTCCCCATGGCTCGGTAGAGAGAGTGAGCGAGTATGTACATGGGAGCATATGTGAGAGTACTGATTACTCACTCAAGCAAGCACAGGCTGATATATTTTCTCCCCCACTCTTTCTCACTCACACATGATCATTATTTTATTTATTTGTATTGACGTAGCATGTTGGGGACCCTGGCCCATGACTGGGGCTCCTTCAGGCTAGGCACAGAACAGCCACATAGTTTGTACGCAATCTGGGACGAAGTTAAGTACCAGAGAAGAGGCAACAAGTGCATTCGACAGCTGCGGAGCACAATAGCTGATACTCTCTCTATTCATCATACATACACTGTTCCTCCCTCAAGTTATATGTGTGCTGGGGTAATGGGATAGCAGGTGACCACACAGGTTATCCTAAGGCACATATACAGGCTCCTCAGGGGAGTGGTCTCTCCAGTCTGCTCAGTCCAGTCTGGGATCATTCCCATTGTCAGGGTGTTCTGACAGATGCCCCATGTCATGGGCATTGACTATCCAAAGTGCTGGGATATTGATAGCATTATGGGATGGAGAAAATTGCATTTTGGGAACATGACTCCAGGCAATCCCTGGATAAGTCATTTCTATCTCATAACACATTGAGAAAATTTTCCCAAAGGCACTGTGCCAGATGGCAGCACATGGCATATTGGGATACCTACCCATGGTGTACTGCACTAGGCATTGACACAAGTGCTTCTGGTGAGTACGTGCAGAGCCAACACAAGCAGCCAAAGTATGTATGCGCCCAAGCGACATACAGACTTCTGTGGCTAAATGCTGATGCAATTTGTGCAGACCAAAGTTTTTAGTATAGACATGCTTAAAATTCAGGAAATTGCACCTGGCACTTAACACTCTTTCTAGGTGAGCTCCTTGGAGCCCAACCCCCCTATTTAAAAGTGTTGTTGCTGAATGACAGCTACTCCACCTTTATTTGGCTGGCTATGGGCCAGTCTTTTGCCAGACTCTCACTCCCTGTGTACCATCCCATCATGGCACAGAAAAGCTTTCAGGGAGAGAAAAAGATGTCACACAAATAACTGGTATAGACAGCAGACACACCCAGGCTATATCTAGACTACATCCTTCTGTTGAGGTTTACAGGATCTTTCGAAAAAGTGCCCTGTTTTGGAAAGAACCACATCTAGACTGCGGCTTCAATTTCAAAATAGCGCTTTTTCAAAAGAGTACCATTACGTGATTATGCAAATGAAGTGCAGGATATTTAAATCCCCGCTTCATTTGCACTTTCGAAGTGCTTCTTTTACATCCCTCTTCAGACAGAGGGATGTAGTCTAGACGTAGCCCAAGTGAGTAAGGTAAAATACCCTTCATTGGAACAACTTCTGATAGGGAGAGAGACAAGCTTTTGAGCTACACAGAGTTCTTACCCGACGCCCCGATCTGAAGAAGAGCTCTGGTGGCTTGAAAGTATCTTATCATTAAGAGAGGATACATTAACATATATCAATAAAATATATGACCTCACCCACCTTGTGTCTCTAATATGCTGGGACCAACATAGCTGTAACACCATTAACATAGACAGTGGCAGAAATGACTAGAACAAAAGAACTTAAATGAAAAACTAAATGTAAATGATATTATCTGGAAGCAATTCCCACCATTCAGAACAAAATAATGATGCAGCAGCCCAATATTGCTCCTTAGGGAAAATATACTTAGATCATTTACAGAACAAATATCACAAGCATGTAGAAACAGGCCAAGCTGAATTTTGTGGCTATATCTTGTTCCATGATACCTAATTAGCACAAGATGACATTAATAGTGCAAACACGCTTCGGAAGCAGACTGCAGGCATTTCAACAGAACAGAAATGAATAGACACTGTAGAAAGTGTAGCTGGCATTTTAGCACAATTTTTTAATGGTCTGTAAAAGAAAATAGCATTTTGGGATGCAATAATTTCACACAAGGGAAGGGATGAATTATATTGGAAAGCACATAGGCTAAATTATACCCTTAGATATGCATACACACACACTGCCTCTGTTGTATTCAGTGGGAATGTGCTTTGCACAGTCAAGGATTTAAATTCCACTAAAATGCAAGGTCATGCTCTTCTTAGCACTTTGTTGTTTTTAATCTGCACATCTCTCTCAGAGCCATAAAGCCCCCTCTCACTAGTCTGAGCCTCATGCCCCAAACTCAAATAGTTACCCCTAATTTAGCAACAGCCAGCCTTCTGGCTGAGGACTATTGGACATGTCTTTCCCTTTCACTCCATATTAACAGGCCTGCTGGAGTGAGGGAGGGATAAAGAGGACAAGTGCCCAGGGGCCTGGGCGGTTTAAAAGGGCTCAGGGGCCCTGGCTATTGCTGCAGTAGCAGCAGCCAGGAACCTCGCCGGGCCCTTTTAAATTGTTAGGTGGGCTACAGTAGGGTGTGGGCAGTGGGTGGAGTCCCCTACTAAGGGAGGCTTAGCCCCAAGCTCCTCTTCCTCCTCATGCACCTCCCCCCCCATGGCTGGGGCAAAGAGACACCCCCCCCCTTTGACCCTCTTTTGACCAGAGCCACAACCCTCCCTGCCACCTAGAGAAGCCCTCAGAACCCCCCCCGCCCCGTGAGAGGAGTCTCAGGCCAGCCTGAGGACCCCCACATGGAAAAGCTGCGAGTGCCTCTCCTCCTCTTCCCCCTGCCAGAGGAGCCCTGGGCCAGCCACTGTGATGCCTCCCCTCCCTTCCTCAGTCCCAACCTGCTCTGGGGAAAGGCATCTCATGGAAGATACTTTGGATGTGCCCTATGCAGGTTTTGGGGTGGCTAGTAACAAATATCCATCCCTGGGTTGGGTCTGGAGAAAGGAGGGGAGGCGGGGCTACAGCTGACATGTGGCTCCTCCGGAAAGGTGAAGGATGGGGTTGCAGCCAGCCCAGGGGTCCTCAGGGCAGGTGGAGGGAAGGGGCTCCTCTGAGCAGTCCGGGGATAGGGCTGTGACTAGCCAGGTTATAGGCCCAGTCTTGTAGTTCTTACACAGAAAATGTGCATTGGTTTGGTTTCTGCTCAGAAGAGGAATAGGAGTTTTGTTTGCATGAGAATTGCAGGATGAGGCCCTGTTAGGCTAGGGCTGAGCCTAATAGGTTGAAGTAATATTTCTGCCTCTTGTTCCTCAATTAAAATGGCCTTGTTGTGATTGCACCAATAGAAAATACATAAATTGAAATTATCACAATGTCTCTTTCAAGAGAACACAGTCACAGGAGAATTTTGAAGAAATAAAAGAGAAACCATGGTTGCAACAATTGTAGTACCTTTTGTAAAAAATGACAAGGCAATGATTTCCATCTCTTATGGCAACAATGCAAAAATGTTGAAAGGCTGAACACCAACTAACCCACAAAACTGGGCATTAAAAGCTAAGTAACTGGATTATTGGTGTGTGAGAGGTATTTCCTGGGGCTTATCTTCTGGCTGATTTACTGTGAAATGCTCAGGGAGATTAGAAAGGCTAAAACACAGTAATAATGGGGGATTTCAACTCTCTTTATATTGACTGGATAGATGTCACCTCAGGATGAGATGCAAAGATAAAGTTTCTTGACACCTTATATGACTGCTTCTTGGAATAGCTAGGCTTAGAACCTCCAAGAAGAGAGGCAATTCGTGATTTAGTCCTAAGTGGAATACAGGATCTGGTCCAAGAGGTGAATATAGCTGGACTGCATGGTAATCGTGACTATAATATAATTAGATTTAACATCCCTGTAGTGGGAAAAACACCACAGCAGACCAACACTGTAGCATTTAATTTCAGAAAAGGGGACTATGCAAAAGTGAGGAAGTTAAACAGAAATTAAAAAGCACAGCGCCAAAAGTGAAATCCCTGAAAGCTGCATGGAAACTTTTTAAAGACAGTATAATAGAGGCTCAACTTAAATGTATACCCCAAATTAAAAAACTAACAAACCAACAAAACAAAAGCACAAAAGCACAAAATAAAAGAAGCAGTGGGATCAGAAAGGCATTGTTTAAAAAGTGGAAGATAAATCATAGTGAGGAAAATAGAAAGGAGCATAAACTGGCAAATGAAGTGTAAAAACATAATTAGGAAGGCTAAAAAAGAAGTTGAACAGCTAATCAAAACCTCAAAAAGTAAGAGCAATTTTCTTAAGAATGTCAAAAGCAGAAAGCTTGCTAAAAACCAGTGGGGGATGGGATGATCAAGCCACTAAAGAAGCATTCAAGGATAAGGCCATCGCAGAGAAATGAATTGATTAATAATGATGATGATGAATTCTTTGCGTTAGTCTTCACAGCTGAGGATGTGAGGGAGACTCCCAAACCTGAGCCATTCTTTTTAGGTGACAAATCAGACAAACTGTCCCAAATTGAGGTGTCATTAGGGGAGGATTTGGAAAAATTAATAAACTAAAGAATAAGTCACCAGGAGCAGATGACATTTATCCAAGAGTTCTGAAGGAATTCCAATGTGAAACTGCAGAAATACTTACTGTGGTTTGTAACCTGTCCTTTCAATCCGCTTCTGTACCAAATGATGTGAGGATAGCAACAAAATGATTAGGAACATGGAACGGCTGCTATATGACTTTAATAAGACTGCGACTTCTCGACTTGGAAAAGCGATGACTAAAGGGGTATATGATAGAGGTCTATAAAATCTTGAGTGGTGCAGAAAAAGTAAATAAGGAAAAGTTATTTACTTCTTCCCATAACATAAGAACTAGGGGTTACCAAATGAAATTAATGGACAGCAGGTTTAAAACAAATGAAAGAAAGTAGTTCTTTATGCAGTGCATAGTCAACCTATGGAACTCTTTACCAGAGGATGTTGTGAAGGCCAAGACTATAACAGGGGTCAGAAAAGAACTAGATAAATTCATGGAGGATTGGTCCATCAATGGCTATTAGCCAGGATGGGCAGTGATGTGTCCTAGCCTCTGTTTGCCAGAAGCTGGGAATGAGCAACAGGGAATGGATCATTGATGATTGCCTGTTCTGTTCATTCCCTCAGGGGCATCTGGCATTGGCCACTGTCAGAAGACAGGATACTGGGCTAGATGGACCTTTGGTCTGACCAAGTATGGCTGTTCCTATGTTTTCATTAAATGATTTTTTTGCCCCTCAGACAGTAAAATAATATCTTGCAAAAACATCTCAGACTTGTTTCTATTATAGTATTAGTACTTCAGGATGCTACCACAGAATAGAAACACATATTTTGGGTTTTTTTTCAGTGTATGGTATGTGTTATTTAATTCTCTCCCAGTGTAAGTGCAAAATTAGAAATCTTAATTGCATAACAAGTTTATCAGTGAACAGTTTGACTTAATTTGTTTGAAATTCGTATTTTTGGGACAAATCCTGACAAGTTAATGAAGCTTTAAATCTTCATTGAAAGCATGCAATATTACATGAGTTAATTGTGTGAATGATAAAAACTCCTCAAGCTAAGAAACCTACACACAATTGAAATGAATTTACACGATAAAGTCTAATTCAAATTAGAAGCTTTATTATAGGAAAAGAGTATGTACAGGGAAGTGCTAGTAAGTGAGTAAAATGGGGAACAAATGGGAAGTTCTAATCTCTATTTTGATCTATGGCTCACTGTGAATCTATAAACTTAAAAACCAAAAACTGATAATATGATTTCAGTAAGGCAAAAAAAAAAAAAATCATTAAGCATTCTAGGTGACACACATCTACACAGTTAAGCAGTAGTCATATAAGGTTGGATTTCAAAAAGGCCTAGGTCCCATTGACTTTAATTTAGACCCTTGGTTCCTGATCCACAAGATACTTAGGTACCTTAACCCCCCAATTTACATGCCTATCTGCCAGTTTTAGGCTCCACTGTGATGCACAAAACTCCTGCTGAACCTTTAGGTTTCTAACCTCATTTAGCACCGAAGTTTTCAGGGTATTCAGGGTATAGGTGTTCCTGTCTATGAGCGTGGGCACAAATGCCTCACTATAAGTGTCTGTACTCCTATCTCCTGCATAAACCATGACATAATCCATGAACTAAGGGAAGATAGGTGGAAGAATGCCTTCCTTTGTGTGTGTAGTCCAATACAATGGGTGATCCCATTCAAAATTTGGTTGGAGGTAGTGCACATGCTCACCTTATGACTTTTAGCCCAGGAGTTAGAGCAGGAGTGGGGAACATTTTTTTGGGTTGGGAGTTGCTGACCCACAAAAAAAAAAAAAAAAAAAAATCAGACGGGGGCCACACACAAGTGACAAGCAAAAAACCCCCAAAACAGTGGTGCAGGCTCGCCAGTGCTGGCGGGGGCGGGGGGCCCTGAGCCTTGGGTTAGAGCACATGTCTAGAGACCCAGAAGACCGAGGCCCAATTTCCCCCCTCTGCCTGATATAGTGAAAAGATTTGAATAGGTCCCACTTATCAATACTTAGTCATTGGGCCAGAGATAGACTGTGGGAATGACTGCATAGAGTCCACCAGTCAAATGTCTTTTTAGTTATTGATCCACAGTGGAACAGCTTTCATGGGAGGGATGGAGGAGCCCCACATCAGAGAATCACATAACTGAGTAGTTAACACACTGTACTGAGAGGTAAGAGATCGCTGTTTAAATCCTTCTCCTTCAGGTAGAGAAGGGGAAATTTGAACCTAGGTTTCCATGACATGGGAGGTCCAGAAGTGGTTCAGTTTCTTTTCAGGCCACTCCATACCTAAGACACTTGTCATATTGTGTATCTAAAAGATGTCATATGCGGTATTGTATACAAACTGATAATATGATGGTCCTGAAAATCATCTATAGGGCTATAGATAGACACTAGAATTATGTTATATTAAAATGCATTTGGCAAGTAGTGTCTAAGTCGTGCCTGCTCTAGACAAAGGAATATGGTTCTACACACTTGACTGTGTCTCTAATGAAAATTATACAAGGTATAACCAAAGACTAAGTATACTCACATACAAAGTGAAATAAGCCATCAGAAGAGTAATTAGGGCAAGGTGAATACTTATTGTAGGGAGATGCAAATACATCCCAGGGTGCCTTTCTGCCCCTTGAAGCAGGGTCAATGAACTTTGGGAAAATAGCATGGCAGCTACACCCACCAGGGGAGGGAGGCCTTACTTTTCAAATAATACATTTCAAAGGTTTATGGGGCTATAAAGAAGGGGTCTGAACCTCAAATAATAAGCAGTTGAATCAACTGTTCACAATATTTCTGTGCTATAAGAGTGTATTGAGTAAGATGTTTTATGAAAACCTGTAACATGCTGTCGATTAATATAAGTATGAAATGTCTGCATTAACACAACAGGAGGAATTATGGATACTCATTCATATTATACTTTAAAATCTGTGACCAAACACAGGTTAGCAGTAGCAGAACTTGCTTGCTGTAGTTGAGAGGGGTAACAGTAACTCACAGTTCTGGCAGCTTCAGCAGATTGTCACATAGGGCAGATAGTTTGGGGAAAATTTGGGGTCATTCTTCAAAAAGTAACTGGTCAATGAAAGCCTAGATGTGACCTGCATGCTTATAGGCTGGCTGTTTGTGTCAGGGCTATGTCACAGCAGCATAGCCAAAGCATTTAACTCAGGCACTGAGAATTTTACTGTCATGCCTGTGATTTTTCTAAGCTCTGCAATGCTCAGCATTACAATACCACAGTCCCTTCGAAGACCTGGGCCTTAGGCATTTTAAAAAATTCCACCCCTAAATGGAGAGGAGTGATGTTTATAAAAGCTTTGTCATTCAATTGCCAGTGTGGACAAAGCCTAAATGTAGTGAATGAGCTACACATTCCACAATGAGTCAGCAGCAATGTGCAGAGGTCTAAGAAAACCTGCTGACCAGGTGGGTCAATTTAAGAACCATACTGGCTTGTTGCAGTTGGAGCAGTTTGCTAAAGCAACTGCAATGGTTGTCATTAACGTGCAGTTCTTCTATGAAGGCTAAATGCAAGGACTTTTCCTATTGATTTCAATAGTGTGGAATCAGATTGGGTTTTTTAAATATAGTAAATCTGTTTGGAAGGAGTGAATCAACAAGTTCATCTAAACTCCTTTGTCAACATAATCTCAAACCCACAATCTATAATAGTGAGTGTTAAGTATTTTCTAATGTTTTAGAATTGAATGTCTTGTTATGCTGTTTGTCTGGTACTGAAGTGTTCTGTTGTAAGGTTGCATCGCTAATCTTTCTTGGGGGCTATCACAAAATAATCATGAGTCTGTCTCAGAGAACAAACAAATTAAGGCTATGTCTACACTCGCGTTTTCTTGCGCAAGTACGGCCGTTCTTGCGCAAGAATCTGCAGAGTGTCCATGCTGCCCGCCTGCTCTTGTGCAAGGAAATGTACAGTACGGTGTGGTAAGAGAGGGCTCCTTGCGCAAGAGTTACACTCTTTTTTAACAGGTGTAAGCCCTCTTGTGCAGGAGCTCTTGCGCAAGAGGGCAGTGTGGACGCTCGGCAGGGATTTCTTGCGCAAGAAAGCCCTATGGCTAAAATGGCCATCAGAGCTTTCTTGCGCAAGAGAGCGTCCACACTGCCATGGGAGCTCTTGCGCAAAAGCCCAATGCACACAGGGCAGCGTGGACGTTTTCTTGCGCAAGACTTCTTACACAAGAACCCTTGTGCAAGATGTTCTTGCGCAAGAAGCCGCGAGTGTAGACATAGCCTCAGAGTGGAGCAAAACTGCTTCATGTGTTAAGTAATAGGTAATACCATGAGATGCTTCTATTCTGATTAAACTAAACTGGCTCTTTATTTAATCAATTATTTATAAGACTGCGCCAACTACAGCTTAACATCCTTAGTGCCATGAAGTCAGTTCTCTGTACACAAGTCTTCCTCCAAAATGCTGCCTCTTCCAGCTCATGATCCTCACAGGTTTTGTATCTACTCTGCCCAGAATGTAAACTTGGATGTGAATTTATTTTCAGGTTTATAAAAATGGTATTAACTTTTATTCATGTGTGAATTTCTGACCATTCCTTGCTTCTTTCAGCTGGAAGTGAAAGAAGTAAAATAGTATAGAGGCTATGTAAGTGTAACCCCTCTGCCGGGTAGGGCTGGCAGCAACCAGGGCCGGGTTCAATATCTAGGGGTCCATCTCACACAGAACTGGCTCGAACCCCCACCCAATAGCCTGGGAAATTCACACCCCTGGGCGCCTCTGAGAGGCAATGCTTTCCCACTCGCAAGCACAGAGTCTGAGTGTAGAAAGAAACTTTTAATGAAAGAGAGAGAGAGGGAAGTCACATGGCATTAACTGGGGAAAATACCACAAAGATAAATCCCCCTACAAGTGACCGTCCCAGCTCAAAAAGGATTGAGCATTGTCTTTTGCCTCTCAGGCTCACTAGTCCAACAAGGTCAGGGTTCCATTCACTTACCCAAACTTTCTCTCCCACTTCAAACGCCCCATTTACAGCTCTGTCCAGTCAGTGCAGACCCTGACACATCATCCTGAGGACTCCACTCCCTGAGCCTGAGGCTACGCCACCTTTGGGCTGCTCCTGTGGTCTGCTTGCTCCGCTTGCTGCCATTCCTACTGGCTGCCCGCCACCGCTCCTACCGGCCGCCCGCCGGTCGCTCCCACCAGCCACTCCACTGGCTGCCTGCTGCTGCTCCTACCGGCTGCCCACTCCCGCCAGCCACTCCGCTGGCTGCCTGCTGCTGCTCCTACCGGCTGCCCACTCCCACCAGCCACTCCGCTGGCTGCCTGCTGCTGCTCCCGCCAGCCACTCCGCTGGCTGCAAGGAGTCTGGTTCCAGGCCAAACCCATGACTTCAGCTCTTAGTGATTTCAACTCTTTAGCCACCCTCTAGGCTGGCAAAACATTCCAGCTGTCACTAGACTAGCAAAAAGACTCCTGCTGGAGTCTGCTTTAGATCTATCCTTAAAACAAGGGGGAAAGAGTGAGGTTGAACCAGTCTTACAGCTCACACCTGGCAGGCATGAGCAGGCTGGGTTAAGCCCTTTCCCCCCAGCTCCATACACTGAACTCTGGAAGGGGGAGGCTTGTTCATCTGAGACCTCTTACAATGATGGTGTCTCTCCTGCAAGCACGGGTGTCATATTTTACAGTTCCCACATTTAGGGGTAGCATGATTTGTGACCCCCGCAACAGCCCAAATTAGTTACAATAAACCACATTCCATTCCACAACTGATCCTCCATCAGCCCTGGCTGAATTGGATTTACATAACCACACCTCGGATTCCTCCTCCCCCCTCCGCCATGAGCTGTATTTACATATTAACAGTTAATTAACTTGCAGAGCTAAACAATTTGAGAGAGCACCCCACCCCCAGGGCAGCTCTCTCCTTTTAGCTAGCTGATAGCAAGCAGTAGTTTAGCCCCTGCTTACATAAGCAACCATATTGCCCAGCATTTCAAACCTGGCTGAATTGAAAACCTCACCCCCCGCCCCATCTCTATTCCTTTTGTAGAATTTTGGGAGAGCAATCTGATCCTTTCAAAAAATCAAGATCTTTTATGGTCACTATTTTATGCTCTCTTGTGGCTTGCTATTTAATGAATTAAGGGAATAGCTAAACAGTTAAACTGTAATGAGCCTATTCTGTTGACTATGTCCAAATATTGTTGTTCTAGTGTGCTTTTCAAATGACCTTATAAAAGGAAAATGTTTGATCTTACTTTAGCAAATGTGCAATGACTTGACTTTTGACAGATCTTCAGTTCCAACTGAAAGGGAAATAAAATTGAATAGCCATAGAGATGACTTTTTATTAAATATTTTTTCCTCTGTGTGTGTCCTTTTTCCTGGTAAGTTGGTGATTTCTCAGGTTCCCTTATCCATTTTATAGCAGAGGCAGGGTTCCATAGAGCTGCTTAATTAATAAAGCATGTTAGGATTCATACATTGTGTTAAATAAGTTGATGAATTTCTTCCCTCAGAGTTGCTACCATTTGAAACAACTGGGCAGAATAGAAAAGTAAGTAACATCACATTCAATCTGTGATATTGTTGGAAAGAAATGGGTTAAAAACATGTTTGATTGATTTATATGGTTGCCATTTTGGTTGAATCTCCTTCTTGAACTGACTAAAGAACAACCTGGCCTCCATCTTGGTGCCCCCTTCTCCAAACTAGCGGAAAAGGTGGGAACATGGAGTGCCACGTGACAGTAAATCTGCCCAGCAACTGGAACGTATATAGGGGAGTGTCTGTCATTGTGACAGCGCTCTGTGTCTTTGGATGCTGCGCAAGCAGGTCATCCCAGAGGGGCACAGAGACCTTCCACAGTAAGCCAGCCTTTGAGAGCAAGAGCCAGGGGAGATCTAGATAACATCTAGAAGGGACCCTTTAACTTACATCCATGCACAAAACCAGATAGGGAGTGTCCGCATACCACACGCAGGATGGTGTGTCAAGAACGGAAGAAAGAAGACAGAAGATCGAGGGAAGTCCGCTTACCTGTTCCAGAGGTTCCTGGAATCCAGTTACTGGTGTTCCTGTGTCATCCCTGTGTCTACAGGACATGATTTAGCCCTTCCCTATTGTCTTGCTTCCCTATTGTAAGGGTCTAAGCCCTGGGGTTCATCCCCTGTGGCAACATCTGTGCTACATCTGAGCCATTATTGCTACGTTGCAGGGAACCTTAGTTTGTGTATTTGTGTTATCTAATAACGATTTTGTTGTTTTATCTAATCTGCCTACGTCTCAAATACACTAAACACCAATGATGGACGTGGAGGGGGTAGGATATTGCAGACAGCCCGTCTTCTGACTAGTAAAATCATAGATCCAACTGTTTCGGGCTAACAATATACGGATTTGCTTCATATTAATTTTTAAACTTTTGCCGAATTCATTCCTAATGGACTGAGAGAAGATGCCTGCTCATGTTTTCCTCTTGTGGGTACTTACTGACCAATCTGCTGTACATGCATATGGCCCAGATTCTGTTGCCCCTACCACAGTGCTCAGTATTAGGTGCATGGGCATAGAGTGACTTCTTCCACTTTGTATAGCTGGTAGGAAGAGTCATGTAGAATTGCAGCGCCTGTGTTCTGGAGAGTGGAGGTGCTCTGTCCCTACTTCCCTGAAGGCTCCCCATGGAGAAGGAGGGGTCCATGGCTTCCCTCCATGCACATGCAGCCAACAGAGTGGGTCTGCTTCATGAGGGGAGTAAATTGCTCATCAATATGAGCATGGACTGCCTGACCCAGCTCACAGGATGGACATTCAGTTACATATTTTATAAGGGGGAATATTTTTTTCTAGGGGTGTGTGAACTATAACGGGCTTAAAGAGCAAGGTGTTGTGCAAGTGGCACCCGCTGGTCAGTATGTGTTCCCACAGAAGATATGGGCATGTTGTAGCTCTCAGCTTCTAAGCTTGACTCTTTAGTTACAGCTGTAGAGATTTATGCTTTCAGCTGTGGAAATTCCTGGTTCACTCCTGGGTGTATGATGACGTTGGTCAATATTACATGCTAATATTTAACCTTTGAAGAGAAGTGCTTATTCCCCCTGGCTGTTTGTTCTGTTCAGGGAAATCTTGCAAACAGAAAAATGGGATAAATGTGATGATTAAACTGTTGCAAATAGTTTGTCCAGTTCTACCCATGACCTTATGTGATAGATAGTTTAAAATAATCCCATTGGGTGTAGCAGTGACTGAGCTCTCCCTGTGTTTTGTGTGGCTCTGGAATTTGCTAGGCCTGCTATAGACACATCCCATCAAGGAAGCACTGTGGCAGTGTGCCTTCCCATGAGACGTTATTCTTTCAAAACATGCAGCCTTGCCAATTTCAAGCTGTCAAAAATCAGGAATATAGTCATACTCTATATTGTAACGTTGATCAGACAGAGTCACACTAATGAAGTGACTCAAATGTCGTCTATACTTGTCACTGTACTTAGAGTGATTCTCAGTCTTGTCTCCATCTAGTGAGTTCATAACTGTTTTTTATTATCCATTCATTGGACTTGATCAAACAGCTTCTAATATTTAACATTAAGTTAAAAAGGAGACACAGGTTTAATTTTTTTCTCCTGTACTGTAACTTACTTGTCAACAATTTTTGTTTTTCTCAGAGTTCTGAGGCTTTGTACAACTATGGCAGCCTATCAATGCTGATGACAATTAACTTGTTTTCTGGGATCAATAGAGCTAGATGATTTAATAAAATAATACCAGTGTACTAGCTTCAAATCGGAATCAGTATGCAAGTGAAAATGAGATCAGTGTTCTTATTTTAGTGCCTGCTGGAAATTTGTCCGCAGTAGAGCTGAGCAAAAATTTCCAGTTAATAATTGATTGGAATGTCATCTTTTTGTTTGTGAAATGACAGATAAAAAACACAACATTTCCAGGTTTACTCACTATATAGCATCTGTGACTTTCTTAACTAAAGGGCATTATTTTAACAAGTCTCAGAGGGATAACCATGTTAGTTTGTAACTTTAAAAATGAGTAGTTCTGTGGCACCTTGGAGTCTAACAGATATATTTGAGTATCATGAGCTTTCATGGGCAAAACTTGCGTCTTCACATGAGCTAGAAGCTGTCATTCCTGTCCTGTCATTTCCATTCCAGCTTCCAGCTCAATTGAAGAAGTGGGTTTTGCCCACAAAAGCTCATACTACTATATATATTTTTGTTAGTTTCTAAGGTAGCACGGGATTACTCATTATTTTAACAGTTTGCTGTGTGACTATTTGCAATTAATGTTATGTTCTAAAGAATTTGTTCCCTGATTTGATTCTTGATTTAACTAAATAACATTGCACAAATTGCAAATTCTGTAGATATAAAACTCAAAATGTGTGTGTTGACAGGATTTTTAGCATATGAGCTTAATATTCAGGAAAAAAATGAATGAGAGATCTATTAAACCTTGAAAACTGAACACAAAAGGATAATGTACAGGGTTGAATTCAGAGATGTCGACTTTCTATTGTGCTGGGGTGTGTGTGTGTGTGCAGGAAAGGCTGGGGGATGGGGCACTTACCTGGAGCAGTTCCCCTTTGGTGTGGGGAAGCAGATGGACCATCTTTTGCCCTGCATTTTTCCGCAGGCATCACATCTCTGCAGCTCCCATTGGCTAGGATTCCTGGCCAATGGCAGGAGGGGGTGAAGCCTGCATACAAAGGCAATGTGTGGATAGAGCTTCTCCTGGCACTTGTGGTGATGTGGCTCCAGCCTAGCAGGCAGGAACAGCAGTGTGGGGCCAGTGAGGCATAGTGTGGCCAGGCAGGGCCTGATAACGTGGCCAGGCAGGGCCTGATAACATGCACTTGCAAAGGCTTTAGTAGCTGCAGCCCAGGGCCCTGAGCTAAGTAGGCCTTTCAAAAAGATCTGGACTTTTGGTGGCCCAGAGATCTTTTTGTGGGGCTCCCCTGGGCCCTGGTTTGCAGCCCTGAAAGCCCCTGTCTTCATCTGGCCCTGCCTGGAGCACCCACAGAGTCAGCACTTATGGTTGAACTAAAATTTGCACCTGAATGGGTTTCATAAAGGATGTCTTTTCCCTTTTTGTGCTACTCTAATCCACATCACAAAACCTTCAAAAGATTGAGCTCTGCGAACCATTTCTGTGCAGCACTGCAACAGCAGCGATGTTGCATGTGAAAAAACAATACTGTATAGCAACCTTCCGTTTAAAATATGAAACATTGTCAGGACACCACTTACACTGCAAGGACAACACTCTGACCAGCCTTGTATGAGATCACAGAGTGAGTGAGGACTGTGCAGATGTCCTTACTTTACCTGGTGCACACTGCTTAAGGGCCTATCCCAGTTGCTGTCCCTGCAGTACAGGGACTGGTTTCTCTTTATGCCCTTGGGGCATGTACTGCTCTATTATTTGTTTGTATTACCTTGTACAACCTCTCTCTCTTGTGCACTAGAAACACACTATGCCTCACTGGCCCCAAGAGTGTTAACTTGTTCACAGTATCAGACATATTTGCTAGAATCAGACATATTTGCAGTTCTCATCCAGCCTAGTCACCACATGACATGATTCTGAATTACCACTGCAGCTGGTGTAGTGTCAGTGCCGGCCTGCCTGCCATGCATGTCCTTCACCGAGAATATGTAACACCAATTCTTCAAAGACAAGGCTGGCCTCTTTGTTTCACTGTTTCTCTGATTGCTCTTGGTCTGGGATATAAATCAAATTGTTAACACTAATCTGTTTTGAAAAGACCCTTGTAGATCTGGGAAGTGGCTATGTGAGGGACTCTCTCATTGAGCTTGATTTTCTTTTTTTTTTGTTGGGGCTGGAGATGACTAACCTGACACACTTTACTGGAGCCTAATTTTCAGAGGATGAGCACTCAATACTTTCTGGAAATCAGGCCATTTTGAAAGGCATCTCAAAATAACCAATCCAAAATGGAGGCACTCAAAACTTACTAATCAAATTAAATTACAAATGTTGTTTGTATGCAGTATTGTAGACATATTGGTCCTAGAAAATTAGACAAAGTGAGTGAGGGTATGTCTACACTAGCTCATTAATTCGAGCTAGGTAGGCAAATCAGGCAACCGGAGTTGCAAATGAAGCCTGGGATTTAAGTCCTTTGTTCAGATTAACTGTTACTCCTGAGATGTAACAGTTAATCCGAACTAAGGATTTAGTTCGGATTAACTTTAAACTGCCGCGTGTAGCCACAGGCAGTTCGTTCAAACTAAGGGGGATTTAAAAATGACGGCCGGACGGGAACATGCAAATAAAGCCCAGTATATTTAAATCCCGGGCTTCATTTGCAACTCCGGTTGCCTGATTTAACGAGCTAGTGTAGACATACCCTGAGGGAATATCTTTTTTTGGGACCAACTTCTGTTGGTGAGAGAGTCATGATAGAATTTGCTTAGAAGCTCATGTCTACTTTAAAAATGTTATATCATTATTGCTACCTTTAAAGCTTGCTACAACAACAGCGGTGTATTTTCAGGTAGCATTTGCATACTAATGAACCCTGTCTATCAGTGTTTGTGAATATCTAATGTGTTCTTAATATTTGAAAGACCAGAGCCTTAGGATGCAAAGTCCTATTAACATGCTAATGTGTTTTGTCACTACTTGCTTTTGAATTAGTAACTGTAGGTTGTTCACCAATAGGAGGCAATTTTTCAGTGTGCTAAAGCTATTAGCAACCAGGAGAATCGTGGAGATGCTGCCTGCCAATCAACCTTCCTTATCAACTAGCAGTTAAGTACACAAGTGTTTGAAGTATTACATGGAATATGAATGCAAATCAAACTACCATAAGACCTAACAAAATGTTTTAATGGGCCTCTTGAATAATTTTTTATTTAGCAAGTCCTCCCAAAGGTGCTAAGTCTGGCTCTGTATTTATTTTCTCTCCCACCACAAACACTACCATCGCTACAGGAGTCTTAGAACCTTGCCATGAGGATTTTTACAAGCCAGACTTGGGGGGGAGTGTTAATTCCAGACTCCAGAGTTTCCACTGGGAATTTTTCCCCCAAGCCTCAGATATTTAAAGTAAAAGTACTATAGCTGACCTCCACTTTTACAAAGGTTCATAAGGATCTCAATATTCATCTAACTTCTACCATTTTGTATCAGTAACTCTATTAACTCCAGTGGAATTGAGGTGCTAGAACAATGTGAAGAGTGGTTGTGTAGACACCCATTTAACCAAACTATAAATCCTGAATGATGGAAATCACTTCAAGCAGTATCACTGGTGCAGTATCACCCCCAAAAGCCCAGTTCCAGCACCTATGATGGAGATAAACCTGGGATGTCTTTTAAGTTGCTTTGCTGTGGGAGAAACCAACTGTTGACTTGCTCATATACAGCTTCCAGCATGTAAATTACTCTTAACTATACTGTATGGGTGCGTCTACACAGCAGGGCTTAACTCGAAATAAGCTACACAAATTGAGGTATGTCAATTGCGTAGCTTATTTCGAAATTGGGAGCATCTACACAGCACTTATTTCTAAACAGAGCACACTTCCTCCGACTTCCCTTATTCCTCATACAATGAGGGTTACAGGAGTCAGTGTAAGAAGTCCTCCAGCTTGACAGTATTTCAACATTATTTCGAAATAACTGCCTGCTATGTAGATGTGGACTAAGTTATTTCAAAATAACGCTAGTTATTTCAAAATAATGTTGCCATGTAGACGTATCCTATGAGTGCTCTAGCTGAATTATATTACAGAGTGATACCAGCAAATTCCCTGATTTGTTCCCAGAAATGTGCATCTTGTACTGCCCAGTACTCTCCTGAAGAATACCAGCTCACAGAAAAATTTAAAAAACAACGAATAGTCTTGCAGCACCTTACAGACTAACAAAACATGTAGATGGTATCATGAGCTTTCCTGGACACAACCCACTTCTCATACCACCATCTACATGTTTTCTTAGTCTCTAAGGGTATGTCTACACCACAGAGTTTTGTCAGAAAAACAGCCATATTTTTGACAAAACTTCAGTTATGTCCACACTGCAATAGTGTTCTTTCAAAAGTAAATAAAAAAACCCAGAGGTTTTTTTCCGACAGCAGTACTCCTCTTTCTACGAGGAAGAGCTCTTTTGGAAAAAGGCGTGTGTGGATGGGGAGGAGGATTTTCTTTCAAAAGAAGAGGCCTCCAGGAAATAACACAGGTGCCCTGGTGGACACTCCGTCCATACTAATCACAACTCTATAGTTCCTGTCTCCTGCCTGCTCTTAAAGCTGCAGGCACCCTGGACAAGCCTTGTGGCAGGAAGCTGGCCTGGGAGCAGCACCATGACCATGTGGCTCTCCCTGCTACAGGCCTTGCCACCCATGGCAGAGCCACAAGCCCCCCGATACCCCTCTGGCCCTTGCAAGGAGCAGCCCCAGGGATCTCAGGACCCTCCCAGGGGGACAAAGAGGCGAGCACCTTCCTGGTCCGAAGAGGAGATTGTGTCCCTCCTCAAGCCATGGGGTAAGGAGGACACATTGCAGGATCTCCACGCCAAGTGCCACAACACGGACATCTTTGGGTGCATGACCGAGTCCCTGGCAGAGCACAGATACCCACCCTGGATCTTAAAACAGGTCCGGAGTAAGGTCAAAGAGCTCCTTCAGGGATACATCAGGGCTAGAGAGCACAACTCACGGTCAGGGGCAGGACCCCACACCTGCCCCTATTACCAGGAGCAGCACCAGATCCTGGGGTATGGGGAAATGTCTTCTCCACCTGTTGTCGTGGACTCTGGCCTTGAGACCCCTGTCATCACCCGGCCAGAGGTCATGACGGAGGAGGACCAGGGCCAGCAGGAGGAGGAGATGGACACCGTCACCCTGTCCCTGGAGCCGGTGCCTGTGAGCCAGGACATCTCCCAGGCCTTGTCTGACACCGGGGAGGGATCTTCAGGTGAGTGCTCTCAACTTGTCACACACACAGGACAGGGGAGGTGGGTGCATGGGGGGGGGCGGTGCGAGCATCACTCAGGTTGCTCGGGCTGGACATTGTGCTGCAGTCCATGCATGTGGAACCATGTGCAGTGTTAGTGTGCAGCATGCGGACTCAGCAGGCAGCCCCAGAGCACGGGTGGGATCCTGCTGCCAGGCTCAGGGAAGGCAACACGTATCTGGCCCTGGGGGAGGACTCCCAGTACCTGCCATGGCTGGAAGCAGGCTAGCCACAAGGGCGCAGGCACTAGCCCATACACACTGAGGAGTGCCGTATATAGCACGCGGGCATGCCTGCACCTATGAGGCACCACCCACTCCCATAGATACCGCTGTGAGCTGCAGGTGTGTGTGCGGACCCCAGGGAGGGCCAGGCTGCTTCTGGCTCCTCTGCTGCCCATGAGAGGATCTCACTGTGGCTGGACACTTCCCTTGCCTGGTTGTCTATGGGCTGGGAGGCGGGGTGGGAAGCGGGCACCATGGTCCCCTGGGTGCCTTGGGGCCCCTGTGAGGCAGGGCCTGCTGTGCAGGCCACACATGGCTTTGCTCCCAGGACATCCCCCTCCTGTGGCCTGAGGACTGTTTGTCGCTGCTCACAGAAGAGGGCATGGCCTCAGGGACAGTGTCTGCATGGATGACTGAACACTTCTCTCGCTTTGTGTTCTCCACAGCTGGACCATTTGGGACGTAGGGACGAGCCACGCCACCTGAGCCACCTGCCAGAGTCCAGGGGACCTGAAAGCGCACCAGGGTCCAGGAAGACCTCATGTGCCAGCATGTCAGTGTACTGCACGACATGCAGCAGACCCTGGCATAGAAGATCCGTGAGGACACAGAGTGGCAGAACTATGCGTGGGACCAGCTCATGCAGCGTTGCGATACCACGTGTGCCATCATGCATGACATAATGGCACAACTGCCTGCTGTCGCTGCTCCTGCCTACCACCCTCCAGCCCCCCTGCCTACCCCCATTCCCCCTCCGCCTGCCCCTCAAGCGATGCCTCTGCTCCTTCCCCAAGCGATGCCAATGTCCCCTCTGCCTGCTCCCCTGCAATCCCTGACCCCGCTCCAGTCCCCTGCTCCTGCCCACCCAACCCCAACTCCAACAAGGTCTCCGCACCTCAGGTGGCACATCTAGCTGCCCCACATGCCACTCCAAGCCTCCCTCTCCAGCTTTTTGTAATGAAAGATCAATGCAGAGTTCATTTTGTTGAAAATCAAACAGGTGTTTTTTATTGAGAGGTCAGGGAAGAGGCGAAGGGAGGAGTTGTGGTGGGGAAGGGATAGGGCAGCAAGCCAGAGGCCCCAGTTGGGGAGGCCTTGGGGATAGTTACTGGGGTCCTTGAGAGAACCTCTCCCTCAGGGCCTCCTGGATGCGCACCCAGGCATGATGTGGCTGGTGGATGGCAGCTGTCCGCGGCTGCTCGAAGGCTTGCCCCTCACGGTCAGCGTCTGCCCCCACCACAGGAGGAAGGCCTCCCCCTTCTACACAACTACTTGGGCATGTTGTTCTCCCCCACTTCCAGGTGGGTCAGCAAGCACCTGAACCATGCCTTGAGGCAGCCAAAGGCACACTTGACCTGGATCCTGGCCCAGTTCAGGCGGGCATTGAATTGGTCCCTGCTGGGGTCCAGGTATCTGGTTTAAGGCTTCATGAGCCACAGCATGAAGGTTTAGGCTGCGTCGCCTACGATGCATAATGGCATCTGTACATCCCCAACTGCTAGTTCACAGCATTGGAAGATTGTGCCTGCCTGAATGTGTTTTCTGTACAGGCTAGAGTTCTGAAAGAGACGGGTGTTGTGTGCCCTGCCTGATCACCCGACAAAAATGTCTGTGAACTGTCCATGGTGGTCAACTAGGGCCTGCAGCACCATCGAGAAGTAGCCCTTCCTATTAATATACAGGGCCGCTCGATGCTCAGGTGTGCAGATTGGTATGTGGGTTCCATTTATGGCTCCAGTGTAGTTCGGGAACCCCAGGGCAGCAAATCCGGCCACGATCATGGCCAGGTCTCCTTGGCGGATGACCCTCCATAGCAGGATTGAGTTGATGGCCCTCACAACCTGCAGAAGGATACAAACAAACACACAAAACAGAGAATGAGAGAACGAGTGACTGAGCCCTTGGGAGGTGCCTGCCCCCCTCTTCTCACCACCCCCCTAGCAGCAGGACTGTGTGAGGGCGGGACGGCACAACCCCTCGGGGACGTGGCTTCCCTCTCACCCCCACTCCACCCCCCACAGCTCCTCACCCCCCTTTTCTGAGGGTCCCCCTTTTCCAGGACTCCCCCCCCCATGCAGGGACTGCAGCCCCATAGTGCCTTAGCTCCATGAGGAGGGCCCCGACGGTGGACTTCCCTTGCCAAACTAGTTGCCCACTGACCAGTAGCTGTCTGGGGTGGCTAGGTTCCAGATGGTGATTGCGACCCACTTGTCCAGGGGGATGGTGGGCTGCAGGTGGGTGTCGCATCTCCAGAGGGCAGGAGCGAGCCAGGCACACAGCTCCACAAACGTGGCCTTCCACATGTGGAAGTTTTGGAACCACTGCTGGGTGTCCCACCGCTCTATGACCAGCCAGTCCCACCACTCCAAACTGGTGTTGAGCCTCCAGAAACACCTCTCTACTGTGGAGTGTGGTTGCCAGAGTGTAGTTCCCACACTCACGGAGAGGGTCCCAAGAATGAGCTCGGGGTTGAACTCAGTCAGGACCAGGAAGGCACAAAGTGCTGCAGAAACTGCAGCATGGCTGTGTGGGGCCATCATATGCCCAGGGGCAGCTCCGGCTCCAAGGCACCAAGAGAATAGCTGTGGCATCCAAAAAAGCGGGGCAACCACAGCACGCACTATGAGAGCTTTGCTGTCCCTCGAAGAGGTAGGCAAGCAGGCAGCAGAAGCAGGGAAATGGCTGTCAGGGGAGTCCCTTTAAGTGCGTGTCTCTGCAAGGCTCCATCACCAGCACTCAGAGCAACTAAAGCCCTGGCTGAAGTGGTTCTGGGTGGCCTTTTATGCAAGAGAGTGTTCAATCAGTCTGGACACTCTTTTTTGAAAAAGCAGAACACTTTTTCGATGCGCTTTTGTGTGTGGACGCTCTCTTTCAGAAGAAGTTTTTTCAGAGCATCTCTTCTGAAAAAAGCTCCTTCCGAAAGAAGCCTGCAGTCTAGATGTAGCCTGATGAAAATCTCAATGGAAGCACCCGTGGTTTTGTATTATTATTATTATTATTATTATTCAAGATTTGATTCCAATTGTGACACTGTCATCTAAGGGTGTAAAATCCCATTTAATCAGTTAACCAGTTAAAACTTCTTTCGAAAGAAGCTTGTAGTATAGACGTAACCTTAGGTGCTGCAAGACTATTCTTTGTTTTTTAAGTTTCTCCAGTTACAGACTAACTCGGCTACCTCTCTGAAGCTCATAGAAAATCCATCAGTCTATTAATAGAAAATGATACGCCCAAATCTTGTTATCCCACCCAAATGAAGTTTCCCAAATTCCACAATCCAAACATGAACTGATTTAGGTAAAATCTCATCCTCTCGAATTTCCTACTAATGGTTCTTATCTGCTTCTTTTGACTATCTAGTCTTTAGGTGCTTATAGACTATTTGTTTTTCCTATTACATTTTAGCTCGGCTTTCTCCTTGATATTTTTATACCCACTGCCTCTTCTTGTTTCCCCCCTCCCGTTTCTCCACCCCCTTCTTCCCTATTTATTTTAGTTGTGGACATCCAACACTCTTGTCATCTGAAGAAGTGGGCTGTGCCCACGAAGGCTCATGATACCATCTACATGTTTTGTAAGTCTTTAAAGTGCTACCAGACTATGTTGTTTTTTAAGTTTATCCTGTACAGACTAACTTGGCTACCCCCTGATGCATTACTGTAGTAAGACTTATTGTTTCATTTTTAACTTTCTGGTTGGACACAATGGACAGGCTTGTTTATCTCTGATACATGAAATCATTGACAGAAAATACAGACAGGTGCACCATGTTTCATATAATATTAAGTTATCTACAATTAGCAGTATAGCAGCAGCAGTAGTGACTGCTATAGATCAAGCTCCAGTGTAACTCCTTTTTTCATGTGCCAATATCTTCTAAAAGAAAATGCTTTGGTGATGAAATATCCCATGCTTGATCTCCAACAAGAGATTCATGTTTTTGAGAAGTGGCAGTAAAAAATCCATATGAACATATTAACCTGCATGGTTAGACAAAACAAAAATCTCCCCAGTCTTACATGCTCAAATGATTAGTTTAGCAAATACAAAACTCAGTGTTGGCTAGAGAACAGCCCATAGCTGAAGGAAATTGACTCACTAGCTTTGACGCTTGTACCGTTATTTCTTTTTTAAACCATGTGTGGTCTAAACCATCTTAGAATTTTGGAGGGTGCTGTGAAGTGCATTAGCATAATCTAAACTTGAACAAATGATTAAAATCCATCAACTTGACCACATTCCTTTCCACAGAACTCCATGGCTGTGTCTAGACTGGCGCGATTTTGCGCCAGAGCTATGCAAATGAGGCTCAGCGTGGAATATCGCCAAGCCTCATTTGCATAACTAATGAGCCACCATTTTTGCGGAAGAGGCTCTTAACATAAGAACATAAGAATATAAGAATGGCCGTACTGGGTCAGACCAAAGGTCCATGTAGCCCAGTATTCTGTCTGCCGACAGTGGCCAGCACCAGGTGCCCCAGAGAGGGTGGAGCGAAGACAATGATCAAGCGATTTGTTTCCTGCCATCCCTCTCCAGCCTCTGACAAACAGAGGCCAAGGACACCATTTTATCCCCTGGCTAATAGCCTTTTATGGACCTAACCTCCATGAAATTATCTAGCTTCTCTTTAAACTCTATTATAGTCCTAGCCTTCACAGCCTCCTCTGGCAAGGAGTTCCACAGGCTGACTACACACTGTGTGAAGAAGAACTTTCTTTTATTAGTTTTAAACCTGCTACCCATTAATTTCATTTGGTCTCCTCTAGTTCTTCTATTTAGGGAACTAATAAATAACTTTTCTTTATCGGCCCTCTCCACACCACTCATGATTTTATATACCTCTATCATATCCGCCCTCAGTCTCCTCTTTTCTAAACTGAAAAGTCCCAGTCGCCTTAACCTCTCCTCATATGGGACCCGTTCCAAACCCCTAATCATTTTAGTTGCCCTTTACTGAACCCTTTCCAAGGCCAAAATATCTTTTTTGAGGTGAGGAGACCACATCTGTACACACTATGCTGATTATTTTCAGGCATAACGGCTTTGCGCAAGAGGGTTTTTCTTGCGCAAGACGGGGCAGTGTAGACAGCTCCGTCTTGCGCAAAAGCCTCTTCCGCAAAAATGGCGGCTCATTAGTCATGCAAATGAGGCTCGGCGATATTCCATGCTGAGCCTCATTTGCATAGCTCTGGCGCAAGATCGCGCCAGTCTAGACACAGCCCATGTGTCTGATGTGGTATCAAAATGTTTCTTTTGGCTGCAATTCATCTGTCATTCCAATGTCTAAGACTCTCGGTATGGGTTTGTTTTAGAAACATCAGTTACCCACCCTTCTCAACAATAGTGATGTTGAATAGCTCACAAAAAATATGCAAATATGTCCCATAGAATACAAATGATAGAAATGAGAGTGGTGTGGGCCAAATCAGCTCATCTTGCACAAACTCTGCACAAATCTTGCAAAACCATTGGCCCTGACTATCTCCTGTTGAGGTCTCTCAACAGCTCAAGGAATGCGGATGCCACCTTACATAAACTTGGCAAGGCAGAATTGTCATTTTATTGCAGGCCTGGGCAAAATACCCTCCATGGGTTGAATCTAGCCTGATAAGTCACTGGATCTGGCCCACAGATGCAGCAGGGAGCCTCAGGCAGACTCCCTGCTTGCTCGCGCACCCCTCCCCCAACACCTCTAAGAAAAGCAGCTGCCACAGCCATTTCTCTTTCTCAGCTGTGAGCCCAGAAAAGGGGGGAGTGATGCTTCATACACTGCTCCCACCCCCCAGCACAATACGATTGGCTGATTTCTAGCCAATGGGAGCTGCCTGTTTGAAGAACAGGCAGAGCGCAAAGCACCACTTCCCCCCACCCCACAGGCTCTTATTCACCAATGGACGTGGCCCCTGCAGCCTGTGCAGGAGTGGGGCAGGCATGGCAGCTGCCTGAAAAACGTGCTGGACTGCTGGCTGGGAGTCACCCAGACAAGTCTCCTGACCAAAGCTTGCCTCTGATGCCTCAATCCTTCCCGCCCCTCAACCCTCTGTGTCCTGACTCCTGCCCCACTACCCCACATAAGCCAAACCCTCTTTGCCCCCTCCTGAACCCATACCCCCTTCCACACTCTGCACCCCAATCCTCTGCCCCAGATCACAACCAAAACCCCTGCATCCCCTCCGGCCCTAAGTCACAAGCCCTTTCTGCCCCAGGTCACAACCTCCTCCTGCCACAGGTCACGTCCCAAACCTCTGTACCCTTTCTGCACCCCAGTCCACTGACCTAGGTCACAACCCAAATCCCTGCACCCCAGTCCAATGCCCCAGGTCACAATCACCTCCTTCACCCAAACTGCCTCCCACACCCCACACCCCCTGCCTTACTCCAAGCTCCTTTCTGCATCCAGCCTTCAAACCAGAGTCCATACCTCCTCCATTAATATCATGGCAGAGTGTGGCCCCTGTCCACTTTCCAAAATCTTGGTGTGCCCCCCCCCCATCACTGGTAGAGTGAATCAATTTGAAAATGAGAGGAAATTAAGGAGCAATGGAAGGAGGAGGAATATAGAATAAGCTAGTTGTATGAACATTTAATGATTTTGGCTTAATCTGAAGAAAGGGAGATTTAGGTTGCATAGAAAGAGAAAACTTTTCAATTATAAGGATAGGTAAGCACTGGCATAGGCTTCCAAGGAAAGTTGTGGAATTTGTGTCATTGGAGTTTTTTGAGAACAGGGTCAGACACACACCTGTCACAGATGGTCTAGGTTTATTTGATCCTGCCTCAGGTCAGTGCACTGGCCTACATGACTTCTTGCAGACACTTCTAGCCCTACATTTCTATGATGATTTAACATTTTTATATTGGTGTAGTGCCCAGATGTCCCAATAAAAATAGGAGAACCATTGTGCTAGGAATAATACAAATACATAGCAAGAGACAGTTCCTTCCCTGAGGAACAGTCTACTCTTCTGCTCTACAAAGGCAACTACCATTTAGTTAGTTGATATAGCTTTTAATGACTGATTCATCACATATTATTTGTTTTGATAGTCTCTAATAAGAGGGAAGTCAGAGCTCTCCTAGCATACATGGTACACCTGAACCTCCTTAATCTGGGTGTCTGTGATCCTGGAACACCTGTGGTTCAGACTAGTGTTCCCTCTAAGTTGTGCAGTAGCACAGCTTCACAGGTGATTAATCAACCCTGCCCAGTCAGAGGCTCTGGGCTCCCTGTACGGAGCTCACTGACTGGGTGTAGCTCCCTGATCCCACACCTTCACCCCCCGGTCTCCTCATGTACCCTGCCTCCTTCCCTGCTTCCACACCTCCACCCCCAGTAATAGTTTAAATACAGTGCATTAAAGATTTATCTTAAGATATGTTATTCATGTACAGTACTGTATAATGGGTTGTACACACAAAAGCTTTAGTACAGGTTGAACCTCTCTAGTCCAGCACCCTTGGGACCTGACCGGTGCCAAACCACAGGAGGTCAATATTGTCTAGCAGCATTACCAACACTTCCTCTGCTTACTGAGCTCTTAGACATTTAGGGGTAAATTAGAAATAAACAACAGCAAAGAACACTGAGAGCCAGGGCTGGTGGCTGTAAACAAACTTTATGGGATCGCAGGAAACGTGGCACATCCATGATAAAATGAACATCCGGCTAACTAAAATCATGCTGGTCCAGGAATGTTGCCAGATTAGAGAAGTTCAACCTGTAATAGACTTTGTTTATACTTCATTATGGTGAACACATAGGCTACATCTACACTGCAGTGCTATTTTGGGATACCAGAGGTATCTTAATAACTGCATCTTAACACCTTATACCTGGAAGTTAACATCAAATCCGTTATTTCGAAATATTATAGGCTCGCTATTCCAATATCCCTGTTAACCTCATTCCATGAGGAGTGAGTGATGTTTCAGAATAGCAGGTTATTTCGAAATTTGTAGAGTGTGCCCAATTACAAAATAAGCAATTTTGAAATAAGATTGAAATAAGATACACAATTTGAGCTACGCAAATTGTGTATCTTATTTCAACCTATGGTGCAGTGTAGATGCACCCTTCTGATCTGGAAAATTCCATAATCTGGCATAGCCTGTTTCCCAAGGTTGCCAGATTAAAGAGGTTCAAGTGTATTTGTTTACATATAGGATGCTCAGCTTTTCTAGGCAGGCTGCTGCCATCTGCACATTAATTATAAGCCATGATGAAATCATTACCAGCACGACAACTAGTGAAACTTTGTTACAAGCAATCGGTACAATCAGTTTCAGCCGCTTTGTTTTGTTTGCTGTTTCCAAATAGACTCATAGTTTTAATAATTTGTTTGCTATACATTATTGATTAAATGTTTCACAAGAACAAATTTCAGTACATGTGGATATTGTTTACTGGGTGTAATAGCTATTCATTACTGCTGCTGGTAGTGGTCATCTAGTTCCATGGGGAGGCTGTCAGGATTAAGGAATTTTTACAGTACCATTAGAATTACTGATTGCTCAATCTGCATCACTGGATCCAGACTCCCCAAACCTTGGTGAAAAATCTAATTAGTTCTGTTGCACAATTACCAAATGCAGGCAATCCTGGCCTAGATTTGGGGCTGGCATTCGTGTGGCTGTCCATCTGCCCTCCACCACCACAAGCTCTGGATTGTGGCAAAAAATTGGTGGGGGAGCAAAAAGGAGTGGGGAGTGAAGGACTGACGGTAAATATAATAGTTTTATAGAGAGTGAGGGTGTCAGAAGGTGACTTGAGTGAGGCAAGAGTGAGGGCACCCATCTTCAGCAATTAAAATCTAGGGGGACACATGACCCATGTAGGCAAGCACATGACCCCTCCCCCCCATGTGTCACTTATGAGGGTGACAGCTGGAGAGTAAGAAGGGAGGATGGGGGAAGAGAGCAGCATAAAAATACGGGGAAGAAACAGGCAGCCTTACTCTCTTCCACTGCCAACTCTCTGATCCATTCCTTGTCTGCTCAAACCAAACCAAACTCATTTTAGAGATTTTTCTCTTATATTTTTAGGTCATCCTAATTTGCAAAGGCTGACTTTGACTTTGCTTTTTCCCCAGTAATCTCAGTTCATACATAGTGCGGCATGCCAATAAAAATGCTACACGGCTATTAATATTTCTTGCCAGCAGGCATGTGAATAAAATGGAAGTGCACTTGACTGTCCTTGAATGACTTTGTTTGCACATACAGAATCAGTATTATTTGGATCATTTTTCAATATAATTTGAAATCCTTTTTTCTCTAAATTTATGTTTCGACCATATAGCACTTACAAGCCATCTGAAGTGAACTGATCTAAAAATAGCCAATCTCTTTGTAAAAAAATACTTTAAATGACAAAATTGCTGTATATTGCATGAAGTAGTTTGTTTTTGAAATTATGCAAATAAGAATCTTGGAACTAGATGGTTAATTAAGTCTGTTTTGGCAGACTTGTCATCGGTGGGCTTGCGCTATTATTTAAATAACAGACTAAGTGTAAGTAGTGTTGAAATTGCTCATGTTAACAGTCTGCTAATGCTAATAAAATTACAAATTTGTAGTAGTTGTGCCAGCAGGATCTGATCTCACAAACTTTTAACATTCCACATCAACTCATTTTTTAGACTGAAATTTTCCAAGCTAAGCACTTACCAAAATGTCAGCTGCGAAGTAAGAAGAGCAGCAGTTTAAGGAAGTCATGTTAGTTGCTCATGGAGTTGCTATAGTTTACAAATCTTGTCTAATTAGCCCTAGGAGAAGTAGGTAACAGGATCACTTGAGGAACTGTTGGTATTTGCAACAGTGAGTGTATGGAGCCCTGATACAGCTAACCCACTGGTGTCTGTATCCTAAGTTGTAGTGACCTGTGCATAGGAAAGCCTAGCTGATGGCAGAGGCTGGGGGGAAAGAGGGATTACGGTGGTACAGTATGTTGTATCTGTGACTTTGGGGCTGCCAGGAGGCCTGCAGCTATACAAAGCATCCCTAAAGCATAGCAGGGAGTTCCAGGACAGGTGACTTAGTCAAGATGTGTGTGGATGAGTTGATTTAATGTACCCCCAAGTCAACCTCCACAAGTATAGTTCTTTTGGAGTCCAGACCTGAAGTTACACTCCCCTCTTCTGATGAAAAATCCAGGAAGCGTGGGAATATACGTTGCCTGCCATCGCCGTGCCAGGAGTTGAAATCAATCTGTGCTTCAAATAACCTTTCTGTAGAATAGAGAGAATACAGTGGTACTTAACTATATAGGCCATAGGGTGATCATGAGGCTTTGGACTATTAGCCCTGATGCTTGGGTCTGCTTGGGCTGCTTTGCAGTACTAGAAATCCAGTTTAAATGGCATGATGAGGATTCTCTTTAGGTAAAGCAAATCCTCGGGTAGCATGGAGGCTGTGTTGGACTTGTCTGCCTGCTCCTGACTCTCAGAATAGAGGGTATTCTAGGACAAAAGGTATGATAGCTAGAGTGTCCTTGCCTGAGTGATCCCTGTCTGACAAAATAACTTCTTGGAGCCTGAGGTCAATGGTCAGTCTGTTCCCAGGGAATTGTCAGGTCCCCAGCCAGTGCCAAGATCACAGCAGTATGTAAATGGTTTATAATCATCTCTGCCCACTCCTTCCACAGCTGGGCTGGACATATCTCATCCAGAGCAGACTATTTAATCCATATGTAAAATATAAAACATATTTACTTTGCATATAGTTTTCTTTGAGAAGTCTTGGTTTTATCCCTGGCTGAGTTTACACAGGCCTTACTGCTCTTTGCAATTTCTTCCTATCAAGGGAAATAATTAGTGGATTAAAGATGGCATATTGGGTGAATGCCATCATGCCAGGTAAAGAGTGACTAATATAAAGGTGAAGGCTAGAAAGGGGAAGCATTGATTTGCTCATGAAAGGAGAACTAAGTTGCTTCTAACTTTGAAGATAGATTCCCTCCCAAAATGTGACATTTCTTGTCAAATTTTCTGCTGATATTCTGAGTCATCAGGGACAGTTCTATGCTCTAAATACTCTCAAACCTGAAAGGCATTTTGACTGAGGAAAATAACAGAAGGTCAGTTTAAAAAAGGAGCAAAGCTCCTTTATCAGGCATCATGAGCAATATTTCCAAATATACTTATGAAAGACTGGATTTTAAAGACAGAAGACTATATCCTCAATGAGTGTAAATCAGTGTAGCTTTATTGATTTCACTACAGTGATGTTGACTTGAACCAGCTAGGGATCTGGCCTTAAAGTTTAAAAAGAAAGTGTACTCATCATTGAGATTTCAGAGTACTTCTTGGCAAATGCTGGAATTCCATTAGCTGTGTCCTTTGCAGTTTACCTAGTCTTTAAATTCATATAAAATGAAATCAGACTGGCCATTTCCTGTGGGAGAATGAGTAAATTTAAAGTGTGGATTTCCAATATTCATAAGACAATTTTGCCCCTAGCAGATAAATCTAAACCTTTCAGTTGGGCCCAGAAGGGACTAATATACAGAAAGGATGAAAAGGCAATCATAGAAATATGTAACTATTTAAATAGACACCAACCATAGCTCTGGCAGTATATTTACAGTTTAATGTGATTTAAACTATTTCTCCTTCAGCAGCTTTCCAATATTAAACAGAAAGTTAGTAGTTTAGAAAACTTTCTTAATACAACGTGCACACCCTAGTTCAAAACAAGAGAGCCCTTCAAAGAAACCAACCCATCTTGCCATATGGACTTCTGTTTATGTATAGTTTTAGTGGAAAACATGCTTCCTGATAAACTTGCATCCAACTTTATTTTAAAGCTGGCAGTATATTTTCCTTGTTGTATATAAATTATTTCTGTTACAATTTTTTTTAAAACTTTGACTTACAAAATTTTCCAGCCCTAGTTCAAATGCATTTTTTAAAAAACTATGAATTCGGTTGCGAGTTTTATATTTGCTAACTGTTATGGTTTTACAATCCCATTTCTTTTATTATAAATGATTTTTTCCCCTTGGTTGCATGAAAACAACAGAAATAAGGGAAACTGACAGACTGAACAGCTAAGAAGAAGAAACTAAATAAGCTGACCACATATAGTGCTCTGAAAAAAAAGGCAACTGAAAAAAAACCCCAAATTTAATACAGTTTCCTTTGATGTTTTTCAGTCATAATTTTTAGGCATTACTTTAAAGTTTAAACAGTAAGTGAAACATTTAGCAAAAGGCGTTTTTGAAATTGAGTACCTTTTAAAATATGTGATTATTGGATATAACGGAACTTTGGGCATGTCTACACAGCAGCATTATTTCAAAATAACTAGCGATATTTGAAATCAAGTGAGTGTCTGCACGGCAAGCCCGTTATTTTGAAATCTCATAGCTGCCCTGTGTCCATGCTCATCAGAACTCTATAGTTTCTCTTCCCCTGTAGGCTTTACAGCTGCAGGCAGAAGGGAAAGGGCTTGGAGCACGAAGCAGGCCCTGTTCACATCGTGCCACACAGCAGAACCCTGCACAGTCTTCCCTGCTGCCATGGCTGAGCCTACCACTCTAGCCGTGCCCCCCACAGCTGCCAACACTGCCTCAGGCATTTAAGAGAAAGGCACCATCTTGGTCTGGTGCGGAGATCCTTGAGATCTGGGGTGAGGAGGCAAATGTGCAGGATTTCCGCACCAGATGCAGGAATGCAGACATTTATGGCTGGATGGCTGACAGCCTGGGCCATCTGCATACCCAGGAGCAGGTGCACATGAAGGTCAAAGAACTGCACCAAGCCTACACAAAGGCCAGGGAGTGCACCTCCTGCTCAGGGGCAGCACCCCAGACCTGCCCCTACTACAAGCATCTCCACTGCATCCATTTCAATCCCACCCCCCCACCTTGTTGTGGACTCTGGGCTGGAGACCCCATCATCAGCTACCTGGAGGGCATGGCCAGAGACAAGGAGGAGAAGGATGAGGATGAGGCCAGCGTGGACACAATGCCCACCAACGAGGAGGTCATCCTGGCCCTGGAGCTGATACCCCCCCCTCCCAGGATGTTGCCTAGGGATCGGACAATGCTGGGGAAGGCCCAACAGGTGAGTTCCATTATTTTCCCTACACACACACAGGGGAAGGCAGCATGCTCCTCACTTGGCCTTCTTGGACTGGGGATCACACAGCAGCCTGTGCACATGGGTGCACATGGAGGCTACGTCTACAGTTTGAGTTTTGCCAGAAGAGACAATGCAAATGAAGCACGGATTAGCATTTTCTTATACTTCATTTGCATACTCTCTTCCGAGCCGTTTTTGTGCTGGGGTTTTTGCATAAAAACAAGCAGTGTGGACGTTTCCTTTTTGCACAAAAACCCCTTTTTGTGCAAGATCCTTATGTCTCAAAAAAGGAAGTATATTGAGAGAGTATGCAAATGAAGCGTGAGAAAATGCTAATCCGCACTTCATTTGCATTGCCTCTTCTGGCAAAACTCGTAGTGAGACATAGCCGGAGTGCCAGTCCACAGCATGCAGCCCCAGGAGCCTCCCACAAAGGAAACTTGTGCTCCTGCTCACAGGGTTCCTGCACAGGTCTGCTTTACTCCTTAGCCCGTGGTTGAACACTTTCCCACCACAAGCCACCACAAAGGAGGATGCAATCATGGATACACACAGCAGTGCTGCACACAACACACAGTCCTGCCTGCACTCCCGGGGCAGCATCTGCTCCCAGGCAAGTGCAGCAAGGCAGAGGATACCGAGTCCCTGCATGGGAACCTGGCAGGGGGAAGGAAGCGGAGGGGACCCCTGCAGCACTCTCCCTGGCAAGTGGCATCTGCTGCTCATACACACCTCCCCAACACCCTGCCACCCCCCCGCCCCCCAGTGGGCAGGGATAGGAGTCTTCTCGCTGTGGAACACCACCACTGCCGGACCCAGCGTATGCGCAGCATGGAGGGAAGCCAAGCTGCTCTGTGAGTCCCCTATCCCACCCGCAGACTCCCAGTCTGGCCGGCACCTTTCCATGACTGCTTGACCCCAGGACATGGGGATAGTGAGGCTCCCCCTGGGACACCTCTGCCCCTGCAGGAAAAGGCCCACTGTCTAGGCCACAGATCCGAGATCTTTTTGTGTCGGTTCAAAGATGAGGGCTGCTTCAGGCACAATGCCTCCAGGGATGACTGCCCTTCTGTTTGTTCTTCACAGCTGGACCAGCTGCAAGAGGGGTGTAAGCAACACCCTCCCAAGCCATCCTCCTGACCCCACGTGACCCACAGGTGAAGGCGAGCCCAGGAAGTCTTGCAGCAGGAGCACATCTCCTGCCTGCATGCCCTGCAGCACTCCCTGGACTGGCAGAACCTCAGACTAGAGGTGGACCTGGAGCTGTGCTGAAACAGCTGGCAGGAGCTGCTCCAGCAGGGCCGGACCATGTGCACAGCTTTCACCACTGCCCTCAACTGACTTACTGCTGCCCCAGCTCCTAACCATCTGGCTTCCCCCCACCCATGGCCACTGAGGGTCCCACACCCAAGGCAGTGGGACCACCTGAGGGAGGCACAACTCCCAGCCCCACCCTGAACCCCTCCTTCATGCTCCCAGGTTCTTTTCCCAGTCCCTCCCCATATTTACATTTATCCCAAATAAAAAAAACAGAGTTTATTGTTCAAAAACAAAAAACTGTGGTTTATTGTCTCTGCAGGAGAGGGCAGGAGGGGAAAAGAGGGGTGTGGGAGGAAAGACTAAGAGAGGCAATGCCCAGGCCCCTTGTGGGGATGCCCAGGGATTAGGGTCACTGGAGTCCTTGTGTGAAACTCTCCCTCAGGGCCTCTTGGATTTGCACAGCCCTGTGATGGGCCTACCAGATAGCAACCGTGCATGGCTGGTCAAAGGCCCTGCTGAGCCAGTCGGCTTCTGCCCCCCACCCTGGCAGGAACATTTCCCCCTTATTTTCACAAATATTGTGGAGGACACAGCAGACTGCCACCACTTGGCAGTCTACTCGCCAAGGTGCAGGCAGGTGAGGAGACAATGGAACCTCCCTTTGAGACATCTGAAGGTACCCTCCACAGCTATGCGGGCCCTGCTAAGCCTGGCATTAAAATGATCTTTGGTGGGGCCCATGTGGCCAGTGTAGGGCTTCATAAGACAGGGGAGCAGAGGATAGGCTGTGTTCCCCACAATACATATCGACATCTTTACATCCCCAATCCTGATGGTGTGGTTGGGGGGAAAAGTGCCAGCGTGCAGCTTCTGGAAGAGGCTGGAGTTTCGGAAGATGCATGCATCGTGCACCTTCCCTGACCACCTGACATAGATGTCGGTGAAGTGGCCTTGGTGGTTGATGAGGGTCTGCAGGACTGTTGAAAAGTACCCCTTCCAGTCAGGGCCGGACTAAGGGGTGGGCTAGCCAGGCAGCTGCCCAGGGCACCAACCTATGGGGGGGTGCCTGATGGCAGCTGTAAGGGGCATACAGCATCCTTCATAGCTGCCATCAGGCGCCGCGCACCCGGCTCCCACAGCACCAGCCCCATGGCACCAGCCAGCAGCGCCCTTCCCCCCATGGCCGTGGGGCCCTGCACGGCCAGGTGCGGCCCGCCCCGGGCTGCACGCCAGCAGTGGTGGCCAGGCCGGGCTGGGCAGCCCATGCGCCATGTGTGCCGGGGGTGGGCCCCGGGCTGTGTGCTGGGGGTGGGCCCCGGGCTGCGTGCCAGAGGCTGTGGCTGGGCTGCACATACGCCATGCGCCCGGGGGCGGCACTGCGCGCCCAGGCCCGGGATGCCAAAATGGCTCAGGCCGGCCCTGCTTCCAGTTGATATAATCATAGCCCCAGTTATCAGGGGCCAGATGGGGATATGGGTGCTGTCAATGGCCCCGCATGCAGTTGGGGAAGCCCATGGTGGCTAAGCCAGTGACAGTGGGGTCCATATCACTCAGGATGCCGACCCTGTGCTGCAGGATGGTGTTGATGGCCATCACCACCAGTAGAAGGAGACACAGAGAGAATCACAGGGTTGCCAGGGTCCTTGGGAATTCCCCAGCCCAACCCCCCCCCCCCCACAGACGCCAGGAGCAACCCCAACCTGCCCCAGTCCCCTGGCAGGGCTTTGTGAGAGTAGAAATGAAAAACCTTCCAGGGAGGGAGCCTCCACCACTGCCCCCCCTTCCCTAGGGAACCCAATTCCAGCACAGTTCAACTCTCTCCTGGGTCAATGGCAGAGAGAGCAATACCTGCTTAACCACAGCCCTGTCAGTCCATTTCCCCATGCTGAACTGGTTCCCAATGGAGTAACTGTCTGGTGTGGCGAGCTTCCAGAGGGGAATGGCTACCCACGTACAGAGAGGGATGGCGTGTCTCATGTGGGTGTCCCATCACCTGAGGGCAGGGGTGAGCCACTCACACAGCTCCAAGAAGATATTCTTCTGCATGTGGAAATTCTGGAGCTACTGCTGGTTGTTCCACCACTCCATGAAGATCCAGTTCCACCAGTTGGAGCTGGTGTCCAGTCACCAGAAGCAGTGCTGCTCAGTGTGCAGAGAAGGGTGGGAAGGGTTGTGCTGCATGAGCAGTGCCTAGAGACAGGAGAGGAAGTGCCCTGCAATTAGCTGGGTGTCCTGTTCCTGCAAGGCCATAAGGGTAGCCTGCAGAAACTGCACCAGGAGGTGCAGCATGCAATAGAAGAGCCGTCAACTGCTCAGAGGCAGGTCAGGCTCTATGGCTGTAGTGCTGTGGTGTCCGCAAGGGTAACCAGAGCACACAGTAAAAAGGCTTTGCTCTCCCTCAAGGAGGTAGGCAAAGGTGAAGAACCTGAGACATGGCTGTACGAGGAGGTGCTCCCTTTAAGCATGAGCCTCAAAGAGTCTCAAGCAGCAGCTACAGGAAGTGAATGCTGTCCTGATGCCCTGCCTGAAGTGCTTCTGGGTGGCATTCAATGTGATTCAGCGTCCAATGAACGTGGACGTTCTATTTTGAAATAGCTAAGCGCTATTTCGACAGGCATTTGCTGTGTAGACGTGCTATTTTGAAATACAAATTTCAAAATAGCTTTTTCCTAAATAAGCATGCAATGTAGACATACCCTTGGTGAATACTGACATCCTGAATTACTTCATGCAATTCCATATGAAAATTACAGTGCCACTTACAGGAAAGTTCCTGTTACAGAAAAGTTGATAAAAGTATTCAGTGTACTGTCCTTCTATGCATTTTAAATGTCTAGAAAACCTGTTTAAATGGCAGAAGCTGAGCAATTAACAATACCTCTTACATTATGCATGATTCTTGGCTCCTAATATGAAGAATCAACTGCAGTGTTCCATTAGTGATTTTCAATTTGCTGCTAAGCTTTGCAATTGATTGGTGTTATTTGAGTTAATCTACAAAGCAATAAGGGAGGAAAGAGTCCCTCCTCCCATCCAAAAGAAATCCCTTATTATAGGGGGAATATATACCTTTTCTTTTAACATCCAGAAGGACTAGAGAGAGAGAAAGAGAGAGAGAGATTGAGTTTTAGCTATAATTTGAAAAGATGCATTTCATGATGTAAGGGGTGGACAAAAATCAAATCTTAGGACTGAAAGGGATCTCGGGCTGTTTTCTAGTCTAGTCCTCCGCACTCCTGGCAGGACCAAACACCATCTACCGTCCCTGACAGATAATTATCTAACATGCTTTTAAAAACCACTGATGATGGACATTCCACAACATCCTTAGGCAATTTCTTCCAGTGCTTAATCATTCTGACAATTAGGAAGGTTTTCCTATTGTCCAATCTAAGCCTTCCTTGCTGCAATGTAAGGCCATTGCTTCTTGTTCTGTCCTCAGAAGTCAAAGACAACATTTTTTCTCCCTGCTCTTTGTAATCATATTTTATATATTTGAAAGCTGTTATGTCACCTCTTAGGCTTTCATCTGCAGACTAAACAAACCCAATTTTTTTCAATCTTGCCTCATAGGCCATGTTTTCTAGAACTTTAATAATTTTTGTTGCTTTTCTCTGGATTTTCTTCCAATTTGTCAACACCTTTCTGGAAATGTGTCACTCAGAAATGTGTCACTCCAGTGGAGGCCTAATCAGTACAGACTAAGGTAGAATTGCTTACAAAACTCCCGCTAATATATCCCAGAACGTTTGCTCTTTTTTTTTGAGTTTGCAACCGTGTTACATTGTTTACTCATATTTCATCTGTGATCCATTCTGACTCCCCAGATCCCTTTCTGCAGTATTCCTTCCTAAGCTGTCATTTCCCATTTCATATATGGTGCTTGGCCTGATGGTGGCATCTCCCTCGCTCTGAACTCCATTTATCTGGGGGTGCTGCCAAACTTCAGCAAAAGCCACTTAAAGGTCTAACTTATGTTTTAATATCAAGCCATTTTGGTGGCTGAATCCAGAAGCCTTTTTTTTTAAAAAGGGAAAAAGTCAGTAAAGAAGAGGTAGGGAGAAATCTCCAGTTATAAGAAACTTCTTTACATTGAAGAAAATATAGGATGATTGTTGTTTCACAGATAGGATTCTGTTCAAATACCTACAGGTGAGCTTTAGGATAAGTAGTCTCTGAATAATCACCTGCTCTATGCTAATATTTATCCATCTAAGCAGAACATCATGGCTGGATATGAGACCAGCAGTACCACTTCATGTGGGGATGAGGTGAAAGTTCTGAGTCAGTACCTGCATTCTTGCATGATGGGTTTCATCCCACAGCTACCCCCACTCTCAGTGGAAGGAGCTAAATATAGTTTAGGATTTTTGAGCCAAGTCCTAAGAGGTGACATTAGCAAAAGTCATTTGGGCCTGGTTCTCCACTCTTTCTTATTTTACACTGTATAATGCCACTGAGTTCAATAGCATTACTCCTGATTTACACCAACACAAAGGAAAGCAGGATCAGTGCCTTTGACTTCAGTGCTTAAATCCTTTTACAATATATGTCTCTGTATATAGACGCACAGTCATTGTGTATGTGTGGGTCAGTGGAGGAGCTATAATGCAGATGTATGGAGAAAAAAACTTGCATTGCCAGAGGAGAAAAATCATAATTTCTTCAGAGTTACAAAAATCAAGATTACAGTAATACCCCTCAGCATGAGCAGCAGTTTTACGTTGTAAGTAGTTGACAGTTTTGCGAGTGGAAGGGACTACTCCTGGACTAAAGCATTGATCCTGACTCAAGAACTTCAGCTCTGAAGCAGACTGTCCTGGAGTCTCTAGGAATTAAAGATTTATTTTTAACATAAAATAAAGATGTGTGTCATAATGAAATACCCAGGAATACATCCAACCAAAATTGGCAACCTTACCTTACACAGAACTTCAATCAATGTAACAAGGCACTCTGCAGGTGCGAAAGTTCTCCTGTGTGGATCTGATTGCAGATCTGGAGCCTAAGGTGCTATCTGGTGTGAGTAAAGGTGACAAAAATGGGTCAAAAGCAAATAATGCTGTGTAAAACACCTGAGGTTTTATCCCATAGAAATAGCCTTTTATCTGAGCCACCTGCTCTCCTTCTCTCTTCAGCAGCTTGAAAGGCTGTTTTTGCTTATGTAAAGGAATTCTGACAATTATATTTAATAGAAGTTACAGAACTTGGAAAAACACACATTTTGCAAAAATACTTGGCATTTAATGTGTTGCAGAGGTATTAAGTTTGCCAATTATTTTAATCATGGTTGGGGCTCAGAGCAGGCCTGCTGATGTATGTGTGTGTGTGCGCGAGTGTGGAGGGCGGGTGGTGGAAATGAAAGGGGCATTTGTTCCCAGGCCTGGTGATTCAAAAGGGCTTGGGTCTCCCAACCGCTGCCTCTGCAAGTGGTGTCTGGAGCCTTGGGCCCTTTAAATTGCTGTTGGAGTGCCACGTGGCATGCTCCAGGCAGCTCTGAGGACTTCGGGGGTTCAGTGTGGCTTGCTCCAGGTGAGTCACCCCAGAAATGCAGAGCCAGTTCGTCCCACCTTGCCAAGGAGCTTGGCAATGCTGTCGGCCCCCCAGGCTAAGAGATTTTTGAAATGCAGAAGGTGTTTTGAAGCACTTAGAGCAGCGAGAGGCAATAACCAGCTTGTGGGCTGGTCAGGGTCCACAAGGGTTATGCCCCCATGGGCTGCCACTGATGTATATACCTGCACCTCCCCAGATACAGGCTTTTGTAGCTCCGATTGGCCATGGATCACCATTCTCGGCCAATGGGAGCTGTGGGAAGTGGTATTCCAGTCCACACCACTTCCCGCAGATCCCATTGGCCGAGAACAGTGATCTGCAGCCAACAGGAGCTACAAGCAGCTGTACCTGGGGAGGCACAGGTAAATACTGTGGCAGCAGCCAACCAGGGGTTAACCCTGGTGAACTGCCACCATCTTATTGCCCACCCCTGACCTAAAGTCTAGTACTGATAGTTGCATATGGATGAAAATTGGAAATAGACAGAGTGACAATGTCATAAAGTAGTCAGTACAACTGAAAAATACTCCTGTTTAATATCCAATATACTGTTTGATTTCATAAAAGCAATAATTGTTAACTGAAATACAGAATTTATTAAAAATAATATAATAATATTGATATGTCACCTAAGGTTGCTAAAAAAGTGGTAGTCACTTGGAAAACATTTTAAAATCGGTAATTTAAGACATGTTTCTGAGAGGGATAAACTTGTGATAACAATCAAAATAATATTTGATCCAAGACAAAATAGGAAGGAAGAACAAAAAATAACTCATCCTGGATATGTTCTATTTACTCTGAGGTAAAAAGTCTCAATCTGTTCAATAGCTGATATTATCTGGCATTGAATCTGATTAATCACATTAAAATATTCAGTATTATTTTTAAAGAAATGAGGTATAGAACACAAATGAATTTTTTGAAGCTGGCCACTGCTTACTATTGGAATGCCTGCTGCTGACAAGCAAGGTTGCTTAGCAACACTGGACCACAAAGCATTCTCCTTGAGTGACTTTTAAGGAGAGATGGTACAATTTATAAATTGCAACCAAAACAGAGGTGTATGTGGCTCACAGACCATCTTTTTGTTCTTCTCTTAAAATCACACTTTCTTTTAAAATACATATTTTGTTTTTTTGTTCAATTTGGCTGCCCATACAGGGGATGCACTTCTGTTTCAAATAGGTTATTTATCGAGAAGAGGTGTTTTCTATGGATGGTAGAGACATATTAAGTGGAGTTTTGAACCTAGATAAACCTCATGGGCTATATTTTCAACTGTCCTTCATACCTGTTCCCACAATATTAGCAAACTTATTCCTTTGCCCAGGCAGAATAGCACATTTGTGTGCAGTATCTGTTGTGCTGCAAGTACAGCAAGTTCAGTTGCACAGGATAACTAAAAATTTGGCCCTGTCAGTTTGACACCTGTTTGGAAAGCCACATTCTTAATGTTTTGAGTTTGGTTTTTGGTTAGATCTTTTCCAAAGCTTTCTGTTCACCTGAGTCTAATTCAAGGTGGTGATCTTCAAAGCACCAAATGGTCTGAGAGTTTGTCACCATCTAGTACATCAGAACAGTAAAGATCAGCTGGGAAGCACCTGCTGTGGACAAGGAAGTCACAACACTCAGGGCCCACTTGTGTTGTTTATACCTCTGCAAAGTGAATGCAAAGCTGGATGTAGAATGCTACCAGTCAGAGTGGCAGCAGAGGTGTAAGTTGCAACACAAATTTCAGGGAAATGCTGAATTGAGTTCAGTGTTTCTTTATTTATAACAATGTGCAACAGACAAGTTTGGGCTGGAAAACCTTTTGCCCAACTCTCTTATTGCAGATGAGACCTACAACAGCTGTAGAGATTTAGGAAGTTAAAGGTCATGCTTTGCTTCCCTCAAATAATTCCTTTTAACTACATTGTCACTTTTTTGCCCTCCAAATAAATGCTTCAGTCCATGCCTTATTCACTTAGAATCATAGAATACTAGGACTGGAAGGGACCTCGAGAGGTCATCGAGTCCAGCCTCCTGCCCTCATGGCAGGACCAAATACTGTCTAGACCATCTCTGATAGACATTTATCTAACCTGCTCTTAAATATCTCCAGAGATGGAGATTCCACAACCTCCCTGGGCAATTTATTCCAGTGTTTGACTACCCTGACAGTTAGGAACTTTTTCCTAATGTCCAACCTAAACCTCCCTTGCTACAGTTTAAGCCCACTGCTTCTTGTTCTATCCTCAGAGGCCAGGATGAACAAGTTTTCTCCCTCCTCCTTATGACACCCTTTTTGATACCTGAAAACTGCTATCATGTCCCCCCTCAATCTTCTCTTTTCTAAACTAAACAAGCCCAATTCTTTCAGCCTTCCTTCATAGGTTATGTTCTCTAGACCTTTAATCATTCTTGTTGCTCTTCTCTGGACCCTCTCCAATTTCTCCACGTCCTTCTTGAAATGCGGTGCCCAGAACTGGACACAATACTCCAACTGAGGCCTAACTAGCGCAGAGCAGAGCGGAAGAATGACTTCTCATGTCTTGCTCACAACACAGCTGTTAATGCATCCCAGAATCATGTTTGCTTTTTTTGCAACAGCATCACACTGCTGACTCATATTCAGCTGTTAGTCCACTATAAACCCTAGATCCCTTTCTGCCGTACTCCTTCCTAGACAGTCGCTTCCCATTCTGTTTGTGTGAAACTGATTTTTCCTTCCTAAGTGGAGCACTTTGCATTTGTCTTTATTAAACTTCATCCTGTGTACCTCGGACCATTTCTCCAATTTGTCCAGATCATTTGAAATTATGACCCTATCCTTCAGATTAGTCGCAACCCCTCCCAGCTTGGTATCATCTGCAAACTTAATAAGCATACTTTCTATGCCAATATCTAAATCGTTGATGAAGATATTAAACAGAGCCGGTCCCAAAACAGTGATATATATTAGGTGATATAAAGTACAAAGAAGCTGTATTCAGATGTGAAGAAACATCACAGTGCTTTTGTGAAATGTTTGCTTTTCTGATCATGAACATATTAGGTATAAGAATGAAAAGAATCCCAATTACAACAAAGATCTGAAATGCCATTTCTCTTGTGGATATATGAAAAGTATTGTTTCTATGATTTCATTTGTTTGTTCACTGTAAGATATCTCTTTTAAAATCATTTTGATAAGAGCCATCTTAGAAAAAGAAGTACAAGGTTCACATTGTAACATTTCAAGGACAAAGGACTTAAGATGTTTTCATATACTTATCACAAGTGGCAATTATAGATGAGGATAAGAAATTAGTGAGGACACAGTTGTGAGAGAGACAGAACAATGCACGGCAGAAATTTGTAAGACGAGTACATCAGTTTTCTAAGAAGACAGCAGGGCTCCTAAAACCAACTCCAGACTATATTATGAGCTGGGAGCATTGATATCTGCTACAGAATTTTGAAAATCAATTGTCAAGTTGAATTTTTGGATCTCAGCAAATTCAGCCTTCATTCTAAAGTTACTACACACGTAACAGTGAAACAGATTTGTTTGCTCTTTTTGGTTGCCTATCCTTTGCTTACGTAACTGACTACCAACCATCACTATGATGTATTTAAAACTTAAGGAAAGAAATGATCATTTTCAGTATAAGGAATTTCTTGGTCCTGCTTGCAGGATAAAGGGCTCTGAAAGCATGCAAACTGGATCTTAATGAGTCAGCATGCAAAGAGGCTGCCTAGAGCAAGTTTGGGCTGAGTTTTGCCTCTCTGCCTTAGTAAGCAGACTGCTTTATCTTATCTGATTTTTTGGGTGGTTCTGTGTTTTCATTCAAGATTCTAAGAAAAGTAATGCTATGTTGCGGCCCTCCAAAAAGAATATTATATTTTTTATTTAATGTCTCTGTGTATATGCTGTAAACATCACCTTCAAGTTATGGCCAATTTCTGGATGTATTGTTGTAGGAGGAAAATTTGACATGCTGTCATTTTCCTCCCCTGTAAGATATGTTCAACAATTCACTCCTCTCTAGTCTGAACACCACAATGGTGGGTGCTAAACATACTTATAAATTATGTTTAAAGCAGGTTATTAAAAGCAAAATTAAAACAAGTTGGAAAGTAGATTGGGACTTGCCATTAAGCCAAACATTGACAGTGTTTCGTTTTTTATTTTTAAATAGTAACTTTACAGCTATTTTGGCCAGCAGTATGTGGATGCAAAGTACTTATTTTAATTAAAAAAAATTTTAATTCACTGAATTTTGGCCACAAACATGGCTATGACACTTAAATTGTCAAATTAGTGCAGCTTTTTAGCTAACTCTTTCCATTATATCTGGGTGTTACTGTGGTCTTGAAAACACTACACACTGTTCTAGGACTTTTGCCATGTCTAAGCCGAATAGGGTATGTAAATCATTGAGCATGAGTGACCCTCTATTCTATATTTCTTTTGCCTTTGCCAGTTTTTGTAAGATACTTTAATGATTTTTTTTCCCGAAACTGGCCACAAACTGAAAAAAAAAAAACCCACCTGATGAGATTTTATTGTGTGTGTGGAAGGCTGACAATTTAATTCTGATAACATGTAAGAAATTTGTCAGTACTCTCTCTCTCTCTGGCTTTTGGCAATGGCTTGCTGACAATTTAAAAGGAAAAAAAATAACCCAGATCTGAAATTAATTGTTTTGATCAATTTAATTTCCAGTCTGTTCCAAATTGAAGAGGCTAGAGGGAATGACTGGCATCTGCTAGGATATCAAGATAAAAAATGCAATTTCCAGTTTGTTAAACTGTAAAAAGGTCGCACATCAGTAATTGGATACTTACTAAGAGTTTCCCAGTTTTGTTTGCTGTAAAGAAGATATTAGCCTTGTGGACAAGAAGTGCTCCTTGCTTTCCTAGAATGTCTCAGGTGGATATCTGTGTTAGTCTGTAACTTTAAAAACAATGAGTAGCCCTGTGGCATGTTAAAGACTAACAAAGGTGCCACAGGACTACTCTGTTTTTTTTCTTTCCTAGTGTACATCATAATGTGGAAGGTCCCTGCTTTTTAATCTTTATTTTTTAATCCTTTTAATCTTTACTGATTTTGTTTTTTTCCTTCCCACAATTATGTTGTCAAATTTAAGTTTTGAAGTACACATTTCCAAATCATTAGTGAGTGCATTAAATATCAAACATGTTAAAGCTTTTCCAAAATGTTACCCACCTCCATGTATTTAATATAGTAACCTTGATCCTTCTAATTAATGGGAGTTAGGTTCCTGAATATCAGAATGAGACAGAAGTATTAAATATGCAGCAGTAGCCAAAATGATTTAGAAAATCCAAGATACACGGTGTAGTCTCCCATGTGCCCTCCTGGTAGGGGCACTACCTCATGAAGTGGCCCCTTCACCCACAGGCATAACAGTTACACAGTCTAGACACCAGCTTCCAGGCCTTAGTGCCTGGCCTCCCCTGAGATCCATGTGCCTACTCCCATAGCAGCCCCAATAGTCCCCACTGCTGCTCAGCAAGTTGGGCCACATAGCCCCCCCCCAGTAAATGTCCCTCTTGGACATCTCAATCCAGGGTCTCTCAAAGTACCTATATTCCCTTTGTGGGGCTGAAAGACCCTTCTGATGATGGCACTGGGCTGGACCCTGTTGTGGCTGCTGTTGTAACTCCTTCCATTCACCAGGTCTCACTATCTGTTGCTGCTGCACATACTGCAGCTCCTCCATGCCCCTTGTTTGCAGGATCAGTCCAACAGTCCCCCCATTTTGTACAACTATGTAATGGGGTGGCACTCACCTCCCATGAGTACCTCTCATCTGGCTGAGCACATTTGCCTGCACTGACTCTTTAAAAGCCTTTTGGCTACTCAGCCCTCCAGCTGAATCACACTCCTGTCTGAGACTCAAACCTCTTCCAGGGTACACACCTAACAGGGGCTCATCCCAGTGCCCTCTGCTGGTGTCTCCATATCTATCTCAGTTTCCCCTAAGTCTCTTTTTCCACTGGTAGAGAGTGGCACCTCAAGGGCTTCCCCTCCTCAAGGCAACTTCCTCAGTCAGCCTGGTAGTCTGCTCAGCTCAAGCTCTGCCCACAGCTCCTTTTGTAGGCCTCCTTGCAGCTCCTTTTGCAGCTCCTTTTTAGGCCTCCTTGGCCCCTGATTGGCCAGTTCCTCTAAAGTCTCTCTAGTCTCTTGGAGGACTTGTCTATGGTTCTTTCTTGTCCACTCTGTCACAGTATACTACTGGAACTGACTGCTTCTCCTGTCCTTACTTAGATGCCTAATTACGTGTAAGTGTCATGGCAGAAGCACTTGGAAGGAGGCAGGAGTAGTGGTCTTGTAGATAAGCTGGTAAATAATTCTGTGTGTAGGAGATGTGGAGGAAGATGACTGTCTAAGAAGCAGGCAAGACAAGTTTTAGGCAGGCAAGAAGAGTAGCTGAGGAGAGACAAGAACAGGGAGTACAGTGTGTTCATGATTGTCTTTGAAATAAAATAATTGCCTACTAATGGTTCTTATCTGCCTCTTTTGACTGTCCAGTCTTTAAGTGCTTATAGACTATTTGTTTTTCCTGTTACATTCCAGCTCCGCTTTCCCCTTGATATTTGTATACCCACTACCTCTTCTTGTTTCCCATTTTTTTCCTTCTTCCCCTCCATTCCTCTCCCTTCTCCCCTATTTATTTTAGTTCTGGACATCCAACACTCTGGTCATCTGAAGAAGTGGGCTGTGCCCACGAAAGCTCATGATACCATGTTTTGTTAGTCTTTAAAGTGCTACCAGACTATCTGTTGTTTTTAAAGAAAATTAATGTGTCAGAAAGGGGGGGAACTTGTGGTGATATATTGAGAACAATGATCAAAGAAGATGATCTTAGCAGTGGTGTTTTGAATGGAGTGGGGCTATGTAGGTCCTTTGTTGGTCAGAGAGAGAAAAGTCATCGTAATCAACATTGTATTAATTTTGATGGAATAAATGAGCCTAGAGAGTCAAAGGTGTTAACATGACTATTACTATATAACACTAAGGCTACATCTACACTACATGCTTTTTGTGCAAGAGTTTTTGCACAAAAACTTCTTGCACAAGAGCACGTCCATACCTCAAAGCACATTGCAAAAAGCCATGTGCTTTTGCACAAGAGAGCATCCACGCTGCATGGACGCCCTTGTGCAAGGAAGTTCTGATGGCCGTCCACAGAACGGCCATCAGAGCACCTGTGCTTTTTCCCATAGGGGTTTCTTGAGCAAGAAACCTCTATGGGAAAAAGCACAGGTGCTCTGGTGTGTCCACACTTGCCTTCCTGTGCAATAGCTGTAGTGCTAAAAGCAGTTATGCCTCAGAAAAGGAGGTTTACCTATGGTGGAAAAAGCCTTCTGTTCTGCCGTTTAACTGCCCATTTAATTGCGCAAGAGCTCATTTGAGGTGTGGACGTTCTGCAAGTTTTTGCGCAAAAACCTTGTAGTGTAGATGTAGCCTAAGAGTTTTAAACAAGGTTTGGGGGTTCAAGTACAGAGACCCCAGCCTTTTTATTACCATGACAAACACACGATTAAAATATATTGTTAGCCTTTTATTAAAGATACAGAAGACAAGGAAAAATAGTGAAAGCATTTGAAACGTGAAGTAGTAAATAAAACTGTCATTTTAATAGTTTCCCTTGTTCCCTTTTCCTTGAGTTTTAGAGATTTTGTAAGTAAAAACAATCCCTTGCTTAATAGTCTTTAAGGTGATATTAAAATGCCCTTTTTTTGGAAAAGCGAAAAAATGCTGAGATGGGCTAGAGCTGCTGTTATTGCTAATGTCCAAGTCTGCTTTCTGAAAGACAAAACAAAACAAACCCACACAGAAGTGAGAGAAAAGAGCAAAGAAAGAAAATGCAGCTTCCGTTTCTGGTGTTAACTCACACTTGCAACCTCGCTGCTGGAAAAACACAGGCACAGCATGGTCTTATTAGTCACTTCAAGACCTAGCATACTTGTAATAGCATCAGACTCTTGGTTAGGCATTATTTTTACATGCCTCTCTTGTCACAGGCTCACAGCAGCATTGCAAAATGTGCAATCTTGACTGGCTAAGCTACTCTTAGTAGTCAGAAGGCAATAGGTGAAGCATAGGAAAGAGAAAAACTAAAGGGAAGGAAAAGTACACATGGGTATCGGGGAAGAGAATGACAGTCTCACATCCCAGCTGGTGTTCTGGGATTTAGCCAGAACTATTGGAGTTGGTAATGTCTTTGGAGTCATCTTTCTGGCGAGGCTGGGTCAGGACATTTCTCAGATCAGGGTAATGAAGGCTCAGCGATGTCATGATGAATCCCAGGGTAGTAGGAGATGGTAGAAATGGCAGTTAGGATGGTGAACAAGTGAGGTATGTTCCTTCTTGTTCTTCTGTCTTTCAGTCAACCAGAATCTGCTAATTTTCTTTTTAAAGTGTCTTTTTGAGTGACCCCAGGAGGGTGTGGTAGGTAGACTAGCCCATTCCTTCATTATTTTGGTCTATTGATTTCTGATCCCACACTTTTAATGTTCATCAGGCATGAACTTAACACAGCCCTTCTGTTAGATCAATTGGCCTTTTTGTTTGGACTAATTTAGTTACTTTATCACTAATTTATTTTTGTTTGGCACCTTTTACGATCCATTATTGTGACACTTTGTGAACTAACAGCTGAGAACCTAAATAAGGCCAACATATATAGGCACATTTATCATAAAATCAAGGCAGGAAATGAGGGCCTGGAAGATAGTTTTGCATGTATGGACTGAAAGAAAAAATTAGAGTTTAGAAACATTAGGGAGTAAAAAAAAAAAAAAAAAATAGACATGAGCATGATCTAGATTTGCTTGTTAAGGGATGATTCCAAAGTTATGGGCCTCAGTGACAAGATGGATGATGGGGTTATGAAAAGTGGCAGAGAGAAGATGAAAGGAGATGAGGAGGCCTGTGTGGAAAAATTAATATTGTTATATATGTATGTTCTATGTTAATGTATTTCCTTCCTTTGTGAAGCATCAGTATTTTATTTCATTCTTTCCTTGCAGATTATGGTAAGGTAAACTAAGCACAAGTTTGAACAGTCACACAAAGAGAGACTGGAGAAAACTGCGCAACTCTATCAAATTGAATAGATATCCAGCAACTTATACCAACAGAGAAATTAGCCTATAGAATTGTCAACCAGTTCATCTGCTCCTTTAGGAAAACGTTGGTTGATTTTGTGGCTGATACATACCTATATCTTGGAGACTATCATCTCCTCAAGAGATTTTTAATTTTTTTTCATCACTCTGCATAAGGAAATAAGAGGCTACCCTTGGGGGGGGTGAGGCATTTTAGTACACATTTCCAGTGGTTCTCAGTATTTAAAAAGGATGCAGGATATATGACCTCGGAATCTGTGTTCACCTATCTTGGCAGTGTAGTCTTGTTGTAAATTGTCCGAACTGGGTGAATGTGTTAGGTTTGATTAAAAGTGATAAAATAGAGTGTATGATAAAATATCATACATACAACTCTCACAGGATGCTGGGGTTCAGACCCTGACAGGATGAGGCAGGACTATTCTGTTGATTCATGCTGGTTTAGTCTGCAAGATGGACCAGATGGGACTCAAACTTCAATTCTGATGATATAAAAGGGGTCTCTTTGAGGAGGAGGGGGAGAAAGTAACCGAGGCAGGGACAGAAGGACTTCTCAGGAATAAACCTAAGACCCGGTCAAACTTATCCGCATTAGATCAAATTTCTAAACAATGAGTCCACACCACCAAGCCTGTTCCAGCGCCTTTAAGGGCTGTTAAAGTCAATTTCAGTACTTCAGCTTTTCACGAGGAGTAATGCTAAATTCAAACTTGCATGGTCAACTTTACAGTAGTGCGGATGCAACGCTGTGAAAGTTGCAGTTCTTGGCCTCTGGGAGGTGTCCCACAGTGCCTTGCGGTGACTGCCAGCCAGAACTTGCAACTCTATTGCTCTCCAGGTGAACAGGAAAAACCATGGGAAAAACTGAATTTCATTTCCTGCATGGCCAGTGTGATGAGTAGACCTCAGAACAGGCAGTGCACCTAAGCAGCACATCTGACCATGAGTTCCCAGGGTTGCAGATGACCACCAGCATGGAGCATGCAGGAGATCCTGGATCTCACTGCTGGGTGGGGAGAGGAATCTGTTCTCCCAGAACTACAAACGAGAAAAAGAAACGCAGATATCTATGCCAAGATTGCAATGTGCATGGAGGAGAAAGGGTGCACCAAGGATGCCCAGCAGTGCTGCATGAAAATAAAGGAGATGAGGCAGTCACACCAGAAGATAAAGGAAGTAAATGGACGGTCTGGATTATCGCCGCAAACATTCTACTTGAGCAGCTGCATGTGATCCCGAGAGAGGACCTGATCAGCTTCCCTAGCCAGTCCATGGATTCCTCCAAAGACATTCCTCTGGCAGCCTTGGGCAACAGCATGGAGGACAGTGTGGATGAGGAAGAGGAGGAGGAGAGTGTTCGGAAGGCAAGCAGGGTAACTGATGTCACTAACAGCAAGGACAATCCCCTCTTTCTAGGATGATGCAAGGGAGGGTACTTTTGGTGAGTTCACATTTTTTATCATGCTATAAGTGGGTTAAGGCAATTGAATATGATCTGTGGTGGCCCTGTGCCTACATGGAGGCCAAGGGCCCCAGAACACCTTGTTAACATGTCTAGAGATAGAGATGGAATCCTCCGGGCACATCTCCATAAACCTCTCATAGAGGAACTCTTTCATCCTTCTCACAAGGTTTCTGGGGAGGCCTGCCTTACACTATCCTGCATGGTAAGACGCCTTCCCATGCCAAACCAGAGGTAAATGGTCTGGTGTCATTGCAGCACAAAGCTTGGCAACATAATGTGAAGGTTTCTGGCCACAATCAGTTGTCATCTGCTCCCTATCACTCTATGGATTTGGAAAAGACCAATATTTTGCAGGGGAAGCTATTAGCTGATAACTCTGCAGTAAACCTGACAGTCATTCAACTCAAGTGCTTCACAAAAGAGTATGTTCATCGCCTCCTGAGATACTTCCTCATTCTGGTGGACCCTGGATACACTGTGGATATACTCACCATGGTTAATATGATTGTCATAATGCTTTGATGCTCAACAGGCTCCACAATGGGTTTCATGCTTACACTGCTATGGCATCTTAATGGATAACCAGGAAAAAAAGGGTGCGAAAAGACTGCCGTTGCTTTCAAGTTGCAGGGGAGGAAGGAGACAAGTGCATTATGGGACGCTGATGACACATACCTAGAACCACCCACTACACACTTTTGGTCCCAGCATGCACTGGGAGCATAACTCCCAGAATGCAAAGGGGTATAGGAACTGTAGAATAGTTACCCACAGTACATTGCTCTCAAAGTTGATGGTAGCCACCATACTGGGGATGTGCTACTTTGAATTGTTTTGAATTCTTGCACACAGTGGGGACATGCACCTTTGACATTACAAAATCAGGTGCTAAAAATAGAGCATTATAAATTTGACCTTATCTATCAGTGTAGAAAAGGCCTTAGAAAAATCTTGGATTAGGAGAAAGCTTTAGTTTAGGCTTATTTTTTAGTCCTTGAATGAAAAACAAAGGCAAACTTCAGAAACAGGTGGATTAGAGTTTTGTGGGAGCTCTAGCTCAACATTCCTGCCACAAAATGGGTTCAAGGTATGGGGACTTGCCCCCACGCTGCCTGCTGGCCAGTGCTCCTGTTGGGGAGCAGGTTGGAGCTTAGGAGCTTGCTGCAGTTCCCCAGCCAGGCAGTTCAAATGGGCAAGCACCCCTCTCCGGCTGGAGCTCCGGGTGGGGGGATTGGGTTAGTATTGGAGAATGCTTATTTATTTTTCAGGGACCTTGAGTATGGGATGTTTGGCCCAGTAGCTAATCTGCCACTGCTCGGGAAAAGTGGTGAATTTTGGATCCTAATCATGTGTGCTGTTGAGAAGATGATGTGAAAACTTTTGCTATTCACAAAAATATTATCTCCTCATAGTTATATCTCTTCACAACTTAATTCTCTACTCAAGAATATTTGGGCTAAATGGGAATATTTCAGTAACACTTTGGATTTTCTGAAGGGACTATATTGAATTTCAAAGGCTGGAGTTCTCCCTCAAGAAGCTTCTTTTCAGGCTTATTTATCACCCTTTGATTCAATTCTGTTTGACTTTTCATTCATAATATCTTCAATTTATAAGCTAAATAAATGTCAGCTTTTGACGTGCTGACAAAAATGTATGCTTTTCTACAAAGTAGATGATTAGTTGCAGCGAGACTGTTTCTGAATAAATATTTTAAAATAAGCTAAACAAATGCATTGCTTTGATGTCTAAACCAAAGTGATCTTAAATTCCATCTGACATGTGAAAGCTGCATCTGACGGTGTGCAAGCTTCAGTGATAATCTTAGTTCCGTTAAGTATTGGAAGGATACAAGAGACAAGTTGGTATTGTTTCTCCTGGATTGCTTTTGTGCAAAACTTTTGGATTGAAACCAATATGAAAAACACTTTAACTTGTTTTATTACATGAAGGTTAAAGATAATGAAACTTCTTTATCACCCAAGAAGGGGTGAAAAACTATAATGCAATCAAATATAAGAAACTTTTCAGTTATATTCCTCAGAGGAATGGAAAGTTCATATTTTTTCTGCTATACTGTAGCAATAATTGCATTTAATGACTTTCTATGTGGTGATGGGGGAATACTGTAGGTAAATAATTGCATCATAAACTGTTCTTTAAGCAATAACTGTATTTCAGACAGCATCGGAGAGTGACACACCTGAACAACTGTTTTTCTATCTTTGCCTCAGGAGGGAAATGCTTTATAGAAGCCTGCTTTCTGGTGGTGGCTTGTCCATGAGAACTAATGGATTGCTAATGTTATGTGCTGGACTCTCATGATGACATCAACTGCTATAATGTTCATGCTGGGCTCACAAAAGGTGGTGGAGAAACAGGTGGTCAAGGTCTATCAGGGGCTGTCACAGGACAAGCTCCTCCACCCAGGATTTCTCTTTGCAAACAGCCCTCTCACATATTTATGCAGAGTCTCTACACTGTACTTTATTTACAAAGTCTTGTGCAGTTGATGGCCCATCACCATAAAGCTCTTCTTAAATGTCAACTTAAATCTTAGGCTCTGGAGTGGCAGAGAGGGAAGGAAGAGAAATTTCCTCTCACTGAGATACTGAGCTTATTTGCCCTCTTTTAGCCTTCCCCTCACCCACTTCAATCTCCAGCTAACAAGCTGAATCCCCTTGTTAACTGTTTAATCACCCAATCCTCATCAATCATCTGCCAATTTGGCCCATGTGGAAGTACTTACAAAGTACACAGAGTGGTGAGCAATGTTCCCTGTAAACTGAGTGCTTGGGCAACCACCCAGGAGACATTCAGGTGCCTTCCAGCTGATTGACAGAGTGTCCACAGCCGGGAGCATGTGTTTTTAGTGGTGGTGCATGTACCAGAATTTATTCTGCCTATGCATGGAAAAAATTAGAGGGAGCATTGGTAATGAGCCAGCCCTAGGCTTCTCCCACTCTATCATACACCTTCCTCTTGTTTAGTTTCCTACTGGGGCCTTCTCTCTTCAGCTCTGTTTCTTGTAAGGGTGCTGTCCCCTCCCATAAATAAAGGCTTCTTTAAATTGGTGCTCTGAGGGCATATCTACTGCCAGCTGACTTGAGTTCGGGTCACAGGGCTGTGTAAACTTCTGGGCTTGGGCTGGAGCCTTTCATATGCTATCTTACATGGCAGACTTTGTATGAAAAATCACAATCATATATGAGTAATGAACATGAGGGTTACAGGGTGCTATTTTGAAGGACAGTGCATCACAGGTGTTGCCTTCCTTTCTTCTCTCTGCTTCTCAATCCTTTTGCCCTTTTTCTTTACCTAATCTTGTTCTACTTCTTCGTCTTTTTCATTCCTTTCTATGTGGGAAGTCTATCTCACTTCTTCCTTTTCTAGCTTCCCTCTGGTTTCTTGACCTACTTCTGACCACAATGCCTGCTCTGGTCTTTCCCTCTCTTGCTATGTGGTTCTCCTGGCATGCCACATGTTTCTTAAAGGAAAAGAGCTCTACCTGTTTCCACCAAAATGTTCATTGACACTCTCTGATCACTGGACAGATTTCTTTCCTTCCCCATGAATCTCTCTTAGCTTTAATTGCCCCCTCCCACAGTATCATCCACTAGGACTTCACTCAGTCTCTTGCAAACTTATGAGCTTCCCATAGTGGAGTCTGAGATCTGTGCCATGTCCAGACCTCAGAGACTGTTTGTGTTCATTTCAATAGCCTCCTGAGGGTTTCTGTCTGCCCACAGAGCTCAGAAAAAAGTAGTGTTCATGTAGGGGAGTCCCTTTTCAGATGCTTAGGGCCTTCACACTAGTAACAAAATCCTTCCTTCTCCCATCTTTTTCTTCCCCATGGCCTTATTGTTGGTAGTGCCCTGCCATTACTCCCTGGGTCATTTCCTTTAAATTGGTAAGTGGTTTTACTAAGGATATCAGCTTCCTTGAACTCCTCAATGAATTCAACTGCAACTTTAAAAGTAGCAAGATTGTGCTTCTGCATCCAAGTTATAGTGATCTCTGCAAACTCTCCAAAATAAATGAGCTCATGAATTTCCCAACTCCCTGGTTGTCTGGCATCAACTACCTAGTGGTCTAGTCTCACAGTGTTTGAGCAAAGGCCATAGGTCATGTCCTCTTTGACCATCCTACCACTAGAAACTTCTATTTACACAATTCTGCAGATACACCCATCCAATCAAAAATTTTTGCCCTCATAGTATCATTGTCCATAGCTGGTTCTTCAGTCAGAGCCATGTAAGCAGCTTGAGCTTCTCCCAAAATGTAAGGAGTCGAAGTGCCCATGCTCTGTTTTCCCAGCATCCTGAAGCTAATTTCACAAACACTGACCTTTGGGATCAGCTGTTGGGCTCATTTTTGCACAGGCTTGTGCTCATCACTAGTTATTACATCCTTTTGATGGACTAGACAGCTTCCTTAAGAGCTATTGCTTGCCCTGTGACTGGCATGCAATAAATTGCTGTAGCAGTTGTTCTCCTTGCTAGGAAAACAAGGACTGACTCTATACACTGTCTTCAGAGAAGTAGCCAAGTTAGTCTGTAACTGGAAAAATTTAAAAAACAACAAATAGTCTAGCAGCACCTTAAAGACTAAGAAAACATGTAGATGGTATCTGTACACTGTGTCTGTTGAAACTCCTAGTGCTCTTTTTGTGACTCAACCATCTAGCCCAGGAATTTATCCATACTGCATGGTCCTCCACACTGGCTTGTCATTGGCTCTTCTCTCTGGTCTGTTGCATACACGGAAGAAGGAAAGTCTCAGAAAAGCTCCCAAAAGCCACAGGACAAGCTCCTTCACCTGAAATTTCTCTTTGCAAGCAGTTTTCACACCTTTTACATAGATTCACCACAGTATACTGAATTTGCAATATCTTATGTAGTTTCATGTCCAATCACTATAACGCTTTTCCTTTCTTTAAACTTATACGATAGGCACAGGAGGATGGGGAAGAAAGGTCTCCCTTCTTTGAGATACTGAAGTTCTCTGCCCTTCCTTCCAGCCCTATTTTCTTCCTTCCTGTCTCCCATTTACAAATCCCTAGCTGACTAGGGCTGTGTCTACACTGGTGCGATCTCGCGCAAAAGCGGCCGCTCTTGCGCAAAAACTTGCTGCCTGTCTACATTGGCCGTGTGTTCTTGCGCAAGTAAAGTGACGTTCTAATGTATAAAATCAGGGCTTCTTGCGCAAGAACTCTGACGCTCCCGCTCAGGAATAAGCCCTCTTGCTCAAGAGCTCTTCCAGAAGAGGCCAGTGTAGACAGGCAACATGAATTTCTTGCACAAGAAAGCCCTATGGTTAAAATGGCCATCAGAGCTTTCTTGTGCAAGAGAGCGTCTACACTGGCATGGATGCTCTTGTGCAAAAGCACATCTCTTGCGCAAAAGCACATGCCAGTGTAGATGCTCTCTTCTGGAAGAGTTTTTGCACAAGAAGCTGCCAGTGTAGACGTAGCCTAGCTGAATACCCTTGTTAACTGGTTAATCACACATTCCTGATCCATTATCTCCCAGTTTGGTCCATGTGTGGGTGCACTTACCAAGTGCAGAGTGGTGAGCCAGCCACAGGCTGCTCCCTGCTCTGCCACAGGGACTGAAACTGATTGTATATTTTCACTGGTTTTTCATGACGGCTTGTGAATGTGGCTTCCAGAAACACCAGCCTGCTGCTACTTCAGGAAGCAAGATGTGTGGGTAAAAAAGCGAAAACATCTCAATTTCCATGTAATCAAGTTTGACAATCTTGTGTGTAGAATTTTCATGTTTTGTGAAAACATGCAAGCGACAGAAAGAGGGGGAAGGCTTTGTCTGTTCTTGTCCATTCAGGGAAAAGAACTGAAGAAGTCATACAAACTAGTGTGTTAGCAAACATTGTATAGATATATAAGTAACAGCTGGTTTTCTTGACTCCTCATGTAATGAGTTTTGCATTCTTAGATTTGTTAACACATGGAAAGACTAATAGTTATCTCAAAATTAGGAATGAAAAAAAAGTTACAAAAATTCCAAAGTACATTTTTTTTGTTTTACATACTTAAAATAAGGTTTTTTTTTTGTTTCATGATAGTGATTTATGAACTCTCTCTGCACCAGTTCTAAGCAGTTCAATTAATAAAAAGAGGGACTGCTTTGCAGAGGCCTGTTGTAACAGGTGGCTCTACTTTAGGCTGCAGAACCTGGGGGGGCTAAGCCATTGCTGATTACAAGATGAGCCCTACCTGAGAGAAACCAGGTGATTTCAGTATAAAAAGCAGCAGGATGCTGTAGGGAAGGGTATGATTTGAGAGAGTGGTAGAAGCTGCTATGAGTGGGAAGCCTGGTAATAAGCGAGGGAAGCTCAGGAGACAGAGGAAGTGGAGCTGGAGCTGGTAGGAGGAGCAAGTCTGGCTCCTGTCAAACCCTAGCCAGCTAAAGCTGGTGTGTAGGAGATAAAGCATGCAAGGTGAATTGAAAAACTCTGTAGTCATTTTGGACCCTATTTCTGTGTCTGACTGTTGTCAGTATGGGAGGAGAATAAAAGGATTGAGCTTAGAAAGTCACTGGTGCATGTATTTTTTTTTTTAAAGGGTTTAAATGAAGGGAAATAGAGTGAGGATAGTACCAGAAGCAACTTTTGCTACAGTGAGGTGTTCTGGAAACAGTAAGTGCCACCATGCTATGCTGGTACTTTGGGTTGTTCAAGGTAATAGCTATCCATCTCTGTTGATTTATAAAAGTAAGCAAAAGTTGGATACAAACTGGATTATTCAAAGAAAGAGCTTCAAGATGCTTGCTGAAGTCATGTGTTGGCATAACAATTAGCTGAAGGCATTTAGAATTGGGAGGGGATATTTATCATTGAAATAATCAATAGGCAGAGGTTGCTACCCTGCTCGGATACTGTTGTTCTATGGTCCCTAAAGAATAGTGGGATGTGTGGCCTAGAAAGAGGGAAAAAATTGCTATCATGGCAGCCACATCCATTATCCTGTGGATCTCTAGGATCTACCGTGACACAACTGGAACTTCATTGTTCTCATCATGAAAATTGTGCTGAGCAGACTGGGTTGGAGGAAGGAAGTCAGATGACATCAGAATTTCTACCAGTTTTGGCTAAATCCTGAACAGCACCTGGAATGAGAGACTGGAGTCCCTGCCTTCCAGACCTTAATTCTTCCCTGTCCTCTCTCTTTGCCTTTCTAATAAGAGCCTAGATTGATAGGCCAAGACAACTTTTTTCAACGGGCTGTGAGCTTGTTGTGAGAATAGTGGTATAACAAGACATCTGAGAAGTCTGATGCAAGATTGGGTTGGGGGGCTCCCAGCCTGGTTCTGAAACTTGCCCCTCGCCCCCTGTCACAACCAAACCTCCCTGTCCTCTAGCTCCTGCCTAGCTCTAAAACCATCTGCTGCCCTAGGCCCATTTCAGGTTGTAATGCCTAGAGTAGGGAGATGGGTCCAGCTCTGTGAGGGAAACCATCTGCTGCCATGCAACAAGTGTGGAATGGACTCACTCTCATGCTCAAGGCCCAGCCTTGTGGGACAGGGGAATTGCCACTTCAGGATGAATGCAGGGTAGGTTTGCTCTCAATTCTGGGCCCATCTCTCCCCCAGCAGCCTCTGTAGTTGGCCTCCCCTAGAATCTTGTCAGCCCTGGCACATCTGTACCCATTTTAATTACGCCACAGGCCAGAAAGGCAGCCAAAACAATGTCTTAAATGGCTCAACATTGGTAAATGTTTGCCTGGTCTCGAAATGGCCAATAAAACCATATGCTGAATTTGTGAGGCTGCAAGGGAAACCATGCATAAGAGAGAAAAGCTGCATTTTTTTTTCTTTCCCCTTTTGTATGTGTTTTCTTTTGTTTTAAAGAAAGCAGGATCAGACTTGAACAGCAGGAGTTCAGGATCATCTAAATTAATTTTTTAGGGTTTTTTCCTTCTAGAAAAGCCTATTTGAGGCTGTAAAACAGAGGTTTGACCTGAAATGACAGTGAAAAGAAATAAGGGACGTTGTTAAGAGAGCCTTACTTAATATTTTACATTGCAAATACCTTAACTGCGTTCCTTCTTTTTCAGTATCTCTAATAAAAAGAGATTTTTAATGATGCCTGTTATAATGATCTGTAAGCCAGCCAACTTAAGACCTGTCATGTACAAAATAGTTAAGTATGTCTCAGGGATTGCATTGTATCAGTAGAGAGAGGATGTTAGCAAATCTCTCTCTTGCTGGGTCTGAGCCCCCCCCCCCCCGCCCCAATCACCACACAAGCAGTTTCTTTGTATTTTGGGGGGTGGGTAGAAGAGGAAGGAAAGGAAGGTTAGTCTCTGCTGAGAGGTTTCAGATGGAAGCATCAGGTTAGCCTCTTACTTTTTTTCTGTGGAAAGGAATTATTATGGGGGATTACATAAAGGTGGAATATGAAAAATGTTTCATTTTTCAAAAATATTCCGCAAGGTAGCAAACTAATGGAGAAAGAAATTGAGTATCTTTCCAAAGAGATGAAAAATGACTAAAACCGTTTTAAAATTTCACCTGATACAGTGGGGTATCTTATTAGGTCCCTGGTTCAATCACCCCTTGCCTGTGGGGCCTGTGAATCAAAATAGAGATGTCAGCCAGCATATGAAAATAGTCTTCACAAATGGTTCTATGTGTGCAAATTGAGCAGTTACACACAAGGAGGAACTGGTTCGTATGAGTGCCCCAACTTGCAGGTACATGTCTTTGGTTCAGTTGCCTGATCCTCTCTGCCATCTCTGGCTCCTAGGCCTGACTGCCAATGTCCTGGTCAGTGCCCATTTACTTCTCCAATGGCAATTCAAAGGCCTGAATGAAATATGTGAATGGTCTTAGTCCAACTCCAGGGATTAGATTCCCATATTTGAGAAACCATGACAATCATAAGCAGCCTTAATGGTAGATCCAGCCAAAGACTGAATGAACATGGAGACTATGTGATGTCACTCTACAGGGGCTCACACCATGTCAAAACTGAGGATAGGGAAGTGTGAGAAAATCTTTGTTGCTGATGGCCTTACTGTGTCTATTCTGTAGAAACACGGAGGACTTTATGTCCTTATGGCTGCAATTCTAGCTTCTTAGCTGGTGTATACAATTCCCTGCAGAGCTGGATGAGGTGCTGTTTATGTGATGGGGATATTTATAGCTGAATCAGCCCTAGGGGGGACCAGAATACCTGGTCAAAAAGGAACCGTGGTGGCTCTGGTCAGTACTGCTGACTTGGTCAGTGGCACTGCAGGGCTAAGACAAGCTAGTCTCCACCTGTCCTTGCACCATGCTGCTCCCTAGAAGTGGCCAGCAGTTCTGGCTCCTGTGAAGGGGGGCGGGGACACTGGGCTCCATGTGCTGTCCCTGCCCTGAGCACTAGTTCTGGCCAATGGAAGCTGGGTGGCAGTGCCTGTGGGTGAGAGCGGTCTGTGGAGCAGTGATGGCAACCACGGCTAGTGAGTGGTCCGTATGATTGAAATTAGGTGTATGCACTAATCATGACCCCAAGAATAAGATTAAATACATGGCACTTTATTCTTTATCATGCCTTTTTAAACACAAAGTGATCCATTATTAGGGGCAAACTAAAATGCCAGCAAAAGTCACATAAAGAAGCAGAGAACACGCATGGCTCTCACAATGCTACATGCACCCCATGCCTGCCCTTGCTTTAAATGTGTGTCACTTCTCATTTTGCCAGGGGTTGCTCTACTCTCCCCTCTGCTGCAGGCTCTGGGAGGGAGGAGGAGGAGGAGTGGGAACTGGGTGTGAATCAGCTCATTCACAGCTTGCTGGGAGGGCAGGGGAGGAGTGTATGGCCCCCAGCATGTGATCGGTGGGGATGGAGGGGCAATGGGGATGCACCCTTCATGTAGAAACACATGCAGCCTGTAAGCCACAGGTTGCCCACCATTGCTATGGAACCTCCTGACTCTTCCCCACTTAATTGTTGGACCTGCCATCTCCTTATAGGGAGCAGCATGGAACCAGGTCAGGCAGGTAGCTTGCTTTAGCCTTGCTGTAATGCTGACTGGGAGCTTCCCACAATAAACCTGTTGCCCAAACTTCTGCCCCCTAAACTTGGAGCTCTTTCCTGTACCCCAAACTTTTTATCCCCAGCCCAGACACAAAGCCTGCAACCCTACCCTAGAGCCCTCACCCCTCCTGCACCGAATACCCCACCTGAACCTGTAACCCCTCCCACACTTCAAATTCCTTGGCCCAAGCTTTCACCCCTCCTGCACTCCAATCCCACTGTCCCTATCCTACCCCAGAGTTCCCTCCTGCACCCCTCATTTTGTCTCCACCCCAGAGCCTGCAACCTCAGTTAGAGCCCTCACCCCCACCTGCACCCCAACCCCCTGTTCCAGCCTAGTGAAAGTGAGTGAGGATGGAGTAGAGTGAGCCACTAAGGGAGAGGGAATGTGGTGAGTGGAGATGGGCCTCAGGGAAACGGTGAATAAGGGGTGTGGCTGCAGGGAAGTGGCAGGGCTATGATATTCAGTTTTGTGCAGTTAGAAAGCCAGCCAAGCATGTGGGGAGACAAAACCTGAGAATACAGTGGAAGAGAAAACAGTGCTTTCCTGATGCCTTATGGGTGACCAACTGAAGCCCTAGTGCATGAGATTTAAAAACATAAGACACAAATCATGGCAAGGACTATATCTTTATCTGCGTATATCCAACAACATTCTAGCACATCCTTGAACTTGATTGGGGCTCATAGGCAGTATTTTAAATTAAATATTAATAATTTGTGAACTTTTGGGCAGGGACTGTTCTCCCCCCCTCCAGGGTCTAATGCAATAGGACTATTATATCTAGGTAGTCCTGCTATATAGTCCTGTGATTGTGTCTAGTAGACTCACCAACAGCAGCGGTGTGGAATCCTAAAAATAATCTAACGTACATTTGTTACCAACCACCTTCATGCTAAAATAACCTATTCTACTGTGCAGAGGTTCATCATAGAGCCATAAGAATGGCCATACTGGGTCAGACCAAAGGTCCATCTACCAATTATCCTATTTGCTGACAGTGGCCAATACTAGATGCCCCAGATGGCGTGAGCAGAACAGGTAATCCTCATGTGATCCTTCTCCTGTGATCCATTTCCAGCCTCTGACAAACAGAGGCTAGAGATACTATTCCATCCTGGCTAACAGCCATTGATGGACCTAACTTCCATGAATTTATCCAGTTCTTTTTGAACCCTGTTGAAGTCCTGGTCTTAACAACATATGCCATAATATAAATGGCAAGTAAACATTTTCCATATAAAACTGTTTGTATATTACAAAAGAGGAGATTGCAAAATAATTATTTGAGTAGATTGAACTTTTTTTTGGTCATAGTGGATCAAATTGTTTTAATTCTGTTGGAGCGTGAATTTGCTACTCCTCTTTGCATGGGTTATTGGTTTTTAATGATAAAATTTCTTAAATATAATGCTTGCTTTTGGATTTCAAATAATATCACTATAATGGTATTTTAAAGGCACTTTACTTTCAACATTTTAATATAAGACTCTGTAACAGTGTCACAGATTGTTTAATGTGTTCTTCAGACTTGCTAGTTTTCTTCATATGCAGTGTGCCATTCAATCATTTGACCTTATCTTATAATTTATTGATTGTATGAAAATATCTCCAAGTTTGAGGCTGGAAAATAACTATGCTAGTGGATAATGTTTTGATCAGTATGCTATGCTGCATGTCTCCAATAAGCCACAATGCTGGAAGGAATTGTCAGAAAGCTACGGCTTACCACTGGAGAAAAACCACGAGGCTACATGGTAACATTAATAAAGGAGAGTGATAAAGCAAAAAAAGTCCCCAGTTACAAGTTATTGGTGCACCGAGATGAACTTTATGTGAGGGTTTTCCTTGCTCTCAGTGCTCCATGTTAGTGACTGGGGGTACATCCACACTAGCCCCCTAGATCGATCTAGGGAGGCTAATGAAGGCGACCGAAATTGCAAATCAAGCCCGAGATTTAAATATCCTGCGCTTGATTTGCATGTTCCCGGCCGGTTGCCATTTTAGAAATTGACTAGCCCGAAGTAACTGCCCGCGTCTACACGTGGCAGTGAAACGGGATTCCAGAATAAAGCCCTAAATTGAATTAGGTGGTATTCCTTGAGGAATGAGGTTTACCTCCTACTTCGATTTAGGGGCTTTATTCCGGAATCCCGTTTCACTGCTGCGTGTAGACGCGGGCAGTTACTTCGGGCTAGTCAATTTCTAAAATGGCGACCGGCCGGGAACTTGCAAATCAAGCGCGGGATATTTAAATCCCGGGCTTGATTTGCAATTTCGGTCGCCTTCATTAGCCTCCCTAGATTGATCTAGGGGGCTAGAGTAGACGTACCCTGGGAGATTAGGGTTAATGAATGTTGTTAGAAAGCACTTAGGACTTTGCATAAATAAGGTCTAATTCCCTCTACATATGGCTGCCTCAGACATCTGGTGAGGCACTCTGACTTGTGCTGGTGCAAATTCTTAACAAGCTTTTATGGACTCCATCCAGAAGCATGTATTTATGGACATCCCCTGCCCTCATCCTCCAGTAATGACTAAAACCACAAATGCTATAGCTAGCTTGTTTTTTCTTTTACATACTATTAGGAGCTTCCCCGCTTCCCCCCTTCCTCTGGCTTATTGTGATATATCTATCTTATCATAGGTATGAAGGCACACAATATAAAACTAATTGCTGACAGCATTCTAGGTTCCTCTCTGGCATGTCCTTTATTTTATGGAAGGATGTTTTCCAGGAAAGAAGGTGATATTAACCCTTCTTGGTAATGTTATTGCCACCCACAGCATAGTGTATGTCCAGTGGTCAGTGTGACAAATGAGCAAAGTTTTATTCTTTTTCCTGACACTTTCCTATTAGGGGTTGGTGGTGGTTTTTTTTTTTTTATAGCCTTCTTCCAAAACATGATTGTACACCTATCATGCAAATTGGTCTCTGTACGGTCTCTGAAATCCAGTCCATGTACTGAGTTTTTGGCCTTTACTGTCTTCCATCCATGGTCACTGGAAGGACCATTCTACCAGTACAACTCTTATATACATATCAGTTAATTTCCAGTATTTGAGGATCTATCCTGTTTTTATTTTAACTTTTCCAAGTGAAAGCTTAGATTTGTGACATGATCATGGGAGTCCAAGAGCTCATTTCACGCCAATGCCCTAACTGGGTCCTGATTATGTATGCAAATTGGGGAAGTCTATACAGAGGGTCAGTTAAGTGTCTTTGAGTATGTATTGTCCCATAATTTTTGCCTACAAGGACTAAATACAAGGAAGGAGTAAATGAAGGACTAAGTGAATGAGTTGTCTCACATCCAACCAGAGTGCTGTAACTACCAGGCTATTGACTGTTCTGCAGTGGCTTGCTCCTCTTCCCCTATTTTAATGAAAAATGTCGAGCAGTCTCATTTTCTTCCGTGTCTAAATGAAAACACATGTTGAAACCTGGAAATATTTTGTGGAAAAAGAATTATTATCTTTTTTGGGCCATCCCTAGTTATTATGCACAAGGCTCTTTTCTCATTTTTGTTCTTAACGGTGTACTACAAATCATTGTACTGGATGGTAGGTCACAACTCATCTTCTTGTTTGGCCAGCATACTCTGTGCCGACAACTTATCACAGTAGAGCGGGAATCTTTAAACCTTGAGAGAGAAGACCTGTCAACTTCAAGCAGGTGGAATGTGAGAGGTGGGTGACAACCTGGGAAGCAGTGATCATGAGATGGTAGATTTCAGGATCCTGACCAAAGGAAGAAAGGAGAGTAGCAAAATACACACCCTGGACTAGAGAAAGGCAGACTTTGACTCCCTCAGAGAACTGATGGGCAGGATTCCCTGGGATGCTTACATGAAGGGGAAAGGAATCCAGGAGATCTGGCAGTATTTTAAAGAAGCCTTATTAAAGGCACAGGAAGAAACCATCCCGATGCGCAGCAAGAAAAGCAAATATGGTAGGCGACCAGATTGGCTTACCAGGGACATCCTTGGTGATCTTAAACACAAAAAGGAAGCTTACAAGAAATGGAAACTTGGACAGATGACTAGGGAGGAGTATAAATATATTGCTCGAGAATGCAGGGGACTTATCAGGAAGGTGAAAGCGCAATTGGAATTGCAGCTAGCAAGGGATGTGAAGGATAACAAGAAAGGTTTCTATAGGCATGTTAGCAATAAGAGGGAGATCGGAGAGAGCGTGGGGCCCTTATTGGATGAGGGAGGTAACCTAGCGACAGATGATGTGGGAAAAGCTGAAGTACTCAATGCTTTCTTTGCCTCTGTCTTCACGGACAAGGTCAGCTCCCAGACAAATGCACTAGGCAACGCAGTATGGGAAGGAGGTGGGCAGCCCTTGGTGGGGAAAGAACAAGTTAGGAACTATTTAGAAAAGCTAAACATACACAAATCCATGGGCCCGGATTTAATGCATCCGAGGGTACTGAGGGGGTTGGCAAATATCATTGCAGAGCCTTTGGCCATTATCTTTGAAAACTCGTGGAGATTGGGAGAGATCCCGGATGATTGGAAAAAGGCAAACGTAGTGCCCATCTTTAAGAAAGGGAAAAAGGACAATCCAGAGAACTACAGACCAGTCAGCCTTACCTCAGTCCCCAGAAAAATCATGGAGGAGAGCCTCAAGGAATCCATTTTGAAGCACTTGGAAGAGGGTAAAGTGATCAGGAATAGTCAACATGGATTCATGAAGGGCAAGTCATGCCTGACCAATCTGATTAGCTGCTATGATGAGGTAACTGACTCTGTGGATATGGGATATGTGATCTACCTAGACTTCAGCAAAGCTTTTGATACAGTCTCCCACAATATTCTTGCCAGCAAGTTAAGGGAATATAGATTGGATAAATGGACTGTAAGATGGATAGAAAGCTGGATAGACTGTCGGCCCAACGGGTAGTGATCAACGGCTCGATGTCAGGTTGGCGGTTGGTTTCTAGCGGCGTGCCCCAAGGATCTGTTCTAGGACCGGTTTTGTTCAACATCTTTATTAATGACCTGAATGAGGGGATGGATTGTACCCTCAGCAAGTTTGCAGATGACACTAAGATAGGGGAAGAGGTAGATACGCTGGAGGGCAGGGATAGGGTCCAGAGTGACCTGGACAGATTAGAGGATTGGTCCAAAAGAAATATGATGAGGTTCAACAAGGACAAGTGTAGAGTCCTGCACTTGGGAAAGAAGAATCCCAAGCATTGTTACAGGCTGGGGACTGAATGGCTAAATAGCAGTTCTGCAGAAAAGGACCTCGGGATTACAGTGGATGAGAAGCTGGATATGAGTCAACAGCGTGCCCTTGTAGGCAAGAGGGCTAATGGCATATTAGGGTGCATTAGGAGGAGCACTGCCAGCAGATCCAGATAAGCAATTATTCCCCTTTATTCGGCTTTGGTGAGGCCACATCTGGAGTATTGTATCCAGTTCTCGGCCTCCCACTATAGAAAGGATGTGGACACATTGGAGAGGGTACAGTGGAGGGCGACCAAAATGATTAGGGGGCTGGAGCGCATGACCTCTGAGTATATGGGTCATATACTGCAACCTTTGTGCATGATAAGTAGCTCCTACTGAGTCAGATAAGTTCACTGATATCAATGTGACTAATACAAGTAAGTTCTACTCATGGTGAGTAAAACTTTCAAAATCAGGCTGTATGGTACCATGAAGTAACATCCATCCATACAGATTTGCAAACTTCTGCCATTCTATGTTCCTTCTCTTACAAATAAACAAGGAAACTTTGTAAAGAGGGAGAGGCAAGATTATTAGACAAGAATGTCCTGAATATTTGCCTACCCTTAGAATAAACTTTTGCTGGGATTCCCTTTGAGAACACTCCACTCGGCTTCCCAAGAAGTCAGTTCAATTCCAGAACATGATTTGGTGGGACTATCAACAGTTTTGAGCTGAAAACTCATTTTGGTGCTATAAAAACCAAAACCAAAATGTTTTCAGTGGCATTAACATGAAAAATGCATAAGAATAGGACATAAAGAAGTAGTATTGTCAGTTGTGAGGGAAGATGATGAAGCCACCAGTAAGTGTGAAAATAACTATATAACGTATACAAATTTGTGTGTATACGATATACAAAACTTGGAAATATAAATACTACTGAAGAGGAGCCAGAAGAAAGGGAGAGGGTGAAGGCAGAAGCCATGGAAGAGATGAATATCTCCAAATCCCCATACTTCCAAATGTCTTGGGTCCTGAAAACACCTTGCTCATACTCTGTGAGACTATCAATAGAGATGTGAAACATTCTTTAAATGTGAGAGGAGAGTGAGCTTTTTTTGTGCCTAAATTGCATTGAAACATACCCCACTGAGATTCTAGCTAATCAAATGTCTATACAAATGCAAAAAAAAAGCTGTCTCAATAATATCTGTTTCATAGCTAGCACATTTTTCTCTTAACATGCTGTACTAAACCTTGTAATTCAAAACCTAAGTCTACATTTTGGATGCATTGAACATAACCAATCCAATGTGATAGGTTTTATATTCAATTACTGCAATGTGTGTGTGTGTGTGTGTTCCAATGGAACCTTGACATTTTTTGAGGTTCACACACCCTGCAAGGCACCTTTGGCATCAATGTTCATACTGAAGGTATTTGTGCACTCATGTCCTTAGCCTATGAGGCCTGATACTCTTCATCTCTAATGGGGGTTGATAGTCTCTGATGGTCTTTGAATTAAATTATCCCACGCAGTACATTGTTCCTGCCAGATGGATTCTAAAAGGCTTTCTTGGAACTATGGGGTATGTCCAGACTACATGCCTTTGCCGACAGAGGCATGTAAAATAGGCTACCCGACATAGTCAATGAAGCGGGGATTTAAATATCCCCGGCTTCATTAAAATAAATATGGCCGCCACGCTGTGCTGGCTCAGCTGATCGTCGGCACAGTGTGCGAGTCAAGACGCGGATCGGTCGATAGGGGAAGCCTTTGTCGACCGCTCCGTTATGCCTTGTGGAATGAGGTTTACAGGAGCAGTCGACAAAGGCTTCCCCTGTCGACTGATCCACGTCTTGACTCGCGCGCTGTGCCTACAATCAGCTGAGCCGGCACAGCACGGCGGCCATTTTTATTTTAATGAAGCCGGGGATATTTAAATCCCCGCTTCATTGACTATGTCGGGTAGCCTATTTTACATGCCTCTGTCGGCAAAGGCATGTAGTCTGGACATACCCCATAGTTCCAAGAAAGCCTTTAGAATCCATCTGGCAGGAACAATGTACTGCATGGGATAATTTAATTCAAAGACCATCAGAGACTATCCCATGCAGTACATTGTCACTGTATCTGAATGTAATGGGGCCAGACCATAGAGAAGTCCTCCAGGTGGCTAGAGTGGCTAGGAGGAAGCCAGCCAATCAGGAGCCAGGAGGGACTACATAAGAAGCTGCAGGAGTAGAAGCAGCTCAGGTGCAGTCCAAACCTGGAAGGGAGAAGGTCAGGAGTGGCTGGCAGAACCTGGGACAGCTCCCAGTGGAGAGCTGTTGAGAAATTCATGGACTTGAAGCTAAAGCCCTGAGGAAAGAACAAAGGACTTGTCTCCAGGACTATGTCTACACTAGCAGCTTCTTGCTCCAGAAATATGCAAATGAGGCTAAGCGCCAAATATCGCCGAGCCTCATTTATATACCTAATGAGCCGCCATTTTTGCAGAAGAGGCTCTTGTGCCAGAAGAAGCTGTCTACACTGCCCCTTCTTGCGCAAGAAAACTCCTCTTGCACAATGCCGTTATTCCTGAAAATAATCGGCATAACGGCAAGGGGCAGTGTAGACAGCTCCTTCTGGCGCAAGAGCCTCTTCTGCAAAAATGGTGGCTCATTAGGTATGCAAATGAGGCTCGGCGATATTCCACGCTTAGCCTCATTTGCATATTTCTGGTGCAAGAAGCCGTGAGTGTAGACATAGCCCAGGAGGAAAAGCCCTGGTGGTACTACCTTGTTCATAGTGAGACAACAAATTAAGGGAATGACATTGAATTGAGATACTCTACAGAGGGCACCGGGATGGAGGTGTAATCACAAACCCCTTCTGGGGTACATGAAAGTGTGTGACTTGGCTGGAGGGCTGAGTAGCCCAAGGCTTTTAAAATTGAGTCAGTGCAGAAACCCATTATTGAGGAAACAGGGGTGCTTGGATGAGGTGAGTGCTGACCCTGTTACACTGGGGTTGAAAGATCAGATTAGTAATTTCCTGCCACTATCAAAAATTGTCTTTAATGTCCTCTCACCAGAAAGAGAATGGACTGTATGATGTATCCAGACTACAGTCTAGACTAATGAGTAGCGGTGTCCCCCTCTGTCTTCTAATTTGGCCTTTTACTATGCTCTGCTGATGTAGTTTCCAGACTGGAAAGCTCATAAACAGCCATTAGCATGCAAGTCACTCCTAGCTCTGTGTGTCTCCTGCAGCCAATCAGCCCTTGACTCTTACTAGCTTTGGTTATATGGCAGTGTGACCCCAACACATCTCCCCCCCCCCCAGTCTTAAATTTCCCCACAGAAATGTATGTCTTATATTGCCCAGCCCTCTCTTGGGCAACACAAGTTCACAGAAGTCAGTATTTCTTTAGTAAGAATAGTATGTGCCCACCTTGTTACTCCAAATGGAGTTCCACAGACACCTTAATTTAAATACACCACATTAGATAAAACTTACAGCTACAAACAGAGACCTTTTAAGTTAATACAACTAATGAGCCATAGATGTCAGAAATGGATAAAAGAAAAATAATAAAATGCAACTGCTGCTTAACTTAAAAACTGTTAAATTCAAAGCAAAGGCTTTTTTCATCATGTGCTTTCAGCAGTCTTCCTGACTAAACTGCTTAGGTGAGGACCCTTTTCCCAATTCAATAGCTGCTTTCTTTGTCTCTTCAGATGCAGTAAATCAATGAACACAGAGAGAAAAAGGATCTTTGTCCCTCCTTTTTTATAGTTAGTTCCCCTCTGGAAAAACATTTTCAGCTGAGATTTTTGGTTTGAGGTTTCTTTGTTTACTCTTCCTGCTTGATGACTCTGTTTACTGCTTAAATGCAAATTTAAAAAAGCTCCTATTTCTTTGAAACAGATCTGTTTGCAAATTTCTGCTGTGGTTTGGAACGTATTAATAACATTATATAGGGAAATTTTATAACCTCACATACAACATTGCCACATTTATTTTATCAGGGAAATATTAACCAGCAAACTATGAGTTTTCAGATGGTATCTTGCATAGGTTGTACACAGCTTATTACAGCAACATGTATATGGACACAGATACATTCTGTCTTATAAAAGAAACATTTCTGGAAAGAACATCTTGTACAGAGTGGTGTGTTCCTGTAAGGTCTTTAGAGTTTGGATGCCTCTATCTCTAGAAGCTATACACATCTGCTGCTTTTGTATGGTGCTGTCCTCCAGTGAATTTCATATATACACATTTTAATAGCTTCTGAATAGAAGAGAGATTTGATCAATAAAGCCAAAGCAGCAGTCATGACATTAATTGATGAGCTTCTTAAAGTTTTTAAGTAGTAGCTTGTAGAAAGAAACTTTAAACTCACTGGGGGGAGGTTGCCTTTATAGTAAGTAATAAAGGAAAGCAGGTGAAATCTCTTTAAAATATAGTAGGATTAAACAATGAAAACAGGATTAAGTCTAAAAATATGATGGTCACCATTTAAATGTCAGATTTTAACACCTGGTAAAGACCTTAAATTGCATGTACTGTACTTATCACAGTTTCTGAATACCTCCTATACTAAGAGCTTGCATATGTGGACTTTTAAAATATCTTCTGTTGGTATGTGCTGAAAGCATTGTGCTTTTGTGCCCCGTGGCTTTAGACAGACAAGTTTTTGATGCCTCTTCTCTTCATAAGGTAGAAGGAGATATTTTGGAATGAACCTGACTGTTCAGTACTGTAGTGTATTATACTTGGCATATGGGCAGGCAGCCTATACGTAGCGGAAGGATGAATTGCAGAAGGCAGGATAAGAGTATAAAAAACCCCACTGCTATTACTGAAAGTGTTGCTGTTGTCCACATTGAGTTCTGAGCTGCCTGAAGTGACTGCTCCGGGAATATGGTGCTCCTGGGCTATGGATCCAGACTGGGGGTACTGCTTGTTCCACTCTTATGTTGTCATTGGCTATTACTCAAGTCCAGGAACTGCTGTTACTACTTTGCTCTACCCAGTTAGAGGAGTGAATGTTTAAAAATTCCTGCTTCTTAGCAAGTGTCAGTTACTGGGTGAAAAGTACCTCAGATCACTGATAGTCCCTCTTGACTGCACCCTCTTGATGATTCACTCAACCGCCTCTTTTTTTTTTCTTCTTGACTTAGGGTCCTGTAACAGATTCATGTTCCCATTTGCCGTGTGGTTCGATCTATTTTAGATCCGAGGGAAACCAGGACGCACCAGAAAGACTTAACCACTTTCTTATTTATTGCAAGCTTTAAGCAGTTAATAGAGTTATTTCTGTTTTACAAGCCTTAAAAACACTTACAGCACAGTTTAAACCTTAAATACTGTAATTTTTAAAAACAATTAGTACAACACAAAACAATACAAAAGCAATTAATAGAAGATTTATTATAATACAATATTTAAGCCTAGTTCACTTACACTTCACGTGTATAATACCAGGCAGGAGGTTTGTGGTCCCTTTGATTCCATTTGACTTCGGGACACCATGCTCTGCCGTAGCCAGTGTGAACTTCTACTTGTAATGAGCGGGACCTGTGGGTCAATCCTGCTCACTACCTCCCATTGATTCTTCTTACTAAGCTCATTTTATAGCAAAGTGAGACTTGGTCATTCTAATATCTACCAATTAATTACATGTTGTGTAAGATACCTGTTATGCCCTTATTTGGGGTACATTCTGCTACTCAGGATGTTGCAAAACTATATGCTTAGTTAACAGTTCTATGGCTGTCTCTGCTTTTTGCTCATCAGAAGTAAAATGTACCAGTTTACTCCCAGTTTTCTTGGTATGATCACAGTGAACTATGCTGGATATGCATGATTGTGCAAAAACATTCCTGCCACTCAAAGCCCCAGACTTGGCTGTGCGCTACATGTACAAGACTTGAGACAGGCCTGAGTTTGCTTTGTTAAAGATCAGTACTTTGGGTAAAGCAGGCGTTGTTGTTTTGGTTAAGACAGGGCTGTTTAGGCTTCCCTACACCATTGGATCCCTCTTCTCAGCATTGGCAAAACCGCTATGGAGTTACATTTTACATAGCTATAAATCCAGCTGTCCTGTTGGAGTGTTTGAGATTAGAGGGGTCAGCTTTTGCCAGGCTCCGGGGGTATTCAACTCACCTCTCTGCTCCAGATTCCTGTCCTACCCCCATCCTGTCTCTTCTGCCCCACTTCTGCCCCCCCTCTCTGAGCGTGTCCCGGTTCCTGCTCTTCCCCTTTTCCTCAGTGTCTCCTGCACAGGACAGAACAGCTGTTCACAGTGGGTGTGAGGGAAGGGGAAGAGTTGATTGGCAGGGCTGCTGGTGAGTGCTACGCACCCACTTATTTTTTTCTGTGGGTGGTTCAGTCCTTGAACACCCACAGAACTGACACCTATGGTATTGGGATATTTCTTACGAAGGCCATTGTTTTATCTTTCCTGCTGGATTTCTTTAACAACCCTTTTGATCTAACTCTATATCAAGTAACCCATGATAAATAAAAGCACAGAGGCATGTGTCACCTTCATAAAAATAATACTGATATTTCCTGGTTTGTTGCTGTGGCAGGTAAATGTGGGTGTTTGGGTTCACCGTTGCCTTGTTGAAGTTACGACACTAGAAGCTTTAATGCCTCACCAAACATCTTCAGGCTTGTCACCCCTCCCTGTACCATCTGCCTTGCTCATCTGTACTGTGAAAGGAAGGCCTCTGAGGTCCTCATAGGGTCACAAGTGACAACTGGCAAAGGGCCCACTATTCTGCAACTCATATGAGGCCTGACACCCTCATTACCCCCAACACACTGCCATACTATGTATCTAAAAGATGCCATGTAGTATAAATTGGTGACATCTTGGACCTGAAAATCATTGTGACATATGCAGGGGTTGGGTACAAAGTTATTTATATTTATATATAAAGGAGGAACTTCATAAACCCAGCCCACTTGAGACACAGGAATGTCCTGACTGACCAGCTTGATTTACAGTGAAGGACAATGATAGGGTGAACAAAGCCATCAAGCGAACAAATGGCAGTGATGTCTAGTTAGTGAGCATAATGAGAGACAGAAATATATTCCAGGAAGCATTGTTAAAAATTCTTTTCTCCATCACACATGCTCATGTGTAGAAATACTTTCCAGGTAATGGTTTGAGAAGGGAGAAGAATAAGATAAAAACATCTTCTCCTCATAAACTGTAGCTCCCAATCCCAAACAAAAATCCCTTCTTTCACCAGGCCCATTGCAATCTTCATTATCTATTGCAGACGTGGAAGCTGTTCATATTGCAGATAAGTTACTCGCTGTACGTTCTATCCTGTCATTTTCTAATACATCATTAGATTTAATCTTATCAGATGGTCAAGCATTAGACTCTATTCAGGCTTTGAACTCTTTGACTCCAAATTGGATTTGGTGGTCTTCAAAACAACTTCTCTTGAAAGAAAATGTCTCAAAGATACAAGACTAAGCTAACTAACTGCAAATTACTTTTGATAGTTCTCTGAATCTGATAGGCATGTTAATAAAAGACAATGCTCTTCTTCCCAGGGAATCAGAGCGGTTTTAATATCATAACATTTTCTGATATTTGAACTGTAGGTCTATGTCAGAAGATTTATATTTGTTTTCATATTCATTTTTGTTAATTTTAGAAGCCATATTGGGACATTTTAAACAAGCATTTTGGGTTACTAATCTTTTCACTTTCTAGTTGAACGGGTAGAAAATAGGCATTAGGAATGTAACTGTTTAAATGATTAACAGTTAAGCATGAGCTTATTGGTTACTGGAACAGTTACACTCTGGCTCCCAGAAAGCTGGCTGCCACCTCATACTGCTGGCTCTGTATCAGAGGCAGCAGCTCAGGGAAGTAGCTGGCTTCTTGGGAGCGGGACAGCAGGTGGGAAGCTGGTGCGCACCAGGAACCATCTTAAAAGCAGGTTTCCCAGCACTCGCTGGCTGCCGGCCCCTGGATGCACTGCTGCAGTGTAAGCTTTATACTGCAGAGCTTGCAGCATATAACCATGTAACAACTAAGATTTTCAGCAGATACACGGTTACCTAATTAACTGCTTTTTAACATCCATACTAGGAATTATCCTCTGGAGGGCAGGAGAGAGGAGAATGTTGATGGATGCTTTCCTCTTGAATCAGAGCTAAGTCAAAATATCTAATAATGTTGTGTAATGGAGTATTCAGGAGAATGTTTTCATTTTTACTTTTTTCAATCACAAGAAAACAATTCAAAATTTCTGAATCAAAATTTTTCATTTCAGATTTTTGAACCAGCTCAATTTGACTCTGAAATATGTCTGCCTGAGCTGCTGTGAACCCTTGTGGAAACTAATTCAAGTGCCATATGCTTCCCATTCTCCTTCATGGGCCTTCCATGATGCACTGTAATCTTCTCAGTAGAGAACCGCCATGATGCATCTTGGGCGATATTGGCTAGCCAGGGAACCTGGTGTATGGTCAAGAGAGGGGCATGAGACACCACTGCAGTTCAGGTGGACACAGATTAATGTCAGGCTGTTGTGAAATGTTTTAATTCAATTTGGTTCTGTCCACTATGAAATGAAATTATTTTGTTTTGATTTTTCTTAAGAAGGAAAAGCAATTTTCAGAAAAAATACAAATTTCCCAAGGAAAATGTTGGTTTTATAGAAATTGCATTTTTCATCTAAAAAAAATTTCAACAGAAAATTCTGGATCAACTGTACATTCTAGGTCCTCTTTAACTACTACTTTTTAATTGAATTTTTTTTATTTTGGTAATTGTTTGGATTTCTAACAGAAGGGAAAAATAATGCCAAATCTGTCACATTAAGGAAAAACATTTATCTCTTCACAGCTGTACAAAATTGCAGGGAAAAAATATATTGATAAAGTCTGAGTGCCTGATCTCATTAACATGAATTAGCATTGGACAGAGTCCTGGCTTTGAATCTATTATTTTGGAATTACCAGACCTTTCCTCTGCCAAACTCAGGAAGATTGTAGATGGAAATAAATTCACTACAAATATCTTCTTGTTCAAATTGCAGGGAAGATAGAGAAAAACTGTAGCGAGAGTTTTTAATGGAATAGAGGAGGGGTGGCCAACCCGTTACAGGCAAAAAGCCGAGGGGAAAAAAGTTGTCAAGCAAAAAAAAAAAAAAAAAGAAAAGAAAAGAAAAGAAAAAAAAGACAAGACACTGGCCCTTTAAATGAAAACTCTGGTTTGGCTTTTTGGCCACATCAGGCTCCCGGCGGCCAGCGATGCCATCTTGCTGGTGCCATTTTGCACCAGTGAGCACAGGGAACTGGGGGCTGGGGATGCAGGATGGCTTTGTGAGCTATATTTTCTGCAGTAAAGAGCCGCATGCAGTTTGCAAGCTGCAGGTTGGCCACCCCTGAAATAGAAGACAACCTTACAGTAGATTTAGGGGTGCAGATTTGAAATAGCATAGTGAGTTGTGCTCTTTTAACCAAGCAATATTTTTTTTTATCCAGCTTATAATCTGTTTTCTTTGTGGATCTTTTACTTGAAAAACTTGGAATATTTACATATGTAAAAATAGAAGAACAATTTTTTGGGAACTTTGTATTTTTTTTTCTCTTTTTAGGACTAAGTTTCTTACTGTGTGTTGTCAATTTAGGCTCCAGTCCTGCAAAGACTTATTCACATGGCTTGACAGCTCACAGTGTGTAAAAGTTAAGCATGTACATAAATATTTGTAGAGGTTGGATTTTAATCTATTCTGAGCCTAATTCTGCCACAGTTGTTTAATGTGAGTAGTTCCTAACCACATAGGCATTGGAGTTTCTTGCATAATAATGTGAGACTCATCCTGGGTAAAAGTGGCAGCATCTGCTCCTAAATTAATATTGAAGAATTAAGGTGAAAAATTAACTTCATTTTTGCCTTTTGAATACAATTTTAAGAACCACTGAGATCAATATGAAATTAAGGTTTAATTTATAATCTTTTAATCTTAAAACTATTCATAAACTTTGATTTCTTTTAAAAAAGGTAAATGTTGTTGTAACATACCTCATGAGGTAAGGGCCAGATTATAAAACTCTTACTCAAGAGAATATCCCCAATGAAGTCAATATGGCTAACCCTATGAGTAACAGCTCACCAGCATAAGTAAAATTCCCAAACGGATGCTAATAAAATAAGCTTTTTTTCCTCACTGGTACTAGCATAACAGAATATTTGTGTATTTGCTGTTGCAATTTCAGGAAAGGAATGTTACCATGGTTACAGAAGACTGGACTGACCTCTTGTATCTCAATTGCTGAACACTGTTATGACTAACCTCTCAGATGCACGTTTGAGTTTCAAGCTGAGACTTTGAAGCTAAACTACCCCTTTGAGTTTTAATCCCGTGAAACTCATGGTTGATATGTTAGGTTTTCCCCAAATAGATAAAAGGAAAAGTGCAACTTGATAAAAAACTGCTAAAGCTATGCCTGGCTGTAGCAGTAGCATGTTTCTAAAAAAATTATCTGGCTTTTACTGCCTAAAGTTTTAAGAAAACATCAAATACACTTTATGGGTATTTTCAAACTAACTTTGGATTGATATAGTAAATAGGATCTGCTTCCAGCTGAGGAAAATCTTAATATAACTCATAATGTCTGGATCATAAAGAGACTCCTTTTTTAGCTCTTCTTGTTTAGCTGTTACTTTAAGAGCTGCAAGATTCCTTGCCCACGCCAGATCATATTTACCAGAAATTGTATATAGGATGGAAACATTTCACTAATTGTGAATGTATGACCACCAGCTTGAATGAACAGTTAGCTTCTGAAGTATTTTTATGAGCATACCAGGCATGCTGGAACAATTTTTATAGTGGGGCTGCCGAGGGCCATTGAACTAAACTGTAAAAACTGTATATAATGGAAACCATTTCCAGGCAGCATTTCCCATTGTCCCAGCATTTATGGAGCATGCATTTCTACGGGAACCTTTGGCTTTATATCTACATAGGGATTGGTAATGGCAATTGCTGTGGACTCAGTACACTGCTGAAGTCTTGTAGTCATGACAATTCAAATGAGGTTCTCCTGGCTGCCATAGGTTTCATCTAGCACAGATTTGAATTTAGGCACAACCTGAGCAAGGGCTGGAGGGTGACGTTCATAAACCCAGAGTTATCACCAGAAGTTATCACCAGAGTTATCACTCAGATTTACCTCTAAGGGCAAGTCTACACTAGGAAATTATTTTGAAATAACTCCCAAAATAACTATTTTGAAATAGTGTGTCCACACTACAGGTAAGCCTTGAAATTAGTCTGAGGCAGGCTCCCTTAATGTGGATGATTTAGAGCCCCAAAAAGCACTGGGGCATAATTACTTAGAATACTCTGGGGAGCAGTTATTTCTAAATAGCAACAGTGGAGTGTCCACACTGTCACTATTCTGAAATAACTATTCAAAATAAGCATTATTCCTCGGATATTTAATAAGCAGGAGTTATTTTGAAATCAGCCCCTTTTTTTGAAATAAGTGGCTTGCTAGCGTGAATCCCCTGCTTGTTGTTTTGAAATAAGGGGAGCTAAAGCACAGTTCTTCTGCTTTCTCCTTTGTTCTGAGAAGAGATAATTACTGCTGGATTGTACTACAACTCCTAATGCCTTGCTGGTGCAACTGCATTGGTCAGTGACTGGAAGGAAGGAGTGGTGCCAGATCTCCCATTATTCCATGCCCCTCCACCTACTTGTTGCAGGGTGTGAATAAGCAGGCTTACTCCTCTGCAACTGGGCCCAATAACTTGATACCCCAAGAGAAGAAGAATCATCCCCTTAAGTCTGAGCCACAATCTGAACTACAATTAGCATAAGTTTTACAGAGGGCCCCATTCTGCATACCATATTCACATTAATTGTCTCATTGAACTCAGTGGAATTGTTGGCATGAGTAGCACTACTCAACATGTAGACTGCAGGACTGGGCCCAAAATCTGTCAAATGCTCTGTCTTTCAGTGAGTGTGCACATGTTTTTCCAACAAAGCTGCATTTCATTAGCATGTCTACTGCAACAAACAAGTGTACTTTTCCTTGAAGTCTGTTTGGGCAGCCTATAATTTTAGAGAGACTGCTTCCCAAGAATAGACTATCTTGCCTGATGATATGCATTACCACATGCATGATACACAGGGCTAAAAATATGGTTTAAAATCACAGCATTGAGAAACTACTAAATGCAGAGTACTTTAGATGGCACACTGAGGAAAGTGGTGCAGATTAAAAGAAATCTAGGCACGGCCTCTGAAAAATGAGGCTTTGTCTCTAGGAGGAAATAATAATAGTGTTGGAGCTAAGCTAATATATTACAGCCTGGCATACTTTATTTGCATCTTAAGAACACATCAAATAAAGTACTCAAGTTGTGAAGGAGAAAGGAAAAAATTAATAAACCTGGGGCAGTCACACGATATTGGGTAGCATTGAGGACTGAATAATATATGGGGCATTTATGTCTTTACAAGCCATTTGCTGAAATAAGATGGACATTGATACTTGCATAAAGCTGTTTGCACAATGTTCTTCAGGAAATGAAGTTGTCATCAAGTTCACTACATATTAATAAAAATGTAGCATGGAAAGCTCTTACAAGTAAAACCAAGGTAAAGAAAAGGAAGATAGCTTTTAAAAAAGGGGAATAATTAAAGATGGGTCCCAACTGTGATCTGAATTCATCCTCTCTAAGAGGTGAGAAGGAAATTCCTTCCCACTATTCTGTATAATTCTTGGACTTTTGGCCTAAATATTCAACAGGATGCTAACCTGTTTGATGGTGGTGGTGTTTTGAGCTGCAGACCTGCTGGGGCTAAAACATCCTAAACTCATTACTCATAATATATTATCTGTCTATTTTATTCACCAGAAGATGTCACTGTACATATTAGGATATTGTAATTCTATAATACAATGGATGTCAAAGAAAACTGATTTTCTTAACTTTATAAAGGAAAACTATTCTTTCCAATATCTGCAGTACAGTCCTCTATTGCATAGTATATACTTAATCAGTGATTCCCATACAGAGTGACACTGAAGAATATATTCTGCCTGTAGAATATATTAAAGATTAAATTGGGAATAAAAGGTCCATGGTAAGGACTTGAAAGGAGAAATTTTCCTACAGTAGGATTTGAAAACACTGTGGCTGCGTCTAGACTGGCAAGATTTTGCGCAAAAGCGGCCGCTTTTGTGCAAAAACTTGCCAGCTGTCTACACTGGCCACTTGAATTTGTGCAAGAACACTGACGTTCTAATGTAAGAAATCAGTGCTTCTTGCGCAAATACTTTGACGCTCCTGTTCGGGCAAAAGTCCTTTTGCGCAAAAGGGCCAGTGTAGACAGCTCAGATTTGTTTTGCGCAAAAAAGCCCTGATGGCTAAAATGGCTATTGGGGCTTTCTTGCGCAAAACCACGTCTAGATTGACCAGGGATGCTTTTGCGCAAAAGCATCCGTGCCAATCTAGACGCACTTTTGCACAAATACTTTTAACGGAAAAGTTTTTCCGTTAAAAGTATTTGCGCAAAATCATGCCAGTTTAGACGTAGCCTATGTGTCTTGTTAAGAGTTAACACAGTAAAGTTAGTGTGCCTTAAAGTACTGCCAAGTGTAGACTATTTCTGAACTTATGAGCATAGCTGGGCTAATTATCCATTAATTAGTGAATTTATTAGTGAATAAACTAATGAATATTAGCCTTTTCTGTTTGGTAATCATTCAAGATACGATCTTGATTTTTATTTATCTAGTTATACATATTTGCCAACTAATTGATGAAAAAATTCCAGCCTGCGGGTTGTTTGTAAACTGTTCACTGGTTGCTAACTGTATGTTGCTAGTCATCCATGTTACATGTTGTTGCTTCTTTTTCTGAAACTTTTAACAAAAGACTAACAAATGATGATTTAGTTGAGCAGAAACACCCTTCTGGTACAGATTTTTTCATGAATACTTATTTATGCTAATAATTATTTAATAACTGAACTGGAGACTGATCATCAATGTATGTATTGTGATATGGTCTTTATGAATGACCATGGGGGAACTTGCCCCATTTGTTTGCAAAAATATTCATGAATATTCTTTATTCAACCAGCTCTCTTTTAATATCACACTGGTTTGAGTTTTCTGCTCTTGTTGTATTGTCAGTTTAATTTCATACTGGTAGCATTAATTTTACTTGATGGAATGATCTGTCAATGATGTCTTCAGGGAGATTATCTGGCCTATAATTGGAATCTTTCTTCTAGGTTGCATCCTTGAGAACACTGCCATCAATTTTACAATATATATATATATATTTATGAAGCCACCTGCAATTTCTGACCATAATCTGATTAAATTAATTTAACTGAATTATGTACAAGAAATATTAAGCCTGTTTTTCTTTTGATTTTTGATAGTGCTTTTCCCTAGTGGTGAGGTGTTTGTACTAACAAGGAAAAACTATTAAAGTATTATTTATAGAGGCTAATGAAATGTGCATGGTTCCATTTCATCCAATCGTGATGAAAGACTTGTCAAACATAGGCACCACCTGAATCATCAAGCTAAGGTTTGGAGAACAAGGTGGTAGAGTACAAAATATTAATTGGCTGGTGCTATGCTGCCTTTTCAAGAACTGTGCCACCGTGGTTACATGCATGAGAATGTTTTGTTCTTTCAAACATTCTGGAGAATGAGGAAGAAAGGAAATGAGTATTAGTCATCATTCATTTTGTTCCTGTTTTTGATTTGCAAATATATTCAGAACTTACAATACTATAGGTTTTGTTCCCTGAATGTAAAGCTGTGAACGGAGGTCCAAAAAACCCCGAAAACAAAACAAAAAAACCCCAAACAAGAAAAAAACCAAAACAACCCAGTACATTTTATTAACTCGTTTGTCACATTTCTTCTGGACACAACACAGAATTTTCTTTTGGCAGCAAATATCTGACACAAACTGTGCATAGGTGTAAGGGACATAAAATAAAATTTCAGTCTTACACTCACTCACAGATTCTGTTTGCAACCGATCAATAGTGCTCCAAAGCTCTCTTACCATGATAGGGCATATTCATCTGGTGAATCAGTTCTAGGAAGCAGTTAAGACTAATTTTATTGTACTGATTGTCCCAGTATACTGTAAAGACTTTGCTACTAAAAATTCTCATTACTGTGGTACTGGAATGATTGTCTTTGTTCTTATGTCTTCAAACTATAGTGAGGGTGATTTGTTTCAGGCGATTTATCCTCTATTAAAAGTCACTGAGCACAGTTAAGGATTTCTTGTAGACCATTAGGGTAACTATAAGCTCAGTTCAGACATCAGGCCACATTCTGGATACAGTGCATGTGCTAGAATTACAGGCTATTTGGAAAATAGACATACATCATCCTCCAACCATTGTCTTCTGCACTTTGAGTTTGGGGCATGACTTATTTTGATGGTCTGTTTTAAAGGTTAATGGAATCAGAAGGTATCGAGGAAAATACTGTTTCCTCTCCCCACCCAATAAAGTATTGGTAAGATACTGTTGAAGTATTGGTAAGACTTTCTTCTTGACCATTGAGATGTGGCCTCTAGCTACCCTTTTCCTCAGCTTTATCATGGTGGCTCATTCTTGCCAATGATAATATCCAACCCATTAGAAATTAATCTGAAGAGATTAGCAAAACCGGTCAGTTACAAAATATATTTTACAATTCTTAAGATGTAGCTGCACAGGAAGCAAAGAGATGGTTCTGTAGCACTGGCAGAATTTCAGATGGCAGATTAGTTTTGTGTTATATTGATAGTCTGGTTAATCTGGACTGTCTTCACTTAGTAGCTGGTGTGAATCCCTCCTGCTGAAAGAGAAATTTCGTGTTTCATAGATAAGCTTAGTCAATTTCAGAGCTGTGTACACTTGTGTTGGCAGGGAAAAATTTTGAGAAGAAAATGCTGTCTTCTCTGCTTGAGTTCTGTTCAGTATTGCTGTGCTGGGGTTTACCAGGACAAACACTGCTTTCTGTGAAACTGATAGAATAAGACTCTGAAAATGGGATTGGTGGTAGCTTTTTCACCCTGTCAAAAATTAATAACTTGGACTGCATTGGTTAAAGATTTGGTAATTCATAATCAGTACACCCATCCATCTATAAGGCTACACTGCAAACAAAAGCTGCCCAATGGATTTCAAAGTCCCCTGTCATATGTATTGCAAAGACCCAGGCATGGGGACCAAATGAAATCCCTTGTGGTTTGTATTCTGCATTAACAAAGAAGGCAATTAGAATGTTCAGGCTGGGACACTGCTTCCCGCATCTCCCATGGGCTGGGAATGGTGATCCCTGGACAACAGGAGCTGCAATTACCTGTACCCGCTGTTATGCAGGTAATTATAGTGGTGGGAGCCCACCAGGAGCTAACCCTGGTGGACCAGATCCAGCCTGCAGGCAGGTATTTGCCCATCCCTGGACTAGATAGTGCTCCAAGGAAATAGCCCACATTAAGATGGTCATCCCAGAAAAGGAATTGTGGCTTCTTTTTTCCTACCTTCCCTTGTTTCAGAGGAGCTAATAATTTTCTATTGGTCTGTATCAGGAACCCCTTTTCCTGACCTCTTCACACAGACCTGTACAGAGTAAAGCTAGTGTGCCACCCATACCATGCCTACTTCAAGTCTGCCTACTTGTGGGGGTATGTGTGCAGCAGACATGCAGCACTTTCCTATCTTGCGACAGCAAGACCCAAAATCTGGGTAGCCTCTGCAAAGCAAAATGCAATTATGATTCCCTCGTGTCCTGGTTAAGATGCACATTTCAAGGTACAAGCTGGGTTTTGTGGGTTTAGTGCTTTTGTGACTTTGCTAAAATGTAAATAATTTTTATTCTGACCAGTAACACTAAGATCTTTATTTCATAGCTACACGCTTGGAATCAATTTGTTAAGAAGTATGTGTGTAAATACAATTATTATTGGGAAAAATATTTTAAAGCCACTGATAGAGAAAATTACATGCACTGTGTACTTTACTGCTTGTGCATTTCCTGATTAAGCTGATTAAGACAAAGAAAACAAATTGAGATATGTCTCTTATGTAAAAGCATCCCCTATAATTCATGGGGCTATTGCAGGTGGTTGAAGGTACATTAAATCAACCCATACTACAGTATATTGATTAAGCTTCTGGGTTTTGATCAATAAGGCAAAATGTTGCTTTGAAGTAATTGAATGGATTAAAACACTCTCTTCTTCCTGGTGCTTGTAAATAAAAATCAAATAGCCTTCATGTAACATATGAACAATCTTGAGAAAGATTAAAAGCAACTATACATTTTTAATGTTTACTTTAAATGATGCCTTAGACATATAAGTGTCAGAAATGAGGGAATAGAGAAGAAGAACGATAAGATAGGACCAGTGTTACAAGAAGACGTAAGTGGTAATTTCTTCTGAACTGAGGCTTGAAATGTCTTAATTGATGATCCCAAAGTGGCGAGCCATAAACATCACAAACAGTGGGGAAAAATTACTAGATGATCATGAGCAGTCAGAAGGCAATCCACCTCCATCTCTGCAATCTCAGGTGTTCGCAATAGGATTTAACCACATTACTGAGTCTGTTCCTTGCTTGCATGTGCTGCATACATTTGATATATATAACTATGGCAATAGAGTTGCAAGAGTGTGCAACACTGTGGCTTAAGTATTACTGAATTTTCTGTTTGGGGTATTAGATCAAAAGAAACACAGAAAACACTCAGACTTCATCTAGTTCTAACTCACATTTTGGTTGCATCATTATTCACACAGACATGTTTAGAGTCTTGTTTACAAACTCAGTAAATTGACAAGTGATGCAGTTGCTGAAATAGGTATGGTTGTATTGGGTTTTGTAATCCATTGTTATGTTGTGCTCTTTGCAGATGTAGGGAATGAGCTAACAAAGAAGCAGGGTGATGAAGAAATAATGCCTCATGGCCAGAATTATAATGACAAAGAAAAGAAAAAACCCTATAAGGAATGTAACCATGATGAAGTTATTTGGCATAAATCATTCCAATTTTCTTATAAAAAGCTCTCTCTAGTTCAAATAGTCTTATTTGATTGTTCAGCAAATTGTAGACAAAAGTCCTTCGGTAGAGCTAATTTCTAAATATCCCCATGTATTAACAATGATACAAAACTCTTTTTCTTGGTTCATCTCTTCTAAATACTGTACTTACATAACGTGCATAAGTAAAAATGGATTGAAGAAATTGCTACTCAGAGAAGATTGACAGAATACTGTTATGATCTTCATGATATTTTAGTAAGTCTTTTTGAATTTCGTATACACAGTAATAAAGCCTTACATTTCTAACTGCTTTTTATGCAAAAATCCCAAAGTGTTTTACTAAAAGTAGTTAAATCTAACATCACCAATGTGTGAAAGCTAAAGAATAAGCAGATATCACTTTCCTCAGCAGTTGAACAAGAGCTTCTGGTGAATGTTATAAGTAACATCATTTAAGATAGAGATTTATCAAAATTTATTATCGTTAATGGACCTATTGACATTGATTTTAGTGATCAAGTTCCAAATGGTGAAGACTACACCCAATGGAAATTGCTGGTGTAGTTTTAAGAGGCAAAACTGTATACCCAAGCAAGAACGTGACCAGTTTGATGTCTGTGTTCTTACAAATAGTGCTTTAAAAGCTTAATATGACAAGTGGTAACAGAGTCTTGTCTGTGCCTCATTCATGATGATCTATATTAATGTAGCATGGCCTGCAAAGATGATGGTTTTTCTGTGAGAAGCTGAACATGCCCCTTCCCCCCCTCTCCCCAACTACAGTGCTCTCCTGGAGTGAGTTTATCATGACATTTGCTACTAAAACTGCTCAATTACACCAGCACAGAATATAATCCCTTCAGTACAATAATCCAAGCAATCACTTATGTGATGTTAAGTGGAGGATACAATTTCTCTTCAGCTCTGTGGGACTTCTTTACTACACATCATTGTGGTAAGAAAAAACAGCTCTCTTAAATAATGCTTTCAACCAATTCCTTTGCAAGGTTTTGGTATTAAAAATCTACTAAGTTTAAAAGTTTCATGTTGAAATGATGACAGACTTTCTAAATTTAACAAGTATAGTTTTTTCTTTAATTACTGCATAAATATAGAATGTCATCACTTGCAAAGGACAAATCCTCTGGTACCTTTGTCATCCCACATTTTTCTCTTATTTGGACCTGACTCTCAAAAGGTGCTAGAAGCTTGCTTACTTACACACCTCCAGCTTTCATCCAGAGTACCACATGCGATCCATTGTCTTATAGCCAAGAGCTAAAATATAGCCACATTGGATCCAATCCCTCAGACAGAGACTAACACTTACAGGGTCTCTATCAAGCATTCTTAAAACTACAGTACCCACCAGGAGAAGTGAAGAAACAAAGCCTGATAAAGCCAGGTGGATACCCAGAATTCACCTACTACAGGACAGAGCCAACAAAGAAAGCAACAGAATGCCACTGGCCATTACCTATAGTTCTCAGCTAAAACCTCTCCTACACTTTATCAAGGATCTACGACCTCTCATAGGGTACGTCTACATAGCAGGGCAAAAGTTGGAATAAGCTACACAACTTGAGCTACATCAATTGTGCAGCTTAAGTTGAAATGGCATAACTTGACTTTTGGTGCTGTCTACACAGCAGGAAGTCGAAGGAAGAACACTCTTCCTTCAACTTCCCTTACTCCTCGTAAAATGAGGGTTACCAGGGGTTGGAGTGAGAAGTCTCCAACTCACCATTATTTCAAAATAATGGCTTGCAGTGTAGACATGCCACATCAACTACATCAGCTATACCATCAAAGGTTCATTCACACACTCAGCTACTAATGTAATGTATGCCATCATGTGCCAGCAATGTATACCTCTTTGCCATGTACATCAGAAAAACCGGACTGTATCTATGCAAAAGAATAAATGGATACAAATCAGATATTAAGACTGGCAACATACAAAAAACAGTAGGGGAGCACTTTAATCTCCCTGGACACACAGTTTTGAACTTGCAAGTTGCCATTCTCAGGCCAAAAAAACCCCTTCAAAAGCAGACTGAAATGAGAAACTGCTGCGCTCGAATTCATATGCAAATTTGACACCCTGAAACAAGACTTAAATAGACACATGGGGCATGTTCTTTTTTTCCAAAAGAGGATATGCAAATTATGTGGGAATTTGCATATCTTCTTCCAATCTCACTTTTGAAAGAGGATCTTTTGAAAGTGAAAGTAGCCTGGACATGGTTTTTTTCAGGAAAAAAACCCTTTTTCAAAAAAACCATGTAAATCTCCTTTTTTAAGGAAGAGTGGTTTTTTCGACAGGGTTAAAAAAAAAAAAAACGTGTTCAGACTACTTTCACTTTCGAAAGATCCTCTTTTGAAAGTGAGATTGGAAAAAGATATGCAAATTCCTGTGGAATTTGCATATCCTCTTTCGAAAATTCTATGTGGTCTAGACATTGCCATGGAGTGCTTCTCATATGACAGTAGGCAATTTCCATTCAGTTACTTCTCACCACTTCATTTCTGTTGGAGATGAGCCACATCCACTCTGATTTAATTGGCCCTGATGTCACATCCCATATCTGTATCCCCTCCCCTTTTTAAAAAAAATTTCTCTTCAGCATCTGAGGAAGTGAGTTGTAGCTCACAAAAGCTTATGCCCTAATGAATTTGTTAGACTTTAAAGTGCCACTGGATTCTGTTGTTTTCATTGTGCTGTAGCTCAGTGCTGCCATATGAGAGACCCAAGTTCTCGTCTCCCTTTTGCTCTTCAGGTCAAAGGCCAGTGCTCCTGTGACAATGGCCCACCCCTGTTTTGTGGGAGAAGCCATGCTTTGCATTGTTCTGTGCAGGGGTGGGGAACCTTTTTTGGGTTGGGGGCTGCTGACCCACAAAAAATTCAGTCAGGGGCTACAAACAAGTGAGAAGCACACAAAAAAAACCCCCTCCAAAAACCTCTCACTGAGGCAGCCCCCAACTGAGAAGGAGAAAGGCATTCTTCACATTCTTCTTGTATACCAGAGCATTGTGGAGCCCAGGTAAGTAAATTTTGTGTGCTCCAGTCCTGTGAGGGGATGGCGGGGGTGGGGGACTGGAATGCCAATGCAGGTTCCACAATGCTGGGAAGAAGCCCCAAGCCTTGGGGGCTGGATTGAGGTAAGCCGGGGGCCACATCCAGCCCCTAGGCCTTAGGGTCCCCACCCCTGCTCTCTAGCAACCTGTGAACACTTAAAGCATTCTGTTGACCCCAGCAAAAAAGGATGGACCAATCATGCACAGTTGCTTTGAAACTTGGTTGGTCAGTGGTTCCAGTTGAAAAAAATGAGTGCCTCCACCCAGGACTTTGAGTGATAGAAGGGTGAGGGTGAGAGGCATCTTAACACTGAAAATGCAAAGTAATGCATATTGGAAAACAATTCCAACTATGCGTATAAAATGATGTGGACTAAATTAGCTGTTACCCTGAGAGAGAGAACTTGGAGTGACTATGCATAGTTCTCTGAAAACATCCACTCAGTGTGCAGCAGCAATCAAAAATGGAAACACTGCTGGGAATCACTAAGAAAGGGATAAAGAATAAGACCAAGAATAACTTATTTTTGCTATATAAAACCATGGTACGCCCACATCTTGAATACTGCATACAGATATGGTTGCCTCATCTTAAAAAAAAAAAAAATCTTAGCATTGGAAAAATTGACTTAAAATTATGCTTTTTCTGCATAAAAACTCATTTTAGGAGCTAGATTTAATTTATCCTTTCATCCTGTAGCTGCAACATAGTGCTTTTTATATGGTATAGTGCTATTACCATGGAGTCTGAAGACAAGACTCACTTCTGCATTTAGTTTTGGCTGGATGCAGTGTAGCAGAAAAAGCTATCTATTACTTCAGCTTCTTTACCAGCTCCTAGGCACAGGTTAGAGTAGCATGGGGCCTTCTCTAACTTATGCCATTTGGCAATGGTTCTTAGTAGACCATATTAGGTAGGATTGTATATCATACTTTGGCCACAGCCTCCTTTCATGTCCTGACCCTCATGATGGGGGCTGCAAGGACAGAAAGGAGGATAGACTAGGAACCCTCAATTCTGGCTTTGTCAGCTATGAATTTCCCAGCATGGAAGGATTCCAAAATTTATAGATGCCATGTAAGGGATAGAACAGTTATTCAGAGACTTTTATTGACAAAGTAATTTAAAAACTCCAAATCAATATTTTGCAAAGCCTTCTTTATGAATTTTTGTGACCATATGAATGAGGAGTCTGCACCTTTAAAATCTATCTATTGTCAGTCCCAAATTATGAAGGCTCATAGGGCTTGCTTTACTTATTGTACGTGTGCAAAGGATTAGGGATTTGCATATACTCAAGGCTAGAAAGACTTCTGTTGCGGCCCATCCATTCTGAAATTGGTGTTTTTTTTTTAATGCATGTATATGCGTGTTTCCAAAAGTAAGTGCCAATAAAGAAGGCTTGGACCTTGTGCCTCACCTTGTGAAAATCAGTCCCTTAAAAATAATAATACTTATTACAGAAGTTATAGGCTAGAAAAGAAGGCAGGTTCAGTGATTTGCATGCTAGAAGAATTGGATTTGATTCCCTGGTCTGCTCCTAATTTTCTAGGTAATCACAGATGAATTAGTCAGATATTTAGAAGTATTTAGGTGTTCTAAAATGCAGATTAGATACAAAGAAAGGTTTTCAAAAGCACTGAGGTACATAACTGCAGTTGGGAATCTGTGCTTCAGTCCTCCTATATAAAATGGGTAGTACAGCATTTCCCTATGGGTTTTGGGAGGATATAATTGTGAGGCATAAGTGTGATATACCTGGTACCAGACACCATGGAAATAGGGACTATGAAAGCACTTAGAAGGCTATGTTTTAGGTTATTTATCATTAAAACAATTACGCAAAATATTCTAATATTAAAAAGCAACTAATTACCTATAGAACTGCCTTAAAACACCTTTGCCCCAGTGGCTAATAACATTCCTTCATATAATACAGTTATATAATAGAATAATTATTTTCTTAGATCAGCAATCTACTTCTAAATTACAAAAAGATGCAGCTCTTTGTATAGGAGTTGGGTGTGTCTGTCAGAAGTTCACTGACTTACCCTGTTAATCAGAGATAAACCAGTCTCCTTGTCTAAAATGTGTTGTATTTAAAAATGTTTGGAGCTGTACTTTTATATCAAAATACTGAAGGAAAACACAGGAAAGCAGCAATTTTGGCATGTTCATAACTGCTTTAGACTGGGTTACTTCCCAAGATTTACAGGACAAAATGTACTTTCTACACAGTTTAAAAAGGATCCAATCCTGTGAGGTGCTGAGTGCCTTCTGAAAAGTACTGAGACTCCTCATCTATGAGGTTACTCAATGGAATTGAGTTCCCAGAACAATACACATTCAAAATGTTTTTTTGTTGTCTAGGCAGTGCTGTGTCTGCAGTGATTATAACACAATCATTCTTTCAAACAAAGCATCTAGTCATTAGAATTTTTTGCTGGGAAATCACATCTGTTGGCTTCTGTTTGCAATATGTGAGTAATTTACAATTTCTGTACGTTTTCAGACTGCTAGTACAAATCTATTTTTACTTCAATTGGCCAAAACTGTTTTGACTGTGATTAGGAATTATTTCAGCATACAAATCTGTACAGCTGGACTGTGCACAACAGCAATAACTTAGATGAAGCAACAAAAGGCTGACATGAGCAACTTTACTGTAGCAATGAAGTGTTTGATTAAATAAATAAATTATTAGGCAGTGGTCATTATGAAGCAAGAGCATTTGTACAGGGGATATCAGACAGAATTAAAATCTGATTAGAAAAACAATGATATGAAATACATCCTTGCCACAAACCATTTTGACTTCCAAATAGGAGAATAGTACCAGAGTTGCCAACTGCTGAAAATGATTTTTATGGAGAGTATAGAAAAAAATTACAGACAAACTGTATTATGGACACATTCTTGCATAATATAAAGATGGCTCAAAAAGACAAAAATGGGCAATATTCCACAGGCATGTGGACACAATCCTGGGCCAAAACCATCCCCCTCCAGGCTCTCCTCTCATCCTGGGAGGGGACTTCTAAGAGTTGCTCACCCAGTTGGGAGCACGTGTTGCCACCAGTGACAGCCCCTCTGTGACTTACGGGTTGGGAGCATGTGGGAGGCTGCTATGTTTGGCCTGCTGTACCCCATCCCCTGCCACCCCCCCCGACTGCAGAGAACTTGGCAGAGGGTGTGTGCTGTACACATGCCCACCAAAAGTTGCGCTGTACTGATGCTAATGATGCTGAAGAAGAGTTCAAAGCCAGAGAAGAAGATAAGTCCCCTCCAGCCAGCAGCATATCGCAGGGAGCCCCTGCCAGGAGAATCCCCCTGTCTGCCTCTATCCTATAGCTGCCCTACAGTACCAAGGGAGAGGGACTTCTCAATTCTGCTGCAAAGCTTGGTGGGTTGTTTTTTAAAACTAATATCTAAATGTTTATCAGTGTTACAGACAGGTCCAATTTTAGCTCTTCTTACGCACTATCTGTGAATTTACTGATGGTTGGTATCCCTGAATGGTATTCACCTCACTGAAAGCAATTAGGTGGTGCACGCTTAATTTTCTGTTTCGAGGTATAAAAATATTACAGGTGGTGTTGGTGACGACAACAACAGTAATACTCATAAGACACATGTCGTGAAGATTTCCAAGTACTTACACTTTACAGATCCATTATAAACTGTTGATTTAAACTCACTGACTGGAGAAAGGTCAAGAGAGGGCCAAGAATGCAATGGGAGTGGAGGAACTCGTATCTTGCATTGAAGAGTTCAGCCCTGCAGTAGCTGCTGTAGCAGATCCACAGAGGAGAAAAATATGGGAAGTAATCAATGACTAGGATGAAATACTAACAATTCCATAAGGCTGTAGTAATGGCCAGGAAAGGACTGAGGAAAGGGGCCTTTAAAGGTAAGGTAAAGGAAAAGTATCTGTTCACACTCACTCAGGACACCTCTACCTAGAGATAAGATCGACCCCCTGGAGGTCGATCTTCTAGTGTTTGATATAATGGTTCTAATGTAGTCCCGTAAATTGAACACTGAGGGCAGCCCCTGTCAGCATCCATGTCGTCTCATTCTGCAAGAGGCAAGGGAAGCTGACATAGTGTGGATGCCACAGCGGCTCGGCTTTAGGTGGCTCGGCTTTAAGTGGTTCCAGCATTTTGCATAACGGGATGGCATACCTTAAGCCAACCTGCCTGTTCTTGTGTAGACCTAGGCTCAGTGGGCAAGTTCTCCTTGTGTCCTTCCACCAGTGCTGGATACATGATATGGCCTCATCTGTAACCTTGGTGAGATCTTCCATGGTGCACTTTTCTTCCAGGAGCTAATAGACCAAGGGATGTTTCACTGCTGTCATATCTGCCTGGGTCTTTGAAATAGTCTGACTTCTGCACATTGACTTTTGACATCCCAACTCTTGTTTGGAAGCAATTGAAACATCTCCAGACAAACCAATCCTTCTCTGTCTATGGGACATTCAGCAATGTCAGTGTGTGCTTTGACATCCTTATTAGGTATTGTGAACTGTATGTGCCACATAGAAAAGCTGGTGTGCTGCCCTGGCAATGAGGGATGAGGAATCTTCCCCCAAAGGTGGAGAAAAGAACCCAGGCACCCCTGAGAGGATCATGACTATACTTCTAAGAGGAAATGGAGGATGGTGGTGACCGAGGACTTCCCTTTAAAGGGGATAGAGACATCCATCTTCCAGCATCATGTGACATCCTGGAAGTTGTGCTACCTGATGTGGCCTGCATTCAAGATACTAAGGAAGGATTACAGAGGATCATCTGGCTCTCTGACAACTACTCCATGCTGCTCATCCATTGTGGGTACTAATGAAAATGCAAGGTGTTACCATGAACAGATTAGAAGTGACCACAGTGTTCTGAGTGTGAGAGTAAAGGAGCTGGAGGCACAAGTAGTGGTCTCTTTGGTCAAGGATAAGGGCCCAGGTGGAGACAAACATCGTAGAGTGAATTTATGACTGTGGATGGTATCACTAGGGGGCTTCAGCTTTCTCAACCATGGGATTGTGTTCCAAAAAGGATTGCTAAGCAGTAATGGGTCCACCTGTCAAGGAAAGGAAAGAGTATCTTTGGATACTGACTTGCTAGCCTAGTGATGTAGACTTTAAACTTGAGACAAAAACCACAGATAAGTCCAGAACGTGGAGACCTGAGTGAAAGATTGGAATCTGGTGGCGGGGGGCATGCACAATCATAGTAGGGACAAATGAGAGACTAGAGGCAACATCTTAGCTGTCTGTACACTAATGCAAGAAGTATGAGGAATATAAAGAAAGAACTAGAAATACTAATCACAGTTAGTGATGATGTAATTGGCATCACAGAGGACTTTGTAGGATAATTCACATGACTGGAATATTGGTATAGAAGGCTACAGCTTGTTCAGGAAGGATAGGCAGGAAAAAGGATGTATATCAAAGATGTGTACAGTTGCATTGAGTTTAAGATAGAAGTGGTAGGTAGATCTGCTGGAAGTCTGGGTAAGGATAAAAGGGGTAAAATACCAAGATGATGTCATGGTAGAACTTGAAGGACATTACTATAGACCAACTAACCAGGAAGAAGAGGTGGATGAGGCTTTTTTAAAAACAACTAACAAAATCATCCAAAGCATAAGATTTTATGATGATGGGGAATTTCACATACACAAACATCTGTTGGGAAAATACAGCAGGGCACAGATTATCCAACACATTCTTGGAAAGCATAGAAGACAATTTTTTATTACAGAACTTAGAGAGACCAACTAGGAGAGAGGCTGCTTAGAATCTGAGTCTGAAAAATAGTGAGGAATTAGTTGAGAATTTGAAGGTAGCTTGAATAATGACAGTAATCATGAAATTATAGAATTTGTAGCCCGCAATTGTGGGTTACTATAACCAATTACTCATCCCAAGGTGAGGATTTACACTTACTTTAACCTGTGAGTTAAAGTGAGTGCCCAAGATGGCTGCTGTTGAGCAGTTATCAATAGAAGGGGGACCCCACAATGCATGGCAGAGATTATATAATGTTCTTTCTACAATAATTACAATTATCAGCCATCTAAACAAAGCTCATACTGTAATATGGTAAAGGAGAGAAAGAGAACATTACAGGATGCACTACTCATAACATGCCTTGCAGAAATACTTGACATATTAGTCCTTATCTTCACTGTCATCATCACCACTAACCTCAGGGGTTCTCATCCTGGCATTTCTCCTACACCAGTGTGCGCAGGCTGGGATACAGCTTTTATGATGTGTTAAAGTAATGCCCAGTGGGTTCATACATATTTATGAAAACTTAACCCTTTTGAATGTCCACTAATTTGATTTTGGTGTGCTCCATTTTTTATAGGTTAACTCATCAGTCTCCTTTATACTCCTTACAATTTGCGTCTCTTTTTATCACCTTAACAGCTGGTTACCTCAAGGAAGTCTTCATCATTTCAGGCCAGCTAAAAATGGTCATTTAGTGATGCTTTCTGATCTCGCATAGATATTATCCAAACTCAACAGCTATTTTCAAAACATCAGCATATCACAAAAACTCACGCTCAGCAGGTTTATTATTAACCTGCTTATGCTAATTTATTCTAGGTCCAGATTGGCTTAACTAGGAAATCTGCAATATGCACTAGGCATTTACACATTACAATATCTATAAGTAGCAACTGATGACTCTGAAAAGGTGAAGATGTTAACAGGAAAGAAGAGAAACCTTGAAACTTCCCCACTCCAAGACACCCTGCTGAGAGATGGGGTAAAAATTCATGTAGCAATCAGTGGAGAGAATAATCTGTTTAATTTTTTGTTCATTCGGTAATAGAAATAAAGTCCAAATGTTTGCTACAGATATGGAACTGATCCAGATTCCTAGAGCTGAACAACTGTAAGATATGGGCAATCTGGATCCGAATTTCATGGTTCTGTCCCATCTCAATATTTTGGTACTGAACTAACAATTGTACTCTGCTTCTTTCCCCACTGCAATTAAAAAAAGTTGGTATGTTGTTAATCATTCTTATTTCCACTATATTGCAATATATTTCACTCATGTAAATTTGAAAAGTAATTCTGTCTGATTGTGCAGTGACTAAAATTCTAAAAATTACTGTTTTTTAGAAAAAGTCTGAGGGGTAACTGTGTTAGTCTGTAACTAAAAACACCGAGTAGTCCTGTGGCACCTTAGGAGTATGTCTACACAGCAGCGTTATTTCAGAATAGGCTATTTCAGAATAAAAATGCCAAAATAGCTTATTTCGAAATAGCGCATCTACACTACAAATGCCCATCGAAATAGCGCTGAGCTATTTTGAAATAGAGCATCTACACTGATTGGAGCCTTAGTTGCATTTAAAGCCCGCTGGAAGCACTTCAGGCAGGGCATCAGGACAGCAGTCACTTCCTGAAGCTGCTTCCTGGGGCTATGTGAGGCTGATGCGTAAAGGGACCCCCCTGTACAGTCGTGACTCAGGCTCTTCTCCTTTGCGTACCTCCTTGAGGCACAGCAAAGCCTTTTCACTGCTTGCTCTGGTTGCCTTAGCAGACACCACAGCACTTCTGCCATGGAGCTGGACCTGCTGCAAAATAGTCTCCAGCTCCTGGACCTCACGATGCATCTCCTGGTGCAGTTTTTGCAGGCTGCTCTCGTGGCACTGCAGAATCTGGACCCGCAGCTCCTTGCGGGGCATCTCCTCACCTCTCTCCATGTGCTGCTCATGCAGCAAAACCCCTCCTGCTCTCCCCTGTGCACTGTGCACCAACGCTTCTGGCAAGTGGACATCAGTTCTGACTGGTGGGACCAGATCATCACGGAGCAGTAGGATGACCAGCAATGGCTCCAGAATTTCCTCATGCGGAAAGACACCTTCCTGGAGCTGTGTGAGTGGCTTGCCCCTGCCCTCAGGTGATGGGACACCCACATGAGACCCACCATCCTCCTCCAGAAGCGGGTCGCCATTGCACTGTGGAAACTCACTATGCCAGAAAGCTACTGCTCCGTGGGGAATGAGTTCAGCATGGGAACATCAACATTCATGGTCATACAGGTATGACTCTCTTAATGTTATTGGGAAGGTGGTGAATTGCTGGAATGGGATTTCCTAGGGAATGGTGGTGTGGTGATGGAAGCTCCCTTCCCTGGAGATTTTCCAGTCCTCCCATCACAAAGCCCTGCTGGGGTTTGGGGGAAGTTGGGTTGGCCCTGGTGTGTGGGGAAAAGAGGGTTGGGCTCGGGGACCTCCTGAGGGCTCTGGCAACCTTGTGATTCTCTGTTTGTCTCCTCCTACAGGTGGTGAGGGCCATCAACACCATCCTCGTGTGCCAGCTCATCTTCCTGGGTGATGTGGACTCCATCACCAGCTTTGCCACTATGGACTTCCCCAAATGCAGGGGGGGCCATTGAAGCCACCCACATCTCCATCTGGGCCCCTGACCACTGGGCATCTAACTACATACAATGGGAAGGGGTACTTTTCCATGGTCCTGCAGGCCCTCGTGGACCACCGAGACTGGTTCACTCACATCAGCATTGAGTGGTCAGGGAAGGTGTATGACACTTGCCTCTTCAGGAACTTCAGCCTCTTCCAGAAGATGCATGCTGCACTTTTTTCCCTGACTGCAGCATCAGGGTCGGGGACATGGACATGCCAATGTGCATCATGGGGGATGCTGCCTACCCTGTACTCCCCTGGCTTATAAAGCCCTACACCAGACCCCTTGATGAAAGCAAGGAAAAGTTTAATGCCAGGCTCAGAAGGACCTGCAGTGCGGGGTAGGGCGCCTTTGGGCATCTCAAAGGGAGATTCCACTGCCTCCTCACCCACCTGGACCTCGGTGAGTGGAACGTCCCCCAAGTGGTGGTGACGTGCTGTGTCCTCCACAATATTTGTGAGAATAAGGGGGAGACATTCCTGCTAGGGTGGGGGGCAGAGGCCAACTGGCTCACCAGGGCTTTTGAGCAGCCACGCATGGCTGCCTTTCGGTAGGCCCATCAGGAGGCTGTGCACATCTGGGAGATTGTGAGGGAGAGTTTCAGACAAGGACACCTGAAAGACACTTCGCTGGGCCTCCCCACTACGGGCCTGTGCATTGCTTCTCTGTGCCTTTCTTCCCACACCCCTCCCCTCAACTTCCCCTGCTGATAAAATAAACCAGACCTTTTGTTTTGAACCCAGCAACTCTATTTTTTGTTTAATTTGGGGGTAATTGTAAATGAGGAGGGACTGGGGAAAGAAAGTGGGAGGGGGGAGGAAGGAGAAGGAAGAGGGGAGATGGGAGAGGCAATGCACAGGGCTGGGGCTGGGAGTGGAACCTGCCTGGGGTGGTCCCATTGCCTCATGTGCGGGGCCCTTGGCAGCTGCGGGAGGTGAAGGGGGTAGAAACTGGAGCGGTGGAAGCAAGACTGGGAGGGTGGCTGCTTGACTGCTCAATGGCAGTGACAGGTGGTTGATGACAGCTGTGTATGCCATGCATGTGCTGTGGGTCTCTTGTGCCAGCTCCTGCCAGGTGGTGCGGTGAAGTTCCTGGTGCACTTCCCACCACTGGTCCTGCTGCTCCAGAGACCACTGGAGGCCACGCAGGTAGGCAACGTGTTCCCTCTCCAAGTCCCCATGGGCTCGTCTGTGGTGGCGGCACCCACAGGGTTGGGAGGCTGGCATGGGAGGTGTTGTGAGGGCCTGACTCACAGCTGGTCCAGCTGTGAAGAACAAAGACAGTCAATCATCCCAGGAGACAGGGTGCATGAAGCCCAGCCCTCATCTCTCAGGCAACACTGAAAGGTCTTGGGTCAGACAAAGTCAATGTGCTTGGAGCAAGGCCATCTGTGGCCTACACAGCAGGCCCCTTCCCACAGGGACACAGATATCACCCGGGGAGAACCTTGCTACCCCCCCATCCTGGGGACAAGCTGGCATGGGAAGGGGCCAGCCAGGTCAGGAGCTTGTGGGCAGGAGGGGGCAGCTCGACTTCCCTCCATGCCGTGCACACGCTGGGTTCAGCAGAGGAAGCGTCCTGCAAGGAGACAACTTCTATCCCTGTCCACTGGAGGAGACGGCAGCAGGGTGTTGGGGAAGGTGAGTGTAAGCAGCAGATGCCATGTGCTGGGGAGGGTGCTGCTGGGGTCCCTCCATTTCCTCCCCCTCCCAGCAGCTCCTCTAGCAGGGGCTTGGTGCCCTCTGACTCGCCGCGCTTGCCCAGGAGTGCATGCTTTCCCCAAGAGAGAGGGCATGCCCATGCACCACGTGTGGCACCGCTGTGTGTGTGTGTGTTCCTGACTCCATCCTCCTCAGTGGTGGCTTGTGGTGGGAGAGTGTCCCACCACGGAGTTGGGAGTAAAGTGGTGTTGCCAGAAACCCTGTGAGCAGGAGTACAAGGGTCCTCTGAGACAGCATCATTGAGGCTGTTTGCTCTGGACTGGCACTCCACGTGCACCCATGTGCACAGGCTGCTGTGCGATCCCCAGGCCAAAAAGACTAAGTAAGAAGTGTGCAGCCCCTCGTCACCTCATGGCCTCCATTCTCCCCACTGCCCCTGTGTGTGTAGGGAAAGTAATGGAACTCACCTGATGGACCTTCCCTGGCTTCATCTGATTCATGGGCAACATCCTGGCAGGGTGGTACCGGTTCTAGGAACTGGCTGAGCTCCAGGCTGGTGGGCATCGTGGATTCACTGGCCTGCTCCTCCTCCTCCTCGGCCACAGGCCTGCCCTCCAGGAAGGTGACAAGGGGATTATCCCATCCAGAATCCACAACAAGAGTGGGGAGAAGGTACTGAGCTCCCGCCCAGGATGCAGGGGAGCAGGTCTGGGGTGCTGCCCCTGAGCAGGAGCTAGCACTCCCTGGCTTTAGTTTAGGCCTGCCTGAGCTCCTGGGTACATGTATCCCCTCTGGCCCAGGCTGTTGGAGGTTAGCTTTATCTCCCCAGATCTCAATGAGATCCAGAATCTCCACACCACTCCAGGATGGGGCCTGTCTCCTCCGCTCCTTGGCATGGGCTTAGAAGCTGCCTGCAGCTGTGCTTGCAGCCATGGGGGGGCTCAGGTGGTTTGCTGGGGTCTGCCATGGCAGCAGGGAATGCAGAGCTGGGCACTGCTCTGTGCCACAGTGCTAGCAGGGCTCATATCGTGCCACAAACTGTTTCCTCTGAGCCTGCAGCTTTAAGGGCTGCAGGGGAAGGGGATCTATAGAGTTCTGATGAGTGTGGACAGAAGGGCCACCAGGGCACCTGTGGGAAGCCCTGGAGGCCACTTACCATAAAATCTCGAGTATAATGCGCACTTATGTATAATGCGCATCTGCGTTTTAAAGGTCAAAATTCTTGAATAAACTAAACTCTTATCTATAATGCGCACCCCCATTATACTTGAGATTTTAAGGTATGCATAGGAAGGAAGGGGCTCGCACCTGCCGCGGGGTCCCCCTGCCCAGCTGAGCTCGCACGCGCTGAGCTCACGCCTGCCGCAGGATCCCCCTGCCCAGCTGAGCTTGCACGCGCTGAGCTCACGCCTGCCGCAGGATCCCCCTGCCCAGCTGAGCTTGTGCGCGCTGAGCTCGCGCCTGCCGGCCCCACCCCCCAGCCCAGCCCATGCCTGGCTCCCTCCCCCCGCCCCTGCCCAGCTCGTGCCCGCCAAGGGTGAGTTTAAAACTTTTTAAAAAAACCTCCTATAGATAATGCGCACCCTGACTTTGATGCTAAAAAAAACCCGGGAAAAAAGTGCACATTATATTCGAGATTTTACGGTATTTCAAAATAACTCCAGTTGCCCCATCTACACACACCTTATATCAAAATAACTATTTCAAAATAGGTGGTGTTCCTCACAAAATGAGGGTTACAGAATTTGGAATAAGATGCCTGTTATTTCAAAATTATTTCGAAATAACAGCCTTGCTGTGTAGATGTTCACTTTGTTATTTTGAAATAATGCTGCTGTTTAGCCATGCCCTTAGAGACTAACAAATTAGATAGATATATCTCTTTACACACACAATAGTATTGTGAGATTTCCTGGGCAAAACCCACTTCCTCAGATGAGCTAGAGTGGAGCAAGCTCATCTGAGGTGGTGGGTTTTGCCCACGAAAGTTCATTCATGATCTCTATCTATCTATTATACTATATTTATGCACACAAAGTATATATAGTATACTTTGTGTGTGTAAATATATATATTTTACACTAAGGTATTCTATATGATATATATATATATATAGACGATATATATATCTATATAGTATCATGAGCTTTGTATAGCACCAAAAGCTCATGATACTATATATTTTTGTTAGTCTATAATATGCCACAGGACTACTCATTGTTTTTAGCAAAGTTCTTCTTACAGGCAAAACTGCGACATGCATTTTAGCAAAGCCAATAAAACTTTGATGAGCATTGCACTCTGGAAGACAGTACACTATTATTGTGAATTAATGTCCATTTGAAGATGCACACTATAGTATCTATTTTGTTGACTTGGCTTTTTCTTTTCTGAAATGCAATGTAATTTTTCAAAATTGCTTGTGAATTGTCTTATAAAACCAGTTGCAAATTTACCACAATTATGGACTAGTAATTGCCCAGGCTATATTTCTGCCTGTGGTGAAATACATTCTATCCATGTAATGTTTCACAGCACAGCAATTTGTTGTTTAAGGTTAAACATAAATAGTGGCATTTTTCATCTTAAATTGCATTACATTCTCTTTTATTTGGATGCTTTTCTTACTGAGAGTAAAATCATGTTTTTTTCTGCTTGCAAAAATAAAGCATCTCCCACAAGTTTCCTCTTCCTCCTCCACACATTTGCTCATTTAAATTTCATTAGTTGATTTTTAAATCGATTAATCTTATTTTTGATAAAATAAGATTAGATGGATGGCAAAAATGTATTGTTTGTTTGCAAGGAAGAATGTTCTTAGAGGGTGAATATTAACAATGGTAGAAAGTGGCTTTTGTTTTTCATGTTTTCCTTTGCTGTGACAAAGTCATTGTTCAGTTTTTCCAAATTCATAGGCGGTATGGAGCTAAATCCTCTAATGCTCTATTCACATGCCCTTGAGCTTAAAACACATCTAATCAGTGCAGGTGCATAGATTTTTGGTCTCCAGAAGCCAGTGATTTGTTCTTTTGCTATCGGATTTTCATGTTTTCTCTCTTCTTATATATAAAATACAAAATAAAATGGTAGAGCAGATTGGTATGAAGGCTTTGGGTGAAATCCTAGCTTTATTGAAGTCAGTGGCAAAACTCTCTAGCTACGTCTACACTGGCATGATTTTGTGCAAGAACTCTTTTGCGGAAGAGTTCTTGTGCAAAAACTCTTCCAGAAGAGAGCGTCTACACTGGCATGTGCCTTTGTGCAAGAGATGTGCTTTTGTGCAAGAGCATCCATGTCAGTGTAGACGCTCTCTTGCGCAAGAAAGCTCTGATGGCCATTTTAACCATAGGGCTTTCTTGCGCAAAAAATTCTTGTTGCCTGTCTCCACTGGCCTCTTGCGCAAGAACAGTTGCACAAGAGGGCTTATTCCTGAGCGGGAGCATCATAGTTCTTGCGCAAGAAGCACTGATTTCATACATTAGAACGTCAGTGTTCTTGCGCAGGAACTCGTGGCCAGTGTAGACAGGCAGCAAGTTTTGGCGCAAAAGCAGCTGCTTTTGCACAAGATTGCGCCAATGTAGACACAGCCTCTTTGTCTTTAGTGAGACCAATAGTTCACTCTTTCTTGCCAGGACTTTAGGATGACAGCCTTATTTAAGAATGAAGCCATGAATGGATTCTATAGGTCATCCCAAATTCATGACAAATGCTCTGTCATATACCATGTATATGCTAAATACTTTACAGAAGTAATATGTGAATTTATTTTAAACTTGTTATCTGATGGTTGATATTGTGATAGCAACGATGCTATATAAAAACAGATGTTCTGCTATTGGAAAAGGGTGCAGCTACATGGACTTCAGTGTAGTTATCCCTAATTACACCAGCAGAGACTTTTACCCAGTGTTACTAGCAGGATTTCTACCATCAGGCTAAAATCCAAAAAACATTTACTAGGCAAGACCATGAGAAGTACCATGTGGTAGGTTGTAATTATTTGCAGGATAAAATTTGTAGATTGTACAAGGCCTCAAAGTGACGTGTTATACAATGGATGCCTTATTACATACTGGTATGGTATGGGGATGTCCAGAGATGGATACTGCATGCTGATGATCAGTTAATTTAAAATAGGAGCTGACCCAAACCTCAGTTTAAGGGTGCAATTTTGACACCATTTAAATCAAAGCAAAGCTCCCTTTGTCTTGTGGCCAGTACCGCACTTCAGAATCTCTCAGGTAGTAACTTAATTTTTTAATGCTCTTCTGAATGTCCTGCTTTTATAGTTATGCAGTTGTATAAGTTGTATTGTAAAGTGTACAAAATATTAAAATTAAAACCCATGAAGCAATGGAAAGTAGGACTTCTCTTTCCTGAGAAGGCTGCCCCTAGTGCTAGCCAGGAATTTGTATCCTATCATGGGGAAGAGTGGATGGTGGAGCGTACAATGAGCTATGCTGTTGATCGTGAGACTCAAACTGTTGTGTTCAAGATGTGTTAATGATTTTACACTCATTTTGTTCAATGCTGAAAACATTCCTTGCCAAATCTGAATAGTTGGTTGCTTGACATTTCAATAATTTAGCATATTAATTCTTTCCACAAGCTGCACAGTGCTGTAACTTCAACATAGTTGTTTCATCAATATGGAAACAAGCTCTTTGGGCACTTGCAAACTAATGATAGCCCTATTTAGTTATTTACAACAACAGCCCCCTCCAACTTGTTAATGTTCTCAGAGGTTAACCATTAACATCCCTAACTGACTGGATCCAAGAAGAAACAGTGGAAGGCGAATGGATTTATGTTGTGGGGTGGCAGGACTTGAGGAAAGAATGAATTTAAAAGGTCGTAGAGCAGTTTTTAAACTAAGAGGTGGGGGAAAGCCGATTGGTGCGGGGGAGCACCTGGATCGGACGGAGACTTCTCTTACACGAGGCTCCATAGGTAGGGATTCCCTAGAAGTTAGTCAGATAGGGAACGTGGGAAATAATATATGGGCAAGATCAGATGTGAAACAATCGTGCATAAAAAAATCCAATGTGTCTGTGAAAGGCGGACATATAAATAGTGGTAGTTTTCTAACATGCTTTTACACTAATGCTAGGAGTCTGTCTAATAAGATGGGTGAACTGGAGTACCTCATATCAAAGGAGGAAGTTGACATAATAGGCATCTCAGAAACATGGTGGAATGAGGACAATCAGTGGGACACTATCATACCGGGATATAAATTATATCGGAAAGACAGAACAGGTCGTGCGGGTGGCGGAGTGGTACTATATGTGAAGGATAATATAGAATCAAATGAAGTAAAAATCGTAAAGGAATCAAAATGTTCCATAGAATCATTATGGATAACAATTCATTCCTCTAATATGAATATGGCATTAGGAATATATTACCGACCACCTAACCAGGACAGTGATAGTGATGCTGAAATGATAAGGGAGATTAGAGAGGCTACCAAAATAAAAAACACAGTAATAATAGGAGATTTCAATTATCCCCATATTGATTGGGTGCATGTCACCTCAGGACGGGATTCAGAGATTAAATTTCTTGATGCCTTAAATGACTGCTTCTTGGAGCAGCTAGTACAGGAACCCACAAGGGGAGAGTCGATTCTCGACCTAGTCTTGACTGGAACGCAGGATCTGGTCCAAGAGGTAACTGTTACTGGACCGCTTGGAAATAGTGACCACAATATAATAACTTTTAATATTCCTGTGTTGGGAAGAACACCGCAGCGGTCAAACACTCTGGCATTTAATTTCAAAAAGGGGAATTACACTAAAATGAGGAAGCTAGTTAAACAGAAACTAAAAGGGAGAGTAATTAAACTAAAATCCCTGGAAGCTGCATGGGAACTGTTTAAAGACACCATACTAGAGGCCCAACTTAAATGTATACCCCAAATAAAAAAACACAGTAAGAGACCTAACAAAGAACCACCATGGCTAAACAGCCATGTTAAAAAGGCAGTGAAAGAGAAAAGGGCAGCTTTTAAAAAGTGGAAGTCAAATCCTAGTGAGGAAAATAGAAAGGAACATAAACACTCCCAAATTAAGTGTCATAATGTAGTAAGAAAAGCCAAAAAAGAGTTTGAGGAACAGCTAGCCAAAAATTCAAAAAATGATAGTAAAATGTTTTTTAAATACATTAGAAGCAGGAAGCCCGCTAAAAAAGCAGTGGGGCCCTTGGATGATAAAGATATAAAAGGAGCGATCAAGGAAGACAGTGCCATTGCGGAGCGATTAAATGATTTCTTTGCTTCAGTCTTCACGGCTGAGGATGTTACAGAGGTTCCTAAATCTGAGCCAGCCTTTTTAGGTGACAAATCTGAGGAACTCACTCAGATTGAAGTGACATTAGAGGAGGTTATGGAATTAATTGATAAGCTGAATAGTAACAAGTCTCCGGGACCAGACGGCATTCACCCAAGGGTTCTGAAAGAACTCAAATGTGAAATTGCGGAGTTATTAACAGTGGTTTGTAACCTATCCTTTAAATCCACTTTGGTACCAAATGACTGGAAGATGGCCAATATAACACCAATATTTAAAAAAGGCTCTAGAGGAGATCCTGGCAATTATAGACCGATAAGTTTAACATCAGTACCAGGCAAATTAGTAGAAACACTAGTAAAGAGTAAAATTGCAAGGCACATAGAAGAGCACGAATTGTTGGGCAAAAGTCAGCATGGTTTCTGCAGAGGGAAGTCGTGTCTAACTAATCTGTTAGAATTCTTTGAAGGGGTTAATAAACATGCGGACAAGGGGCACCCAGTGGATATAATATACCTAGATTTCCAGAAAGCCTTTGACACGGTCCCACACCAAAGGCTTTTACGTAAATTAGGTGATCATGGGATAGGAGGAAAGGTCCTTTCATGGATCAAGAATTGGTTAAAAGACAGAAAACAAAGGGTGGGAATAAATGGTAAATTTTCACAATGGAGGAGGGTAACTAGTGGTGTTCCCCAGGGGTCAGTACTGGGACCAATCCTGTTCAACTTGTTCATCAATGATCTAGAAAATGAGGTAAGCAGTGAGGTGGCCAAGTTTGCAGATGACACAAAGTTGTTCAGGACAGTCAAAAGCAAAAGGGATTGTGAAGAACTACAAAAAGATCTCAGCAAACTGAGTGATTGGGCAGCAAAATGGCAAATGAAATTTAATGTGGGTAAGTGTAAGGTAATGCATGTTGGAAAAAATAACCCAAATTACACGTACTACATGATGGGGTCAAATTTAGCTACGACAGATCAGGAAAGGGATCTTGGAGTTATAGTGGATAGTTCTATGAAGACATCCACGCAGTGTGCAGCGGCAGTTAGTAAGGCAAATAGGATGTTAGGAATTATTAAAAAAGGGATAGATAATAAGACAAAAGATATCATACTTCCCCTATATAAAACTATGGTACGCCCACATCTCGAGTACTGCGTGCAGATGTGGTCTCCTCACCTCAAAAAAGATATATTGGCATTAGAAAAGGTTCAGAAAAGGGCGACTAAGATGATTAGGGGCTTGGAAAGGGTCCCATATGGGGAGAGGCTAGAGAGACTGGGACTTTTCAGTTTGGAAAAAAGGCGATTGAGGGGTGATATGATAGAGGTATATAAAATCATGAATGGTGTGGAGAAAGTGATTATAGAAAAATTATTTACCTTTTCCCATAATACAAGAACTAGGGGACACCAAATGAAATTGATGGGTAGTAGGTTCAAAACTAATAAAAGGAAATTTTTCTTCACACAGCGCACAGTCAACCTGTGGAACTCCTTGCCCGAGGAGGCTGTGAAGGCCAGGACTCTATTAGGGTTTAAAAAAGAGCTTGATAAATTTTTGCAGGTTAAGTCCATAAATGGCTATTAGCCAGGGATAAAGTATGGTGCCCTAGCCTTCATAACAAGGGCAGGAGATGGATAGCAGGAGATAAATCACTTGATCATTGTCTTCTGTTCTCCTTCTCTGGGGCACCTGGCATTGGCCACCGTCGGCAGATGGGATGCTGGGCTCGATGGACCTTTGGTCTGACCCAGTATGGCCATTCTTATGTTCTTTTATGTTCTTAATGTCTTTTTTTTTCCCCCTCTGTCTCCTGCTCTCAGAAAAACCTGGCAAACAGGAAGGTGTTTATCACAATTTTATTGCAGTGACCACCTGTCATTAAAATGCGAGTAATTAAAATTGTATTCCCACTGCTACAAGTCACAATTCATTTGCATGTTACAGAAAAAAAATGACAGCACAAAGTGAAGTATGCCAAGTACCTCTCTCTGCATATGCACTGCAGCTATGCCTAGAGAGAAATTTCAGGTCAGTTTACATCAGCATGAATTCAGCTAGGTAGTACATGAACCCTGAATATGTACTTCACTTGCTAAAACACTCTGAAGCCTGCACTGCACTTTCTTCACTCCTGTTGTTATTCATGCTAGCAGGATTCAAGATCGCTTGGATAGGCCATCCCATGCTCAACTTTTGCTGTGTACACATACCCTGATGATATAACTGCTGCAGAGATACTGGAACAAGCACATACACTAGTAGGACATTTTTCCTGATTAGAGTAGGTACAAGTGCTGAGATCACACCTTATTGTTTGTCCATGTAGGGAATAATTCTTGGACACACTGGGTGCAGGTGAAAACAAGCAGAGGATTTATTGAACACACAGCGCTGGTGGAGTGTGGACCAGGAAGTTAGCCCAGCGAGCGCTAACTTAACCAAAACATACATTAGATTATATAGGTAGCAGATGGACGGAGGAGAAATGATTTGATAGGTCTAGCAGCGGAAGTGAGATATGCACATAAGCCAATGGTCTACGACAGTTACACAGTATCTCCGCCCATTGCCAATTAAACATATTATCACTAATACAAGTAATTATTCCTAACAAGCTAAATGAGCCAACATAAACAGGATGGAGGTCCCAAAAATGGACATGTTAGCTTGGTAGCTGAAATTGTGATGTCTACTGCAAGATGACTCCTTCCTTGTGAGCACAGTCCTTGGGATTCAAGCAGATTAATCTAAAATCACAAGAGACAGTGAGAAAACCGCACAGCCTGGCTGATACCAGCCAGGCCTTATCAGAGAAAGAGGCCCCTTTGGAATGTAGTTGCTAGGGGAACCAGGGTCACGGTAACTGTTGTCTGTGTATTTCCCAGGCTTAGCCTAATACTTTGAGTTGTCAGTTCTCAGCAAGATACCATGGACTGCCTCAGTTTACTCTACAGTCCATGTGCTTGGTCTGAGTTCTGTTTATTGGAGTACTTATCTAGGGTGACCATATTTTCAAAGTAAAAAACTGGGATACATTGGAAGGTGAAATACACACCCCAAAAGATACTTATTTTTAAAGTAAGCTGCTGTCTCCCTACCAGCTCTGAGTCACCAATGGCAAATGCTTGTTTCTGGGAATGAAGAGTTTGTATTTTTACCCAGCAGCTTAGGAAGTTTATCATGAAACACTAAAGAAGTTTCATTAACATTCACTTTGAACAAAAGAACAACTGTTATGGAGTTTATGCTGCTTCAGCTTTTCTCTTCATTTCAAACCTTGCTCATCATTCTGCACATTCATGCCAATGGATTATTTATTTTGGATAAACACAAAACAAATTTGGCTTGGTACAAGAGTTTGCCCTACCGAAATATTTTGTGGCCAGGACAGGAAGGGGTTAGTAGACTACTCTGGGATTAGGGAAGAGGACCATCTCTACCCTGTAAATACTGCCCAAGCTGGCAACCCTCAAAAGAGGCTGGTGCCTCTGTGGCTAACTAGGGACTGGAAACAAGAGGAGGAAGCTGGATTAAATTGGCATTTGCATAGGAAATGTAGGGTGCAAAACCTTTCTGTCCAATGCTAGAAGAAATAAGTGTTGGGTTGTTTAGCTTTAAAGCCTAGGTTTGTTGAGGGGACATTCAGTCCTGGATCTGAATGAACTGGGAGAAGGGGCCAAGAATATCTAACCAAAATGTGGATGGTGTTCTTCCCCAGCCTAGAGTAAAGATTTCAGGTTGGATGGTTGTTGGAGTTATTTGTCTTCCTCTTTGTGTTACATTTGTACCAGAAGCCAAAAACTGGTTTTCAATGTCAGGATCTAAAAAGCAGCAGGAAAGCCAAGTGGGCTGCATGTATATATGTCTGGGCATGATCTACTTCACCGTGTTTTAGTGGTGTTGTGGGACTTTTTCATTAACAGAGCATCCTTCCAATTCTGCCTGAGTTTATGTATGTTCTGCAGTGAGCTTGACATTGCTGCTGGTAAACATATTAACTCATGTATTTGGGGGGTTTATATTTGCTTGCTAGAGAGCAGAAGGTCAGAATATTAATCCCCTGTTCTCTGCAGAAATCCTTCCATTTCTTTTTTTCTTCAGGGAACAAATGTTTAGGGTGCATGTTAACAGGGTGCTTGTTAACAGGACGTAATCTGCCTGGAGATGCTAGCTAACATTAGTTTGTTTGGCGGGAGACAGATCCAGGGCAGACAAATAAAGAGGGTGGAGAAATTCTGCATTAGCAGATCTTAATGCAGGATGGCCAAAAGCAAGCTCTTTATCTTTTCCTCCTGATACTAGGTGAAAAATATGTTCATCTAGAACTGCTGAGAAGTCACTGTTTTGTGTTTGCTCTACAAGTCTAACAGTGGGTGCTACGTATCAGAGGGGTAGCCGTGTTAGTCTGGATCTGCAAAAGCAACGAGGAGTCCTGTGGCACCTTATAGACTAACAGATGTATTGGAGCATAAGCTTTCGTGGGCAAAGACCCACTTCGTCAGATGCATGTAGTCGAAATTTCCAGAGGCAGGTATAAATATGCAGACCAGAATAAGGCTAGAGATAACAAGGTTAATTCAGTCAGGGAGGGTGAGGCCCACTTCTAGCAGCTGATGTGGAGGTGTGAACACCAAGAGAGGAGAAACTGCTTTTGTACTTGACTAGCCATTCACAGTCTTTGTTTAATCCTAAACTGATGGTGTCACATTTGCAGATGAACTGTAGCTCAGCAGTTTCTCTTTGAAGTCTGATCTTGAAGTTTTTTTGCTGCGGCATGGCTACCTTTAAATCTGCTACTGTGTGTCCATGGAAATTGAAGTATTCTCCTACAGGTTTTTGTATATTGCCATTCCTAATATCTAATTTGTGTCCGTTTATTCCTTTACGTAGGGACTGTCCAATTTGGCCAATGTATATAGCAGAGGGGCATGGCTGGCACATGATGGTATATATTATATTGGTAGATGTGCAGGTGAATGAACCAGTGATGGCGTGGCTGATCTGGTTAGGTCCTGTGATGGTGTCGCTGGTGTAGATATGTTGGCAGAGTTGGCCAAGGTTTGTTGCATGGATTGGTTCCTGAGTTAGAGTTACTGTGGTGCGATATATAGTTGCTGGTGAGAATTTGCTTCAGGTTGGCGGGTTGTCTGTGGGCGAGGACTGGCCTGCCTCCCAAGGCCTGTGAAAGTGAGGGATCATTGTCCAGGATGGGTTGTAGATCACTGATGATGCATTGGAGAGGTTTTAGTTGAAGACTGTAGGTGATGGCCAGTGGTGTTCTGTTGCTTTCTTTCTGGGCTTGTCTGTAGTAGGAGGCTTCTGGGTACATGTCTGGCTCTGTTAATCTGTTTCCTCACTTCCTCGTGCGGGTATCATAGTTTCAAGAATGCTTGGTGAAGATCTTGTAGGTGTTGGTCTCTGTCTGAGGGGTTAGAGCAGATGCGGTTGTACCTTAGTGCTTGGCTGTAGACAATGGATTGTGTGGTGTGTCCAGGATGGAAGCTGGAGGCATGAAGATAGGCATAGTGGGTGCTACATTATTTCCCCTCCCCCCCTAATATTTTCCTGGCATATTTAAGATCTTGTAATTGTCACCAGACAATTGGCCATTAATACCAACCCATCCTCACTCCAGCCTCAACAAGAAAAGGGAAGACATATTTGACTAAGCTCCCTCTGATGCATTAATGAGACAATGAAGTTTCTACAGCAGCATCCCCATCTCCCATATAGTCACATGCCCCCATTCCCCAGCATATCAGCATGCCATGCCCTCTTCCCCATGCAGCCTACTTCCCCACCCCTTGCCCAGCCCAGAAGAGAGTCCTATATCTCTCCCTTGCATCAGCAGTTGCAGCCCAGACAGGAGAGAGTCAGGACACCCAACAAACTCCCCCTACCCACCACACAGATGCCAGCATCCACCCACTTCCTTTCCCCCCCACCCGCTACCTACACCATGCAGTCTGCTTCCCCTCCCAGCCCAGCAGGCTGGAGAGTGCTGAGTTTCTCCCATGAAACTGCAGCCAAATCCAGTTGCTGTAATAATACCAATACTCTCCTAGTCCAGCCAGGACACCCCAAACTCCACCCCCCCCAATCTTACTCCCCCCTCACAGCCACTGATTGCCCCCCTCCTCCTTATGTCCCCTCTCTACCAGCTGGAAGAGGCAAACTGTTTCTAGCATGGAACTGCTGCTGTTGAGGGAGAAGTACCCCTCCCCCAGTAAGACAGCTCCCTGCGAAGCAGCCCCTGAGCACCTGGGTGGGCCTCATTAGGCAGCTGTAAGGCCATGCTGCTACCCAGCTTACAGGAAACCTTGGTAATTAGGTAGTGAAAGGCTGTTTATTATACCTGTATGTAGTCTGTTGACTAAAGATTTAATACACCTGCATTTAATTGATCTTCAACATTTGCACATGTATTCTAATAAAAATAGCAAATTATTAAGTGGAGACTTAGCAGTTTTCTTATTTTTGAGTCAATTATGCATTTTTTTTAGGCCCTAAATTTTTTGTATGCCCCAGGCACTGTGCCTACTGGATAATCTGGCCCTGAGGTTAGTGCATGAACCTCTGTCATGTGAGCTAAAACACAGCTGGCTCTCAGCTAAAGCTGCAGAGCAGTCTCATTCTTTCTCTCTGTAAGTCGTGTCAGTGCCACGTGATTGAACAGTGAAGGTGTGTAGTTTGGTTATGTTACCACTCATTGGAGCAAATCAAAGAAGTGCAGAGATAGTCTTTCAGATCAAAGAAGTGAAGAGATGGTCTTATGATCAAATAATGGGAGGACTGGGACACCAGCAGAGGCGTTAACTTAAAATATAAAGATGATTTCCTTATCAATCAAAGAACCAACCAAACATAGACTGATTCTGATGCCTGATTCAGAGCAAAGCAGGTGAGTGCCCTAACCATGGAGCTGCTGGCTATTCTGGGGTAGGTGTTGCTCAGAAATTCCAACCTGGACATGAGAAAGATTCATGATAAAAAGTTTTGTTGAAATCAATATACTTTAATTAAAGGTTTTGGTTTTTGATGAATCAGTACTTTCTACTTTTTGGGGGAAAAAAGTTAATAAAAAAATTTCGTGACCAGCTCTGTGCCTTGTTCCTAATCCTGATTCTGAGATGGACCTGGTCCTGGGGTGACTGGCCTCTGTAAATGAAGTTAGTCCAGTCTGGCAATTAAGATGGTGTGATTGCATCATTGGCTATTAAGGAGCTAGGAGAGACAGGGAGAGAGGGATACCTGGTGAGTCAGGGAGCACAGACAGGAGGTGCAAGAAAAGAGGCAGATAAGAACTGCCTGGAGAGACAGAGTGTGCAGAGAAGTAGAAGGTTTTGCAGAGCCATCCTAGGAAGGAGGAATAGGCTAGGAGTCAGGGAGGGGCTACTTTGTTGATCTTACAGAGCTGAAGAGCCAGAGCCAGGAGGCTGAAAGGAGCTGAGCTGGACTGAATTTGAACGGAAGAAAAGAATTCAGAACTCAGTGCTGGTGGACTGACAAATGAGGAGCTTGATAAATAGCTGCATATATTTGGGTTTCATTGTGAGAACTGGGAGAATGGTGTTTACTATGGTTTATTGCACATGTACCTGAATAAACCCTACCCCCAAGTTGGGTTCTGAATGGACACTGAGAAAAACTATATTATTTTCATGGAGAGACCAAGAGGAAACAGAGGCGAGTGTGCCTGTCGTGCCACAACTGGGTGCAGGACAGCACCAATGGTGGTCTTGGACATGTTGTTTATGACCTGATATTGCAACATGGGGATTCCACTTAGATGGAGTTGGGTGCCATCAGTTCTAAGTGAAGTCCTGGCAACTGAGGGTCCTGTGCACCTTGCAGAATCTAGCCCTCAACTTCTGTACAGCACTGATATTGGTGGACAAAACATGTTATAAAGAGAGAATTGGAAGTGATTCCCTTTTCTCTAGAAATAGTGCTTACATTTATAAACATTAGAAACAAACAAGTTTTTAAGAGCATGCTTTACAAGATCTAAACATAAAATATGCACCTCAAGCTTGTGAGATTCCATTATGTCTTTTCCAAATGTGTTATTATCTAAATGTCTCAAGTTAGGATTATACTTATTTCTGATGTAATTTGGTTATATTTCAAAAGCAATTGCTCTTTCTGAAGTGCTGCAGTTCTGGGGCCAAATTCTGTGCTTGTTACTGTCAGAGACCAAATTGCTGTTGATAGCAAAAGCAAGCAAGATCAAGGACCCCACTTTGAAGTTGTGCAAATAAGATCACATCCCTTAATTTAAAAATGTAAACAAAGCTGTTGGTTTTCTGGTAGGATGCTGGTGACACTTGGAATTGTGTGTTAACAGCCTGTCAAAATGAAACATTAGATCTTTCAATGTGATGTTTAAAAAGGATAAAAAATGAGACTTTTTCCTTCCGATTAGAGCTGAATTCCAAGTGAACAATTTGGCAGATTTTGCCTCTTTTTCTCTTCATGAGTCTGTCAGTAGCTTAGAATTTTTACTTATATATTTATTTTTGACACCAGGGGGAGGCTAAATAGTTTCAGGGAGTCATTTCTGGTTTATAGATTTTTGCATAGACATTTCCAATTTAAAAAAAAATAAATATCCTCAAGGACACTAGCAGTGAAATCCTGGCCCCATTCAGGCCAACGAGAGTTTGCCATTGTCTTTTGTGTAGCTAGATTTTCACCCTTGTTTGTGTATGTTCTTTGGACAGGATGAATGTAAACATGTGACATCCATTGTTATTTGCACAATTTTGGATCCCAGTGGCCTTTTACTAGTTAACAGGAGCTTTTCCTAGTAATAGAGCTCTTGTCACAAATTAAATATTCTTAAACATGTATGTGTATTTATTAGCCGTTAACAATGAATCAACAGACTACACACACCGAGCATCTAATACTCACTGCTTCCAGGAAAGTAGACTTATGCCTTCTAAAGGCCAGTCAGGGTCCAATCATGGTGGTTAGGCCCATCAATGGCTATTAGCCAGGACTGGTAGGGATGGTGTCCCTAGCCTCTGTTTGTCAGAGGGTGGAAATGGATGACAGGAGAGGGATCACTTGATGATTCCCTGTTCTGTTCACTCCTTCTGGGGCATCTGGAAGACAGGATACTGGGGTATGGACCTTTGATCCCTGTATAGCTGTTCTTATGTTCTCAATCTTGTCCAGGGCTCCAGTATAAACAGTATAGTTGTGCAGGGGTTAAAAATCCTTGCAGTTTTGATTTGAGCTGTATCCCAGAGTTAAGTTCCAACAAACTTGTTTTTTGACCCTTAATATAGTTAAAATGAGAGTTTGTCTTATCAATACCTTAACCAATTATTTCACTCAAAGCATGTCTATGCAAAAACCCACTAACCAATCATTTTCACTATCCTGAAGTTCAGCTACCTAAGACAGCCTACTCATTAGTTTTTGTGTTTTTAAAAGGTAATAAACATTTCTCAAGATATACATACCTTTATGCTTCATTTGTGGAATACATTTGCAATAGCAAAACCTTATACTTTTTATAATCAGGAAGAAACTGCCTGCAGAAACTCAAGGTTAGCTTGTCCATTCTCTCCAAATCTCATGATTTTGTGAATATATATAAATCCTTGGTATAAATGCTGCAACTGATACTTTTCTGTCAGTCTCCATTGAGGCTGAATTCTTCTGACTCTATTTTTATTTTTACAACTTATGGTAGCTGAGCATACAAGATGGCTATGGATTATGCTAAGTCCATATATAAGATGGCTATGAGACATGTCAAAACCAGGCCTCTCATTACACCATGGGGAAGTCATGGCAGGTTGGTTTGAACCTGGGATCTCTGGTTCTTAACCCATGAACAGTTGCTGCCTGAACTAAAAGACTGTGCTTTCTTATTTCAGAGGCTGTAGTAGACTCAGGCTATGGGTGCACTACAACTTACACTGCATAACTATGTCTTGCGGTGGGATGAATAAATCACCCTACTGAGTGACATAAAGTTATGCTGACATAAGGGCTGGTGTAGACAGCACTCTGTTGGCAGGGCAGCTTCTCTTGCCAACATAGCTTCTGCTGCTTGCAGGAGCTGGAGTAATTAAGGCAATGGGCGAGCTCTCTGCTGTTGTATTAGAGTGGCTACATTAGAGAGCTTATTGCAGCATAGTTGAGTCAGTTCAGCTGCACACTATAAGCTCTCTGGTGTAGCTGCCCCTCATAAACTTGCCTGAGTGCATCTACACAGCAAGCAGCAGTGAGTCTCAGAGCCTGGCTCAGGCTCACAGGGCTTAGGCTACTGAACTAACTGTAGCCATGGAGATGTTGGGGCTCAGGCATGAGCTTAGTCTTTGAAGCCTAGGGATGGGGGTGCATGTCAGATCCCAGGCTCCAAACCAAGACACGGTATCTCTCTGGGTATTTGACACCCTCGGTAACTTCTTATGGAGTCACGACACGCAGTTTGAGAAATACTGGTCTCCCCCCATGGAGGCTCTGGGGTGAGCTGGGCATGAGGGGGTCAGTATGCTGGCTGCCTTGGGGAGAGAGGACTAACTCAGCCCTTTTTCACACCACCACCTTGGGGCCAGGTGAGAAGCACCTTTCCACAGCAACTGCAGCTGGCACAGCCAGGGAAGGGATGCATGTCTCCAGCTGGGGCAGGTCCAGAATTGTCTGCCTCCTGTGCTTCCCAGCCAGAGTGAGGAATGGAGCAAACTGTGCACTTTCCCTCGCTCCCTGAGGAAGGGAAACAGCCAGCAATGTTCTACCTAGGGCAATAGGACATTTTACTAAATCTACTATATATTTGAGAGAATTTGTGTGTCTGTCTATCTGTTCAAGAACTCCTCCTAAATGGTAAGAGCTAAGATCACCAAATTCAGCAAGCAGCTTCCTCTTATCCTCATTTATATGAATTGGGTGTGGGAGAGGAAGCTGCATCCCTCTTTGCCCTCCCTAAAGGGCACCTAGGGCATGGGAGATTTTGGGCTGGACGGGAAGGAGGGGCACCCCCAGCCAGCCACTTTCACCTGCCTGGTGATTCTGTCTCTTTTCTGTATGGTTTTATGTATCCCCATATGAATTGGGGGATAGGGCGGAATTTCAGCACTCTGCACGACCAAACTCTTACCTTTCTATGAATGATGATAAGAGGAAGCTGCTTACTGAATTTGGTGATCTTAGCTCTTACCATTTAGGAGGAGTTCTTGAACAGATAGACAGACACACAAATTCTCTCAAATATATAGTAGATTCAGTAAAATGTCCTATTGCCCTAGCAGATATAACTAGTGCAGTATTTTTTACATGCTTCTAATAGAAAACATGGTTAGCTGCACTGTTCAAGATTGGTGCCCACAAAGGAAATGTAATACAACCCTGAAATCTGCTGTGGTTTTTTCAGTGTCAATTTATTCATCTGCTGTGGCTTTTCAAAGGGGGAATTTGCCAGTGATATCACTGATAATAAAAACTGATACTGTAAAAAACACCAGCACTTAGTAATGAATGTTCCATCACAGAGGAAGAAAGTATTCTCATTAATATAACATTTTACAAAATGAAAATGATTAGTGAAATATAATTAGGAAATTGGAAATTTGTACTTCTGCTTAGGGTAAGTAAAATTTAGTGAATAATGTTTATTGGGTGGTTGGGGATATTGAATGGTATATATGGAAAGTGACCCATATTAATGATGTACTAGTTCTGCCATCTCACTGAAATTTGCTCTGGAGTAATGACATTTAGATCTTTCTTTGCTTTACACATCATATGGAAACACAAGTTCTGGCTAGTAAAGCTTTATTTGGACAATGCATTTCTCTTGAGTAAAATCCTGTTATGATTGCTGTACTTTCGTTACAGCATATCCATAACCATTCAAGGCTAAAGTGAAGTTTCCTTATATAAAATACCAAAAGGCACAAGTTAAATATCATTTATTATGTAAGAACAGAAGCATTTCAGTAATCCTATTTATTATTGCCATAGGAAAGAAATAGTTTTTTAGCCCTTGATTGCTGTACTTTTTCCGCAAATACTTATGTACTACAATGCTTTAGAATCCAATATCTATCACGATTAAAATAGTTATTTGAAATACAACAACAGTTTGTTGTACTCCGTAAAGTTGCCAAAGCGTGTGATCAGGTAGCTGGTGGAAGGACTCTGCACAGAGATGCAGTGCTGTTCTGCTGACTCACCCTGGCATATAGACCAAGTGGGCTCTACTGGCAACATCAAGGAATACAAAACAGTCTGACTATCAAAGAAAACTAAGTTCAGGAGAAAGCTTTGTGCTAAGATGTATATTTGATTGTGTAAATTCATAATAAAGGTAACTTTAGAAGACAGGTAATTTTGGCCTACTTCCTATGTGGGATTACTGTGTTAGGAGCAGGTGGAAATTTACCTGGTCACATGTTGTAAAAGCAGATGAATTAAACAGTCTTTGTATGTCAGGAGATGAAGAAGAGGTTAGAAAAGGAAGATGAAACACTGGAGAAAAGACCAATCCAGGATTAAGTCTATATTCTCCTGGAGCAGTGTATTAAGGATTAGTATATTTTTATATAGTATTTATTTATTATATTACAACAGCACCTAGTGTATGTCTAGCAGGTTCTATACAGACTCATAAGAAGACTGTTTTATGCCTAGCAGAATTAACATTATAAGAAGAATATTGTATTCTCAGCAGCTACAGAGATGCATTAATCTGTAGCACTGCCCAGGCTGTCAGCCTATCTCAGTTTCACATGACTGTATCTGAAGTAGTCTCCTGGCTCCTGTTAGGGAAAATCTCTGCTCCCTCATTATCTTTATTCTGGGAAGCTCCAGATCTCTCTATTTCCTACTCAACTTCTGAAGGCCACATGTCTGGAAGGAGAGTGGTAGTGTATGACTTCACTCAAGCCTTTAAGTGAAGGTTCCATACCTTGAAGTGAGGCTTTGGAGAAATAAAGATAGTTAGGCTGCATTACGTTTTTGGTGGATTATCTATACATTTTGGAGGAGATACTATATGTCACCTAGTCTCTTTGATGTGATCCTTCTCCCTTTTAGCCCAATTGCTCTCCAACCATGGATCCTTGACCCTATGAAAGTTTCTACATAAGGTTCATAGATGGAGATTTTGTTTTGTGAAGAGTGTTGAGCTGCCCTCACACTTTAACAAACACTTGGTGATCCTGTGTAGATTTAGGTTGCAATATGTGACTCACTTACAGACATTGGCCCCACTTACGAATGAATGAATGAATGAATCTTTGTATCCATCTGACCTTTGCAATTTTCTCAGGCTAATAATGATAATAGTTACTGACACTGAGATACTTAGCAAATGTCTTCATTTACCATCAAGACACAATGAACGGAAGTTAATATAAACTGTCGGTCTCAGCAGTTACAGTTAGTGCTCTTGCATCAACAGAGAGAGCACTGAATCATGCGAAGCTTCTCACTGTGCATGTCATCACCCTTTGCTACTGGGAACCCTGGGAAAGGATTGTGGAGTATTATGGGGGCATGCTCACCCTTCCATGATGCAGATTTTTTTTCTGTGCCTGCATTCCATGGGCTTCTGACTTCATTTTTTTGCAGCTCTTGTAAACTGTTCATCCACCAACTCTGTCTGAAACAGACCCTGATGACCAGTCTGGTGAGGAGCATTATGAACACAGTGCAGCTGGTCCTGCAATTTTTCATGAACTGTATGACAGAAGGTGAATCAGTGGTGCCTGCCTTACTGTGTGCCATGGAAAGAAAGAATTCCGGATGCTGCTGGCATTTCCATCTTCACATGATGGACCATTGGTACTAGATTCAGGAAACAAGCACCGAGTGATGGGACTGTATCATGATGCACATATGGGGTGCATCTCCTGCATGTGTATGGCTTCATATTAACTTTGGAGGCTGCTTGCCTCTGGTCCCTGCAGGAATAATTTCTGATTGGTGCAGCAAAAAAGAGGCAGCTCTGACAAGAAACCTTTGGCAGAGAACTGCAGAATACCTACAGGAAAGTTTCCTGCAGATCTCTATGGAGGATTACTGGGACATACCAGTGTATATTAACTTTACTGCCAGGCCCCCACTTTGAAGCTACACAGGCTATGTTGTTAATTTGTCCCTTGTCCCTCCTCTACCATATAACACAGTACATGAGAACAGTCTCCTCTCCCTATGAAGTATCAAAGCAAAATGCATGCTTACCTGTGCACATATCCCCTGCTTCATTAATGCTGGAGCCAGAATGCTGAGACTGGCTAGACCCATCTAGAGTCAAAAAAGGTCCTGATTCACTGCACCACAGGACAACGTTCTTGTATATCTCACATCCTCCTCCAACTCCACTTCTTCATGTACCATTTTGTCCTTGGAGTTCTTTACACTCTATGATGCTTCCAGTTCCCTCAAAGTATCCATGGAGCTTTTGGTAACAGAGGTGGTTTTGCTGCTGAGAATGGTGTGCAGAACCTTGTAGAAGCGGCATGTTTTACTGGCAATACACCAGATTGATGGTTGGCCTCATCTGCCTGGAGGTATGCCAGTCTCAGCTCCTTCATCTTAGTATGGCACATTGATGGGAGGAGCATTTCAGTGGGCTCGTCTAGACTACACTGAAATTCCAAAAGAGGATATGCAAATTCTGCATTTTTTTGGCACTCCCCCCTTTTTCGAAAAGCTGTGTAAACCTCATTTTTTGAGGAAAGCTCTGCTTTCGAAAGTAAGATCGGAAGAAAATATGCAAATTCCTGTGGAATTTGCATATCCTCTTTTGGAACTTCGGCGTAGTCTAGACATAGCCAGTATGTATACATCCTCTCTTTTGTCAGAAAAAGCTGACTTATGTCGACAAAACTGTGTAGTGTAAACAAGGCCTTAGCAACATTGCATGAGGGGGGAAAAAGTATTTTCTGCTCTTTGACTTTCTGATGCATATTTGTTGTAGTCTAATGCAGTGTTTTTCAACCTTTTTTTTTATAAAGTACCCCTTTACAAAAATTATAAGTACCCCCAGTACCTACAATTTTCAGACACACAGATTTTTTTTTCTACCATTGCAACATATTTATTTAAACAACTTAATCGTAGCCAGGTGGGCGATGAAATTTTTGGGTGTAAAGTACAAAAATAAAGTGCTGTAAAACTTAAAACAAAAATCCAGTTTTCTCCAAATTTCAATTGTGTTGACGTACCCCCCAAACTTCTCTCAAGTACCCTTAAGGGTACTCGTGCCACTGGTTGAGAGACACTGGTCTAATGCACCCATTCTTCTAGATTTAATTTCTTTCTCTGCTGAAAGTGAATTTAGGGTTTTGAAACTTTTGAAAGCTTCCATGTATTCATAGAACAGTTAAAGTGTGGCAACAGCAAGATACCCTGCCGATGTGCTTTACCCATGTTTACATGGATCAGTTCTAAGAAAAGTCTAATGTAAATGGCTACCAAGGACAAGGATAGGCAAGGACATCAAGAAAACGGTCAAAATCTCTGGAGATATTCAGGAGCTGTTGGTGGGCCCCATGGCTCTTTTATGGAGGAATAAACCCCAACCACTGATAGAACACAGAAGGGGGAAGAACTATGGCATTTCCTCCCACAGACTTTTCTGTGGCAGTGGATGATCCTGGCCATGCATGGTAAGTGTGTGTGTGTGACAGAGAGAAACTGAGAATATACATTTATTAACATTTCCTGGGTTTATCTTTTTTTTGAGTCTGCAGGGGCTAGAGATTTTTTTTTTTACAGTGGACTTAAAATTAGATTCTAAATTAGATTATTAAAAATCATAGAAACAGTCATATGTAAGGATGAGAGAAGTCTGAGAGGGAAGGATTATGAACAGAGTAACACCATTGGAAACCATGACTTGGAATTGTCCCCCCCCCCTTCACAAAATATTAGCCAAAATGTCATTTCATTGTGGGCTGTTTTGTCACCCAGAACTTTTGTGTTTTTTATTTTTCCTCACCAGACTTCCCCAAAATGGCCATTTTCACCTCAGACAGTACAACATTCAAAATTAACATGTTTTAACGCATCACTTTTGAGCTAAAATAATTTTGATACTGTTGCAGGGTCCTCACTCAGGCCCCTTGCCCTTGGACACCTTGTGGTGTAGTCACCCGTGCCTTTTATTGTCAATTCCCACCATCTTCTGTTTACAGTGAACCCAGCCAGCTCCTACCTCTGCCTGGGAGCACACTCAGCCACACCCTGGCTCCTTGCTCCTCTCACTTCCCCTTTTGCTGCCTTAAATAGTCCTGGGCTCCTGAAGTCCACAGCTGTTTCAAATAGCCCTTCTGGCCTGGGCTTGCTCAGCTGTTTGCCATCAGCCTCTTCAGTGAGGCTACAGTGGTAAAGATCTGGCTTAGCCAGCAGTCTGTCACAGATACTATAAAATTCAGAATTTCATCATTAAACCCCCCACATTTTTAAGGCAAAAGTAGGTTGTTTTTTGAGTGTAAGGGTCCTGTTTTGAGCACAAAATGTCTTATTTTTCAATGGAATGCAAATTGCTTTTATATTTGAGGCTTTATATTTTATATAGAACTTTTTGCTTAATTCTTTTTTATGGCAAGATGCTGATCCCTTTGCTCATAATAAATAATACTTGATTCATAGCCATGAACACCTTCCTTTTTTTTTGCGGTCCTGTAGGTACCTGCCACGTTGGATCCGTTGTACTGGCCAGTGCAATGGGGGTCCACTGTCTGTCTACTTCCCATCCACCTGCCTGGGGAGGGAAGTGGAAGCCCTGTAGACGCAGCTGTCCCTTTGTGCTGCGAGTTATAATACAGGTAGCCCAAGCAGACATCTTACACCCTTTACTTCCCTGGGTGGATATATAATGTAGATCACAGTTTGGCTCTCCATAATTAACTTGCAAGGCTATTGTAAAGGAGGATGCTATAGAAACCTGGAGTGAATAACTTTTAGATTATTTTCTTGATGAAAGCAGCCATTTTTCTCTTTTATTTGGTTTGGTTTCTCCCCATGTGCAAACTTTCATTTAAACAGTTAGGCTATGTCTACACTGGCGGGTTGTTGCATCAGAAATATGCAAATGAGGCTAAGCGTGGAATATTGCCGAGCCTCATTTGCATACCTAATGAGCTGCCATTTTTGCGGAAGAGGCTCTTGTGCCAGAAGGAGCTGTCTATACTGCCCCTTCTTGCGCAAAAAAACCCCTCTTGCGCAATGCCATTATTCCTGAAAATAATCAGCGTAGCGGCATTGCGCAAGAGGGTTTTTCTTGTGCAACAAGGGGCAGTGTAGACGCTCCTTCTGGCACAAGAGCCTCTTCTGCAAAAATGGCGGCTCATTAGGTATGCAAATGAGGCTCGGCAATATTCCATGCTTAGCCTCATTTGCATATTTCTGGCGCAACAACCCGCCAGTGTAGACATAGCCTTATTGTGAAAAGCAAATTTAGGCCTTGATCCTGCAAACATTTACAAATAATGATTTGAGTAGTTATGTGCAGTTTGCAAGACTGGAGCCTTGGGAAGCTCTATCCTATGAATGTCAAAATTTTAGACTAGTGATATGAGTTAATGACACAGGTTAGAGGTTGAAGTAAAGTCCATTTAATAACACAGTCTATGAATTCTTTTTGAAAGTGGCATAGATTTAATCTGGGTGAAAATAGAGTGCAACATATGAAAGGAACCACTCAGGTAGTTAATAGCATTCAAAACCGAGCTGTCCCTGGAGAAAATCAAATGTATAAAATCCAATAATCAGTTAAGGCTGTGTACATGGCGGCTTTCAAACAATTGCCAGGTCTGACCTGCCCTTTGCTCTACCACTTGCATGATCTTGGAAAAAGCAGTCAAGCAAAACAAGATGTGTGATTCTATTTGACTAGCATATTTCAAGGTGGAATAATTGTGCAACGACAGAGTAATTATTATGGGTATAAATGTGAATACACCATGTAGTTATAATACCACATTCTGCGTCAGAAGAACAAAACTGTTAGCAAAGAACAATGTGAACAAGTAAAATGTTTGCTCTGAAATTAACTGACAAGTGATTGATTCATCAGCATTCAGCACCTACCATATAAAAAAGGAAAAGCCAGATAAGGAAGAATCAACACAAAAAACATGGAAGAGAGGGGGGAGGTAATGAAAAGGGAGACTGGGAAAAGGAAACATGATTGATGGCATTGCCTTTATCTCTCTGATTATGAGAACAGTCCTAGCAGTGTTCTAGGCCTATATTTGGTGACAATGTCAGAGTGAATAATAAATCTAGCTGAAGGTATAAGTGGTTACTTTAGTTTACTGCTCTAATAGCATTACTACAAAATATTTATCTTTGCTATTTTTTAAAAGCAGAGACTTAAAATGCTGACAGGCAATTCATTGTTTGATTTATTAAAAGTGCATGTGGTGTGGAGGAGTTTTGAGTCATTTTAGTTTCTGCAACAGATATGTTAACATATATCTCAGCAGCAGAGCTTGCTGAAACTTGGAATTTTATGTTTGTGGGAAACTTTGATATTTCAAATTAAGTTTAATTCCATTTCAGAATAAACATTTTTTTCCCCCAAATTTCTTATGAACCTGAACTTTTAAACAAAAATTCTTTTAGAAAGACTGACATGGTGTTTCCAAACAAAAAAATATTTCCCATAGTAGGGCTGCCCCAGCACCACAGACCTGAAAGCCAGGTTCCCTAGCAACTCTCCAGCAAACACACAGTCATCTGTCAAACACCTGCCTGCAACTTGGTGAATTCTTCTTGAACCTGAGAAGTTTCTGTGAAGCATTGCAGGTCTGACAAATCAGCATTTTCTTCCAAAACTCTGTTTGTTGGAAAATTGATGAGCTGCTTTAACCAGCAGAAGTTCACATTTCCCCCTCAAAAGCTGCTAGTTCTTCTTTGAATGCTAGTCCATATCCATATTCCTAAACAGATGTGCCCATGCCCAGGGTGCATGACAACAGAAATAAAGATAAAACATAAAGATAAAATGCTTTCTAGTAACTTAACCTTAACAAGCCAGCTGTGTGCAAGGTAAAATCCTCACCTCATTCCATCAAGATGACTGACTGAACCCATGAGTCAGGATCTATCCCCCAAAGTCAAAGGGCCGGTACCTTTGTTATCTTAGGTGAAAGACAGATAACCTAGGCTTTGTCCCACATCTGTAGTCCAATGAATGTTTGAAATGGATTCTTCTGAACAATATCTCCAGAAAAAGTTTCAGAGGGGTAGCTGTGTTAGTCTGTAACTGAAAAAAACTTAAAAAACAACAAATAGTCTTGTAGCACCTTAGAGATAACAAAAATATAGATGGTATGAGCTTTCGTGGGCACAACCCACTTCTTCAGATGAAACCAAAGTCCAGAAAAAGTCTATTTCCAGCTATGTGGAAAATGGAGCCAGAAACTTATTAGGCTCCAGCTCAGATTCTGTCTCTTCTTTGTCTGTCAATCTAGGCCATTTGCAAGGCCATGATTTGGACAGCCAATATGTAGTGTAACATGAACATGTATATGTTGTGAGTAGCCAAGGACAGTGCTAGATTTAGAAGATCCATGTTGCAGAGACTCCTTGTACCTGCTACTGTTAGCAAGTCATCAATTGTGGAATGTGTATACAGATTAGAACTCAAAGAAAGAGGTTACTTACTTGTATAGTGATTGATGTTCTTTGAGATGAATAGTCTGGGTACATATTCCATAACCACCAACCATCCCTGTTACATCAGAGTTGTGACATCATGGGCTTTCCTGGTAGTGAAGTAGTTGTGAAGGGTAGGGTAACTCTAGCCTTTATACCCCCTTGGAATGCATGAGGAAAGGAAAGGCACACACATAATTCTGAGGAATACTGCTGATTAGAAAATTCTCTGATATGTGTGCATTGAACTTGCACTCGTCAACTTTGGAATATGAACACGGGCTACACATCTTGAAGAACATCAGTTACTCAGATCCCATCTATTTAATTATTTGGAACTCCTTAAAGTGTTTCTTCTAAAAAGCACAGCTGTGCATACAATCATTACATGATCTAAACAGAGTAGAATGGGTAGGTAAACACAAATGAAATATTAGACATATAACTTCACTTTTGTTGAAACTATGCTTCATACTGAATTTCTGGAGGATAGAAAAGATACATTAGCTCAAGGAATGTGTACAGTTAGTTTATTTACATGACTCTTGAATCAGGAATTTTTGCTTGCAGATTGCATGAAAGGATTATAGATCTTTATTCTTCAAGAATCTCTTCATTTTGCTCTTTCGTCTCTCATATAGTTTCTTCTAATTTAATACAGGTGGTTAATTTAAAGAGATTGGAAGAAATTTTGTGAGATTCAGGAATCCCACACTGAACCAGGGGAATAATGATTTCTATAACTCATGTGCAAAGACTCAAGCTATATAAAAATGGCCTTTTCAATTTTCTTCGGTCTAGAAAACTTTTTTTTCAGCGCACATAATTCTAGTCCCTCCCTTGAAGTTCATTCTGAGTTTCAGCTTCATTTGATCATAAAAATTAACAACTTTTTTGTACAATCACTACCCAAGACAATAAATTCTTCCCTGAGGTTTGTGGATGCTGGGTATGGGTTCATTTGATGCATGAACCTGTATCTTTTAGCAGATTTGTAATGAAACATGAAACCAGGAAAGTTTTTGCTGAGTTTTGGACTGTCTCAAAGATCTTCATCTTGGAAGGGGATAACACACTACTGACAAAACTCTCCCTCCATAAGAACCTGCCAGTAGGAAAAATAAGGAGAAAAGGACTTATGGGAAGATATAGAGAACCTACAGGAACCTCTTTCCATCTTGCTTTACCAGTTATTTTCAGCTTTTAGTTTGGGTTCATTCCAAGGGATGAAGTATGGAACAGAGGGGCAAAACATACTGTAAGTGAACTGGTCTGTCCATACTTATCATGGAACCTGGCGTTGTGGATCAATTTCAGTTATGAGAGGGTTTAACCTACTCCTTGCTCTGCGTGGCTCTCTCTAAGCTCTGAAATTGAACCTCACCCATCCCTGGTCATTGTGGTTACTGTTCTGGTTTCTCTCTCTCTGTCTCTCTCTCTCGCTCACCAGTAAATTGGATATGGACCAGGGATTGACAGTTAATGTAACTACATCGTGATGTATTTGGCCCCAAATGTTTGAGAAATACATGCATGGTTGTGAAAAGTGAACATATGGAAGTTATAGTCCCAACCTTTAGCTAAGCATGCCAATCTGTCAAAACTAATATAGGAATGTAGGGATAAGTTGTGTTGACTTTCTGGCATGACATCACATGCTCTTTTCAGTTTGCTTGTGTGTTTTTGTGTAAAGATCAGAATTGAAACTGAAATATGAAGTTTTTTGTGTCAGAGGGTAGTGACCTGAATAACATCACATCGATTGTAAAATCTCACTACAGATGTCTGGGTTGGAAATAATGTGCAAAATCAGCATGAGAATTATTGTTGAATTCTTCTTATTAACTACTACTGATACATTGATACAATAAGACTATTAAAATCAACTTCCCAAGTCTTTGATTAATCAACTATCGGTTGATCACTACTAATCTGGGCCAGATTAGAATCAATGAACAAAATGTGAACATTTCTGATGAGCTAATGATCAATATATTTTTCAGCAGAGACCCAGCAAATTGTTAATGGTGGGTTGCTTTTTTGCATGATTAGCATGCTGTGTTTTTTAAAATATTGCTCTCAGCTGAAATCTTGGATTAATTTTAAGACTAGAGCAAAGTTTTGCAGTTAGGTTATAAATCACTGATACTTGTGTACTTAATATGGCTGTCATAACGTTTACTGTAGCCATCTGAATAGCATTACAGCAACAGAGCATTGGAAGTTTTATTCTTGGTGAAGTGCCAAGATTCCATTTTGTTGTAAAAAATACTGCATGAAAAATTTGCTCCTTAGTGAAACATGGTCTTTTTAGCTCATCCCTTTGTGGTGTGGCTCAAGCTTCTTCCCTGGTACTCATACTTGGAGTAATTTTTCTCCTCGTCTTTCTGGGTTGAGTCTTGGGCTCTTTTTTTGTGATGTCCAATGCCTCCTACCAAGGTGATTCTTACTGTGTCCGAGACACAAGAGGTGTCTTCTGGGAAAATCAATCATTGCCGACAAGGAGAATAAAACCAGTACACTATAAACAATCTGTACATCCACACAAACCCAAGCAAAGAAATGATGCACATAACAATACAATACGTGGGGGACTTTACTGGGAGCAGGAAAATTGGATCTGGGGAAGGAGAAGTCTACTGTTAGCTAATAAGTACTAAAATATAAATAAATTTTCCAGTTCACAACATTCACAATTTATCCCAACTCCCTCTCTGACACCTTCCAAGGCAGATGGTAAAGTGAGGATGAGCCTGGGGACAGGGGCTGCAGCACAATGACATTTGGAGGCTTAAACAAAGAGGATTCCCTTCCTGGGTCTTCACTCATGGGGCAGGGGCAGGGTCCTCTCCAACTCTCCAAAGCCCTGCAGATATCTAGGCTTGCTCTCAGTAGCCAGTGTTGGGTTGAATCTCTTTGGCAGTTTTTGTCAGAGTCAGGCTCATAAATAGCCTATTGCAGTGTAGTTTTGGGTGGGCGGGGGAGGGAAAGTGAGCATAAAGCTGGGAAACAAGAAGTCCTGAGTTCTCATCATTTTCTTTATTACTGACTAATCGTGTGGCTTTGGGCAAGTCACTTCACCTATCTGGCTTTGGTTTCCTTTTGGTAAAATGGAAATAATAATGGGTCCTCAGCATACTGGCCTCTGCAGGGCTGGAACTGCTGACGCATGCCTTAGATCCTACCGAAGTTCAAATGCCCCCTTTGTAGGGGGCTGGCACTAATCAAAGACAGTTCTGCTTCTCTTTCAGCTCCTATGCACACAAAACCCCCTCAAAATAGAAACTAAATCTCCCTGTGTCTCTGAGTCAGGCTTTCCCCACCCACTGAGGGGGCTGAGCTGCCTTGGCTCATCACTGACTCAGCAAACTCTTTGTCTGAACAAACTCCATGCAGAAGCCTCTCTACTGGCATCAGCAGGAGGTTCTAGTACACCCTACTCCTGATTCAGAGCCCCCTGGGAAATTGTATCAGAAGGCACCGATCGCCATTATTGTTGTAGTCCAAGAGTAATACTCTTTACAGGCTCAGTCTAGTACCCTAGGAGCTGGCAAACTCCAATGGGGGTGGGAGGCTTACGTATTCAATGAAAAAGAAATATCTAGGACCTAAATGCATTGCTGGTGTAACTACTTTTTTCAACTGCATTACGTTAGAGACACCAGTTTGGCTTAATACTTTATTAAAAAGTGAAAGAAAACATGCACATTCTGATATAGGTCCTGGCTGAGGAAGGCATTTAAATACATGTCTAACCTTAAAGCATGCAGATAGCTCTATTGGAATCAATGGGACTAATTATGTACTTACACTGAATACTACATGTTCCCTACTTAGGAAGATATTTAAGCACATGTGTATTCTACCTTGTATAGAAATGTGAACAACATTTGATTGTGACAAAATCTCTCACAAGGTCAGATTGAATAGACAGAATTCAATGGGACTGGTCATAAGAATGAAATCAGTCCTGTGCATTAGTATTTGGCAGAGAGAAGCTCGTAAATAGACTATTGCACTGTGGTCTGGGGGAGCGAGCACAAAGTTGGGAAACAAGAAGTCCTGAGTTCTCATGATTTTCTTTATTACTGACTAACTGTATGGGCTTGGGCAAGTCACTTCAACTTTCTGGCTTGGATTTTGTTTTGGTCAAATGGGGACAATAATATTTACACACCTGTCTTCCAGGACTGAAAGGGGAATCATGGTCTGTACAGGGATTTGAACATACAAAGTGTTTTTAAAAGGCTGTTTATTCTGAGTGAAGATTAGTGCTCATGGAAAGTGCCAGACCGACAGCTGTGTACACTAAAATACATTGTCTATAGGACAGGTGCAGCGTGGGCAGAAGCAATTCAAGCTTCCTCACATAGCTTGGCAGCCATGATCTGAGAGAGACTCCAGCAGCATAGCTGAGAATCCAGGTGTGTTTGGTTCTTGGTCTCTCTGTTTTAGATGGCAAACAAGCTTGTCAGTTGTGGCAATTTGTCAGATGCTAGGCACTGCTCCTCTGAGAATTTGACAAAGGCAAAACTTATTTCACATAGTCACCCAAGCATTTATCAGACAACAGTGACTTTAAATAGCTATAATCTTGGGTTGGATGTAAATCAGGGATATATTTTTTACTGGTTTAGTGCACTTTATCATTCCTTGGCATTGCCATCCTGCTGTCAATCAGGAAGCAGACTGTGCAGTAGAACCAGTATCCAAGCAACCTAAAGAGCACAGCTGGCCTGTAGCAGGTAGCCTGATTGGTTGGAAGAGTCAGCAGAACAGCTCTTAAGCCCAGCAGCAGCAGTTCAGTGCTAGCTGCTTAAAGCAGTTGCTAGTTGATATGATAGCCCCTGCCTCATTCCCAGACTCACTCCTTCCTTTTCCCATTCCAAGTAAACAGACACCGATCCTCAGTTCTGATTCCTGACCACATGATGTCAACTCTGAGCATTGGTCCTGGTTCTGGGCTCCGACTGCTGGCTACCAACTCCTTTTCTAACTACTAGGACTGACTTCTGCTCTGACCACTAGACATGTCTGCCCATATCTCACTCATGTGACACTGCCCATCCAGCCTGTTTATTGAGTCATATTGCAGCATGCAAAAAAGAATATATTAACTACATATCGACTGTGAAATCCTTGGATGAGTCTCTTTTTTAATATTACTAGTACTGTTGTTCTTACAATATTGTCCTCAATAGTGAAACACTAAGATTTAGCCCCCTCAGAGAGTACAGTAAAATATTAATTTGCTTTGTAATGCATGCTTTGCAGCTTCTCCTTTCTAATGTAATCTAGAGTGCTAAATATTGCCTGCACTATAAACAATATGTTCCAGGCTTGGCTAGCTTTGTTACTATCTTTCTTATCTTTCCATTGCTATTTCCCACTGCTCACGAGAAATCAGGGGAAGTTAAAGTCTGTCTTCTGAACAAAATATTGTCCAACATTCAGTGCTCAGATTCTTGCTCTAAGATTAAAAAAATTATGGGAAAACTTGAAAGCTTCAGGGTCAGAATTAAGGTAATTTGCATTGTAAAGAGAGAAGCACTGAGTTAAACATGTAGGCTGATTTTCATTTCCTGTATCTGTAAGTAACTTTCTGTATGTAAATGCAGGCACATTGCTATTGACTTTACACAACTTTATATGTGAATAAAGATCAAACAATGAATAAAGTAAACAAAGTTCTTGCAGACATTGTACTAGTTGACAGGTTAGCTAAGTAACGCAATAATCACATAGTATTTAGTCCTGGACAAACAGGAGTAAGCATTGATTGAATATTGAATTTTAGGGCACAGTTCTGTAAACACTTATTGCAAAGCACATAAGGCTTACTCCCTTGGTAGTCCCATTGAGACCTCTACAATTTTTGTTTAGGCTTCAGTACTGTGGTGAGCTGGGTGTAGAGCTTTTGGCAGGACTGGGACATCAGATTATTATGAATTATATTCAAGTTTTCTTCTGGAGTTACTGCATCAACTGAAATATGTTTTTCATTTATCACTTGCAATGCACTTTGAGTGATACCGCAGTCCTTCAAACTCAGCAAAAAAGAGATTGTATTGCCATAATAAAATAACAATAAAGAACCCACTGTATATTACATTAGATTTCATAGGCATAATTCAAGCACCCAGCTGCATAATGTGATATTTAATTAATATGATATATTATTTTTACATGCTGCAATATGATTCAGTCCCCATTGAGATATGTACAATTCAAACATACAAGCATAATGAACTAAGATATTAACATTTCATTACTATCTTGCATAATTCTGCTGAATGAAGTTACAGAATTAATGTATCATTAGTTTCTTTACAGACAAAAATAACAATATCTATTTTTTGTTCCTTACAAAAGTGTTTTTTTAAAGAAGCATTTCAACTTCTCCAGTTTACAAAAGCTTCTGCTTTTATCATGAAACCTAAATTCTTGTAACTAACAGGTTTTTTGGGGGTGGGTGGAGGAACTGTATTGGTTGATGACAGCTGAAACCTACTGCCAATGAAATGAATGGCAAAATTCCTGTTGCCATTATTAGCACAGGATCAAATCTCCAGTGATCAGCTAGATGGATGTAAAGGGACTTTAATTCTCAAACCAACAATTACGTTGATGGGAAGACTCTCCAGAAGATTAATTATTTCTCTTGCAGAATATGTTCTAGGCATGTGTTGTATATAAATGCAGAGATAGTATAACTTCTCATTTTATTAAAAATGAGTAGTCCCTGTGACACCATAGAGACTAACAAAAATATATAGTATCATGAGTTTGTGTGGGCAATACCCACTTCATAACTCATGATACTTTTAGTGAGTCTCTCGATCTATGTTTAAATGACCAGGTTATTTCGACATAATAACTCCTGAAATAACTATTTTGAAATAAGCTTATTCCTCTTCACAAAATAATAAGCAGGAGTTATTATTTTGAAATAACAACCTCATTATTTCAAAATAACAGGCTTGATAGTGTGGACGCTCACCTTGTTATTTCAAAATAAGGAGAGTTATTTTGAAATACCTCCCCAGTGTAGACACGCTCAAAGGTGCCACAGGACTACTCACGGTTTTTAAAGTTACAGACTAACACACAGCTACCCTGTGAGACTTTTTCTCATTTTGTGGTTACAGTCAGGAATGTGATCTACTGAGGTGGCTGGAATGAACACTAAGCTATACCAAAGTATGTGGAGTGGAGCAGTGAGTGAAGCATTTGCATATGTAGTCTCTGACTGAATGTGTGTGTAAGGTCTAGGCAGCCAGTGAGGACAGGGTTAGGGACAAGCAGGTAGGAGTTCTAAGTCAGGAGACAGACAGAAAGAACTACTGTGATCAGTTTAACTGAATTTCCTCCAGTCATTTGTGCACCGTGCTCAATATCTTGTGTTTAACCTACAGTATATATGTTAGAACATCTTCTAGTCTTGATATAAATTCTTTACTTTGCAGATGAAGAAAGGAGATGTGAACACTTCATAGATGTAACCCTTCTGCCAGGTGAAGCCAGCAGCAGCCAGGGCCAGGTTCAATATCCAGGGATTCCTCTCCATCCATCCAACAGAGAACTGGCTTGAGTCCCCACCCAGTAACCTGGGAAATTCACACATCACCACTGGGTGTTTCTGAGAGGCAATACATCTCCACTCACAAGCACAGAGTCCGAGGGTATGTCTACATTACACCATTATTTCAAAATATCTTATTTCGAAATAGTTATTTTGAAATAATGCGTCTACACACAAAATGCATTTCGAAATAGCTTTTTGCTATTTCGAAATAGCGCGTCCACACTGAGTGGATGCTGAATTGTATTTAAAGCCAGCCGGAATCAGGTCCGGCAGGGCATCAGTTCAGGAGTGTCTTTGTGTGGCTGCTGCCTGAGGCTATTTGAGGTCTGTGCTTAAAGGGACCCCCCCTGGACAGCCAGTTCTTAGGTTTCCCTGCTTGCTTGCCTACCTCGATGAGGGACAGCAAAGCATTTTGTCTCTGCGTGCTCTGGTTGCCCTCACTCGGGACACCACAGCACTCTGCACCATGGAGCCAGAGCTGCCCCTGGGCACTCTGGTGCTTCTCGTGGATGCGTTGCTGCGAGCCTGGCTGCACTTTCTGCAGGCTGCCATCTGGGAGGTCCATCGGGGGGCTGTCAGTATCTAGGAGGCCCTGCGGGAGAGCTTTCACCCTGAGGAGCACTAAGAGCCTCCCTGGTCTGCCCCACTGGGGGCTTGTGCCTCATTCCTCCCTCACGTCCTTCCACCTACCCCTCCCTAACCCCCCTTCCTGATGTCAAGTAAAATACATGTATTTCCATGAACACAAACTCTCTTTATTTAACAAAACTGGGGGGGGGGGAGGAATGAAACTCTGGTGAGACTGGGGAAAGGAGATGGGAGAGGGGAGAAGAGAGGATAGGAGAGGGGAGGGGGAAACCTGGGAGGAGGGAGATGGAAGGGGGAAGCAAGGGGAGGGGAAGCTCAGGGCTCAGGGTTGGGGGGTCTCGCCAGACCAACTTGATTTTCATGCAAACCTGCTCCTGGGTTTGCATGTGGCCTTTGGTGGCCAGGCTGGCAGCTATCCTGCCATAGATGGCTGCATTCCTCCATCTAGTGCAGAGATCATGGACGTTGGGGGCATCTCCCTCAAACCTGAATAAGGTCCATGATCTCCACCCTGGACCAGGAAGGTGCCCGCCTTCTCCGGACCCTGGCAGGCTCCTGGGAGCTGGCAGACTGCTCCTGGGGAGCGGTGGAGGGCTGGCTGCCAGTGGCTGGCTGGCTCATGTTTTGGGGCCACTGGGTCAGGGGCAGTGACTGCTGGCTCTGGGCTGGCAGGCTTGGAGCTGGCACAGGCACTTTAAGGGCTCCGGGATGGGGGGAGGGAGAGGAGTGTTCTTGGTTGAGGGTAGAGTGGCCACCAGGGCACCCTGGGAAGGCTGGAGGCCCCCTATTTCGATATAAGTGTCTACACAGCTCTTATTTCGAAATAGCTATTTCGAATTTGGCATTATTCCTTGTAGAATGAGGTTTACCAAATTCGAAATAAGTGCGCCGCTATTTTGAATTTATTTTGAAATAGCGGTTTGGCTGTGTAGATGCTAGGAAAGTTATCTCAAAATAAGGGCTGTTATTTCCAAATAACTTTGCTGTGTAGACATACCCTGAGTGTAGAAAGGAAACTTTTAATAAAATGGAGGGAAATAACTTGGCATTAATTTGGGAAAACACCATGGGTGGTGAGTAATGTAGGCAAGGGAAGGCATTGCCTTCCCAAAACTGCCTATATGCCCTAGCCACTGGGATGTGGCTGCCCAATGCCCAGGAAGGCTGGGGCTGGGGCTGGGGCTGGGGCCGTGGCAGCTTGGCTGCTGGGGAAGGTGAGGGCTCGGGCCATGGCTGCCTGATGCCTGGGATGGCTGGGGCTGGGGTCTTGGCAGCCTTGCTCTTGGGGAAGGCAGGGGCTGGGGCCACTGCCATGGCAGCCCATTTCCCTGGCCACTCCAGATGCCCAGGAAGGATTAGATTGGTGTTGGGTGGGGCTTAGCTCTGGGGGGAGGGGAGAAAGCAAGGTTGCTGAAGGGGTGGGGCCTTGGACAGAAAGGAGGGGGTTGGGGCTTGCCTTCCCCAGCTGGGCCTTCATCTGCCGTCTATGGAAAACACCACAAACAAAGTGCATAAACAAAATCCCAGAGTAAAAGTCCCGCTCTAAGTGGGTTGGACAATTTCCTTTTCCACTCTGGTTCTTAAGTTCAGCAATCTAAATATTCCCTTCCCATGCCCAGCCTGTCTCTGCACCCCACTCTTAGTTGCTGTCATTGGTCAGAGCTGACCCAGAGCAGACTTGCCCGGGGGGGGGGCAGGAGGTTGTTGAAAAGGGGTGTGGCTTTGGGTACAAGGGGTGAGGCTTTGGCTTGCCTTCCCCAGCTGGGCCTTGGCATGGACAACTCAGAGCTACAGCTAGCAGTCAAATTCATATTCAGAACTACCAAATGTAAAGTTGTGCCCCTGAGCACTTGTCACTTTGTAAAACACAGCTGACATCCGATCCAATATTAACGAGATATTTGGTTGACAGTTATGTTTGTTGTACTTAACTCTTATGTCATATCTGTATAGATCTGTTTCTGACTGATACTTTCTATTATACTTGCAGTATTATGTCATATCTAGGAAGAATGTTTAAAAGGCTACAAAGGACATGAAATTCATTCAGGGGATGTAAAAACCTGCTTAGCTTTAATCCCTAAATTTTTAAAGAGGAAAATTCATGGCTAGCTTGGTGGTTAAAATGTAATCCCTTGCTTAATGTCTGCCCCATAGGGCAGGCTGTAAAGACAGCACATTTTGGCCTTAATGACACTGAAAGTGAAATGGATGAAACCACAGAACAGCTTCTAGAAACATTTTGATCACTGGGGAAACGGTAGTAGGGTCACCTTGGTGTGAAAGCAGAATAGATGTCCTCAGACTTAGCCATTCACTTAACTCTTCTGGAAATACTTTGCATTTAATCTCATCCTTACATAATCTGACCCCCTCGTCCCCACAAAGAGGCTGAGAGGTAGTTGCAACATGGGTATTCAACATATCAGAGCTGCAGCATGGCCAGTGCCTCCTCCAAGGACACTGGTGATGAAACAGACACATTGACTTCAGCTGATACGGTCAATGTAACTGAAGGATAATTTGCCCCAAAATCGGCAGTCTGGTCTCCTAGGGTATGTCTACACTACCACCCTAGTTCGAACTAGGGTGGTTAACGTAGGCATTCAAAGTTGCAAATGAAGCCCGGGATTTAAATATCCTGGGCTTCATTTGCATCTTGCCTGGCGGGCGCCATTTTTAAATCCCCTTAGGTCGAACTCCGTGCCCGCGGCTACATGCGGCACGAAGTAGGTAGTTCGAATTAGGACCTCTAATTCGAACTACCGGTACACCTCGTTCCACATATCCCCAACCTCCCCAGCCCTGGAGCATGGGGCAGGAGGAGGACATACATCCCCAGCCTCCCTGGTCCTGGAGCATGGGCAGGGAGGGAGGACATGCAGCTCCAGCCTCCCTGGGCCTGAAGCACAGGAAGGGTGGTCAGTGTGTGGCTCCAGCCTCCCCAGCCAGGAACACTGGGAGGGCGGATGCTGGGAACAGAGTGTGGGCGGGGCCAGGCTGGCAGTTTGGGAAGGCAATACCTACCCCCGCCTAGCATACCAGCCACCCATGGAACTAGGTATGCTAAGCAGAGAAACCATTTCTCTTCACTAAACTTTTTGTTCAGCTCTCATATCTCTTTTTGCAGGAAAACCTCCACCACCTCTTCATGAAGAATAAAAACACACTTTAAAGTACATCCCCTAGAAAGCCCTTGGACTTGAGTGTGGAAAAGCAGAATTTGTATTCACCGCCTATTTTGTTGTAGTGCTCTCCAAAGAGATGACTATTCAGAGGATATGCTTTAATGTAGCTGACCGCTCATCATCCACCAGAGCATTAAGGCACATTGGCAATGTCTTTACTGCTAGGATTTGACATTGGATTCCACAACGAGCGACAGTCACATCAGGTGATATGCACTTTATTTTCTGCTGAAAGCCAGACCATGCAGCCTTCATGGCTGGAACACCATTTGTGCAGATAGAACAAAGATTTTCCTACTCAAGTCCATTGCTTTTTGAAAAGGCATTCACCTTATTGGAAATGGCCTATGCTGTTGAGGTTGTTTCAAGTTGTTCACAGAATAAAACACATCCTTCACATCCCTGGCATTAACCTACCACACAAACACTATCAATTTTACACAGTTAGTAATGTTAGTAGTTTCATTAATTCGCAGGCTGAGTATACTGAAAGCAGAGTGTTTAATTTTGTGCATGACTTAGTTTTTGATATTTTCAGTCATCTCACACATTCTGCATTTCACAGTGTCATTCAACATAGAAGGTATATTAAGCTTTTGGTGGCATCTTGCCAAGCATAAGTGACACAGTATCTTTGCATGGTGATAGAACAAGTTCCTCATCTATTGTAGGCAGCATTTTGGTACAGGCAATTTGTAGTGACATAACATAGGAGGCTTTTTATTTGCATCAAATTTGACTTTGTTGTTTCTTCACTGCATTTGAAAAATCCACATTGAGATATTGCTGCAGTTTGCATGATTTCGTTGATCCAGTGGACAAAATGTGGCAAATGGCAAACGATGCATTACAATTTTTCAATATCAGAGGTAACAATGCAGCTAAAATCATGTTTAATGTAAGATTCAAGATACTTTTACTTTTTAGTGGTTTTTTTTAAGCAGTCGAGGTATGTTTGAGTGTTAAATAATGAAGAACTTCTTCAGTGCTGAACAATCAAACCCTCTAATGTCATCACAGTCCCAGAGCCAGGCCATAAAAAAAATAGTGCCCTGGGCAAACTTCTATTTAGCACCCTTTCTTTGGAGGTGGAGTAGGGCTGGAAGTGCTTGGGGCTTATAGACCTGCTGGACTTCCGGCTTATAGCTCAAGTCCCCCACATAACCATGTTATGGCTCCCAGTTAGAGAACCAACGGGCTAGAGTTGTGATAAATGTCCATGGACACATTATAAAATTTCATTGGGCAGGGTGGGCAGTGCTAACTTATGGAGCAACTGTGAATATTTTTTTCCTCCATGTTGTGTAATGTGTGGCCCAGGCCTTATTTTATTGCACACTATTCAAATTGTCTTCAGAGCACAGGATTATTAATTTCTTTAAAGGCTTTTCTATCGTACTTGTCACAAATATTAATTTATTTTCACAACAGCCCTATTTTGATGAGAAGTATGACTGTCCCTATGTTACAGTAACTGAGGATCAAAGTGATTAAGTCAAAAGATTTCAGAATTTGGGGTGTATTGTTTGAGATGTCTAAAATCTGATGTTTGAGAATACTTAGTATTATATAGCATGCTAGAAGTTCAAAGCACAGCTCCCAGTGACTTCAGCTGCAATGATGAGTGCTCAACATTTTGGCAAAGCAGATCCTAAGAGTACATCTACACAGCAGGGCTAAAGTCGAATTAAACTACGCAACTTCAGCTACATCAATTGTGTAGCTTATGTTGAAATAGCTTAATTTGGCTTTTGGCACTGTCTGCACAGCAGGAAGCCAAAGGAAGAACTCCTTGCGAAATGAAGGTTACCATGAATCAGAGTAAGAAGTCCTCTAGCTCGACATTATTTTGAAATAAAGGCTTGTAGTGTAGATGCTCACTATGTTATTTCGGAATAAAGTCAGTTACTCTGAAATAACACTACTGTGTAGATGTACCCTAAGTTCTCAAGTCACACACCCAAAAAATGAGGAACGTTTGGTTAGTGAAACCCCTGTGAAATGTTTGGTTTAAGCAACTTGCCTACCACCATTTAGGAACTCTGTGGCTGGGACAAGGATAGAATTTAGTTTTCAAGAGCAGCATTCAACTGCATTAACCATGAGACCATCCTTTCTCTTTCTGTAATCTCCTTCTACAACTAATGAGGAAGTGATGCTACAGACAAGTCTCCTTCACTTCAAAACCCTGATTAATTCCCAGAGCAGGCCAATCATGCTGACTGAATGAGATGAGGCTCTGTGGAAAAAATAGCATGTGATCAGGTAATGAAAGTATGTATCATAATGCATACACACAAAGGAGGCAAATTAAAATTGTACAAGGAACCTTAATTCTGATATTTCATACTTTTAAGTACTTGACTTTGCAACCATAAAAATGTTCTTTTTGTGTGCTATTATCTGTATAGTGTTAGTGCCCAAAGGTTCCAGTCATAGTCAGGGAACCATTATGATGTTAAATGCTGTATAAACAAATAACAAACGCGAGCTAAGGAGCTTGTGGGCTATTAAAAGAACACTCTGTGAAAGAGATGTTTGTATATTTGTACAGTTAGTTAGCATAGAAGGTGCCTGCAGACGACACTCAAGAATGTACAGCATTATTTAGGGATTTTTTTCTAGGACCAGTACAAGTTGTACACTGCCAGTGGTTGCTGGTATATGGATGCTTTACATGAAACTTTTAACACGGTCTACAAATAGATAAGACAGTCAATATTAGATGACTAATAACATGCAAGCAAAATATTCAAATAATGTTTTAAGTGTGTATTTTGTTAATTTGTTGGGTTTTTTTCTATCTACCCAAACCAAACATTTCTTGCCTGCAAGTCCCTTGTCCAGATCCCTCAATGAATATGGTTTGTTACCACCCAAAATGCTTGCCTTCCATCCCACAAGATTCACTCGATAAAATCAAGGGAAAAAATCCTAACCCTTCAGAAGATAGTTGTGTGAATCAGTGAAAGAGTTGGAAGGACTGGTAGCAGCTCCCTCTGCTCTATCCAGCTGGTCTATCCTCTGCTTATAGCATTTAGATGCTTTATTAATGTATTTGCAGCCAATCAGGGATCTTCACACATACCTAGATTGTTTTTGGCTTTGCTCCTTTTTTAAAATGGCAATATTGGGCAGATGGCTTTGTCTTTATTTTGTATTTAACAGGGAATGGAGAAGAGGTGGTTCTTGTACTTTGTGTTCATGTTGGTAAGATGTTAAGATCCTATCTCTTCTGGAATAGATTTCAACAGTCATGGGTCAGCTGCTGAGAAGGCCATATGTCCTGTTCACAATATTCTCATCTTCTTGCTTGACCATTGAGGAAGTTTCATTGTTCATGAGGACTCTAGCTATATGTCTTTTTGTTGTGGATGGAGAGGCAGAACCAGTCTTCGTGCATGGTTCATCTTTAAATATGGCAGGATGGGGTATAGTCTCCTATCAAATTGAAGAGGAAAAGAGATGTGGTGGGGTTTTTTTCTGCTATTGCAATTTAGATATCCAATATCAATGGAATCAAGGAAGATGCCGAGGGTGTGCATAATGTTGGCCAATGGTGAATTTTTCCAGAACATTGGGCCTCATTTTTCTCTTCCTTCCACAGTTGTGCAGTGTGTAATTCCATGGACTTCAATAAAGTTATTTCAGATTCTTACTGAAATGAGATTTAAAAACCAGACTAGTTAAACCTTCAAATCAGCGTGCCAGAAAAAAATTGTTAATTTTGTGCATAATTGAGAGCTGTGCAGTGTCTTAACCAGAATAGTCAATTTTATTTTTCCTTCATAGAAAAGATGGATGTAATCAAAGATTTTGATATCCCAATAGAATTCTTGCCTTTGAAGTTATACTGCATGAGCATACCCACATCACCTCCACTTTCCTGATTGTTTTCATTTTGCAGCTTTATTTGGTATTGCCTGATGTATACACATTTTACTTGTCTGCAAATGTCATCTGCTAATTTGCTTTGAAACATAGCCTTTTCCTGCTTTCTAGTTAATGACTGCATTTGAACAACCTTTTGCAGGACTATTATTGTTTATTACCCAAATTATGTATGCTGAGTAGATAAATGGCAAAACACATGGTTGTGTTTCCTGAGGAACCTTACCAACTCAATCCTGTGACTCTATTTTTGATAGCTTCTCCTTATTTATTAATTACATCCCCTTTTTGTATATTCAAAGAACTTCTGTATCCTCCTAGTTCCCTTCCATCTATTTTTCTCAAGTACAATAAACATGCTCTCCAGTTAAAAGCACTTGTCATGTCAATAAATTCACAGAATCAATGTGGTTCCATGATGTTAATGGTCCAAATAAAGAAACTAGGGACCAGATCCAGTTCCTGCTAAAGTCAATGAAGTTGCCCAGGAATGACTTCAGGGGAAGTTGAATTGGACTCTAGGTTACATGAAATATAAAAATGGATTCAGATTTTGAGATTAAAAAATGTAATGACTTAAATAGTAGAAAATGAAACTTCAGTATTGAGACTTGATAGATACGGGTTTAAGATATTTTAAAATAAACATATGGGCACATGTTATACCAATATGGACAATTTATATATACCAATATGGACAAAGCTTTAAGAGGTTTTGCCAAATTTAGGAGAATGTTGGAGCTTGTGTAATCACTGGACAAATGGCATGCAGTAAGCTTTAGACTCATTAAATACATTCTTAAAAAAGAAGACTGCTATAGTGCTACATGTTCATTATCTCAGTAAGGTTTGCCAAGTTCTTATGAACAATGACATTTGTTTGGCAGATTTATATCAGCAGAATACTAAGTACTAAGCAGTGTTGGTTCAGCTAAATCTTTTACCAAAACATGTAATTACTTTATTATAATTATTATAATTATTTGTTTAAGCATTTGTACAGCACTATAAAAGCACACAGATGTAAGGAGAGGCAAGAACATAATTCTTACTGCCTTGAAGGTGAGGACAAAGAGTCTGACACAGAAGCAGTAAAAGATAAGAAGTCCATAACGAGATTCAAGGAGGAGGGGGGACAGTTTGTCATGGTCAGAGTGGCAGAAAAAGAAGATGACTTTTATATGGGCTGATTACACTAGAGGGGAGAGAAGAGAAGCAAGGAGACTTAAGGGAATCAGTCTGAAATGATCAATGGATTGGGCAAGGGTCTCACTGAATACTGACATTAAAAAAACCTTTTCTGAAGTTTTGAAGAAATCGAAGGGGGCAGATTTTCTCCAGTGACAGAACTTAGACATCAAGGAGCCAGAACTGGATCCCTGCTTTTCAGAGTTGGGGCCCTCCCTGATAATGCTAAGAGCTGCTCTTGCGCACACCAAGTTCAGCGCCTGGCATAGAATCCTAAAGTTTACCATGCTCTCTTCCTGCCCGCAATATTCTCCTTACGCAGGATTGGTTGGAGTGGTGGGGGCCCAATGCTCAGCTGTGTCATCAGAAATTGCAACCCTGACAAGGAAATTCCCTGCTGAGCTTCAGTGTCTGGATCATGGTTCCTTTGTACTAGTGAGTGGCGCAAAAGAGTCATAGTCGGTTTATGGTCCTAAGTAATTTTGCTTTATTACTTCTCATTTGATGAGTTTCTAAATTTCCTATTTTTGGCTGCTCTAACTGCATCATTTGATTTTGATAATACAAGCGTGCCATCATCATAGAACATCTACACCATGCTTTTCTCCAGAAACAGAGAACCCCATGAACTGTGTCTGAGATGTAATTTGCCTTTTGTTTAACCAGTAACCTTTTATATAAATGAACTGTTTTATTAAAAAATATATTCAGAACATGGCTTTCTATGTATAAAAAAGTCCTGATTTAGGATAAACAAAATATTAAAATTTTTCATTGAACAAAATTCTGGAAAAATATCATTTGAGGCCAATCATAATTTTTTATATTTATAATTTTTCATAATTTTTTATTTCAATTTTGACCATTTTTAATTGCTACACAAAAAGTCATTTTGAAGTGAAAAAAAAATTTCCCTTCCAAAAATGTAATGCTTTTTCTAGTCAAATTTTTTTCTAGTCAAAATCAAAATGATTGCGAAAAATATTTGTTTAATTGAAACTGCATTTTCTGACAGAAAATGGATCTGATATCTGAGCATATTCTGGGATTCTTGTTACACAATTTGGGATAATTTAGTAAATGTAATTACAGCACTCATATTATTTGGCTGTAGCATCTGCTTTATATCCTGTATAACCTTTCTGAAAACTGCTATAGAGGGAGCCATATAAGGAACCAAATACCGGAAACTATTGCTGTTGCTTGGGAAACACTGAGTTAGTACACACAAGACACTGCCTATATACTGCTTAGGTTACAGTGGGTTTATAACTTGGTTAGCTTTGTAGTAAAGACCAGTCCTTAGAAGCTCATGCTAAGGTCTAAATTGGTAACTGGGGAAGTCTTGCTTATAAGAGTGCCACAATAATTTACTGAACAAGGAGGGAGCTTGGAAACCCTTAAAAGTGATAGCATAAGGGAAGGAAGCAGTAAAAAGACAGTGATAGAAATAAAGGGGAGGGAGAATAAGATGAAGAAAAGCAAATAATAGATGGAGGAATGGGGGAGTTTCTGTAGGGAGACACAGCAGAAATGGATCTTTGTGGGAAAACAAGTGGATATTGTCACTGTCTGGGAGATACTATATTCACTTTACTTTTGTAAAAACAACAAGAACAACAATAAACTGTTCTCTAAGAACTTAAATAGAAAATTCAAATTAGGTACTTAGCAATCTCTGTATTTCTGAGTTTTATAGGCCATATTGCAGCTGACGGGAAAAGTCCTCTCAGGTTTAGTAGGGGAAAAAAGAAATCCAAAACTGGTGTGATGGCTTTTGCATGTTATATCAGTGGTGTTAAAGCTAGTATGCTACCTTATATTCAGAAGTAGAGGAGTTCAAGAAGTGGGACATCCAGAAAGGAACCAAAGATTCATGAAGTTTATTTATTATGTCAGCAAAGCAAATGGAAAAATTCATATAACAATTGAAGAAAATTATTATTATTATTTACAAAGAAGCAAATAGAGTCTAACCAGGATAGTGTATAGGGCAGGGGTGGGCGGTAATTTTTAACCAAGGGCCATTTCTGAAATTTTTACCTTGGCCCCAGGCTGCCCCGGAAGGGGCGGGGCCTCAGGCAGAAGGGGCGGGGTCAGGACACTTCCATGCTTCCACACCCACAGACCCTGATTGGTCTGGGGATGGGAGAGCATGCAAAGTCTTTGCCCCCCACTCCCCTCAGAGAGAACTGCTAGCTGTTCTGAAGAGCTAGTGGTTTCCTCTATGTACCTGTGCTCCTGGCAGTGGGAGGAGACTTTGCGTGTTCCCCACTGCTGCCCCTAAGTCATTCAGGGCTTGGGGAGGGGGAGTACATGAAGTCTCTTGCTCCCTGCCCCCGCCCTTCAAGGGAGCGCTGTGCTTAGAGTCAACCAACAGCTGAGCAGCCGTTGGTGGTTGACTTTAAGTGCTGACCACCTTGCAAGCCGGGAGGAGACTTTATTTGCTTCCCCAACCCTGAAGCCCTGATTGGCCTGCGGGAAGGGGGGCATGTGAAGTCTCCTCCCACCCTGCCCCCATCCTGCAAGGAGTATGTGGTGCTTAGAAGCATCGTGCCCCTTACAGAGCGGGAGGAGACTTCACATGCTCACCTCTTCCTCACAGGCCAATCAGGGCTTGGAGGTGGGAGAGTGCACGAAGTCTCCTCCCGGCCTGCCAGGAGCGCACAGTGCCACACAGTCTTTGCAGGGCAGGGTCAGGGTGGGAGGAGACTGTGCATTTCCCCCCCGCCTCTGGTCCCTAGGCCCTAATTTGCCTGGGGATGGGGGAAGCAGCCGGGCCTCCAGGGGCTGGATCAAGTCACTTGCTGAGCTGGATCCAGCCTGTGGAAGCTCTTTTGCCCATCCCTGCTGTGGGGTAGAAAACCATGGGATCAAGGAAAGACCATGGTAAAGACTTCACTGGAGAGCAAGAAGTGGAAATAAGGACTTCCTGAGGTAAAGGCCATGTCTCAGTTCATATGAGTAATGTGCCATAAACATTTATCCATATGCTGTGTATTTTACCTAATTAATCTAATTAGGTTTTTAGTACCATGTCTATCATTGTGGTATCTGCATACCAATGCTGCATTTTATATACATATATATCCATATACATCAACCAAGAAGATACTGAGGCAACCTGAGAATCAGAATAGCTAATAAAGAAATTCCAGGACATCCGAATGAAGCAGGTTTTTCCAATTCCATTAAATCTAGCCAGAGAAGCCGATCAAAAGCATCCTGAGGCTCATGCTATGTGATAGTCTTTCAGATCACTGTATGGAACACCCTCCCTCACTACTGACCAATAAAAGCATAGCCCTGGTGTGACTACGGTTGCTAGAGGGACCACACTGCAAAGAAAGGGGCAGATCATTCCCAAAACTGGTGTTGGTTCTAGTAATTAGATTCACCAAGCCAGCAACAACACCACTTACACAATACTTTGCTGGTTACCCAAGAGCCCTAAACACTTAAAGAAATCTAGCCTTGTGCTCTCACCCAGACAGACAAGTCAAATATGATGAGGATTACTTAAAATCTTGTTTACCATATATAAAGTTCTACCTCTCCCAAAAGATCGGACACATTATCCACCAGTCAATGAATATTTCAGATCTTACCCAATTACATGCTTACAATCAATTCTTATCTCTCAGAAAACAGACATAAGACTCTCTCACAGAGAGAAAACTGTTGCTTGCCATTTCAGCCGGACTGGTCACTCACTCAATGACCTTAAAACATGCATATTGCTTCAAAGAGACTTTAACTCCAGATTTCAACGAGAAGCTTCAGAATTGTCATTCGTGCTTAAATTTGACACTTTATGTATGGGTTTAAACAAAGACTCTAATTATTTCACCCATTACAAAGATAGCTTCCCCAATTATCACCCCTAATGTCATTACCTCACAGAAACTTCCCCTATTATCACCCCTATGTCATTACCTCACAGAAACTAACCTTCCCCCCTCACCCCTACTCTGTTCTAAAATTTGATTTGTCAATTTCACATGTGTTCATTTTTTTGATTGTATCACTTTGGTATATATGGTTGTGCCGATTTTCTTCCACATATTGATCTGAGGAAGTGGGTCTGGCCCACGAAAGCTCATCACCTAATAAACCATCTTGTTAGTCTTTGAAGTGCTGCATAGTTCTGTCTTTTGTTTTATATATAAACAAGTTTTTCTTGACTCGTGACAGAAGGATGTCATCAGGCTTTCTGGCTGCAAAAGTGGCCAGAGAGAGGGAGGTTGGTGACCGTAGTGAGCATGGGGCGCAGCCCCCCAGTTAAATAAACTAAGATTTAGTAAAAAAGAAAAGAGAGATAGTATCTTGATTGAAAGACCGTTATACATTCAGATATCAATAAAGTTTTTAGACCAGTTTCGTAGTAGAGATGGTGAGGTGCTGAGTTGCAAAAACTTCTTTCCACATTCAGTTCATCTGGTTATAGTCCAAATAGGAAGGCCATGTCAAATATCAGAGTAATTGACACTGGAGCTGGAGACCTCTTGTGACTCAAAACCTCCCCTGATAAGGTTCAGGAAAATCTGAGATGCAGGACTGGGCCCTAGAGTTCTGGCAGGCTAACATTGCCTTTTGACAGTAGTCAAGAGAGCAAGCAAGGATTAAGAATAGGTAATATACATTGTGACATTGAAGTCAATTCTATTTCCTATGTATACACAGGTAATTAGTTGCATTGATTAGCGTAAGTTAATTTTCCCTTTAAGTATTTCATAGGTTTCCAACTAACTTCAAAAAGAAATAAAGTCAATGATATTATTAGACAGCATATTTCAACTAAATGTTAATATTCCCTTTTGATGAGTGAGTCTAGCTAGCATATTGTTGAGTGAGGTGGATTATATGAACTGCTTCACTTGGGAAGAAGCTCAGGATTTGGACTGTGAGAAAGACAAGACATTCATGGAGTAGCTGGGAGGAAGACTCTTCTAGCATAATTGTAACTAAACTGGAATGAAGAGTCTATGGGTGTGTCTAGACTACAGGGTTTTTTCGAAAAAAGTGGCCTTTTTTCGAAAAAACTTCCCCTGCGTCTACACTGCCGCCATGTTCTTTCGAAAGTAAATCGAAAGAATGCGGCAGTTTTTTCAACTGCAGAAAACCTTGTTTTACGAGGAAGAATGCCTTTTTTCGAAAGTGCTCTTTCGAAAAAAGGTGCTATGTAATGCAAACTGTGCTTTTTCGAAAGAGAGCATCCAGACTGCCTGGGCACTCTCTTTCGAAAAAGCGACTTGCTTTTTTGAAAGTACTGGTTGTAGTCTAGATGCTCTTTTTCGAAAGAGGCTTTTTCGAAAGTATCTTTAGAAAAAGCCTCTTTCAAAAGAGGCTTGCAGTCTAGATGTAGCCTATGTGAGTAGACTCAGCATTTTGGTGGATGTGGATCCTATTTATCTTTAATCCCTCTCAGTGTAAGCCTATTTTAAATTATTGTTACTAATACAAGTATCACCAGAATGAAATTGAATCCAATAATATTCACAGGAAATATTAAACAGACTTGCTTATCTGATATAACCCGGAACAAATAATACAGCATAAGAAAATGGTCAATTACAGAATAGAAAGTTAATCATGTGAATCAGAGTGTTACCTTTGTCTATTAAATATGAATACAGTACTATGTATGCAATATGAAATGCAAACTCTGCGGAGATAGTTAAAAGAGAAGCAACTGGCTTCATACAATTCACGCACAGTACACAGTGGAGAGATTAATAACAAGAAAAAGAGAACTACAAAGATAAGTTGTAATTAAATTGTCAATTCTTCAATATGAAAAGATTTGTACCTTGCAGGCAAGAACATCCAATAATGGGGAAAACCTTACTATTTCAGTCTCCACAACAGTTAAGACATAAAACACTCTTGACACATCAGTCTTGTTAACTAAATGCAAGGGGCACAGTCACTATGGTGGGGTGGGAAATGTTTTTTGGGTTGGGGGCCACTGACCCACAGAAAAAAATCAGTCAGGGGCCACGCACAAGTGAGAAGCAAAAAAAAAAAAAAAAAAACCAACCCAAAAAAGCAAAACAAAAACCCTTTACTAACCCTTACTGATGTGGCCCCCAACTGAGGAGACAGACACTCCCTAGATTCCTCTCGCACACCGGAGCCTACAGAGGCCCATCCTACTAGATTTTATGTGCCCCAGCCCACGGTGGGGCAGTATGTGGTGTGGAGGGGGGCCTGAAGCACCAGCATGGGCTCCCCTTTGCTGGGGCTGGGGGAGCCCTGAACCTCAGGGGCCAGATTCAGAAAGCCAGGGGCTGCATTTGGCCCCTGGGCCTTATGTTCCCCACCCCTGCACTATGGGATTGGGGAGGGAAGGTTAAACCTTGCTTTGAATATAGAAAGAGATTTTTTGCTTTCTGTGGTTCCTTCTTTTTTCCAATTTTGAAGCGGGCTTTGAAAAGAACTATTCATGTCCCACTACACATTCCCAACTCTTCTCTACATACAATGGGAAGGTTTTGTGGGAATGTCAAATATACATGTTTATGATTGGGTTGTTGCTTCCCCAGCTCTATTTCCCCACAAACTGGAAAGTGGCCCATAAGGCTTTGTCTACACTACAGGCTTTGTCAAAAGAAGCAATGCAAATGAAGCACAGATTAGCATTTTCTCGTGCTTCATTTGCATAATCTCTTTCCGTCCATTTTTGCACAAGGGGTTTTTGTGCAAAAACAAGCAGTGTGGATGTTTCCTTTTTGCACAAAACCCCCTTTTTGTGCAAGATCTTTATGCCTCCTGGGGAGAGGCATATTTTTCAATGTATGACTAGACAAATGTTTTTTTCTTCATTTTTTCTCATCTGTTTTTATGGGCCAGAGTAAATGATCAAGTGATGAAACTAGATAAATCCTTTATTTGGGTGTCTTGTTGAGTTCTTTTAACACGCAATCTTTATTTTAGGAAAGATTTATGAAGATACACCAATTTTAAAAAAAGTATTCATTATTGTTACAGATTTCCTGTGTTTGAAGATTAATGCAACATTTCTAAAATTTCCAACAAGAAAAGGGCTTTTACGATCTTGAATATTACTATATACAATTTCCTAAAACAAATGGCATAGAATAAATCTGATGGCAGTGAAATCATAAAATGTAAGGGCTTTCAGTAGCAACATTAAGATAAATGTAGAGTCACGCAATGTGTGATAACAAACCTGAAGACACAGCTCTGTGTTGGAAATCAATTTGTACTGACTTGGAGGACTCTACATAATTTTCTTATTTCATAACTTTAGTTCTGATTTGAGAAATAATGCAGTTTCAGTGAATTGCAACTGAGGGAAGATCTTAAATTCTTTTTTTTTTCTTCTATCCTGGCTATATTTCCAACTGTGTGTCTAGAGAGGGAATTTTTATTGAATAGTATTTACCTCCAGGATATTTATGTGCACCAGAATCACTTCTGAGACCCATGACATACTATAAAGATTAGGGCTCGTTGGGAATGTTTTGGTTCAACAAGTTTCAGAACTGAACTTTTTGTGGAAGTATATCCATTTCAGTGAAACTTTCATCTTGAAGGTTTCTCAGATCCTGGATACAATTTAGGGGAGGAAGAGAAGAGTACCTGAAAATAGTACAAACCAAACCTGTTTAGGGCACTTCTGTGGGATGTAGGAGATCTGTCTTCAAGTTCTTACTTTGCCTGAATCAGAGTGGAGGGTTTACATCTCAGCTGAGAGCCCTAATCACCAGGCTATGACTGCTGGGTTTTTTTCTGTTTTTTATAATATTTTTCAGAATATTTCCTAAGGAGACTCTTTCATCCTGATGCAAAGCAGGAATATTTCTGTACTCTCTGAAATGATTGCAGAACTGGAAAACCATATTCCTTTCGGCTCCATAAAGCTGTGCTGATATTTTACCAAAACATCGTTGTGATGTGTTGTGCCATGGTGACCCAATGGCCTAAGGCTATGACAGTTTAGTTTGGGTACGTCTACACAGCAATATTATTTCACAATAACTAGCATTATTTTGAAATAACTTAGTCCGCGTCCACACAAGAGGTAGTTATTTCAAAATAATGTCGAAATATTGTCAAGCTGGAGGACTTCTTACTCCGACGCCTGTAACCCTCATTGTATGAGGAGTAAGGGAAGTCTGAGAAAGATGCTCTATTTCAAAATAAGTGCTGTGTAGATGCTCTTGATTTCGAAATAAGCTATTTTGAAATAAGCTATGCAATTGACATAGCTCAATTTGCATATCTTATTTCGAGTTAAGCCCTGCTGTGTAGACGCACCCTTTGTCTTATCAGACAAACTCCCAGATGTGATCACCTTAGACCAGTGTTTTAAACCTTCAGGTAAAAAAAAATTATGATGTTTGGGAGGGTGAGAGCCATTTGGATGAGCCCTCACTTATGAGAAATGATTTACCAAACCAATTTGTGCCTTGAAAAAAATCCCTGAAATGGTTACTTCTGTTTGTCTAAGTACTTTATGTGGTTCTGTCACCATCATCTGCAAGTGTCTTAATTATAGCTGGGGGTTAATGAAAGTTGGCGCCAGTTCTAATTTTATTCAAGTTAGTTTCCTCATCCTTAATTATATTTGATGCCATCTAAACTTTAATGTGGAAATGAAAACTTGTACTTATTTTACTACAGTATATCAAGAAATGACTTGGGACCTTATAAACATACATTATAAATGTATTTTATTTATTATTATTATTATTATTAATCCTCTTCGCTCCTAATGGAGCATAAGGCACCAACGAATCTTCTCCAGCCTTCACAGTCCTGAGAAAGCCGTCTGACTTCTTCCCAGGTCATGCCCTTCCTTTTCATGTCCTCCTCCACGGTCCTCCTCCAGGTGCCCAACGGTCTCCCTCTTTTACGCTTTCCAGGTGGAGTCCATCTGAGTGCCATATGAGGGAGTCTTGTTTCGCTCATCCGAAGGGCATGCCCCAGCCATCTCCAGCGTCTCTGCTTGATCTTGTCCACAACATTGTTGATGCCAGTGCTCTGGCATCTCTCCTTGTTTGTAACATGCTGTTCTCAGCGGACTCTGAGGCTATGACGAAGGCACCGTCCTTCAAAACCTCTGAGTCTGCTCTCAATCTTCTTGTTAGTCCTCCAAGTCTCTACGGCATACAGCAGGACTGAGCGCACATTCGACCTAGAGATCTTCAGTTTAGTCCTGGTCTGCAACAGTGATGACTTCCAAATGTTGTTAAGCTTTTGGAAGGCTTGCGCTGCCAGGGCAATTCTAGCAGAGATCTCTTTGTTGATGTTGCTGTCTGCCGAGATGTAACTGCCGAGATACCTGAAGTCATTTACTTCCTCTAACTCTTCACCCATGACGGTGGTTTTATCGGTGTTAGTTGTCCTCAGTTTCATCACTTTGGACTTGCCAGGGTGAATTCTGAGCCCAACGCTTCTGGTTGTCCAGTCAACAATGTCAGTCTTTTATTGGATGTCCTGCTGATCACGCGCGAGAAGCGCCAGGTCATCTACGAAGTCGCCATCCTCAAGCCGAGCAGTCGGTCCCCATAGCACTCCCCTTGATCTGCCCTCAATGGCTCTGCGCATCACCCAGTCGATGACCACAAGGAAGATAACAGGTGAGATTACACAGCCCTGTCTGACCCCTGTCTTCTCGTGAAACCAGTCACTCTGCTGTCCTTCATGTCGCACACAGCATTGATTCTCAGCGTACAGGTCCCTCAGGATGTTAATGACCTTCTCAGGGAACCCGTATGCTTGTAGAATCCTCCAAAGTGAGGGGTGATGGATGCTATCAAACGCCTTCTCAAAATCGATGAACTTAATGTAGAGCGAAGAATTCTACTCTATTGACAACTCCACTATGGTGCGTAGGACGAAGATCTGGTCTGTGCACGACCTTCCACTTCTGAAGCCAGCCTGTTCTTCCCTGAGGATTTTCTCAATGCCCTTTTGCATTCTCTGTAGCAGGACTCTACAGAAAATCTTTCCCGGCACAGACAGCAGATTAATGCCTCTCCAATTCCCGCAGATGGATAGATCACCTTTTTTGGGTAACTTCACAATGATGCCCTTCTTCCAGGCCTCCGGTACCCTCTTTTCTTCCCAGACCCTGTTGAAGAGACCCTTCAGAGCTTGTGCGCTTGCCTTGGGGTCTGCCTTAAGCATTTCAGCAGTGATCTGGTCTTCCCCGGGTGCTCTGTTGCCCTTCATCTGTTTGATAGCGTCCGCTATCTCCAGCTCACTGATGTCCCCACATTCCATGTCTACTTGGAAGTTCATACTTCTAATATCAGCCTCTTCCTCTGGGTCTAGTCTGTTGAGAGTCTCCCTGAAGTGTTCCATCCACCTGCAGAGCTGTTCTTTTGCTGTCACCAGCATTTTCCCGTTCTTGTCTCTTACTACAGTAGACTTGTTGGTAAAGTGTCCTGTAAGAGTCTTGGTGATCTTGTACACTGTCCTAGTATCACCTCTGTCTGCTGCTGACTGGGCCTCCGTGGCAATATTGTCCACATACGCAACTCCGCCATTGCCTGGTCCCAAGTCCAGGATGTGAAAGGAGGAGGGTTGTACGTTGGGCTAGCAACCCACTACGTAAAAAGAATTCTTGCTACAGAAACGTCAACGAAAACTTTAAAAAGCCATTAAAGGGGTGATCAGCTGAGGATCAGCTGAGGATTGAGGCACCAACGCATAGCATGACGAGCAGAAATGAAAGCCGAAAGGAAGTCTCTGCTCCGATGCAGGCCCTAGCGAGACCCAAGCAACAAGTGAGAGTGGCAGCCATGTACGTAAGAACCATGTACGAGACTGGGAAAACAGCACAGGTGGCAAGAGAAATGTCCAGGTACAAGATCAATATTTTGGGCATTAGTGAAATGAGATGGACTGACTCAGGATGCTAACACTTGGTTCAGGGGAGACTGTCTGTTACTCTGGAAGGTCAGATGGACAGCATCAAGAAGGGGTTGGCATCATCATGGATATTCAGGCTAAGAAGAGGCTTCTGGGGTGGGAACCAGTCAACTCTTGTATCATCAGAGCAAGATTCTTTTCCAGCTACACCAAAACCACCATTATTCAATGCTATGCACTCACCGAACAAGCTACAGAGGAGGAGAAGGACTTATTCTAGAGCAACCTGCAAGAGCAGATAGACAAGACACCTCGCCACAATGTTTTGATCGTAATGGGGGATCTGAATGCAAAAGTCAGGTCGGATAATGAAGGCTATGAATCCTGCATGGGCCCAGAGTGTGTCGGCGAAAGAAACGATAATGGACAGCATTTTGTAGATTTGTGTCTGGAGAATGGTCTGATGATAGGAGGCACTGTCTTTCAACATAAGTCAATACATAAGTTGACCTGGATATCTCCAGATAGAAATACTTGTAACCAAATTGATCACATTGCTATCAACCAGAAGTGGAGAAGATCCATGAGAGATGTCCGAGCATTGAGAGGAGCAGATGCCAACAGTGATCATCATCTTCTTCTTTGTAAGCTGCAGCTCAAGCTGAAACGGCTGGAAAGGACAGACAGAAAGACTGGTGGCCAGCTCTTTTGACTCCAGTAGACTAAAACATCCAACAGTAAAGATCCAGTTCACTTGAGAGCTGTCCAACAGATTCAGCCTGCTCGAAGACCTGATAGCAGATGATATTAATATCCACTGTGAGGAGATCCAGAAGGTATACCTGGAAACCAGCAAGACTGTACTGGGGTACAAGAAGAAACAGAGAAAGGAGTGGATTTCAGATGCTACATGGCAGCTCATTGAGAACAGAAAGGCAGTTAAACAGCGTACACTTGCAGGAAGTGACGAAGATAAAATAACAGCTGTACAGGTCTACAGGGACCTAAACATTGCCGTGAAGAGAAGTGTACGAAGAGATAAGAGAGCATAAACGTATTTTGGTACATCTTAAATGATGAGTTTTTGTTAAAACCAGGTTGGGAAATTAAGCACACAGCCATAGTTTTTTCCCTATAAATATTATATCATGCTTGATAAGCAGTTTTCCTGTTCATTTGTGTTAATCACTGCTCCTGTGGCCAAGGAGAGTGCTCATTTATTGAAAAGATGATCACTGACTGCCAGAGCAGTGTAAAGTTCAGAACAGAGACTGGTGCCCACCTTTTCTATTTGGTAGCCATGCAGAATACAGCTTCTAGTGCTAACTGGGGCTATGTCTACACTACAGAGTTTTTTTGGAAAAACTGCTCTTTTCCCAAAAAAACTCCCAGAGTGTCCACACCTCAAGCACATTTTTGCACAAAAAAAATCGAAATAACAGACGGGTTTTTCCAGCGTAGGTATTCCTAATTCTACGAGGAAGAACACCTTTTTGTGAAAGAGCTGTTTTGCAAAAAGGTGTGTGGAGTCAGGGAAGAGGGTTTTTTGGTGCAAAAAGAGGAAAAGAGAAAAAGCACGGGTGCCCTGGTGGCCATTCTGTGCATAGCAATCAGAGGTTACTTTCGAGAGGGCGTCCATGCATTCTGGACGCTCTCTTTTGCAAAAGCGCATTACTTTTTTTATGTGCTTTTGCAGTGTGGATGCGCTCTTGCGCAAGAAGTTTTTGCGGAAGATCTCTTCTGATAAAAGCTTCTTGCATAAGAAGTCTGCAGTCTAGACATAGTCTGGATAATGCTTGGTTCAAAGACAGACAGCCAAAAAAGCCACAGAAGCCTTTGACTAACCAAAAGGCCCCCTGTCACAAGAGAGCGCTGTGATCTGGTTGATCAGGCCAAATCACAATACGTGTACTGTACAGCATTCACAGAACAAAAGAGGCTCTCACAGTATCTCAGCTACACCTTTAACAAGTTTTATTGCAAGCGATTGGTCAGGAACAATTTTAAAAGCACTATATGTATATATATTTAGTAATTAGCAATTAAAAGGCATTAAAAGGCATGTTAAAAATGTTTAAATTGAATAGTTAACAGTCTAAATCTAATCCTTAACCCAATTTAGCAGCCTAATTCTTAATCCAATAGTAACACACACACATACACTCACCCTCTGGAGCTGGCCAAACCCCAGGTAATGTTGGTTAATTTGGTTGAGGTGGAAGTCCGACATGCACATCACCCCAATATGCCAAATAGATGGACTTCAACTCGTGGAGCAAAATGGTGTGGTATATATCCCCACAGTGGGGGCCAGTCGGGTGGGATGCCATCCACTGGTTATACATAGTCCAGGTGCGGTGATGTCCGTTAGTGACACCCTCCCTCCTCTTACTGGTGTGTTTAAGGCCGATCCAGAAGCACCCGGTTTTTGCACCAGCCAATTCTGCGTGCCTCATCATGAGTGATAAACAACTGTCTGTCCTTGATTGGGTTTCTCCCTTGTTACTTCTTCTTGTCTGGAAACGCTGCCTCCTCTTGTACAGTTTTTATCTCCTCAGCACACACAGTCTTTCTTTCACACAGTTCTTTCTCTCAAAGTTGTAAACAAGTCCATAATCCTCCAGGGCACTGGCTTGAACCATAGTATGGCCTCTCTTCAGCTCACTTACTGCTAATTCACTCATGCCAACCTTTCACACTACCCATGATTCGTGACACCCTCCTGGGTATTCATGTCAGGCATGGGGAAAAGTTAGTAATTTTCTCTTCCTCGTGAGGGACCACATTCTGTCTATGCTAAGGAAATTATACTTTGGAAGGGGTTTAGGGATTCATCAGTGTTGAATATGATAAATGTGTCCATGTTATCAAGCTGAAAGAGCAGCATATTCTAACAAACATAGGGACTTTAACAGATGTCACACTGCCAAAATATAACTGGCTTACTAAAGTGTGCTCTGACATCTTTAAGTCAGAGGCTATGTCTACACAGCAGCGTTATTTTGGAATAATGTCAGTTATTCTGAAATAATGCAGTGCATCTCTACACAGCAAGCCCATATTTCAAAATAAATTCAAAATAATGGGTGTCTTACTCCAACTTCTGTGAACCTCATTTCATGAAGAGTAAGGGAAGTTGGAGGAAGAGTGTTCTATTTCAAAATAACCACTGTGTAGACAGCGCCAAAAGTTGAAATAAGCTATTTCAACTTAAGCTGGGCAATTAGCGTAGCTCAGGTTGTGTAGCTTCTTTCAACTTTAGCCCGGCAGTGTAGGCATGCCCAGAACGTCCTTTTCCTTACACATTTATATCTCACCCTTGCATGCGTTGAAGCAAAAGACTTCCATGTGTTTAGGCGGCTAACAAACAGCTTTATTGATCAATAAGGCACAAAGTGAGCCAAACGTGACCCCAGCAGAGCCGGGCCCAGTCAGGCTGTTCAACACAATCAATCCTAGTATTTTATACCCTTAACCAAACAAGTCTGACGTCCGGGCAAGAAATCAAAGCGAACTTCAAAGAGAAATTATTATCAGCAAAGAAAGAAACAGGTTTTAAGGAGTAGGAGCTTCAGCTCAAAATAGTTCATTAACGCATTCCAACAGCTCGTCCTTCTGGCTTTTCTGACCTCGGTGAAGGTCAGTTCACTCTTTGGCGTATGTGCAGAAGCAGGGGACTTAAATGGCTTCTGTGATACAAATGGCTTCTAGCTAAATATGAAATGGTTTCCACACATGAGTGCCATAAAAAAACCTCAGGGGGTAGCCGAGTTAGTCTGTACAGAAAAAAACAACAAATGGTCTGGTAGCACTTTATAGACTAACAAAACATGTAGATGGTATCATGAGCTTTTGTGGGCACAGCCCACTTCTTCACGAAAGCTCATGATACCATCTACATGTTTTGTTAATCTATAAAGTGCTATCAGACCATTTGTGTAAAAAAACCCTGGATGTCTTGGTTTCATTTTTCTCATGACTTTGGACCCTTCCTGCAGTCTCCATTCCCCTGTTTTCATCCAATACATTCCAATTGGACCTTGTTCAAGCCTTCCATTCTACATACACACAGATTTAGGTTCTGACTACAGAAGGTACAATTCTTTTCAGCTTCCCCTTTCAGAATAGCCAGTGGTAGCCCAAAACTTTGTAAAGGTTATGCATAGTCAACAGCCATTTCAGCCTATATTAGATGAGTCTTCAAGTTTCCTACCTAATGCAAAACATTCCATAACTTTGTCAAGTTTTAAGGTTAATGCAAAATAAAGTGTACCGGTTCCCTATTGATCTAGATGGACAGTGTTGCACTCTGAATAAGAAATCCTGCCAGTGACAGTAGTAATCTGATGATGTATTGCACTAATATCCTTTCTCTATTCTGAATCTTGTTCCTCAACTTATGCAAAGCAAACAACCCACCATTTTGCGATGGAAAATGGCATACTTGGCAAGAGAAGTGTTTGTTGGGAATGCATTAGACTCGAGAAAGGATTTAGGTGTTTATTACCAAAGAATTTACTCTGATTTATGTAATAGTCACTCCTGACTTCGACAAAAAACCAAAACAAACACAGAAAAAGCCAGTGCCAAAACTACCAAACAAACACAAAATAAAGGGCATCAACTCAGGGAAGCAGTTATCCCTCACTATAATAGAAACATATCTTTTTTCCTCTCCCATTTTCCGCAGTTTATTTTAGATTTTGTTTCTCAGTGGTAAGATATAAATGAATATGTATTATTTTGTTGCTCAAGATTTTGTCCCTGATGTTTTATTATGGTGGTGTTTCAACATATTGTCTCAGTTTGTACAAACCTAGCCTGGAGATATAAAACATAAAATCAATTCAAAATCTTGCTTTAATATGCTGATCTTGCATGAGTTTAAAATATGGAAGGCAAGGAATTTTTGTGCTCAGACTTCGCTGCAAGAAAACATAGATTGAAATTTTGGACATAACTATGCTCTTGCAATAAAGTATTTTTCTAATATTATTCTAATATGTTTCTAATATGTGCAAAATGGGTTGACTGCATAAGCAAATGGATATTCATCTTTCCAAATGGTCAATTTATGTGGCAATTAGCTGGTTTTGTACTTACACTTAGGTTTGCCATATGTACATATTAAACATACAATTGCATGCATATTAGAAAATTAAGCCTCTAGAATGGCGTGTGGTAATGAGAACCATATGGAAAACATATGGGAACATTTTTAACAACTCTGAAATAATTTGAAAATGGAATAAAGTTGCACATGTGTGACTTGAGAACACTGAAATAATATGCATGTAGAGATCTGATTAAAAGCTCAGAGCACTGCTGTAATATGAAAATTAGTACACTGCATTTGAGCAGAAATGTAGAAGGAAAAGTAAAAAGGGAAGAAATGATTTGTGATGTTAGAGGGTCACTGTTCCTGGCTGACAGCTAAATCTAATGCAGTCCATAGGCTGCCTTTCTAAGATAGTTTTTAAACTGTCCTCTCAGTCTAAGAAAGTTCTAGAGGAATGACTTGCCTAGCTTGAAAAGTGTTGGCAAGACTTCACTAGCCTAGTCATTAACTCATTTTATTAAAACCACTGATGAAAAGCATCACAGATGCATACAGTATTGTGTTATTTGCATGGTGCCAAATTGTCTAAGATGGTCTCTGCTTTGGGTACTTCAGTTTTTGGGTACTCAACTTGAGACAAATTGGGCTAATTTTCAGAAATGCTGAGCACCTGCAGCTTCCTTTGACTGCCTTTAGATTCACGGTCCTGCCTCCTCTAATTGATCTTTTTGGCAGCTTGCTATTTGAAGGGTTGTGATGCACCGGGCCAGGTCTGGGCACAGCTGCGGGCGTCCGCTCAGGGCAAATTGCTCAAAACTCGGGGCTCTTTACAGCCCCAGACTGGAGACCTTCCAAACAGGTTGCAAACCAGTCACAACGAGCACTCCAGCTGCCTATCTGGCCAGCCAGAAGCCTCACGAGCAAAACCCCTCTGACACCACAGCTCTTCCTATGCCCCAATCAGCCCTGGGCCTAACACACAGGTGAGGGGTTGTAGAACCCAATCTCACCTACCCTGAACGGGTTCTTCCAGTCCCAAGAAACCAGCCACAGGTCCCAATCAATTTACACTCTGGATCTTACCCACAAGACCACGCTGAGCCAATCCTTTAGAATCTACAATCTAAAGGTTTATTACTAAAGGAAAGAAAAATATGAGAGTAAAGTTGTTAAAGAAAATACATTACATGCATTGAATCACCAAGTTCTCAATGCAGGCTCTTAGCAGAGATGTTATAACTGCTATCTTATAAGTCTCTGGTGTACATCCTATGTCAGGATGGGTCCACGGTTCTTTCCGGCTTGTTGTTCCCTGCAAGCCTGCATCTGGGATCAGGAGCTGAACTGAAGACCAAAATGGAGTCTGCCACATGGCATTTTATATCCATCCCTGGTCTCTTCCAAGCTGGAGGGGGTCACATGGTCCAGGAACCTATCCTTGTGTCCCAAGCCAGCAATCATTATTCTAGCTGGTCTGCAGGCATCCCGATTCATTCCTCAGGTGTGTCTTTGGCACCTAGAGATCAATTGTCCCTGGAGCCTCGCTAATTAGCATAGCCATTGAACGAACATTCCTGACACATTGCTCTACCTCAGACAGAGAATTTTCCAGCATCAACACAAAGTACATATTTATAACTCCATATACAGATATTATATAAGTACATGAATAGAATATACAAAATCAGTAGAACACAAGCTTTCTTGTGACATCTCACATAGCCCCCTTTGTATACACTTTGGGGCAAATACCACCCCCCCCATGGGTGCAGCAGTTATCTGTCTGCTCCCCTTAAAATCCAGTAACGTGACAAGGGTGTTGGGAAGGCAGTTTCTGTGCTCCTCTGTGTGTGTGTGTGTGGGGGGGGGGGGCGGAAGGGGAGAGCAAAGGAACTGTTTGACTGTTTTTTGTTTGTTGCAAAAGTAGGGGAAGGTGTCTTGTGCACTCCTACAGCCTTCTGGGCCTGTGAAAAGCATTACGTATCCCAGCCTAGAATGTATGATTCTGAAAGGTATTAGTTTTCACTTGGCACCCTCTTATTCCAAATTGAGCAGTCTGCTCTGAAAGCTATTGAGAGAGTACAGGGTATTGACACATAGCCAAATAACAGGTCTTTAAGATTAATTTATAGTGCCCAGTGCAAAATGCCTAATTAGTGATGTGAGGTGAGAATATTCTCTGGAGAATATTCTCCGAGAATGAGAATATTCTGAGAATATTCTCCAAAAGATTATTTCCCGAGAATTTTTGAGAATTTTCTAATTTTTCATTTCCTCTTGAAATAATATATGGTATTCAACTTTTAGAACACCCTGAATGTTAAAGAGCTTTCTTGATCATTCAAGATATTTTGAGAACATTATAGAATGTTCCAGAATGTTATGGAACTTTCTAGAACATTCATGAGTCAGGAATTCTGACTGTTATGGAACTTTCTGGAAACATCACAAAAACTATATAAAGAGGCAATAACACATTTATTCTCTTTTGTGAAAGGTGTACAGTAGAGTCTGGATTATCTGACCTTCGGTAATCCAACATTCCGCTTTATCCGACTCTGCAGCTCCCAGAGACAAAGCGGCGCCGGCAGGAGGGGCATCAGTGGCTCCAGGGCTTGGGCCAGGAGAATGGCCCTACTCGCTGCCCTGTCGCTCTCCTGGAGCCGCTGATGCCACTCCTGCTGGCGCCACTTCCTCCCCGGGAGCTGCAGGGTTAGATAAAGCGCGGGCCGGGAGAATGGCCCCGCTCGCTGCCCCGTCGCTCTCCTGGAGCGGCTGATGCTGCTCCTGCCGGCGCCACTTCGTCCCCGGGAGCTGCAGGCATCAGCGGCTCCAGGAGAGCAATGGGGCAGCAAGCAGGGCCATTCTCCTGGCCCGCGCCCTGGAGCCGCTGATGCCTGCAGCTCCCGGGGACGAAGCGGTGCCAGCAGGAGCGGCATCAGCGGCTCCAGGAGAGTGATGGGGCAGCGAGCGGGGCCATTCTCCCTGAACATGGCCGGGAGCTGCAGGGAGGGAAGGGGCCAGGGCCAGGCAGGGATGGGGACCAAGCGGCACCAGCTACAGTAGAGTCCCTATCATCTGACATTTTCGGTAATCCGACCACCTGTTGGTCCCATTTAGGTCGGATAATCAGGACTCTACTGTAATTGTGTTTTCATCAGTATGAAAAGAAGAACTAAGCCTAAAAGTGATGTGTGGGATTATTTCCTTCATAAAACAGTTAAAGACAAAGTGCTATATGAATGTAAGTACTGCAAGGCTGAATACATCAGAAATGCGACAAGGATGAGAAAGCATATTTCCAATTGTTTGAAGACTCCTGCTTACATCAAGGAAAAGGCAACAAAATTCTCCAAGTCCAGAAGCAGATCACCTCAACCATCAACTGCATCAACATCTATAGAACACTGTGATAGTGCTAGTGAATTTACATCACTACCTTCCACATCTAGTTCAGCCAAGGTCTCTCACCCTATAAGTCGCTACTTTGATTCTATGAATGAAACTGAAAACAAAGTTTGGGATGAATTTTTTGCACGAGCTATATTTTCATCGGGATCGCCTCTTTCACTGGTTGAAAATGAAGATTGGATTACTTTCATGCAAAAATTAAGACCATCTTACAAGATGCCATCCATGTACACACTTTCTAACAAACTTTTGGAAGCTGAATATCAATGTGTTGATGCTCTTATAAAAACAAAAATTGCTGAAGCCTCTTCTCTTACACTGCAATGTGATGCTTGGAGCAACCAAAGAAATGAATCTGTTATAAATTTTATTATATCAACACCCCAACCAGTGTTTTACAAGACAGTGGCAACTGATGTTGAACACCATACTGCTGACTATATGGCATTCTGTATGGAAGAAATAATGACAGAAATAGGAACTGAAAAATTTGGTGCCATTGTCACTGATAATGCTTCAGCAATGGTGAAATCCTTATCAATGCTTAACAAAAAATACAATCACATTGCTATGTACGCTTGTGCTGCTCATACACTAAATTTGATAATTGGTGACATCAGTAACTTAAAATCTGTTCAAGAAACTAAAGCTACCTGTAAAACTATTGTGAAGGAAATTAACAAATCATAAGTTTTATGAGCTCATTTTACTGCATTTCAAAAAGAGAAAAATCAAACTTGTGCACTTAAATTGCCAGTTAAAACTAGGTGGGGTTCCATTTTATATTGTTTGAAAAGCTTGTTGAAATAAAAAAAGTCTTAAAATGCCTTTCTGTCCATGAAGATTTTCAGACTAAACTGAGCAAATGACCAGGAATTCAATCCTGGATGAAGATGTATTTTGGATACGGATCCAAAAACTGCATGCACTGATAAGTCCTGTTGTTAAATGGATTACGCTGCTTGAATCTGATCAGCCAAAAATGAGCAAAGTTCCTGAACGTTTCAGGGAATTAAGCGATCATTTTGATAGGCTACTTCCCGAAAGTCCACTTACCAAACAAGAAAAACAGGATGTGATGAAAAGTTTTGAAAAAAGAAAAGATATGGCTCTAAAAGACATTCACTATGCTGCAAATATTCTAGATCCAAAATTCAATGGTGAGTGCCTTACTAGAAATGAACAAATACAAGGAACTGAATTCATCGATAAATTAGTCACAAGAATGTATGTCACTGATCACTCAGCAAAAGTCATTGCAGAACTTGCAGAGTATTGTGCTAAAGGGTTTTTTTTGGAAAATCATATGTAACAAAATCAGCTGGCTCAGTAGATGCAGTAACATGGTGGAAAGGTATTTGCTATGGAGCAAAATTAGGGAAAGCAGCGATCAACATATTGAATATGCCACCAACAACGGCAGCAACTGAAAGAAGTTTCAGTACTTACAGTATCATTTATAATGCAAAAAGAAACAAGTTAACACAAGAAAGGGCAGGCAAGCTGACATTCGTAGCCCATAATATAAAGCTTCTTAAAAACCCAAATGATGCTCCGTTGAAATCCCCAAGAGAAAAAAGGAAACAGAACCAGAGAAATGAGGAAGAAGAAATTGATGATGCTGAAGAGAAAGAAGAAGTTGTCGAAGAAGAGGATATGTATGAGGAAGAAGAAGAGATAGAAATATATGGGTCAGATTCGGAAAGTGCAGATTCTGATTAGACTTGTATTCAATCCAGAAAGTTATAAATATTTGTATCCTGCAACAGAAGATTTGTAATAAAAGTTCTAGTAATTTAAACCTCTGTCTTTTTTTCTTTACTTTCCCAAATTTTCATTTTAACAATTGGAAACTTTCATGATTCTTGAAGTTTTATTAAAGAAAGACATTATTATAAATAGTCAAATTCTTTAAAAACTATTTAACAAGTATTTAAGAGAAAATTCTCAAAAATTCTCACATTGGAGAATATTCTCAAGAACATTCTCGAGAATATTCTCTGAAAATTTATTCCCAAGAATTTAACATCACTATGCCTAATCCTTGACATTTTGAATCTGTAATCAGTTCACCATTTTCTCATTTTCCACATTTTAGTACATTTTGTCTTCAGGAAATAACATCAAAGACCATTCTTCTAATGTTTCCTCCTACTCTGAACTTGTAATGCCTAAATACAGGAAGACAAAAATGGAGGAGAGTTTGTAAGCCTTCAATTATGAAATAAGCTAGGAAAATGGACTAAAATAGATACAGTTCTGAACAACAATCCCCTCCCCTTCAGTTTGGATATGCTCATGATTTTATATACCTCTATCATATCCCCCCTCAGTCTCCTCTTTTCTAAACTGAAAAGTCCCAGTCGCTTTAACCTCTTATTGTTCTTATGGTTCTTATTGACCTAAGTCCCCCTTACCTGTCATCTCACTTTTGCTATCAAGATGGCAACATCTCCTCCAGTCAGTCCATGATATCAGCTTCTATTGCCCACTTGTCATCTTTTCAAACAAGCACCTTTGTAATTTCTCCCATGTTGCCTCTCATACTTGGTAGGAGCTTCCCACATACATCCACCAACCTAACATGAAATCCTCCTTCAAAACTCTCCTAAAACCTTCGTTGCCATGATGCCTACAAAACACTTGACAGTGGTTAGGCCACAGGTGTGCTGAAGCCATTGCCTATCACACTAACCAATATAGTCTCATTGTTTCCTTGTACACTCCTGTCAGTGTGTATCCATCTGCTGTTGTGAACTTAGAGTATAAACTCTTTGGGGCAGGGGCCAGCTTTTTGTTTTGTGTTTGTCCAGCGCCTAGCACAAGTGGGGGTTGGTCCACTCCTAGGTGCTGCAATAGTACAAATAAGTGTAATTAGTAGTAAAGGAGGATATGATGGATTAATTAAATGTATGTATTTCTAGCACTAAATGCTTATGCCATGCTTTTCTGCATAGCAAGAAGGAGGAGTACACCAGAAATGGAAAACGTGATAGGATGAAGGGATGAAAGAGAAACCTAAAATATACATGAGGGGGAAAGGAGGAAGGACATAACCACAAAAGACTTTATTTCTATTGCACTAATGCCTGACTGCCTCAATCATACTTCAGGGATTGAAACATAAAACACAAATAATTTCCACCCTGAAGAATTTATCCGAAGAGTGATATAAAAGACATAAAAGTACATTAACATAAAATTAAAATGAAACTAAAATAAAATCTGTGGTAAGATGAATGTTGAAGTGTAGCCATGTAATTCAATCGTTTGAATATTTAATGCACCTGTATAACTTTTGAGGATCTAGGCCATTGGTAAGAGCATTTGTTTTCCTTTTGCCATATGTTGGCTTATCCCCAAATGGCAACATCAATATTTCCGACAGAAGCATTCCTTTCAGGGCTTTATGCACCCCTACCTGCACTTCAGCAATTTGCAGGCTGCTCAGCGCTGCCCAGGCTGCTTGAAGTAGCCAGTCTAGCCGTGATTGACAGGAAATCCGTAAGTGCTTATATCTTACCTAATCACAGGTCTCTGTTTCAGAGTTCAGTCACCAGAGCAGTCAACCTGCATTGTTCAGAAGCACTTGATAAAATTAAAATGCCAGGGCTGATATTCTATTGTTCACTGATATTACAACACATACTGTATAGAAAGCCCTGTCCTGCTGGGCTCGGAAGGCCTTAGTTTGTCAACAGGAGCTGTGAACTATCTGCACCTTGAAAGGGTAGGCCCACAATATATAACAGAACAGAAAATGTTTATGAAAAGAGAGCACAAGGTGGCTTAATTTGAAATATAGGGTTTGGCATGAACTTTATGTGTTCAAGTCAGAACTTCAACTGATGTATGTATTTTTTAATGGCTCAAGTTACTAAAATAATTGTAAAATGCTACCCACAACTGAGGCTTTTGAAGTTACCATACCTTTAAATGCACTTCTTAATATCTGGCAGTTAATATTCCCTGTAAAGTTCTATTTCTCACCCTTGCCCATTTTTACCACGTTTTGCCATTTGATCTTTTGTTAGCAGCATGATCCACTATTTGGGTATAAGAACCATCAATTGACTTTGCAGTCTCACAAAAACATACTGGAATTCAATAAATCTCTTTTCCAAGCCTTAAGCAATTCTTACAACTTTGCTTCCAAATCAATTTCAGGGCAGAAATACATTCTGTACCTTATAACAAATCATTAAGTTTGAAAATTTCATGCACGTATCAGTATCTCACTGACTACAAATGTTTTCACTCTTCAATTTAGCTTAATTCATCTGGCACTAATTGTCCCCAGGCATATTTTGTTTTGTTTTTAATTCACTCTCAGAACTAGTGGGGTAGAAATGCATTTTAATGGGTTTATATGTTACATGTGATAGTGTGTGTGTGTGTGTGTGTGTGTGTGTGTGTGTGTGCGTGCGCACCTACATATTCTTCTATTTATTGTGGCTGTTTCTATTATTTACTGAGATTTAAAAGCTTGATTTAAATTTTTTTTTAAATTTTCACATTGCATCATTCTTGTGTGACACACACTTCGGAGTAAATCGTGCTGCTCTCACCTGACTTATTCAAGTGGTCTGTATTGAATGGAAATGCCATCAGTTCCCTGAGGATTTTGTGACGCCTACCTGAGTAAATTCAGGCTGATCCGTGTATTTGCTTCATTGTTAGTTAGCTGTGCACTGTTGTCTGTATTCGTTTACCATATATTCCATGTGGCAAGCAATTTACTGATTTGTCAATGAAAAGTTATCTTGATTTCCCACTAACAATGTCAGTGTTCTGACTGAAATGAAATATTTCCTTTTGCAGGATGAATTTACATCGTAACAACCCTGTCACCTTAAATTTTATTTTGCATTTACTGTGAGAAGGGAGTATATTTTCCTTTCTTTTTTTCTCATCAATGTAGAAATTCAGTGGTGGTCTATGGAATTAAACCTCCAGGTCAGAAAATCCTTTCTAGGAAGATGGCATTTTAGGGAGACAGGATTATTGTTTTTCCAATAGTAATCATAAGGCATATTGGACATATCTATATTGGCAAGAAATTTTAACTCTCACAATAATAGTGTCAGTACTGGCATATTTGTTGTGAATAAATTATTTAATGAACATAACTTTTTTCTGTTTGTAAATTGTGAGCCAATCCCAGTGCCTAATAATGCATTTATTAATTAAGTATTTATCAAATAACTTGGATTATCAGTTTTCAGCCGATAGCTGCTGATGAACTGTTTGCTTCATCTGTGACTTATTTTTGGTCTGTGATTGGTTACTTGGGGCACATAATATTGTTTCTTAATTCAAACTTTTTAAGTAGGAGAACAAGGAATGAAGAACAACAAATGAAGAGTAGTTGATAACAAATATTTCTATTCCTACACAGATCCCAAACATTGGTTCAAACAGTGATAGAGACGTAGCCGTGTTAGTCTGGTGTAGCTGAAACAAAAGACAGAACTATGTAGCACTTTAAAGACTAACAAGATAGTTTATTAGGTGATGAGCTTTCGTGGGCCAGACCCACTTCCTCAGATCAATATGTGGAAGAAAATCAGCACAACCACATATACCAAAGTGATACAATCAAAAAAAATGAACGCATGTGAAATTGACAAATCAGATTTTAGAACAGAATGGGGGTGAGGGGGGAAGGTTAGTTTCTGTGAGGTAATGACATAGGGGTGATAATAGGGGAAGTTTCTGTGAGGTAATGACATTAGGGGTGATAATTGGGGAAGCTATCTTTGTAATGGGTGAGATAATTAGAGTCTTTGTTTAAACCCATACATAAAGTGTCAAATTTAAGCATGAATGACAATTCTGAAGCTTCTCATTGAAGTCTGGAGTTAAAGTCTCTTTGAAGCAATATGCATGTTTTAAGGTCATTGAGGGAGTGACAGACACTTTAGGCACATGACGGCATAAATTATATTTCTGGATGAACAGGAATATGTGTTCTTGATCTTGTAACTGGCATGGTTAGGTCCAACAATGGTGTCAGCAGAGTAAATATGGGGACAAAGCTGGCACCGGGGTTTGTTGCAAGGGAAAGTTCCAGGGTTGGTATTAGTGTGATATGTCCTGTGGTTGTTGGTAAGAATCATCCTGAGGTTAGGTGGTTGTCTATAGGAGACTATGGGTCTGTCTGTCTGCTATGTACATTGGACAAACGTCTCAGACACTTCGCCAAAGAATCAATGCACACAAAACAGACATAAGACTCTCTCACAGAGAGAAAGCTGTTGATTGCCATTTCAGCCAGACTGGTCACTCCCTCAATGACCTTAAAACATGCATATTGCTTCAAAGAGACTTTAACTCCAGACTTCAACGAGAAGCTTCAGAATTGTCATTCATGCTTAAATTTGACACTTTATGTATGGGTTTAAACAAAGACTCTAATTATCTCACCCATTACAAAGATAGCTTCCCCAATTATCACCCCTAATGTCATTACCTCACAGAAACTTCCCCTATTATCACCCCTATGTCATTACCTCACAGAAACTAATCTTCCGCCCTCACCCCCACTCTGTTCTAAAATCTGATTTGTCAATTTCACATGTGTTCATTTTTTTTGATTGTATCACTTTGGTATATATGGTTGTGCCGATTTTCTTCCACATATTGATCTGAGGAAGTGGTTCTGGCCCACGAAAGCTCATCACCTAATAAACCATCTTGTTAGTCTTTAAAATGCTACATAGTTCTGTCTTTTATTGGTTCAAATAAGCCTTCTAGTAAGAATATTTGTAGATTGCAAATAATAAGGCATAGAAATGTAGCTGAGAAAATCAGCAATTCAGAAGCTGAACAATCATTTGTGAAAAGTGCATTTGCAGTAACTGACCAGCTCTGCCTCGCCCCCCCCCCCCCCCCGGCAGCAGCAGTTCCATCTTTTCCTCAGAGATACTAAGCCCAACACAACAGGCAACTAGCATCCTTTTCATCGACCAAAACTACATTCAGTTGTTATTCTGCACCTGATGAGCTGGTCGTTGAACCTTTCCTTGGTGCTGTTGATGTGGCTAATTTACGGCTTCATCAGCCAGGGTAGCAAGAGTGATTGGGTCCCCCAGAACCACTATCGGTATTTCAATATTACCATGGTAGTCTGCTGGTCCAGAAAGAAAGTTCATGCCTGGGGCTTCCTGAACAGTCTTGAACAGCTGTTAAAGGTGTAAACTTCATCCATCTTCCCTGACCAGCCCACACCGATATTAGTGAAATGTTCCTGGTGATCCACCGGTGCTTGCCTGTACTTTGTAGCAAAGTGGACTGGTGGCAAAACAGAGGTGTATGTGCAGTCTATCACCCCACAGTAATTCAGAAACCCATTGCTGCAAAACCATCCAGAATGTCACCCACAATGCTGAAAGTCAAAATCTTGGGAATCAGAAGTCACTTAATAGCGTTCACTCTTGCATGATGACAGACCCCACTATGGATTTTTCAACTCTGACATGACTTCCTGCTGACTGGTAGCAATCTGGCATTGCAAGCTCCTAGAGCGTGATCGCTATTTGCTTTGCAGTTGTCAACACAGCTTTCATTCTTATGTTCCTGTATGAGAGGCTAGGGTGAGCTCGATGTGCACATTCAGGAATGTGGCCTTTGATATCCAAATTCTGCAGCCATTTCTCATTGTCCCAAACCTGCATTATAATGCAACACCCCAGTTTATGGCTTGTTTCTCAGACCCAGAAGTGATACTCCTCTGTGTGTAGCTGCAACGTGAACATCACCAGCAACTGTGAATTGTTTTTCACAGTGTCCTTCAGCAAACTGTCCTCAAAGAAACTATCGTGTCTCCAGTTATTGCAATACTTCTTGTGGGTCTGCAAATAGAGGAGAGTTGTGTACCCTGTATTTGCAGCTTTCATGAGAATAGTGTCGCAGTCTGTAGATTCTATGCTTCTTGTTAGAGAAGGCAGAGAATGAAAAGTGCTGCATGGATTTATGGGATTTTTAAAGAAGGCACACAGAATTTATGGGAGATGGATGGTATTATGGGATGGCAAATGTTGCATGCCTGGCTCCCTGAGATCCTGATGTGACTCATTTCTACCCCACAACTCATTGCAAAAATATCCTGGACAGTGGTGTGAGGCACTCTGAGATCTTTATCCTTTGTGCACTGTGCTTTGCATCAGCACAAGCACTCCTCATGAGTACATGCCATGCTGAAGCAAGCAGCAAAGTGCACAAAAATATACAGACTTTAATGGCTGTTAGTCAATGTAACATACATTGACCAAAGTTTATAATGTAGGCATGGCATTAGAAGTGCAATCCCAATTGTGGCTGTCCTCATCTTCTTTCCATTGCCCTGATAGTATCCCTGATCCTGTCAAAGTAGTGGCATGCATGTACAAAGCGTCACCAATAAAGTAGCTGAGCCTTAGCAGCAAGCCAAGCATCTGAGCAAGTGTGTAGCTCTTGATGGAGGATTGCCATAAGACTGCAATCGAACAAGAGAGTGTTGACATGAAAAATGGTGATTGAGGGATGATCGTAAAAAGGGCTGGGAGGTTAGGAATGATAACTTATGATGACTGAGAGAGAAAAACCTGGAAGAAGAAGAAAGAGGAGAGGATGAGAAGGAAAAAGAGGAGTCTATTTTTTTTTAGTGTGGTGAGCAAAGCATCCTAAAATGTAAATGCAAGCTTCCTGGGTTTTCTTTATTTGTCACAACTTTAACTTCCATTAAAAAAAAGTTTCAGAGGGGTAGCCGAGTTAGTCTATAACCAGCGGCGGATATAGGGCAGGGCAAGCTTGCTCCCGCGCGGCGGCCCAGCTGAGCGGCGCAGAACTCAGCCGAGTGCCACGCCGGGAGGCGAAGGGGGGCGGAGCAGTGATGTACACGGCCAGCGGGCGGGAAGTGAAGGGCGTGACAGAGGCTCCAGGTATGACATCACTGCCCCGCCCCCCTTCACCTCCCGCTGTGGCGCTCGGTTGAGTTCTGCGCCGCTCAGCCGGGACACTGCACGGGGCCCAAACAGCTGTTTGGGCTCCACTAGTGAGAGGCAGGAGGGGGAGGACTAAGGAGAAGAGAAAGAGAGAGTGAGGCAGGAGGAGGAGGAGGAGAAGAGAAAGAGAAAGAGTGAGGCAGGAGGAGAAGAGAAAGAGAAAGAGAAAGAGTGAGGCAGGAGGAGGAGGAGACTTAAATATAAATGAAAAATTTTAATTATTAATGCAGAATTTTGTTTAAGAATGACTTACAATGTAATTAAAATAAAATTATCCAACTAAATTAAGTTTCTATCAAATTTACCCAATTCACATTTAATATGAAAATAGCCTTCAATTTGCGCATTTGACGCCTTTTTTCTACTTTTTCTCCAAAGGGGGGCCCCGTGAAATTGTGCTGCCCTGGGCCCCGCAAAACTCTCATCCTCCCCTGTCTGTAACACAAAAAACGTAGACCATGCATTTCTTTTTTAAGTTTTTCATTTAAAAAAGGTGAGGGAATTTTGAATATAATTGTTCAAATTCTCAGTGTCTTTTTTGGGCCTTGCACACCTATATACACAAGTAAAACCTGAAGCTTTATGTGCAAATGAGGCAATTGTGAACCTAGCTAGAAGAGCCATAAACATTCCCATTAGTGCACACAAGTTGGGTAGTTTCAGTTCACAAAAAAGAACATTTGAGCTGCTATTTTCTGTTTGGAATCACAGACTCATAAAATTGGAAGGGACCTCAAGAGGTCATCGAGTCCAGTCCCCTGCCCTCATGGCAGGACCAAGCACTGCCTACATCATTCCTGACAGGTGTCTGTCTAACCTGCTCTTAAATATCTCCAGTGAGTGAGATTCTACAACCCCTCTAGGCAATTTATTCTATTGTTTAACCACTCTGACAGGCAAGAAGTTTTTCCTAATGTCCAACCTAAACCTAAACCTTCCTTGCTGCAAGTCCATTACTTCTTGTCCTATGCTCAGAGGCCACAGAGAACAATTTTTCTCCTTCCTCCTTGTAACACCCTTTTAGATACTTGAAAACTGCTATCATGTCCCCTCTCAGTCTTCTCTTTTCTAAACTAAACAAGCTCAATTCTTTCAGTCTTTCCTCATAGCTCATGTTTTCTAGACCTTTCATCATTTTTGTTGCTCTTCTCTGGACTTTCTCCAGTTTCTCCACATCTTTCTTGAAATGTGGTGCCCAGAACTGGACACAGTACTCCAACTGAGGCCTAATCAGCACAGTGTAGAGGAGAAGAATGACTTCTCATGTCTTGCTTGCAACACTCCTGTTAATGAATCCCAGAATCATGTTCGGTTTTTTTGTAATAGTGTCAGACCGTTGGCTCATGTTTAACTGGTGGTCCACTATGATCCCTAAATCAACCTCTATTGATGAAAGATACAAACTTTTGAGCTACACAGAGCTCTTTATAAGCTTAAAATTTTCTCTTTCACCAACGGAAAGTTTGTCCAATAAAAGATATTCCCCAACTTATCTTTCTAATTTCCTGGGACCAGCACTGCAAACAACATTTGATTAAGGTTTGTGCCTTAAAAGTATGTTAAATTCACTCTGACTAATTTATCTACTAGAAATACCAAAAAAATAAAAAAATACCTTATGCAGTAAAACCTTTTAATAATGACCACCAATGGTACAGCTATTTTACCAGGTGTTCTAAAAGGTGACTGTAAAATACATTGAAGTTGATATAGGAATTTGCTGGGGGGCAGGCACTATGCCTTTCTAGGGGTATGTCTACACAGCAGTGCTATTTCGGAGTAACTGTTGTTTATTTCGAAATAATGTTGAGCTGGAGGACTTCTCACTCTGACTCCTGTAACCCTCATTTCACAAGGAGTAAGGGAAGTTGGAGGAAAAGTAATTTTCTTGGAGTTCCTGCTGTGTACACAGTGCCAAAAGCCAAATTAAGCTATTTCGACTTAAGCTACACAATTGACACAGCTCAAGTTTTGTAGCTTATTGTGGCTTTAGCCCTGCTGTGTAGACATGCTCTAGGTGTTTGCAGGACCTATCACAGTGAAGCAATAATGCTGATTCAAAGCCTTTGGATGCTACAACAGTATAAATAACAATAGAAAGATGCCCTTGGTTAGCAGGTAACTCAGTGAAACTTCTCTGAGTGTAGAGGCAAAACAGTTAGTTATACACACTTTTTTGAAATATGCAAAATATTTTAAGACTAGGCTTTCATGTAAAATTGTGCTTCTGAGGATGTTGCCTTTAAATTTAAAATCAAAGCTGGAATTTTGAAATACTAAGACCCCAGGCTAAATGAAGGAAGTTTCATGGCCTGTGTGAGGCAATGTAGCTTAGAGGATAAAGAGCTAGACTAGACTTCCGAAGACCTGTGTTCTAGCCAATGACATAGTAATTGGAGGGCTGTGGCCCACTGCTTGGTATACAGGACCATGCAAATATGGCTCTCTCTGTCCATGTCAGGGAGGCTCTGGGACCAAAGTCTCCATTGGGCCAGTTCAATCAATTTATACTGGGATTGTTTTAAAATAGTGCATCCTGCTAGGCAAATAGTCAATTTTTTTAAAGACCTTAGTCAATCCAAAATGAAGCTGTGTCTGTAAGATGTGCGGGTGGTGCCTTGTGTGTCCATAATATTTTGTAGCACCCCCAAACTTACATTCCTAGCTATGCTGGGGTACATCTACGCAACAGGGCTTAACTCGAAATAAGTTATGTAAATTGAGCAACGTCAATTGCATAGTTTATTTCAAAATAACTTATTTCGAGTTTTGGTGCTGTCTACACAGCACTTATTTTGAAATAGAGCAATCTTCCTCCAACGTCCCTTGATCCTCATAAAATGAGGATTACAGGAGTTGGAGTAAGAAGTTCCCCAGCTTGACAGTATTTTGACATTATGTTGAAGTAATGGCCAGCGGTGTAGACACGGACTATGTTATTTTGAAATAACATTAGTTATTTCAAAATAATGTTGCTGTGTAGACATAACCCTGCTGTGCTCTGCCTCTGTCCCTGTGCTGGTGGGTCATCCTGGGCAAGTGACTTCCTTTTTCTATGCCTTAGTTTCCCTATTTAAAATGGGGATAATGATACTGACCTCTCTTTCTAAAGCACTTTTGAGATCTGCTGATGCGAAGAACTACATATTACTTATAATATTAATAAAGTGAGTGAAATCTCATTGAAATCAATGGGCGTCTTTCTGTTGTTTTCAGGGGGATTGAGATAAAGCCCCAAGGCATGGGCCAAAGCTCACTGATGTCAAAGGATAAACTCCCACTGATTTCAGTGAGCTGTATATGAACCCTCAATGAGTCACCTACAAGCTGAAATGTTCAGTGAGGAAAATTCAGACTGAAATTTTTTAAATACTTTAACAATACCCAGTATGTTCTGATGTTGGTATCTGTCTGTATCAAGAACAAATCTGGCAAGAACATTAAACAAAGACATCAAATTCTGCCAAATTTTCCACTGTAGCTATACCATATGGTCAAGAAGATAATCTAGTATTGGAAATACCAGATGTTTTACTGACAAGTTTAATATACTCAGGAGTATTAAAATGTATTGTGAAGGTTTCATATTGAGATTTTATCTCACCTAGTGTAATGAATGGTGTGGATGTGGGTGTCAGCACTGTCTATACTTACAATTTAGCTACATCAATATTTCACAGCAAATTTAGTATTCCTATTTTTCTGTAATTAAATATAGCAATCAAATTTGCCCTATCTGCTTTATTGTGTATTAGTCTTAATTGATCATGGCCTTTAGCATTATCAGAAAGAAAACTAACCAGTCAAAATAACTGAGCTTATCTCACCTTTAATCAATATATATTATCTAACCAGGTGAACAAAGAGATGGCTTTCTAATGGTTTCCAAGTCTTTTATGATCACTCAGGGTATGTCTAGACTACATGGCTCCGTTGATGGAGCCATGTAAACTAGTTTACCTGACATAGTCAATGAAGCGGGGATTTAAATAATCCCCGCTTCATTAAAATAAAAATGGCCGCCAGGCTGTGCCGACAATCAGCTGATCTGGCACAGCACGGCAGTTTAGACGGGGATCGGTCGACAAGGGAAGCCTTTGTCTACCACTCCCTTATGACTCATGAAATCCCCACTTCATTGACTACGTCGGGTAAACTAGTTTACATGGCTCCGTTGACAGAGCCATGTAGTCTAGGCATACCCTCAGTGTCATATTACTCTTATTTAAATCAAAACTAATTTTTAAAAAAATAATTGCAGATATTGATTGCCACCTTATTCTTCTAACTCTTGCTATAATTGTTCTGGTTGTTAAATAAATTCAAAAAAAATATCACCCAGATAGTGCATTAAATGTAGATTTTATAAAATGTATTAAAAGACCAAAGGGTAAAATACATTTTATAAAATGTATTAAAAGACTAGGGGTAAAATTTTCTAACTTGCTTAGCTGACTTAGAGCATGTAAGTCTCATTGAAAGTCACTTTTCAAAATAGATCATAGGTTTCTAAATCAGTAAAACGTATAATTGTACTCAATGTCTGAGCCACCAAGAATTTGCAAATCTAACTTAGACAAATGTGCGTCAGTGAAGCAGTTCAAGAACAGAGAGATACGAAGACACCATTGGCAAGAAAATGAAAGTATAAATCTTTTACAAAAATGTGGGTTTAGGGAGGGATGTGAAGGAGGAGTGATATCTTAATTGTGACATGTTTATTGACGACTTTCATTACTTCTCTATACAACAACTAGGTTGAATTGACCTCTGGGACCAAAGCCAGTATTTACCATTCTAGAATAGCAAGCTCATATAAACCATCCATTTTAGATCTAAATATATCTTTTATGTATTTTATCATTAAATTGATATACATGCAATAAAAGACCAAGTTGTCCTTAAAAGAATTAAACACTATTCTTCTAGAAAAGAAACTTAAGAAGGAGTATATTAAATCAAAAAAATTGGTAAATAATTTGCTAAGGTTCAGTAAGAAGTTTGATGAAATACACTAATTCAGGTTTCAGTAATTGTTAAACTTCTTGAACATCTAAAGTAATCAAAATTATAGTCATCTATTACAATAATTTCATGTGACTTTAAGTAAAAAGATGAAAACTTACACTGTTGTTTCCACATAGCGGGGAGTGGTATCGGGGGGAGTATTTGTTATTACTAAAAAGATATAATGGATAAGTATTAGAAAAAATAATCAGCATGAGTAAGACATCACAGATTGAAGACAATGCAAACTATAGCCCTTCTACCTGTTTTGCCAAATATGGGTTAACAGAATTACTGATTGCATGTTATTAGATACTTTGTGGTTCAGACATTTTTTTTAACCGAAGCTGGTCAAAACATTTCCAATGGAATGTTTTTCCACCTGAAAATACAGACTACATAAAATCAAAGCATTTTGCAGGAATGTATCTGTTTTGTCAAAATTTCCAATGAAAAATTATCAAAACTTTGTGTTTCAATTAGGTAAAGATGTTTCATTTCAACCTTATCAAAGCATTTTATTTTGACTTCATTGTTCTGACTATATCATAATCTTTCTCTCTCAAAATATAATATAATCAAGATAATGAAGTTGAAAAGAAATTCTGCAACCTGATCAAAATGAAATGCTTTGATAAGGTCATTCAATTGTGTTCAAAACAATATTTTAGAAATTTCATTTTGTAGAAAGTTTCAAATTTTCATTCCAATTTGAGACAAAAGAAAATTGCAAAATGTTTTAATTTTTAAAGGAACAGATATACTGAATTTTTACTAGCTCTAGTGTTAACCATGTTTCAGAAACCTCATGTTTACATTTGTAGATTAAATCTATTCTAACTTAGTTGGATTTTGGTTGGCTCTAAGATTTATGAAGCAGAATTTTCGTAAAAGATTTCCTTCTTAGACTTTTAGCATCTTAAAAAAGCCACCAGACATTTACAATTGGCTGATGTGTTTTTAATGGCCCATCATGCTTATGTATAATTGACAATAAAATAAAACTGTATAAAATAAGACCCAAAAGAGTTCACACATTTTAAAATGACATCAGTCAACCAGATCAGCCATCTTGATGTCTGTAGATAGAATCTCACTTTTATTGCTATATGGAGACTTCATTTATTATCAAAGTGTGATCCGATAACCCCTCAATACCAATTGTTAAAGGGCACTATTCTGTAACAGAATAACTCCAGACAGGCTTGACAAACTCACTTCATCCAACATACTGCTTTCACAGTATTTATCTAAACAGAGTCAAGGGCGGCATCTAATAAAAGCTTATGTCATACCAGTTTTCATAATTATTGTGCAATGTATATATAGCTGATATTAAAGGAATTCTACATATCTACTAAAAATGCTTTAAAATTTGTGTACCGGGCAGGGTTAACAAACAGGTTTGGCCAAACAGGTGAATATATTACATCCCTTTCATAAGAACATACGGGGTCAGATTAAAGGTCTATCCAGCCCAGTATCCTGTCTGCCGATGTCAGTGCCCCAGAGGGAGTGAACCGAACAGGTACTGATCAAGCGATCTCTCTCCTGCCATCCATCTCCACCCTCTGGCAACAGAGGCTAGGGACACCATTCCTTACCCATACTGGCTAATAGCCATTAATGGACTTAACATCCATGAATTTATCTAGTTCTCTCTTAAACCCTGTTATAGTCCTAGCCTTCACAACCTCCTCAGGCAAGGAGTTCCACAGGTTGACTGTGCACTGTGTGAAGAAGAACTTCCTTTTATTTGTTCTAAACCTGCTGCCCATTAATTTCTTTTGGTAGCCTCTTTCCATTACAGCTGAAGCCCCATTTTGCATGGTGTCAACATTAGGGATATGAAGGCAGCTTGGAGCCAGCACACTGGGAGGGGAACCTTTGGCATCATCCTGACCTGGAGACAAAACTAGTGAATTCTGGGAAATATAAGGAAAAGCAAAAAGACATTTTATCACCCTTCACTGAGGAAGCAGAGAGTGGCACTTCTTATATTCATGAATTCCAGCTATGATCCTTGGTGGTTCTGCGAGATAGCTATCAGTGAGAATCTACTTTAGACAGGGATATAAGCCTGTTAAGGTTAAGTTTAGACTCTAAGGCAGCGTTTCTCAAAATGTGGGTTGTGACCAACTTACAGGGGGGTCGCAGCTGCCAGGGTCCTTCGCGCCACTTCCGGGGATTCTGGAAGTATGCTCCCCTCCCACAGCTGCGTAGTGTGCCGGGAGGGGGTGTGAGCTGTGGAGGCGGAGTGTGGCGCAGGCGGCTTCCCTGCAGCACAGCGACTGCAGGAGGGGTGAGTCAAGTGGGTTCTTTTTGGCTTAACAACTTTCTCTGGCTCTTTTTTTTTTTTGCTCAACAATTTTGATGTGTGTGCGGGGGGTCACACAAATTCCATGAGCATTTAGGTGGTTGCGGTATCAAAAAGTTTGAGAACCCCTGCTCTAAGGAGCGTGTTATAACTTTGTGACTATTTATATTGTTTTCACTATAACTATATATCTGAGTGCTGTGCTGTTATAAAGGACTTGATCTTGAATTGTACCTGTCAAACTATGTATGTATTATTCTGTTGGGGATAGCAAACCTGATAATTTATGTGAGTGTCCAATGACAGTGGCTGGACACTATGGGGTGATACCTTTAGAGGGGCTCAGAGGCTGGGATATACCTACTGTTAACTCTCAAGGCAAAGCAAAGGTTGATTCAACTCTGAGAAGATTGGGTGGCTAACAGACTGATGGGGTTAGAGAGATGATGCACAGTTAAACATGAGCAAATCTTCTTGTGGAAAACAGTGAGGGTAACTAACAAAGTTATTCACAAGTCTGCACATCCTGAGAAAGTGTCACACAAACCCTCAACTATCTTAACAGCTGGGCTTCAGTTAAAGTTCTAGTGAGACACTTAAATTAATTTGAACACCTCCAGCTATTTGATATAAATGTAGTTAGTATAGTTGTCAACTGTTCTGTATCATGAAAAGAAATTAGAATTCCATGCAGGCTAGGAGAAAAAGTCCAGATATGGAAACCTACAAATGGCATTTATAGGTATCTGCAGCTGCCAGGTTATTTAAAAAAATGCCAAAGGTATGACAATGTTTTCCTTATAAATATAAATATTTGCTCTTCTTGATGTCTTCCCCTAAGCTCAAGATTAGTTTTGGAAGCATCTATCTTTTTTATGGTTTAAATGGAATTTTCTCAGACCATGTGTGTGTGTGTGTGTGTGTGTGTGTGTAGGTATAGGGGTGTGTAGATATATAACACATGCGTGCGCGCGCACACACACACACACACTATTTTAAAATAGTTTAAGTTAAATTCATAACAAAATGAAAGTGCAGATATTAATATTGCAGGCAAATAATTCCATAATGCATTCCTCTGTGCATGAAGAAAAGGCATAATTAGCAGAATTAAGGAGGAAATATTAGTTTTTCTTTACCTTTATATTTCCTGGCTTTTGTTAGTTAAAATTACAATTTTTGATAGAGGTTAAAGGATCTTCAAAAAGGAAGTTAATTTGTGATGAAGAGAGATGTCCTCATATTTGTGTTGTCCAGATGTACACCACAAATATATTTCATAAGGCCACTGTGACTACTGACCTTTAGGATGTCTGCTACTTTTGTATGTGCATAAAGGTTTCCAGGAAGGAGACTTACAAAGTTCAGTCCTTACGTGAGGCCAGCAGGCCTACTGAAATCCGGGAAGTACTCCTGAAGGATTGCAGAACTGAGTAAGGGATTTGCAGAATTCAGTCATAGAACAGTACTTCTGGTTTTACTGGAAGTTCACATAGGAGCCTTGGGAAACAGATCCACTATTTTCTGAGGAGTTTCTCTCCATAAGGCAGCTGATTATTAAGAATACTTGTACAGCACTATTCTTTCTGCATGATCAAATGAATGTTAGAATAGGAGTCACTATCCTTTACTACATCTTTTCCTTTGCAAATTATATTTTAAACAAATATTGACTCGTACACTGTTACGATTTTCATATCATAAGACAATTGTAAACATGTTAGAACAATTAACTTATTTTTCTTAAAAAACGGTAACTCTCTAAGGCTACATCTACACAGTGGCACTATTTCGGGATACTGGAAGTATCCCAAAATAGCTATTCTGAGTCTTTAAACACACCCGTAGTTTTCAAAATAACGGGCATGCTATTCTGGCATCCCTGTAAGCCTCATTTCACAAGGGTTAAGGAACATTTCAGAATAGTGCTTTATTTCAAAATTAGACCAAAATAAGATATGCAATTTGTGTAGCTCAAATTGAGTATCTTATTTTGACCTATGGGTGCAGTGTAGATGCACCTTAAATGAACAAAGATTCAGTCTTACAATCTGATTTTTCTAGTCTCAGAATTGGGATTTTCTGTTCTGGAATTCATATACTACATAAAATTGTCAGGAAGGCTTCTGAGAGGCTAGATGTGAATTCTTATCATGTTTTGCCGGATCATGTTAAATCCCAGTCTTCTCCAAAAAAGTATTTCTAAATGTGCGGTAACAGGACTGACTGACTGATCGGTGCTTTTTTTGAAAGACAGTCTGCCTGAAATTTGTCTGCAGGTAATCAGGGTTTCTGAATTATTGACCTGGGACAGCCTCCATTTAACCTCATTGCCTCCTCTGCACCTCAAAAAAGGACAGGTAGGCAAATCACCAGGAGTCAGTCAGTTGAGCCTATGGTGACATCATCTCCACAGGTCTGAGCATAGGACAAAGTTTCAGATTCAAGTCCCTGTGAAGGGCTGATTACCATGGACCTGCTGCACAGAAACTCTGAGAATAATGTAGAAGTCCCATGTGAGAATTCCAACTGTGCAGTCTAACTGGACTGTTGAGCTCTGTTTGACGCCACTCCATAGTGCTTTGCAAGGCACTACAAATATTCAAATATGTGCAAATGTGAACAAATATTTGAGATACGCAAAAAATTGAGGATCTAGAATTCTTAAGAAAAACTAAAAAAACCCATCCTCTCGGGGTTTTCCTATTTTTATTTGATTTTACTAATACACTCATAGTTTACTGAAATTTGAAAGGTAAAACAAATATTTCTGAAGTCGAAGAGGAAGTTGATTTAAAAACTGAAATACATATAGTCTGCCCACCTGAGCCTTGGAAGGCAAGCATTTGCGGTGGAATGAACATTAAATAGTTTATTATGAATAAAGATAGTCAGAGTTATAATAATCTTACAAGAGACAGAGTAACATAATACACTAATCTAAAAGCACAGTGCATTCTAAGAGTAGATGGATTACATTTATATAAAATGTACATATATTTTGAGTAAAATCATTCTCCGTCCCCTGCAGTCACTGAGAGCCAACATGAAGTGAGGCCTAGGTGGGCTGAAGGATGGGGTGAGTTTTGGACAAGGTGTCAATATCCAGGATGCACTACAGAGCTCAGCTCCCTGACTGCATGTCTCTCTGCAGCTGAGTTTCTAGATGGTCAGGGGAGAGGGTAGCATGGGTTGATTTCATATTGTGGGAAATCATAGCTCACTGTGGGAGAGGACTGAGTTGTACCCCAATAGCTTTCACTGATCACCAGGACTTGAACAGGTATGATGGCATGTTTGAACCCTGATTATCCCTTTGTCACCTCAACCCATGGTTTGTGAGAGAGGATGAAAGAATTTCACCTGCCAAAGCAAAGAGAACTTCCCTGCTTTTGATTACAAAAAAAGTGTCTCCATCCATCCTTTTTTGGCCTAGTTTTGCTTTCCTGAATGGCAATGGCACCAGTGTGTAATTCTTTGTGGGTGATTCAGCTGTGTTTTAACAGTATTTGGGTTTCCTACTATGCGCTGGGCTTTAGCTGGCTCCTTGGTTTGGAAGTTAGGAAATGAGCTGACTGGCAAGTGCAGTAGCAGTTATCGCCTTCCCCTCAACCTCCAGAAATGCAGTGTTTCCTAACTTGGGAGAGCCCCCAGATTATTCATATATGGGCTTGGGGCAGAGACAAGCAATTGGTCTGGAAAAGGTTGCATGACTCTGAATCTTCTCTGTCTAATGTAAACATTCTAAGGGGCCACCCATGTTCTGTCCCTGAAGACTCCTGATGCAACTAGACACAACAGCAGCTCACAAAGTGTAGGTCTGCAGTCTTGGGCCCCAAAGTCTCTCCTTTGCACCTGTGACACTTAGCAGAGTGAGAGTTTTGCCATTCATTTCAGTGGGAGCAGGACCTGGATCATAAGGAAGAGGTAGGCTGGGATGGTTCGCTCCATTGGAGTGGGGAGGGGGACAGTTGGAGTCTTTGTTTATCTATTAGAGCCACTGGACAAATTCTACTGCTGGATGGAGAGAAAATGTTTATGATTAAATAAGTTCAAGTAAGAAATTCAATAAAAGTTGTGGTCATGCATGGCTGTGCTTATGATAATTTTATCCTATTCCCTAAGTGTACTGCTATAAAAAGATTATTACTTAGGTCTGATATTGATCTGAACATCAGTTCAGAGTGACATTACATTTTGAAGAAGGGCACCTGAATTGTAAAGTTTTCTGACTCACTTATTTAGTAGGTTATATATCGAGGGAAATCTACATTGGAGAGATGTGAATTTGAAATATATTTTCTCCTGAGGAATATATGTCCATATAAGTAAACATCCTTGACACTTATTTGCCAAAAATCCTTTTTCTTCTTAGAGGACGGATGCAGCTCCAGTTGCATTTTTATCATCTAAATTCAATTTGCCCCCAACAGAGAACACTGTAGATTAGATCATAAAACTGAATAAAGGACTAGACCAAACGGTGGTTCAAATGGCTTAAAACCATACTCTGCTAAAAAAAACCTGTAAAATTTGTGTACTCTAAAGCGTTGATAGTTGTGGGATAAATCAACACCATAAATTAGCTTATTTTGGTCAGGCATGGTTAATGTGGCATGTAATATCTGGGAGTACAAACAGACATACTGCCACAATTATTCCTATCACATATTGTAATTTTTCTTTCACTACGCAGGATACACATGTTCCAAAAAGTTTAAAAAGTATTGCGAGTCAAATGAAATATTTTGTTCAACATGACACAAAACATTTCATTTTGGTTTTGAGCTTTTTTTCACATTTTCATTGTTTCTAAATAAATAAATAAAATTGAAAGAAAATTTGAAAGTAATTTTGAATTAAAAACCCCACATTTCATTTTTGAAATGTCAAAAAAAATCAATTTTTTCACATTTTCAAAAGCTTTTTTCAACTAAATCACTGTGAATTTTTGGTGAATTCGCAAATTATTTTGATCAATCCAAATCTGCCTTTTTTCTTCTCCCAAAAATGGGTTTGGATGAAAAAAATTGCTGAGCTCTAGTTATCATTGCTCTTTTATATGGATAGAGATTGCTTTTGAAAAGGTGAAAAAGAGTTGATGTTTCATTGATAAAAGCCTGGAATTTGGAAATAGCCTCATGTGGGCAGCCACCATACAAAATTAATAACAGGGAAAGAGTTAATCTGCCTTGTAAAAGAAAAGAGCAGTCAAACAGTACAACATCAAGGGGCAAATAAGCACCTACATTTATAGGTCCTAGAGGGATATGAATTAAAAATGTTAACTTGCAATTAGTTGTAGAGAGAGAACAGCCTTGTAAATGTATCTTGATCTTTAGCTTTTTGTAGTGTATTTGTACTGTAAATCCTTGTGGAAGTCTAATTTTTTTCACTCTATGTTGCTTTATTTGTGGGCATTTGTTCAGACTGGCAGTAAAATTAGAGAGAGAGAAGATGGCAGTGTAGATATAGCCATCCAGAGTAGCATCTCAGAGCTTTCCAATGCTTCTTTGGATAATGTGGGTTTTGTCAGAAGATGCTCTTCTGTGGGAAATTCTATACGCTTGTTTTTCTTGTCACAAACAGAAATGTAGGCAAAAGGGAGGGGGAGGAGTTTAGTGCATTGTGGTGTTGGAGCTCTCTTTCCTTATAAATCATACTGAATGTTAATTTGAATATTTTTGTTTCAGTTCACTATTTAAGGGTTTTTTTTCATTTGTAAAGATAACTCATATTTTGTTAAATCAGAAATGAATGGTCTCTTATTTTGAATTCAAATTTTATTCAAACTAGCAAATCCTATGTAAACAGTGGTAAAATCAATTGAATGAACACCTCAGGAGTCTAATGTCTTACAGTCTATAAGCTCAAGTGAAATTGTTATCCTCAAGTGCTTGGTTTATAGTTTGCTTTAAAATGAAGTCTCCAAGGGGAATGCAGCATGGACTGTAATTTGCTGTTTTCTGTGTATGCTAATACAGATTCTCCATTCATTAAGATTTAAGAAAATACAGCATAGCAAAATCCTCATTTTCATAATTACAAGACTTTTGTTTGGATGAGTCCTTCAGGTCCTATGCTTTTCTCTTCTGAAGCAGTGGAAGGGAAGACAGTGAAGACAGCGTAGCATGGTCTGTCCACAGAAGAATACCTGTATCAGCTTCATACAGTCCGAGTTCCACTGGCTTTCCAAGGAGCAGGTCTTGATGGTGTAAGGGGGCAGGACAGGACTAGGCAGCAGTAGCTCTACTTGGCATGCTTCTCTATGAACTGGACAAGCATCCACAATCTGTATTCTCTGTCTGAAGGGATGGAATGCCAATGGAGAAGCATCAAATCAAATTGTAGGGGGGTTAGCACATTGTAGTGTTCGAGATTCCTTTCCCAAAAGACTTCAGGATTCACAACATTTAGATTCTTCTGTTCTTTTTGTATCAGGAGATGCTCTTCCAATTTTCAGTGTATTTATATACTTCTTTCATATTTTACTTACTGAAAGTGTCTATCATTGATATCTTTCGACTTTTAATAATGATTAAATGGTTATAAATTACATAAAGTCATTATCATGAATTACAGTATATTAAAATCATTGCAATCACCTACAAGCTGTCTTCACTGATGTCCCAGTTTAGAGACATTACGTCTCACTATTGCTTTCCGGATGAAACTGTCGGCAATCTTATTAGTTGTGATGCATATTAAGGACAGCTACATTATTCAGTTGCGTCTGTCTCACTGATGTGACTGGAAATAATTTTTAAGTCCTCTGAAGCTGCAGAATGAGCAGACTGCCATTTAGGATGGTATAGACACAGTGAGAAGGATTACTATAAATTTATAGTACACTGGAAGCAGTGTTTCTAGAATATAGCAAATGACTCCAGAATCACTTTCTTGATGAGTAACAGTTAATTTAGGCCCCATCATTTTTTTATGCCTGGTTGGGATTGTATATTGCTATTTGCATTACTTGGCTTTTAACACTGAATTTCATCTGTCAGTTTGTTCCCATGTCACCCAGTTTTGTGAGATCACTTTGTAACTCTTTGCAGTCTGTATTGGATTTAACTACCTTGAGTAATTTTATATCATCTGCAATTTTTTCCACCTCGTAGTTTATCCCTTTTTGCAGATCACTTATGAATTTGTTGAACAGCTCTGGGCCCAGTACAAGTCCCTAAGGGTATGTCTACACTGCCACCCTTGTTCGAACTAGGTTGGCTAATGTAGTCATTCGAACTTGCAAATGAAGCCCGGGATTAAAATATCCCGGGCTTTCTTTGCATGTTCCCGGGCGCCGCCATTTTTAAATGCCCGTAGTTCGAACTCCCTGCCCGCGGCTACACGCGGCACGGGCTAGGTAGTTCGAACTAAAGCCCCTAATTCGGACTACCATTACTCCTCATTGCAGGAGGAGTAACGGTAGTCTGAATTAGGGGCTTTAGTTCGAACTACCTAGCCCGTACCGCGTGTAGCCGCGGGCAGGGAGTTCGAACTACCGGGCATGTAAAAATGGCGGCGCCCGGGAACATGCAAATAAAGCCCGGGATATTTTAATCCCGGGCTTCATTTGCAAGTTCGAATGATTACATTAGCCACCCTAGTTTGAACTAGGGTAGCTAGTGTAGACATACCCTAACAGACACCACTATTTACTTATCTCCATTCTGGAAATGGATCATTTATTCCTACCCTTTGTTTACTGCCTTTCAACTGGAGTGCCTAGCAATGCTTTCAGGATCATCTAATGATCTTTAATTTAATTTAATGACAAGCCTTTTGTTATCTTAATCACCCAGCCTCAATCACCTGTTTCTTTACATTAATCACCTGTTTAGAAACAAATTCCCTGCAGCAAGGGCAGAAGTTGTTAGCACAGAACTCATGATATTCCACAGTCAAGTTCTGACTGAAAGGTGTTGAGCACGCCTTATTGTTTTCCATTTGTGCTTAAGCCCCAGAGCACCACAGAGTTGGTGCCTATGCATGGAATATGTACAACAATCTAACATAAGGCAATCTAATCTAACACAAAACAAAGATGTCTTTGCCAACATGCCCCAGCTCTAATATGGAATGTCTGTTCCTGAGGTAAGAGGATAGCTCAGTCTGCATAGCTATTGAAATCTCTCCTAACTGTACTAACGATGGTGACCAGATTTCCCTATGCTGAGTATGGGACATCTGGTAAGATTACTCCTATTCAAGTAAGTTCAATGGCAATCAGACTGTGCAGTATAAATTAACATCAAGTTGACTGAGTCCCTGTTAAGAAGAAATACTGTGTAGCTGGATTCTTTTTATTTATCCTCTTATCTTTAAGACTTTAGGGTTCACAGGGAGAACAGTGACACCCCCCACCTAAATCCCCATTCGCACATGTTTTGGAGAGGTAGCCAGGTTAGTCTTTCAACAAAAACAATGAGGAGTCCTGTGGCATCTTAGGGTGCATCTACACAGCACCTTTATCTTGAAATAGGCTATGCAATTTGTGTTAGGCAAATTGTGTAGCTTATTTTGATCTTATTTCGAAATAGCTTATTTTGAAATTTGGTGCTGTGTAGACAGTACTAAACTTCAAAATAAGGCGCTGTTCCAAAACATCGCTTAACCCTCATGCAATGAGGTTTACAGGGACTTTGGAATAGTGAGCCCATTATATTTTGATATAAGGGGCATGCTCTTAAGACACGGAATAGCTATTTTGGGATTCCGGAGGTATCTTGAAATAGCTCCGCTGTGTAGATGTAGCCTTAGAGACTAATAAATGTATTAGGGCATAACCTTTCGTGGGTTGCAGCTCACTTTGTCAGATACATGAAATGGAAACTTCAGTATGGCAGGGATACACATGCAAAAATGGAAGTGTTACAATACTATTTGGAAGATCAGTGCTAATGAGATTAATTCAGTCGGGGGGGGGGGAGCATGTGGGCCTACTTCCAACAGTTGATAGGAAGGTGAGAATACCTTAAGGGGGAAATTACTTTTTGTAATGAGCTAGCTGTTTTAATCTATCCAGCTACAGATTTAGCATAGCAGAAGAGTCTGTCCTCTCTCGAGGACTCTCTTTCTGTCCCACCACCCCCTCACACATGATACAGTTCTGCAGTGACCAAGAAGCCTACTTTTACTCAGGAAATATTTCCACTATGCCACTGAACTGCGCAGTAGCCTACGGAAACCATCCTACCTATGCTACAAGGTTCTGCGTGGATTCTTCCTGATGGTTCAAACAACAGACTGAATGTCTATACAAAGTGCTTCCACCAACATGCACAGGATGAAATAGTGTACTTGCCCCATAACCTCAGTCATGCAGAACGCAACACCATCTATGGCCTCAGAAACAACTCTGACATTATAATCAAAGAGGCACTGTAGTAATCATGAATTGGTCAGATTATGAATGGGAGGCTGCCGGACAACTTTCCAACACACATTTTACAGGCTGCTATCCTCTGATCCCACTGAGCAATACCAAAAGAAACCTAAACCAGCGACTCAAAAAACTAGCTGAAGAAGCACAGGAACAAAGCACACTTCACAGGCACACTCCTAATGATAACTGAACTTTGTGACTTTGTCCTCACCTACAACCATTTCAGATTTGGGGATGATTTAGACCTTCAAGTCAGTGGCACCGCTATGAGTACCTACATGGCTGACTTAGCACAATGCTTCCTCAGCTCTCATCTCAAGTGCCCCTCCTTTTTTTACACTACATTGATGACATCTGGGAGTGGTGTAATTTATATACCACTTTATCTTGACTGTACTTAAAATCAACATTTGACCCACAATTTGTATTAATTTTATTTTTATTAATCTTTGAATTAGGACCAGATTCTGATATCTTTATTCATAGTGAACACTAGTTTACGTCATGAATAGTGCGATTGTAGATAAGGGATTATTTGAAGATTAAGGTGTTACCTAACATGAATAAAGCCCTTAATTCCTTTTATATCATAGGTCCCTGAGATTAGCATATGCAGAGAGAGCATTTGGCTCTCTTTTTTGGAATGGGTGCTGTGTTCAGTATTGGCGGGGGGGAAGGTAAGAAAATTACTTTGTGAGTCCTCTTTACTTACAGCTTGGCACTATTGGCATATATACCCAGAAGAATGGTGTAATGGACCTATATAATTTCACCCCCATTCAACAAAATACTAAGTGATCAATAATCATCATGTGTTTAAAGCTAAGCATAAGATAAAATGACTTCCTGAACCAGGCCTTGTTAACTGCAACTCACTCCATGGGTAAATAGGAAAGAGGTGAGGAAAATGAAGCTAGCAATCATACACTAAAGGAGAAGAAAGAAAAATGATCAAATGGATAGAGAGCAGCTCTTAAGAGGCATCATTTCATTGTAGTAAGTACAACGGCAGAAAATCATTATGAACAGAGGAGCATCAAGAAGTGTGCATTTGATTTAGTTCAGCTAGAATGAGCTTTTGGGATTGTAGGGCTGGAACAAAGTTTGAAGGAGCTTTGTTTTGTACAGATAAACAGGGTAAAGAAATAAGAAAAGTAAGAAAAGTTTAAATACATAGTCCCAATGGTCAAGATCTATTGTAAAAATTGCTTGGTATAGCCTAAGATCATCTCTTGAAGTGATGCTATTCATGTACTAATATAACCACTTGTTAATGCGATCCTGTGAAACAGCACTGTTCAATTCCTGTTTAAAAGAATGGATGATAGGAGCAGGACTGAGGAAAGTGGGAAAGGGATGACAATTGTACCAGGGCACCGAACTCAGCACCTCCTACCCCAAAATGTCTGTAGCTGGGGTGAAAGGGGACAGGGTTTGGCTCCAGTAGATGTGATGCATGGAGCCTCCAAGTTTCTCTCATTGGGCCTGATTGGGAGAGCTCACAGGACCTGGCTTTTTGTTTGGGAAAAGGGATGCTAAAAAGAGTGAAGTGCATCTTTCAGTAAGGTAAAGTTTGTAGGAAAACTCTGGGGAGAGCTGTACTGAGAAAGAAAGCAGTGAACCTCCAGGCCATGTGCAGGGTAGGTTATGATAATTAATACTGTTCCTCCTCAAAAAGGAAAGAAGGTACCCTTCATTGAGATGCAGATTTATCATGCCATTATTACTATAAATGACATCAAAATAGGGTATTCTGTGTTGCAATATTTTAAAATCTGGGATTGACTTCATGGTCCTATTGAAGTCAATGATAACATTCGCACTGACTTCCATAGCATTGAAACTTGTTGAAAATGTTCTGACTGAATGTTTTCTGTCAGAAAAATGTTGATTCCCCCAAATTTTTGGAGGGAATGTGTTGCTTTTAATGAAATCTTGTTTCAGAAAATTAAATGCAAATGAAAGCATTTCAATAACATTGAAGTGAAATGGACTTTATTAGAAAAAAGTGTTTCAATTTTTCATTTAGAATTGACTTAATTTTAAAATTTATTTTATTTTATTATTATGTTTGTGTATTTTATTTATATTATTTTATTATACTCTAAAATGATTTCTAAACCCTAAGTTTGAAAAATGTAAAATAAACACTAATATACAAATATTATATAAGTAAACTTTAAAAAGTCAAAATAAAAATGAAAAATACATATCAAAATGTATTTTATTTAATTAAAGCAAAATGTTTTGATTAAACAGGATTTTTTCAAATGTTTTCTTTTGTTCCAATTTGGAATAAAAAAAATGAGAAGTTAAAATTTCCTGTGGAATGGAAATTCTGAGTTTCAGCCATTTCTAGATAGTGTCTAGATTTCATCCCAGATCCCTCTCTTATGTGGACAGGCAACACATTTTTCTGCAATTCTCATCTTACATGATTATATTTTTACTCATCTTGATGAGTAATAGCTTTAGCATTCTCATTAACTGCCTATTTTACATTCTCTGGAACCAAGGAGAAAGATTAAAGAAAAATTGGGGTCAGGAGTTATTCTTGGACTCTGAGTGTAATTCATAAACAAATTTACCTGGAAAAAGTTATGTAGCCCATTATGTTGCCATTCTTTCCATTTGTGCTGTTTGTGTTCCAACAACTGCTAGATGTTTTAGGACTTGAATTAGCAGAAAATTACTCATCATGTTTCTTTGAAATATAAAGTATAAAGAATTATAATAATCTGGTTTCTAACTCTAATGCTTGGAAATCCTGGCCACCTTGACATCTTTTGGCATAATGTTTTATCCTAACAAAGTAAAACTGTTTAATTCTCAAACCAAAAATGTAAGATTGGTCCCCAAATTCCTTCCCATCCTATGCCATCTCATCTCTACTTTTTGTGTATAGTCTCCTACCATGATCAGATCGATCTTACTTTCTCATATACTTTGGATCAACCCACTCCAAGTGGCAAGAGAAACATCTGTCTCACATAGCTTTGAAACACCACTTCACACCCAGCTTAGAGGGAGTTTTACACTTGAAAATTGTGTTTACTTGTGGTGTTGCCTGAGAACTTTCCTCAGAAAATCAGACCTCTTTAAGGTATGAAAACAAGACATTCAAAATCACTCAACATTTGACAATTCTGACCCTTGTCTCTTACCTTTTATTCCTTTTCTCAGGGTCATGAGGTTTTTAAGAAATATTCTTCAACTAAAGGCTTCCTCTCATCATCATATTTAATTTGCAAGATTTAAACTTCCTATCTGACTACTGACAATGATGACCAATGAGTGCCACACCTACCATATGCTGTGGCAGTCATTAGTTCATCAGCCATATCACTCTCATGCACATCCTGCTGGAATGTTCTCTTTTTGCAACAGTTACAGCATTTTTGATAGTTCCCCTTTCTAATGTGTACATAATGTTGAGTTTTCCCCTGATCAGCGGGGCTTTTATTTTTCCCTCAAATGTGAGAAATAATTATGACATTTGGAGGCCCTTCCACATGGGTAAACACTCAGTAGTAGAGTCTCATAAAATATTATAGAGAGCGGATTATTAAGTGTGAACCTTCTAATACTGGCGACAGATGTCAGATCAAAAATAAAAAGTTCTTAGGATGGTCCGTCAAGGGGATTTCAAGTGACATTATGATGACCTAAACTATGACTTGGATTACATGACTATTCTTGGGAGTAAGGGGCAATAAGAACCTCCTTTATACTCTTACACAGGTTACCCAGACCTTTTGTCTGTACATTCAGGAGGTAATCAAGCATTGTCTAAAATCTTCCTTATTCCATCCCCTCATCCCACCCACATCAGATGGACACTACAGCTGAGCCAGTTTAAGTATTGCAACTGGGTGTGGCTGACACAAGTCAGCAGTAAATTAATATGACTTCCTGTTCTGTTCACATCTCTCCAACTCTCAACATGAATAAGAGAGGCAATCAGAGGGATATTTTTGAAACTTAATGCCTGTCAAAGCTTCAAACACTATGTGTAAAGGCTCAGTCTAGCCCTATATACAGGTAACAAAATCCAATACGATATGCTATATAAAGGTTAATTTATCCAAATGACAAGCAGAATTTTTGGTAGTTTCAGATGTTTTATAAGTGATGCTTATCACAATTACAACTTCTGGATTTTTGATAGATGTGTGACAGACTGCCCCCTTTCAAGGTACGTCTTGATGTGCTGAGATACTATTGAGCCTGCTTGTTCTGCCAGCATGGGTACTCTTTAACTCTCTTTCTGAGCCAGGCCGTTAAGCCTTCTCCAGTACACACACAAGCAGGGTTACACCCTGCTGTAGAAAGGCAGATGCTGAGATCAGCTCTGGGAAGACTCAGTTTAAAGGACTTAACATCACCTCCCATTAATTGCAGACTGCAAGTTATATGAAATTCACCCATTCCTTTAAGGTGGACGAAGATAGGCACATCCCCTTGCCCCTCCCCAGGGTATGAATTGTACAAACTGGGTTATGTCACAAAGAAGAAATAAGTTTATTAATCACAAAAGGTGAATTTTAAATGAATATAAGAGATAGCAAAGGAAACAGAGCAAATTACTAATCAAATAAAAAAACATGCAAACTAGCTTGATTCACTAATGAAATTGGCTACAAATAGTAATTTCTCAATCTAAGTGTTGTCACAGACAGATTACAGAGAGTCTTGAAAGACAGCTGCACTAGCCTGCAGCTTCAGGCCTCAGGCTTTATCATTCACAAACTACAGACCCTTCCAGATTAGGCTCAACTCTCCTCCCTTCCCGTATCAGTTCTATCTTCAGGATCTCTTTTGGTGGGAAGGCAGATGGGAACCATGATTGTCACTCTCCTGCCTTATATAGCCCTTTATCTTCATAGAATCCTAAAACTGGAAGGGACCTCAAGAGGTCATCGAGTCCAGTCCCCTTCCCTCACAGCAGGACCTAGCACCATCTAGATCATCTCTGATAGATGTCTGTCTAACCTGCTCTTAAATATCTCTGGTAATGGAGATTCCACAACTTCCCTAGGCAATTTATTCCAGTGTTTAACCACCCTGACAGTTAGGAAGTTTTTCCTAATGTCCAACTGAAACCTCCCTTGCTGCAGTTTAAGACCATTACTTCTAGTCTTATCATCAGAGGCCAAGGAGAACAATTTTCTCTCCTCCTTCCTGTAACACCTTTTTAGATACTTGAAAACCGCTATCCAGTCCTCTCTGAGTCTTCTCTTTTCCTGCCTTAAATAGTCCTTTGTGTTCCAGTGGAAAAAACCACTGGCATTCCAAAAGTGAAGAGAGAGGAGGCCAGTACCTGGTCACTTGGACCTGAGTCTCTGTAGGGCTGTGGCAGCCATTGCTAGCCGGCTGATTGGAGTGCCCATAGAAAGACTAGGCTCTTTAACTATCCATTCTCTTAACTAATGGGCCATCATCCCTGTCTGGATTTTTCATTGTTGTATCTGTAGGGATAGTTGTAAATAACACTCAAAATAGCACATTTAAAATACAGATACAAGTTCAATATTTCTGACTTCAAATACAGAAATGATATAGGCATACAAATGGAATAGTCACATTCAGTAAATCATAACCTTTCCAATGCTATCTTAAATGATCCATCTTAATAAAGTACATCTCAGTTATGTTATATCCATATCATAAGCATATTTCCATAAAGAATGTGGAATGTAATGTCACTATTATTTGTAAGCATTTATGTTTCAGTTATCTTAGTACATTGTATTGTAAGAGCCTTGCTTCAACAAAGATCCATACATCAGCAAAGGGCATATGAATCACTGGTAACTAATATGGGAGAGCTTTCAGACCACTTCAAATGAAAATGTCTTTAAAGTCTATATGCATTAGCATGCAACTGTCTCCAAAAGTTATCATTAAAGAGTAATAAATGTTGTTGCACATAACCCATCTAAGCAGATAATGAAATACTCTGCAATGATATTGTGATAAACTATAGATTCATAGACTTTAAAGCTGTATGGGACCATCATGAATATCTAGTCTAACCTCTTGCATGCTGTAGCCACGGAACCTCACCCATCAACTCTTGTAACGGACCCCTAACTTCAGTGTGAGTTATTGAAATCCTCAATCATAGTTTAAAGATTTCAAGTTATAAAGAATTTACCATTTACATTAGCTTAAACCTGCAAAAGACCTGTGAACTGCAGAGGAAATCAAAACATTCCCAGGCTCTCTGTCAATCTGACTTGGGGGAAAATTCCTTCCTGACCCCCAAATATAGTGAGCAGCTAGACTCTAAGCATTGTGAGCAAGACCCACCAACTAAACACCTGTTGTAACTCAGTGCCCTTCCCATGTAATGTCCCTTTGTCTGCTGTTGGAGATATTTGCTGCTAGCTATTATTATGACTGATTTTAAAAGGCTAGAATGAAATGTGATACTATTTGGTTTTGATTTCCTAGATAAGAGATGCATATGTTCAAAACTTAACACGGTCTCATAATATCATTTTATATAACCACCAAACAGTCTTTTAAAGAGCGTTGGTAATGTTTGGAAATGGTATGTACTCTGCATGTCTGCTCACTAAGCCTCAGTGAGTCATATTTACATCGACAAAAACTAATAGTTACTTCTGTTAACACTGCAGAGCCAATATAGCTACAGAAAAGTGAACTGGGTTTTCCTTTGCCTCCCACATCATCAACAAAACTGTCAGCTAAATTGCAATTACAGACTCTTGTAAAAGGCAGAAAGAATACAGGTTCAATTTGTTTTGCATATTGGATGAAACTCAGTTTGCATTTGGCAGCTACTCCTCCTTCCTGGTCTCTATTTGTTTTTGTCCTTTTCTCTTCTCTCTCTATGCCTCATCCCTATGTGACCTCATCTGATTACACAGCTTTGATTACCATCCTGTGTTTCAAAAACTTCAGGAGCACTATTTTTGTGTTGGAAAAAACCTCTTTGCTTGGCTCTGCCATCTTGATATTCACCAGCAACAACCGTTCTGAAATACTTTGAGAGAAGCTAATGCTGCTATCATGAGAAATACTAATCAGAGGTGATGACCCTGATGACTTCCTCAAAGTGTCTGAGAAGTCCAAGGTGCAAGAGGAAAATTCTGGACAAAACAAGGCCAAAAACATATTAGGCCCTTCTTGTGATTCTTTTATTGATAACCATCATTCCAATGAAGGTGAAAGTATTCTTTATTGCCAGGAGCAACAAAAAATAATGGGACCTGAACTATAACAATTATTTGCTGTTCCTGCTACACAAGTCAGTGTACAAAGGGCATTTTCTGGGCTGCAATTAATTTTGTCATCTCCTAATCAAATATGAGTGAGAGAGTTTTAAAAGATGTACTGGGGTGTCTAAATATTTTTTCAATAGAGAAAGAAATATTTATTATCATTTTCTATTGCCAGGAGTTACAATGTAAGCACAAGGGAGTGGCATTGTAATCCGCAGAAAATGTGTCTGAAGTGGTTTCAACTGGTTCAAAATGGTCGAACTTGTTACCGAATGGTCATTCTAAGTTAGCATCTGAACCAGAACTGAACCAAAGAATTAGAAAATATTGATGGATCTGAACCAAAATTGAACCAAGATTTTTAATAGTTCAACTACCTGATTATAAAAGCTATATTCTAAGATTTCAGCAGTGCTGTAAGACTGGGTGAAAAATTAAGCAACTCAAAGCAAAGTATGATGTAAGACAAGGGTACCTGGAATCATTGTTGCTTTTCATCATGTTTTTAAACTGGATATTACATGAGTTGCAGGGCATGACAATGGATGATCTACAATTAAGTGCCTTATCTCATGCAGATGATGTTGTACAACTAGCAGACATGTTTGAATTAATCAAGATACTATTCACTCTCCATGGAAAATTGGGGGTATCAATTTGGACTTAAATGCAAAGAAGAAAAAATGGTTGCATCTTGGAAAAGGGACAATGTATAAAGTGTTGAAATGCAGCTGCAGTGGTACTGTAGAACAAGTACAATCATATGTATATCTGAGAAACTTCGTCAGTGCTGATGGTTCCATCAAGGATTCAGTTAAAAGGCAATATGCCTTAGCTACAAATGCTGCATAGAAACTGATGAAATGATGGTCTGATAAAAACATTATGTTGGTATCCAAGTGAAAATATATCAAAACAGTGTAATAATGGTATTACTCTAAATAATGGAAGCAGCTGCATTAAGTGAAAGAGACATCAGAAGACTGGAGGAAGTAGAGATGAGAGTTCTTCAAAAGATAGCCAGGATAAAGTGGAATGATTTTAAGAAAAATGAAGAAATTGGAAGGAGAGCAGGATGTGAATAAAGGTACAGGATTGGCTATAATTGATGGGGACAATACAGAAAATAAACAATGCTAGGATGCCAAAGAAAATAATAAAACCCACAAACAACATCAGTCTGACCTAGAGGTTGACCGCTGACTAGATGGCGGAACAGTGTATTCAGGGACATGATCATGCTGATCTTAATGGAGGAACAAGCCAGGGAGAGAAATGAATGGTGATTCTGTATTGCTTCCCATATCTGTGAAGATGCTCCAGGATTAAAAGAAGACAGTAGTACCAGACTGTTTAAAAAAAAAACTTTCCATTTTGGGTTAGAAGACGTATTGTTAATTATTGTCTTGGCCAATAAATCTTAAATGTCAGTATAAACTATCTTAATGGGTATGATACATTATGCTTTCTTTCTGTGTCCGTGGGCCAGGTTCCTTCAGGCAGCAATCCACCTTCTTTGCACTGCTCTAGTGGTACAAATGGTCCCATCACTGGCTGGATCTCCTCAGCTAAACCAGCATGGGGGCTCCTCAGCTGGCATGGAGTTGGCAGTATAGAAAGTTGCCATAGCACTGCTGTGCTTTGTCTGTTTTCAGCGGGTTGATAGCTCCATGTGGTCTTTACCCAGTTGTTGCCCTTTAGAACAGACTGCAGATTACTGGACCTGAGAACCCAGGAACCTTTGCATCACCACATTCCTTTTTGCTGCATTCATCAGAGACCTAGGCACAGCAGAGAATCTGGTACACAATGTTTTCCTTATTTGAACTATTTGTTCCTGTTTCTAACCTCCAATTCAATCCTTTCACTGATTAATTTCTAGTGCATAGCAGATGGACACTGTCTCTCATATCAGACATTTGTTTTTCTCATTGTGATTTCCATATTCCCCTGGAGGCTCTTATCATAGGCTTTGGAAGCAGAAGTTAAATTACTGTTAATATAAAATGATTATTTTTATGCTTTATGCTAAATAACTAGTCATATTTTTCTTTATTGCAGTATCTTTTAAAGAACTCTGTGTATTTCACTAATAATTTGTTCCCTCACATGTTTTCATAAGAAATGAAGATTAAAGAATAAAATTCAAACACAAACATTTTTAATTTTATACCTATTTCATTAAAATTGCATTTTCTATTAGTCATATTAAGATTCAGATACCTCTATCTAATGCTTATTGAAAATAAAACATGTTCTACGGTACACTGTGGAAGCAGTATAGTGAGCTATAGTATTTTGAATCTTTATGCTACTACTTTTCTTTATCAAAAACTGTTTTAATATCCAAAGACAGGTATGTGGAGTTTAGGTATAACAAAATCTTTCCTCTTCAATAATCCTCTACCAATCTTCCACTACTTTCCAAGCAACTTGTGCGAAAAGGAGTGACAGGTTCCTATCAAAAGTCTCTCAAATCCTTTGCTATTCACAGGTGAATTTTAAAACGTTTTAGAGTTTTGTCTGGATAAGGGCAGAAATAGAATCAATCCTTTTCAGTTTAGATTTCAGCACTGAAATTTTTGGAAGCTTACAAAAATTTTCCTTATTGCAACTTCTTTCCACAACTTTAGTATTAAGTATTAATGTTTCAGGCCAACAGAATTGCCAGGCCAGCTCAGTGCTCCCAGAAGAGTAGGGCCCCAGGTGGAAGGGGTGGAGCTAGGGCAGCTGGCCTTCAGTGCTGTTTGGACTGTACCATGCGATGTCCACACACACACCCCCGCCCCCGCCAGCCCTCAGTGGCACCCAGAGTGCACGACATGGTGCTCCAGCAGCAATTTAAAGAGCCTGGGGCTCCAGCAGCCACTGCTGATGCAGTAGTGGTGGTGACAGCCAGGAGCCCTGGCCCCTTTTGAATCATCAGGCCATGAGACAGTTGTCCCATTCTTCCCCCAATCGGCAGGCCTGGTTTTGAGAGAACTAGGATGGAACCACATTTGGAATTTTTAGCAGACACTAATTGTTGGACAGTCAGTCAAAATTTACTTCTTAAATAGTTTCTCTCCAGAGGGAAACTCTGTTAGCCAGAACTAGTTCATGAAAGGAAATTGGGCTACTGATGAAATGAGCACTCAACTCTAAAAATCAGTTCTAGGGAAATCTTAACAAGAATGTTAAATGGGTTCTAATTTTTCTACTGATTTTATTTATGATGTGTCCAAACACTGAATCTGAACTCACCTGAACTGATTGAAATCTAAATGCAGATCCATATTTTTTTGCCATCCCATATCTTCCTAATGAAGGAAACCAAATTACCAGGTCACACACAAACAGTGGGAAAGATGAAAGTTTGGATTTGAATATTGCAAACTGGGCCTCTTTCTATAGATTTACAGAGACCTTTGCATATGAAAAGTTTTAGAAAATAAAAAGACTTTACTTGCTACTTGGGTTTGGTTAAAACTCAGTTTCTATTTTTGAACATATGTGTCTTTTGTTTGACATCAGGAAGGGGGGCTAGGGAGGGGTAAGTGGAAGGACGTGAGGGAGGAATGGGGCATGAGCTCCTGGTGGCTCTGAGGGCTCCTCGGGATGGACACCTCCCGCAGGGCCTCCTGGATCCTGACAGCCCCCCGATGGACCCCCCCGGATGGCAGCCTGCAGCAAGTGCAGCCGGGCTGATGGCAACGACCCCATGTAGCCGAGTGCTGTGGTGTCCCGAGTGCGGGCACTCAGGGCACTCCAAGAGAGGACTGCTTTGCTGTCCCTCATCGAGGTAGACAAGCAAGCGGGGAACCCTGAGAACTGTCTGTCCGGGGTGGGGGTAGGGTCCCTTTAAGCATGGAGCTCAGTTAGCCTCAGGCAGCAGCCCCACACACTAAGTCCTAACCTGATGCCCTGCTGGATGCTATCATGGGCTGAAGTTTACCGGGGAGGTTGACAAATGCCTTTGATATCGACCGCGGAGCGTCCAGACTACCGCGCTGAGCCGACAAACAGCTGATCGGCTCAGCGCAGCAGCCATTTAAATTTAAATGAAGCGGCGATTATTTAAATCGCCGCTTCATTTTCCTATGCCGGGTAGCCTAATCTACATGCCTCTGTCGCCAGAGGCATGTAGTCTAGACATACCCCAGGTGTCCACCTGCTTCATAATACAATTTTATATTCCCAAGAGAAACTCCGTTTAAGTGGCCCGTCACTGAGATTTCATATACCTGATCATTTCTTCCAAAGAAAGCACGAACATGCTAAATTGATTTATGTATTGATAAATGTGTACTATAGTTTTAACTTCTATATAGAAAAAAATTTAAAATTCACTATGGTCAATTCAGTCAAAAGTCTGTGGAAGCCATTTCATATTTAGCTAGAAGCCATTTCATATAACAGAAGCCATTTAAGTTTCTTGCTTCTGCACGTACACCAGAGATTGAACTCTCCTTCACTGATGTGAGAAAGGCCAGAAGGATAAGCTATTGGAATGCGTTAATTGAACTGTTTTGAGTTGGAGTTCTCACTCCCTGATACCTGTTTCTTCTTGCTGATAACAGTTTTCTCTTTTAAGTTTAATTAATGATTTCTTTAATAAAATGCCCTGACGTTAGACTTGTTTGGTTAAGGGTATAAAATATTAGAATTGATTGTATTAAGCAGCCTTCCTGGGCCTGGGCCTGCTGGGGTCACGTTTGGCTCACTTTGTGCCTTATTGATCAATAAAGCTTTTTGTTAGCCGCCTAAACACAGAGAAGTCTTTTGCTTTGACAAGTCTTTCTTTGAAAACATAGCCTGTCCAATTAACACAAGATTCAATAATTTGAGTCTTGTGGCTCTGCTGTAAATCATCAACGTGAAACAAAAGTGGGGGATAAGTGTGTGTTTATCAAGTTGGATTTCTCTGGAACTATGAAACATACATTGGCCCCCTGACAGGTGCGGGGAGGGAGAGAGAAAGGAGGCAGTTGCCCTGGGGCCTAGGGATTAAAAAGGACCTGAAGCGCTCCGCACATTCTCTGGGTGGCTGTGTGTGTGTGTGTGTGTGTGTGTGTGTGCAGAGCGCATTGTGGCGGAGGGGGGAGGGGGAGAAGGGGAGGCTGAGAGCTGGCTGCCCTCGGCCCAGCCCCTTCTGCCTGAGGCCACACCCCTTATGGAAGTGCGGAGCCCCCCATCCTCACTGCCCAGTGGCTTGGTGAGACTGTCGATCCCCCTGAACATACACAATTTCCTTTGTACATCTAATTCCTTTTTTATTTTGAGAAGTGTTTGCTAAGCCTGGTAATCAATTAAGCAACGTTCATGTATACCTTTGCAAATTGTTCTGAGTTGATTGTTAATACTGCAGTAAGATAGAGCAGTCTCCATCTACAAGACTGGTAAGGATGGTGCTTCTGTTTCTTCCACACATTGTTGAGGTTAAGGGTGTAAAGTCGGTTTGATTTATTTACACAGGCTCAACTGCTGCAGTGCCACCTGCTGAAGTATGCAGCAGGAATCCCTTTCTTATCTAAATATTCAGCTCATTTGCCTAATACACATGAAAAATTATGCTATTTTAAGAAAAATTACCAGGGCTGTCTCCTTACCAAAGTTAACTGTGAGTACCCCAATATTGCACTGCAGACTGAAGTAATCATTAGGATGTCAGCCAAACAAAAGCAAATACCTTTCTGTGGTTGTGTTTGCTGGTGGATAATTTCTATTAGTAAACATAAATAATATCGTTCAAACCTCCATGAAATTGAAAATGCACAAATCGAGTGCTGCAGCATAATAGCAAAAGAAGGAAAATTAATGCAACTAGCTAAGTCTATATTCTTTACCAATGAAGAAGAAAATAACTAAAAATAACAAAATTACAAGAGGCGATAGATGGGCGATCACTCGTTGCCGAGTATGATCATCTTCCATGGGAGTTGTGGATCCTCAGGTGGCTGATGAGGCCAATCCTTGAACCACAAGTTCTATTACAGTGAGGACAGATGTTTCCAGGTACAGCAAGAGGCTGTTGACCATGACTAGAAGCCAGTCTCCTCTTCCTCTTGCGCCTCTTCTCCTCCTCAGCTTGTCGGCGGACAAATTCAAAATACAGGGAGCCATTGCATAGGACTTTCCATTTTGAGTGATCTTGGGCAAGTGTCTCCCAAGTGTCAACATCAATGATGCACTTCTTTAAGTTATTCTTTAGCAAGTCCTTATAAAGCTTCCGTTGTCCTCCCACATTACAGTATCCTTCTTTCAGCTGAGAAAATAGGATATGTTTTTGGGAGACAATGGTCTGGCATCCAAACAATGTGACCAGTCCAGCACAGTTGCTGATGGATGATCATTGCCTCGATACTGGTGGTCTTTGCTTCTTCCAAAACACTGATGTTAGTGCTCCTGTCTTTTCATTTGAACGTCAAGATCTTGCAGAGGCAGTGTTGGTGACACCTCTCAAGGACTTTCAAGTGATGTCTGAAGGTTATCTAAGTTTCAGACCCATACAATCATGTTGGGAGAATGATGGCTTGATAGACAAGAAGGTAGGTGTCTGTTTGAATGTTGTGGTCTTCAAAAACCCTGTGCCATAAACGAGTAAAGGCTGCAGTGGCACAGCTCAAACGATGTTGGATTTCTATATCAATATCTGCCTTGGATGAAAGATAACTTCCAAGGTAGAGAAAATGATCAACATTCTCCAGGGCCTCTCCATTGATTTTAACAGATGGGGCATAGGGTACCTCATTTGTTGGGCTAGGTCTACACTGCAATGGTAAGTTGGAAAAAGAAATGCAATTTGTGGTATGCAATTTACGCTTTACTGTCGATAGAGGCTTTTCCAAAATTGGCACGTTTACATGGCACCAAATTTTGGAAAAAAGTGCTCTTTCAACACATCCCTTATTCCTCGTAAAATGAGGTTTACAGGGATGGCAAAAGAGTGTGTCCGCCTTTTTGAAGATTTTTCCGAAAAAGCAGACATGTTCCTTGGATGCGTAAAAGCAGTTCAGTCTAGACATAGCCTTGGAGAGGGCTGATGGAGCACTTTGGTCTTCTTGGTGTTGAGGGGGAGACCAAGATGTAGTGGAAATCTTACTCTTAGCTTTCAGCTTGCTAAGCCTAAACAGCTTTCCAAAGTACAATGAATGATATATAATTGCTGGAGAGAATTAATAAAAATATGCGTGGTGCTTATGTGACAAATAGAAGACAGGAACCCACCCCCAAAGAATTTACAGTGTAGGACCTGATCCTATAAATTGTTACCAAATAGTATCACTGATGCCAATGGTAATGTAAGTTAATGAATTTATAGTAATAAATACCTCTAGGATATAAACATTGTGGTCCCTGCTCCTGATATATCCTGAGCATTTGCCTTCAGAAATCAGGCTCTTTGAAGAAGGCTCAAATTGAGGCGCCCAAAATTACTAGTCACTTTTGAAAGTCTTGACCAAAGTGGCTTGGCCAAGGTTGCACAGGAGATCTGTGGCAGGGGCAAGAGTAGTGGCTAAACAACAGGTAATTCTGCAAGAGATTGCAGGACTGAATGATAGTAACAGTAGGTTGGGGTTCAAGATCTTTACAAGAGCCCTCTCATTGGTTCAATGGGAATATTTAGAATAGGGATGTTAACTATCATTTATTTGTATAAATGTGTAACTGCTGGAAATTCTAGCTGTTATACATTTACATGCAGAGGGGCAGGTGGGAGCCAGTGCTTGGGGAGAACTGGCTTTTAAGCTGGCTCCCTGCGAGCACCGGCTCCTGCCTCCCCCTCCCTCCCACTTCCTGTGACAAAGAGACAGCAGTGCGGGAGGCAGCTGGCTCTGCGGGGGTTGATATGTGCAGGGAGCCAGCTTAAAAGCCGCTTCCCACATGTACTGGCTCAGCCTGCTCCCCTCACGCTCCGCGCTGCTGTCTCTCAATCAAGGAGGTGCTCATGGGGAGTCAGCTTCCACTGAGCCACCTGTTTCTTTTTTGCTGCCTCCCGCAGAGGTAGCGGCATGGAGGTGGGGGGTGGCAGGAGCCAACATGTGCTGGGTACCAGCTTTTAAGCTGGCTCTCCATGCATGCTGGCTCCATGGAGCTGTCTGCCTCCCTCCCTCCCCCACCTCCCCCAGAGGCAGAAGCACAAGGGGGCAGGCAGAAGCCCCCCCCCACATTGCTGCCTCTATGGGAGGCAGCAAGGGGGGCAGGTGGCTCTGAAGAGCTGGCACGTATGGAGAGCAAGCTTAAAAGCCAGCTCCCTGTGTGTGGCGGCTCCTGTATGCCTGCCCCCCGTGCTGCTGCCTCCATGGGAGGCAGTGGTGGGTGGGGAGGCAGCTCTGCAGGAGCCAGCATGCACAGGGAGCCGGCTTAAAAGCAGGCTCTTCACGGGCACCGGCCCAAGGGACAATAAGGGGGGGTTGCATGTAATCAATATGATTAACTGGTAAGTCTAGGCTAATCAGTTAATCAGTTAACTGACTACACACAAATATCCCTAATTTAGAAGAGTAAATGTTGAAGCATTGAGCTTTTGAATTTATGGCTTCACACAGGAAATCAATGGGACTACCTGCATTGGTAAGGTTTATGCACGTGAGTACATTTTGCAGGATTGGGCCTATATTTACTGTATTTTGATTAGTAAATCACTTTTATTTGTGGATTTTGATAGTTTCCACTCTTGAATATTTTCCTACAGCAGATCTCCTGTTTTAGAAAGATGCATTATGAACTGACAAAAGCCAGTAATTGAGTCCACCTCTGGCACAATAACTGGAAAACACCAATTCCACTTGATATAATGAAGGAATAATGACAATGGAAGGGAATGTTGTAACCAGCTCACAAACTCCATTGCTGCAATATAAATGTGAAAGTATTTATAGAAAAGGCAGAGTTGAGGCCTTTACTTCCAAAGTGGAAGGCATTTGACTATCACAATGTTCAGCTTTAATAGGCTTGTCACACCAATCTACTATATATTTGAGAGACTTCGTATGTTTGAATGTCTGTCCATCTATCTGTATGTCTGTTTGTTCCAGAATTCCTTGTAAATGATAATAGCTAGGACCATCAAATTTTATATACTGCTTCCTCTTATCATAACTTACAGTAAGATAAGGGTGCCAGGTGTCACGTTACTGGATTTTAAGGGGAGCAGCCAGATCACTGCTGCACCCATGGTGGGGGGGGGGTGTTTGCCCCAAAGTCTGTACAAAGGGGGTCATGTGAGGTGTCAAATGAAAGCGGATGTTCTATTGATTCTATATATGCTACTCATGTACTTGTATGATGTCTGTATGTGGAGTTATGAATATGGACTCTGTGCTTATACTGTGAATGTTCTCTGTCTGAGGGTATGTCTAGACTGCATCCGTCTGTCGGCAGAGGGATGCAGATTAGGCAGGTCGACATTGCAAATGAAGCAGAGATTTAAATATCCTGTGCTTAATTTGTATAAAAATGGCCACCGTTTTTGCTGACAGCACTTTGTCGGCAAAAAGCAGCAGTCTAGAGTGGGATCTGTCGAGAAAGAAAGCCTTTTTCGACAGATCCCTTATGCCTCCTGCATGAACAATGGCTCTTGAGGGGCCCAATACACACCTGAGGAATGCATCTGGAAAGCTGCAAACCAGCCAATGTCATGGCTGCTGGCATGGGACACAGGGATAGGTCACTTGGCCGTGTGACCCACTCTAGCTTGGAAGGTACCAGGGATGGATATAAAGTGCCATGAGGCAAACTCCATCTTGTCTTCAATTCTGCTCCTGATCCCAGATGCAGACTTGCGAGGGACAGAGAGATGGGAAGAATCGTGGACCCATCCTGACATAGGATGTACACCAGAGACTCTTAAGATAGCAGTTTGTAACATCTCTGCTGAGCGCCTGCATCAAGAACTTGGTGATTGGTGCATGTAATGTATTTTCTTTAACAACCTTACTCTTCACCTTTTCTTTCTTTTATTAATAAACCTTTAGATTTTAGATTCTAAAGGATTGGCCCAGAGTGATCTTGTGGGTAAGCAGGACTGGCCCACAACATTTTGGCACCTGAGGCAGGGAGCTCAAATGACACCCCCATGCCTCCTTGCTGCACCAGCAGCGGATACAATTTTCTACACTCTGGGTCCTAGTGGTGCCCCTTCCCCCCCACCCCCCCACAGTCCTGAGGCGACCTGAGGTGGCCGCCTCAGTTTGCCTCATGGTAAGGCCAGCCCTGTGGGCAAGATCCAAAGTATAAATTGACTGGGAACTGTGGCTGGTCTTTTGGGACTGGGAGAACCCATCTGGGGTAGGTGAGACTGGGTTCTATAACCCCTCACCTGTGTGTTAGGCCCGGGGCTGATTGTGGCACAGGGAGAGCTGGGGTGTCTGAGGGATTTTGCTCGTGAGGCTTCCTGCAGGCTGGATTGGCATCTGAAGCGCTCGGTGTGACTGGTTTGTGGCCTATTTGAGAAAGGCCTCCAGTCAGGGGCTGTAAGGAGCCCTAGTGTTGAGCAATTCGCCCTGAGTGGACACCCTGAGTGGTGCCCAGACCCGGCCCGGTCCGTCACACCAGGAAAATGGGAAGTGCCTGGAACGGGATTGCTTCTCATTAAACCATACAGAAAAGAGATAGAATCACCAGGCAGGTGAAAGGGGCTGGCAGGGGGCATGTCCCCACCCTCTGGGACTGCCCCAGCCTCTAACCTTCCCCCCACCCCAGGCACACTTTATGGAAGTCAGGGTGGGGGCTGAAGTTCCCCTCCCCTGATTAATGTGGGAACATTACTGGCTGTTCCCCTTTGTCTGGAAGTGAAGGGAAAGTGCACAGTTTGCTGCATTTTTCACTCTGGCTGGGGAGTGCCTGGGGCATACAAACTCAGACCTGCCCCAGCCAGGGGACATACACCCCTCCCCCAGTTGTGCCTGTTGGAGCTGCACAGCCTTGGAGAGATGCTTCTCGCCTGGCCCCAAGCTGCTGCGGTGAGAGAGGCCTGGGATTGTCCTCTCTCCCCTGGAAAGGCTGCATACTGAACTCCTCATCCCCAGACCTACCCCAGAGCAATGATTTACATGCAGCCTGTACATTCTCGTTTTATTTTCCAAAAAACAAAGATTAATTGAGTTAAGTACCCAAGCAACTCCAGGTAAACCTAGTGAGAAGATAAAATTAATAGTTGGGTTCTAGCCAACACTAGCCAAGCACAAATTTGCATCTTAAGAACCTAAGTGCAGGAATATGATGCTGCATTGTGCCATGACCAACAAGCTGAATGTATGAAGAACAGATTAAAGATTTGCTTTTGTCAGCCACACTTCACACATGTAAATATATGCTGCTGTTTCTGAATAAAGCTAAATATACTTTTCTGAATCAATGTGCTTCTTTAGCTGGAATTTATTTTTTGCTTTTGTACCCAATAGACCGTTATTCTGGGTGGCATAGCTCCCCTGGGAAATTAATTCTCTAAGTATTGTCTTTTCTATAAATGCCTTTGCTTCACCTTGGCATTTATGATTGCAGCAATAGAACACTATGCTATCACAATATTATGTGACACTGACATTATCCTGGGAGATCTCAGGGGCATAAAATGGTGATGCAACCAAATGGCACTTAGTGTACAGTTATTCTGGCTCTTAACTTACTATATTTTAATCAAGTGGGAAAAATTAATAGTGCACAGGTGAATATCAAAATTAATATAGCAAAACCGTTGGGTTCTATGCTTCCTTCCTGTGCATGGCATGGCAGGGAGCAAACAAGTGTTAATCATATGTAATATGAACTAAGGGGGTCTTGCAGAGGGGAAAGGCTGTTATATGGCACACTCCACACCTTATAATGCATCATCAGCATGTAGATCTTTATTATTAATGTACATTAACCAATCAATTGGAACCAAGGTAAATGAAAGATTTAAACTGCACTATGGAATAGCTCTAAAAGAGCCAAAAGAAACAGGAAAATAAGTAAACATATTTTCAAAACTGGAACTTGTGCATTGGTAAGTTCTGTATATGGTCTAGAATGTATGTGAACTTTTTTGTGAACCTTATAAAAGTGCTGAATGTTCAATTATTCTCTGACAGTTTGCAGCTGAATGATTGAAAGATATTAAGGTGCACTGGAGAGGGGAGATGCAGTCCTTTGCAGATGCGGTACCCTCTGTTTCGAATAGGCTTGATTTTTACTGCCTGCTCAAAAAATGTGTAGTTCTGATCCAATTTCGTTTTTTTATGTGGATCGTTGTAATAACAAGAGTTTCTTCTACTTAGGTGGCAGATGGGAGTAAATGTCATGTGCCACACAGTACAGTCTCTGTTCCAGAAATGGTGGTTTGAACAGGCCCTGCTCACAAATGTACCCTACTCGCATTCCAGCCAATAACTTATTTACTTTGTTCTATAGACCTTTCCATGCCTTTCCCATGTGATCACACTTATACACTTACTTAACAACAGTGCCATACCTCATTTACATTCCTAAAATAATCAAGGTCTAGAGATAGGATATTACATCTAAACTAACACAATTCATGCACACGGACCACGAGTTACAAAAAAAGTTTACCCAAAAAACCAGATGTGGGGCCAGCTGCTCAGCTAGTGTCATCAGCAATCGCTCAAGGCTGAGGATGATCTTTCACAGGTTTTATTTTTCATGGGTCCTTTTGTGACTGTGGAGACCGATCCTTGAGCCACAGACTCGTTGGCAGACATTGCAGGTGGTGTTAGCAGATGGGGTTGGTACACAATGGCTACGTGACAGTTGTCTTTTCTTTCTTTTCTGGCATTTTTCTGCAACCAGGGCAAGGGGGTTTTCCTCAAAAGCGAATGTTCCCTCTGTGGGAAGTCTTTGCCATTTATCCCTATCCTCTGCTGCTATCTCCAAGTGTGTGGTGTCAATGCCACATCTCTTGATGTTTATCTTGAGGGTATATTTAAAGTGTGTCTTTTGGCCTCCCTATTTTCTCTTCTCTTTGTTGAGGTGGGTGTGCAGAAGCTATTTTGGAAGTATATATCCGGCATGCATACACAGTGCCCACTCCTCCTCAACATTAGAAATGTTGGCTTCTGTGAGGATACTGAGAAAATACAACAATCCTCCCACTGCATGTTGAAGATCTTCCAAAGAAAGTGCTGGTGCTGGTATTCCATTTTTTTCAGGTGTTTTCTATAGATCACCCAAGTCTCACAGCTGTAGAAAAGAACTGGAATTACAACCACTTTATAAACTAGAAGTCTAGTGTATGTTCTGATACTGTGATTGTTCAAAACCTGTAAAGACAGTCTGCCAAAGGCAAGGTTGGCGCAGCGGATTCTGGGCTGAATCTTGACATTTATGTTTGCCCTTTGTGAGAGAGGGCTGCCAAGACAGGAAAAGCATTCTATACTTTCCAGTGCTTCTTTGTCAATGTAGATCTTCCTTGCTGGGTCTGATGATTGATTGGGTAATGGCTGGTGGAGAGCTTCTGTTTTGCTGATGTTCAGAGTTAGCCGTAGGCTTTTGTAAACTTCAGAGAAACAGGCTGTTTGTAGATCCTCCCTTTGAGTGTGCAGCTACAGCACAATCATCTGGGTGCTAGAGTTCAGTTATCATTCCCTTTAGTTCTGGACAGAGACCATGGGTGGTGGGTGAACGGCAAGCTTGGGGAGTCTAAGCCCAATCCCGCCCCTTCTGTCAAAGCCCCCCTCCCACAGTGGCCACTGGCCCCTGCCCAAGGCTAGTCCCCTCCCCCAGTGCTGGGTAGCCACACAGCCCCAGGCAACTTTACTCCTCCAGCCCCAGAGCACCACATGGCCACATGATCCTAGCCTTCCCAGTTTGACATCTGGCTGGCCCCTCCTCTGAAAGTCCCCCTCCAAGCTGAACCATCAGCCCCAGCACCCTGCCCAGTTGCTTCTCTATCCCCCCAGGACATCGCAACATGGCCCCAATATTGGAGCCCTCCCAGTCTGGGCAGCCCCAGCAGGCCCCCTAGAGAGCAGCCTAGGCAGGTAGGAGGGGGTCTGGCCTCAGACAAGCATGGATGGGCGGGACCACCCATTTATATTTGGAAAGGCACTGCCTTTCCTTGCTGTCACTACCCACCACCCATGACAGAGACAAGAAAGGTTGAAGAGGTTGTTGTCAGTCCGATATTGGATACCAATGTCCTGTGGTAGATGGTCTTGGGTTAATATTTTCATAGCTGCTAAGAAAATGGAGAAAAGGGTGGATGCTAGTACACAGCCTTGTTTTATGCCCATTCAGCTAGCATAAATTAACTTCAAATAAGAACCTAGATGTAGATCTAAATGAAAAGCTGAGCAGGCAGTAGGAATCATTGTGTCCTTTCCAGGCCAAGAACTTCCATTGTACACTCATTTACGTCTGCTGAGTATCTTGCTCAAGCTATTATGAAAGCAGATGTTTCTGAATAGGACTAACCATTTAAATGGCCAGAATGAACAGCATAAAATAGAGCCTGATAACAAGATTGTTTACTTTAGAAAGAATAAAATGAGAATGAGAAAAAAAGAAAATGGAAATATTAACTAGACTTAGTAGGCTTAATTTTAAAAAAGACATGAGCTCAAGGCCACACACTGGTGGCCACAAATGAACCTTATTTGATTGGAATAGAACTCTATGAACCACTGTATGTCTGTGTCTGGGGACTTGTCCAATTCTGCACAAAGGAACTTAGGTGCTTTGGAAAACATTACCCTTAAAGCCTAATTAGATGTCCAACTGCATGTCCATATGCATACACACTTAATTTGTGGTAGCAGGTACAGTCCTTTTGTGTGCAGGTGTAGGCATGCAATTTGGCATGGTCCTCAGCTTATGTCCTTTAGAAAACTGATCCCAGTAAATCTTTTCTGTTTTTAATATTACAGGGAATTTCCTGCCAGAAACATGAAATGTTTTGACCATTTTATTGAGAAAAAAGGAACCCACAGCTATCAATAGCATTTTGACAGAACAGATACCCACAAAAGACTGGTAGACTGAGAATCTTCAAAGGTGCTGTTTAGGTCTGACTAGATTGGTCACTTTCTTAATTCCTTGCTGTACTATACTGACTCAAGTTAAATAATAAAGGATGCTATCAATGTTCTGTTTGTAGCGCAATTTAAACTCTAAAATACACAGTCCTTTATTTTCCTACATATTACAGAAGAATGTTTCTTATAAGCATATATTACACAAAAATTGTACTATTATATATTAGTCATGGAAAGATGTTTCATTTTAAGCCATCTGGTGTGTCTGTTGACAATGCAGGATTGTTCCCTACACTGTATTTAATTAGGCAATTAGGTGATTAGACAAATTGCATAAATTCCTTATTTATATACTTGAAACAGACAGAAACTAAGAAAAAACTGTGATACTTTGAAATTGTAGAATATTTTTAAATGGTAAACCTGCAAAATATTTATGGTTTGGTTTACAGAAAAATACAACTATAGGGCTGACATTCACACTTTGCAATCACTTCTACTATCTCAAGCCATTATTTCCACCCGAATTGTGAGCTGAAGCCATGGTAACTTAGGTTAAATGAAGCATGTCAACTGGAAAAATCTTACGATGGGTCTGAAAATAACCCTTATTATTACTCTGTTCACACAGTATGCAGGGCTTGTGCCAGACAGTATACTTAACACTCTTTGTGACACTGCACCCCATATTCATCAGAGTGCTATCATTATGATATGATTATGGCTCATTTGTTCAAGATAAGGTGTCTATGAAAAACATTATGATTTGCTGAATATGATTATCCTTTTATATGCATGCATAATTTTTGTTTCAGAAATTATGAATATTAACTATGTGTCTCTGTTTCAACTCTGGTTACACCTGGTATGACACCAACTCGGCAAGATGCTGCCAGTCTAGACAGCAGGTTGGGAAGGGCATAATGTATGTGCCATTAAGGGAAACAATAGACCTTAGGAGAAGCATATCCCATATCTGGTGAGTATTCCTGAGAACACTGACTCAGCAAGGCATACAAGAGCATGTGACCAGACCACATGACACTGAACTCCATTTTGGTGTCTGTATTTTTCCACAAACTGGGTGGGAACTTAGCTTGGAACCATATGGAGAAATTACTTAAGGTGGAGAATGACATCATGATTGGTCTTCACTCCCTCATAAGTCAACACCTTAAAGAATCTGTGGAAGAATTTGGGACAGGGGAGGGGAACACAGGCCGCACAGCAATTGTAACCTCTGCCTCAAGAATCTGCAACCTTGCTTGTATCATCAGTCAGGGTGAGAGAGGTTGCTCATTCAAATCCTATCTATCTAGCATATTAGGCTCCACTTCATTTTTTATTTGCTAGATAATCTTTGATCTGTGTTTATATATATATATAGTACAGTTAAAAAGTACTTAAAGACAGGACTCATACATGTTCAGTAAAAAATAAAGATTTCATTGTTTCATTTCCTGTGGCTTTATGATCTTGTGTTATTTTTGTTTGAAACGCTTTACAGGTGTAACTAGAGGGTAAGTCTCAGCACCAGTCTATTATCAACTAAGTAGTTTGTCAGTTTTGCAGAAGTTTTTCTTCCAGGCTGAAAATTTGCATGTTTACAAACAAGCCTAAATAGAAAATTTCATGAGAGTCAGTCTAGTCACTTGGAAAAATACAGTTATCATGATGAATAAAATTTGGCAGGTTTAACTCAAAACTAGTTGAGTTTCAGAGTTAGGAATGACGTGGCCAAAATAATAAGGCAATGATAAGTGTGTATGCATCAAACTTCAGACCCACATGAATATAATGTTGGGTTTGGGGTTTGCTCATTAGAAGATTTTTATGATCTGCAAAACTCTAGAAAACTCGCAAATACCCCTCCCTAGTTTTGGTCTTCCTTATTCATCTACTTATTCTCAACAGACAGATGCTTATTCCATACAGCCCAGAAATTCCCAATTATAACTGTGATGCTGAAAGACCAGCTCAAGCCAAAGCCTTAGGACTGTGATGTCCAACCACTTCTGAAGCAGTAGCCACTACAGTGGCTGCTGCTATAGGAACTAGCCACACGCAACTGGCTAAATAGCCACAATGGCTAGTGGCTAGTGTGTTGGACACCATGGCCTTAGGATGATTCACTTGTGCATGAATATGAAAAGTGTTAAAAAGACTTATAGTGTATTTAGACCAATTCACTTGTGTGTTAGTATAGATCAAAAGATATTAATTGTATTAATTAATTATATTAATTGTATTGACTATATCCTATTTACTATTATATTACATTTATATTATTTATGTCCCAGTGATTAAATAACCCTAGATCAAAGGTCTGTTAATGTAAGAGTGTATTAAAACTTCATGAAAACTAATGGAATGTTACTCGCATTGTTGTCACTTATTTATTTCTATTATGATTTAATTGCAATAACAGGCATTTACATGATGTATATCACTGTAACTAAATTACTCATTAAAGATATCTTGTGAATGCAAAGAATATAGAATGGTATTTTCAAAGCAAATAGCCATGAAGTGATTGGAAACACTTATCAGATTGTTATCTGTAAGATGAAGCTGTAAAATGGATTTCAAGGGAAGGTCCTTTATGTCTAGACTATTTAGCTTCCATGAGGGTGAAAATAATTAAATGAGCAGACAGAGATCCCAAGAGTTATTCTGGTTACTCTGTGAGACATTTGAAGACTGGCAGTTTATTACATCTCTGCTAGCACTTTGGACATACAAACTTTGATTTCCCGTTAATGTATTTTACCTGCTTTAACCTGTCAGTAACACTCATTCCTTTTTCTTAGCTAATAAATCTTTAGTTAGTTTATTAGAGAGTAGGCTGCTAGTGTTGTCTTTCCTGTGAGACGGAGGGTGCATCTAGACTGCAGGGTTTTTTCAGAAAAACAGCCATTTTTCCGGAAAAACTTCACTTATGTCCACACTGCTATTGCGTTCTTTCGAAAGAAAAACGAAAGAACACAGGGGTTTTTATGACATTGATAAACCTCATTCTATGAGGAAGAATGCCTTTTTCAAAAGAGCTCTTTCAGAAAAAGGCGTGTGTGGACGCGGAAGAAGGAGTTCTTTCGAAAGAAGAGGAAAGAGGAAAAAACACAGGTGCCCTGGTGGCCCCTCCGTCCATAGTAATCACAGCTTAAATGCAAGATAGTGTCCATTCAGTGTGGATGCTATCTTTAGAAAAAGCAGATCGCTTTTTCAATGCGCTTTGGCAGTGTGGATGCTCTCTCGTTTAGAAGAAGTTTTTTCAGAAGATCTCTTCTGGAAAAGCTTCTTCTGAAAGAAGCTTGCAGCCTAGATGTACTGAGTGTACCAGTTGATCTGGGGAAAAAGCAACTGATCCTTTTGGATTGGATGTAACTTCTGGTTTATGTGACTATTATCACTGAGTCCAGATTGTCTGGACAGCAGAACAGTCTCGAGGGCCTAAAGCAGGAATGGGGAACATCAGTCCAGGTGCTGGATACGGCTCCTGAGGCTCAGGGTCCCCCTAGCATTGGGGAGCCTGTGCTGGCACGCCTCCCCTCTCCCCCACCATGGGGCTGGAGCATGCAAAAACCACTAGGCTGGGCCTCCTAGGCTCTGGTGTGGGAGGGGAATGTGGGGAGTATCTTTCACAATCAGTTGGGGGCCATGTCAGTGAGGGTTGTTAGATTTTTTTTCTTTTGGTTTTCACTTGTGTACGGCCCCCAGTTGATTTTTCTGTGGGTCACCAGCCCCCGATCCAAAAAAGGTTCCCCACCTCTGGCCTAAAGGAACTATCTGTGATTCCCTGGTAAGACAGAGTTTTATATTGACCTGGGTGTGTGGCCAGTCCTTTGGGATTGAAAGTACCCATTACTTGAATAAACTGATTTTAAACCACTCATCTTCAAATTCAATGTTTTGGGGGTTCATATAGGGGCTGGAATGCCTAAGGGAACTGCTTTTATGACTTCTTATTAGCCAGTGTGGTGAGACAGAAGTTTACTTTAGTTGCTGATTTGATATAGCTAATGGGAGGATAATCGTCAGTTTGGGGGGTATATTTGCCCTATTTCTCAGCAGTTTGCCCTGATTTTGGTATTCTCCCTCGTGACCCACGAGGGCATGGTTACAACTTCAAAAGGCTCCCCTATAAGTGGTGTGATGGTTACAGAAAAGGCAAAGTTACTCTATCAAGAAATGTATCCAAACAAAGGTGAGGACCATTTTAAAGCAAGCACAGGGTGGCTCTGTTGATTTAAAAATTGGCATGGAACATGGCAGCTGATGATGAAAGGAGACTCTCTGATAGATTATAATGCTGCTGGTGAAGAACCAAGTGTCTAACTGTAATGAGATGAGCCTGTATTGGCACCTGCTTCCAAACAAGACTGGCAGGCAGTTCATAAAAATAGCAAAGAATTTTAAATCCAGTGAAGATCAGGCCACCCTGATGGTTATTGCTAACACAAGTGGAGATTTCTGTCTCCCATTGCTGTTCATTCACAAAAATGTGAAACCTTGCTGCTTTGCAGACATCACTATGTCAGCTCTACCTGTCCATTAGTGTGTAGTGCTTGGACGCATAAAGACATTTTCTCCAAACTATTTATTAAATCTTTTGGTCCACTTCTGAAAGACTACCTTGCATCAAAATTTGTACCTACTGATGCTACTGATGGGTAATGCTCCATCTCATTCTGACACTGAAAATCTATCAATGGAAGCCAAAAGTATTTGTGTTTGCCAGCAAACATCACAAGCCTCATACTGCCAGAGGACTGAGGCATTCTGGAAAACATGAAACGTTAATACAAGTGAAATCTCTTATGGTGATTTATTACTAGGATCAATGCAATTAGAATCATATACATTTTTTGAAACATCTGGTACTCCAAGATGCTGTCTACATGCGTGCTGAGTCCTGGAGTGAGACCGACCTGAGTCTTTGAGATGATTGTGAAAAAAAACTTTGATAGTGTATTGATAACACTAAACCAGATAATTTGGAAAACAATGTCAGACAGAGATAAATCAACTAAATTTTTCTGAAAAGTGATGGCTTTTGCATATCACTTTGGAGGAACAGGAGGCAGGGCCGTCCCTGTGCATACGCAGTCTATGCCACTGCATGGGGCACCCAAATATTTGGGGCACCACCAGGACAGCAAGTAAGAGCATGTGCTGACCCACTTCTACCTGCTGTCCTAGTGATGCCCCAAATTATGGTGATGGGATCATGTTTTGCTTTTCCTAAAATGCTGGGGAGGGGCAGTAACATTGGTGGAAAGGCTCAGACTCCGAGAGATGCAGATCTGAGCGACAGCCTCCGCAGCAGCTGGGCACTTAACTACCACAGCAGCTGGACACTTAACTACTGCACTGCTGGACTCTCCCAGCTGTTGTGCTGCACTGATGCCAAAGGATGAGGAGAGTGTAGGAGGGCCTGGTGGGGGCAGGAACAAGCCACACTGGGGAGGAGCTGGGGGAGGGGTGGTGTAGCATAGGGCCCCATACACCCTAAGGCCACCCCTGACAGAGGGAATAGCTAAATGTGGATAAACATAAGAATGGACACTTGAGACTTAACAACCATGAGATAACTGCTGAATTGGTATAAGAAACAGCATGACCTGCTAGTGACATTGGTAACAACAAGAGTGGGGAGAGTGCCAAGTGGATCCCATACATGCAAGCAGAAGAATGCTTTGTTACCTGTCTTCAGTGGCTTGAACAACAACTTGAAGTCATACTGATGAAAATAAAGATCCTACAAAAGCTATGCACCTTGGCAGCAAGAAAGTGTGTTAGCAACCTCAAGAGAGACCATTCAAGATTTTTTTCAAGTCTACATAGTTTGTCCTGTAGTATCTAAGCGCTGGTACATTTTGATGAAGCAATTTCTTTTGTGCTATTTGTATGGACATATAAATCAATGGGCTTTTCGTGCTAGCATTTTTTCATGAATAATGAACACTAAAAAGAAGGCAAGAGAAATTACTTAAAATTGAAATACATTAATGTGTCAAACATAAACTACTAAAAAAAGAGAGAGTTTAAAAAAAAGACTCGACAAGGTAAGGAAACTTTCTGTGCTTGTTTCATTTAAATTAAGACGACTTAAAGCAGCATGTTCCTTTTACGTAATGAAATTACAAACTGTATTACATCAATATTTCATTGTACATTTGTGAATAGCCATAATGTTTTGTCCAGAGTTATAAACATTTCAGAGTTATGAACAACCTCCATTCCTGAGGTGCTTATAACTCTGAAGTACTACTGTAGAATATACCACGTTTGGGGAATCTGCCATGTTCTTAGACAGTCTGACCTAAGAGTGGTGCACTCAGTTCTGAACCATTCCAGACAGTGTGACAAATTATATCCTTATATTAGAGCTGTCTTCACGGTTGGGCTTCCTTCACTCACAGATCCATGCGAAAGCTCAGTGATTCCTTCTCAAGGGGTTTTTCCACGTGCAAAGCTCTTTAGGATGCTGCTGCCTTTCCAATCCCAACTGATCTTCTGGGGAGACTAGCTCCTACCAATCATCTTGTAGTAGGAGCAGAAATGACTCCTGCTTCTGTTGCCAAAGAATTCAAGGGCAGAGACAACAAATAACAGTTAATGGTAACATTTGCTTTTCCACTGTTCTCTACTGTCTCCAAGCAGGAGGATATTTCTTTTTCTTCTGAAGCATAACCGGGTTGTGTGACAAAGAGATTAACAGGCTGCATATATATTCTGACCTCCCAGGTTGCTATAGCTCACTCTTACAAGTTAATTTTTGCTTTATTATTATTGATACTAGTGAATAATTCTCTGTGCTTCTTTATTTCCTTTGACAGCATGGATTTATGTCTTGATGCACAGTAAAGCATAATGCTAAGAATCTTGTGGAAAATACAAGATTCATGTCTCCTTGTTAAAGTGCAAAAAAAAGTCTAATTTAAATTAGAAGCATTTGTTTAAAAAAGATTTCGAATGAGTTTATTAACCTACTTTGGAGTTAAGACCCAACAGTAAACTGGTTTTAATAGTTAATTTAATTTAACATAATTTGATTTTTAAACAAGTTAAAGGAGCTTCAGGCTATGGATCCAGAGAACTGAGATTCCAAAGCCTACAGTTTCTGAAGGCAACAAAGAACTGTACCCTGAGTTTTACAGTGAGTACTTGATAATTTTTAGCAATAGCTTTATATTAAAAAACACCATAATGAAGAAAGGGGCAGTTCTTAGTTGCAAGTTGTTCCTCCTCGCCCCTTCCACCTGCAGTCCTCCCAGCCCACATCTCCAGTGTCTTGCCAGGGAAAGGGGGTGAGGGCTTAGGGGCTTGCCCCATTTCTCCCGGCACACCTACCACGGAGAGGGTTGAGGTGTGGGGACTTGCCCCACTCCACTCACCTGCCCACTAAGCCCTTTCTCCACAATGCTGCTCCTCACCTGAAGCGCCAAGCAGGGGAAGTGGGGTATGCCACCATACTCTGACCCTGCTCCCTGGCAAGAGCATCTGGCAGGTGGGGTGGGTCTGGGTGTGGGGCCACACATTTTTCGGATGCCCTCAATTGGCCAGGGCATGGATCCTGTTGGCCTAGTGGCTTATCCATTGCTGTTTCTGTTGTGCCTGTAATATTGTCGCTCTGAAAAACTGTCAGTTCTTCTGAACATCTTTTTCCCTTACATTTTTTGCCCATGACACTTTAAAAACTCAGAGAAAAAGTAGGTAAAGTCCACTTTTTTTTAACTCCGTTATCTTTATTTTGCTGCTCTCACTCCTTCCTTTCCTTACAGTCATGAAATCTGTAGATTGTCCCAAATACATTTCAAGAACTTACTGGACATTTTGTGCTTTGCCATGTTACTTTTCCAACAAATATATAGGTAGTTAAAGTCCCTCATTACTTCCAGGTCTTGTGTTTTGGGTATTGTGTTAAGGTTATTTGTTCTAGAAATGCATCACTCATTTCCTCTTCCTGATTTGGTGGTAAGTAATCTCCTGTCAAGAAGTTTTTCCTGTTATGTCCCCTTTTATCTTCACTGAGAGACTTTCTATTGGTCTGCCTCTCAGCTCCCCTTTCTGGATTTCAGAACAAGTGTATATATTCTAGATGAATAATGCAATACCTCTCCCTTTTCCTCCATCTGTTCTTCCTGGACAAACTATATCCCTCCCTGTCAATATTGCAGTCATGAGATTTATTCACCAAGTCTCAGTGATAACAGTTAAGTCATAAATTAGCTTTTGTACTAAGATTTCCAGTTCTACCTGTTTATTCTCCATACCACTTGCATTTGCGTATAGACATCTAAGATTTTGAGCTGATTCCCCCACTATTTCCCTCGCTTCTATGACCTGACTATAATTTTTCATCCTCCTCCTCAGCATCTAGTCCTCTGCTAGGGTCACCTTCCTCCCCTCCCCCACACTTACTGTGGGCTTTTGTCACCTCCTTTCCTCACAACAGCTGCTGCTGCTCCTGCTTGCTGAAGAAAGGAGGCTTTGGAGCTCCCTTCGCTGCAAGGGCACTGCTATTGCTAACCCTGGTTGATAAGAGAGCTCTGGACACTCTCCCCAACCACTGGCCAGTGCTGCTTCTCCTGGCCCAGGAGGATATTCTGGTTCCCTGAGGCTGAGTGATAGTGAGAGAAGTGGATTCCCTCCCTGCCCCCTTACACACTGCACTTCTTCCTGAGCAGGAGAAGGCCTGTTGTTCCTTTTTACCAGCAGGAGGAGACTCTCCATTGTTCTCCTTCCCTTTTCTCTTTCTCTCCTGACTCTTCTTTCTCTCTGTGTAACCAAGGACTACCGGAGTTTGATATTATAAATTCAAGCTTAGGGCCTGATTCCCAGGTGCAGTAAAGATCTCTTTATTCTGTTCTAATATCACAAAGGTATAAATGGCCCAGGAGACTTTCCTACACAGCATGGAACCAGCATCAGGGCTCTGTACAGCAGCCCTGCTCCCAGGCCCTAGCACAGGGAGCAAATTGGGGCGATGTCAGGGATATGGTTGGAGCACCCTGGACTAAAGTTATTCTCTGCTTCCTAAGGCAAATGGGGACATTGAAAAGAAGAGCACACAACATAACAACAGCCACGATTTATTTCCAACTTAAACCAAGGACTGGGCAGGCCTCTGCATAGCTCAGAGCACAAAGGTGGCTTAAATTTACCTTTACTTTCCTGCTGCATTCATGCCCCAGGTGAGAGTCAGGCCCTTAAGTTTTAAACTTGTGCTCAGACAGACATTTGTCCCTCATGCAGAAAAGTTAGAGTGCACACTGATGGTGGCAATAATACAAGATTAGACTAGTAAATGAGGTGCAGTTAATACATTTATATGGGAATGGGCATAACAAAGAGTCAGCGTTCCCCAAACCAATTCCCATCATCCTGACAGAGAAGAAACTAAACAATCATGACAGGCAGTTGAACCCATCCTTTGAATTAGGGTGGTGCATACATATGCAATTACCATGTATGAATATGATGAGATAAACAAATTTAAACTCTGGCTCCAGCCAATAAATAGTACAATAGCCTATTTTTCCTAGGAATGCTGCCAGAAAGAAAGAGGATTAAAATAGTCTAAAATTTCCCAATCCTGTTTAACCTCTACTTTTCCTAGAGAAATTTAAAAACTGTAGTGGCTCTGTCTAACCCGTTTCTTAGTCGTGGGTAACTCACCTGGCTTATCGAACAGAAAACAATGCCTTGTGACTTCTATGACCAATCAGAAGTCAGCAATTACACTATTTCAAATGTTAAAGAGCATGATACTTCCCCCCAAACTCTACAGTAACTGATAAAACTGGCTTGCCGGGAGGATGCAAATTCTGAAACTTTTTCTGTTGCACTGTGCCACTCCACAGAAGAATTCTGGCCAAGTCAGCCATCTTGCCTCCTGAGACTTCTTCCTAATTCCTCCAGCACTACCACCAATTTTAACCAATGGCTGGAAGTCACAGGCTAACCCAGGGGTGGGCAATAATTTTTTACTGCAAGACTTTGGAAAGTGGTCAAGGGTCACACTCTTCCATATTAATGGAGGCGGTGTGGGGTCTGGGATGGCAGTTAGATGCAGAAGGGAGCTTGCAGTAAGGGAGTGGCGTGCGAGAGAGAATTTGGGTGAAGGAGGTAGTTGTGATCTGTGTTGGGGATTAGGGTTCAGAGATTTGGATTGTGACCTTGGGCAAGAGAGGGTTTTGACCTGGGGCAGGGGACTAGCGTGCAGGAGTGGGTGGAGGGGTTTGGGCTGTGACCTAGGGCAGGAAGGGGTTGTGACCTGAGCCATGGGACTGGGATGCAGGAGGGGTGCAGGAGTTTGGGTCATGACCTGGGCAGGGAATTGGGGTGCAGGATCTGGGAGGGGATATGGGTTTGGGGGGGCAAAGGGTTTGGGTTATGTGGGCTGGGGGCAGAGGGTTGGGGGGGGCAGAGGCAGGCTCTGGTTGGGAAACTTACCTGCTTGACTCCTGGCCAGCAGCCTTCTCAAGCAGACTCCCTGCCTGCCCCACCCCTGCACTGGCTGCAGGGGGCATGTGGTTTTTGAACAACTACAAACCTAGCCTGAGGGGAGGCAGGGTGTTTTGCAAGCTGCCCATTAACAACAGGCCTATTAACAACAGGCAGCTCCCATTGGCTGGAACCCAGCCAATTGGATTGTGCTAGAGGTGGGGGCAGCGCATGTAGCCTCTCTCCCCTCCTCTGGCTCTCAGCTGTTCAAACAGAGCCCTGCAATGTCTGCTTTTTTTAGCAGCATGCAGAGGGCAGGCAGGGAATCTTCCTGAGGCTCCCTGCTGCATCTGCAGGCCAGATCTGGCACCTGCCCGCAGAGGGTATTTTGCCCAGGACAGGGCTAACACATGATCTTTATTGAAAAAAAATGTTGTGATTTTAATGGTGATTAAAGATCTCAATTTTTTTAAAAAAATGATTACATTGAAATATAAAGCCTTTGAGACTACTGTGATAATTTTTCCATTTTCACTAAGGATTCTTAAATATAATATTTATACAATAAAGGGTGAAAATCCCTCCTTCATTAACTGGTGCAACTAAAACTAATACATAAAGAGGTGATGCGTCTCAATGGTTTTAAAGCTACAAATCCTGACATGACCAAAGCCTAGCATAGAACAACTCAGCAAACACAGTGCTTCTATATATCTATTCCATAGCTGAGAGATTTTGTGCATCTGTGTGTGTCTGTCTATCCATATGAACTCCTCCTAATCAGTAAGAGCTAGGACCCACCAAATTTGGTATGCTGCTTCCTCTTATCATAACTTAAAGCAAGGTCAAGGATTGGTTGTGCCAGGACAATGGGATGTACATAGAATGTGATTGTTTCACATAAAACAAAAAGGGAGAGATGTGATAGCAGGGGGACAGCAAGTGCCCCAGCCTTGGGGAGCAGCTGCTGGCTGGCAACATGGCCCCTGTCACCCAGGCTGCCCTGTGAGAACAGCCACCCATCGTGCCGTGAGACCTCTACCACTCCGGACTGGTTCTGGGGAGGGAGAAGCCAGTGGACAGCCTGCACTAATTCCCCCACCCCCAAGCTGGCCCCAGGGAGAAGCTGGAGGACAAGCTGCACAGCCCCCGCTGCCCAGTGGCGTAGAGAGGGGACGGCGGGGGCAGATGCCCCCAGGTGCCCCGCTACCCCTGTCTTCCCTCGACTCGCCTGCTCCTCCTCCGCCCGCTGGCACCAGCTGGAACGTCCTCCCCACCTCCAGCCCAGCCCCAAACTGGAGGGGGTACAAGCTCCCCCCCTCCTCCTCCCAGGGTCGGGCTCAGCTGTGCACCAGGTTTAGGGCCCTGTCGTGTGGCGGCGGTGGGGAGGCACATATTTTGCCTTTTCCCCCGGGTGTATAACACCCTCGCTACGCCTCTGCCGCTGCCGCAGACTGTACCCGGACCTGGGCAATGCGAGGTAAGTCTTCTAGTTGTATACATATTTTACAACAGGTGTGTCTTTATAAAAATAAAAGTGGGGTACTGATAGCCCAATTTTATGTCCTATCCAGCTGAAAACATCCTGTCAAATGCTGAATGTCATCACTTTCTGTTGAAGTTGATGGGAGTTGAGGACACTCAGCATTTGATAGGATTATCTAGCATAGCAGGAGGGGAAAGGGTAGAAATTTGTTGAACACAATGCTCCTTGTGCGTCTAACCTGTAAGGACAACTGGAATTAAAGTTTTAAAACATCTATTAACAAATACAATCAGTAAGTTTCCTTAAGGAGCTCCATCATCAAAAAAGTAAAAATGTGTCAAACATCAAAGCCCTCATCCTGCACCTGATCATTGGGGCTTCTGTGTGAGTGTGGAGATCAGCTCATGCAGATTCAGTTGCAGGACTGGTGCCTAACTGGGCACAATCTAAAGGACCAAAACACTAGACCCAGCATATAACTAGAGTAAAAAGTCTGTGTAGAGTAAATCCACTGGCTTCTTCTTCCACCCCAACCTCCTTGCATGCTATTCCAGATGAAGCCTCAGTAGACCACATCTCTTTTCCTGGGCAATCTCCTTGTATCCTGCCTTCTCTTCCCTGTGAATGTTTCACTGTGCTCAAAGTCTTCTATGGTCACAGGAGTGGATTGAAATGGGATTAGGGGAAGGATTTTATAGATTTTATAGCACACATAGAAACATCCTTAGTCTGTAATAATTGAGATCTGTATAGTCAGGTTATTTGTGACGCTCAGTGTCTTTCTATTTAGAGTCTACAAATACATTCTTGAGCTGCATTTTATCTTTTATATTCTAACTCACAGAATATATTTTCCCCCTAACTGATGTGAAAGCAGCAGGAATTGGGTTACAGGGCTTCAAATCACTGTTCATTTACCATTTATTAACATCTGATTTCCTCAGACCTCTTGCTGACTTTTTATTCAACCAATATTAGAACATAACACTTTGTATCAATGCAATATTTCAGCTAGACTCTGGGACAGTTTCCATAGGCTACAAACAATTAAATGTATGTTACTTAACAATATGCACTCCTAGAGCCAATTCCACTGCTTGCGTAAACTTCTGAAACAATACTGAATATGACTGAACTACCAGGTGAATTTGGCCTGCAGAGCTCATTGTTGGCTAAAAATAACATCCTGGCCCTTTCCCTAATATGGCAGCTGGTGAACAGGGAGCAAAGAATTACTCACCAAAAACTCTGTACAACTACAAACTAAACTTTTTGTACTATTGAAAGTTAAAGATCTAGCCTCAGAAAATAGACATTTGTTCTAATTCAGAACTATGTATATAGATACTCTACATCTGTTGTGATCAGTCCTTTCTTATACAGCATAAATAGCAGTTTCACAGCTACTAATAATTTACTGGGCAATAAATAATCACACTAAATTAATTCCTGAATTGAAGCTTTTTGCCCTTTATTAATGTATTATAAATTACATGCATTTCTAAAGTATCTATCAAACTGGCCATTAATTATTTAAATTATTATTATTGTTTATAATGCTGATCTAGTGCAGATATCTTTCACTCCAAAGAATCACACCACAAAGATCTTTACAAACTTTACAAATTTTTAAGATACAGACTGGTTTTACATACAAGCTTTGAGTGTGCAATACTTTTGAACTGCGGCTGCATCATGCACATGAACAAATGTATAGACTAAATGCCCGGCTGGTATTAATTAGCATAGCTCCACTGAAATCAATGGATGTCTGCATGGTTTTTAGATTATTCTTATATTTTTATATCTTGCAGGGCAGGTGACATTTTTTGTATAGCTCCAAACACATTGGAGTCCTGACCCTATTTGGGATATTTGGGCACTATGGTAATACAAATATTACATAGCAATAATAATAATAATTAATAATAACACAACCTACTTTTGCTAGAAAATTTAGAGCAAATATATTGTGTATGCAAATTCTGCAATGTGAATGTGTAAGTGCTAATGCACAAAATGTGTGATTGTGTAGCGGGTTGGATCACAGAATCCCCTTGCAGTTGTCTCCTGGGGCACGTCTAGACTACATGGCTCCATCGACGGAGCCATGTAGATTAGGGTTGTAGGCAAAGGGAAATGAAGCAGTGATTTAAATAATCGCCGCCTCATTTAAATTAAAATGGCTGCCGCGCTGTGCCGATCAGCTGTTTGTCGGCACAACGCTGTAGTCTGGACGCTCCGCAGTCGACATCAAAGGCATTTGTCAACCTCCCCGGTAAACCTCATCCCACGAGGCATAATGGGGAGGTCGACAAATGCCTTTGATGTTGACCACGGAGCGTCCAGACTACAGCGCTGTGCCGACAAACAGCTGATCGGCACAGCGCGGCAGCCATTTTAATTTAAATGAGGCGGTGATTATTTAAATTGCCGCTTCATTTCCCTTTGCCTACAACCCTAATCTACATGGCTCCGTCAACAGAGCCATGTAGTCTAGACGTGCCCCTGGTGTACTGATCCAGACTCTGATGCCCTCTCAACCACTCTGTCCTGCTGAGCCAGAAGTTCTGGTCTTCCTCACCCAAGGCACAGAGTTGGGGTTACCACACCCCAGCAGAACAACACAGACACTGACCACTCAGCTCTGGGAGGGTGGAATACCCAGGAACACAGACTCCAAAGAGGATCAAAACCCCAAATAAATCTCTCTTACTTTGTGTAAAAGTTTTATATAGAGAAAGCTCATAAGATCAGCCCCCTTTATCAATGAACGAGAGATATGCACAGTGGCTGCTCTTCCCCCACCCCAGGTAACAATTATATACACTGGGCTCGATAAGACACAAACATGTTTTTATTAAGTACTCAGGGGCTGTGCCCCCTGCTCTCTGTGCTCACCAACCTCCATGTTGCGGAGGCAACCCTGACTCTGTCCCCAGCCATTGCGGGGAGGGCCTCTCCGGAGCCTCACTGGGCACGCACACATCCCCCAGCTGCCCAGCATCAGGGAGGGAAAGGGCAGGGAGGGAGAGAGAAAGGGGCTGTGGAACACAGAGTGATGTGATGATGTCACTCCGTCGTCCCACAGGTAGGAATGTTAAATATCAACTAATCGAATAGTCAATGGGATTTTCATCGACAAATCGATTAGTCGATAAGGATTAGCACGGCATTCCGCCCAGCAGGGGCTCCTGTGCATTTCAAAGATTGAAACACCCCATAGAGCCCGGGGCCAGCAGGGAGTCCCCCACTAACCCTGGGCTCCACCTGGCGTTTCAGTCTTTGAAATGTACAAGAGCTTATTGGATAGTCGACACATTAGTCGACTAGTGGCTTCTCCCCTTTGCTGCCTTTATCACAAAAAGGCAGCAATGGGGGGGAAGAGGAGGAAGTGCTGGGAGGAGCCAGCTTAAAAGCCAGTTCCCCCCAGCTCCAGCTCTATGGGATGGGGCAGGGATGGCACTTCCTCTTTGACATGTACAAGAGCCCCAGTGAGGCTCATGTAAATTGATATGTTACATGATTCATTTTGCATAAATCATCTTCAAGTTATGCATATTTATATTCATGTGCCAATTTTCATAAAGCATGGGGGAGCCATGAGAGTGTTCTGAGATGAATTTACAAAATAGAAGCTAGGTTAATACTCTGTTAAAATTAAAAATATAGTTTGCTTTGTGTTGACAGAACTCGATTTTATCTGAAAGCCCTTACCAAAAATGCTCAAATCCATGAAACTCAATTTATTTGCCTAAGAAAGATGAAAGTCTGAGTCAATGGTGCTGAGATCTGAAGCGCAGGATGTCAGAAACACAGGTATTACATACCCGTTCCTTAGATCACTAAGGCTACGTCTATACTGCAGCGCTATTTTGGGATACCAGAGGTATCCCAAAATAGCTATACCTCGTCTTTTGAGTGCGCCCATTATTTCAAAATATAACAGGCTCACTATTCCAACATCCCTGTAAACCTCATTCCACAAGGAGTAAGGGACGTTTCGGAATAGCGATTTATTTTGAAATAAGTGCTGTGTAGACAATGCCAAATTTTGAAATAAACTATTTCAAAATTGACTCAAAATAAGCTATGCAATTTGTGTAGCTCTAATTGTGTAGTTTATTTCGAGCTATGAGTGCTGTGTAGACGCACCCTAAGCCATCTCCAGCATGGCAGAGACTCTTTCCATTAAAAGAAAAGCCTTTAGTGTCTCTATTTTAAATATATATGGACCACACCCTCAAACCCACTTATAAATAATCCCCAACTTTATGGTGTTTGGCATCTAGATGCTAATTTTGTTGTGTGAGCCAATTTCTGCTTTAAATATACACTCCTGCCAAAAGATAACAGTAATTTACCTGAGTTCTTGGCATTCAAAGCCCAAGTCCATAAAGTTATTTAGGCTACTGACTTCCACAGAAATCAACAGAAGTCAGAAGTCTAAATATTTTTGTGGATTTTGTATATGGTATTAGAATACTCATGCACACAGTTCTAAAATACAAGTGCAGAGAAAAGGATTCTTTGCAATTATTTTTAACCACATAGTATATGGAGGCTATTGCGAAAAGAGAATATGTGAATATTACCACATTCAAAGAGAAAGCAAAATATCCATGTACAGTACAAAAATCTTGTAATTTTTTCCACATTTTTAAACACACAAATACTTTTACATTCCTGCCATGGCCTTTTATGAACAGAAGATGAGGCATTTTTAAAATAAGAGAAGAAAGTGCTTTAACAAGGGAGTGTTTATAATGTTTGTAGAATGAAACAAACCCTATTTTGAACTGGCCAATCACACAAAGAGTGGTAGTTGTTTCTGCAAAAGCTCTGTACTCATCCCACCTCCTCCAAGACAGCAATTATTTCACTAAGGTCAGACCACCCTTTCTTCTGTATTTTTTCTTTTTGAATTAACTGCTCCTGTAGACAAGCACCTGTTGTGTCCCATCTCCCAGCTGCTTTCGATTGGACTTATTCTTCCAATTCTGCATTCTTCACCCCCTCTTAATCAAATGGTTCAAGCCACTCAGTTTAAAGGACAAACTGGGCAAAATGCCAGGAAGTGAAATCACGTATTTACAAATAGATTTCCTGCTGTTCTATCTTGTTTCCTTTGGAAACTCTGCCTTTTCACAAATGATCTGGAGGTCTCAGGAGACTTTGTTCTGCCTTTTTTTTTTAAAGGAGCTAATGAAGATGAATTTTAGTTGGCATGAAAAGTCATTAATTTCTTAAACACAGCTCAAAAACTAGTACAGGATTGAAAATGCTTCTGAAGAGATGTTGACATGTAGGTGTCAATCTTAGTTTTTCTCTATTAAAGTAGTTTGACCATTTTCCCTGATATTGAAGGACAGTTAGAGTCTCCAACAAAATTTTTCCAGGCCTTTAAAATGTCTGACTAGTGATGATTCCCAGTGATAGCTCTATGGACATGCACTGAAATGGGGTAGAGTAGGGGTGCCCTCATTTGTTAAAGTAAAAGAAATTCTCTTTTTAATTATGGCCTGTGAGGCACAGTTTAAATTAGGACAGCATATACTTCCCTCAATCCTCAACAAATCTGCCACTGATGTCAGTGGAATGCTGTTCAAAGGTAGAATATGCCCTTTATGTAGACACAGATCCACAAAGGGACATATGTGCTGTGATGCAGAGTGAGAAACCCCTCTCCTGGAGTCAGGCAGCTTATGTACCTAAATCCTTTCTTGTGAGAATGAGTCAGGCCCCTGCTTCACTCCACAGAAAACAGCAAAAGAGAAGCAGATGGCAGTGCTACATACTTTCAAACTTTTAGCCCAGTGGTTAGCATACTTGCCTTGGATGCGGAACTGGGGCCTCCCACCCAGTGGTTGAAAAAGTACCCAAAAAAGTTACTTGAGTCAAAGTACTGCTATGTTGAAAAAAATGTAATTAAGTACAAGTCAAAGTATCCTTCTGGAAAACTACTTGGGTAAAAGTACAAAAGTATTGCATCTTAATTGTACTCAAGTATCCAGGAGTAAAAAGTAGCCGTCCTATGGAAATCGATGATTAACCACCCAAATTTTCATAGGGCACCATTATTTGAGTTGGGAGCCACTGATCTACAGAAAAATCAGTCAGGGGTCACACAAGCGAGAGGCACCCCCCCCCAATAAAAAACAAAAAAACCCCACAAAACCCCTCACTGATGTGGCCTCCAACAGAGATACCTCACTCCCCTGGCACTCCAGCCCTACAGTGGGGAAGGAAGGGTAGAGGAGGCAGGGAGGACCAAGCTTCAGGGCTATCTACAGGCCAGATTAACTCTTTTGGGGTCCCAGAGTTAGTAGATTTTGTGAGCCCCCCCCCAGGCTCTTCGGTGAGGCCATAATGAAGGGTTCAGTGTGTGGGAGAGGGTTTCCAAGGAGTGAGGTAGGGATGGGGGTGAGGGTGAGGATGAGGGTCTGGGTGGGAGGTACAGTGGTAAAGTGGGCTTGGAGTGGAGGTCTGGCTGGGAGGGAGGTGTAGGAGCGAGCTGAGGGTGTAGGAGAGGACTGGGGCTGGGAGAGCTGGGCAGGAGGGAGGCACAGAGAATGGATAGGGGTGTGGGGGCTGGCCATGAGGGGAATGGCACTTACCTAGCTCCATGCTCCCTGCCACTCCCTGTTGCTTCCATTGGCCGAAATCTGGCCAATGGGAGCAGCAAGGAAACCCTCCCATGAGCACTTTCCAGCACCACATTCCCCCAGCCAGGGGGAGGGTGAGCAGCAGCATGCGGTGCTGTGCTTCTTCTCACCAACATGCTGGATCTGGCCTGTGAGGCTCGGGGTGCCCCACTCCTGCATAGATACTGTTTTTGAATGTAAAAGGTGTTGATGTGGCTATTATAAAGCTTCTTCATTGGCAGGTTCATGGTGCTTGTTGATTGGTTGTTTTTTTTTGATTGTCACTGAATGACAATTGGATGCTTTGTGCATGCAGCTGTGCTTTAGCAAATCAGAATACTGGCTTGGGCAATTGTCAGTGGGGTGTTGAAAGTACTGAGTAACTAAGTGCTTCTGGAAATGGTAGTGGAGTAAAAAGTACAATATTTTCTAAAAAAAGTACTTGAGTAAAAGTTGAAATATCACAAAAATAAATTACTTGAGTAAAGTACAAATACCGAAAAAATGTTCTTGAGTAGTGTAACAAAGTATTCTTTAGTTATTTACTTTCCACCTTAGTTACTTTCTACTTAGTTACTTTCCACCTCTGCTCCCACCTCTCAGGCAGTGGGGCCAACAGCCTCGCTGGGCCTCTGGGCAAGGTGTGTGTGTGGGGCTGTTCTACATCCCAGAAAGAGGTGGGGCCACAGATGGAAAGGGTGGGTCTGGGGCTAAGCAACTCTTAGCACCATCCGGAGAGTGCTGCCCATGGCATGTTGTGCTGAGCTCCAAAAGTGATGTAAAGGGCCTGGGGTTTCAGCTGCTGGGAGCTCTAGGCCCTTTTGCATCACTGGTCTCCCAGGCAATTGCCCTCTTTACCTTCCCCGCTTCCTCCCTTTGACGGTCCTGCTCTCACGAAAGTACTCTAACACCACTTGAGAGATTCTAATGTGGGCCTTCCTCAGCTGTTCCACTTCAGATAAATAATGAAAAAGTCATTGGGCCAGAGAGAAAGAAGAAGAATGACTCTTTAGCTTGGTGAATAGGCACTCACCTGGGAGACCAGGGTCCAATATCTTTGTTCCAATAACTATTTCATTATTTATCCAAAATGGAACAGGTTTAACAAGAGATGATTAGTGTTGAGAGCCCTCTCCTGAGAGATGTGGGAGACACCTATACAAAGCCTTTCTCTCCTGCTGGCAGAGTGGAAATAGAAGCTGGGTTGTCCACACCCCAGGTGAGTGCTCCAACCCCAGAGCCAAAAGCTATAACTTGGGAACTGATACCAAAAGCACACTCTCCTCATCCTTCTCAAAGAACTGTGAATGGATCCAGTAGTCCCATTTAGAGACTGAAGTATACAGGCCCAGAGACAAAAAGATAAGTGCCTAGAGAGCTTACCCAATGAAAATTTAGGCGCTGAGTGACACGAGTTCCTGGGAGGGGGGGCCGCTGGTGGGGTAGGGAGACCCAGGGCCCACCCACTCTCCCAGGTCCCAGCCCAGGGCCTTCAGGGCAGAAGACGGTGGTCTGACCAGTCTGGCGGGAATATCCCCGCACCCTATCGACCGTCCCTGGAACCGCTCGCTCTCCTCCCTAGGCCTCTTCCTACCCCGCTAGGTGCTATGCCTCCTCCTCCATGACGCGGTGCCACCCTCGGATCTCACTGACCCCTGGCATCTTTGCCATCAAGGTATTGTGATCCTGCTGGCGTAGGAACTCCCGTGCCGCTCCCGACTTCAGGGACCTCTGGGCCACCCTCCACGTTCCACGAGGGTGAGCCTTCTCACTCCAGGGGGCAGCTGGACCCTCCCTAGGGCTCACCCAAGTCACCCTGCTCTGGTGCTCTGCATCGCTGCCTTGCTCGCTCCACACCTGCCGCCTCCTCCTCCGCTCCTTCTCCAGGCGGTTTCTTCCCCCCTCACCCTCATTCCCCGGGCAGCTCTGGGGCTTCCACTTGCCCCCGATGACTCGAGGAGGATCCCCCTCCAGTGGCATCCTCCACTGCTCCCGCCGGCCATCCCCTGCTTCCGGGTTGACGCTGGCCACTCCCCCTGCATCTCCATCACCTCCCCCTAGGCGTGTCGGCACGGCCTTTAATCTGCCTGTGCCGCCACCCGAGCATGCGCTACACCACCTGGGAGCCCCACGCCGCTCTGTCCAGAGCACAGCGTTTCCCTCGGTGAGGGGGCAGGGTGAGGCCGCCCCGTCACACTAGTGATTTAGTGTACTTTATGTGCAGATGCTGGGGACCTGCCTTCCTGAAGCTTACTGCAGGACTGGAGTTTACATTACTAACTTGTCATTAAAGGTAAACAGCATTCTTAACAGTAATAATTATTTTCTTCTGTAAGTATTAAAAGTGAGCATGAAAAATACATACCTGAAATAATAGGGGTTTGAGATACAATAAATATGTACAAGGTCACTTCATTAATTTTGTCCTATCTTTCATCTAACGATTAGCTAAAATGTATATGATACACACTGATTCAACAATTACTGTGAAATATGCTTTATTTCAGGGGAAATAACCCAGTAGCTATGAGACAATGCCATTGGAAATAGTTATAATGACAGATGGGAACTTGCATGACTCCTACTGGGTTATATCTTCCTAACTTTATAAGTAGTCCTTTTAAAAGGTGAATTTTTGTGATTGTGCAAGTTGTTACAGTAGAACAGAAATTCTCATTTTCCTTTCTTCGCCTGTTTTCTGTAAAATTGTAGCATGGAATATAAGTGCTAAGGGGAAACTTTGATCCTTTGATTTTCATTATAAGAATGCAGTGAGGTTAAGGCGGCAATCTTGGTCTCATTTACTTGAGTTGGGTCAATATTTCACCCTAAGCATTTTCTTGAAGTATATCCCTAGAGGCCACTTATGGACCATATAATCAGTCAGTACTTTTCCATGCTGCTATAGGATTTAATATGTGATATGTGGGTGGGGCTTATTATTTTCCTGAAACAGTGCTTCAAGAATGATGTAAGTATTGTGTGGCACTGATTGGCTGAAACTGTTATATCATACCCCAATAAACCACATGTCAAAAGGAATTACGGTGAGTCTCATTTGTGCAGAGTGCCTATTAGTGTAAGGTAATTTAGGGCTAAATTCTTACTTAGCCCTTACCTCTAACAGAATGGTTGGATGTCAGAGATAAATTCTGGCGTGGTTTGCCAAGGCAGTATGGCTGGGGTAGTGAATGGCAGCAAAACTACAGGAGCTGAGAGGAGGTTCCTTGAGCCGTTCTGCCTGAGCAGGAAATGGGGAGTGCGGTAGAGCGACAGGGGAATACTGAACTCAGATTAATTCTTTTGTTGCTGCTCCAAAGGAAACAATATCTGCTAAAGAAGAACTTAACCTCGCATGCCCTCACACCACTTTCCCAGATCACCGTGAGGGTAAGGAATGCCACTGGGCATCTTAGCTGGCCTACCTGTCTATGCTTCAGCGGCATTCTAAGTATTCATTTTTTTTGTCTTCAGCATGGGTGGGCTGATTCCTGCATCTCCCCATGCATCTGGAAAACAAAATATAGTGTTTAGTAAGATTAGTTTAGACTAGAGTATCCCTGCAATGGGGGAAAGGGAGAACCTGTCCCTTTTAGGGCCTGTTGCCAATCTGGCTGTTCCATTATTAGCCCCAGATGGGAAAGGGTCAGGTGATGTCTATGAAGGATTGAGATATATCAATTAGAGGAAAGCTGCAGGAAGAGATTGGCTCCTGTGCAAGGTCCTGAAGCAGAGAGAGTCACAAAGGAAAAAGCCTCTGGGGCCCTACAACCTGGGTTTGTCAGGGGAGTAGCTTTCTTTCGTGTCTCTGTTTAAATTAAAAAACTGTGTTCTGAAGGAAGGCCCCGAAAGAGACTTGACTGTGTCTATTGACTCATCTTCTAGCACTTCCTGGGCTGGTGGAGGTATGCCAGCACCCTACAATCCCTTTTTCAGTCTAGTGAAAATGTATTCCTTAACCCTCTCAGTTGTGAAATATGTGCATACATACAGCTAATCAATTTCTTTGGCAATCACATGAAAATAATTATAGCTCACCTATAAAAATTCAAGATGTTCTATTAATACCTCACTTGATCTTCCATTAAGTCTTATCGGAAAAAAGGACAGACACTGTGGTAATCAAGGGCTATACAGCAGACAAAATGCCCCAGGCTATTAATAAAAGAACACTGATTTTGCCACATTTTTTTCTCAAAAGTTCAAATCGTGTAGGTAGAAGACTGGAGAAGGATACCATAGTAGAGAGTCAAGCTATAGTCCAAAAATCACAATCACAACTAAAGTAATTGTTAAGGTTTTGACCAAAGATGAGAATGGCCATATTTGATATCATGCAACTGACTGCTGCATAACATCTATTACTGTCTTCACAAAACAGATGTTTTAAGTGCCTTTCATATAGATTGATAATAGTGCTTGTATAAAAGTAATTCTTGCAATTGTCAGATTAAACAAAAAAGTAATACTTTAGAAAAAGAGCAATGAGGATATGGAAAAGCTTGCTTAGTAAGATAATGCTTTTAAAATTAATTAATTAATTAAAAAGGCAAAGCAAAAGCACTCAAGAAATGGAGAGATTAATTAGAGCTATTCCTTACTTTAAAATATGCTTACTCCTACCCTGATTCAGTTTTGTGGTTCTCCCCACTGCTACATTCGTCTAACTGGGAGCAGAAGTAGTTGCAAATAGCAGATGGGATGGAGGGTTAGGTGAGCAAATTATTTTTCTCTTTGAATCTGTGCTGGTTTAAGTATTAAGTATTCTGTCTCCCAGTATACTCATGTTGCTGTTTTTCCAAGAGGAAGTGGATGGCTCAGGTCACAGGTGATGATTAGACTGCCATCTCTGTTGATTCACATCTAGCCTAGGTTATTTGGAAATATAAAATCAATGGCTACTATGTGAAATAAACTAGTAGTTCTATCAATTTCCTTGGCTATGTCTAAACTACGATCCCCTTGCAGAAGAGCAAATGCAAATGGAGTGCTCATTTGCATATGTTGCGCTCTCATTTTTATTTCCTCTTCTTTTCCCTTTTGTGCAAGAGGTTTTTGCGCAAAAAAGCGCTGTGTAGACAGTGCCTTTTTGCGCAAAAAGAGGTTTTTTCCGAACAGCTCTTGCGCAAAAGGGGGGTTTTCCGCAAAAGGTGCCATCTACACAGCACTTTTTTGCGCAAAAACCTCTTGCACAAAAGGGAAAGGAAGAGAAAATGCAAATGAGAGAGTGACATATGCAAATGAGTGCACCATTTGCATTTGCTCTTCCGCAAGAGGATTGTAGTTTAGACGTAGGCTTGTGGATAAGCAATCATGGTTGGTTTCAATCACTGCCCTTACTGGCAGTTTCAGAAGAGAAGCCAAGAAGTGAATGGGACTGGAGACTGAATTGCCTTTTCATCCCTAAATATAGATTGTTTAGAATGGGTTTGAGGTCTATTGGTGGAGTAAGGAATTATTTTGCTGCTGTTGCTGTTCTGTGCCTAAATAATGACCACTAGTATCCATCCAGAGCCATCAGTCCAGCACCTCTCACAAATACTAAATACATTATTTTTTTAAGCAGAAAAGTTTATAATCTTGTATGCTATCAGGATTCACATTTCTCAACCTTTTGCCATGGCCCTCCAGCAGAGAGGAAGGAGTGGGGACCTTATATTTCTAGTATAAAAAACAAACCAAAACACATTTTTTGTTTGTGTCAGGGGACCAGATTCCCTCGTGATGGACTCAGGATAGATGTGCCTTTATACATAATACATTAACAGAAAAAGGCAAAATTAATGTATTGTTTAATTTTGGGTTGTTAACCCTGAGCACAGACCACATTACCATGAGTAGCTAATAGAATATGGAAAGGCATATAATATAATACTGCCTAATTCTGGAATCTTTACTCATACAAGTAGTTCTTACTCACATAATCCTACATTGTACCTTAAACCTTAACCTTGCACTGCCCCACACCTAGTCCAAAGAGCAAATTGTGAATCAGAGTCATAATTCCTCCCTTTCCCACTTGTTTGGAGGAAGGAATAAGTTACTTCACCCTTCTTCATGAAACAATTTTCTCCTTGGTGTGCACCCAGCCAGCTACTGTGGGCAGCAAGATGGGAAATTGGAGCCAGTGCTCTTTCCAGGGCATGCCCCTCTCTGCCCTCTCACTCACCACCCTTGTTCTCCTCCCTACAGCCTCAATCACTATTTGAACAACTGAGTACCCAGGTAAGGAGGGTCTTACACTCCTGAGTGGGGCTGAGTAAGAGCTGTGACCAACCAGCCCATTCACAGTTCTGAAGTCAGTGCCCTTGCCTCCATTTGAGCCTCTTGTAAACCAAAGTATCTACTGGATTCCTCATGCTGCAATTGTATCTGGATGACAAACCTCATATACCCAGTTTCAGCATGAAATCCTTTTCACCTGAGTACTTTCATATCTTTTAGCAAAATAATGGTAATAACCTTGGCAGTGACGATATTGGCACACACACTACTTTGGTGAAAGATCAACAATTACAAAGTGTAAGCTAAATGTGTTTGAAGCTCTGCTTCAAAATCTGTAGTGCAATATGGCCCAGAAGTATTAATGTGATTCAATTTAGTCTTAATTCATTTTTAAAACACTCTGTTCACTAGGAAAGCTTCCTATTAGAGGAAATTTAAATCTTATTAAAGATGTAGACCATATTATTAACATATGTTTTGCTTCCAGGTTTCATGTTGCAGTGAGTTAGTATGGTTGCCTTTTATCTTTAGACATTAGATTTCAAATTCTGACAAGTGAAAATGGATTTGGTCTCAACCTAGACCCTGACCTTGCAACAGGGATATTCAGGGACCATTGTTTTTATTTGGATTCAATTCATAATCCTCATTTGTCTCTACTCCGAAGAGTTTACATGGCAAAGAAACTAGTACAAGGTCTAATTGTTTTATGGTTCTTTGGGCAGGAAACTGCGTCTTCCTGGGGACTGATCCACGGCTTTAAAACTCATTTCCACAGAAATTAAGAATTACCACAAACTTCATCACTTATTGTTCCACGTGCAAAGTGCAGTTCCTTTCCCAAACATTAGAAGCTTGTAATAAATCACACACAAGAACACACTAATAAGCATTAGTTTCCCCTCCAGGGAGAGGACTGGAGAAGAAACCACTCGCTAGTCACATGACATAATGCATCAGGGGAAGATACTCAAATACCAGGATGGATGTGGTATAAGAACATGAAGAAAACTGAACATTGACTGAATATTATTGCAGATGTTAGAAACCAGTCCAGTGAAAACCACAGCAGCCACCTAATGTAGACACATTTGAAGCAGTTTAACATTTGCTTTAAATCAGTTTATCTTAATTCAGTAATTTCCTGACCAAAGCTAAGCAAATTTAAGAGTTAAACAGGTTGGAGTGTGTACGCCTAATTAGGGATTTGCACCAGTTGAACTAAACTGATTTTATCTCCTTATAGACTAAGTCTGTCTGAGAGATATTGACAGAACTGTTTGAAACTGCACAATACAAGCCCGACTTTCCCGCAGTGACAAGCTCCCACAGCTGGAGTTGAAGTACCTGAAAGATGATCATGGGCTTGTACCCACCTGTGTTATGCCCGGCTCATGCTACTGTGCCATTGGCTTACCGGGCTGTGGAGGTGTAAGACTACGTGTGTGGGTTACAGAGGCAAGGAAAGAAGTTGGGTTGAGTGGGTTTCTTGTTTAATCTAATGTTTCCCTAATGATGGAAACGATTTCTCATTTGTACTTAAACAAAACAAGGATGTGCGGGTCAAGCCTCACTCCTGACACATTTCCTTTGGAGGAGGCGAGGGCGGTGCAAGGAGAAAGGGTTGGCTGGGGCTGAGTCCAGCTTGGGCTGGGAAGGCCAGGAGCTTGCAGAGCCTCCCCACTTCGCAGCGGGAGGGGAAGATGCGCGGAGCGATCCCCCTGTGCCTCCTCCTGCAGGCCAGCTCGGTGCTGGGCGGTGCGGGGCAGCCCAGGGGGAACCACACCTGGTGCGGTGGCTCTGGGGCCTGTTACAGTGTCCACTTCGCCCAGATGCCCTTCGACGGGGCCCAGGGGGAGTGCGCTGGGCGCGGGGGGGCGCTGAGCACGGCCAGCGGGCAGGCGGAGGTGCGGGCCATCCTCGCACTGCTGAGCGCGGCCGCGGCCCAGCCCGGCTCCTGGCTGTTCTGGCTCGGGCTGGTGAGGCGAGCGCAGCAATGCACCCAGAAGGACCGGCCGCTGCGGGGCTTCTCCTGGCTGTCGGGCCCCCAGCGGGCGTCGCAGGACGAGCCCGAGGAGCTGGACAAGTGGGTGAAAGAGCCGAGGCAGTCGTGCACCACCCAGCGGTGCGCGGGGCTGCAGGTCACCGCGGGGGGCCAGGGGCTGGAGCGCTGGGGCTGGCGGGAGCGCCCCTGCCGGGGCAACAGCAGCAAGGGCTACGTGTGTAAGTACCAGTACAGTGGCACCTGCCCCGCCCCGCGGCCCCGGGGCGCCCGCCGCCTGCTCTACGCGCTCCCCTACCAGCTGCACAGCGCCGCGCTGGACTTCAGCCCCCCGGGCACCCAGCTCCTGGTGGCCTGTCCCGAGCCCCGGGGAGACGTGCGGCTGGTCTGCGAGCTGGGCCAGGGCGGCTACAACTGGACGGGCGCTGGGGAGCAGCTGTGCCCTTGCCCCTCCGGGGACCGGAGCCCCAGCACTGGAGCCTGCGTGGAGCCCGGAGCCTGCGCCCCGGGCACTGACAAGAAACCCTGTGTGCGCCCTGGGCCCAGCGCGGGCTCGGCCACAGCGGCGCCCAACGCCACCCTGCTTGCAGGGGGCACTATTCGCAGCGACCTGGCTGCGCCCTCCAGCCCCCAGCCAAGCGCAGCTGGAGAGGTAAAGTCATCGGCCTCCTCCACTCATGTCTTCCTCCTGGTGGCCACGGCTGTGCTGACGGTGGTGATCCTGGTCGGGGCCGTGCTGGTGCTCTTCAAGCTCTGCTTCACCAGCCCCTCCTCGGCTAGCCCGGTGGGCAAGGAGCCGGCTCCAGGCGCCGCCGCGGACAGCGATCCAGAGGCCAACCTCACCGAGTCCAGCTCCGAGGATTCCCTGGAGGCCCGGCGCTCGGAGCCCGGGGGAGACCTGGCCGAGAGCTCGCAGGGCGAGCGCAGCCCAGAGCAGGGAGCTCCACCCGGGAACTAGGAACCGCCAGGGAGCAATGGACCAAAGCAGCTTAATTTGACGTGACCCAGCTGAGACTTTCCTTTCCTGAGAGTGACACGGGCTGAGGAGGGAGGATGCTTCGCGTGAAAGCAAATTTGGCTTCTTCTCTGGAGGCGCGGGATTTGGCGATGTTTCCAGGAGACCCTGCGGATCTCATCGCATGTGTTTTTTAAAGCAGTGGCTTGGAAGATGGGCCCATGACAATGCAGCGGCGAAGAAAGGGTCTGGTTGGGATCTCTGCAATATAGGGCTTGGGGTGACCTTTAATGCATTTACACTTTATGGTCAGACTCGATTGCCAAACGTTAGGCACCTACGCGGCTTGTTTTTCAGCGGTTCTGAGCACCTGCGCTTTTTGGTCATTTTCTCTAGGAGTTTTTAATCACATTCTGACACGCGGGTCACTTATTTAGGTGCCTACATAAATGGCATATAGATGTTGGAGCCTGAGTTTCAGAAGGGCGAATGACCCGAAGGTCCCGTTGACATCGACTGGAGTTCGGGTTCTTAACCCTGGAACGCAACCAAGTCTGAACATTTCGGCCAGGGTGCCTTAGAAGTTATACATTAGCCCTTGGTGTACAATATTTGAGTGATAATTGGAGGCTTTGGCTTTATTTTTAATTGTTGTTTGAACATTTGGAGATAGAAACGTTCATAATTTTGTTGGAAACTCAGAGCCAAACACTGTTTAACTAGATATTAAGTTCATTGCTGTATTTGGAAAATTGAAGACAGCGGGGTAGGCTTATTGAAAGCTGATTTCTATTTCAGTCCAGGGAAGAAAAATAAAGGTTGCTTAAGAACCTAAATCACTGTTTAGTTTGTTCTTCATACAATATGCAGTTATGCAGAGTCACTGAGCAGCAAAATATTCTGCACAGATGATAGCACAACTCCCATCTTTCTATTAAAGTGTTTAGATATAAGGCAGTTTAATGCAAAACTTTCTGAGTGCACATAAGGCATCCCCATTATAACCAGAGGGTTGCACAACCAGAATGTTGCCAAATTTTTCAGGTTGGAACGGTGGACATGAGTCCAAGTATAGCCCAAAGTCTGCTCTCCTTCCTCACATGAGTTTGGTGTATTGATTTCAATGGGTTTCTCCTGAGAATAAAGACAGGAAGATTTGCCCTCTGTGTGCCTTCCTAGGTGATGCAATCCCTTTGTTTGTGATTTCCTTTCAAAAGTCCCACAAATCAGTCCACAGTCTAGGCACACAACTTACTTTATTTGCAGCTCAAAATGCTGATATCCCCTTCCAGTTATGGCATTGTTGATTCTCAGTTAGGGTATTCATGCCAAATATTGATCTGAAGTCTTCTAAATGCACTAAGAGACAGGTTAACTGGAAACCTTAAAATAAGAGTTTGGAACTGTCTGTTTCTTAAACATTTTATAGTTTTTTCCTGTCCAGACCCAGCCTTAACTCCCTCTTTTCCTTTGCCCTCTCTCAATTTTGAAACTTTGATTTAATAAATGGAGTAATCCCCAGACCTTTTCTATGCAAAGATAGCTTTGAAAATGTATGCCGATGTAAAGTGATGATATGGCTAAAGTTTGTCACAGTGATTTTTCTTCAAGATCTTGAAATATTTAGAGTATCTTCTACTTCAGCCTAGTCCTGGCTAGTCTTTGTGACCTGTGAAAAGGGTTCTTTGATTTCTGGCAGGTAAATCACAGCACAGTTCATACGTGTGTGGCAGAGGGCTGCACCAACCTCTGCTAATGACACTAGGTCTGCTACAAGCTTCTTTTCAGCTGGCTACTTCTTCTAACAGACGGTGTCATGAGATGCACTCACTGCTGGGAGGCCTTCTTCTGCCTGCTTTGGGTGTTAACTCCTTGCAGGTCCAGAACCCTCTTGCTTGTTCACACACCCTGCTGTTTGTTCACTCATCCTGTTGCTCCTCTCCCTGCTTGGCCTTCCAGTAGGTCACCATGTGTTTTCCTCCTTCACGGGTATCATGGTCTCTCCCTTCAAACTGTCTCAGGCAGTCTTCCCAGTCATTGTCCTGTATGTGCCTCTTCTCCAGTGGCTAGCAGAGAAACTCAGGCTCACTTTCTACTCTAGATTCCAGCTCAGGGATACGCTGATCAGTGGCCAAGTTATATAGCATCCCACCTTGCTACTACTTCCATGAGCCTTTCCATATGCCTCCTCTTTTCAAGCTTCCATTCCACCGCCCTCTGGGTAAACTTCTTCCTTTAGGGTTTCTACTCTCTATTTTTTTTTTCTCTTTCTAATGCCTAGATTAGAGAGTGGCTGGGAGCTTCCCTGCTGTAGCCCTTTTCTGTTGACAGTTTTATGGTTTTATATTAGCCCTGCCTGGTCCTTCTTCACTGAGCTCTATCATCAGTCCAGGGTTAATAATCCAGCTAAGGTGACACCTGAGTAGAATATCCCTTCTCAGCCTCATTAACCCTTCCTAGATTAGTGTGGAGTTAATGCCCCATCACAGATGGACCATTGGACTAGGTTTCAGGAGTAGAGGTGGTTGGAAAACTCTCAGGCCAGCTGGTTACCTAGGCTTCCTGACACTTGGAGAAGATGACTCCATGGGCTGCAGGAGTCAGCCTGGAAAATTGGCTAGCCCTGGTATTTGGTTGCCCTAGGGTGCCCAGTCTGGGACAGTCCACATGGTGAGGTTGCTCCAGAGTTGTGGGCCCCCCAGGATCCTTGGCACCTGCTGAGTAAAACTGACAAGACTATTGTCAGTTTAATTTTGGAAGCACTGAAAAAATGGTGAGCAGCTGTGAAATTGACAAGACTATTTTCAATTTCACAGATGCTCACCATCCTTTCAATGCTTCCAAAATGATCATTTTTAGAATCTCCTTTTCATGGAAAATTTCCCATTAACAAGGAATTATGAGTTTTGTCTCGTTAAGAGACCTGGTTTCATTCCTTGTTCTGCCACCAATCTATTGAGTCACCCTGTAAGTCACTTCACCTATTTGCCCTTTCACTCACTATCTTTCTTGTCTGTTACAGGTGAAGATAACACAGTCTGCCATTAAGACTGCTAGAACTTTTCATTATAAGACCCTATGTTCAGTGGCTTATTGCTCATCTTCTAATCCAGGAGTGGGGAATCTTTTTGGGTCAGGGGCCACTGACTCCCAAAAAAATCAGTCGGGGACTACTCACAAGTGAGAAGCAAAAACAAAACAAAAAACCCTCATTGATGTGGCCCCCAATGCGAGAAGGAGAAAGACACTCCCCACATTCCCCTTGCACACCAGAGCCTAGGTGGGCCAAGGCCAGTAGATTTTTAGTGCTCTAGTTCCATGGGGGAACAGTGGGGTGCGATGGAGGAGCTGGAGTGCCAGCAGGGGCTCCCCAATGCTGAGGGGGAGCCCAGAGCCTTGGGGGCCCGATCCAGGCAAGCTGAGGGCTGCATTCGGCCCCCAGACCTTAGGTTCCCCATCCCTGTTCTAATAATTTGGGTTGAAATGTTCCATGCTGGGTGTCTACTTCAGGTGACTTTCAGCTAAAATTATTCAGGTATAGCAGAGAGCAAAATTAGTGGGAATATATATTGTTTTGCCTCTGCTAAAAAAAAAAATCTCACAGCTGTTTCTTTTAGGAGCTCTAGCACCTCAGATTTTGGAGCCAGGTCTTGAAATTTAGTAATTCACCCTGGTGTTAGGGATATGCCTTTTGCTATCCTCATGAAAATCTGCCTACATCAGGCAAAGTTATGAGTCTCTGGAAATCTCAATGTGCAAATGCTCAATAGAGAATTGTTGGTTGGCATCTAAATTCCCCAAAATTTCTGTCTGTAATGGGCATTTCCTATCCAGGGCAGCTGGAGCTAAGCACACTCTCCTTAGTAAAGCTCCTCTGGCCTGATGAGGTGCCAGGCACTGCAACTGAGTGTATGGAGATTATGTGTCCTGCAATCTCAATGCCACTAGGCTCCCCACCAGACTGAACGAAGTGGAGGGTCCACACTGTACTCTGATGGGGGAGTGCCTCAGGGCCTCATCTTGGCCTGCAAATCTGTGGATATCTGTGGATGTGGCTATTAGCAGATAATTTTTGTAGATCAGATTCAGATACACATTTTTATATCCATGTGGGGAGTTACTTATTCAAAGTGCATGAAGGCTGGCATTACCCAGAGTCATAGCTGTATGGGTCACTAGATAATTTATACATTGGTGGGTGGGTTGAGTGGCCGGATAATGGGCATTGTAAGCCCAGAGTTTAAGTAAGTTATGTGTTTACATAAGTTCCTGGTCAGTGAATGCAAATTCTCAAATTCTGTTTACTTCACCAGGAGTACATGGACCGAAGGCAATGTGTGGCCCAAGAGCATAAATTATGAACTAAACTGAAGTAATTTATTTTTTACATTATGATCATGGTACATGTGAAATTGCTAGAGCTCTGAGGAAGAAAAAGACACTCAAAGATCTTACATCTTCTGACTGAGGAACATAATGGGCCAGGATATCTATTCTTCAGCAAGTCACAATGGGTTAGGTTGCCTCCCTCCCTGTGAAAAACCACAGGAGAAGCGACATGGAAATCCCTGTTGGGGTTTTTCATGGAGAGGGCCTCAAATTGTCCTGGTGAGACTGGGTTTGCCATGTGAAAGACCCCCACCGAAGCTGGTATATCCTGGGTCATCTGGCTGTATCTACACAGCAGCTCTGGCTCCACAGGTCCTCACTCTTTGGAACTGTGGCTTTATTGGAGCTGGACTATCAAGGAGTCCAAGGCCACAACAGCAGCTCCCAGAGCCTGGACCCAGATTAACGTGTCCAGCTAACTTCCAGGGGTGCGGAGGCAATGTGCAACTCCTCAGTTGCCCTTCCTCTCACTCCTGCACTCCTCCACGTGACCGTTAACATGCAGGGAAGCCTCTACAATGTTATGGTGTGTGTCTTCTATGCAGAGGAAGAGGAGATCTGTAGTCAGGTGACCCTGCTTTGTGCAGGTCTATGGAGGTACAATCTGGTTTTATGGTTAGGTGAAGCTCAGGTAGTTCAGTGTTTCTTAAGGCTTTCAAACTGTTTTTGCTGTTTACAAAACTAGATCACAAATCTTTTCTCCCTCGTACTTGTAATTTTCTCCTAAGGGAAATTTAATTAAATAAAAAGTTATCTTACCTAATGGGAAGGTATTTTATATATCATAGATGAAAGAACATTTCTAAAGCAAAGCTCACATATTTGTGTACCCTGGATATTGTATATGCTATATTTATTTTTTGATTTACAATAATCTTCTCTCTACTCCTTTTTCACATTCTCCCCCTTTGTATTTGTTCTTCACTCTGTCTACTTTCCGCTGTGTTTTTATCTTATTTTGTCAATGCTAGATGAGAGGCATGGACAAAGTTTTGCCTTTTCTCTTAAACAAAAGGCAAAACTAATAACATTTTAATTTGATTTGAACCCAAGGTATCTGGATGGATGTAATTTGGTACCTCTGATGCAGGTCATATAAATGGGGGAGGGGAGGAGAGAGAGTAGATAAATTCTTTGTTGACTGGACATTTCTGGAATGTTTAAAACTCAGAGAACAGATATTTTGGGAACAATGGGAAATAGCCCTTGCTTTTCCCCAGTATTTTACATTTAGATCATTGTCTTCTTAAATGTGCAACCAGTATGTAGCTGGTTTGCAACATGTGGGTTTTGCACATATAACTGCTAACACAATAACTTTAATGCAGCTGTCAGCACTTAAAGAAACATGCCTGATCCAGTATCAATTAAGTGAATTAAAGTTTTGCCGTTCACTTAAGTCAAAGCTGAATCAAGTCCATACATTTGCATAAATTCATAAATATATATTAAAACTTCTGGGATGGGCAAATGGTGCATATTTTTCATTTAACTATTATGTAATACTATGTGTGAAAGACCACAATGAAATGGAGCTATATATCCAAAATGTGAGAAGGATGCCGAGGCCTGTTCCAGATATGTCTCTGCAGCAGCATATGTCTTTCTTATTTTTGAACATTGCATGCTACACCTAAAAAGTGGAAGTTATCTGAATGATTGTTTGATACATGAAACACACAACTCCATCTCCTACCAAAACATATATATTGTATTAGTGGATATTGTAGGGTACAAATGTACTGTATTGATCAGAGTTATATAATTAAATGTTTCAAACGATCAGATCTCTATGATTTATGTTACAAAGATCAGACTAGCTCACCAACTTACACTGTGAGATTTTTGGGATCTGCCTTTTTGTTCTGTGTTTGTACAGCACCTAGCACAATGGGCTCAGGGTCCATGACTGGGCAATCTAGATAGGGTGGTAACACAAGTAATAAATAATGGTCCCTTCTGACTTTAAAATCTATGTAAAAATTGAAGGTCCACATACATATGTAAGGAATTAAATTGTCTACGCCTCTCATCTAGCACAGTAGTCCATGAAATGCATCCCTTTGCCATCTCTCAAATCTCATTTCTTATCCCTTAATTCCTTCCCAGGCAGTTGAAACAGTTATACTTTGAGGCCACGTACATATTGATCATGAATGTATGGTGAATATTTGATCATTTAGTTTCATCCTATAATCATCAATAAAATTTTAATCTTCCAAAAGCTGTTTAATAATTACTTAAACTACTGAAGGTTTAAGTTTGTTATGCGATTAAAATGAAATCCAGAGATGTCCAAGGGCAAAATTAAAATGCTTCAAAGCACTTTAAAAAACAAACACCTCCTTCTCTTTCCAAATACTATAGTGTAATGAAGATTTAAAAAACAAATGGACTCAAGTTTTCCCCTGGGAAATATAATTTCTCTACCTTGAATTAAGCTTCCTATGTTTTAAAACTACCGTCTCTTTCTTAGGCTATTTCATGGAACTTAATCATTAATACACAATACATAATTCCTTCTAGATAGAACATTTTGGTTTTATTTCTTAAGGATACAACCATTTGTTGGTATTCTTGATAAATCTGCACTGAGGAGGAAATTCACACCCTGTTCAGGATAAGCACAAAGTTTAAACAGCACTTAAATCCCACTGAGGATCTATTTTGAGGACTAGGATAGTGCATGGCCTTGTGCTGGCCCTCTGCACAGTGCTAATTTTCACCCATATACATACGTAAGGGTGAGGGAACATATTAAACTGAAACACTTGTGCTCATACACTTAGTTTGTTTTTAAATATCTTGTTTCTCTCCTTGTTGCCATCATAAAAGTTCTGGGGACAAATCAGCATCAGAACCAATTTATACAGAAATAAAATATATCATGTGCTCAGCCAAGTATCAGTCACACACACCATACACAAACTTTCCCTGTATGTTGTTTCAAGTCTTTGAACTCATAAGGCCCTGAGTTCCATTTGCTAATCAGAGAGCAATACACATTCTGTAATACGTTAAAACAGTTTGATGAGTTGTTTCCCAGAATATAATTAGCAGGACTGGTCTGTTGGTGTAGTGATAAAGTTTTGCCTCCTTAGGCGGGAAGCCTGGTTCCTGTTTAGATCCTGCTTTTTTCCCTAGCCCATCAACGAGATTTGTGGAGCAAGTATATTCAGCTTCAGTTCAGAAAGCAAGTTTAACACATCACTCAGCAGCAAGCAACACTTCATGCTACCTAATGAGTACCAATGATGGCTCTGAATGAACTCTCCTCCAGCCCTCCTTAGCCAGTAAGATAGATGAAAGACGCTCCGCATTCTAGTCCAAACTATCCTCCCCCCAAAACAACCCAACAAAAACAAACAAAACCCTAATATAAAATATTTTTTCTCTTCATTAACAAAAAGTGCTTGCTCCCACTTTGTTAAATCATCAAATGTAAAAGGATTCAAACACAGTAAGCATTGTAAGCATCGTCCTATTTATATACATTGTGAATCACACTCTAATTTGGTCTGTAGTTTAATGACTTCAGTTTAATAGCTAACCTTTGAACTTATTCATCACAAATACCCCTTTTCTTATCTTACCCACCAGAGAGCGGCAGCTACCAGGATTGCTCTGTGCATCCGACAGAGATTGCTAACATTGCTTTAAAAAATTCTCAACATAACTTATCTTGCTGTGTTACAAATTCAGTTTAGAACTCTCAAAAGAACCCCCTGCTGGCATATCAGAGGAAGACAGGCTTGCTGGAGAAGCAGTTGGGGAAACCCATGTCGTCAAAGCCGGCGATGATGGGGTCCACGTCGCTGAGGTTGATGACCCTGTGCAGCAAGATGGTGTTGATGGCCTGCACCAGCTGTAGAAGGAGACAAACAGACGGACAAACAAGTAAAGAGAATCACAGGGCGGCCAGAGCCCTCGGGAGGTCCCCAAGACCATTTCCCCTTCCCCCCCACATACCGGAAGCAACCCCCCACTTGCTCCATCCCCCAGCAGGGACTTGCTTCTCTTATGTTTGAATGTGCATTCCTGTTTTGTGTTAATAGACTGAAGCAGCCATATGTTTAGCTAGATTTAAAAAGAATTGTAATGCTCTTTCCATGCTCCCTAGATAATTTTGGGAAAGTGGGAATAGTTGATTTAAATTGAATGCTTACCCACACAGGAACAGTAGCCTCATGCTGCGTGCAATCCAACATAATGAAATCTAAAATACTCACTAGCTAACAGACTACAAGTGGTACACATTTTTTATAAATATACGTACCCGATGAGATTATCTCCCATTCTTTTGGGTGGCTTCTTTTCATTTTTTTAATAAAATGAAATTAAATTTTTTAAATTAATATTTTATTCTGAGGAAAAATCCTGGACCAAGTCTTGAAACAGAAATCCTCTATGGAACAGATATCGCGCAGATGGAATCTATTGTAGCCCTCAATGCTGAAAGTATGATTTTAGTTCAGTCACATGTAGAGCAAGACATAAGCTACTTCTGGTTCTCAAAAAGAAAGTATACTTGTTTTATTTATGTATCACATTACAGGTTTTTAAAAATAAAATATTAAATCTCTTAATTTTATGTATAGGTGAGGGGAAGTGCAATGATTTTCCATTCCCATTTTGTTGACATATTTGCATTGTTTTCTGTATTAATATGAAACAAAACTGTAAGAAATATTTCTATTTAAATTATAAAATGGAAAGAGGCAGGGATAGAGAGAAGCCAGAAAGCTCAGATCAAAAGAGTATGAAATTAAAAAAAAATTACAGGAGATTAGGATTTCTCTCTGTCTCTTGTACTGCTTGGCTACGTCTATATGGCATGTTTATTTCAGAATAAACTGTTCTGGGATAAATATTCTGAAATGGCTTATTTCGAAACAGCGCATCTACACAGGAAATGCTCATTGAAATAGCGCTTAGCTAGTTCGAAGTAGAGTGTCCACACTGATTGGACGCTAAATTGCATTTAAGGCCACCTGGAAGCACTTCAGGCAGGTCATCAGGACAGCACTCACTTCCGGTGGCTGCTGCACGAGGCTATCTGAGGCTCTTGCTTAAAGGGACGCCCCTGAACAGCAGTATCTCAGGCTTTTTTCCTTTGCCTACTTTCTCAAGGGACAGCAAAGCCTTTTCTTTTGCCTGCTGTGGTTGCCCTTCTGGACATCTCAGCAATTCAGCAATGGAGCCGGAGCTGCCTCTGGGCAGTCAATGGCTACTGCAGCTTGTGCTGCACCTCATGCAGCAGTTTCTGCAGGCTGCCTCCCAGGCCTTGCAGGAACCCAACCCTCAGATCATTTTGGAGACCCTCCTTCCCTCTCTGCAAGCGCAGTTCATGCTGCTGGATCCTGCGTGCCCTTTCCTGCACAACATTCACCGCCGCTTCTGGCGCCTGGACACCACTGCTGATTGGTGGGACCCAACTCGGCATGGAGAGGTGGGGTGCCCAGCAGTGGCTCCAGAATTTTCAGATGAGGAAGGACACGTTTCTGGAACTCTGTGAGTGGCTTGTGTCAGCCGGTGGTCAGGGCAGTGAGTGGTGTGTGTGTATTATACACCCGAGACTTCAACTGCTAGGACTGGGGTCCTTTAGCAGTGAGCAACCTGGAGGAGGTTGACAGGTGCCCCAAAAGTTACAGGGAGAGCTTTACACCTCAGACTTTGACTGCTAGGATACACGATCCCTTCGCAGCGGGCAGCCTGGGGAGGCTGAGAGATGCCCCAACAGATCTGTCCCCTGGAAGCGACACGATCCAACGCTCAAGCTCTCCCTATATCTGTCCCTTATGACCGGCTGGAGTTCTTTTTAAAATTGTGCTTGGTTCTGTTACAGCAACAGAAGGAGTCAGGTCACAGCTTAAGCAGTTACTATTTTATTGTTACAGGGTAAACTTAGCTGTTAAATGCTACTACTGTGTTACAGATAACACAGCCACTACAAAGGACAGGACAGAAATTACACTAATAAGTCACTTACAGGTACCATGAAACCCTTTTGGTTCTCTGAGCTCTTATTAAATGCATGCAAAATAGACACCTAGCAGGTATATATTCTCACCCCTGCGTTCCAGACTTGGCGTGGCCAGCGTCTTTCTCTCAATCCCTCGGGAAGAAGTAGGGCGAGGTTGGGCGTCCCACAGACCTCGGGAGACAACCATTACCTGCCAGCAGGTGTAGATGATTGGAGCTCAAATGGGGTGGGCTACTAAACCCATCTTTATACCCCTTGGGTCACGTAGGCTTCTTCCTGGTCTCAAGTGGCCAATTAGGGAAAATGGCTTTGAATGCCAAGTTTCCCACGAAGGGTGCAAAGCATAATTCACACCTGGGAAAATGCAGACAATGTGCACTTCTAGTATGTGATGGGCGAAGATTCCTCTCCTGGGACAGTGTAGGCGTGTCAATTACTGGTGCTAGCCATCAGGGCGGCGGGAGGTCCCCGGGTCATCAGCTAGCCCATTTACTGTCTGGTTTCTGTTTATTAGAGTCAGGGACAGGCAGCACACCTGCGTTCCCAGGGCATCAAAGGCTGACTGCCTTTCTCTTGCTCTCTGGGGGGAGGGAAACAAGATGGGGTTCATGTCTGGCTACAGCTTGCCCCTGCCCTCAGGTGACAGGACATTTACACAAGACTCACCATTCCGCTCCAGAAGTGGGACGCTATAGTCCTGTGAAGCTTGCCATGCTGGACAGCTGCTGATCCATCGGGAACCAGTTCTGTGTGGGGAGATTGAACATCAGGTCCCTGGTCATGCAGGTATGGCGCACTCGGGCTATTGTCTCAGGAGAGGGGGTGGACTGCTGGAATGGGGTTTTCTTGGAAAAGGAGGGGTTGGAGGGTGGTGGTGATGGTGCAAGCCCCCTCCCTGGGAGGTGTTTCAATCCTGCTCTCACAAATCCCTGCCGGGGGGATGGAGTAAGTGGGGGGTTGCTTCCGGTATGTGGGGGGGAAGGGGAAATGGTCTTGGGGACCTCCCGAGGGCTCTGGCCGCCCTGTGATTCTCTTTGCTTGTTTGTCCGTCTGTTTGTTTGTTTGTTTGTCTCCTTCTACAGCTGGTGCAGGCCATCAACACCATCTTGCTGCGCAGGGTCATCAACCTCGGCGATGTGGACCCCATCATCACCGGCTTTGATGACATGGGTTTCCCCAACTGCGGGGTGGGGTGAGGGGCCTATTGATGACACCCACATCCCCATCTGGGCCCCCCATCACCGGGCTTCTGTGTATATTAACTAGAAGGGGTACTTCTCAAAGGTCCTGTAGGCCATCATGGACCACCGGGACCAGAGTACCGACATCTACATCGGATAGTTAGGGAAGGCACACAATGGCTGTGTCTTTTGCAACTTGAGCATCTTTGAGAAGCTGCATGCCAGAACTTCTTCCCCCGACTGCACTATTAGGGTTGGGGTTGTGGACATGCCCAGTGCGTGGTGGGTGAAATGGCCGACCCTCTCTTGCCTTGGCTCATGAAGCCCTACACAGGCCACCTTGAGTGCTCCAGGGAATGGTTCAACACCAGGCTCAACTGGGCCTGCATGGTCATTGAGGGCACCTTCGGGCAGCTGAAGGTATGGTTCATATGCCTCCTCACCCAGCTGGACATCGGGGAGCGGAACATCCCACATGTGGTGGCTACATGTTGTATTGTATCCTTCACAATATTTGTGAGAGGAAGGGGGAGGCATTCCTGCCAAGGCTGGGGGCAGAGGCTGACCGGATCGGCAGGGTCTTTGAGCAGCTGTGCACGTCTGCCAACTGGCAGGCCCATCAGAGGGCTGTGTGCATCTGGGAGGCCCTCAGGGAGAGTTTCTTACAAGGACCCCAGTGACACTCTCCTCTGGGCCTCCCCACAAGGTGCCTGTGCATTGCCCCTCTTTGCCTTTCCTCCCACACCCCTCCTTTCCCCCCTCCACCCCTCTCCCTTGCATAGACAATAAAAAGGCAGATTGTTTTGGAAAACACCATTTTTTAAAATTTGGAGTCAAAATAACTGGGGAAGATTTGGGGAAGGAAGCTGGGAGGGGGGAGAGAGGGAGGGTGAAAGTGGAAGGAGGGGTGAGGAGAGGCTCAGGGCTGGAGCTAGGAATGGTGCCTTGCTCTGGTGATCCCACTGTCTCAGTTGCGGAGTCTTGGTGGCCACAGTTGGGGGGTGGGGTGCATTGGAGAAGAAGTAGGAGCAGGAGCAGGAGCAGGCGCAGGCAACACGCTGGAGACCAGGGATTGCACAACTGCACACATGGTGCAGCCCTGATCCAGCATCTCCCACCAGGTGTCTTGCCACAGCTGAATGTCTTCCTCAAGTCTGTGGTCCCGGGTCACCTCCATGGATTGGAGCGCTGTGAGGTGCTCCCTCTAGAAGTCATCCATCCGTCTCCAGTGCCTCAGGTTCGAGAGGCTGCCCCATGTGGTGTCGACCGCTCCCCTCTCGCAGCTGGTCTGGCTGTGCAGAATAAAGAGAGACTGTCAGTCATTCCATGAGACACTGTGCCTGAAGCCTAGCCCTCATCTCTGAGCCAAGAGCAACAGTTCTCAGCTCAGACGAAGGCGACGTGCTTGGAGCAAGGCCATGTGTGCTCTAGCCAGTGGGCCCTTGTCTTCAGGGACCCAGATGTCCAAGGGGAAAGCCTCACTACCATCCCTGTCCTGGGGACAGGCAGGCATGTGAAGGTGCTGGCCAGACCGAGATCTTGCGGGTGGGAGGGGGGGCCATGGGACGACTGGCCTTCCCTCCGTGCCAAGCACACACCGGGTCTGGCAGTGGTGGCATCCTACGGGGAGAGAACCTCTATTCCTGCCTGCTGGAGGAGAGGGGGACAGGGTGTTGGGGGGAGGTGTGTGTGAGCAGCATATGCTCCTGTGACTCCCCATGCTGTTCTCGGGAGTGGATGCTGCCCTGAGAGTGTGTGCATACCTGTGTGCTGTGTGTGGCACTCCTGGGTGTGTGTGTGTGTCTCCATGTCCCCAGCCTCCTTCTAGTGGTGGCTTGTGGAGGGAGGCACCCCGCTGTCATGAGTATGGCAGGCCTCTCCAGACACTCTGTGGCCAATGGCACAAAGGTCCCCGGGTGCAGCCTGCCGGGGCTGTGTGCCCTGGAGTGAGGCTGCACATGGTCCCATGTGCACAGGCCGCTGTGCGATCCACAGGCCACAAAGGCCAAGTGAGCAGCTTGCCCCAGCCCCTCACCACCCACCCCCTCCACCCTGGCAGTCACCTGATGGCACTCACCTGATGTACCTTCCCCAGCCTCAGACAATACCTGGAACACATCTAGGGCATGGGGTACTGGCTCCAGGGTCAGCTCACCTTGTCCAACTCCTCCTCTTCCTTCTCCTCCTCCTCCTCCATGTCTCTGTCCTCCGGGAGGATGACAATGGGTGTCTTGAGCCCCAAGTTCACTACCGGGGGTAAAGGGGGGAAAGGGACTGTTCTGCCCCCCAGGATGTGGTCCAAGTCCTCGAAGTAGGGACAGGTGTGGGGTTCTTCCCCGGAGTGGGAGCTGCGCTCTCGGGCCCTGGCATATGCCTGGTGGAGCTCTTTGACTTTGTTCCTGAGTGTGAATGCACCCCTTGTTGGCCAGGCTCTCAGCCATGTGGCCATAAACATCGGCGTTCTGGCGTCTGGCGTGGAGATCCTGGAAGTTGGTCTGATCATCCCAAATCTCAATAAGGTCCTGGATCTCTGCACCAGACCAGGAAGGTGTGAGTCTCTTTTGGGCCCAGGCAAGTTCCTGGGAGCTGTCTGACTTCTCCCTGGGAGCAGCGGAGGGCTGGGTGGGACCAGCAGACTGGCTCATTGTGGGCCAAAGGGAAGCAGTGGAAGCTGCTGGGTGGCTTAAGGCTGTCAGGGCCTGCTGCTTGCCACAAGCCCTTTCCCCTGAAGCTGCAGCTTTAAGGGCTCCAGGATAAGGGGGGCCTATAGAGTTTGGACAGAATGGCCAGCTGGGCACCTTGGGAAGGGCTGGAGGCCCCTTATTTCAAAATAACTGCAGCTGCCCTGTCTACACAGCCCCTATTATGAAACAGCTATTTTGGAAGAGGTGTTGTTCCTCATAAAATGAGGTTTACTTCTCCAAAATAAGCCACCTGTTATTTCGAAATAATGAAATTGCTGGGTAGATGCTTGCGTAGTTATTTTGGAATAAAGTCCGTTATTGAGAAATAACATTGCTGGGTAGACACACCCCTTCTGACATCTATTTCGTTTCTAGGCTCTTGTGGTTTATGGGTACCCAAAAACCTGTTTATGGTAATATTTGGTTCTTCGAATGTAGGGATAACATATTAAAGTATTAAAAATGATTCCCCAAGTGGAAGTGGCTCCCCATAATTTGTTCCCCACAACTGAAAGTCTAAATAGTATAAGTTTGTTAAGTAGAAGAAGCATATAAGTGTTTAGATTTATTCTTGTTAAAGTGTTTAGATTTAGTGTTATCAAGCTTGATAAGTGTTTAGATTTATTATTATTATTATTTGTTAAGATTGTTAAATGTTTAGATTTATAATTATTGCCCCTCTAGAATATAATTTGTTAGGAATGTAATATTAGGTCATGTAACTTAAAACTGTTAAGAATATAATACTATGTAGCCAGAAACAGCTCCCCTCTCTGTGTCCCAGGGCACGCTCAAACTTTTGCAAGTGGCTGCTTGTCAAGCCACTAACTCTGCTCTGGGAGCCAAGCCCTGTAATTGATTAAGGGCATTGTTACACAATTGATGCAGTTCTCTTCAAAGCATTGTGAACCAATTATCCCTAATCGCAAAGTGAAACATTGTAACTATAACAGTAACTAATTCAGCACTCAGAAAGAGAATGTTTTAAGAAATGCCATCCAGAAACTTTTATAACTTTTTGTAACTACAACTCTTGTATGTGTAAAATTATTATTATACAAAATACTGTATGTGAAACATTAATTAGGGAAGTATGTAAGAGAGAGAGTGCTTGGACAATGAATGAATGGTTTGAGAGGTTCCAGCCTGAGAATACAGCATCAAAGGGCTGAAGAAGTGCAACCAAAAGGTGTCAAATGGAGAAAAACTGGAGACTGGAGGTCCACCCTATGAGATCACTGACAAGCACCTGGCAGCCACCCTGAAGACATCAGCATGATGCAGCAATTCCCATAGACTGGTATAGGAAGAAATTCCTATAAAGATTGGACCAAAAGACTATGGAGTCAGAGTCCAAGGTTCTGCTGCCAGCCCACCAGGAGCTTCAGGTGTGCATCTGATCAGGACTTTGCTCCCCACTACCATCACTTGTGTACAGAATACCTGGCCAGTATTCTGTCACAAGCAACTTCCAGGTTGGTAACTATAACAACTACACAGAACCTGAATGAATGATTGAATGAATGTTTGCTTCTATCTTTTCTTTATTATTATCTTTACAATAAATGTGGCTTTTTGCCTTATCCTCCTCATAAGATCCTGCTTATTTTTATTGGTACAACATGAAAAAGCCTAGATAGTCTTGTACCTTTAAAAATAACCACTAGCTTTGCAAGCAGATGTTTTGACTCTCATATACTTTGCATCTTTTATTCAGAAGATAAAACCATCTCTGGAATTGTGTTGCAGTCCTTGGGAGAAGAAAAACCCTCTGTCTGAGTATATATCTGTGATTTTCCCACCAGTCCTGATTTTTCACACTTGCTATCTGGTCACACAATGCAGAATCCACTCTTCTGCAAAAAATGATCTTTTTGATCATTCCCTTAGAAACCTCAAAACAAACAATCTGCCAACCTCTCCCCAAACATAATTATAAAAAAAAAAAAACAAATAGGCAAACAGCTGTGAATTAACATGACATGTACTGTACTATCCAAGTGCCCCCATTCTCTGGATTCCTCTCCATCTCTTGTGATATGATGAGTTTAGATGGCAAGCTCTTTGGGGCAGCAATCAGTAGTGAGAGCCTCAGATACTGTAAATTAGTGTAGTTCTACTGACATCAATAATTTACATCAGCTGAGGGACTGGTGCCTTCTCTTTATGCTGTGAACAAGAAGCTTTTAATATAGACTTTTAAAGGAACAAAAAACCAGAAGAAACTAAAGAATCTAAGCTATAAAAGACATGTTTTAAATAGAATGTTGCTCTGGTTCTTCCAGAAGGAATCAGAAACTCTTGAATGGAGCTATTTAATAAAATTTTGAATCCAGCTTGGTTTTTTGCTCTCCTTGTGGCTTCAGTCAGATCATCTGCAAAATAAATCTGCAATGATGCTGGGAAAAGAAAATGATTAATGGTGCTATTGATTTTTTTATACTCAAAAAATCAGTGTATTCTGCGTTTTCCTTTTATTCATGGCTGGTCACTGCTTGATTATACAATACATGTGATTCCAAACAGGATTTTATTTTGCACATTTCATCCAGCTAACACTCCCTTTGAGCCTTACTTGGCAACCAGATAACATTACACCTTTTTCATTTCATTACAGTGCTCTCTAACAAATACATTAGCAACTAAGCTAGTATTTTTGCAAACAGGTTCCCTTAGTTTTCAAAAGTAGAGCCTTAAAACAGCTCCTTCACCCCAAGAGAAAATAAACACCCTATTATCAAATTGAAGATAGCAGTGACTGGTCCATGCAATGAGTGTAGGACATGATTTTCAGGAGTGTTGAACATCTGCAGCTCTCACTGGCATTGATTACAGATGGCAGTGCAGTCAGAACCTCTTGAAAATCAGGCCCATAATTTTCAAACACTTCCTCTCCAAACCCAGACTAAATGATAGATCAAGAGTGTGGTCAGTAGTGTAAACTAAGCCAACAACCATCTGAGGATAGTCCTGTGGTTATCATGATGACCATTTAAACCTGATTCAGAAAGCTAATTGCAATTGCTTTTGCAATTGACAAACACTACCAACTTTGATGCTTCTAATTCCACTAGGGTTAGGAAATGCAATAGCTCTGTAGTGAAGCTTAGAAACCTTGGTGAGGAGCCTGATACGATGGAGATGAACATTGGCTTCCAATATACTGAAAACTGCCTCAACTTATCTCCATGTTAGGATGCACATACAAGATGAGCATAATGTACTCAGTCAAGTCTTGCAGGGAGAGACTATCTACATTTTAAGATGAATGCAAATACTACAGTTATGCCATCACCTTGATCAGCATCCTTTTCGTTGGGTTGTATCACATTCATGGTAACTTCTTTGTCGAAACAGATTTTAAATTATTGAGGGGGTTTCCTAGCTTTTGTTGGTTAACTACAACTTCATGTTGAACATTTAATTAGATTTAAAATAGTGACTGTAATGAGGAGTACTTTGATATGCTTCCTGTTTCCCTCATTCTTCTTGACTTCTTCTATCCCCAAAATATAATTACGCTGAAATGTTTTGTTCTATGAAGGAAATCTAATTGTTTCTTATTGTGGTCCAGGTCTCCAGAGACACAACAATGCTGAAAATACTGTGGAGATATTTTATCTTTCTCTGGGGTGATTCATGACTGACATTTTCAAATGCAGAGTCCTGGAACTTGGTAAGGCATCTAATAGTTGGAAATCCCAGAGGCTGAATAACATAATGATCTGTGTGTGTGTGTGAGTGTGTGCACAAAACGGAGTGAATTCCTTGACCCTGGTTTTTTTGTTTTTTTGTCTGGATGCTTTTTTATGTTGGTGAGATTTTAAGGTACTCTTTACATCATGCTTTGTTTTATTAGGCAAGTGATGTTGCAAAGCCAAGTCTTGCTTGCCTTTCTCATGGAGGCCAATTGATTTCAGGAATGTGAACAAGATTTGGCCCAAACTTTTGGAGTTTGGCTGCTACAGTATACCAGACAGGCACATGGTTGTACTAGTATTAAGACACTAGAACTATAGACATCCCTTTTTAAAAAATGATTTTTTATGTCTATTATGTCTAGCTATGGTGTAGAAATGGCATTTTAAATATGAATGTGTCATATTCAAAACATTGATACAGTAGCAACTCATTCCCTTCTATGGAAAAATCCATTGGACAGGCTCTGTGGGAGGAAGTCTATGCTAAGATCCCATGCTCCAGGGCCATGTCTACACTAGGAAACGATTTTGAAATTACTAAATTTGATTTAAGAACTCCTGATTTAACAAATTCGAACTTGGTGTCCTCACTACAGGGAAGCATTGAAATTAGTCTGAGGCAGGCTCTGTTAATGTGGATGCACTACTTCTGACTCAGAGCCCCAGGAAGCAAATCTGGGGAACTGCAGGAGGCCTCCCGGAGGTCAGTTAGTTCAAATTAGCCGCACCAAAGCAAGTGCTAAAAGTGCTACTGAGAAACACCACCCATGTTTATATGGGCCTTACCTGCACCACTACTGTCAGTGATAAAACTCATTTGGCATGTCTACACAGCAGGACTATAGCCAAAATAAGCTATGTAACTTGAGCTACATCAATTACCTAGCTTAAGTCAAAATGGCTTATTTCAGTTTTGGTGCTGTCTACTTTGCAGGAAGTTCGAGGTAGAGCACTCTTCCTCTGACTCCCCTTATTCCTCACGCAATGAGGGTTACAAGAGATGGAGTGAGAAGTCCTCCAGCTCCACATTATCTTGCTGTGTAGATGCAAACTGTGTTATTTTGGAATAACGTCAGTTATTCTGAAATAATGCTGTTTTGTAGACATAGTCATATTGAAGTCAATGGTGCAAGGTCAGATCCAGTGCCAACATATATTAGTATGAAACTTGTGATTTGTTAGACAAATACATATATATTCCCTGTCGATTGTAAATAGTACTTATGCTTTTTGTGGGTAAAGTGGGTTATGTCTAAGAGAAATGATGTAGAGAAATATTTCAGCTAAATGCTTTCTTCAGTTGTTACTGAAGACAAGAAGTTATGTGAATCCTTTTCATATGAAATGTGAACAACTTTTATTTGAAATTTGCAAAGCATTGAAAATACTTTGTTTTTATACATTTCACATCAGTTCTGAAGGCACCTCTTTTCTCAGTTACTCAGTTATTTGGAATAGTTTTGTTGGATTACCCTTTCTTTCTGCAGCAAAACTATAATGCTATACAACTTTTGATCATTTCACCTACTACCAGAGGGTAGCCACATTCAAGATGAAGAATGGCAGCACCACACGTTAGCTCAGGATAAACAATGAAGAACATTGTATCCAGCTGGAACAACACAGTGCTTTAACTGGTGACCCTAGCACCAAGTTGACTGTTAAAATTAATTTAGTAATGACCAGGAGGAAAGAGTATATGTTTCACTATGCAACTAAGCACCAGATACCCTGGACGATCTCCCAGCTGAGTGTTAGAACAATTTGACTTTACTTAGCCTGGGAGAAACGAAATCAGAGCACACAAATTGGTATGTCTGAAGAATTAAAGGTATGGATGTCACACATTCCAGTATCTTTGCATGAAGCCAAATGACACAAACATTTGCTTAATGTCTCATCAAAGCTGGGTACTAATTTTATACTATTTAAAAACCCTATTAATTGCAGAAAAACAGTAAAAAGTAGATTGCAGAGTACTGTTTAATATATCTATTTATTAAGCTAACACTGCATTACAGTATTGCTGGATAAAGTGATAGTATAAAAGCACTAGATTGTTACCTTTTTAAGGAAACAATGATCACCGTTTGAAATTAAGCTCTAAAAATGTAAACATGGCACCCTGTAGTTTGAGTCTGGTTTGAACAATACAATGCCTGTCTTCAGTGAAATGTTAGTAAAGATTTTAAGAGAGAAACATCTTAGTATAAAACTAAGGTAAAATTAGTAATTACCTTAACAATTATGTGAAGGTCGCTTAAAAAAAAGTGGTCCCCTAAAAAGGAACAGGAAATATACAGATTTAAAAGCTTTCAACAAAATGTTTTAGTAAGGATGTAACAGTTTCCACACTAGTGCTTATTTTTAACTAAAAAGGGATGAGCCAGAGCCCCAATGAAATCAGTTAGAGTTTCCATTCACTTCAATGGCTGAGATAATAGAATTTATACATTCACATTGACAATGTCTGATGTTTTGGTGGGAAAGACTTACAAAATGGCCTGATGTTTTTTGTTCCAACAAAAAGTTCATGCAACAGTTTATGGAGAACCTATATGAGCCCCCCAAAGAGCTAGACACCTTAAAGTTAAATATTAACGCTGTTTGGACTCATTGCCTACTAACTGCTAGATTACTCAAGGTTACTGGTGTTTTTAGGGTTTTTTCCCCTTTGCTTCTGATCTCCAGTAGTTATGGTTCACATAATTCTTAGCATTATGCTAGAGAGAAGATTTGCTAAAAGAGTCTGAGTTGCCCACAGTCTAGATATTAGTTCTATTTTAAGGAACTCAATAAAGAACAGACAACAGAATTGCTTGTGTCCCCACAATCTTTACTGTATGTTTAATTTGGGATAATCTTTAAAGGGAGAAGAGAAATCTTACTCTTCTTCTTCTTCTTTTTTTTTTTTTTTTTTTTTGCTTTAGCCACCAGCATTATCAAATAGGAAAACACTGTTTTTCTATTAGAAAAAATATTCCAAAAAGTGCACGAACAAGGTGGGAAAAGACAGGAAAAAGAATTGTTGTGGAGAAATAATGGAAAAAGAAAGCCTAGAAAAAGATAACCTTTTTCTCCTAAAAGGAACATCACCCTTTTAAACTGCACCCCTTTGTATGTGGCCGCCAAGACTTCAGTACATAGAATAAACTGCTTCAAAGAGAACGTTTTCACAACACGGTAACAACAAAAAATACGGAGAAATCAAACAATATAGTAAGTACATACATAACAACAATCAAAATCAAACATATAGTGAATCTCCCGGAATGTAGATTACATTGTTGATACCTAAACCCCGTTTAGTTTAGAAGAGGTGCGAAGTGGAGCTAGGTAATGCTACTGTTGAACTGACAGGCGCATGTTTCTGTTAAGTATTTCAAAGCTCGATGAAGGATCTGCAATAAACTTTCCTTAGTCTAGGTGACTCAAACTGCAAAAACGGCCACGCGGACTGTCCTACTTTTGTCTCAGTTCAGAGTTTGCGTCTTTTTTATTCCTTATGGGTTGTTTCACGGTGAGCGCAACACGCACCGGCTAATAGCTTCGCAGCCTAGTGCTCCCTTTAAACTTTATTATTTGCGCACCTTTATTATATGTACCCACACAGCCAAATATTTCTCAGTTCAAACATCAACCTCCCCACCCCCGCCCCGCGTCCAATACCCTGCTACATGCGAGTCACGGGTCTGTGTATCTCTTATCAGCTCTGCTGGGCAGCTCTGAGATAATGAAATAATCGCATTTCTTTCTTAGGAGGCCTTTTCGTTCCCATTTCCAGCCTCCCCCTCTCCCCACGAGTGCCACTGAATGCTAAATCTCAGTGGAAGTCCCCTCTAGGGGTTCTCTCTCCCCCCGTTGTCTTTTCACATCCTTACCCGAGAGAGAGACAGAAAGAGAACTCTTGCTGGAGTTATGTTGTGTCCCTACTTGAAATATGACTTCATGAGTTTGCTCCTGTAGTACAGTAGAAGCTTTTCTCTCCGTTGTGGGGGATGAAGGTTTGTTTGCTCTTTCTCTGTAGCTGGGGGAAAGGGGACCTTTCCTGTGTCTACTCTGACCAGAAATCTGGTCTCCTTGCAGTAATTTTCCAGTCAGTGGTGGTTTCAGCAGAGAGGGAGCGAGTTAATCTGTGGCATGGAAACGGAGCGATTTCCTAGCTTTTGACAGAGCATCCCCTCATGTTTTATGGCTTCCAAGGCACAGGGGCAAAGTCTGCCGCCAGCAGTGTACCTGCCTTCCACAGGACTGGAACAATTAGACACCGAGCAACACGACCCTGAAAAGAGCAGCACAGCGATGTGCCACCATAATGGCAAGGGAACCAAGGGGGGGGGGAGGGGGCGCGAGAGGAGGAGACGACTAAAAGAAACAAAGTCAACAAGAGACCTCACTGACCCACACACACGCTGATCAAACACAACGGGGAGGAAGCAATGGGTCGAGGAACCTAAAGTCCATCTGAGGGGAGCACAGTTAATAATTGACTAGGGGTGTAGTAGCATCAGCAAACACAACGCAACTGAAATACAGAGGGGGTGGGGTGAAGGGCAGCCGGCCAGGGAATAAGGTGTCCTTCCCTTTTCGTGCCCAACTCTGTTGTTTCCAAACAGAAGCCTAACACCCCCTCCAGCCCGTACCACCCTCAACCCGCAGTCCCCGGCTGCCTTGCGCCTGCGGGGGCGGCGGCTGCGCGCTTCCTCAGAGGGTGGTAATCCTGGAGGTGCAAGTGCCATTCCTGTACACGCTCCCCGACTCCAAGTTGTCAGGGGGAAAGTCCTCCACGCTGTACGCCCTGCTCTTCAGGGCGGTGGCGTAGTAATCGACGGGCTCCTCGGTGGCGTTGTCCATCCAGCTGAGGCACAAAAGCCGCTGGAAGGACCTCTTGAAGTTGTCCGAGAGGAAGCCGTAGAGGATGGGGTTGGCGCAGCTATTGGCGTAGCCTAGGATGACCGAGAGCTGGCTGATGGTGGCGTCGTCCTGGTCCACGAAGACGTTGACCAGCTGCACGATGTAGAAGGGCATCCAGCAGATGACGAAGACCATCACCACCATCATGACCATGAGGGTGATCTTCCGCTCGGAGCGCTTGCGCTGCTGCCAGCCGGCCTTGAGCGCCACCATGCGCATCTTGGCGATGATGAGGATGTAGCAGAGGCAGATGGCCACCACGGGCAGCAGGAAGCCCATCAGGAAGGTGTAGAGCACGAAGACCACCAGCCAGCGCTGGGTGGGCTCGGGCATGAGCATGTTGCATGCCACCGTGCCGTCGCTGTTGGGCGCCGTGTTGGAGAAGATGATGATGGGCAGGATGATGAGGATGGAGAGCACCCAGACGCCTAGATTGACCATCTTGGCTACGGTGGGCCGGCGGTAGCGGGCCGCCTTGATGGGGTGCACCACGGCGACGTAACGGTCCACACTGAGCACCGTCAGGCAGTAGATGCTGGTGAACATGTTGATGGCGTCCACGCTGAGCACCAGGCGGCAGAGCAGCGAGCCGAAGGGCCAGTGGTGCAGCAGGGTGGAGGTGACCAGGAAGGGCACGCTGAGCATCAGCAGCTCGTCGGCGATGGCCAGGTTAAGGATGTAGATGTTGGTGGCCGTCTTCATCTTGGCGTAGCGCAGGATCACGTAGATGACCATGGAGTTGCCGCACAGCCCCACCAGGCACACCACCGAGTAGATGAAGGAGATGAGGATGGCGCTGCCCTGCGACTCGCTCAGGGTGCCGTTCGGGGCGCCGGAGGAGTTCCTGCCGCCCGAGTCCATGCCCCCGGCCGCTGCCTCCTCCAGGACCCCGCCGGCGCTGCAGCCACTGCAGCTCCCTCCGCTCCCGCCGCCGCTACTGCCGCTGCCTCCCCCTGCACCGCCCGGGAGCCTGGGGCAGGTGCCATTGGGGAGCATCCTCTGCCCAGCCCTCCCCTCCCCTGCCCTCCCCTCCCCTCCCGCGGGTTCAGAGCAGCCGGCGCTGGCCGCCCGCCCGGCTCGGCATCCTGGCGGAGCCGCGCCGAGCTCTGCCGCCCGAGGCTCGCATGAGGGGGAGGAGGCTGCCGCCGCCGAGCCAAGCGGCGCTAATTGCCGCTCTCTGGCTGGAGAACGATTAATAGGCAGCGGCGCGTCAGCAGCGACGAAAAGGAGGAGGGGAAAAGCCCGCCACAAGGCGACGTAGGTGGGTGTCCTTCCCGCCCGGCCCCGAGCGCCCCCGCCCCGCTCCATAGTGCTCAGCTCCCGCCCGCGGCCACTTGCCGGGAGCCGCTGCCAGGCCGGGGGGCGAGCTGGGCCTCCCGCTCCAAGCCGCGGGCACCAGCCCTGTCGTAGGGCACAGAGAGCCCGCAGCCAGGAGCCAGGACCAGCGCCCCACGACGGCCCCGTCCATACACGCCCCCTGCCCCTGCACGCAGAGCCACCACACACATCTGTCCCTGCGCACAGCACCACCACACACATCTGTCCCTGCGCACAGCACCACCACACACACCTGCCCTGCGCACAGCACCACCACACACACCTGCCCTGCGCACAGCACCACCACACACATCTGTCCCTGCGCACAGCACCACCACACACACCTGCCCTGCGCACAGCACCACCACACACATCTGTCCCTGCGCACAGCACCACCACACACATCTGTCCTGCGCACAGCACCACCACACACATCTGTCCCTGCGCACAGCACCACCACACACACCTGCCCTGCGCACAGCACCACCACACACACCTGCCCTGCGCACAGAGCCACCACACACACCCTACCTCTGCGCACAGCACCAACACACACCCTGCCCCTGCGCCCAGCACTACCACACACAGCACCACCACACACACCCTACCTCTGCGCACAGCACCATCACAAACATCCTGCACCGGTGCACAGTGCCACCACACACAGCGCCACCACACACACCCTGCCCCTGCACACATCACCACCACACACAGTGCCAGCCACACACACTGTGCCCCTGCGCTAAGCGCTACCACATATCCCCCTCCCCCTGCACACAGAGACACAGGACACACCCTGCCCCTGCACACAGAGCCACCACACACAGTGCCACCACACACACCCTGCCCCTGTGCACAGTGCCACCATGCACATCCTGCTCCTTTGTACAATGCCACCACACACCCTGCCCCTGTATATAGTGTCACCACACACACCCTGCCACTGCGCACATTGCCACCACAGACACCCTGCTCCTGCATGCAGTGCCACACCCAGTACTCCCACATCTTGCTTTGCCACCAGCGCCTACTCACACAGCCTGTCCCTGCACACAACACTACAACACATATCCTACCCATAGTCCCACTTCCACACAGCTCCTCCATCACATCCACTCCATGCCCCTAGACACAGCAACACTACACACAGCACCACTAGCACACCCACCTTGCCACACACTCTGCCTCTACACACTTCACCATCTCCATACACCCTCTCCTGATACACAGTGCCACCAGCATCTACACACACACGCGCGCGCGCACACACACACACACACACTGTCCAGTGTCATACACATCCTGCCCCTACACATATACATACACAGCACATCACCTCCACACAGCACCTCCACACACACACCCCTGACCCTATACACTGCACTACCTCCATACACCTATCTTGCCACTACATACAGTGCTACCAGCACATCCACACACACTCTGCCCTTATATAACACCGCCACCATCAGACACCCCCTACACACACTGTGTCCCTACACCTCCACCTCCACTGCACACCAACACATACTCACTCTGTTACTTGTACTAGGCCAGCCAGCAGGCGTGAGGGTAGAAAAGGGACAGCTGCCTCGGGGACTCAGTGACTTAAAAGGGCCTGGGGCTACTACAGCCCTGGGCCCTTTAAATTACCACCGGAGCCTGGGCGGTGCACATTGGGCAGTGCTGAAGGTTGGCTGCGGGAGGCTAACTCACAGCCCCTCCCATTTGGCCCAAGGCCCCGCCCCTTCTGGCAGTCTGGAGCCAGGTCCCCTCTCACCTTGCCCAAGGCCCGGCAAAACCTGTTGGCCACTGTGACCTGTATACACACACACACACACACACTGTTTCACTATACATCAACACCTGCCCTTTCTATTGCCACCTGACATGTCATAACACTATTGCACACACACCATTAGTTACCCACTACACAAACACACACCACTTACCAACCATTCCATCAATACCTCGCACACCAACACATTTCCCCCTACTGCCACTACACTCACATTACCACCACTTACCCACATAGACACACATAGATTACTATCATGTGCATCCCAGATGCAAACACCATACTCATTACTACACAAATGCACACTCACACCCATACTACATCTAACTTCCTTGCATGCATATTATCAGCACCTACCTATTCCAGCACACAAACCACATTTATACACATTCATCCACTCCAACAAACAAAACACATACCAACATCATCCCTCTACCGCCACAGACGTGCCATCACCATCTATGCACTTCAGTACATACACATATTATCATCTGCTCTTGCCAACACATACACACTACTCTGAGAAGCATTTTCCTTTCCTGACTGAGAAGCAGATCATAGTGATATATATATATGATGCTATGATAAAAATCTGTTTCTGTTGGAAAAAACAGTGTTATCTCTAATTGCACATGAGGTCTGTGTTTTCACCATAAGTCTTTTGTGACTATTGGGAATTGTGTGGGTTTATTTTCTTCATTTTGATTTATGTTCCAATACAAAAATGAATTTAGTGAACAGGATTTGCAAATGATCTTAACATTCATAGGGCTACTGCTATACATTGGTGTTTTAATGCTACAGCATCTGTGGACGTCATTTGATGTTTTAACAGTGACTTATTCCTTTCAATATGGATTTTGGAGATATTGTATTATTTGGGACAACATGTTGGCATTGGGACACCTAGATTACAGTGAAAGAGCTTAATATTTACACAATATTCTTTAAAATCATTACTCCCAAAGTACTGCATTATATATGTTTAACTGAAGAAGTTATTTGTATTAAAAACTGTGCTCTGGGACAACACGAACCAATTTTCCATCACTGATATACACAGGAGTTTAAGTAAATAATTGCAAGCCAATCCAAAAGAACATCTGGTTGCCTGAGATCTTTTAGTCTACTAGAAAATCCAACATTCATATATTATCCAGATTTTTATTTAAATGAGGATTTATTTTTGTACACATGAACATATACTTATTTATGTGGTATTGGTTAAGGGCTTTCTTTCTTACTGTTATAAAATAGCATATGGCAATATTCTGAATACGTTACATCTTTTTTATTTAAATTGGCAGTAAATTTGATCAACTATGAACCTAAGGCTGCATTAACAGAACTGTCATCACCACCATGTTTTTACTGAATCTTCCTCTGTGCTCCCCCCCGCCCCCCCCACACACATCTTCAACATACACATTTCACTCACACTTAGAATTTTCTTCAGGTTTCACGAACCTTTGCTTTCACATGATGCTTCCTTTACCACAACTTCCTTCTGCAGCTCATGAAACACCAAATCAATGTATATGGTGTGAAAGAGGTTTTTTAAATTGTGCATATATCCTATTACTGCCACTTTTAAAATCTGAAATGATTGCTGAGCAATATTGAATGATGTTAATGGAAGCACTTCCTTTTGATGTCAATGGATTTTGGATCAGGCCCTAAAAGAAGGGCCTGACTTCAGTGCACTTACGCCATGGGATGAAATTGGCCCATTCTGTTCAATTTCTTGTAATTTAATTCCGTACAACGCTAACAGTTGGCCTGATCCTGCTGCCAGTGGGATCCAATATATTTCAAATTGTTGCACTTAGAAATAGAACATACTATGCCCACTCCTATTTCCATGGAAGTCAGTGGCAGACTTCCATGGAAATAGGAGTGGGCATAGTATGTTCTATTTCTAAGTGCAACAATTTGAAATATATTATCTTTAAATTGTAACTCCTGCGAGGATGCTAATGGCATTAAGCTTCCTGTGCATAACTAGGTCTCAATGCAAGGCCAGGAAAATGAAATGCTGGAGTATTCATACTTATAGTTGACTTGTGGCCCTATTTCTCATTTCTGAAGCCTTTATTGTTACTTTCAGGGTAGCATTGAAAGAACTATGAAGCAATCAACCAAAGAAACAGAAGCACCTTGTATTGAATTGCTTAATTAATTGAAACTAAGGTACTTTATTAAGCTGCTTAAAAATAGGGCCTGATTCACTGCTCATCTCAATATTATCTTGGTGTATGTATTGGCTTCAGTAGAATTATTTCTGATTAACATTGATATGAGCAAGAGGAAAATGAAGGTCATAAATCTCTCCCCTCGTACATGATTAATTTAACACAGATTATTCATATGTGTAAACTGAGAAAGCATTGCATCATATAATGTCAATAAAATGACTACAGTAATAATTACAATTGAATTTAAAACTTTATTTTTTAAATTTGTACAACAAACATGCAATATGGAAATGAGAACACTTTCAGTTTTCATAAAAAGGAAGTTGGAAAATAATATTGAATGGCCCAGTCTATTTATATCAGTGCTGTGTGTAATAAAATTCTCCTTTATTTTTAGGCTATTAAAGAATGCATTTCAGCCAGTATTTAAAAAAAATAGTATTCTTGGGCATCCATTTTGAGATACCTTTAAGATACCTGCTTTTTCAGAGAGTGGATGTTCACCACTTTAAAAAAGCAGTCCCTTTTAAGGCATCACAGATTGGGTACCCCAAATTATTAATCACTTTTTAAAATCTTGGCCATAGTGTCTTGTGTTTTAGCTATAATCTACCTGCAGTGTGTATTTTGAATAAAAGAATGAGAGAGGTTTTTTTTAGTATTTTAGAAATATGCATTTTCCCTACAGTTTAAGCATGTATTGGATTGTTTACTGCCCAGCTCATCTTAACACAATCAAAACTGACATCCTTATTTTTCTTATCAAATTCTCTTTTCTTATTCTATTTCACAGTTGTGGACAACAGTAGTATCCCTCCTGTCACTCAGGCTCGTAATCATAGACCAGATTAAATGACCATGAAATCAAGGTGGAGTAAGAAAGATAGGCATGAGAACACTGCCATTGTAGGAAGCGATTCTAAAGAAAATATGACCACATTTTGCAAGTTTCCAAAGCCAACTACTTTGCAAAGGAAGCAGATTCTCTTTTCCAACTGTTATGTCTTCTGAGCAGTCAGGGAGCAACTCCACCTCTCAGAAGGAAAAATTCAGTGAGGGTGAGAGACACCTAAATCAATTTTGCACCTCCTAAATTATGGCCTTACCAGGTTGTGTGCCCAGTCCTAGGCATAAGTTGGACCAGCCCTATGGGCTTTTCTGATTTACAGTGATTTCTCACAGCCTCTCCTGAACTGCTCCACAAATCAAGACTAGTAAGATCGCAGCGCAGCTGTACCACAATCTGTTCTCCCTCTTTTCCCAGACACTCCCGTAACATGACCCTAGATCAGGAATTGTGCAAGAGAGTCATGTAAAGCTATTATGCAGGTTCTGTACCACCTGGAGAACATCTGCACCTGCTCTGCAAATTCTGAGAAGATGTTGGTAGGTTCAATATTTTTATGGGTCCCTACATAATAGCGTTACAAAACTTCCCATTTTCAAACTGTATATGCCTGACACAACATTCAAAGACAATGAAGCATAAATCTTCTTAATTTGCTCCTTTGCAAACATTATTACAGGCTTTTCTTAGGAATTACTTGTGTTTGATATAAGTTATGTTGTTGTATTTTTAAAATCTATGCTTTTCTCAAAATATGATAATCTAAAAGAAAATTTCTAACCACTTACATTGAATGGGTGCAAATTTTGATCTGATTTATACCCCATGAAACCATTGCATGGATTGTGAGCTAGCTGATATTTTGGCTTTTGAGTAATGACAACAATTTTAAAGGCTTCCATTTTGATAAAATGAGTATATTTTAGTTGTCCTGGCTGTCTGATTATCATTTTACTTTTAGCACAGTGCCTGAACTTTACATCACTTCAACTGATGGTTGACAATGAAATGAAAATATATAGATGGAAGCGATTCATTTTGATAATGGTATGTTTGAAAGCTTTGGCTCCCAAAAGGAAAAGTCTGTCATTTTACGCTTGATTGAGAAATTAGCATCTATTCTGTAAAAAAGAGACCAGAGACAGGGTCAAGCTGGGGTTTACTGGTCAATAAGTCGTTTTTTAATCTCCATCCAGATGTGTATTTTTCAGCTTTAGTAAGTGAAGAACATTCAGATCAGATTGCTGAAAAAAGCTGTGCTATACTACAATACCTGCCATTTTTTGCTACTATAATAGTTAATAACCTGCATAGCACATCATTAATAAAATAAATTGTCTGCCAGAATCGTACAACAAACCATTCTATGACATTAATTGTTTAAGAAAACGGAGGACTGATTATATTTTCTGACAGCATACTTTCTAACCTATCCAGAGACAGCCCCCCAACCCCACAATAGTGACAATAAAAAAGATAGAACCACTTTGATCTCAATTATGCCTGTTTAAATGTAAATAACTATTGTCTTTATTGGAGTTATTTGGATTGGCACTGAGGTAAAAGAGTTTAGAACCTTGATCTGTGCTACTTACACTACAAAAGTACTTCTTACTGGCATCTGGGGTTAGCAACTGGTGCAGCTGAACTGTTGCTGAAGATGGTTTACTTATGGATAAACCATGTCTAGCTTATTATCAGAAAGCTGGGTTAAAATGTGTTTGGAGCAAAACAAACGGTCAAACAGAAAATCTGTTCACTGATCATTTAACATTGCTGAAGGCTGAAAAGAGCCTGAGAAGTATGTGTAATTTACTTTTAATACTTTGCGTTTGTGAGGTGATACTCCCAAAATATTGTAATATTGTGCTATACTATAACTTCCGGTAAAAACAGCTGCTGGGGTAAATAGCAAAACAGTTTGTGTTCCCCTTATGTGTAGGGCATAGATCATGCACCAAAACACCAACCACAAGAGCAAACAAGTGCTTAAACCTTTGTTAGGAACTTTCCAAAGGCTATTGACATCTATGGAGTAATGATCGTTTACACCACCAGAGGATTTGCCTCTAAATCTTCATAGTGGTATGTATTCTGGCTCTATGTAGCGTATTGGACTCAATACCTAGTTGCCACAATAGCATGAACGGGCAAGTGGCGTATCTTGTGAGTTTTGCCTATTGCAGCGGGGTCAACAGCCACCACAAGCCTTGGGGCAAGATAGGGGTGGGGCCGAGGGCAATCAGCCCAGACCATGGTGCTGTCTCCCCCCACCCCCCCCCACTCAAAGCCACATAGAGTGGTGGATCAGTGCTCCCGTGGCAGTTCAAAGCAGCAGCGGTGGGGCAGCAGTGGCCGGGAGTTCCGGACCCCTTTGAAACACCAGGCCCCTATGCAATTGCCCTCTTTGTCTTCCCTCTCCCCAATGGGAGGACATTACAGCCAGTTGGTCTGATTCCCATTGATATTCTTGAGATGTGAAGATGTTCAGAAATGGTGTTCAGATTACAATACTGATGTAAGAAGACTTCAACTATCATGACTTTACCTTGACAGGACTTGTATGTCTACAGAATGATATGAGTGTTCCAAATACTGAAATAATTGTGTTCAAGTGCATCTCAAAAAAGTGGCCATTTTTTAATCATTTGAGTAGGAATGAAAACATGTAAATTTACACCACTGAAACATATGTTTAGGGAGCTAACCATTCTCAAAGATTCTCTGAATGTAGCTCTGTTAAATTCCTCAGAAGAGGCAACTTGACTGTATGAGCTGCACCAGAGCGAGATGTCAGCTGGGTACACAGCCCTAATTGAACCTGAAGCCCACTTGGGAAGAAAGAGGCTGGGCTTGTACAAAGCTGGGGAGAAGATGCCAGAAAAAGAGTGTAGGGGACAGAGTTGATATTCACTCTTATGTCTAGACTACATCCCTCTGTCGCCAGAGGGATGTAAATTAGACATACTGAAATTGCTAATGAAGCAGGGATTTAAATATCCCGCGCTTCATTAGAATAAAAATGGCCGCTGCTTTTTGCCACCGTGGCACTTTGCCAGCAAAAAGCGGCAGTCTAGATGGGGATCGGTCGACAAGGAAAGCCTTTTCCGACCGATCCCTTAAATCCCCGCTTCATTAGCAATTTCAGTATGTCTAATTTATATCCCTCTGGCGACAGAGGGATGTAGTCTAGAAATACCCTTAGGGTTGAGAGAAGGGAGTTAGAAGAAGCCTAGGAAAAACAGCAACATGGGAGAGACTGCATGGACCTTAGCTGCTGATTGTAGGGTCCCTAGGCTGAAACCCAGTGTAGAGGGTAGGCCTGAGTTCCCCTACTGGGGAATGGCATAGACAGGCCAGTAGACTTTGAGGACTGTTTCTAGTGGATAGTTTAGAGGAACGTTGATACCCCAAAAGGAGAGAAACTATAGTGACCAGGCCAGAGAACCAAGTCACAAAGAGGAAACACTGCAGTTCATAAACAACGAGAAGTCCTGTGGCACCTTATAGACTAACAGATTAATTGGAGCATGGGCTCATTCACCTGTACATCTACCAATGTAATATATGCCATCATGTGCCAGCAATGCCCCTCTGCCATATACATTGGCCAAACTGGACAGTCCTTACGTAAAAGAATAAACAGACACAAATCAGATATCAGGAATGGTAACAGACAAAAACCTGTGGGAGAACACTTCAATCTCCGTGGACACAGTAGCAGATTTAAAAGTAGCCATCCTGCAACAGAAAAACTTCAAAAACAGACTTCAAAGAGAAATTGCAGAGCTACAATTCATTTGCAAATTTGACACTATCAGTTTAGGATTAAACAAAGACTGTGAATGGCTAGCCAACTACAAAGGCCGTTTCTCCTCTCTTGGTGTTCACACCTCCACATCAGCTGCTAGAAGTGGGCCACATCCACCCTGACTGAATTGACCTTGTTATCTCTAGCCTTCCTCTTGATTGGTACTCCATTCTTTTCATGTGCCTGTATATTTATACCTGCCTCTGGAATTTCCACCACATGCATCTGACAAAGTGGGTCTTTTCCCATGAAAGCTTATGCTCCAATAAATCAGTTAGTCTATAAGGTGCCACAGGACTTCTAGTTGTTTATGCAGATTCAGACTAACATGGCTACCCCTCTGATCCACTGCAGTTCATGGGGCAAGAGACATTGTGACAAGATGCTGAAAAACTGCAACAGGACTTCTCAAACGAGTGGTGAGCTAATCCTCAGGCGAACCACAAAGAGGTACCACAATGGTGAGTGGAAACCCCCATGACACGATTCTTTAAATGCTCAACAGCTGCAGTCCAAATGTAAGTTTAAGCACTGCTGTTGGTGCTTAAAGTTGTCATTATAAAATTCCAAATATGTCTTTCAATATAGCTATTATAAAAATTAGAGGATCAGGGAAGATTTTGTAATCTGCTCCATGCCCTCTGCCAAAGCTTTTTGTTACAGTAAAGTCTCCTGCGTTTGATCCCATCTAGTTTTAAATAACTTATGCAATGTGCTTCTCCCAACTTCCCCAGAGTAATAAGGTATTTTTAAATGTAGGCTTACTGGATGCTGTTTGCCAGCATGAGCTGCGTAAACTAAAGAGTTTGTCTCTTTAACTAACTGAAGTTGGTCCAATAAAAGATATTACTCACCCACCTTGTCTCTGTATTATCCTGGGACTGACAAAGGTTCACCAACACTGCTAACTACTTTTTAAAATAGCCCTGGGTCACAATCAGAGAATAACCACGTCACTAAATATATAGGCAGAAGGAGAAGATTATCCATTATGGAGGGAATGCAAGGTGATCGGGGGAATTCATGTTTGCATACAAATAGCTTTAAATGAAGTAGAAAATATTGTTTTGGGAGCAGAGAACATTATGATTTCATAGACTAGCTATGCTGTGTGATGCACAATGAAGTTTTATTGCTTGTTTCATTCAGTTTGTAGCAATCGACCCGAATGTGTAAGTTCATGTGTAAAGGCTATAGCAATAGAAAGAGAGATCATCCCAATGAACAACTCCTTTTGGGTTTCCTGGTGCATGTTCCCACTGCATACCCCATTTAGCTTGTAGTAAGTATTGTTAAAAATGATGGCTTTGTCATAATCTGATGTATAACTCTTTCTTGAACTGAGGAGCGGAAAGAAAAACATGGTTAGGGAGAAGTATGGATGTTAATGAGCAAGGAGGTATTGATTTGTGCACAACTGAGAGTACAAAACTAGTCAGAGCTGTTTTAAAATGCGAGGTTACATGCATAATTAGGAGACAAGGGATTAATTTAGGAATAATCCCGAATTATGTTTAGTTGCTCTAGGCTCATAAGTTATCTGAAGCTAGTTCTACATTTTGAGTGTAGTGTTTGTAACCTAAATTGTCTTTGAAAATATTGTCAGATCATTTTTTTCCATCTCTGTGCCTGATTCTTCATTTTACACCAAATGGATGTAAAATCTATCATTCTGATCTTTTAGCATTTACACCCATATTGCATTCACCCAAGGTGCAGGATAATGGAGAATCAGTCCCGATCCATACATTATTGTCAATGCATATTTTAAAAATGTTTATATGATGGAATGTTTTCATGTCTGAACTGTTAAAAAATCATTTCCAAAAGCTAACACCACATACAGAAACATCCAGATACCTCAAATCTGATCCTGCATTCATTAGGCACCCAGAACTCACACTGACTTAAAATTTAAGGCAGGGCTACTCAACTTTGGAAGCCCTGAGGGCCACAATGATACTCACAGCACATGCTGAGGGCCACAACTTAAGTGTGGTTGCATATAAATGCAAATATATATGCAGATATATGCAAATAGCTTCTTTCACACTGACAGGCATGAATACAACGATTAAGGCAAGACTACACAACACACAGGCCCCATTTAAGTCAGTTCTGCTGATATTAATAAAGTGCAATATTCACCTGATTTCCACCCATATGACAGCACTTTTAATGAGCATGACAGTCCAGGGATTTAACTGCTAAAATGCATATCAACAGAAGACCATTATAGTCACAATTTTTTTGTTTTGGCTTCACAACAGTCCAGGGATTTAACTACTAAAACATGTATCAACCCAAACCACACCATAAACCCAAATCGCACCATGGACCACAAAGAAGCGGGCCGCATGTGGCCCATGGTCCGCGTGTTGAGTAGCCCTGATCTAAGGCCTAATACTGAAGTCCTCACTTAGCGAAAACTCACATTGTAATACAGTTATTTATACAGACAATCAGTAGTTCATGTGCCCTAACAATTTTTAGTTTCCCAAGAAGCCTGAGGATTCATTTCACATTGAAAATTTCTCACTGGGGAATTTTAGCTTCTCTTTCTTTATGGTATTAAAGATGCAAATGCAGAAAATGCTTATTGGGCATGTTCAAAATGTTCAAAATGTTTTTAAGATTGGATAACAGTGTCCAGCTAATTTAGTGGAAGTAACTCCATGTTCTGTAGTAGAACAAAAGACAGCCTCTGAATAAGGTTGTCAAAGGATTTGTTAAGTGAAAAAAATCTCATTTTTGACTGTGGAAACTGATCTCATTTATGAGATCGTTCACTAGAAAACCCCTTAATGAATGCAGTGCTGAATTCAGTATATAAAAAATGTAACTATGTTCTGGCAGTTGCATGCAAATAACAATCTCATTTGAACATAATACCCTGTTCTCTAGGTTCTTCAAGCCAGGTATTTATGATGTGGCCCCCATCACTGTAGTTCTGAACATTTTTGCTATTCATAGAAAAGAGAGAAATTAATTCTATTATTAGTAGGGCTGTCAAGTGATTACAATATTAATCATGATTAATCATGTGATCAAAATTATGATTAATCATGCAATAAATCATGCTATTAATAATAGAAAAACATGTATTTAAATATTTTTTGATGTTTTCTACATTTTCAAATATTTTGATTTCAGGTACAACTTAGAATATGAAGTGTACAGTGCTCATTTTATATTTATTTTTTATTACGAATATTTGCATTGTTAAAAAATAGTATTCTTCAGTTCACCTCATACAAGTACTATAGTGCAATATCTTTATTAAGAAAGTTGAACTTACAAATGTAGAATTATGTGCAGGAATAACTGCATTCAAAAATAAAAGAAAATAATGTAAAACTTTAGAGCCTGCAAGTCCCCTCAGTCCTACTTCTTATCCACTCAGACATACGAGTGTGTATACATTTGAACATAAGAACATAAGAATGGCCATACTTGGTCAGACCAAAGGTCCATCTAGCCCAGTAGCCTGTCTGCCGACAGTGGCCAACACCAGGTGCCCCAGAGGGGGTGGACCGAAGACAATGATAAAGCGATTTGTCTCGTGCCATCCATCTCCAGCCTCTGGCAAACAGAGGCCAGGGCACCATTCCTACCCCCTGGCTAATAGCCTTTTATGGACCTAACCGCCATGAATTTATCTAGCTTCTCTTTAAACTCTGTTATAGTTCTAGCCTTCACAGGCTCCTGTGGCAAGGAGTTCCACAGGTTGACTATGCTCTGTGTGAAGAAGAACGTTCTTTTATTAGTTTTAAACCTGCTACCCATTAATTTCATTTGGTGTCCTCTAGTGCTTATATTATGGGAACTAATGAATAACTTTTCTTTATTCACCCTCTCCACACCACTCATGATTTTATATACCTCTATCATATCCCCCCTCAGTCTCCTCTTTTCCAAACTGAAAAGTCCCAGTTGCTTTAGCCTGTCTTCATATGGGACCTGTTCCAAACCCCTAATCATTTTAGTTGCCCTTTTCTGAACCCTTTCCAAGGCCAAAATATCTTTTTTGAGGTGAGGAGACCACATCTGTACACAGTACTCAAGATGTGGGCATACCATAGTTTTATACAGTGGCAGTAAGATATTCTGTGTCTTATTTTCTATCCCTTTCTTAATAACTAGCCAATTAGCCCTTCATAAGACGGGATTTTCAGGTCTCTCCTCCACTTCGGTCTTCTCTCCTGAGCCTCTGGTCTCTCGCTCCGTGTCTCTCTCTCTCTCTCTCTCTGCTCCTGCCTCCCCCCTCTTTCTCTCAGCTCTCCTCTACCTCCTGCCTCTCTCTCTGTCTCTCTCTTTCTCTTCTCCTCCTCCTCCTGCCTCTCACTCTCTCTTTCTCTTCTCCTCCCCCTCCTGCCTCTCACTCGGGGGACCGTGGAGCCCAAATGGTTATTTGTGCCACTTGCTTCCACGCGGCGGCCTGGCTGAGCGGCGCAGAAGTCAGTCGACTACCACTGCAGGAGGCAAAGGACATGACCCAGGCAACAGCGCCACCCAGAGGGAACAGCCAGGGAGACAACAGCGCCTCCCAGAGGGAACAGCCAGCATTTCAGCGTTACAGAGTCACAGACATTGGGCTACTATATATATGGTTCCTAACATTCTATTTGCCTTTTTGACCGCCGCAGCACGCTGTGTGGACGTTTTCAGAGAACTATCCACGATAACCCCAAGATCTCTTTCCTGATTTGTTGTAGCCAGATTAGCCCCCATCATACTATATGTATAGCTGGGGTTATTTTTTCCAACGTGCATTACTTTACACTTATCCACATTAAACTTCATTTGCCATTTTGTTGCCCAATCACTTAGTTTTGTGAGATCTTTTTGAAGTTCTTCACAGTCTGCTTCTGTCTTGACTATTTGAACAGTTTAGTATCATTTGCTTCTCACTTCTTGAGGTGTGTCTATACTGCAGTGTTTTTCTCGAAAAAAATACTTGCATCCACACTGCTATTGTGTTCTTTCCAAGTGAGGGGCAAGGTGAAAGAGCTCCACTAGGGCTACGCCAGGGCCAGGGAGCGTAGCTCTCACTCTGGGGCAGGACCCCACTCCTGCCCCTACTACCAGGAGCTCCACCAAATCCTGGGGGGTGGTTCAGCCCCTTCCCCACCTGTGGTGGTAGACTCGGGGCTGGGGATGCCCATTGTTGCCTGGCTGGGGCTCCCTGGCAAGGAGGAGGAGGAGGATGACGACAAGCTGCAGGAGGAGGAGGAGACGGCCAGCACCATCCCCCTAACCCTGGACCCAGTACTGCAGGCCCTGGATATCTCCCAGGCATCCTCTGAGGGTGGGGAGGGATCATCAGGTGAGTGCTCTCAGTTTGTCACACACATAGGGTGGGGGAGGTGGGCGCAGCAGGGATGGGGTGTGATTGTTGCTTGGCCTGCTCAGCCTGGATATCGTGCTGCACTCCGTGCATGTGGAAGTACATGCAGCACCAGTTTGCACCATGTGCCTCAGGAGGCAGCCCTGGAGCACCCCCGGGCTCCTGCTTAAAGGCTCAGGGGAGGCCACACACATGTCTGACCCCCATGTGGGAATGCCCTCCCACCACCAGCCACTGCTGGAAGCAGGCTGGGCACAAGGGTGCACACAGATCCCACACAGACCGAGGAGTGCTGCACACAGCACACGGGCATGCCTGCACGTGCGAGGCCCCACCCACTCCCACGGATAGCACTGTCAGGCGCAGGTGTGTGTGTGTGGGCTCCATGGAAGGCCAGGCTCTCCAGGACCCTCTCCCTCCCATGGGATCCCAGTGTGGCCAGACACTTCCCTTGCTTGCTTGTCCGTGGGATGGTGGGGAGAAGTGGGAAGCATGGTCCCCTGGGCACCTTGAGGCCCTGTGAGGCAGGGCTTGCTGTGCAGGCCACACATGGCCTTGTTCCCAGGGACTCCCCATCCTCTGGCCTGAGAACTGTTGCTCGCAGCTCACAGAGGAGGGCCTCAGAGACAGTGTCTGCATGGATGACTGACTGCCTGTCCCTCTTTATTCTCCACAGCCAGACTAGCCGTCACTGAGGGGTGAGCCACGCCATGAGAGGCAGCTGCCTGATCCCAGGGGAGCCGCAAGCGCATGAGGGTCCACGAGGACTTCATGAGGAAGCACGTGGCCATCCTCCGTGCCATGCAGCAAACCCTGGCCCACAAGGTCCAGGATGACTCACAGTGGTGGACCCGCATGTGGGACCAGCTTGTGTGGTAGGGTTACAACATTTGTGCCACCATGGTACACCCGGCTCCTGTCCCTGCTCCTGCCCCCTCAACTTTCCCTGCTATGCCTCTGCCCCCAACTCCAGCCCCTCAAACTATGTCTCTGCCCCTTCCCCCTGCCCCCCAAGCTATGCCTATGCCCAGGGCTCGACAAATTATGGAAAACCCTTCTCGCCAGACAAAAAAGGGACTTGCCACCCTCCCCCACAAAAAGTGTTTTTTTAATGGCATAAATTCCTAATAAGAATAAGAACAGTAATTACTAATAAGTTATTAATAAATATCACCCAAGTTATTAATAAATATCTTATAAACCTCTACCTTTTCTCTCTGCTGCCATGTCTCCTCCCCTTGCTCCATCAGCTCCCCTGGTGCCTGCTGCCCCCCAACCCCTCATGCTCCTCTGTTGTCCTGACTCCTGACCTTCTCACTGCCCTCAGCCTTCCTGAGACCTGCCCCCCTCCACCAGCCCTTCTCTCCCCCCCTGTGCCCACTCCTCCAGTAGCCCCACTCTGATCATGTGAGCTACCCCTCCTCATCCCCTCTCCTAAAACCTCCCTCTACACACCTGCCCTGCCTCTCTCCTCTGGTGCTGGTCCCTCCCCTGCAGGTGTCTGCCCTTCTGCTTCACCCCCAGAATCCCTTGGCAACTGCACCCTCCTGGTGTCTCCCCCTTCCCTCACTGCCCCTGCCCCCTTTGCCTTCTTTTTCCCTGATACGCACCCCCTCACCACCCTCTGCCCCCGTTCCCTTCATGCTCCTGTGCCCTCACACATGCCTTGCTCCATCCCCGCCTTCCTCATGCCCACCCCTTCTTTCTAGCCTTCTCCCAGCACCTCCCCTTCTCCCCTCTAGCCCCCAGTGCCCTTACCCTCTCCTCTCCCAGCATCACCCTGTTCCCCCCTCCCACTGACACCTCCCCTCCTGCCCTTTTCCTCATTGTCTGCACTTGGCCCCCTGGGATTTGTCTCTCCTGCACCCCTGTCCCTTGGTGCCTTCCCCTTTCTTCTTCTTCTTCTCCTGACCTCCTCCCCTCCCCTCCCCTCCCCTCAGCACAAGCCCCTTCCCTGTATTTTTCCCCTCCCCTCCCCACAGCCCAGCCCAGCCCAGCCCCTTCCCCGCCCCCAGGGCCAGCTCTAGGTTTTTTGCTGCCCCAAGCAAAACATTTTTTGGCCGTTCCCCCCTTTTTTGTTGTCTTTTACACGTTTGCATTTTGCAATGGGTTTTTTTTTGTTTTCATTTTTGTCCCGGCATTTTAGCCCTATAAATAGCAAATAGCATTTTCATTCGGTTTTTTCCATAAAGGCAAAGGCGCTTCAAGTGCACTCCCCCTTTCACTCGCTGCTGAGACACAGCAGCCTTTTCCCTGCCCTGTCCAGCCCCTTCCTATGGACAAACATCCCTCACTCCCGACCCACAGGGGGAGCAGGGTGCAGGGGCAGCACAGAGCCAGAGGGGTACAGGGAACAGTGGGGGGGGGTACAGGTGGCGTGGGGAACGGGAGGCACAGAGCCAGAGGGACACAGGGATCGGGGGGAGCAGGGTGCTGGGTGCGGTGGAGGCACAGGGAATGGGACGTGGGGAACAGGAGGGGCAGAGGGATCAGGGTCTAGGGGCAGTGCAGGGAACGGGCAGCACAGAGCTGGGGAGGGGCAGGGATCGGGGGGAGCAGGGTGTGGGGTGCGGTGGAGGCACGGGGAATGGGATGCGGGGAACGGGAGGGGCAGAGGGATCGGGGTCTAGGGGCAGTGCAGGGAACAGGCAGCACAGAGCTGGGGGGGGCAGGATCGGGGGGAGCAGGGTGCAGGATGCAAGGGCGGCACAGAGCCAGAGAGTCTCAGGGAAGAGGGAGAGCAGGGGGTCTGGGGTGCAGGGGAGCAGGGGCGGTGTGGGGAACGGGCGGCGCGGAGACAAAGGGGGGCTGGGGCCATGGCAGGACTGGAGCCGGCGGGGCAGGGCCTGGCTGCGCTGCGTGCCACAGCCAGCTCCTGGGGACACGCGGCCAGAGCCGAGCTGCGCGGCCCTTTAAAATCGGCGGGGCCACGTCATGCCAGCGTCCTGGCATCCCGCCCTCTGGCTCGCGCCCTGCCTCCTCACGCCAGAGCTCCACGCAGGCAGACCGGTGGCAAGAATCACCGCACTTTCCCCTTCCCGGAGGTGCTCTGCTCCTCCGCCAGCCGGCAGATCGGATGGGGCCGCACCGCCCATAGTGCGGGCTTCAACCAGCCCGTCACAACGGCCCACCAGGCCAGTCCGCCCCTGCACTCGCCAGCTGGTAAAATCTATTCACCACGGGTGAGCGGGCGAGTGTATTTGTCGAGCCCTGCCTATGCCCCCTTCCCATGCTACGCCTATGTCCCCTCTCCCTGTCCCCCAACCATACCTGACCCCGCTCCAGCCTACCCCCCTGTTGTCCCAGGCCCCACCCACCCCCGAGGTCACTGAGGTTCCCGGACCGAAGGTGGCACTTCCAGCCACACCACGTGCCACTCCCAGCCCTGATCCCCCTTCCTATCTCCCCCATCCAAGTTCTCAGCCTCCCCCCCCAGTTATTTTTATGATACAAAAAAAAAGGTTTTGTTTTTCAACTCAAAAGTGGTGTGTTTATTGAGAGCACAGTGAAGGGGGGGAAGAGGGGTTGTTGTGAGAAAGACACAGGGGGGCAAGGCACAGGCCTCTAGTGGGGAGACCCTGGGGAGAGTTACGGGATCCTTGAGAGAAACTCTCCCTCAGGGCCTCCCAGATGTGTGCTCCCACCTGTGGGCCTGGTGGATTGCAGCTGTGCACTGTTGCTTGAAGGCCCTTCCTTCCCAGCTGACCTCTGCCCCACCCCGATAGGAAGGCCTCCCCCTTCCTCTCCATGATGTTGTGGAAAACACATCAGGCCAAGACCACCTCAGGGATGTTGGGCTCCCCCACATCGAGGTGGGTCAGGAGGCACCCGAACCACGCCTGAAGGCACATTCGACCTGCATTTGGGCCTGGCTGAGGTGGGCATTGAATTGGTCCCTGCTGGGGTCCAGGTAGCCAGTGTAGGGGTTCATGAGCCACAGCCTTAGGGGATAGGTCATGTCCCCCACAATGGACAGTGGCATCTGCACATCCCCCATGAGAAAGTCATGCTGGGGAAAGAATGTGCCAGCCTCCAGCTTGTGGTACAGGCTGGAGTTTCTGAAAAAGCAGGCATCGTGCACTCTGCCCTACCACCTGATGAAAATGTCTGTAAACTGTCCATCATAGTCGACCAGGGCCTGCAGCACCATAGAGAAATAGCCCTTTCAGTTGATGTATTGGGCAGCTTGATGATGTGGTGCGCGGATGGGAATGTGGGTTCCATCAGTGGCTCCCCCGTAGTTGGGGAACCCCAAGGTGGAAAATCCTGCAATGATAGGCTCCAGGTCTCCCAGGCAGATGACCCTGTGCAGCAGGACAGAGTTGATGGTCCTCACCACCTGCAGAAGGAGACAAAGAAACACACAAAACAGAAAATGAGAGGAAGTGCCTGAGGCCTTGGGAGGTGCCCGCCCCCCCCGTCTTCCCTCCCTCAAACACCCCAGGAGCCACCTCTATGAGGCCGCTCCCCCAGCAGGGCTATGTGAGGGCAGGACAGCAGAACCCCACCTGGGACAGGGATTTCCCCTCACCCCCAGCCCACCTCCACACTCCTCCCTTTCCCTACGGTCCCCCTTTCCAGGACTCCCTCCCCCCCCCCCACAGGGACTGCAGCCCGAGAATGCCTTCCCTCCATGAGGAGGGCCCTGATTGGTGGACTTTCCCACTCTGAACTGGTTGCCCACTGACCGGTAGCTGTCTGGGGTGGCGACCTTAACATAAGAACATAAGAATGGCCATACTGGGTCAGACCAAAGGTCTATCCAGCCCAGTACCCTGTCTGCCGACAGTGGCCAATGCCAGGTGCCCCAGAGGGAGTGAATCGAACAGGTAATGATCAAGTGATCTCTCTCCTGCCATCCATCTCCACCCTCTGACAAACAGAGGCTGGGGACACCATTCCTTACCCATATTGGCTAATAGCCATTTATGGACTTAACCTTCATGAATTTATCTAGTTTTCTTTTAAACCCTGTTATAGTCCTAGCCTTCACAACCTCCTCAGGCAAGGAGTTCCACAGATTGACTATGTGCTGTGTGAAGAAGAACTTCCTTTTATTTGTTTTAAACCTGCTGCCCATTAATTTAATTTGGTGGCCCCTAGTTCTTATATTATGGGAACAAGGAAATAACTTTTCCTTATTCACTTTCTCCACACCACTCATGATTTTATATACCTCTATCATATCCCCCCTCAGTCTCCTCTTTTCCAAGCTGAAAAGTCCCAGTCTCTTTAATTTCTCCTCATATGGGACCCGTTCCAAACCCCTAATCATTTTAGTTGCCCTTCTCTGAACCTTTTCTAATTCCAGTATATCTTCCATACGACGATGGTGACCCACTTCTCTCAGGGGATGGCAGGTCACATCTGGGTGTCCCATTGTTGGAGGGCAGGGGTGAACAGTGCACATAGCTCCATAAAGGTGTCTCTGGCTCCATGGCTAGCAGTATGCTGTGAGGTCCTGAATCGGGGTAACCACAGCACACATTGCTAAAGCTTTGCTGTCCCTTAGAGAGGTAGGCAAGCACACAGCAGAACCTGAGAAACGGCTGGCCAGAGGGGTCCCTTTAAGCACGCGTCTCAGCTAGCCTTATGCAACAGCACCCGGAAGCAACTGCTGACCGAATGCCCTGTTTGAACTGGTTCCGGGTGGCCTTAAATGCGAGATAGCGTCCAACCAGTGTGGACACCATCTTTCAAAAAAGCATATCGCTTTTTCATTGCACTTTTGTGGTGTAGATGCTCTCTTTTGAAATAAGCTTTTCTGGAAGATCTAAGATGATTAGGGGCTTGGAAAGGGTCCCATATGGGGAGAGGCTAGAGAGACTGGGACTTTTCAGTTTGGAAAAAAGGCGATTGAGGGGCGATATGATAGAGGTATATAAAATCATGAATGGTGTGGAGAAAGTGATTATAGAAAAATTATTTACCTTTTCCCATAATACAAGAACTAGGGGACACCAAATGAAATTGATGGGTAGTAGGTTCAAAACTAATAAAAGGAAATTTTTCTTCACACAGCGCACAGTCAACCTGTGGAACTCCTTGCCCGAGGAGGCTGTGAAGGCCAGGACTCTATTAGGGTTTAAAAAAGAGCTTGATAAATTTTTGCAGGTTAGGTCCATAAATGGCTATTAGCCAGGGATAAAGTATGGTGCCCTAGCCTTCATAACAAGGGCAGGAGATGGATGGCAGGAGATAAATCACTTGATCATTGTCTTCTGTTCTCCTTCTCTGGGGCACCTGGCATTGGCCACCGTCGGCAGATGGGATGCTGGGCTCGATGGACCTTTGGTCTGACCCAGTATGGCCATTCTTATGTTCTTGTGTTCTTAAGCTTGCAGTCTAGACGTAGCCTTGTTTACAGTGTCTGAAAGTGAGAATAGGAATTCATATGGCACTGATATAGCCAGCATCGTAAGATATTTACATGCCAGATATGCTAAAGATTTGTAGGTCCCTTCATGCTTCAACCACCATTGCAGACGACATGCGCCCATGATGAGGATGGGTTCTGCTGGATAATGATACAAAGCAGTACAGACTGACACATGTTCCTTTTCATCATCTGAGTTAGATGTCACCAGCAGAATGTTGATTTTTTTTTTAAATGCAGAAACTACAGAACCCAAAACACCCGAGTGTTCTGCTTTTAAGACTTCTGGGAGCATGCTCCATATCTCTGAGATTTTGGAAGGCACTTCAGATTATTAAACCTTGGGTCAGATGCTGTAGCTTTCTGTAGAAATTTCACATTGGTACCTTTTTGCATTTTGTCAGTTCTTCAGTGAAAGTTTCTTAAAATGAACAGTATGTGCTGAGACTGCTATAAAGTGAAATGTATGGAAGAATATGGGCAAACAAGCAGGAAACATACAATTCTTTCTCAAGGATTTCAATCACAAATTTAATTAATGCGTTATTTTTTAACAAGTATCATCAGCAGGAAGCATGCCCTTTAGAATGGTGGCTGAAGCATGAAGAGCATATGAATGTTTAGTATAAATACTTTCCAATGCCAGTTACAACACTGCCATGTGAATGCCTGTTTTCACTTTCAGGTGACATTGTAAACAAGAAGCAGGCAGCATTATCTCCTGCATATTGTAGCCAAACTTGCTTGTCTGAGTGGACAAGAAATAGGACTGAGGGGAACTGTAGGCTGTCAAGTTTTACATTGTTTTGGTTTTGAATGCAGTTATGTAATACAAAAATCTACATTTGTGAGTTGCATTTTTCACAATGAAGAGACTTGTACGTGATGAATTGAAAAATACTATTTCTTTTATTTATCATTTTTACAGTTCAAATATTTATAAAAAAATATAAAGTCAGTAGTGTATACTGAGTATTCTGTTGTAACTGAAATTATTATATTAAAATGTAGAAAAATATCCACAAATATGTAATACATTTCAATTGGAATTCTATTGTTTAACAGTGTGATTAAAACTGTGATTTTTAATCATGATTAATGTTATGATTATGATTATGACCATGATTATTAATAGTGATTAATTTTTAGTTAATTACATGTGTTAATGGCAATTAATCAACAGCACTAATTATTACCATGGTGGATGCAGCTTACATACTTCAGTTCACATTTTATCAGGGCACTGAGCAAGTCTGCTAGAAAGTGTGTGCTGAGGAGAATAGTGTGGGGGTTCTGGGCTGGGGTATGACAGCCACATTCATGGTCATGTGTCTCTTATTAGCTGGTGTGTCTCTCCCCCACCCCCACCTCCTCACACAGGTAAAAAATGTATTTTACTTGTACCACTGAGTGCAGTGCATGTGCTGTAAACATGGCTTTTCATCTTATTTCTCACAACCTGCTTCCATTTGTTTTGCAATACATATTTATTAAAACCCATGCCATCTGCACAGCAGTTTTAACTATTTCAGGTTAGTAAATTGGGGATCAGTTCTAAAGATTCAGCATAGATGTTTCTGAAGGTGAGGGAGAGGCAGAAAACTTAGAAATAGTTGAAACTGTGGCAAGACATTGGGCATAAAGAGCTGTAGCAAAAATAATGTTGTTCAGCATCATCCAAATATGCTGGATGTCTTATTGATTGATGCATCAGATTCCTGATGGATTAGTAATTGAGACCAGTTGCTAGTCAATACTTGCTGTCTTCAGGGATAAAGCTCTCACCTTTCATCTGTAAAATCAACAAGTCTGACCTGCACTTTCCCATATATTTCTAATTTTAGTGTATTCTGCTGAGATTCCGGTGCTGAACAGTTACCAAAGTAAACAATTCAAATTATTTTAGATCTGTTTAGAAAAACTTCATTATCAAGCAAGACAATTTCTTCTTGCCACTAAAGAGTTCAAGACCAAGGCATAAGTTTGGGCTTAGTTCTGCAAGGTACCAAGTGTTTCCTGCAAGGTGCTGAACAGTTTTATATTAAGTTGTCAAAGTGAATTGAGGGCCATGTATACTTTGCAGGAAATGCTCAGGTCCTTGCAGGATCCAACCTTAAAAGGGGAATGTGGGGGTTGTGTGACTATTGTCTGAGATCTTGGCTTGATGATAGAAGCAGGATTTCATCTACAGGTTCTGTCAATTTTTTAAACCTCTTTAAAAAATACAGCCCACTCTTCTTACATGTGGCTAGTTAGTCATAAATTCCTACAGAGACAATGTGTGTGAGGTAATAACTTTTATGGGACTAACTTCTGTAGGTGAGAGAGACAAGCTTTTAAGCTTACACAGCTCCTCTTCAGGTCTGAGAAACGTACTCAGACTGTCACAGATAAATATAAGGTGATTAAGTAGCTAACACATATTTTAAGGTGAAGCAGTCTATTAACACCCCTCCCTTCATGGAGGCTGGAGAATGAGAGTAGGGGAAGGCATATGGGGGGAGGGGGCAGAAGAGTCATAGTAAGTCATAAATCCAGTGTCTCCATTCAGTTAATGCTTTTTAATGTCTAGCAAAGTTGTGAATTTAAGCTCTCAGCCTCGTTTTTTGAAATTGTTTTGTATGTTTCCTTTGAGGTTGAGGACTGAAGGTCAGATAGAAAATGATTGCTTTGTGAAAAGTGTTCACCAACAAATGACAGGGTGCCTTTTGTCTTTTATCATTTTCCTGCATGAGCTCATTCAAGCGTGAAGTGATTGTTTCACTCACATAGTCGCTACTGGGGCATTTAATGGACTGGATAGTAGGACAGGCAAGTGTAAGATTTTTGGATCTTGAAGGATATGTTGTGCAGGGGTTGTTGATCTTTGTCTAAAGGTTTTGCAACTGTTGTTCTGGCAGGGTCTGGTGCCGCTTTGAATGAGTGTGTCTTGGTCTGTGCGGAGCTTGCTTCTGGTGTTTTGAACTTGGAAAGGATGGGAGATTGTTTGAAGGACAAAAAAGGGGGTTCAGAAAAAAAATTGTTTCAGGATGGGGTTCCCATTGAGTATGGATTGTAGTTGTCTAATAATAGCCCGGTTTGGGGTGGTAGGTGGAAACTAGGGGTATGTCTACACTTGCAGCCTAATTCAAAATAGAGCTGCAAATGTAGGCATTCAAAATTGCAAATCAAGCTCGGGATCTAAATATCCCGCGCTTGATTTGCATCTTCCCAGCTGGGCGCCATTTTTTTTTTAATTGACAAGCCCGGAATAACTGCCCGCGTCTACATGCGGCAGTGAAACAGGCGTTTGAAATAAAGCCCTAGTTCGAAATACCTGTTAAACCTCATTGCAGGAGGAATAACAGGTATTTCAAAGCAGATATTTTTCTGCTTTTTTTCCGAAAGAGGCTTTTCTACATGGGGCCAAATTTCAGAAAAAACTCCTCTTTCAGAACATTCCTTATTCCTCTCACCAAGAGGAATACAGGGATGTCAAAAGAACATGTCCGCTTTTTTGGAAACTGTTCCAAAAAAGCAGACACGTTCCTTAGATGCGACAGAGCTTTTCCGGGATACCAAGGTATCCCGGAAAAGCTCTGCAGTCTAGAAATAGCATTAAACTGCACCCCTTTATGATTAGTAGTCTGCATGTATTTATTTTCTTTATTTCTATTTAAATATGGCAATAAAAAAGCAGTATTCACTTCCTCTTCCTTCCCAGTTCGCAGGAAAAATAGCTTGATGATTTTATAGGGGGTAATCTGTCAGTATTTGTGAATGAATTTGGATTATTTGTCCCAGAGTCCATAGCACATAAATAGTGCCTCTTGGAGACAGAGAAAGTGCCTGCAAGATAGAAGAGGCTGTTTTCGTATCTAAGAACAGACAGTCAGTGAAGAGTACTCAGCATTCTATAGGCTAGCTACTCTGTAGCTGGCAGAAACTCAAGCTATTATTGCCACAAAATTCTCTTCCAGAGTCTTTGTCCCGATAGCTGTTCAGCACTCACACTGTTGATATTGAACATCTTGATATGCATAGATCAATTATTTTCAATCTTTTAATGCCTGAGATCACTTTTTGAATTTAAGGGCACCTCATGATCTACCCTGCCCCCTTCCTGAGGTCCCCACTTTCCCCAAAGCCCTGCTTACTGCTTATTCCCCCACCACCATCTCTCATTCTCCCCCACCCTCATTCACTTTCATCTGGCTAGGGAAGAGAGTTGGGGTGCCGAAGTGAAGAATGCAAGCTTTGGGAGGGAGTTTGCCCCTACCTGGAGCCTGCTCCTGCATCCAGACTCTCTCCCAGAGCTTGCACCCCTCATTCCCTCCTGCACCCGAGCACTCTGGGGGCAAGAGGGGGCTCCAGGCTGGTGCAGAATGTTTGGTGCAGGATGGGGTAAGGGCTGTGTGCTCTGGGAGGGAGTTTGGGTACCAGCTCAGGACTGGCACGGGGGTAGAGGTGCAGACTGCAGCCAGGAGGCACTTACCATAGGCAGCTCCTGGTTGGCAGTGCAGCAAGGCTCAGGAAAGCTGCCCCTACCTGGCTCCATGCCCACTCCTGGAAACTCTTGCTGGCTGAGTTCAAGCACATTTCTGTGTGCGGCCCCTGTGGGAACAGGAGGGTCTTCATGTTCTACACTGCTGCTTGGCATCTGCAAGTGCCACCCCATTGGCTGGTCCCCAGCTAATGTAAGCTGCTCGGACAGTGCTGGGGTCAGGGGCAGCATGGAACTGCCTCACCCACACCCCTCAGGGGCTGCAGAGAGGAGCTTGCATTCAGCCAACTGGCTGCTTCGAGGAACAGCGAGAGGCCAGGCAGAGGCAGCCTACCCGATGACTGCAATCAAGTGGCAGAGGCTCCAGGATCTATCAGTTGATGGTGATTGATGGATTGCTGACTACTGTTCTAGGCAATCACAATGGTCCCTTCTGGCCTTGGAATCTATGAAAGACAAAAAGTTCAAACACACAAAACAACTCTTTTACAAACATCTTAACTTGTAAAAACTAATTCAAATAACAGAACAATAACTATGCATTTCCTTCCATCATAGCTTTATGTGGCATAATAGCAGCTATAAATTATTTGGTATAAATTAACAAGAATAACTTGCTATGCTTACAATGAAGCAGTGTTAAGGATTGAACTGGTTGAGGTGCTGCTGTTATATCTTTTACTCACCAAAAGCTGCTGTGACTCCAGAACAGGGGGTAGCCACTCCTGGATGGGAGTAGCCCTATGGGGATAGGAAGGAGAAGAGGCTGCATTCCTCACAGTACCCTGCCCATGGGGCCAGGTGAGGAGGCACCAGGATATGAGGGGAATGGATAGAGTGGGGCACATGAGGCTGGGGTGTATGTGTCACAAATTGGGATTCAAAAGGGCTGGTGCAGAGACAGGGTGTAGGCTTAATAGGAGGGGGTACAGGAACACCTGGAAACAGGGGAGGGGTTGACTGAATGTGGATGCAGGGACACATGGGATCAGGGAAGGAGGTGGAGTAGGAGTGCAGGGATATAAGGGAACAGGAAGGAGGAGAAAGAGTTCCCCAAGCCTTTGCATGGCTTCTGAGGAGGTGCGAGAAATATTTTTCTTTATTGTAGTTTAAATGATTTATTACTTAGAATTCTGTATTAATATGCCTAGTAAGGAATCTATTTGTCAAAAAAAACCCCCACATTTCCGGAATCTTTGTAATTGTCAGTGATATTACAAACATATTTGTATAATTCAAAATAATTGAAACGGGCACGATTATATTGTGTTATTTAGACAAAATATGCAGAATTTTACAATGTTGTGCAACAAATTCTTAATTTTTGTGTGAAAAAGAATTCTCCCAGAATATCAAAGGAGGGAGCTAAATTGCCCAGCAGCTCAGCTTCTCCCCATTTCCCCTGCTGTGGGCAACAGAATAAGATGGTTTCCCCTCTCTCTCCCTGCAGCCCATTCTGAGAAGATGCAGAAGACTGTTGAAGGTTGAAGAGCCTATGGAGTTGCCTCACTCCTGCCTAGAAGGGGTTCCCTCATCCTGAGGTCTGGATGAGGTATGGGATAAAAAACACAGGAAGAGTGAGCAGAGAGTGGGCTGAACTAGGACGGGAGGATTTATGGGGAGTGGAACTAATCGAGGTGCTGAACAGATAGGGTGGGGGTTGAACAGTTGGGAGGCCTGAACTGCTTCAGGGTGGAGGTTGGGAGAGGACTGAACTGTTGAAGGAACTGGGAGACAGGATTTGTTGCTAGTCAGGGGCAGGCAGATGTAGGGGTAAGTTTCTGCAGCAGAAGACAAAACCCATTAATGTATTTGGGAGAATGGATAATGCTAACTGTCACATGTGTAACTCACATACCTACTGGGTGTGGTTCACTGTCCCACATCGTGGCACTTAGACCACTTACAGAGAGAGGAAATGAGTTTGCTTTACAGCCTTAGCTGAGAGCCAACTGGCTTTTAGCTCAAGTGGTAAAGGCTCATGAATTAAGCTCTAGGGTTCCCAGATTCAGTTCCGCCTGTTGGCATTACACATGCACACTCTGGGAAGAAGCAGGGGAAATTAAAAAAATCAAAAGACAGTCAAAACACATACAAAATCTCATAATTGTTTGGTCCACTCATAATTTTGAGGGGTCTGTCCAATTATTTTTTTATCTCTTTCTGAAGGTCTAACTCATGTTTTCTTGACGATCTCTTGAGGATGGCAATACTTCAAGGATGAAGTCTCTTGGAAGAGAATGCAGTTCAAAGAGAGTTTATGTGTCTCTGTTTACAAAACTTCAGTGCAATAACGGAAACATGAAAAATAAAATGGATTGTTGAAAAAATGTATAATTGAAAACTAGTTAAGATTTTTGGTAAGGCAACAAAAGCAAAATGTTAGTTCCAAAAGGAAGAAAGATATACTTGTAAAAATGCATATCCTCCACTGTCATTGGGATCTTCTTTGTATCCCTGGCAGTCATAGTATCTGAAATGGCATGGCCTAGCCTAGCTATATTCTTCAGCTTTCTGTATCTTTGAATTCCCACTACTTTCTAAGGGAAATTCCAGCTGGGTCAGCTGACCCAGATCCAGCTTTCCCCCACAGACTTAATTTAAAGTTGCCTTGCATTGGGATCCACCCATTTTATAACAGGTGCATCTAAAATAGAACTACCTAATAATTAAAACATTTTTTTTTTTACTAATTGTTGCAGCTGAACCAGTAACTTCAGTGTCATTGCACATCAGGCCAGGATATAGATAGGGGCATGGAGCCAATGCACAAAGTGGGACAGCAATGCCAAAAACCTGGTCCAATTTAAAAAATAGGCCCTCCCCTCCAAAAATCATATCATGTAAAAATAATTTAGTACGATTCTACTGGCACAGCAGGCATAGTGCTGTAAAGTCACTTGTGAACTGAAAGAAGGGTTGAAGCTCTAAGTTATAGTTGGTGCAGAGACTCTTGAAGGAAGAAGTGCTTACAGTAAATAAGAGTTAGAGCCAAATAATTCAGAGGAAAAAGCTATTCTACAAAAAATCTGACAGAAGCTGAAGAGTTTGAAGGAAGGATAAGTACTTACATAGCTCCTCTCTCTAAAGTAGATTGAACTTGATCAGTATCACAATATTATTTTTACTTGTCCCAAAAAGAACCACCAAAGAAGGCCATTGATTAACAGAAAGGTTGGTTAGGAATTTTCTATCAATATTATTTTTGGTAGAAAATGCAGTTTTATTGAATATTTCAATGTTTCTGAAACTTCTAAAATTTCTGATGGCCATTCCAAAATGAAATCTGTCATTTTGGGTTGATTTGAGCAAAAAAATCAAAGCAGTTTGGTTTGTTGAATGGAAATATTTTGTTTTGAGTCAGGTTCAGCATTAAACTGCATTTCTCTGTGGTGCTGCATTTTCTTATATGAGTTGTTGCTTGGATGCCTGATGACCCCCATTCTTCCCTACATGCCCCATGATGCAATGTAGTCTCCTGTCTAACTGGGCTGTATGGTGCCTCATGGGAGTCTCATAAAAATGATTATTTACCTTTTCATAACTGTTGCTCTTTGAGATATGTTGCAAGTGTCTACCCCACTGTGTGTGTGTTCATGCGTCATCCACCATTATGGGGAGATTCTCCCTCTAATACTACCTGTCTAGACAGCATGAGTACTGTCTGGTGCCTCACACCACTGCACATAGGCACAAAGGGCCACGCTGTCTGTCCCCATGCTCTCCCCTCCCACACATACACTCTCAGTTTCTTCCTCCCAGAAAGTATGGTCGAAAAAGGAAGGAAGGCAGGTCATGGAATAGACCTGTGGAATGCATTTCAAAGGTAAGTAACTGGTTTTTTCTTCAGTGATTGCACATGTCCGCTGTAGGGGACTCACAAGCAGCTAAAATTGGCAGTAGGCTCAGACTCAACTTGAACAAGGATTGAAAGGCAATGCCTCTGAACCTGTCATGGTCCCTGGATTGAAGAGATATAGGATAGTGAGAGATAAATGTGTGGCATGATTCCCAGGTAGTTGCCTTGCAAATATCCAGAACAGGAACCCTAGCCAGAAAGACTGCAGAAGTTGCCTGTGAACTGCTTGCGGGAGATATCTCTCTGTTCCGAGGTGCAATATCTGCCAATCAGCAATAGATGAATGCAGCTGGAGATTCAGACAGACATCTTCGGGGCTGAGGCTGGTTGGCTTTTTACTCTATCTGAAATGGCAATGAAGAGTTGATTTGGAGGACTAAATGGTCTAGTCCAGTCTAGGTAAAAAGCCAAAGCTCTTCTAATAGCTAAAAAGCAAAGCTTTTCCTCTCTTTTGCTTGAATGGGGCTTAGGAAAGAAATGTTGATAGATAAATCTCTTGATTCAATTGACATTTGGAGGCCACTCTAGATAAGAATTTAGGGTGAGATGAAAGATAGTGACGTGCCTCTAGATACAATTGCATGCAGGGGTGTGGCTAGAATAGAAGAAGCTGGTAGCAAGTGACACTCTGTGGCTGGATGGGACTGCAAGAGCATGAGGTTCTAGCATCAGTACTGTGGGAGGCTTTTGAAGCCTAGAAGAAGCTGGTACCGATGAGCTAATTCACTCCATGGCTGCCTTGTATGCATCAGGTGTTGACAACACCAGCAAGTGTTCTTGACAGTACCAAGGGGTGCACTGATGCTTCTGAGGTTGGTCTCAACAGAACTTTCCTGGGTTTTGGAGTCAGAAATCCTTGTTGGCTCATAGAGTGCTCTTAGGGAAGCAACTTTTTTGGGCACCCCTGTGAATCCTTGTGAGCACTTAGTGCCTTTCTTTTAGAAGGTCCAGGTCCTCTTAGGCACCGGTGAGGCAGATCGATCTGATGACTCTGCAAGAACAGAAGGAGCACTCCTGACAGATGCGGACATGCTCAGTACCTGCTGGAAACAGGGGGTTCTGATGGTGGATGAAATGCAGACTCCATGAATAAGTACTTGAATCTATCACCCTTGTCTTTTTTTGAATGGGATTTGAACCCCTTATGAATGTGACATTTCTCATGCACATGTGCCTCTACTAGACTCTTAAGGCAGCTGGAGTAAATATCACTCACCAGCATAGAATGGTTAAATGAGTGATGAGCCTTGAAACCAATAGAAAGGGGCATGACTCTGGTATCAGACTAGGGCAGTGTTTCTTAAACTGTGTTCTATGGCACACTGGTGTGCCGCGAGGCAGTCAGAGGTGTGCTGCGGAATTAAAAATGGCCACTCTTAATGGGGCAGGAGACCTTTTTTTTTTTTTTTTCTCAATAACTTTCCCCCGACCCTTTCCCCCCCAATAACTACCCCCCAACCCTTTTCCCCCCAACTTTTTTTTTCTTTTGCTCAACAAAAAATCCTTGGTGTTCCTCATAAAAAAAATATTGTTTGGTGTTCCTCGGTCTTAAAAAGTTTAAGAAACACTGGACTAAGCCCTGAGAAACCGACACTAAATAGATAGTTCTAAATGTAGGTTTACAATACTAACTACTTACAGAACGACTATACAGGAGTAAACTAATACTACCAGGCACTATATGCACTAAGGGCTATGGAATTACAGAGAGGGCAGCTCCAACAAATAACAATCACTGTCTATGGGAAGGAAGTGAGAGTCCTCAGGAGCAGCAGTGCCCTTTATGCCTGCATGAAGTGGCACAAGGCCCAGACCAGAGGGGGCTTTGCACTGCTCCAACAGATACTGCTAAAAGAAAAATCTTCAATGACGGTGCAAGAAGTGTGTGCACACTTACAGTGGAATAGACATGTGCTATCATTTGAAGGACTGCGTGTGCATCATGGGAAATGTAATCTGATGAAGGAGCCCAGTTGTTATAGGCAAATGCCAACAAAAGGCACCCAATGATAACTCCCATGAGACAATGCAACCCCACAGGGAGATATCATTTAATGTTGAGCTCACTTGTTACTATTCAGTTCAACAAACCAAAAACATTTTTGACTTGGCAGCCTGGAAACATTTTAATCAAAAGTGTAAACGTGAAACAGTTTGCCATTTCTAAAGCAAAAATTTTGGTGCTTTTCTTTCTCTCTCAATTCCTGTGGGATGACAGAGTGATGTCATCACATCATCTGCATCTCATCGCCCGCCTCAGCCTGTGTCCTCACCTGTGCAGCCTCCCCCTCCTCCCCGGTGTTCTGGGGAGGTGGGAGCCGCATGGCTTTCCCCCTCCCCCAGAGGGCCTCTGCCCTTCCCCTTGCTGGGGTAGCTTCATGCCTGTGGGACCCATCACTGGGAAAGTTGCCCAAGTTCCCGACCTACCTGCCCCAGGCATGGGTTGTCCCCACAGACCCTGCCTGGTGTGGCCACATGCAGGACCCAGAGCCTGGCCAACAAGGCCCCAATCAGGCCCAACCCCCATCTGGCCATAGCGTCCTGCCTCCGGCCCCGATCCTGGGGGAGGCCCTGCATGGCTGCGGCAGACAAAGCGGGGTTGGTGAGCATAGAGAGCAGGTGCAGTCCCTTAGTGTCCTATTAAAAGAATTTAAATATTTCAGTTTTTTTGTCAAAATTTTTGATGAAAAAGAAGTGAAATTATAAGACTTTCCCATGAGACAGAAATTTTGATTTTCACTTAGCTCTAATTAACAATGTTTCCAGTCAGAAGAAGCACATTAGAAATCAGATTACAAGGTGTCAATCTTTCTCCTTCAGTCTCTGGTAAAAATGTCAGAAATGTAAATGGTTCCAGAGTCTTGGGGAAAATTGAAAATTTAATGGAGCAGACAATGTATTATGGGCACTCTGATTGAGGTCAGCTTAGAAGATGACAATGGTCCCTTCTTACCCTATCATCTATGAATCTCTAGTTTAGGATAGTATTGTGAAAAGCTAGGTCTCCCTCCCCCCCCACCAATTTTGTATTTTAAATCTCAAACTCCCATCAGACTTTCTTTCTTTATTTCTCCATCTTTTTCATTCTCTCATGTTAATAATATAGGAGATTTTTTTAGATAATTTTTACAGCAATTCTTTTCCCTTGTGAATGCTCTGAATTCTTACATGGCTGCTAAGCATTGATGAAGATCTTTATTTAATGACATATTACTCTTACAGACTATTAGTTTTACAATGGCAATGATCCAGGGGAAATTGATTTGTTACTGTAATTATGACCAATTTCAGGTTTGTTTCTGTGTCAACAGCTTTCAGCTTCACCTTTAGATTGTTCCATTAAATACTTAATTGCATACAATAAATATAATGGAGACCTTGCTTCAATCTTAATAAAGAGCATCTTTATTGCAATCTTATGTTAACTATGTGAGAGCAATTAGGTTGGTTAGGTACTCCATCAGCATTCAAATGACCATTGTGAGGACTACATGAAACACAAAAATTAATAGATTTCTCAAAAATATTACAAGGCCTCAACAATTTTTTACTGTCAGAATCTTGCTTGGTGTTGAAGTGAACCTCGCTATAGAACTGCTCATCTTCTGACTTTTCTCACCAACTCCAGACTTCCCCACTGATGCAGAGCAAAGCTGCCATCACAGCTAGGAAGGTAGGCAGTGAGCATGAGAGAACATATGTTGTGTAGCCACTTTTCCTCTCCCCGCATTTCTTAATGGGATATGACCTTTTCAACTTCCTCTGCAACACTTACTCTTGATGGAGAAAAACATATGACCCTTTGTCACTATCTACACAAATACACTGCTTTCTCTCTATGTTACTATATTATTTTACAGTAGCACACAGTAGCAACAACTGAAACTGGACTCTCATTATTCTGGGCAGTGTGCAGACACATTGTAAAACTTAATTCTTACTCCCAATGACTTTATAATTGTTATGGATAGGAGGAGTGCTGGCCAGCACCCAGTGACTAAGGGGTTACTGTTACCAGATTTGCCCAATACTCTGGGGTATGCTCATTTATCAGGATTACTCTTATGGGGCTGGGGAAAGATTAACCATTCTATCAGTGTGCTGTTTGTGCTTACTTGTGCTCTCATATGGAGCTGAATTCTCCCTGTTGCCAATTCCCCCTCCCATTGGAGCTCTCCTGCAGGAACTAGGTTCCTCAGGATGGGGTTCTTACCACCTTAGCAACACACACAGACACTCACACCCACTAACAGAGCACGTCTGAGAGGACTGGGTAATCAGCACTCACAAGCTGACCCCCTCATATGTCCCTGGACTCAGCTGGCTGGGTTTAACAGCAATGCCACACTGCACCCTCATGTGCCTTTGGACTCAGTGGGCTCGATTAAACAGCACTTTAAGCTGCCATCCTCATAAGCCCCCAGGTTCAGCACCCCCTATGCCCACTTTCACCCCACAGTCATTCACTGGTAAACCACATGATGAGCAAACCCCACAGGATTTTGGGCACTACAGGGATCTTTAGCTTGGGTACAAGAAGTGTTGTTGCAGAGCGATTGGGGAAGCCAAAACAACACCCCTTACAGAAGAGTGAGCGAAAGAGAAAGAAAGAGAGAGAAGCAACCAGCTTAACAATGAAAGTTATTTATTTCTGAGTAGTGAATAGATATAAAAAAGTTACAATATTAAATCTAACAGTTACAATATTAAATCTAAATTGTAACTGATTACAATTGTTAGGTAACAATATGACAGCTTACATAGGGCAGGGTCAGGAGGCTATGCTTAGAGAGGTAGTTGATGGGAGAGAGAGAGAGCGACCTCACCACTCCATGGAGCTTGCACTGATCGGGGTTCCCAGATGATGATGGTAGCCGGGGGTCCAGAGGGCAGGAGACAAGCAGCACAGAACCCCCAGCACGATCAGACAGGAGATGAAGAAGTCTCAATGGAACTGATGCAGTTTAAATCCAGGTATCAGAACAGTTTTTCTTGGGGCAAGGATAGGAGTTTTTATAGGGATAGTTCAAAGAGAAAGAGGAGTGACAATAGAGACTGATCACTATTCAAGGACATCATGGGTGATGTTCCTTGAATGAGCTCACAATGCAACTAGGCAATTTCAGTATTTTAGATGTCAATAGGATGGTTACTAGAATTGGTCTGATAATGATTAATTTGGGTGTGAGCAGGCCTGGGTTCATTAGCATCTGGAGCAGAGATTTCCCATCAGGCAGTGCTTCTCTGCTTTCGGTATCCCATAGTTCACTGCGGTTCCTGCCTTGGAAGAGCTGGTCTCCATACTGTATGCTAATGAGTTCTATCTTCAATACAGATGAAGCTGGGGTGTTTCCTTAATTAGTTTAGGTGTGTCTTCCCTGGCCTTTTCATGGCTTTGTCTGATTCTAGCAAAGGCTTAGGGGGGGGGGGGGGGGGGGGATGGGAGGATGGTTTTCCATGAATGTCACTCCCTGACTCCCAAGAGCATAGGGCTGGTAGGTAACATTACACTCTGGTAGCTAGCAAGGATGTTGGCAGGGAGCCAGAAGAACCAATGGGGATACAGTGCTGAAATATAGATACCTGGTCTGCTCTTCCTTTGTGTGTATTCTAAGTAAGGGCTGGAGAGAACAAATGCAGGGACCAGAATTATCATGCCTATAAGAAATATTGGACCAGGGAGTAAACTGGACCTGGAAATATGGATCAGCATGGACTGTGAGTAGAGGGAAAAGTGTAATCACAATCAGGGTATTTTTCTTTTAGATGTTTGGTTTAAACTGCTCTGTGTGAATCCATGCCTTCCCTCTCCCATTCATTAAGGCTACGTCTACACTGTAGGCTTTTTGAACAAGAACTGTTTTGCGCAAGAGATGTGCTTTTGTGCAAGAGCATCCATGGCAATGTGGATGCTCTCTTGTGCAAGAAAGCTCTGATGGCCATTTTAGCCATAGGGGTTTCTTGTGCAAGAAATCCCTGTTGCCCATCCACACTGCCTTCTTGCGCTCAAGCTCTTGCGCAAGAGGGCTTATTCCTCGTGGGGAGAGGAATAACTCTTGCACAAGAAGCCCTCTTTTCTGACACTTTACTGTAAATTTACTTGTGTAAGAATGCACGTGCAGTGTAGCCACTCCACAAGTTTTTGTGCAAGAATGGCTGTTCTTGTGCAAAAAGCCTGCAGTGTAGACATAGCCTCAGAGTTGTTCCCAGAGATTTTCTCTGTGTTTTAATTTGTTTTACTTAGTTGCTCTGTAACACCCAGCAATCAAATATGCTTTATCAAGTATATATTTTGTTAATAAAAATAACTGTTTTAAGGTGATGATTTGATTCTTGTGTCCTGGAAAGTAACAGAGGAGGTGGGGGGGGGGGGGGAAGAGTTGCCTAGAGTGAGCGGTCAGCTACCAGAGATGGCAGCTTGTTTTTCTCTTTTTTTTCAAGCTCTTTCGGGGCATAAAAGGCTTTAGTCTCACTAATGGAGTCTGTAACCTAGCTGTTCATCTGGTGACTGTCTATGTGAAGGACTTTTGCTTAAAATCCATCCTTTTGGGGTTTTTAAATGGAAGTGGACAAAATGGTAGGATCAAGATGCTGCATTCCTTCATCTCAATTTTGCTAAGCAAAGAACTCTCAGTAATGAGCCACATCAGTGGCTCTCTGGTTAACATTTTGTAAGTGAATCAGGCTCCTTTGAGTGTTACTTAGGCAAGATTAATTCAAGATAAATACAATTAAAAAGTGAAGAATCTTCCAGAAAAGTTCCACTTAAATCTAAGTAGCAGCAAATGCCATAATTTGTGGGGAACATAAGCTGAGCATGCTCTGTAGGTGAAGAATAAATGTATTGAGATTTGGTTTTTAAGTCCAAAGTTGTGCTGCTGGTTTAATGAAGTTTTAGTGATGAAAAGAAGGAAATGATTAATCTTATCCTAACACAATTGCCATTTGAGAATACAAATGGCTGCTAAATTACTAATTAAAGATTTGCTGGTTCAAAAAGGGAGCCTACATTAAGGCATCTTTGCAAGCGTGACATACATTTGCTACTTACATGATGGTTTAGTGATCGCACATTGTATTGCAATGTATAAAGACACTTACCTTTTATAGTCTCTAGGGAGGTACAAACTAGCTGTGATCCTGAATGAATCTGCATTTCCTTAGTTTTTGTTTTTATCATATGAACATTTTATACTCACAGACAATAGACATGCTAAATAAATGGGTACGCATGATGTGAGGAGTAACTGTAAAAGCTCATGGCACCATAAATATAACACAGGAGTGCAAATGTTTGAGCACAGGTGTAATTTATTTATGTGAGTAGACCCAGTGACTTCAGCGGAAGCAAAGATAACTATATGCTTAAATGATTGCAAGCCTGGGCCCTAGATTTGGAGAATGACAGAAATTGCAGCAGAATTTATTTCATTCAGGGTATATCTACACAGCAACATTACTTCAAAATAACTAGTGTCCATGTCTACACAACAGGCAGTTATTTCAAAATAATATCAAGCTGGAGGACTTCTTACTCCGACTCCTGTAACCATCATTGTACGAGGAGTAAGGAAAGTCAGAGGAAGAGTGCTCTATTTCGAAATAAGCGCTGTGTAGATGCTGACAATTTCGAAATAGGATGTTTCAAAATAAGCTACGCAATTGACATAGCTCAATTTGCATGCCTTATTTCAACTTAAGCCCTGCTGTATAGACACACCCTCACAGAACAAAGGTGTGTCTGTGAAACATATGAGTATTCAGAATCCAAGACACATACATCCTGAGGTACCTTTATCTTTGTAGTATATTTAAGTGTAGCATATTTTTATCAGTAGTTTAATGGGATATAGAGCTGTTAGAAGGCGTGAAAAATACGTGCATATAAAAACTCTATAACTGTTAATCTTTCTTGGTGCTATAGCTATAGAATGACATTAGAGCAGACAAAAATGTCTGGTTTTCTTCCTTTTGTGGATTTTATTTTTAGAGACATTTATAAAGCACCACTACAATATCTTGGAGCTCTTCATATTTAGAGCTGGAATTCACCACAAAGGAGGTGATGGTGAAAGGGTAAGGTAGCGACAGCAAGACCTGGATAGGACTTTCCTCTGCATAGTATGGAAAAATCTAGTTACTAAACAGGAACCCATCTAGATCTACCTGGCTTCAAAAAAGAATTATATGAGTTCGTGGAGGATAGCTCCATCAGCGGCTATTAGTCAAGATGGTTAAGGACATGACCCCTTGCTCTGGGTGTCCCTAAACCTTTGAATGCCAAAAGCTCAGACTGGATGACAGGGGATGGACAGTCCCACAGATGTGGGGAAGGGAGCAAAGAGGGCACTTGTCTTGGGGCTTGGTGATTCAAAGGACCTGAGGCTCCTGATTGCCATTGCTGCTACTGTGGCAGTAGTGGTGGCTGGAGCCCAGTCACTTTTAAATTGCTGCTGGAGCACTGTGTTGCATGCTCCAGGCAGTGCTAAGGGCTGGGGGAGGCAATGCAGAGTGCTCCAGGCAGCGCTCAGGCCTGGCTGCCCAGGCCTCACTCCTTCTGCCCGAGGCCCTGCCCTTTCCAGGGTCATGGAACCCCTCCCCACGTTGCCCAGAGGCACACAGAGGCTGTTGGTGTCCCTAGGGATGTATCATTCAATAAACTGCCCTATTCTGAAACATCTGGCATGGGTTACTGCCAGAAGAGAGGATGCTGGGCTGGATGGGGCATTGGTCTGACCCAGTATAGCCATTCTTTTGCCTGCAGCAGCCTGCAGTGGTAAAAGCCTGAATGAGTTTTGTATTGCACTCTGCAGGTGGAAAGGTTCCCTTACGTTCAAATGTCTCTCATGCAATTTTGAAATGTGGAGCCATTCAGGGAGAGCATTCTGCACCTAGACCACAGTGTTTTGCCCTGGCGACCAACTGTCAAAAAATGCTATCAATTGCAGCTGCCGTACAGAGGAAGATGGTATCCAAGTTAGCCTTAAATCTTAGGATTTGGCTTTGTCAGTAAGGACCAACATACTGAATTGACTCTGGGCCTGAATTAGCAGCCAATGTAAAGTTTAGACTTAGAGCATGAACATGATGTGTTTTCACCTACCTGCTCCATCTTTCTAGAGGGCAAACCACTGCATTTTGAATCAGTTACTTCATCTTCCAGGTAGTCTTCAAGCTGGAATGTACAGTGCTGTGACTGTATTTAAGAAAGCTATCACCATGTCTTATTCTGCATGGGTACATCTAAACAGCATGGCTAAAGCTAAAATAAGCCAAAATAAGCTATGCAACTTGAGCTACATCAATTGCATAGCAAAAGTCAAAATAGTTTATTTCAGCTTTTGGCACTGTCTACATAGCAGGAAGTCCAAGAAAAAGCACTTTTCCTCCGACTTTCCTTACTCTTCATAAAATGAGAGTTACAGGAGTCTGAGTAAGAAGTCCTCCAGCTTGACATTATTTTGACATTATGTCGAAATAACTGCTTGTAGTGTAGACACGCACTACGTTATTTTGGAATAACTGGCATTATTCTGAAATAACACAGTTGTGTAGACATAGCCCATTTGAGAAGAAAGGGAGCATTCTTTCAACCAGTCAAAGGTTAGAAAAAACATTTCTGGTCGCTGTTGCTATGGGAATGTGGGAACAGAGATGAGTCAAATGGGACTTCAAGATTAAAAGTCGCTTTGACAATCAGAGCAGTACAAATTGCAAAAAAGGCTGAAGCTCAAAACACTCCATGGTTGTCAGATCTCTCAAATGTGAGAGATTATTTTACTACTAAGTGTCATTAGAACATGGATGTATAAATTATAGGACAGCAGCAACATTTGCTTGGTACAAACAAAACCTAGTGTGTCTCTTTCAATGCGAGGGCATTAATTGCATTTCTGTCATATCAGATTAAAGGATACCTCAAACAGCAGGAGTAACAATGCATACTAAAAAAGAATAGCCACATTTAGTGGTGAAAGGGAAGAGAGTAGTTCAGAAATACCATATTTTACTAATTCTTGCCTGTAACTATCAAGGCATAGTACAGTCAATATTAGACTCTGTGGCTACATCGAGACTGCAAGCTTTTTTTGGAATAAGCTTTTCCAGAAGAAATCTTTCGGAAAAGCTTATTTAGAAAGAGAGCGTCTACACAGCAAAAGCACAACAAAAAAGCGATATGCTTTTTCAAAAGATAGTGTTCAAATTGATTCTATCTCACATTTAAGGCCACCCGGAACCAGTATAGGCAGGGCATTGGGTCAGCAGTTGCTTCCCGGTGCTGTTGCCTAAGGGATCCCCCCCAGACAGCTGTTTCTCTGCTTCTGCTGCATGCTTGCCTACCTCTCTGAGGGACAGCAAAGCTTTTGCAGTGCATGCTCTGATTGCCCAGCTTTTGGACACCACAGCATACTCCCTGCCATGGCGCCGGAGCTGCCTCTGGGCATGTGAGGGTCCCACACTAATGTGCTGCAGCTTCTGCAGCACTTTGTGCAGATTGTCTTTATGGTCCTGCAGGAACTTGACTCCGAACTCATCAGTGAGATCCTCTGCCTGGCTGTGGGAGCAAGGCCCTTGCAATTGCACCCCACAGTAGAGAGAGACGCTTCTGGAGTCTGGACACCTGTTCTGACTGGTGGGACCGGCTGGTTATGGAGCGGTGGGACGACCAGCAGTGGCTCCAAAATTTCCGCATGAGGAAGGCCACCTTTATGGAGATATGTGCCTGGCTCGCACCTGCCCTCCGTCGACAGGCCACCCAGATGTGACCCGCCATCCCCGTGGAGAAGCGGGTCGCCATCGCCATCTGGAAGCTCACTACCCCAGACAGCTTACCAGTCTGTGGGCAACCAGTTCGGTGTGGGAAAGTCCATTGCCAGGGCCCTCCTCATGGAGGTAAGGCACTTGGGCTGCAGTCCCTGCAGGGGGCGAGTTCTGGAAAGGGGAACCCTAGGGAAAAGGGGGTAGGGAGAAGCCCAGTCCCTGGAGGTTTCTGCCATCCCACCCTCACACAGCCCTGTGTGTGTGGGGGGGGGGCTTCATGGGAGTGGCTCCTGGGGTGTTTGAGGTGGCATGGGAGGGGGATGGACACCTCCCAAGGGCTCAGGCACTCCCGCTCATTCTCTGTTTTGTGTGTTTCTTTGTCTCCTTTTGCAGGTGGTGAGGGCCATCAACTCTGTCCTGCTGTGCAGAGTCATCCACCTAGGAGACCTGGACCCTATCATCACAGGATTTGCTTCCCTGGGCTTCCCCACTCTGGAGGGGCCATCGATGGACCTCACAATCCCATCTGCACACGACATCATCGAGCTGCTCAATACATCAACCGAAAGGGCTATTTCTCAGTAGTGCTGCAGGCCCTGGTTGACCACCGTGGACAGTACACAGACATTTTTGTCAGGTGGTCGGGCAGGGCACATAACGCCCCCGTATTTAGAAACTGCAGCCTCTACCAGAAGCTGGAGGCTGGCACTTTCTTTCCCCAGCATGACTTTTGTGTTGGGGATGTGCAGATGCCACTGTGCATCATGGGGGGATGTGGCCTACCCCCTCATGCCGTGGCTTATGAAGGGGTACACTGGCCACCTGGACCCCAGCGGGGACCAATTCAATGTCCACCTCAGCTGGGCCCAAATGCAGATGGAATGTGCCTTCAGGTGCCTAAAGGCACAATTCAGGTGCCTCCTGACCCTCCTGGATGTGGGGGAGAACAACATCCCGTAGGTGCTCTCGGCCTGTTGTGTTCTCCACAACACTGTGGAGAGGAAGGGGGAGGCCTTCCTATCAGGGTGGTAGGCAGAGGCCAGCTGGGAGGGAAGGGCCTTCGAGCAACCACACACCACTGCAATCTACCAGGCCCATCAGGTGGGGGTGCACACCCGGGAGGCCCCGAGGGAGAGTTTCTCTCAAGGACTCAAGTTACTCTCCCCAGGGTCTCCCCACTAGGGGCTTGTGCCTTGCCGCCCCTATGCCTTTCCCACAGCAACCCCTCCCTTCCCCCCTTCCCTGTACACTCAGTAAAGATACCAGTTTTGAGTTGAAAACCAAGAACTTCGTATTTTTTTCATAATAAAAGTAACTGGGGAGGAGGGAGGCTCAGAACCTGGATGGGGGAGGGAAAAAGGGGGCTCAGGGCTGGGAGTGGTGCGTGGTGTGGCTGGAAGTGTTGCCTCAGGTCCGGGGACCTTGGCAACCTCAGGGGTGGGTGGGGCATGGGACTACAGTGGGGTGACTAGGAGTGAGGGCTGGTGTGGGGTCAGGCATGGCAGGGGGGAGGAGGCATACACATGGCAGGGGGAGCAGGATGAGGTGGGGGCAGGAGCAGGGACAGGAGCCAGGTGTGCCATCATTTTGTGGATGGTGGCACACATGTTTTCACCCTGCTGTACAAGCTGTGCCCACATTTGGCTCTGTCACTGGGCATCATGCTGGACTTTCTGTGCCAGGGTTTGCTGCATGTCCCAGAGGTCGCCCACATGCTGTCTCATGAGGTCCTCCTGGACCCTCCTACGCTTGTGGCTCTCCCAGGGTTGGGCAGCTGCCTCAGCTGGTCGTGATCACCCCTCAGCAACGTCTGGTCCTGCTGCGGAGAATGAAGAGGGAGAGGCGGTCAGTCATCCATGCAGACACTGTCCCTGAGGCCATGCTCTCCTCTGTGAGCTGCAAGCAACAGTCCTTGGGACAGAGGATGGGGATGTCCCGGGAACAAGGCCATGTGTGGCCTGCACAGTGGCCCCTGCCTCAGAGGGGCCACAAGGTGCCCAGGGGACCACAGTTCCTGTCTCCCCCCATCCCACAGACAAGCAGGCAAGGGAAGTGTCCATCCACATTGGGATCCCATGGGCAGGAGAGGGGCCTGGACCAGCCTGGCCTTCCTTGGGGCCTGCACACACATCTGTGCCTGGCAGCACTGTCCGTGGGAGTGGGTAGTGCCTTGAGCATGCAGGCACTCCTCGGTTTGTGTGTGGCCATGTGTGTGCCCTTGTGCCCAGCCTGCTTCCAGCAGTGACTGGTGGTGGGAGGGCATAGGAGGGCATCCCCTCCCCCGGTGTCAGATGTGTGTGTGGCCTCCACAGAGCCTGTGAGCAGGAGCCCAGGGGTGCTCTGGGGCTGCCTCCTGTGGCTGCGTGATGCAGACTGGTGCTGCACATGCTTCCACGTGCACAGAGTGCAGCACGATGTCCAGGCCAAGCAGGCCAAGTGATGATTGCACCCCATCCCCTCTGTGACCACCTCCCCCGCCCTATGTGTGTGACAAACTGAGAGCACTCACCTGATGATCCCACTCCACCCTCAGAGGATGCCTGGGAGATATCCAGGGCCTGGGGTACCAGCTCCAGCTGAGGGTGATTGTGCTGGCTGTCACCTCCTCTTCCTCCTGCAGCTCGTCCTCATCCTCCTCCTTCTCGACAGGGAGCCCCAGGTGGACGACGATGGGCGTCTCTAGCCCTGAGTCCATCACCATGGGTGGGGAAGGGGCTGCACCACCCCCCAGGATTTGGTGGAGCTCCTGGTAGTAGGGGCAGGAGTGGAGTCCTGCCCCAGAGCAAGAGCTACACTCCTTGGCCCTGGCGTAGCCCTGGCGTAGCTCCTTGACCTTGCTCCTCCCTTATCCCAAGGTCCGGGGGTGGTGGCCTCTCATGGCCACAGCCTCAGCTATCCGGCCCTAGATATTGGTGTTGCGCCACCAAAGTGGAGATCCTGCAGGGTCTCCTCCTCACCTCACACTTCTAGGAGGTACGGGATCTCTGCCCTAGGCCACAACGACGCATGCCTTTTTGTGCCCCTGGCTGGGTCTTGGGAGCCCTGGTGGTGCTCCCTGTGAGGGCCAGGGTGGTTTTGGGGGGCTTATGGCTGGACCACGGGTCCAAATTAGTGTGGCAGGGATAGCCACATGGTCAGGTGCAGCTGTCAGGGCCAGCTTCCTGCCACAAGGCTTGTCCTGGGTGCCTGCAGCTTTAAGAGCTGGCAGGAGACAGGAACTATAGAGTTCTGATTAGTTTGAATGGAGTGGCCATCAGGGCACCTGTGTTATTTCCTGGAGACCTCTTTTTTCAAATGAACTCCCTCTTCCGCGTCCACACAAGCCTTTTTCCGAAAAAGCTTTTTCAGACAATGGCTTCTTCCTCGTAGAAAGAGGTTTACCTCTGTTGGAAAAACCCCTCTGTTCTTTCGACTTTTTGTTGAAAAAACGCAATTGCAGTGTGGACACAAGTATTGTTTTTCCAGAAAAATGGCCATTTCCACATCCCCCCCCCAGAAAAACGCTGCAGTGTAGACATACCCTGTGGCTGCAAGACCAGAAAGAAGCATGGGTTTTTCTGTACTGCAAAAATACAAAGGCTAATTGTAGGTCTTAAGGAGAAATCATCTCTTCAACACTTTGCAGGTGCTTGATTAAGTTGTTGCCAGATAACATGCACCATCTGTTTATGCAGCATAACCAATAGGAAAAGATCATTCCCATGTTTGGCAATTAGCCAGTCTAGGGCTTGAGAGGTGTGGGTTCTAGTCCTTTCTCTGCGATAGGTCCTATATAAGCTTGAGCAAATCACACAGGCCTCACCTGTTTATTGCTTTAGTCTTCACCACAAGGGTATACATTTTAGTGTTCACTAACTGGCCTGCTGACCAGGTCCTGAGTGGGCATGAATGTGGTTCCATTTCAAAGGGCATGTCTACACTGCAGCATTATTTTAACAAAGTGAGTGTCTACACAGCAAGCCCGTTATTTCAAAATAATTTCAAAATAACGGGCTTCTTATTCTGAAATCTGTAACCCTCATTTCATGCAGAATAACACCTGTTTCAAAATAGGGTGTGTGTAGAAAGCACAGCTGGGGTTATTTTGAAATACATCGCCACGAGGGATTCTCACAGGTGCCCTGGTGGCCATTCTGTCCACACTCATGAGAACTCTATAGTTGCCCTTCTCCTGCAGGCTTTAAAGGTGCAGTCTCAGGGGAAAGGGCTTGTGGCACAAAGAAATCTCTGCTAGCCCTGTGCCAGGCAACAGCACCCTGCTCTTCTTTCCCTGCTGCCATGAGCAACTCCCGTGCTCTCACCAAGCCCTCCAGCTCCCAGGTCCCTCTCAGGGGCAAAAGAGGAGGGCCCCTTCCTGGTCTGGTGTGGAGATCCTGGATCTCATTGAGGTCTGGGGAGAGGAGGCATCCAGGTGCAGAAATGCTGACATCTATGACTGACTGGCCGACAACCTGGGCCAGAAGGGACACAACTGCACCCAGGAGCAGGTGTAGATGAAGATGAAGGAACTGAAGCAGGCATACACCAAGGCCAGGGAGCACAGCTCCCACTCTGGGGATGCACCCCACTCCTGCCAGTATTACCACCAGCTCCACCATATCCTGGGTGGGGTGGGGGGTGTCAATCATTTCCCTCTCCTGTCATGAACTCTGGGTGGGAGATGCCTCTGTCAGCCTCCTGAAGGGTGTGGCTGTGGAGGAGAAGAGGAGGTAGTGTTGTAGGAGGAAGATGAGGAGGCTAGCACCGACACCATGCCCACCAACCAGAAGTTCATCCTGTCCCTGAAGCCATCCCCCCCTTCAAGGATGTCACCCAGGGGTCAGACAAGGCTGGGAAAGGCCCATCAGGTGAGTTCCATTACTTTCCCTAGACACATATGGTGGGAGTCAGCAGGAGGCTGTACACTCCTCGCCTGGCCTTCTTAGCCTGGGGAATTACACAGCAGCCTGTGCACATGAGTGCACATGGAGTGCGAGTCCAGAGCACACAGCCCCAGGAAGGCTGCCATACAGGAACCTTGTGCTCTTGCTCACAGGGTTCCTGCACTGACCTGCTTTACTCCCGACCCCATGGTGGGACACCTTCCCACCACTGAGGAGGGTGGGGTCATGGACACACACACACAGCAGTGCCGCACTCTTGGAGCGGCATCATGGCACACGGGCATGCCTGCACTCTTGGAGCAGCATCCACTCCCAGGCCAGTATGGCAAGGCAGAGGACACCGGTCCCATGCCAGGGGAGCCTGCCCAGAGGGGGAGGAAGTGGTTGGAACCCCAGTAGAACCCTGCCTGGCAAGCGGCATCTGCTGCTCACACACACCTCGCCAACACCCTCCTCCCCTCTCCTCTAGTGGGCAGGGATACAAGTTCTCTCCCTGAGGGATGCTGCCACTGCTGGACCCGGCATGTGCACAGCATGGAGGGAAGCCGAGCCATCCTGTTGCTCCCCTCCTGCCTTCTGGCTCTTGACCTGGCTGGCACCTTCCCATGCCTGCTTGTCCCTAGGGAGTAGGGGTAGCAAGGCTCCCCCAGGACATCCGTGCCCCTGTAGGAAAGTGCCCACTGTCTAGGCCTCAGATGGCCTTGCTCTAAGCACATGGCCTTTGTCTGACCTGAGACCTTTTGGTGTCAGCTCAGAGATGAGGGCTAGGCTTCATGCACAGTGTCTTCTGGGATGACTGCCCTTCTCTTTGGTCTTCACAGCTGGACTAGCTGTGAGTGAGGCATAAACCACATCTCCTGTGCCAGCTTCCTGACCCCGTGAGACTCGCAGGTGCTGCTAATCCCACAAGGATCTCGAGCAGGAACACATAGCTTGCCTCTATTCCCTTCGGTAGTTTCTGGAGCAACAGGATTGTAGGATGGACACAGACCTGGAGAAGCGCTGTGCTGACTGGGAGCTATGCTGCTCCACCTGGCAGGAGCTGTCCCAGAAGGCCTGGAGCATGTACACAGCCTACAGCACCACCGCCAACCACATGGTTGCTGCAATTGAGTGTTCCCCCACCTGCTCCTTCCCAAGTTCCCCCTGCTCCCACCCCTACTCCTGCTCCCACTCCCCCTCCTGCTTCTGTTCACACTCCTGCTCCTGCTCCTGCTCCTGCTCCTGCTCCCGTCCCTCTGGCTTCTCCCTCTATTCCCCCCCGTGGCCATCGAGAGCCCCGCACATGAGGCTATGGGACAGCCCGAGGCAGACGCCAGCCCCAACCCCAACCCCATCCATGAGCCCCACTTCTCCCTTATCCCCTTACCTTCCTCCTCCCCCTTTCCAGATTTTTCCCTAGTCCCTCCCCAAGTTATATTTACTCCAGTAAAAAAACCAGTTTATTCTTTCAAAACAAAAAGTGTAGTTTATAGTGTCTGCGGGGGAGAGAAGGGGGAGAGGAAGGTGGAAACAGAGGGCAGGGGAAGAGAAGGGTGTGAGAGGAAAGGCACAGAGGGGCAATGAAGAGGCCCTTTGTGGGAAGGCCCAAGGGAGGGTCTCACAGGTTTCCTTGTCTGAAACTCTCCTTCTAGGCCTCCCAGATGTGCACAGTCCCTTTATGGGGTTGCTGGATGGCAGCCATGCACAGCTGCTCAAAGGCCCTTCCGAACACTCAGCCTCTGCCCCCTACCCGGGCAGGAATGTTTTTGCACAGGTTGTTCAGGACACACAGGCTGACACCACCTGGGAGACGTTCTATTTGCCAAGGTCCTGGCGAGTGAGGAGACAGCGGAACTTCCCTTTCAGACAGCGAAAGGTGCCCTTCACAACAATGCAAGCCCTGATGAGCCTGCCATTGAAACATTCCTTGCTTTGGTCATGTACGGCTTCATCAGCCAGGGAAGCAAAGGGTAGGCTGTGCCCTCCATGATGCACATTGGCATGTCCACGTCCCTGACCCTGATGGGGTGGTTGGGGATAAAAGTGCCGGCATGCATTTCTGGAATAGGCTGGAGTTGTGGAAGAGGAGGGCATTGTGTGCTTTTCCCGACCACCCGAAGTTGATGTTGGTGACCTGGCCTCGGTGGTCTATGAGGGCGTGCGGGACCATGGAAAAGTATCCCTTCTGGTTGGGGGCCTGGATGGGGATGTGGATGCCATCAATGGCTCTTCCCCTACACCCCACAGTTGGGGAAGCCCATAATGGCAAAGCCAGGGATGATGGGGTCCACATTACTCAGGATGATGACCCTGTGCAGCAGGATGGTGTTGATGGCCATCACCACCTGTAGAAGGAGACAAACAGGGAATCACAGTATTGCCAGGGCCCTCAGGAGTTTCCTCAAGCCTAACCCCCCTTTCCACACACCAGGACCAACCCCAACTTACCCCATCCCCTGGAGTGGTTTTGTGAAGGCTGGACTGAAAAACCTTCCAGGGAGGGAGCTTCCATCCCCACCTGGGAACCCCATTCCAGCAGTTCACCATCCTCCTGGGACAATAGCACGAAAGTGCCATCCCTGCATGAGCACAGCCCCGATGGTCAATCTCCCCATGCTGAACTGGTTCCTGACAGATCAGTAGCTGTCCAGCATGGTGAGCTTCCAGAGGATGATGGCGACCTGCTTCTGGAGTGGGATGGCAGGTTGCATGTTGGTATCTCATTGCTGGAGGGCAGGGACGAGCCACTCGCACAGCTCTGGGAAGGTCTCCTTCTGCATGTGGAAATTCTGGAGCCACTGCTGGTTGTCTCACCACTCCATGACGATCTGGTCCCACCAATTGGAACCGGTGACCTGTCACCAGAAGCAGCGGTGCACGGTGCGCAGGGGAGGGTGGGAGGGGCTATGCTGCATAAGCAGCACATGGAGATAGGAGAGGAGGCACCCCTCAGGGAGCGGGGGGTCTTGTTCCTGCAGAGCCACGAGGGCAGCCTGTAGTAACTGCACCAGGAGGTGCGGCAGCAGGTCTAAGAGCCAGTGAGTGTTTTGCAACAGGTCTGGCTCCATAGCTAGAGTGCTGTGGTGTCCACAAGGGAAATCAGAGCACAGAGTGGGAAGAATTTGCTGGCCCTCAAGGAGGCAATGGAGAAGAGCCTGAGACGTAACTGTACGGTGCGGATCCCTTTAAACACAAGCCTTAGATACCCACAGGAAGCAGCTACAGGAAGAGACTGCTGTCCTGATGCCACGTCCAAAGTGTTTCCAGGAGGCTTTGAACGCAATTCAGGCTCCAATGAGTGTGGACGCTCTATTTCAAAATAGCTCAGTGCTATTTCGATGGGCCTTAGTAGTATGAACATGCTATTTCAAAATAAGCTATTTCTGAGTTTTTATTCTGCAATAGCTTATTTTGAAATAAGCTTGCAGTGTAGATATACCCAAACAGTGTTACATAAACATGCACTAGGGAACATCAGCAGGAGAGTCAAAATGGGCCAAGTAGGGTGTGCACATTGCTATGGACTGAAATGTAGCTCCCTCTGCAATGGACTAACACTCTGTGGACAAGCCCTTATCTTCTGAGGGCCAGATCCTCAAAGGGACTTAGGTATCTGAGTCCTAGTTTTAGGTGTCATTGCAAACCCACAAACCTCCTGGATGGCTGCTACCTAAGGCTCTATGTACTTAAACTCACTCAGTGACTACATTTTTGCTGTAAAAGTCCTCTGGCCACCTACATTTCTGTCCCTGAGCCTTCTCACTGTGGCCTCACTCTTGGTACCTGTCTCTCACCTGGGCATGAGCCACAACCCAGGAATATATAAGCAAAGGAATGCCTATCTTTGTCATGGGACCCAATCGAGATACTCTGAGAATGCCTCGCTCCATATAAAATGGCTAAGAGGGGGCCTTTCTTATGACCTTTGGCACCGTGGTTAGGGTACTCAGACTGGAAGACCCTGGTTCAATTTTCCCCCTCTGCTTAATGCAACTCAGATTTAAACAGGGGTTCCCCATTTCTCAGATGGGGACTTGTCGGACTATAGGTAAATAATCAATGTCAGCCCCTGAGGATAATAGGATGAGTAATAATAGCCTGCATGGATTTATCAAGAACAAATCATGCCAAAGCAACCTAATTCCTTTCTCTAAAAAGCTTATCGCCACAATCATAAGGGGAAACAGTTGATGTGTTTTATCTTTTTTAGACTTCCTCACATAGTTCCACACGTAGTCTCATAAACACCTAAGGAAATATGGTTTAGATGAAACTACTGTGAAAGTGGGTGCATAACTAAATGCAAAACTGTACTCAGAATGTGGCTATCAGTGGTCTGCTGTCAAACTAGGATATCATATCTAGTGGGGGCCCATAGGGGTCTGTCACTATTCAGTTTTTTAATTAATGACTTGGCTACCAACCTATATTTATAAATTTTGCAGAGCAAACCAAGCTGGGCTGGGGATGCAAGCACATTGAAGGGTAAGAGTATCATTCAGAGTGGCCTTAATAAATGGAGAACTGACCTGAAATCAGTGAGCTGAAATGCAATTAAGACAAGTCCATAGTATTATACTTAGGTGGGGGGAAATCAAATAAACAACTACAAAATGGGGAATAACTGGATAGGCAGTAATGCTGCAGAGTAGGTTCTAAAGGTTATATTGGATCACAAATTGACTATGAACCAACAATGTGATGCATTTACAAAAATGCTAATATTCTGGGGGTGTATTAACAGAGCATCATATAAAGACAAAGGAGGTAATTATCCTGCTCTGCTTGATGCTGGTGAGGCCTCAGCTGGAATATTGTGTCCAGTTCTGGGTGCCACACTTTGAGAAATATGTGGACAAATTGGAAAAAGTCCAGAGTTGAGTAACAAAAATTATTTAAAAAATAGAAATACAGGCTGAAACCCTCTTGACCAGGATTCTATGGTCTGGCAACATTCATAGTCTGGCACGGATGTTGCAGGACCAGAGTCATGGAGGAAGGCCAGCAGCAAGGACCCCTGTGGGCCAGCAGGGCAGCAGGCTGCCTGCAGCGAGCTGATGGCAGGGCCTCCCAGCGCCTGGCAGCAGGGCTGCCCAGCAGGGTTGGGAGCTGCAGTAGCTGTGGTGGTGGTGGCTCGGTGGGGTAGGGAGCTGTAGTGTGCAGTGGCGGCTGCCAAGCAGGACTGGGAGCAGTGGCTTGTGGCTGCCTGGTAGGTCCCAGAGCCAGCAGCAACTGCTGCCCAGCAGGAGGTGGGGAACTGGCTGGGAGGCCGGTGGACCAGGCAGGAGTCCAGAAATTACCTTCTCTGGTCCAGCAAAATCCCTCATCCAGGACTGGCCAGGTTCCAAGGGTGACAGACCAGGGAGGTCCAACCTGTACTTGACATGTGAGGAAAGGTTAACAATCTGGACATGTTTACTCATGAGAAAAGATGACTGATGGAGGGACCTAATAACAGTCTTCAACTGTTAGGGCTGTTATAAAGAATTATCAATTGTTTGTGTCCACTGACGGTACGACAAGAAGTACTCAGCTTGAACTGCAGAAAGGGAGATTTAGGTTAGATATCAAAAAAATCTTTCTAACAATAAAGATAGTAAAGTTCTGGAATTGGCTTCCAAAAATGGTTGTAGAATCCCTATCATTGAAGGTTTGTTAGAACAGGTTAGAAAACTTCCTGTCAGGAATGGTCAAGGACAATAACCTTTCTAGCTCTACATTTCTGTGGTTTGGTAGTGTGATGTGTCTCTCTCAAGCTCTCTTGCTGAAGCCATTCCATTTTAAATTAAACGATTAAATATTAATTAGGCAAAAGATAGAGTGAGAATGATTCTATACCTCAGTGGTTAGGACACTCATTTGCGAGATGGAAGCTCCTAGGTCATATTCTTCTTCCTCAGTTGACAAGAGGTGGGAATTGTACCAAAAAACTATCATGTCCTGGATGAGTGCCCTAACCACTGAGCTGAAGATTATATGGCAAGCTGTGCCCCTCCTTCCAGTCATCCTCAAAGGATGATTACCAGGTTAAGCCGCTTCTGCCTATCTTACCTGGGGTTCAGGATCACACTGGGGCTTAGACATGAGACAGAAACCCAGATGCTTGCCTGAGGCAGCAGCATACATGTTCAAGGGCAGAAATTTAGGTGCCTAGGCAACTTTTACAGCAAAATTTAGGTGCTGAGGGAATTTAGGCATGTACAAAGATAGGTGACAGCCTTTGAGACTTAGATGTCTAAATCCTCTTGTCGATCTGGCCTTCTTATAGCACAGTAATGGGGGCCATATACATTCCTAAGATAAACAAACACTCATATGGCTGTACACCGATCTCAAATGTATAAACACTGGTTGTGGCAGAAATCAGCAACCCCCATGCCCTAGGCATCTTTAGCTTGCCTAAGAATAACAAACTAAGTATTACAGAGTGTTGTAGCTGTGTTGTAGCTGTGTTGTTTCCCAGGTTATTACAGAGCCGAAGTGAGTGAGGTGATAAGTTTTATTGGACCATCCTCTGTTGCTGAGAGCTACACAGAGCTGGAAAGCTAGTCTCTCTCGCCAACAGAAGTTGACCCAGTAAAAGTTATTACCTCACCCATCTTATCTCTGCTTCAGAGGTTACATTTTCATTCATATTAAATGTTCTTGGAAAATCCTCCCCATATGTGAGAGGCACGGATGCATCTGTTTCAGGATCAGATACCGTATTATATGCCTTTTACCTTTTTCATATAATTACCATGGGCAATGAAAAGGAAATCATGTTTTCATGTTCCGAGTTCATCTCTGCTCATCTTCAGGGATGCCAGGCCAGTAATGCGACACATCATTTTGTTCTGTTCCCTTCTCTTTTGTCCCTTTTAATACTGAAGCACTGTGGAGCACTAGTAGACGGGTACATTACTAGATCTGCCTGATCTTTCCCAATAGCAGTTCTAATTCCAAGTACTGGGAGAAGGTAAATCGGGGAGAGGTCTGGCATCATAAACCCCTCTAACCATCTGGAAAATCTACATGAAAGTTAATATCAATTCAGAATTCTGTAACACTTCTGCAGAGCACACGGGGCTGGAGACCACCTCTGTTCCCTTCCAGGCCATGGACAGAGCAATCCCTGGTAGCATAATGCCAGTGCCAGGAAACTGGAGAGGGGCCAGAGAGCTCTCAAACTGCTGAGGGGGTCCAGTGGGTTCCCCAAGAGCCATGTGGTTTGGGGCCCACATCCTGGATTCTTCTTGCCAGTCTGTGAAGACTGAAGACTTAAGAAACAAATCCAAATAGGATATTTTAAGGAGTTTTCATTTATCTTGAGTCCCCACAGGAGGGATATTTCAATCCAGAATTACCACCTTGCTCTTTAAGAATCCTCATTCTCCCACTCCCGAGAGGTGCTTAGTGCTTCCCTCAGGGCCCTCAAGGCATTATTATTGCAACTATTGTGTGACTTTAATATACACATAATAAACAGAAATCTGCTGGGCTACATCTCAGGACCAGTTGGCACAAGTCAGGCAGGTGCCTAAAGTTCACCTGTGCATCATGTCTTCTTTGCAGAGCCAGATCCCCATGGTGATTTAGAGCAGCCACTACAAGCCACTCTAACTGCCCTAAGGGCTTGAAACTGTAGCCAGGAATAGATTCAGAGTAGAAGGATCCCGATATAACTCATTTTCTCTGGTCACACCCCCTATTTTTATACTGCTGGAGGGTTGCTTTTTCCATAATGTAATCCTCCCAGGGTCAGCTCATGCTGTAAGCCAGCATTCACAAGTGGTATGAAGAGAAGTAGATACACTGTACCAGAGGCTCTGGCCCCATATATTTTCATTAATTAACTTTCATCTTATTCTAGCTATAGCATTCAGCTTTGCCAATACTTACCGCAAGGTATGCTTAGAATAGGAAGTAAGTGGGGTAATTTTGCATGTCTGGGGGCAAATGCTGCCTTTTTAATTCACAACTACAGTAGTGCAGTATGAATCCTTTAAACTTTAACCATTAGCAAAACAACATTTTTTTTTCTCTCTTGAATGTTTTGTGTTAGACTCTCCATGTCTGGTAGTTGAGAGGATTATTCTGAGTCACTCTTTCATCTGTCTGTCGTTGAAGAGATATTATCACATAAGGGCTCCAAATCTCCCTGGCTTGTGGATTTCTTTTCCCTTACGTATTCCGCTCTCTTGATTTACTTACATTTGATTCTTTGTCTTTTTCTGTTTCTTATGTTTAGATCATATGGTAATTAGAGGAAGCTATAATTTGTTCTTCATACTGTCCTGCATACTATTCATTATACTCATCAAAGATCTTGGTCCTGGAATTTACTTCTGCTCCTATATTTGACCAAATGATTGCTAAATCTGTCCTGTTAATGATTTTTGTCTTTCTGCAAAACAAGTGCCATATCTTGCTCCAAATGAAGACAATAGAATTGTTGTTCTAACATAGTTAGACCAGGAATTAAACATTTAAAAGCTTCCATAATTTTCCTTATTGCCAATCTAGCAGAACACTTGAGCAGATGTGGAACTATAAGCAAATGAATTGAAGTGAATGAGACCAGTCATGCTTAAATGCTTTGCTGCTCTGGGGGGCTAAGCAGAAGATTCCATTTTTTACCTCCCTTTTAACCATTTCTTTATTTTCCAACCATTTTTAGTGAAATCCTTGGTAAAGTCTAAGAATACTGTGACTATAGAGAACTTTTACATACCAACAAACCTTATGTTTTGTTTGTGAAAATCAGTATCTAGGCAATATTTATCAGCAACAACAGAAAACCACGAGTTATTTCCCACCTGAGTTACTCTACAACAGCTGAATGAACTTTCTTGAAAACTTTGAAAGATTTCACAGTGTCTAAAACCAATTAGATGTTCACTGTACTTTTGGTTTGAGTTGGAATGGCTATCATTCTCTCTGCAGCCTCTTTGAAGCTGTGCATCTCAGCTCCATTTGAGACATGCATATTTTCAAACAAGTTTCTCCCTTCCCATGAGTAATAAATACAGCATTTTAGACCCAGAAAATAAAATACAAGTTCCTATAGCTGTTGGGTGCTACAGGGTCCTAGATTCCATGTGGTTCCAGGATTACAGAAAAGTAAAGTAAAACTGAAAAATAACGGGGGAAATAGGATTTTTTCTCCATTTTCTGTGCTGATTCATCAGCAAATTGAGTTAAAGAGAGCTGGTTTTACCATCTTTGGACAGTTATGGTGTGTCTACATTGCACTGTAACTCGAAATAAGATATGCAATTTGGCTACACAGAGCCAAATGTCAAAATAAAGCGCTACTGTGAAATGTCCCTTACTCCTCGTAGAATGAGGTTTACAGGGATGGTCGAATAGCGAGCCTGAAATAACGCACTTGCTGTGAAGACACAGGATCGCTATTGCGGGATACTCCGGTATCTCGAAGTAGCATTGCAGTGTAGATGTACCCTTAAAGAGTGCTCTTAACTAGTACCACATTTAGTTTGTGCTCTGTTAGCCCTAGTTTTATAATGTTGTTCCAATACCTTACTTCTATCTACACATTTTCCAAAGGGCTGCTAATGTGGGACAGGATGTTCTCAGGCACTTGCTTTATCCAGTGACAAAATTCCCATGGACTTCTTTAGTAACTGAATAAGGCCAACACTGAGTGCTTTTGAAAATGTCACCAGTATTTTCTAGGAGCAATGCAAATAAAGGAAAAGCAGTTTGGCTGAAGTTACCATGCTTTCCCACTCAGCACTAATATGATGCTTTCATGTGTGGGAGGGTTCTTGATTAAAATTGTAGAATCATGATTAGAAAAATTAAAAAGATTACTGGATCATTCTGCAGCAGCTGTTAAAGACAGGCTTGTACACATAGAGTCAGGTCTTGAGTGAGAAGACCTGAGCTCATTCTGATTTCTGGTTGCACAACTGAAGATCTGAGAGGGTACGTCTATACTACAGGATTTTGTCAACAGATACTGTCGACAAAGCTTCTTTCGACAAAGAGCATCTGGACTACATCCAGTTCTGTTGACAAAGCAAGCCGCTTTGTCAACATGAGAGTGTAGATGCAAAGGACAGTGTAGATGCAATAACGCCTTCTGTTGACAGAACTCTGTTGACAAAAGGCGTTATTCCTCGTAGAATGAGGTTTACTGCCATCGACAAAACTGCTGAGTTCTGTCGCCGTAATGGTGACAGAACTCGGCGGTAGTGTAGACACAGGTATAGTTTTGTCAACAAAAGTCCACTTTTGTCAACAAAACCCTGTAGTCTAGACACACCCAGATAGCCCAACATACAAGTATTTAATCATGTCCGGTGGTATATCTTGGAAAACCATGTGACTATCACAGCCATTTGCATGTAAAATGCATTTCAGAAGTCTAGCCTGAAAGCAAGAGACATAGTTTACTGTAGTTACCTCTGCATCTGTAAGGAAGGGATGCAGTCTCCTGAACAGATAGAAAGAGGCATTTCTGGCTACTGCTACTACTTGCGTATCTCAGGGTATCTAGAAGTCTAGCCTACAATTTTTAGTTGACAAATGTTCTCTTTGGTGAATAACAAAACAGATATTTTGAAAAATACCAAGTTTTATGAACACTCCCCTGAAAAAAATACTATTTCAAAATGACAAAAAAGAAGCAATGGGCTTAAATTGCAGCTAGAGAGTTTTAGGCTGGCCATTAGGAAAAACTTCCTAAATGTCAGGGTAGTTATGCATGGGAATAAATTGCCTAGGTAGGCTATGAAATCTCCATCACTTAAAAGCAGGTTAGACAAGCACCTTTCAGGGATGGTATAAATTAGGAGTGGCCAAATACTGGCCTGCGGGCCAGATCTGGTTCACTAGGTTTAGCTCCTGGTGGGTCACAGCCACTGTATTTTACCTGTGCCTCTGGGGTGATTGTAATTCCTTTTGGCTGCAGATCCCCATTTCCAGCCAATGGGAGCTATAGAAAGTTTTATCCTGGCCTGCACCACTTCCTACAGCTCCCATTAGCTGGGAATAGCAATCCATAGCCAACGGGAGCAGCAATCGCCCTTATCTGAAGAGGTGCAGGTAAATATAGCACTGGCGACCCACTAGAGGCTACCTCTGGCCTACCATTGCCGTCTTATTGCCCACCCTGATCTAGATGATGTTTGGTCCTGCCATGAGTGCAGGGGACTGGACTTGATGACCTCTTGAAGTCCCTTCCAAACCTACGATTCTATAAAAAACATTAAAACTTGCATTTTGGAAAATTTAAAAAAAAGTTTTAATTTTTACATGATCTTCTGACCTCTCAGAAGCAATAGTGCATAATATGACAATGTAATAGCTATAATAGTCTTTATTTTATGTTATTTTTAAAATGCAGTTGCTGCTTAGTGCTAATTGCAATAACGCATTTTGTGTTCTTTATCAAAGTGCCTGCTTGCATTGTAGTGAATCAGTTTGACACTATTGACATAATTATATTCATTTTTTTTCTTCATTTCTTATTTCATTGTGGAATATCATTCTGATTTTCAGTGAAGAGAAAGACTAAGGCTATATCTACACTGCTGAGCTTTTCCGGGATATCAGAGGTATCCCAGAAAAGCTCTGCTGTGTCCAAGGAACACGTCTGCTTTTTCGGAACAGTTTCCAAAAAAAGCGGACGCGTTCTTTCGGTATCCCTGTATTCCTCATTGTATGAGGAATAAGGGATGTTCCGAAAGAGGAGGTTCTTCCAAAATTTGGCCCTGTGTAGATGGGCCAAATTTTGGAAAAGTCTCTTCTGAAGAAAAAGCAGAAAAAGGTATGCAAATTGAGGTTCGCAACTTACATATCTTTTTTCTGATTTAACTCTGCAGTCTAGACATAGCCAAACACTGTTTCTTATTTTTCCAGAATTATTTGTCTCACTCTTTTTGATGTCCACAGTTTTTAAAAGCTACATTATGACATGATGGGATGTGGGAAACACTGAAAGAAGCCATTCAGTTATGTCAGGCTATCTGTTTGCAAAGTAATGAAAGAGAAAATGGAAAAGTGTAACTTCTCAACTGGAGAATATCCTTGAAAATTGGAGCACCATGTTTTTAGAAAATCTGTAACAAATCAGAATAAATAAAAGAGTATCTCTGTGTGTTTTGCTTTTTATCTAAAGTCTCACTCACACAAGAAATCATTATCCCTGAGGTAAAACAACCATTGTTGCATTATAACCTAGATTGCTACAAAGTAAATGTTGTTTTTTTTCAGACTGTTACATCATACATCAGTTAATTCCGTCCCTTCTCCCTCAATGTTCCCTCTAATCTTTTCCATTTATGTGTGGATTTTTTCCATCCATGTGCTGAATAATTATTTTATGTGTACCCAGGCATGCCTGAAAGGGAACCATAAGTAGAGACAAAAAACATAGCAGTGCATTCTGCTAATCATCTGAGCAGTTTTTAAAATCTCTCCTGAGTGGCCACCCAAGTGTGCAGCTTACAGGGAACACTGCTCCAAATGATGATTTTGAAGAGGATATAAAGTTTATCAGTGAACCAGAGAGAGTTCCATTCTCTACTACAGTGGAGGAAATAGATAATTATCGATAAATTAGGCTAGATGTATCTGAAATGAATTCCATTATTCCAGTCTGTATTACATATTTACATTACTATAAATACCAGGAATGATAAACAAAAGCCTTTCAAACGTTACAAATGCACAGTGCAAAATACGAGTTTTACCAAACCCCTAACAAGAAAGGGGTTTGGTAAACAAGAACCATTAAACAAGAAACTCTGGCTAGTGCCAGGACCCTTTAAGGGATAGTGTCCATTTTGGAAGAGAGACACTAATAATTTTGAGAGCATGGTGAACATTAAAAATATGGACCAACCATGTTCTTCACTTGTCTTTTCCCCTTAAACTATAGCATTTAAGAATCATTTTAGAGACACAGGTAAAAAATGCTCAGGCCCCATGATCTGGGCATTGACACACATCTGCCCAGAGATCTCCCTCTTTCAAAGTGAAACACAGGAATTTCCTGCCTTAGTGGATTCATTCCCCAGTTAATTGTTCTAAAGAAGTGTCCCTTTACCATAGCTCCATAGAGATGAGTTCAGTGGCAGGGAGCAGAACAAGGATGAAGCTGGGTCAGAAAGGGTGGAACTTTGCAGGTGATCACCTTACAGATGACCATGTGGAAATCTGAGCAGGAGGTAGTTTACCTGGGAATTGTATTACCTTACTCTGGATCCCCTATGAAGAAAAAGCTGCAGGGTGGTCTCAGCCAACAATATTTTATTTGATACGATTAGGGCCCCCGCAGAAGCTCTGTTGCCAGAGAGGACATGACAGTTGTGAAACACTAATCATCCCTCCATAATAATCAAATTCATAAAATTGGAAGGAACCTGAAGAGGCCATCAAGTCCAGTCCCCATCACTCATAGCAGGACCAAGCACTGTCTATATCATCCCTGACAAGTGTCTGTCTAACCTGCTCTTAAATATCTCCAGAGATGGAGATTCCACAACCTCCCTAGGCAATGCTGCATGGAAAGGGGTTCCCTGGCCTGTGGAGCCACGAGAGCTACAGGATCCAGGACACTCCCAACCTATCCTTCTAGAGACAGTAGCTGACATTTTACCACTGGAGCAGGTACTCTAGTAGCTAAGTCTGGTAGGGTTTCCCATCACCATGGTATCAGAGCACAATGAACCAATTCTATTGTGAAAGTCTCTTGGTGTGGACTCCCAGGTGTATCCGTCTTTTTCAAAGCCTGATGTTCACTGCATGAAAAAACAATTTCAAGACTTAAAAAAAAAAAATGTGGGGAGGTAAATGTGCTGTGCCTTCTTTTCTTAATTTCCTTTGAAATAGATGTATTAATATTAATTTTTTTGCCATCCTCAGTTCTTATTGATTTATGAACCAATTTGCCCTGTAGCGACTGCTGCTTTTAAGATGTGCAGATTGGCTGCCTTTGATAAATCTGGCACACTATCACAGAGACAGTAATTTTTCATTCTAACTAGTCACGTATTGCTTGCTTGCTTTATTTCTTCTGGTTAAAACTAAATCATTCTGAACCAAATATTATACAATGATGGTCCCAAGGTCCCTTATTTGACACACATTACAGGTGGCAATCTTCTATATTTAGGTAGTTATACCACAATAAATAGGTCAATAAATATTCTGAGAGAATCATTGGGAGCTGCTTGTCATTTATGTACTTGTCACAATGGGTCAATCTCATTCATGTTATTATTAGAAGTGGAAGACACGTGTCTTTCTTATCTGAATTTGCTAAGGTACAGTGCCCATAAGAATGGCCATACTGGCTCAGACCAAAGGTCCAGCTAACTCAGTATCCCTGTCTTCCAATAGTTGCCAATGCCAGGTGCTCGAGAGAGAATGAACAGAACAGGTAATCATTCAACAAGCCATCCCCTGTTGCCCATTCCCAGCTACTGGGAAACAAAGGCTAGGGACACCACCCCTGCCAATCCTGGGTAATATCTAACTCTTTTTTGAACTCTGTTAAAGTCTTGGCCTTCACAACATCCTCTGGCAGGTTGTTCCACAGGTTGACTATGTGTGGGGTGAAGAAATACTGTCCTTTGTTGGTTTTAAACCCGTTGCTTATTAATTTCATTTTGTGACCCCCTAGTTCTTGTGTTATGGGAGGGAGTGAATAACTTTTCCTAATTTGTTTTCTCCACACCAGTCATGATTTTATAGACTTCTATCATATCCCCCCTTACTCGTCTCTATCATATCCCCCCCTTACACTTTTCTAAACTGAAAAGTCCCAGTTTTATTAATCTCTCCTCAAATGGCAGCTGTTCCATAACCCTAATAATTTTTGTTGACCTTTTCTGAATTTTTTTCAAGTCCAATATCTCTTTTCTGAGATGAGACAACCATATCTGCACACAGTGTTCAAGATGCGGGTATACAATGGATTTATATAGAAGCAATATGATATTTTCTGTCTTATTATGTTTCCCTTTCTTAATGATTCCCAACATTGTTTGCTTTTTTGACTGCTGCTGCACATTCTCATGTTTTCAGTGAAGTACCCACAAGAATTCTGTAAGTTCAGAGAGTGGGACATGGGCGGTCACGCCTATTGATTAAACCAGGAGTCAGCCCAGGATCAGAATCATCATCAGAGGCTAGATGCCAGAGGCAAGAGTCCAAGTCACGAATCAGAACAGAGAGTGAAAGCCAGTTTACCTGGAGTGAAATGAGGCTGGGATACGGTTGGGGCGCAGGCAGGAGATGGATTGGAACAAGGCTGGGAACAAGCACACCCAGGAGTTAATACAGCAGTGGATAAATGCTTTGAACAGCCACCAAATTGCTGTTATGGAGGGGGTTAAAAACTGATCTCCTGACTCTTTCCCCCAGTCAGGTGGTGTAGCCAAACAGACAGCCAATTAAAGGCCAGCTGCATGCATTAGGTTGCTTGGAAACTTGTTCTGCTGAGTGCTGACAAGAACTGGAAAAATGAAGAAAACAATTTTGTTGTAATTTTTAGAGTGCATTTGATCTTAGAATTTAGAAACTGTTCCATGTTCCCATTAAGTGCATTGTACCTTATATGAGGGGAAATGATAGCTTAAAATGATGCAGTGTCACATCAATTCATTCTTGCATGATCATTTGCCCATGGGCTATAATAAAAGTGATAATTTGTTACATCATTTGCCACTGATTGGTCACTGCTCAGTTGACCTAGGAGCTGAAGCCAAGATCCCCAGAAAGATTTAAGTGCCTAAATTCTCAACTTAGGGTCCACTTAGTTTTCACCTAAAATATTAGGCCCCTAAATTCATTCAGCACCTAATTTTTTCCTGTAACCATCCCTTTGCTGCCTAAATTTCTTCTCTGGGCATGTACATGACTGCCTTAGGCCATGTCTACCCTAGGAGATTATTTCTAATTTACTAAATTCAACTTCTGGGAACCAGATTTTATAAATTTAAAGTTCTGTGTCATCACTGCTGGGAAGAATCCAGTGTAGTCCAAGGCAGGCTCCATTAATGTGGATGTACTACCTCAGACTCAGAGCCCCAGGAAGTACTCTGGGGAGCTGTGGGAGACCTCTTGTAGGCCAATTAGTTCAAATTAGCAGCACCACCGCCTCCACACTAACATTATTTTGGACTTACAAGTTGGGAATAGCATTATTCCTCATGAAAAGCAGGACTACAGAGTTCAAATTCCATGGCCTTTTATTCCTGAATAATGGGCTTAGTAGCGTGGATGCATTGCTTACAAATTCGACCTTGGGGGAGGGGGTGTTATTTTGGACTAAAGTCCGAATGTAGACCAGGCCTCAGTAAGGTGTCAGGATGCCTAAGCCCCATCTTGATCCTCAAACTAGGTTAAAAGGGTGGAGGGGGGAGAGAGAGAGAGATGGAAGTGTGTTTTTTTCATTTTAAAAAGTACTATAGGAGGGTAGGCTATTTCAGACACCCTCTTTTATACAAAATATGTGCATGAAGCAGCTAATGATTCAGACAGAGTGATAATGTGAGACCATTACAGAATGCCAAATTGGAGGAAATGGTTAACAATCAAAGGGAGGAAGTTATTTTGTAGGATAATTTTGGTGGATTAGATAAAAAAGGCTCAACAGTAGAATATGTAAATGTAAAGTCAAGTGAAGTAGAAATAATGGCCAGGCTAATAGTTTAAATGGCATACAAGTACTTGTCATGGTAGAAGATAAGGATCTGAGGGTTTGGTCAGAAGATATAAATCAGCACAGCTCCCTAAGCTTTTATGGCGTTACACCAATTCTGAGAAGAGGTACCACAGAGTCTATGCCCATGCCATGAGCCTACAAGTAGTGTTTCTTCTATGCAATCTCCAAGAGATTTTCTCAGTCACAGCTTCATTGATGGTGATGGGGGAGGGAGGGGAGAAAGCAGCAGCCCTTTCCCTGGTGCTGCTAGCTGCGGTTTGGCACTGCCCCCCTCAGGAGCTGCAAATGCCAGAGGAGTTGGCAGTCAGGTAAGTTCCCCACCTTCCCAATGGTGGTGGCATGGGTGATGGTTGTTGGATCCCCCTTCAGGGAAGCTAGCCCCAAAGCCCCATCCTTTCCACATGAAGCCCTTCCCTCCATGGCAGGAGCCCTGAGCCTTCAATCCCTCCCCTCCCAGGGCCAGAGATGCTCCAGCTTGGCTGGACCTCTGAACCACACACCATTCCCCACCACTAGAGGAGCCCTGGACCAGCCTCATTCCAGGCTGGCCCTAGCTGTCTGACTGACCCAGCCCCTGGTTGGCTGGCCTGAGCAGCCCCAGCCAGACTGAGCAGCTCCTGTTGCATTGGATGACCGACCACTGCCCCAGGCTGCTCCATGCAGCCCCAGCCCAGCAGCTCTGCCTTCCCTGGCCTATACCTGCCATCCATGGGTGGTGGGGCTTGGACTTCCAGCTTCAGCCCTGGTGACAAGCTGCAGGCTCTGTTCCCTGTCTGCAGCAGGGCTTTGGCCTCTGACCCTGGACTCACCATCCCTCCACTGCTATTGGCCCCCACTGTATCCTCCAGCTTCGATCCCCAACTGCATGGCATTGGGCCCCCACCAGCTTGCCCTGCCCTCTCTGCACTCCCATTCCCTGCACCATTGTCCCTGTTCCCTATTGTCTCCCCATCCAGGGCTTAGGTTGTCCCCCATCTCCCAGCTTGCCCGTGCTGAGTAAGTCTGCTGTGATACATACTATTTGTATGTTTGTTTGTGAATATCAATTTTCTCTGCATCCCAGCTCGCTGGCAAGTGTGATGCTGGGCAAAGTGATAATAGCAAATATCACTTTTCACAGAAGCAGACTTAGGGTGCGTCTAGACTACATGGCTCTGTCGACGGAGCCATGTAAAGTAGTTTACTCGACATAGTCAATGAAGCGGGGATTTAAACAATCCCCGCTTCATTAAAATAAAAATGGCCGCCACGCTGTGCCGACAATCAGCTGATCCGGCACAGCGTGGCAGTCTAGATGCAGTGTGGTTGACAAGGGAAGCCTTTGTCGACCTCTCTGGTATGCCTCGTGAAACAAGGTTTACCGGAGCGGTTGACAAAGGCTTCCCTTGTCGACCGCGCCGCGTCTAGACTGCTGTGCTGTGCCAGATCAGCTGATTGTCAGCACAGCGTGGTGGCCACTTTTATTTTAATGAAGAGGGAATTGTTTAAATCCCCGCTTCATTGACTATGTCGAGTAAACTACTTTACATGGCTCTGTCGACGGAGCTGTGTAGTCTAGACGCACCCTTAATGTCTAGCAACTCAAAACAAAACAAAAAAGCAAATCAAACAACAAATAAAGACAAGACCATTACAAAGCACCTTATTTGTGTGTATTCTGTTTAGGTCCAGTAAAGAATAGAGACAAATGTACATTATATTTATTACTGAGTCTGAAAAAAAAAGACAAACAACCCCCATGGAAACCAAAAACCCTACATAAATAAATTACTATTATTTGGATATATTTATGAGCATGTTTATTTGTTTGTCCTAAAGTTAAATAAGTATTTTAGGGGAAAAAAATGTCAGAGTGGCCACCAGCAAGAGTTTGTGATCACACTCTGAGGCCACCAAAAAAAATGTGAAAAGCACTAGACTCGAGGCCTAAGAAAGAGACTGTGTTTTCAACATACATAGACCCAGGGGAGCTTAAAAACAGCCAAACATAACACCCTGCTGAGTGTCCCACACAGGGAGCTCAACTGTGGCTCTGATAGCATCCCAGGGCAGGATTTGGCCCTTTATATATTTTTCCAGGTTAATAATTAAATATTTTTTCAAACAAAATTGTATGAGCAATATATTCCATCTACCAGGCTGTATAACAAACATTTGATCACTATCTGTCAATTTGTCCCAAAGACAGATCCTATGCTGTAAGATTCTGGAGGTGTCAGGCTGATTTTAAAAGAAAGAAATTAAATTAATTAGAATCCCCAAACCTATTTTCAGTGAAACATGTCCAAACAGCAAACATAACACATGCATTATAATGCTACTCTGTGGCATAATTTACAGCATTTATCTTTAAAGATGAAAATGTACACACATCCTTATTTAATCACAAGACAAATGAGTCATCCAGCTTCAAAATTAGTCATGACTGAAAGATTTGTTTTCAAATAATTACATTCATGATAAAAATAATGATATTACCATAATATGTCTGCTCTGTAAAGGGCATTAACTCACATAATTTACAGAGTGAAAAAAAATCAGTGGTGCAAAGATGTCTCTTCTCTAATGCTTTTCAGAAGCTCAATTTCTTTTGAATAACTTGCTGGTAAACAACATAGATAAAGGAGGGCTGTGAAAACAACTGACTTAAAGGGAAAATCCTTCCATTTGATCCTACATGAGCTATCTGGGCTTGTTTATTTTTTACCATTTCCTTTTATTGCATGGTTATCACAAACCATGTCAATCTCTGAAAACTGCTGAAGAGATAATTTCCATGAAAATACTCTATCTGTTCACAATTATCAACATACACTTGTACAGTTCAGGCAATCCATTAATGCACCATACAAGAATAAATTTAAAATTACTTAAAACACATCTTTGTGTGTTTGCTAATATCCCAGACTACAAACAAAAGTAGCTACCATTTTTTTCAGGAACTATATTGTGTGAAATAATTCTTTTGTCTTATTTCAGGCTCTTCAGACTGGTGGAATATTACAGTTAATCCGCTAATGTTAAATAGCAAGTGACAGTTTTATTCATATAATAGAATCCAAAAATGAATAAAAGGTGGGACTTGGAAAAGAACATTTTGTTTCCTTTACTGTCTGGAGTGGAGCAGCATATATCACACTGAAGAGCCGCACATATTGGGTCATGTCCTTATTTTAGATTCACCAAGTAGTCTATGGGAATTCACCGTCATGTATCTTGAAAACTTGATGCTAAAAATCCACTACAAAACTTTGCAATGTGGGAAGAGCATCCTGCTACGCTCCTGACTTTTAGCAGACTCAGAGAAAACCATTTTTAACAGCCACCTGAAATGGGCAATAGTCAACTGATTCTCAAAAAACCTCAATGCTCAACACCTCCCCCCAAAAAACAATTACCCCCCCCCCTCACATTTCTACATGCCAATAACCCCATTGACTCTTTTGTGTCTTTCCCTTCTAAGGTAAAAATCATAGAGAAGGCATCAAAGGCTTCCTTTAGGTATCATACAGAATGGAATTAGAAAGCATATGGGAGAAACTAAAGCTATAGAAAACAAAGGTACTTCTCAGTGGCAGAGGAAAGTAATTTAAAGAGCTGCTAGGACATAAAGGGTACATCTACACAGCAACATTATTTCGAAATAACAGTCTGTGTCTACACAGCAGGCTGATATTTTGAAATAATGTCAAAATACTGTCAAGCTAGAGAACTTCTTACTCCAACTCCTGTAACCCTCATTGTATGAGAAGTAAGGGAAGTCAGAGGAAGAGTGCTCTATTTCTAAATAAGTGCTGTATAGATGTTCCCAGATAAGCTATTATGAAATAAGCTATACAATTGATGTAGCTCAATTTGCATAGCTTATTTTGAGTTAAGCCCTGCTGTGTAGATGCACCCTAGGGTCAGTCTACACTGCACCATAGGTCAAAATAAGATACACAATTTGAGCTACGCAAATTTTATTTCAATCTTATTTCAAAATAGCTTATTTTGAAATTTGGTGCTGTCCTACTCATCACTTATTTAGAAATAAATTGCTATTCTGAACTGTCCCATACTCCTCATGGAATGAGGTTTACCCAGACATTGGAATAGCAAGTCCATTATATTTTGAAATAATGGGCGCACTTAAAAGACACAGAATAGCTATTTCAGGATACCTCTAGTACAGTGCTGTAACTAGTTAATTTTGCGCCTGAGGCAAAAATTAAAATTGCACTCCCTCATGTTTATATATTCATAATAGTTATTTCATAGAAAAAGGGAAAATACATAAATAACCATAATTAATTTTAGTTTACTAAAACTTCTTTCACAAGAAGCCACAGTCACTGGCAAGCAAAGAAATATTCGCAGGGCGAGTTCCAAATTTGGATAAGATTCGGCCACATTATATTCATGAATTAACTGTAGAAGGTCCAAACTAGTCGCAGATGAAATGTTTGGCAACAGTGCTAACGCCTGATGTTTAAAACTCTGAATCTCTGATGAAATTTCCGAGGCATTCAAATCGCTGTCATATTTAAAACTTAAATCTACTGCTGCTTTTTGAAGATTAGCAGTATCCATTTTAACAAAAGAATCACCCGAAAAAAATCCTGCTTCAATGCTTAAACTTAAATGCAATAGCCTTTAAATGGCTCACACTCCCAGTTAAAATAGTTATCTTGAAAACTGGAAACATATGTTTAAAGGATCGCCACATTGACTTTACCATGGACCTCATAAAGGAAACACCTTTTAAAAATTGTACAATGACGCCCCGAAGGAGCGGTCGACATTGAGCATCCTCTGCACAGACAGGGGCGCTGACATGGCGTGAGGCATGAGCCAAGATAGCTTAGTACAGCGGTCTCCAACCATTTTACACCCAAGATCACTTTTTAAATGTCAGGACAAAACAAGATCTACCCCATCCATTCCCCAAGACCCCACCCCGCCCTTGAGGCCCCGCCCTCTCTGTTGCCCTCCTTCCCATCACTTGCTATCCCCAGCCCTTATACATTCTCACTGGGTTGAGACAGGAGGTGTGGGCTCTGGGGTGGGAATGAGGGATCTGGCTGTGGGAAGGGGTGAGAGGTACAAGCTCTGGGAGGGAATTTGGATGCAGGAGGAGGTGGAGAAGGGGATGCTGGCTCGGGGAGGGGGCTCTTGGCTGGGGAGTGCTGGGCTCAGGTGGAGGGTTGGAGTGCTGAGCAAGCCACAGGCTTGTGGATGTGAGGGTGCAGGAGTTTGGATTGGGTATGTGAGGGGCTCAGGAAAGGGAGGTTGGGAGAATGATGGGCTCAGGACACAGATTTGTGGTGTGTGGATGGTGCAGGAGGGTTGTGGCAGAAGACTGAGGGGCTGTGTCTAGACTGGCCAGTTTTTCCGCAAAAGCAGCTGCTTTTGTGCAAAAACTTGCCAGCTGTCTACACTGGCCTCTTGAATTTGCGCAAGAGCACTGACGTTCTAATGTAAGAAATCAGTGCTTCTTGCGCAAATACTTTGACGCTCCCGTTTGGGCAAAAGGGCCAGTGTAGACAGCTCAGTTTTGTTTTGCGCAAAAAAGCCCCGATGGCTAAAATGGCGATCAGGGCTTTCTTGCACAAAAGCGCGTCTAGATTGGCCACGGACGCTTTTGCGCAAAAAGTGCAAATACTTGTAATGGAAAACTTTTCCGTTAAAAGCATTTGCGCAAATTCATGCCAGTCTAGATGCAGCCAGGATGTGGGGATGCAAGAGTTGGGGATGTGAGAGGCTCAGGACAGGGGGTTCAAGTGTATGATAGGCTCAGATTTGGGGTTGGGGGTGGTGGTGCAGGAGTGTTATGGTGCTGCAGCCAGATGAGGGCTTGGCCCCAGTTGGGAGCTTGTTGGCCAGGCTTCATTTTTAAATAAAATATTATGTCAAACACAAAAGGTTTAAGCATTGTCTTTATTTATGAGAGGGGTGGGGAACCTGTTTTGAGTCAGGGGTCACTGACCCACAGAAAAGTCAGTCGGGGCCACACAAATGAGATGCAAAAAACCAACCCCTCCACCCCCCCCCCCAAGCCTCACTAATGTGGCCCCAAAATGTGCTGGTGGGGGCAAGGAACAGGGTACTGGGGCAGGGTGCTGGTGGGGGCAGGAGCAGGGGACAGGTTGCTGGTGGGGCAGGGGACAGGGAGTTGGGGCAGGGTGCTGGTGGAGAGAGGGGGTCTGCCCAGGGGGAGGGGACAGGGACAGCTGGGGCCAGTACCTGGGGATCTTGCAGCTGTGCACCAGGTCCATGGTCTCAGGAAGCACATGCGCTGCTTCCCTCTCCCCCAAACAGCCGTGTACTGCCTGAACAGCTGGGTCTGTGGCACGCCGGGGCCTTCCTTCCCCCTGCTGGCTGCCCGCATATGCACGGGGGCAGAGTGGGGGGGAGTAGGAGTCCCAGGACTGTGGAAGCTCCAACTGCTCAGGCAGTGCGCACCCTGCTCCTTGTTCCCCATGGCAGTTGTGCACTGCCTGAGCAGTTGGAGCTGGCGCAGTCCTGGGACTCCTACTCCCCCCGCAGGAAGGCATCAGGGGAAGGAAGTCACTGGCGTGCCACAGACCTGCTGTTTCAGTAGAGCGCCAGCTGTTTGGGGAGGAGAAATGCAGCCTGTGCACTTCCTGAAACCCCGGACGTGGTGCGCAGCTGCGGGACTGTGCCCCCTCAGATGTGCGCCTGAGGCAAGTGCCTCATTCACCTCGTCCTTGTTAGGGCCCTGCTCCGGTATCCCGAAATAGTGCTGCAGTGTAGACATAGCCTAACAGCCCCTGCCTCGTATCATTGTGATAGCATGTAACCTCAGAGTCATGTTGAACTTTTTATTATACGTGCTGTCTCCTAGCTGGCTAGGAGACCATACCTAACCCTACTGCACAAGAATTTAACAACTTTTACATGCCTTTTCACCACCTTGTGATATTTGCTATTCTTGGAAAAGAGGAGATACACAAAGGCTACAGCTTGAGCACAAGGCAGTATTCCTTCTGTAACTCCATACTTTTTATGTAAATACGTTTTGAACATGAATATGCATAACTCAGATATGCTTTATGCAAAATGGGGCATGTAGCCAATCATTCAGGAGCTTGTAATTCACTAAATGTGTATACTGAATTTGTGTATGTGTATCATTCCTGAATGGGAAGTCAGAAATATGACGTGTAAAGCTGTTTATTAATCTAGTTCTTCTAGTGAAAGCCATTATTGGTATTTAGGAAACTTAATGGCCTGGTGCTCCAGACGATGATCTGTAAATAGTTTTGTTTGTCCTGTAAGCCTAAACTGTGATTGTTCCTACAATAAAATCACTTTTATTTATTACCAAACCCATTGTAAATAATAGTTACTTGAGGAGGGGGGGCAGCAGCTGTGCGTATCTCTCTTTCATTGATAAAGGGAGCAAATTTTATAAGCTTTCTCTGTGTAAAACATTTATACAGAGTAAAATGGGGTTTTGATCCCATTGGGGCTGTGCATCAGAGTGTTGTGTGAAGGCCTGTGACTGAGCCTTCCCAGAGCTGAGCTGCTTTCAATGTCTGTGTTGCTCTGCTGTGAGCTGTGATCCCAACTCTGTGCTTTGGCAGGGGGAGACCAGAGTATCTGGCTCAGCAGGACAGGGTGCTGGGGTGCCACAGAGGGCAGGTAGGCAGGCTCAGTGGTATGATCAGCCCATCAAGTGACAGTCTCAAAGGGTTTTCTATGACCCAAGCTGTCACAGCTTCTACACTGGATAGACTGGCATGACCACTTCACCCTCATGTACTGGTTCAATTCTAGACTGAATGTGGATTGACTCTAAGATGTCTCTTAGAACAACTCTCTATTCATGACCCAACCAAAGAGCTACATTATATGTTTATCAGGAATGATAAAGACCCAGTACAAAGCTGTCAAGACTCAGATACAGGGCAGTCTCAATAGAGGCACCAGGGAACGTGTCTGCTCTTCCGCTTTTTTTGCGCAAGAGCAGACGTGCTCTTTCAGAAGCCCTTTCTTCCTCCTCCCACAGGGAAAAAGAGCTCTTCCAGAGGAGGAGGCTTTTCCAAAATTTGGCCCAGTGTAGACAGACCAAATTTCGGAAAAGCCTCTTCCAAAAAAACTATCAGAAGAAGGTACGCAAATTGCGGAGTGCAATTTGTGTACCTTTTTCTGATAGATCCCTGTAGTGTAGACATAGCCTAAATTATGAAACACCTTCCCGAAGAAATCAGACAGAGCCATGCCAAACTGACATCCAGTGCAAAGTGCAAGACGCATCTTATTGAATTGGCCTTTCCACAATGATGAGATAGAAGAGAACCAGCCCTTCTCAGTTCCTCAGAGAGGTAGAATGTGTGACACATATAATCACTCCCACTATGTAATAGCAGCCTTCAGAGCAGAGTATGGAGTTTTCTGTCTGGAGGTCTTTTTGTGGAATTTTCTCATGTCCTGTAATTCCTTGTACTGGTGCCTATGTAGCATAGTGATTAAACCTTGATAGACAGCTAGATAATTTGTACAGTTTGGGGCTGTTTCAATATATGCAGCAGTACAGATAGGAAGAAATAACTGGAGACCATTTAGCTTTATTACAATTGCCCAGCACTATAATTATGTACAGCTTTTAACAGAAAATCATGACAAACACCAGACTCTCTGCCCCAAGAATCTTAAAATCAGAAAAGAACAATATAAACAAATCTGAACAGAGCCAAACATTGAGGACAGGTTTACTCCACAGACTGCAGCTATGCTGGGCAGGGAGATGAAAAGGTGTGATCCCTGATGGACATACCTTTGACAAAAGAAGCAGCTATGCTGGCAGTATGCTTTCACTGGTATCTTTTGTTTCATTCATGAAGGAATGTTTTTCAGGAGTTTTTGGAGGCAAAGAGGTTTTTTTGCATGTATTACTTCGTAGGCTTTCCCATGTGTAAAGGGCAGAATGGAAGGAGAGTAAAATCAGATGACAAAAGGGAGCAAGAGGAGTGATGGAGTAAGAGATTGAGACCGAAACATGGGTGGATGATTTTTGAAAGTGCGGTGAAGTTTGAAAGGCAAGTCAAAGCCAGTGTAAAGAAATAAAAAAGGGGAATGAGGTGGCAGTAGCAATGACCCAGAAAGACAATCTCACACAGTAAAATGCATAGCCTGGGAACACTAGTCCAAGATTTGTCTGAGCTTGTTGCAGGTGAAAACTATAAATTCTTCCAAAATGAAATTCTAGGTTTATTGAAGTCAATGAGGAAAACTCCCATCGACCTTCGTGGGGTCAGGATTTCACTCCTCGCCTTCAACAGACCTGCATAAATCTCAGACTGAAGATTTTCCATGTTTAAATTGCATCTAGTTATGTCCTTGTCTATACCCATATTTCTAAGACTAGAATTAATTCCACTATGTGGAATGAGTTACAGGAAGAGGAAACTAATCTGAAACATTTTAAAATGACTTCAGACCAGGCTGAAAAATTGCATATGAAATGTGAGACTGTCCTTATACACCGCTCCCCACCAAACATAATCTACAAACTGTTATTTGTGCAGGTGGGCTAAATAATTAAACATGCCGGTATCTTTGATGAGCGAGAATGCCTCTTTCCCCATGCAAATAGACCTGTGCACAAGATGCGCATGTGCCATTTCAAGAATTACATTTGAAAATGTCTCTCAGTCTCTGGTCCTGAGTGCTATCTCACGACACCAATGTGACTCAGAAGTCACTCCATTAAAGCTCATGGTGTTACAGAGATGGTAAACTGGTGTGAGTGAGACCTGAATCATGCCCAACAAATTGAAATTAGAATGAGTAAGGAAGAGAGCTGTGCAGTCATGCTGGCAGCAAGAAAATACTGTTCGGAGTTCCTGGGGTCTCTTAGCCCTGGTCTACACTAGGGAGTTATTTCATAATAACCCCCCTTAGATCGAATAAATAAGCAGTGTCCACACTACCAAGCCCTTTATTTTGAAATAAGGAGCTGGTTCTTTCAAAATCTGCACTCCTGCTTTCCTCGGGGAATAACACTTGTTTTGAAATAGTTATTTGGAAGTAGCGTTAGCATGGACACTCTGCTGTTGCTAATTCCAAATAATTGGCCTCCAGAGGCCTCTCACAGCTGGCTCCTCCACTGCTTCGCTTCTCCTGTGTGGAGCTTAAAATTCCAGGCAGCAGGAGAAGGGCTTGTACCATGTGGCGAGTTGTGAAAGCCCCATGCGACACAGCAGCATCTAAGGGAGCCATGACTGACCCCAACACTCCCTCAGAACCTCCCACAGCTGCCAGCACTCCAGATGCTCCCTTGGCTACCACTGGCCAGGATGCAGGAGAGCTTTGGCCTGTCTGGTGTGGAGATCCTGGGTCTCATCAAGGTCTGTGGGGAGCAGACCAACCTCCAGGATCTCTGCATCAGAAAGAGAAATGCAGACGTCCATGGCTGGATCACCACCAGCCTGGCCCACGAAGGCCACAACTGGACACTGGACCAGGTCCAGATGAAGATCAAGGAGCTACGTCAGAACTACCACAAGGCCAGGAAGCAGAGTGAATGCTCTAGGGCGGCATTGCACACTGCTGCTACTTTGACCAGCTCGATGCCATCCTGGGAGGTGGGCTAGTCATCCCTCCCCCCCATCATCATGGCCAGGACACACCCGGCAACAGCCTCCAGGTGGGCTGGGTGGCGCATGAGGAGAAGGAGGAGGAGAAGGAGGCAGTAGTGCCAGCCAGGTGACCATGCCTGCCAATCAGGACCTGCTTCCTGCCCAGGAGCAGTCCACTGACTGGAAGGAGTGCCAGGCTGACCGGGAGAAGAGGAAGGCCACTTGGGACCAGCTGGTGTGCCAGCATGAGGCCAGGCGCTCTTCCCTCACCTCAGTAATGGAGCACATGGCCTCGTGCATGGAGGAGGACACTAGCCACCTTCCCATTTCCCCTCCACAGGGGCCAGGGACCCAGAACTTCCCCTTCCCACTTCCCCTCCCCAGGGGCCGGGGCCAGGGCCCCAGAACACGGGGCAGTGGGACCTCTAGGGCAGCCAACCAGCTGGAGGAAGGCACCACCCCCAGCCCTATCCCTGAGCCCCCTCCTCCCACAACCCCCTTTCCCATGCCAGGTTCTTTTCCCAGTCCCTCCCCTGTTGTATATCCCCACCAATAAACAGCCCTGTTTTCCAAAAAGAAGGCTTTATCATTTGCTCTGCAGCGGAGGGGGGAAGGTGGGAAGGGAGGGGTGGAGGAGTAAAGGCACACAAAGGGAATGCAGAGGCCCCTTGTGGAGAGGCACAGGGGAGAGTCTCACAGCTAGCCTTGGATAAAATTCTTACTCAAGGCCTCCATGATGAGCACAGCCCTTTGATGTGCTTTTCTCATGGTGCTGGTTTATAGCTGCTCGAATGCCCTGGCAATGTTCAGCCTCTGCCCCCAGCCCTGGCAGAAAAGTCTCACTCTTGTTCTTGCAAAGATTGTGGAGCACACAGCAGGCTGCCACCACAAAGGGGAGGTTGCACTCACTGAGGTCCAGATGGATGAGGAGATTCCTGAACCTCCCCTTTAAACGCTTGAATACACACTTCCGCCATCATGCCCAGCCTGGCGTTGAAGTGCTCCTTGGTGGAGTCCAGGCTGCCTGTGTAGGTCTTCATGAGCCAGGGGAGCAAGGGGTAGGCTGCATTGCCCAGGATCACTATGGGCATGTCCATCTCCCTGACTCTGATGGTGCAGTCGGGGAAAAAAGTGCCATAGTGCATCTTTTGGAAGAGGCAGGAGTTCTGGAAGATGCGGGCTTCTTGCCAACGTTGATGTCAGTGAAGCATCCTGTGTGGTCCATGAAAGCCTGCAGCACCATGGAGAAGCACCGCTTCCTGTTTATGTAGTCCGAGGCATGGTGGTTGCGGGCCAGGATGGGGATGTGTGTGCCATCTGTGGCCCATCCCTGAAGTTGAGGAAGCCCATAGTGGCAAAGCCATCAATGATGTTGTTCACATTGCCCAGAGTCACCACCCTCTTTAGCAGCACCTGGTTGGGGGCCTTGGCTACCTGTAGGAGCACAGACCTTGCTGTGGATTTCACCATGCCAAACTGGTTCCTGATGGAGCAATAACTGTCCAGTTTGGTGAGCTTCCACAGGGCAATGGCCATTAAGTTTCTGCACGGGGATGGCAGGTCTCATGCGGGTGTCCTGTTGCCAGAGGGCAGGGGTGAGTCACTTGCAGAGTTTGAAGAAGGTGGCCTTCCATATACAGAAGTTCTGCAGCCCCTACTGGTCATCTCATAGCTGCAGGACAATGCAGTCCCACCAGTCCAAGCTCGTCTCCTGCTGTCAGAAGCGGCATTCTGCAGTGTCCAGGGGATTGAGGAGCATGCACAGCAGAAGGAGCATGAAGACCTGGGTGAGCAGGGCCCGTGGTCCAGGCTGGCCCTCGTCCTGCTGGAGCAGCATGCAGGCAGTCTGGATGAACTGCACCATGAGGCACAGCACAAGGCCTGTGAGCTTTGAAGCAGCTCTGGCTTCATCATGTGAGTGCTGTGGTGTCCACAAGGGCAACCAGAGCACCCTGAATCCATGTAATGTCCTGCGAGAGGGGAGGCAGTGGGGGAGTGGCATGTGAGATGTGGCCAATGAGAGGAGCCCCTGAAAGCACACGTCACAGCTTGCCTGATCAAGTAGCCACAGGAAATCTCCACCCTCCTGGTCCCCTCCCCAGAGTGCCTCCGTGGGGTCTAAGTCTGAGGCGGGCTCCAATCCACGTGGACACAATTTGAAAATAATTCTGACTAATTTTGATGCTTCCCCATAGTAGGGACACGCTGTTTCGATTTTGTTAAATTGTAAGTTATGATGTCGACTTTAGTTATTTCAAAATAATTTCCTAGTGTAGACATGTCCTTAGAGTTTTAAATAAGATATTTAAATTCTACTTTGAATTACAGGCTTGTGGACATTCAGTGAAACTTTGGTTTTGTTCCACTTCATACAGAAATATTTTCTGGCTTTCAGTTATACTTCACACAAATGAGTTTGACCCTGGCTTAATCTACAGTACCCAGAGCTTATTCTTAATGCTGGCTCCTAGACTTTACTTTTTTTTAACAAAATCTGTGTTCTAAAGAAATGAGGAGGAAGGATTCTTTGCTGAAGAAAAAAGAGTAATTGCACTGTTGCAATCTAATATGCATCCAATTTAAAACTCCTTTTCTTCACTTGTTCTCTTGCAGCTTTGCTTCAGCATTTCGTTGCTTATATACATTTCAGTAGGAAAATCTGTGTCCCAGGCAGAATCTAGCAATTGTGCATTCTATCAATGGCCTGGCTAGGCACAACACTGAAAAAACCTGGCTTGGTACTGAGCAGCTGCACCAACTTTGCGCTAAGCACAGCTGAGGATGCTGTGGAAATGTGGTACTAAGATTCCTTTCTGTTTCTCTGAGACTGGGCCAGTAGGGGATCTCAGGGTTGCACTAAGTCACATCACCTGCTTCACTAGCCAACAATCTGGCAGAGCACCAGGCATTCCCTTCTGCTCCAGACTCATTTCCAGCATCTCACCCCACTTCCAACATAGCCTGTATGCGCAGTGGTATGGATGGGTTGTGTTGGTTGACACAGCTACCTCTACATCACCTAAAGTTTCTCTTGTCTAAGGAAAAATCACTGGTTTCTCAATGGCCAAAGATTCAGCCCTCTTGCTACAAATATGCAGAGCAATGTATATGAAAGACAAGGCCAGGTTTGGGCCCCATTGGAAAAACAGGCTGCTATTATATCATATTATAAGTAGCTCTTTAGAAAGAAATATTTCATGGCTAGCTGTCCAATTTTATTATCTACAGAAATATCCTTTAATTTTATTCTCTTCTGCTTTGCATATTGAGTATGGAGCTTCAGAATCCAGAAATTGAAAAAGTATGGTACAAAATGTCATTCTATGTAAATGTAAGTATATTGGCTGAATAAAACTTTAGAAGACTGATGGTCTCATAACTATATAAGTGTTTTAATATCATGTAAAAAGCCATCCTAGTGTGGCTGGAGAGAGAATATTGATATACCTTACTTTCTATTTAATTTTCAGTAACTGATGAAAACTTGGAGTACAATTCACATGCATTTAAAAAAGGCAAAAGCAGAAGGTTTTAATTTTAACCTGCCTATTTGGGAAAAAATCTTGAAAAACAAAATAACCAAAAACATGCACTTCCAAAACTCCCCCAAACTAGTTTATAAGTTATGCAACCCAGAGGAACTCAGAAAGGGAGAGTGAAGTCTGCTCTATGGCCTTAGGTGAGAACCAGTGCCTCTGGGTTACAGTTGGCTTCAATTCTCAGAGCCTACATCTAGACCACAGGCTTCTTTCAGAAGAAGCTTTTCCAGAAGAGATCTTCCATAAAAACTCCTTCTGAAAGAGAGCATCCACACTGCCAAAGCACACTGAAAAAGCGATTAGCTTTTTCGAAAGATAGTGTCCACACTGAATGGATGCTCTCTCGCATGTAAGCTGTGATTACTATGGACGGAGTGGCCACCAGGGCACCTGTGCTTTTTCCTCTTTCCTCTTCTTGCGAAAGAACTCCATCTTCCTCATCCACACACACCTTTTTCCGAAAGAGTTCTTTCGGAAAAAGGCTTCTTCCTCATAGAAAGAAGTTTACCAATGTCGGAAAATCCCCTCTGTTTTAGATTTTTTTTCTTGAAAGAACGCGATTGCGTTGTGGACGTAAGTGAGGTTTTTTTGGAAAAACGGCTGTTTTTCTGATAAAACTCTATAGCGTAGACATAGCCAGACACATCTAGTTTGAGTGTTAAGTTGATTCAGACCCATCTGGCATCAGTGCCTTTGTGCAAAGTTGCAGATTTCAGATCAGGCTGGGTTAATATTTGTATTAGCATTCCGATGTACCTGCCAGATGTAAACATTTCTTTTGTCTACCTTTGACAGATAACATGACTGTGTCATGGCCAAGGAGAGGACAAATTAGCATAGACATCTGGGTCATGCATAGCAGAATGACAAGGCTTTTTCTTGTGTAGTTTGGAAGCAATGGGGAGGTAGACCAAAGAGGTGATACTCATCAGTAGCATAAATTATCTTAATGAATCAGACTTCAAAATATAAATGCCAAATAACTACTTTTAAATCTTTAGGCTGTGTCAAGGCCAATTTAAAGGACTAAAAATGCATTCAGCACTTGTTGCAAAGTCAATAGGGGTTAATACACTACCATTCCTATCTGAAGGAGAAGAATAAAGAGAGTTGGTAGAGTTCATGGTTTTCTGTCTCTATTTAGAAAAAATATATACTGTGGTTTCCTTCCTGCGTGAAGGATGCACAAGAGAACTTGGCATGATTCACACGCCCATTAGGATTATTAGAAAAGTTTCTCAATAATTCAGCTACTTTCCTAAACTATGGAAGATAATGGTAACCTAGCACCATACCGGTATAAGCTTTTAAAAAGGGGGCAGAGACTGACAGTCTTTTCTAGCAAGGGGAAGGTAATCAGAGAATGTACAAGAAATCCTTGGCTAAGATTCTTATGTAGTCTCTTTGCCCAGAGCTTTCAGAATAAAAGGAACTGATTTCCCTCCACGAAGTGAGACTGGATCGGAGCGGATTCCAGGGCAAGTAATTTGGACAACGTTATATTATCTAAGGATCAGTTTTGCCTGAAATACATGGATAGGCAACACCAAAATTAATGAGAATTGCATCAGTAAATTTTAGGACAAAACTAGGTCCAAGAGACAATGGACCAAATTATGGTCTCAACTATGATCTTCTGTTTCATTGGCTGAGGGGGCTATAAATGATAAGAATTTGACCGAGTGCTTTTACAAGAGTCCACTGAAGGCAGGGTTTTCTACTACCAAACGTCCATTGGCCCAATTCATGTCCGGCACATCTCCAGCTGAAGTCAGACCAGATATGAATTTGGCACTTATTAACTGAGCTAGGGTGACCAGGCATCCAAATATTATTGGGACCATGCCAATATTAGAGGTGTTGTCTTACATATGCAACTATATGCCACATACCTAGAAAAAAAGTGTCTACATTTTTCACACTTTCTAGCTGGTCATTCTAAACTGAGCTCTAAACCAAACTAAAATTCTAACAAGAATCAGAATCAAAAACATCTTTTATGGCAACATAAGGACAGTTTTTGGCAGTTGATTCAAGCAAAATTGTTTTCTAAGTTCTGAGGAACATTTTCCATAGGGAGTCTGATCTATTTGCCATTAAGTGAACCAAATGAAATCTCTCAGCCTCCAACTATCAACTAGGCATCACTTCACAGTACACTAATTCAAGTCAATATTTTACCGATATGATTTGTTTACAATAAAAATGCCCGAACCATTGAATATTTATACTCATCTTATGAAATGGGTTTTACCCATGAAAGCTCATGATTCTATATATTTTTGTTGGCCTCTAAGGTGCCACAGGACTACTTTATAAGCAAGCACATTTATTCTTAAGGTGAAAGCATTACAGATAAAACATTAAAAAACAATTAAAGATCCTGCAGGGGTGCTAGACGCTTAACAGTGATCATCCCTCATCATACACAGGCTCTGATAGGAGCCACTCCTCAAAACTACACAAAGTGTTTTTCTGTGCTTACATGTTCCTAACAGCTGTAGCTCAGAACTAGCATACCCACAAGTAGGTTAATTATTCCTTGGACCTTTGATCTTGAGACTATGAGGGCAGGTAATCAGCAGAGAGTGGGCCCTTTCTCAGAGTGTAGCTTCCACAGATGGGCTCCGCATAATGGGAGGTGGATCTCTCTGTTCACTTCCCACTACAGAATCCCCAGGCAAAACACTTTCCTCTGTTCCAAAAGTCCATTCTTGTCTGACAGTTCACTAAGGTTCTTTGAGGCTTATAACAGGGTTCACCCTAAAAGGTCACATACAAACCCAGCCCAAAATAACACAAACCATTTAGTATACTAGACCCAAAACATACTTAACCTTCATTCATTAAGAGCTTCCAAGGCGATTGCAGGAAATTGCCATATCTATCATAATCAACTCCAACCAAACACAGTCGGTTTCACTTGTATAGAGGGGCATAGAATGGATGACCTGGGGCTTGATCTTTCACTAGTCAAAATCAATGATCATACTCCTGTTGACTTCAGTGAATGCAGGAATGAATGTGTAGAACACAGATAACTGAGCCATGATTTATTAAAACCCTGCATTCTCATTGGTGCAGATTTAATACGTTTTGTTAGCATCTTTATTGCAACATTTTTCCTCGTCTAGGTTACCATTAGATCGGGGTGGGCAATAATTTTGGAAAGGGGGCCATTTCACAAATTTCGGAAGTGGCCGCGTGCCAGCTCGGAAGGAGAGAGGTCTTGGGTGGAAGGGGCGGGTTTGAGAACTACCCTGCCAGGAGCTTTGCTTGGCCTGGGGGTCTCTGCCCCCTGACTTCTGACCAATGGAAGGGACCGGGAGCAGATAGGAGGGTGCTGGAGATTAGCCTCCTCCCAGAGTTGTTTGGGGTGGAGGCTTAGAATTCACATAACACAGCTCATAGCTCCTGGCTCCCACTGCTAACCTGTTGCCTGGCAGCTGCCTGGCAGGCACAAGGCCTTTGAACAGAAACAGTTGAAAGGGCTTGTGCCTGCCAGGTAGCTCCCATGAAACGGGCCAGTGGGACCGAGAGCTGCAAAATATTTCAGTTGCTTCTGTTTAAAGGGCTTGCGTCTGCTGGGTGGCTGCCAGGCAACGCAGCCATTCAGCCAGCACAGCCCTTTAAATAGAAGCAGTGGAAAGGGCTCGTGCGGCTCCGGCTCCCAGGCAATGCGCTAGGGTGGGGTCAGCAACCTTTCAGATGTGGAGTACCGAGGTTTGACTTATTTGCCTCTACGTAAGGGTCCAAATACTAGTGTTACTTTGAAAAGTCAGTAATAGTCCTACTTACAGCAGCTTCATTAATAACTAAATTAAGATGCAGATCTTACCTTTCAGGGCAGGGGTTGGCAACCTTTCAGAAGTCGCGTACTGAGGTTTAATTTATTCATGGATCTGTGTGCTGGGGGAAGGAGGAGTTAAGGGAGGCAAGGCCAGGCTGGGTATGGTGACTTTATCTTCTGAACCAGCTGCAGCTAAGGAGAACAGTTTAATTTAAATTATGAAACAGATTAAGTGTTTTAACTTTCTCATGTTGGTTTATCAAACTTCATTTTAAATAAAGTAAAATATTATGTCCAACACAAAAGGTTTCAATGTTTTCTTTATTTATGTCAGGGGTGGGGAATCCTTTTTGGGTTGGGCGTCACTGACCTACAGAAAAATCAGTTGGGAACCACACAAGTGAGAAGCAAAAAACTCCTACAAACCCCCCCAATACTCACTGATGTGGCCCTAACTGAGACACCTCACTCCTCTGGTGCTCCAGCCTCACTGGGTGAGGAGAAGGGAAGGGAGGGGGGACTGAGGTTCAGGGCATCCCACAGATCAGATTTACTTTTCTGGGGTTCTGGAGTTATTGGATTTTATGGACCTCCTTAGGCTCTGGGGTAGGGAGGAAAAGGAGGGTTATGGTGCATGAGACAGGGCTGCCAGCAAGTAGGATAGGGATGGGGTGCAGGATATGGGAGGGAGCAGGGTGTATGGCCAGGTGGAGGGAGCAGAAACAAGGGAGGGTGCAGCATTTGGTCAGGAGAGAGGGTGCAAGAACAAGGGAGGGTGTCAGAGCAAGCTGGGGGTGCTGGGTTTTGAGGGGGGAGGGAAGTGAGGGATTTGGGATGGGGGTGTCTGGCCATGAAGGGGGAACTTACTTACTTGGCTTTGTGCCCCCTTGCAGCAATGGCTGCAGCCATGCTGTCCCGGCTACCCTGGAGAGAAACCCTGCTGCCACCACGGCCACCCGGTCCAGGGCCGGCCCCACAGGCCAGAGACGCTGCTGCCTTAGCTACGCAACTCCTCTGGGGCCAGTCCCAGACTGTGTGGCCGCAGCATTTCCAGCCTCCAGGACTGGCCCTGGACTGCATGGCTGCGGCAGCAGAGCCTCCAGCCTCTGGGGCTGGCACTGGACTGTGGGGCTACGGGGCTGAGGCAGTGATGCCTCCAGCCTCCAGGGTTGGCCCTGGACCACTGAGGAGTTTCAGCCCCAGCACTGCCCTCCTCCCACCACAGCCTAACCTGCTGCAGGGGGGAGGGAGCGCTCTCCAGTGGCTGCGTGGGGGGAGGAGGTGTGGGGCTGAGCTCCCTCGTGATGCTGAAAATCAACACGCATGCCATAGGTTGCCAACCCCTGCAGTAGGGGGCAGGGCCTGGAACTGCCTCATGGGCCAGATCAAAGCCCTAGGTGGGTCAGATCTGGCCCGCTGAAAGGCTTTTGCCCACCCCTGCATTAGATAGTTACTTGTACTCAATCTCTGTATGGCTTGCATCTTTCTATTTTGCCCTTTTGTAAATCCAGCAGTTTATTGCTATGCCTTTAATTGTTTTAAAGCATTTTATTTTCATTGTGGAATGTCTTGAACCTTGACTTTTGTTTCATTGCTGTACGTTCCTACTTCTTCACTTTGGCTTCCCATTTCTTCTGTGCAGCTTCTCTGTTTGTGCATTCTTCCAACACATGAGCATATTGCAGAAAAGGTTCCTGGTAAGCCTGGAGAAATCTCATTTGCCCTCACAGTTCAGCTTACAGGATTTGGTGCTTTTGACTGGTTATAACTCACTTCCAAGCATTTAGATCAGGGGTTCTCAAACTGTGGGTCAGGACTCCAAAATGGGTTGTAACCCTGCCTTAATGAGGTTGCCAGGGCTGGTGTTCAACTCATTAGGGCTCAAACCCAAGCCCCACCACCGGGGGGGGGGGGCCGAAGTCCTTAGGCTTTAGCTTTGCCCAACTTGCCAAGCACAGTGGAGCTTAGGCTTTGGGTTTAGTCCTCCCTCCCTACAAGGTGGCAGGGCTTGATTGGACTCAGGCTTCAGACCTACCGCCTGGGGTTATGTACGTAATTTTTCTTGCAAGAAGGAGATTGAGGTGCAATGAAGTTTGAGAACGCCGATTTAGATGTAACCTGCTACCTCCAAGTCAGTATTATTGTGCTGTATATCTGGTTTGTCTATAGCAGATGGATTTTCCTTTCTTTATCTCGGGTTAGAATTCTGTCATCTGGAATGAGCAATTTGCCGTGACATAATTTTCTTGCCACATCTGTGACATTTCTTTCCAAAAGGAGAGGAAACCAAGCATCTTCCTGGATGAAGCTATGACTCACTGCATCTTTTGCAAGTGTTGTGAAAACCAATTTTAATTCTTAAGGACATGGCCTGCTGGAATTACAGACTTGTGTGTCTTTATCATACAGAAAAGGAAATTATATCACTTCTATAGCTTGTTCAGTGCCCAGCGCTGTCCAAAGTACGGTTTGGCACATGAAAAATTTTACTCTGAAACTTGGTTAATAAACAATTTTGCACAATTAGCTACTTTGCATGGTGATGATTCCAATCAACACTCACAACTGAGTGCCAGTTGGCAACATCTAAACTAAAAATTAGTCACTGTTCCACATAGTTCTTGTGCAGTTGCCTGAAGACAAATGTTTCATGTCTCTTTTTAAAGAGAGAAGTGATTTAATCAAGATCTTAAGAGCTGTTTCAAGGGGATTTTCATCTTTGCTGGGATTTTTTATTGGGCAGAGAATTCTAAATGTTCTTTTCCTCTGTATCCACATAATGTAGAAGTAGAACTTTGAACTTTTAATTTTAAATGCATTCAAAAGACCAGTCTGAATCTGTCCATTTGGTCTGTGGCCGAAGTATTGCTCCATATTAATGGCTATTATATGCTAGATATATGGACAATGCAAATTCCATACTCTTGTGGTTTGTTTGGATTTGGGTGGAGGGTAAAGATTATGTCATAGGCGGAAAGGATTCCTATTTATCTTATCGTGACTTTATACGTAAAGAAAAATACGTGTATTTGGCCCTGATGAGTCCTTCAGCAGGTCTTTGATATGAGACATATCCCTTTGTCTCCTTATATGTAATAGCTTGGAAGGATTGAAAGCATCCCTTTCCAGTAATCACCAAGACAAAAATTATCTTGGTTCATTTTATTCATGATTGACTCATTGATGTTAAAGACATCTATTAATAAAAACCATCCAAAATATATTTGTAAAAGCATAAAGTGCTGCTTAAAATATATTTTCAAATTTTATGTGCTATTTCCAGAGAATGTGAATTCCTTTGTGGCATTACATTTAAATGCATAATAGGCTTCTTCAGGGATAATCTTTTATTATTTTAGCCCCTTTGGCTTCTAATCATCAGCTCAAAGACTCTTTCAAAATGACCTTTTCAAATATCAATGTCCAAAGCAAAATACAGAAGGTGTTTCGACATGCCATTGGACTGAATATTCACATAGCATCTCAATCAAAATTAATTGAAACTAGTGAAAAGACAACCATTGATTTAAATGCACTTTATATCAGGCTAGAGATGGTTTGGAATAAAATCTCCTAGTCTGAGCATATCCAAACGTTTAGGAATTTCAAAACTGGATGTGCATCTGAATTTTGGGCCCATCTCAAATAGCTGCATTTTAAAATATAATAATTCATATATATTTGCATTTTGGTAGTGCCTGCTAGCCCACATCATGGGTCACTGTGTACTGTGCACATTCATAATGAAAAGACTGTCCCTGCCTCATGTGATAATCTAAGTATAAGGCAAAAGGTGACTACAGCAGGCAGATACAATGAACAGATTGGGTTGCGGGAGTGGGGTAGAAGGAAACAATATGACAATGTTGGTCAGCATGGTTGGGAATAGTTTCAGCAAACTGACTGCATATCCATTTTCAAGTGTTTTGTGATCATCATAGCCCAGGAGAGTTTTAAAGAAGGAATTGACTGAAAATAAGGAAGTAGATGTGTGGATGTTTATAGAGAACTATTCTCAGGCAAAAGGAACAGCATGGGAGAAAACACAGAAGTGCCTGTATGAAAACTGAAGAAGGAGGTGAAGATGGCTGACACCATTGACAGAGTGATATCACAATAGTATATGAAAGACAGAGAGTAAAGGCCTGCAAAGGTCCTTTAAAAATGAAGGCAAATAGTTTGTGTTTTATGTGATGTGGGGGGAGGAGGCTATGGAGGGATGCAGAAAGAAGGGTGACCAGATCAAGGACAAGAAAATCACCTTTTCAGCAACATTTTGAGTGGACTTAAGTAGGAAAAGATTACATTGTTATGACTGGAAAGGAAAAGGTTACAGTAGTTGAGCTATAAGACAATGAGGTATTGGTTAAGAGTTTTAGCTTTGTGTTTGGAAAGGAAAGGCCAGAGATGCTGAACAGGAAAAATCAGTCAGATTCAGATAGCGTCTGCATGTGAGGATCTGGTGAGAGGCCTGAGTTGGAGATATTGCGCACATTATGAGCCTGATTGGCAGGGAAAATAGTGGTCCTGTCTACAATGACAGAGAAAGGAGGCAGGAGCGAGGGCTTAGGAAAAAATATAAATTCACATCTACAAGTGTTCTTTTCTTTTTGTTAATGCTTGATGGATATATGGTTTTATGGCTCTAGTTAGTCTAGTATAAATCTGACACCACAAGGACTTTTACAGACCACATTTATAGCAGTCTATAAATGACCTGGTTTCCAATTATGCCTGGGGAGAAAAATTACCTGGATAGGGTAATTAATTTCTTAAGGCCTTAATTATAGACAGGGCTAGTGAGCAGCAGCATATATTGTTTGCCTGACACGTCCCATTTTTAGTTGTTTATGTCTGCCAATCTTTAACTGTTCAGGGTGACATTTTCTATGCCAACAGTCTGCCTTAGATTGATTTTTTTTTTGTCAGTTCATTCGTTCATTTTGGGAAAAATCCAGTCAGAACAGTTCAGCTGTTTCTGAGAACAGGACTAGGGAAAATACATTTTTGCCCATATTAAAATATTCTGGTGATCATTTATTTGAAAAGTACTAGCACACTCATGCTTTGGAGCAGTCACTTGAAATTAGTTAGGATGGGTTGACTTTTTCTCTGGAGTATGCCATCCCTATGAAAATTCACCCAAATATGTGGTTAAATCATAAGCCTTTGAAAAATTATGTAGATACTTCTTTAATTTCCACCAATAAAATCTCTGATGATTCCATCTTGAACCTGTCACAGGTCCTACTGCTCAGCATACTGTACATATACCATCTCCAAAGATCAGCAGAGTATGGAAACTATAACCCAGGACTACAAGGGCACAGCTAGAGCTTCCCTGTAATGGCCACTCCAGGTCAGTATACGGAAAGATGCCCAACAGAGTTAACTATGGAATTTCTCAGTCACAGCCTATTTTAATGCTAAGAACTCTAGTTTGTGAGCTGACTAGTTCTCTGCTTATACTAGATTCCTGCTAGAGTGGAGAATGGGTCTCCTTCTGGATATTCTTGGCAGAGGGCAATTCCTAGTTGTTAGCATCAGTGTGTACTAGATACAGATTTTTAGTATCAGCATAAGTTAACACAGGCGCTTGTGTCAGTATATTTATTGACATTCAACAAGCATTCTCGAAATTCAGAGCCCACCAATTTCCAGAGGCTTCTTTTATTCTGTAATAGTTGCCATCTGGATGCAGATCCTGACTTTTTCTAATGGGGATATGTAGAGGAATATTCTGCCAATAATGAGTTCATTTAAGCGTTGCCAGAGAACAAAAAATTCATCTATACCTCATCTATATTAATTGTAGACTCCCAAGAAACTCTGAAATTCTTTCAAAGTTCTGGGTCTTGGCCACGTCCTCAGTGCTCTCTGCTTATCCAAATCCATAGCAATCGAGCTTGAGAGGTGATGTGCCCAACATACTACATGTTTTCCTGACAGAATTGGCACTTGTCTAGAGATAGTTTCAACCGTTGTTTCAGCAGCAGTCCAACATTTTCAACAAGCACTCTTCATGCTTTTCCAAAGTAACAGAATACTATCAAGTCATCCAGATACATCTGGCCTTTCAGAAAGTTCATGTAGCCAATCATCCACTCCATTGATCTATGCAATTTGGCTAGGACCCCAGATATTCCCTCATGCATTTTTAGAAATTCAGAGAATCTGAATGGACAGATGATGGTTGTCTTTTCCATATCAGCTGGTGCCTTGGGTAGCTGAAAGTATCTGCTTTTCATATCCAAAACAGAAAAACAACAATTTTCTGTTAGGTAACGTAAGGTATCATCAACCCTTGGGGTGGTATATTGGCCAGGGATTGTACATCTATTCAAAGTATGATCATCTAGACACACACATACATCCCATTCTTTTTCCTGGCCACAACAATTTGGCAGGTATAAGGACTTTTAGAATTCCTGATGATTCCTGTGGACTTCAATTCCTGGATTAGTTTCTGCTAGAATCCTGGGTCGTTCAGGGAAAGCCATATCATTATGCAGCCAGATATGATGTTTGAGTCTCTTGGCACAGCCCATTTCCTACTCATAAATAGAGAACACTGGGGCTATTTGTGTTAGTTTCTGTTTCAGTCTCTTCTTCCACTCCAGAGGAATCATGGAATACCCAAGGTTCAACTTCTCTAGGTCAAATATGGGTATGATCTTCCTGCTGAAAGCAGTATGACCCATTGTTTCATCTGTGTATTCCTGTGCTAACACAGTCCTTCAAGGGATAGTGATTAGGTGCTCAGTTTCATTAGCCATGGATAGATTTATTGAGATTCAGTACACGATGAGGTTTTGGCTACACTTTTCTTAACGATTAACCTGCTCAGCAGTACATCTGTACTTTGGGCTTCACCCAGGATTAACTGACTAGTGTGCTTCTGATCCACTTGAGCAAGTCTATCCACTAAATGGGTTGACATAGCAGTAACAGTAATTGGAGGTCAGTGCCATAGTTTGACTGTTCCCACTGGTCCTCTAAATACACACTGGTCTCACTCTCCCGCTTTACTTGATATGCTTCCAAACACAGTACATGGATTTTCAGGCTTTTAACGTACATAGATTTGGCAACCTCTTTGCATACCTGAGCCAAGGTTCAGATATGGCTGTATTTGTTCCTACAATACAAAGCAACTGGTTAGCATAGACAATGGATGGATGGATCAAAGCAAGAGAGTCTATTTCTGTCTCAATTCCAGCTATACCTTTGGGAATTTTAATTTCACAAGCTTATACCCCAACTATAAATACTGGTCATTTCTCACTCCCCCCACACACATATTGCCAACTCTGTTCTGGGTTCCAGGAGCAGTTGTTATTGTTAAAATAGTACATAATAGTGACCTGAGAGCCACTGTCTAGAACAGCTGTACATGCTAGTCCCTCTACAGTCACTCCAACCTCAGGCTTCAGTTCACACAGTTTTTCTGGCAAACTGGTGTCCATGGAGGCAACAATCAGTTTTCACATCTTAAAGCTAGTAGGAAAGAAGATAGGTACAGGTCCCAGAGTGCTCTCTTACCTGGTCCCTCTGAAGTTCCCATGATCTTACTGAGATAGAAGGCCCTTACAGCAGAAGAGCTGAGGAATTATATTTACAGGATTCAAAAAATCCTTGTAGTTAGTGCCAATCTTCTTTACACCAATAGCAGAAACACTTGGGGTTCAAGAAGCAGGGTTTCACCAGGTCCTGTCATTTCTGACCCCTACTTCTCAGGCACAGTTGTTCCTCTTACATTTGCTTTAAGGGTTGAGATTCTTAACCTCCTGTCATTTGCTGGAGGGATGCTACAGAGTGCTGTTTCACTTTCAGGACAGCTAGTTTCTCTTGCAGCTCAGCTATCTGATTCATCCTATGGTCAGTTTCAGGAGTGGTATTATGTTGACTGGAGTCCAACAGACACAGTCTCATTTTAGTTCCTCAGGAAGGGTTATCTTCAGAGTTCTGAATTTCCCACTCGCTAATCTCTCTCAGCAGTGTAGTAAAAAGGTGTTTTTCCTTTCTGTGCTCTAATCATACCTGGAACAACATCAGACCAGCATGCTTTAAAATTTGCTCTAGTCTGAAGTGATCCAAATTGCTCCATGCAGCACCCAATCCTGGGCCCTCTGCAGGAATCATTCCATCTGTGCCAGATACTAAGATAGCTTTTCTTTACATCCCTGCTGGTGGTGTGGAATTGTAATATAACACCCACTTTATTTCCAGTGCTTCCAAACACACCTTCCAAGGTTGAGAGGTGTGCAGCCACAGTTACCTCTGAGTGACTGTCCTTGGGTGACCTGATAGATTCAGCAACACATTCTTGCAGATTTTCCAGTAGTCTCATTCTTTCTCCCTTTCAGAGCATGGACATTCCTGATCCATCTGAAGAGCATTATCAACTATGCCTCAAATTCTCCTGTAAGTACAGAGGTCAGTTTTAACCCTGAAAAGTTTTAATCTCTGATAACTGCCAGTTCCAGCGCCCAGGCCTACCATTTGTTCTATGCTCTGAGTAATGGCTTCCTGGAATTAATCTTCTGTCAGAGTGAGAAGATAGGGCTGGACTATACAATGCCTTCAAATCTTTTCCCCTCTTTCCTATTCTCTGGAGCAAATGTTGAATTTTTCCTTGAAAAATCAGAAATCTCGTGGAATAGGGGGAAGAACTGGCAGAGGGCCTTTGGTCGGTAGAGTCCATTGCAACCCCTCTTCAACCACAATTATTTATTGGTTACCATCCGCAATTAAGGGCATGTCTGCACAGCAGGGCTAAAGTCAGAATAAGCTACACAAATTCAGCTACGTCAATTGCATAGCTGAAGTCAAGATAGTGCCAAAAGTCAAAATAAGCTATCAACACATCAGGAAGTTGAAGGAAGAGCACTCTTCCTTTGACTTCCCTTACTCCTGGTGAAATTAGTGTTACCAGGAGACGGAGTATGAAGTCCTCCAGCTTGACATTATTTCAAAATAAAGGCTGGCAGTGTAGATGCGCACTATGTTATTTCAGAATAATGTCAGTTATTCTGAAATAACACTGCTGTGTAGACATAGCCTAAGAGTTCTTAGACCCAGAACATACCATCTCTATTCTTTCTCTCAGTAGGTGACCTTTTTCCATGGACTTTATTGTATCCAAAACCTGTACAATCTGTGATCTGGAGATACTCTTGCCAAAGCTTCCCATAACCTATTGTGGCTCTAATTCATCTCCTTTACCTAACTATAGGACTATCCTCTTTCCACACTGAGGAATAGAGGGGCTAATAGTGAGGGTTTTTTCCCCATCTCGTCATACTCTCAGCATTGCCTCCAAGAAAGTAAGGGGATTTTTATGGGTTGCTGTAACTCAGAGGGAAGTTAATCAACAGGAGTTCTCATCTGGTTTCCCTCTGCTTTGGCCACAGGGGTTTCAATGGCCTGGGTTTTTAGCTGCTAACTGGTGATGCCTACATGTGATTACAGAAGGCAGGAAACCTATCTTACCTCCCTCCCTATGTGGTTTTGCCTATCCCTGACCGGGTACTTATCACTATGACTAGCCTGGCATCTCTTACTTATATTTCCCTGCCACCTCCATAATGATGAACCAACAATCAATGTACATTTTATTTACATGTTTTAGAGAGGTGTTACTTGCATGCATCTGAGGAAGTGGGATCCAGTCCACAAAAGCTTATGCCCAAATAAGTGAATTAGTTTTAAGATGCCACAGGTCTCCTCATTGTTTTTATTTACAAGGGGAAGGAAGCATACAAAAAGGAAGGAGAAGATTGGTTTGGAGTGGGTGCATCAGTAACACCACACAACCTACAAGTAAAACTGCTGGTTAGATTTCCCTGAAGTCATGACTCCAGTTTATTTTCCTCTAGGAGGCTCTGTAATGTGGAAGAACTCACCTACCTTGGTGAGTCTGCAGACCTCAGGTACTTGAATATGACAAATTGATGTGGATGGTGATTCCCCTAGGGACAAACCACTATGCAGCAGCAATAGACATTACTTGCAGTGGAAAAAGCCACCACAATATAAGATACCTCCTCAATGTTTCAAAGCCAGTTGGTCTCCTCGGGAGTGGTTCAGCAGATTCTTTCCAGGGCAAAACAGACAAACTCCTCAGGCAGGGAAATACAGTTAGGAGATCACACATACTCCCTCAGGTGGGGAGACACAGTCAGGGGATTATTCACACTCCCTCAGGCAGAGCTGTCTTGCTCTCATTCTCCCTCCAATTGACTTAGTCTTCTATCGCTCAGGGTTTGTCCAGTCAGAAGGCTCCATGCCATTGCTGGGGAGAGCACACTGCTGTAGTACCCATTTCTCATCTACCTACAACAAGCTTGGCTCCCTTTTTCATGAGACCCACTAACCTGCCTTACAATAGTTTTTTTTGTGCATGCTAGAACTTACGTATCTTGTAAATCAAGTAATTCAACACTCCATTTGTAGGATCTATACTGTTTAAAGTATATTTATAAAACAGATCACACATAGGTCAAAAATCATTATTCTCACTCAGGGAACATCTGGAATCTGCATCCTAAATTCCCTTGGTAACAGCATTCAATCAGTATAGCGCTCCATAGCACCTGTGTGCCTTCAGCTTCACAAACAGAAAAAAAATGTTGTGATTGATAATGCCTTTCTCTTTTGAAAATAACTATTGAGACTTTTCTGTGCCTCGTACACAATGTTTTGCAGCTTTTAAAATCTTTATCAGCCACTAACACTTCTAATAAACACTGGATTATTGTCTTATGTAGCACAGGTAGGCTATCTTAACAGATCCAGGGTAAGTCAGTTCAAATAGTTCTTTCAGCAGATTTGCTCTTAGTGTTTCAAATGTAATACACTCTGCAGAAGAAATCTATACAAATTTAAACAACCTGCAAAGTAAGTACAATCTAATTATGAAACTGACGTGCTAACTTGCACAGTTTCTGCTTGGATGAATCTGATTGCAAGATTGGGGAAACAGTGCACACCTTTGTGCAGCCTCACTGAATTATGGAAAGCAATCATACTACCTGGCAAAAAGTGCCTGCAACATTAGGAATAGTGTTCTCATGTGTAAAAGGCAGTCTGGCAGATTCAAAATGTTAAGATGGCAGTGAAATGCTGAAATGCTTTTAACATCATGAAATATATGTTATTTTCTTGCCTATTGTGTTTTTCAATTTTGTTTCAGGAGAAAAAATACTCTTGACAAAGGGCCATATAACTGACATTCAGCTCTGAGTAAACGTAAGGTACAACACACAACTTGCTTGACTTTTATTGGTAGAAAAGGCCTGATCCAAAGCTCACTGTCTTCAGTGTGAGTCTTTCCACTAATCAGAAGTAATTTAGCTCCTTTGAAGTCAATGGAGTTACCCTGATGCAAAACCAGTATGAGTGAAATGAGAATCAGACCCAGGCCATTGATAATGGGTACTGCCATCTTTGTTATATGAGGTAACCGTTCTAAGTATTATTCCATTTTACAGGGATTTTCATAAAATACTGGTCTCGATTCAGGAATTACTAGCTGAAATTTGATAGGTCAAATTAGATGATCATAATGGTCCCATCTGGCCTTAAATCTACAAACCCCTTGTGACCCTAAGACCTTCTTAATGCAGATTAATAGCCTGCCCACCATACTGTAACTCATATCTGGCCGGAGACACTCACTACTCCCAACATTTTTGTCATAATATGTATCTGAAAGGTGTCTTGTAAGATATCATATATAACTGGTGACATGTCTTCCTGAAAATCATTGCATGATGCACCTACAGTTTCTATACAAAGTTCTATGAGTGTGTGTTAGAATATATGCTTAAAACATATTTGGGAGGCCATGCATACATCTAGCCTCTCCTAGATAAAAGAACGCGTATTTACCCATCTGACTAGCTTTCCTACAGGCAAAAAACAATGATAGTACACTTACATATAAGGTAAATAGCCATCAGGCTAGAAGCAGCAGAGTAGAGAATTTAGTGAGCATGTTGGGGGCAGAGTCTGCACCCGAGGAAGTCTTCCTGGTTCTCTAGGCAGAGACAATACACTCTGGAAAATGTAAGCAGAGCAAAAAGCCATTTGTGTTAGCCATCACTTAAGGAATAAAAGGGACCAGAGCTCTTGGAATCTGTGAAAAATGGCACTGTCAACCACATGGCTTGATTTCCCCGGCAACTAACTATAGGTGATAAATTGCCTAAGATAAAGATTTGTAACAATACCTGGCTTATCCCGCCCCTGTTTAGTATCACTTAAATCTGTTTATTAATAAATGTATTCTTAGTTTTTCTATAAACCAGGAGTGGGCAATAAGTGGCCTGAGGGCCAGATGCAGTTTGTCAGGGTTAGCTCCAGTGGGCTGATGGCACTTTATTTACCTGCGTGTCCACAGGCATGGTCATTTGTAGCTACTGCTGGCTACAGATCTATGTTCCTAACCAATAGGAGCTGTGAGAAGTGGCATGGATGGGGACATCATTTCTCACAACTCCCATTAGCCAGGAACGGTGATCAATGGCCAACAGGTGCTGCAAGCGGCCATAGCTGTAGACATGCAGGTAAATATAGCACAGGTGGCCAACCAAGGTTTAATCCTGGTAAGCTGCATCTACATTTATTACCCACCCGTCTATATACCATCTCAATACTGTTATATTGGAGTAAGGGTACGTCTAGGCTGCAGAGCTTTTCCGGGTTACCTCTGATATTCAGAAAAGCTCTGCTGTGTCCAAGGAATGTGTCCACTTTTCTGAAAAAATGTCATAAAAGCAGATGTGTTTTGTCAGCATCCCTGTAAACCTCATTTTACAAGGAAAAACAGATGTTCCAAAAGAGGGTTTTTTCCCAAAATTAGATGGGCCAAATTTCGGAAAAGCCTCTTTTGGAAGTAAATCGGAAAAAGATATACAATTTGCCTACTGCAAATTGCGTTTCTTTTTCCAATTTATCTTTGCAGTCTAGACATAGCCTATATGTGAGTGCTCAAGTCAGCTAACAGAATGGTGTGTGTTCTGTTACTCTGGAAGTTGTGAACTTAGTAATTTCTGTGAGTGTCTAGTAAGAAAGACTGGACACAGCAAAGAGAACTCTCAAGGGGAACTCGGGAACTGGGGTCCTGTATTATGCCTGCAAGTCATGCTTTAGATTGGTAGAGTCTCAAGGAGCTTGCTATTGAAACAAGAGTATTGCCCAAGGAATGACACAGTCTAGTTCCAGAAAAGTGGATCCTCTCACTTGCTGAGGCGAGGAGTGACATAGAGTTCTGAGTGGCCTGAACAGACCATCACACTTCCCTTGTGAAGTGTGAGGTAGGAGTCAGTTCTCATGGATTCATAACCTCTATGAATATAGAAAACCAGAAGACAAAATTGTGTGATTTTGGAGTCAAAAGCAAAATAGAATCACTGGGCAAGTCTAAACTATATTCCTCTTTTGAAAGAGGAATGTAAATGAAGCCAATCGAAAATGCAAATGAAGAGTGGATTTACAAATCTCGCACTTCATTTGCATAATCACGTGAGAGTGCTTTTTTGAAAAAGGGATTTTCTAAAAAGAAACTGCAGTCTAGATGGGGGTTCTTTCAAAAAAAAAAAACACCCCTTTTTTGAAAGAATCTGTACACCTCATTTTTTCAGGAGTATGGGTTCTTTTGAAAAAGGGTGGGGTTTTTTTCAAAAGAACCCTGTCTAGACTGCGGTTTCTTTTTCGAAAATCCCTTTTTCAAAAAAGCGCTCTCACACAATTATGCAAATGAAGCACAAGATTTGTAAATCCACGCTTCATTTGCATTTTTGATCGGCTTCATTTACAATCCTCTTTCGAAAGACGAATGTAGTTTAGACATAGCCCAAGTTTCATGTACTACTCCGTTGAAACCTGAATTTGATCTAGAGTTGCTCAAAGCATAACGAAGGCTTGCTCAAATCTCAGCTCAGATTTACCAAATATTTTATAATCCTCAACCAATCTGGTCTGAGTTTCAAGTTTGCAACGAATCCCAAACTAGACAAATTCTGCTTGATTTTGGATTGCATTGCAGAAGTTTTTTAAAGCTGTATTTCTACCCCATTTAAGATTACTATTTTAAAAGCGTAATCTGTTTGGTTACACATAAAACATCACTTGCTCTACTAGTCATTTGTACTCTCCATAATCATTTGAGGAAACAATTCTTTTTCAAATAGTCAACCGATCCTTAAAAGTTAGATGCAAGTGTCTCTACAGAAAGTGTGGACACTAATAAGGATGGAAGGGATTTTATGAAAGCATCTTTAAAATGCACCTTAACTTTAGTTTTAAAAGTTTGTTTGCCTAAAGTTTTCCATGCTACAGTTCTATTGATATTTTGTCTGAACATTGTAGTCCCAAAATATTTATTCAAAAAATCCATATAGACTGAATAGGGTACCATAATTCTGCATCAGAGTAGTAAACACTAACTAAAAGGTCACAACATAATACACTTTTAAAACATTTTACCTTAAAATAGATAATTCCTGTTGGGGAAGAATGAGCTAGTCATTAGGGCACTGTAGTGGGATTCAGGAGATTTGGGACTGATTCTTGCTACAACATATACCACCCAGGACTGTTAACTATTTTTACCAGCAGCCTTCTATTTTTGCATGGCTCTGTTTGTAGCTTATTTATTCTCATTCCACTTCAGAACCAAAGATGGGTCTGAGCCAAAGGGTTCCGATCTGTACTGGGCCTAATTTGGATCCCTCTATTCCAATTTAGAATTTAGGGTAGATTGTAGTGATTCATCATGGCTCATAAATGCTCTCAAGCAACCAGATTATATTACAAACATGTGGTAGAGTTTCTTTGGCCCAGCTCCTCACAGGTGTTTAGGCACCTAACTTAGATGCCTAAATACCATTAAGGATCTGAGCCCATATATTCTTTACAAACTGAGTTCATTAGCGTACAAATAGAAAAGAAAGTTATAAACAAGTCTCACCATTTAACTGACTGAACAAACCTAATGAAATGCTTACCAACTAATTGAAGAATAATCTTGGGTTCTTTTCCAAGAAAATGAAAAGACTAGACGGTGAACTAAAAAAATCTCGACAATTCTTGCTCTCTGAAGCTTATTCTCACTCAAAGTGCAATTATAGTTCACTTTCACACAGTCAGAAGTGTATTCTGTATGTTTCAAAATGTAACATCACAAAGAGGAAACTGCCAGACAATCATGTCTCTTGAGTCATAATAGGGATAAAAGAAAAGTATATACAATGTCTCTTGTAGAATTTGCTTAAAATGGCCAAGAACAGTTTTTTATATATATCCAGTAGTATTTCCAGTAGCAGTATCAGTTCTAAATATGTCTTTTCAGTGAGACTTTCACACACTGTGGGTCAAATTTTGGGTCTCATTTACACAAGGTTAACTCCACTGAAGTTATGGGTTGTTTAAATAACAGCATTTGGATGTGTAAGTGCTGATTATCTATTTAACTAAATGCTAATTATCTATTTAACTACTATTAATCATAGGTGCTGACTGCTGCTCTAGCCTGGGGCCTGCTTGACCCCCTCTCTGACCCAGCCCCCCCCACTCCATCCTCTACCCTCAAATCCCTATCCGACCCTGCCTTTTTCTCTGCACCACATCCTCAATCCTTCCCTTCCCTCTCAGAGCCACTGAATGCCATAAAACAGCTGGAGATCTGTGTGGCCACTAGTGGGGGAGGTGGAGGAGGGCCAAGGGAGGAACTCGGCTGCCAGTGGGTGTTGAGCACCCACTAATTTTTCCCTGTGGGTCTTCCAGCCCCAGCACATCCATGGAGTTGGCACCTATGCTATCAATTATACTGCTGGGGTATTTTGTCCCCCCAAATTAAAAATTCTGTACCAAAATTTTAAAATTCTGTAAAATTCTGCAAATTTTGTCAGAACAACAATACATAATCATATCTATTTCAGCAGGTTTTTTGAAATTTATTTCAGAGTACCTGTCAGCAACTGTGTCTGTAACATTAGAGACACACAAGAAAATCCCCTGGGAGTAGAGAGTTAAGAAGCCCCTATGACAATCCAGTGCCTGTTTCTTTGACCCCTTCCCTCCCTCCACAGAGCCCAGCCAGGAGTGTGGCAACCAGACTCCCACAATCCCTCTGCTCCAATGCCCAGTTGCAGAGCACCCCACAGCCAATACATCTAAATCCCATCTCCCAGAGCCCAGCTGCAGGGCCCCCTTTGCTCAGATAACTTCCCCTCTGGCTTCCCAAATTGCAGCCATGCACCCCAGCCCATACATCAGCCTCCTCTCCCTCCCAGAGCCCAGAGTTCCAGAGGGAGAAACAGCCTGATGCTTGGTCCCAGGCTTGCATGAAGTTCCCTGTGTGCTGCCTTCTCCTTCCCTTAGCTGTCAGGAACACTTCAGCTTCCTTCTCCTCCCCCAAGCAGTGTCTTCTATGTGTGAACTGGGCTCTGCTGTGTCCACCAGCTCCTACTGGTGGCCAGCAGTGCTGCAGCCCATTTGTGTTGGGGAAACAAAATTCTGTACGCACAAGATTAATTTTTGCAAAGTTCTGCACTACGCAAGTGGCACAGAATACCCCCAGGAGTACTATTAAATATTTATGCTAAACAATTTCAGAGGAGTACCATGAACTCTCATGATACTATATATTTGTTAGTTTTTGAGGTGCCACAGGACTACTCGTTGCTGCTAAACAATCTGTTCCACCTTGCATTAATCTGTGACACTGGGAATACCTTTCCCTGACCTGAAGAAGAGTTCTGTGTGGCTTGAAAGCTTGTCTTTCTCACCAACAGAAGTTGGTTCAATAAAAGATATTACCTCACTCTCCTTGTCTCTAGTTGGCATCATCTCCAGAGGTGATTCACAGAGCCCATATGCTACTGCTACCCTTTGCAAAAGAATTTAACAATCAAGGGATGTAAGATCCTGAGTGATCGTACAGCTACAATTATGGCTAGATTAGTTGCCAAGGGCCAAAATAAAAAAAAGAAGTCAAACTATATTGCATGTATATTTTCCCTTGTAGGGTAGAAATTATACTTGTGCACACATTCCTTACTTAGAACACTGCACAAGATGAAAACAATTTCTGTAGATTTCTGTATTATGGATTTTACACTTGTACTGATCCATGGGAAAAATTAAAAAACCTTCCTAGCAGATTTTTAATGCAGAGCCTTCTTTTGGTGTAATTTTGTGCTTTGTACTAATTTCTTTAAGGCCTGTTATGCAAGCTAGACAGAAATGGAAATAAATTGCAGTGCCCTACTTCTAGCTCTTAGTTTTTAGAGTTCTAAAGTGCTATTTTCAAGTTGTGTCTTGACAACTCATTTGCTCTGTTTCTTTCACTGTTAAGAATTCTCGGTGTTTGGTGGCTTGTTTAAAATACTGCATTTTAAGTTATCAGGTAGTAAAATGTCACAAACTATAAGATGTTTAATTACAGTTCATGGGGACATGATCAGAATGTTGAAAAAATTTAGTAAACAAATCCAGGAAATGTAGGAGAAAAGATGGAACTTGAAATGTTGTACATATGCTCAAATACTACAGTTTGCCTAATACGAGTTTATTCCAATCTTATGTCAACAACATTATACAGGTAATAATATGGCAGTTTGCATCCCTCACAGACTTTTTAAAATGACAGAATATGTACATCTGACAACTCTAAAAATGACTGCCATTATTACTAGTCTATAGGCCCGCTATTTAGAAGCTATGTTCTAACTGCTCTCTCCTATAAATGTTCAGTAGTTCTTTGATCTCTGGAACCTGAGAGAGGCATTGCTAATAATATTATTAAGCAACATAGGAAAACATAATTTGTGGTCATTAATTATTTTGTAATTTAGAGTACTTTACTACAGCCAGAGATTTTAGCAGCCTTTTCACATTGCACATACTAATGAAAAAAACAAGATGCCCTTTCAATTGTAATGGGTAATTTTAATGTTACTCTGAATATTTTCTTTTATGTTCTGTGTAAGTAGCCATATTGCACTCTCCATTAGTTCTTGATGGAAACAAGAGGCTGTAAAGCTGTAAGGAAATGAAAATTAAGGACAGGTCCAAAACAAAATCTCTGGCACCCACACCACTTATTTATGTGAATGTTATTAGGGATGGTCTTTGCTAAAAAGTTACACAAGCATTACTACATCTCTCAGGGATGTGAAAAGTCCACATCCCTGAGAAACATAGCTTTGCTGACCTAATCTCTGGCGTAGACAGTGCCAAGTAGACAGAAAAATTCTTCCATTGACCTAGCTAATGCCTCTCAAGGAGGTGGATTAAGGACAGCAATGAGAGAAGGGAAATCTTTCCCCTTCCCTGTAGTGAGCACTGCAGCTGTGCCATTGTAGCCTTAGCTATGCTGAATACATGTGCTTTCATGTCTTTCCTACATATGGTTATCAGAGGCAAATGCTGTTCTGACAAGTTTTTGGTCAAAGTAGTTCAGGAGCTGTTTTAAGTGATGAGAAATCAATTTAGAGTATTGCTCTGAGGATAAGGACTTGGAGTGGTGTATAAAATAAGAACACCAATTGTCAGTACCAGGAAGGTCTTGAGGTAATCAAATATTCACCTTTTTGTGACTCTTCAAAATACTTATGTGCTTGGACATATTGAGTGCTAAGCAACAAAGGTAGGATAAGAATTATGTCTTTTTAAATCAAATGGTCACACCAGGAACCAACTTCATGCATGTATTTTATAGGCTTTACATTCTGCTTCATTGGGACACCTCTGCTCCATTGGAATGCTATCTCCTTGCTAGATAGTTGGGGCAGCTGGAGTCTGATCTGATAGATGAATAACTTTCCATTAGTGTCGTCGGTGATAGTTATAAGAGAGACAGACAAGTGCTGAAATCAGTGTCTCATCACAATGTGTTATGGTGCAGTTACCAAGATTTCAACATGTAAACATTTCAGGCACCATTAGTCCTGTGGGGCTCAAGGCACCATATGTTGGTACATTGCTGCTGCAGCTCTGGGATAGATCAACACCAAGCTCCACAAAGGTTGCCTTCCCCATCCTGAACTTTGCCACTGCTGGTTATCCTAGGACTGCAGCCCACCAATCTATGCTGGTTAACTGAGCCCAGAAATGGTGCTGTGAAATGTGAAGCTGCTCCAGGAACCAGCCCTGTGCTATCAGCTGCTCAGTGCCTTCCTCTTCTTCCTCATCCTTGTCCTGCTTCCTGCAACACTGAAGCTCCTGCAGCTAGAGGAGGAACTGCTGCTATATCACCCACTTGGCAGTGCATTAGGAGAAGCCCAGAGCCAAATTCATCTGGATTTTATCATTTTTGCTACTCTCCTTTGGTCTGTCTCCAATTTGCCCACATCCTTCCTAAAGCTTGGTACCCAGAGTTGGACACAGTACTGCAGCTGGAACTTCACAAGTGCTGAACAGAGCAGGACATTAACCTTCCAAGTCTTACATAGAACAGACACAAGGTGCAGAACAGGGTAGTGTCCATGCAGTAGAAGCCATTTCAGATAGATTGGGATAGGAAATAGCTAATGAAGCAACATCTGTGTAGCGGGTGCCAGATGTGCTGGGTTAATCAATCACTATGCAGCGGTGCTTGCCAAGCCAGGGTTAACATAAATGCATCCACACTGAGGGATCATCAAGTTTAACAGGCCAATAGAGGGGCCCACAAGAGTGTGTTTTCCTAGGGCCCAGTGATGAGTTAACTGACCTAACTACTCTCCAACCAAAAGTATTAACCTTGCTGCCCGCTCCCGCCTCCAATGCCAACCCCTGACAATTAGATGTGAATGGGAGGAATGAGTAATGTGCTGTGCCCAAAGGAACCAGTTGTGAGATCTTGGGACTTAAATCTCTCTATTATATTCATTAGGCCAGATTTTCTATCAAGCTCACTTGTACTCATCCTGCACCTGGAGCATTCAGTGCAGAGTGTGAGGTCAGTGAGCCTATTCTTTCATTCATGTGGTTTCATGCAAGATCATTGGCTAATAAAGCTGAACACTAACCATATTCTTCTCATGGAAGACATCTCAGACATTAAAAGAACAAGGGATCCACAGTGAATCAAAACACAGAAAGGGAATGCTTTTAAAAGACAGGTTTAAATCCATTGTTCAAAATACACAGCGACAGAGAAATAAAAGCTCCCAGCCAGAGTATCAGTATTCTAGTTATTAGGGTCAAGGTTATTTATGCAACCAATTTGGCAATTGTCTTCCAAGATGTTTGACAACTGTATTAATCTTTTCTAGATCTTTTTTAGCATATTTATTCTCTACCACTTCATTGCATATAATTTATTGCTGGGAACTCATATTTACAATAAACTACTGTTGAAATTACCAACAGCAAACATAGGTCTATTAGTCCAGTTACAATAGTGAATTCCAGTTTCAAACTGACTTCTGCATAAAGCATTTCTTAGTTTGAAACACTTCAAAGTCTAGCAAGCTTAAAGGTCTAAAAAACCATGAACTATAAAGAAAGACTGAAAACATTGGAGAAGAGAAGACTTTGTGGGAGGGCACGACATGATAACAGTTATCAAGTAGATTAAAGGTTGTTACAAGAAGGAGGGTGAAAATTGCTCTTGTTTAACCTCGGAGGATAGGACAAGAGGCAATGGGGTAAAATTACAGCAAGGAAGATACAAGCATGACCTCCTAATTGTTAGAGTAGTTAAGCACCGGAACAAATTGTGTAGGGAGGTTGTGGAATCTCCTTCCCAGGGGTGGTTTAAGAACAATTTAGACAAACATCTGTCAGAATGTTCTAATTATTACATAGTCCTCAATGAACTATTGAGGTCCCTTTCAGTCCTATGCTTCTATGTTCTATTATTCTGTTTTCAGGATAGGTGGTTCCCAAGTCACAGATGCAAGGCAACATATTGTGCCTTTAATTTTTGAAATCATTGAAAACAATGGAGAGGAAGTTCTACTTCCAAAAGCATTTGTATAAGAATACCCAGGATTATTTCCTCAAAGTTGAGATGTATGAAATGTGGGGGATCTCTACCACTTAAGAACAGTAAGAACGGTAAGAACAGTTAAAGTATTACTGGGGCATGGTGGGAGTATAATATACGAGCACACACTTTAAGACTGCCTCAACTCCTATTTCAAGGCAAGGTCAAGCAATCAGTCAAGAGGGGCAAGAAGAGATTGGGGGACAGATATAAAACACTAAAAGGCCAAAGAAATGCCTGTCCCGGACCATAGCATAACCTCACTCCTTACTCCCCTCCCATGAGCAACAAAAGATGAAAACCCCAGACTCATGACCCCCCCCCACCTAAAAGAGAACAGGGCTGTAAATTGTAAGGGGTGGGACTGAGGGTGTGCATTTCAGGTATCATGATGCCTGCTAAGAAGGAGGAGCAGAGGAAACACTGAAAAACAAGGCTCTGCAGCATCAGCATTATGGACATGCTTGCTGGAAATTAACCCCAATAAACATTACATTGCCTGCACTTCGGACTTCTGGTCTTCCGCTTTCTGTCTATGTGAGAAGAACCAGGGAAGAAGGCGAAGAGAAAGCCCTCTAACATTTACATTTTCCCTTGCCATAAAGAACCCCAAAATAATCAATGTGGTCACTCTGCCTTAGACCTGTCTCCATTTGTATGTCACCTATCACTCAGCTATTGAAACTGGAAGTAGAAAAGGAATGGAAGGGAGAGGGAAGTTCAGTTAATTAAGGATTAGCTTTTCGTGACTTTGATCAGTCTGGTGAGGATTATAGCCTCAGACGGTAAATCCAGCCACAGGAAGTGAGAGCAGGGGCTGCTTATCCAATACACCTCCTAAGGAGCAAATGGGCATGGAAGGGTAGGAAAAGGCTGGAGCTTTATGTCTGAACTGACCAACTTCACTGGCTGGGTGCATAGGCAGCCACATCCCCCCAAAAAAGACTGAAAAATGTTCACCTTCTACCACAGACAAAAGGGGAAGCATCTTAGGAAAAGAACTCTGACTGAGTCAGACTTCTCTGGCCTACACCTTGCAGAGTATCTATACACTGCCCCTCTCATCAGATCAGATTATTAAATTAATCTAACTCCTGGAAGCTGGTTTATATTTACGAAAAGAATTACAAATGTACCAGAGTTATCTATTATAGAATTACAGCTACAATGTGGTATTTTTAATAAAAATCTGATATTTAGATGATATCATTTCCAAATATGTAACAGATTCAAATATCTTTTTTAATTCACTACTAAGGTGAATGAGTTTGAGGCATAAATCACAGAATAGGCAAACTTTTAAAAACAAAGAATACTAAGATACACATATGATCTTCAGTAAAAGGCATATTTATTTTTCTAGTCACAGAACCCTCACAAAACAATCTGTAGTAAAATAGACCACTAACAGCTAAATTACTGCCCTATTCTGCCACCTTTACTCATGTTGAATAGTGCCTCATTCCAATGAAATTATGGACAATTTGCTGAATTTTCCTGGCTTTTTAAAACCCGTTTTACTGGGGAGTATGTGACTTTTTTAATGGTAGCTCTTGCATCTCTAAAGCTACTTATCTTTCCATGGCAGATGCTTTCCACAAAAGCAGAGAGGGTCAAGGCTGGAACCACATAAGCCTGTGAAAAAAATGTAGAGTTCTGTCCTTGGCTAAATAAATTCAAAGTCTGGGATGTTGCAAAAATAGTCATTTATTGACATAAAACAAACAAAAACATTTAAACAAGCCAGTATTAGTCCACAGATGAATGTCAAAGACCAAAGGGGACACATGACCATACCATGGTGATTGGGAAAACATTCCTGTGCATACCAAACAAGAATGGCCTTGTTTGTCCCTAAGGGTATGTCTACACTTGGAACTTGTACAACATTCTCTATACCCTGTAAGGTTCATATACATTTTTCCAGTCAGAGCATAAGTTGTCTTCTTGATCTAAATATCTGTGAGGACAGGGAAAGAGACTCAGGACGCCTGCATTCTAGTCAATGAGGAACAAATGTATGCCCAACCGCTGGGTCTGTGAATTAGAGGAGACTATCCAGAGTATGAGCATAGCAGAGCCCAGTTCTGCAGGGACTCTCTGCTTGGCAAAGCGCAGGGGACAGGTGAGTAACTGAGCCAGAGGATCCACACACAGCTGCACATGTGATCCCGCGCTTGATTTGCATCTTCCTGGCTGGGCGCCATTTTTTAAATTTACAAGCCCAGAATAACTGCCCATGTTTACACGCGGCAGTGAAACGGGCGTTCGAAATAAAGCCCTATTTTGAACTACCTGTTATTCCTCCTGCAATGAGGTTTAACAGGCAGTTATTCCGGGCTTGTAAATTTCAAAAAATTGGCACTCGGCCGGGAAGATGCAAATCAAGCATGGGATATTTAAATCCCGGGCTTGATTTGCAATTCCAAATGCCTACATTTGCAGCCCTATTCTGAAATAGGCTGCAAGTGTAGACTTACTCTTAGATACCCCTTTGATGGGCATTCCAGATCACATGTGCAGCTGTGTGTGGATCCTCTGGCTCAGTTACTCACCTGTCCCCTGCGCTTTGCCAAGCAGAGAGTCCCTGCAGAACTGGGCTCTGCTATGCTCATACTCTGGATAGTCTCCTCTAATTCACAGACCCAGTGGTTGGGCATACATTTGTTCCTCATTGACTAGAATGCAGGCGTCCTGAGTCTCTTCCCCTGTCCTCACAGATATTTAGATCAGGAAGACAACTTATGCTCTGACTGGAAGAATGTATATAAACCTTACAGGGTATAGAGAATGTTGTACAAGTTCCAAGTCAAACCACCTGGATGTCAACACTAGTGAAATACCCCATAGTAATAACAATACAGGTACACACGTGTATGGGCTAGAACAGTCAGTAAAATAACTTGTAAGCAGCAGCAGCAAACAACTTATCCAGCTGGAAAGGTATAGGTTTTATCAGTCACTATTGCTAAAGTTACTTTGGGAGCCTGTCTTCCTTGAAAAATGCATTTAAGCATTTTAATGAGACTATTTAATGCAATATGTCAAATTCAGCAATGATAATTTGAAATTACAGCAGCTATTAAGGCATATTACAGCCAGATTTTGAAGGGTTCAATCTCTTTAGATTAGTTGGTGTGGAAATGGAAAAGGCAGTTTAATGAAGACAAATATAAAATATTAAGTCTGAGGTCAATAAAGCTAATAGACAGTATGTATTTAATGGAACAATTATGCAGTGCATTGACCAGGAATGGGATTCAGAGGTTATGGTAGAAATATCTCTTTAATGCCATCAGCTCAATATACATCTATATTTTAAAAGGCACACAGTGTACTGGGATATTGGACTGCTACTGGTTCCTTTCAGCAGTTTTATTTAATTTGATTCTCAGTTCAAAGTTAGGGGGTCTCGTTCTTGAACATATCATAGATCATCTTGCATTTAGTGCACTAACTTTGCATTTTAAAATGTATCTATACACTGAAGTCCTGAGACAATCTGAGTTCTTAAGAAAAATATTACAAGCCAGAACCAAGACTAAATATCTCAATTGATACCTCGTCCTAAAGACAGGCATGGGAAGAATGGCAAACTACCATCTATCTTGATAAATATCTTGACTAGATTTTTTTCTTGAATCTCTGTAGCCCCAGTACATGAAAACATGGGACAGCGTTTTTAACTAATCCACAGTATTCAAAGAGCTAGTGCTGGGCAGACTACTACATCCATCATAAACTATATGTACACACACCTCTGAACAAATTACCAAACTCTCCCTTAAGAAACTGTTATTACACCTACATAATAACCTGAAGTGCAGCTGCTTAAATTTAGTCTTGGTTCTGTCCTTAAGAACACAGATTACCACTGCTCTACTATATGTGCAAAGTGAGGGATCTCATTCTTGAACATATCCTAGATCGTCTTGCATTTATTCACTGCTAACCTTGCATTTCAAAATGTATCTATACACTGAAGTCCAGGGACAGACTGAGACTCATGAGCTGCAAGTGGCTCTTCAACATGTCTCCTGCGGCTCTTTACAACATTACCATTTCAAGATCCACTTCACAGAAACCAGGCATCTGAATGTATTATTGTCATTTTCTTCAGACATCGATTTTAGTATTGTACAAACTGTGCCCATGATTTTACAAAAGATTTTCATTGTGCATATAAAGCAAAAACACAAATGTCTGAAAAAAAACATCTGGAGTTGCCGCTCCAGTCTCCTGATGAGAACTTTGGAATGGGTAAAGACAGTCCATTCCTGGTTTTACTCAGTGCATGCTGGGATAGGTCTAAGGGTGGTAAGTGAATGCTGTGTGAATACTCAGATGTGCAGATATAATCTTTGACACCTATGTACTACACTATTATAGCTCAATAAATAACCTGGGTAACAAGAGGGCCAAGTCAATAATCTTGAATTAAATAATAAACATAGGAACTTCCCTTAAACATACGCAATAGGGCAGGCAAGGAGACTGCTTTATTCACCTATAGATCAAACCAATGCTATCTCAGAGAACAGAATGTTCAGCTAGAGGCATTTCAAATAATCTCACAACACACGTGAACTGCTTCAGTAGAGAGAAAAACTACAGCAATCTAAGCCCTTTCTTCTTGGTACCTGATTAGATTTTTTACTAATGGACAGAGACCTGCCTACCTGAGAGGTGACCTCTGCCCCATGCCACACTGCCACAATTGTGCTCAGACCTGTGGTCCATAGGCATATAATGCATGGTCTACATGGCCTAGTGAGTAGCAGCACTAGCAGAGAGGAGAATACAGAGCCTGTCAGCCCCTGCTCCTGCCCTGCCTCCACCAGACCAGTAGGAACCAAGCCAGGGCTTGATACCACAGCTCCTACCACCCTCAGGCCATGTGGAGGAGCAGCAGAGGGTCATCAGGGATGGCAGCCTCTCCCCATGCTGACATCAGCAGCTCTTATCTCATCTGTAACTATTTCAAACTCTTTCGCTGGCTCACTGCCACCAGCCAGCAGTATTCGAGCTTTATTCAGTGTTCTGTTTTCCCACTGCATGGTATTTACACCCATACTCTTCTCCTCCCCGCCCTGCTTCCAGTCCTCTTTGTTCCCACCTTAGTTCTGCATAAATACATGGCTATAAAACATGACTTTTATTAAAAGGTGTAATTAAAAATAAAATCACAACCAGAGCTTTTATCCAAATGAAAAACCCAAGACACCTCATAACAAAGCTAAATAATCACATCATCTTTCCATGGTACCCTTGTCTTCCTTTCCCTTGGCCCTCTGTTGTTCATTGTCACTCATCATGTTATATGCCTAAACCTAGGCCCTGATTTGCCAAGAAAGCCACATGGGCAGATGCCTGCATCAGCCTGGAGACAATGACTCCCAGACCCATTGAGATGGTCATGCCTTTCTCTTTGCAGGATCAGACCCCTAGATTGGAAGGTTTTTGAGATCAGGTCTTCATTGTTTCTTTGTCCTGAAAAACACTTAGCACACTCTTTATTTGCTGTACAAATAATACAGTAAATAATAATTATTGATATTCTGTTACATGTCATCAGTTTTGACATATGCCTATGTGGGAATCTACAATCCTTGTTTCAGAGGATTTAAGACTGTTTCTTTGTTTAAGAGAGCTCTAAATTGCTAATTAATTTTGAACCAAGGAAAATTAATGTCAGCAGCACCTGACTTAAGGTTCCACTTTGGCCTCCTTGTTCTGGCAAAATTCCACTGATTTCAATAGATTTGTTTTCTGAAGGAGTAAGTCCTCCCACCCAACATTAAGTTCCTGAGAACAGGCAAAAAACCTACCCTGTAGTTGTCCCACAAAAATCCTACATATTCAGCATTTTGTGCCTTTTGTATACCTCTCAATTCATACAGAAATATTGCAAGCAAAATTATTACATACGCAGGAAAGTATAAAGACTAAATCAAGGTGGACCTCACCAAAAACTACCAGCAAGTTATTAATTATAGCCATAAATATGCTTTTTCATGAAAACCAGATTTAGGCTATTTTTATATTGCTCATGTAAATCAGTTTCTTCTAGTCCTCTTCCTTTAATGAAGAAAAAAATTAGTTCAGTTAGACACTGTTGGCTGCAATGCCTTCAGGAAAATGAAATGATGGCTCACAAATAAAGTCTCACTGTCTCACACCCTCCATATCAATTAAACTTGTACGTAACCAACATTGTCTGAGCAATAGTTTAAAGATTCTATTTCTGTAATATCTTTTTTTACACAGTGAGTTGAGACAGATTATTGATGGAGGCTGTGTTAATGACTTCCCAGTTTCTTTATTCAAGTCACTAAATCAGCAGTATTTGCCAGAATGTGATAGGTACAAGATTGGGCTGTAGAGACAGAGCTGTTCACATTTGCACTTGGACATATCATGTCAAGGGACAGAGGATGTTACATGAGAGGTGTATCTTATGATAACCAACTAGGACAAATGCCCTTTTCCTATGTGATAAGCCATATTAAAGGTGATAAAATCATAATGTACAACATGTTATATGAAGATAGGAAATATAGTATATAGGAAGAAAGATTAGTCTTGTGGTTGAGGCAATAAACTAGTATTCAGGAAATCTATGTTAAATTCTTGGCTGTGGCACAGACTTCCTGTGTCACAGTGGGCAAGTGTTTTAATCTCTCTGTCTCAGTATCCCATTAATAAAATGGGAATAATAATACTTCCATTCCCCCAACATTTGTTCATAATGTTTACCTAGATTATCAAAACTTTGGTTCAGGGATCATCTCTCAGGGTATGTCTACACTACAAAGTTAATTCGAAATAACAGCCGTTATTTCGAATTAACTTTAATAGTTTCTACACATACAAACTGCTATTTTGAAATAAATTTGAAATAGTGGAGCCCTCATTTCGAATTTGGTAAACCTCATTCTATGAGGAATAACACCAAATTCGAAATAGCTAATTCGAAATAAGTGCTGTGTAGACACTTATTTCAAATTAGGGGGCCTCCAGCCCTTCCCAGTTCCCCCTGGTGGCCACTCTGGGCACAACCAGGAAAACTCGTCTGCTCCCCCTCCAGCCCCGGAGCCCTTAAAGGGGAAGACTCTGGCCACTGGGCACGTGCAAGAGCCAGGCCTGCCAGCAGCTGCAGACCCTCAGCCAGTGGCCACACGATGGCAGCCAGTGGCAGCCAGCTGTCCCCCGCCCAGTCCCCCAGCACCCAGGGGCCAGCCAGGGGCCATAGACGGTGTGCGCCCTCATGGACTAGTGCGGAGATCATGGACCTCATTGAGGTTTGGGGGGAGGCCCCCAATGTCCATAATCTCCGCACTAGGCAGTGGCCGCAGAGTGGCCACCATGGCCAGGAAAGGCCAGGAAAGGCCACAGGCGCACCCAAGAGCAGGTGCGCCTGAAGGTGAAGGAGCTGCGGCAGGCGTACGCCAGGGCCACCAGGGGTGGCGCCGCAGCAGGGGCTGCCACCTGCCCCTACTTCCGCACCCTCGACCGACTCCTGGGGGCGGGGCGGTCCGCGCCAGCCCAGGAGGCAGCGAACTGGGACCAGAGGGCTCTGACCCGGATGCACCGGAGGGGCCACCGCCAGCTGTCCCAGCACCGGAGTCGGCAGGGCCGTCCAGGGAGGCCATACTGGGTAAGTGCCAGCACTGTCCCCTGCCCGGGGGGGGGGGGGGGAGGCAGAAAGGGAGACCAGGGACCGCGCACGTGGGCCATGCCTCCCACGGACCACTCAGCCACCTGTGCACGTGCAAGCACGTGCCATGCCACCCTTGGGCAGGTGGCTCCAGCTGCGTGACACCCAGGGGCCGTGGCCCAATTGGCACACGCGTGTGTGAAGAGACCTGACACGCTCCCGACCCCGGGGTGGGACCCAGCAGGACGCCCTCCCTTCACATGCCCCCTCTACACAGAGGCAGGGACATCTCCCCCCGCCCCAGCCACACTATACACAGCACAAGGGCATGGATGTGGTCTTGGGGCAGCTCCCAGTCCCGGGGAGAGCCAGACATCCTGACCATGGCCTCTGTGCAAGCACATCGGCTCTGATGGTGCAGGGCACGGTTGCCCTCACCTTGCGGGGGGGAGGGGGGGTGGGCATCATCCACTGTGTCCTCAGGGAGAACTGACCACTTCTCTTCTTTCTCTACAGCTGCACCAGCTGCTCGTGCAGGGCGCACCACCCCGCCCGGGACATGCTCCCGCACCTGCGGCCTCAGCAGGACCACCACCACGCGGCAGGGGTACCGGGACCAGCACTTGGGGGCCCTGCGAGCCCTGCACCGCACCATCCAGGCCTGGATGCAGGAGGACCTGCAGCTCCGCCAGGAGCACCTTGCTCAGGACCGAGCCATGAACGCAAACCTGCAGACCCTGCTGCAGAGCGTGCTGCCCCGTGCCAGTCCTGTGCCTGCTGCCCCCCCCAACTACTGTTCCTCCTCCCACTCCTGCCCCCCCTCCCACCTCTTCCTCCTCAAATTCCACACCCTCCTCCTCAATCTCCACACCCCCCACCTCAACCTCTGCACCCTCCTCCCCAACCCCCCGGGGATGCCGAGGCCCCCGCCCCCACCGTGCTGGGAGGCAGTTGGCCCCTCGAGACCCCCAGCCCTGAGTGCTGAGCTTCCCCTCCCCCTTCTTCCCCTTGCTTCCCCCTTCCAGCTCCCTCCTCCCAGTTTTCCCCCTCCCCTCTCCCACCCTCTCTCCTGCCCTCTCCCGCCTCCTTTCCCCCATCTCCCTAGAGTTTCATTCCCCCTCCCCAGTTGTGTTAAATAAAGACAGTTTATATTTTTGAAAATACGCGTATTCTATTTGACATCAGGAAGGGGGGGCTAGGGAAGGGTAAGTGGAAGGACGAGAGGGGGGTATGGGGCACAAGCCCCCAGTGAGGCAGACCGGGTACAGTGTTAGCACTCCTCAGGGTGGAAGCTCTCCCGCAGGGCCCCCTGGATCCTGACAGCCCCTCGATGGTGCTCCCGGATGGCAGCCTGCTGACAGTGCAGCCAGGCTGCTGGCAATGTGTCCACGAGACGCAGCAGAGTCCCCGGGGGCAGGTCTGGTTCCATGTTGCAGAGTGCCGTGGTGTCCCGAGTGAGGGCAAGCAGAGCACTCCGCGACACAAATGCTTTGCTGTCCCTCAGCGAGGTGGACCAGTAAGCAGAGAAACCTGAGAACTGTCTGTCCAGGATGGGGCATCGGGTCCCTTTAAGCACAGCCCTCCGCTAGCCTGAGGTAGCAGCCCCACACACTAAGTCTGACCCTGATGCCCTTTTGGCACTGGTTCCGGCCAGCCTTACCTTCAATTCAGGGTCCACTCAATGTGGACGCGCTATTTCGAATTAGAAAAACGCTATTTCGAATTAGTTTTTGTGTCTAGATGCGTTATTTTGATTTAGCTTATTTCAAATTAACTAGCTGGAAATAAGTTAATTCAAAATAGCGCTGTAGTGTAGACATACCCTTACTCTGTGTACATACTGTGGTTAGCACAAATGCCCCCTGTTTTTGGTTGAAACCTCTAAGCAATTCTGTAATCCAAATGAGAATAAATAAGTAACAAAAGATAATAACATAAGATGAGGACATATGTGCTGGCTACAGTAATATCTCTTAAAATATTATATAATTAAAGTACTTGGGAATATGTTGCTATTCCAACTGCATGAGTGCAACCTCAAAACAGAAGAAGAAACTAGCAGGAAATAGTTTCATCATTTTTAATAGAAATTTGGAGAAGCTAAGATCTAACATTGTGATTTTGTGTTAGATAACTATTCAGAAGCAACTGAGGTTTTCAGTAAGGCTGAGCAGTATCAAAGCATGTGCAAGGATTAGGTACCTCTTAAATATATTCTAGTATTCTGAGAAAGGCTAAGCACCTGCTGGGCAATGAAATGTTCAGCATCTCTCAGGATTTGGTGCAATTTAGTCATATTCAGCAAATGTCTATGTACAAATGGCACCCTCTTGCTTCAGGATTTATTCTCTGTAGGACAGATTCTGCCATCCTTACTCATACTGAGTGGCCCCTTGCTGTGGGAGTAAAGGAGCCTGTATGAAGAAAAGAGCCAGATGGCACAGTTACTATGTCAGCACTCTCAGATGTATCTCTCTCACCTTCCCACCCATCCATTCTCATGCCTCTTTTCCTGTTCCTTTACTGGCCTCTTCTTTTTCTCTCAACTTCTTCTATTTCCATACACTCACACTGCTCTCTCCTTCTCCTACCCTTCCCATCCTCAGACCTTTTTCTGTTCACCTACAGGACAATCATCTTCTTTTAATAAAATGAACTTCCCACAGACTCAAGATGGAGACTGAAATTACATCTACATAGGCAAATGGAGGGAGATCCATACAACAAACAGTTCAGTGTTTTCATTAGCTATGATGGGTCCAGTGTTCAGAAAGGAACAGAGGTGAAGACAACATAGACATTTTAAGACTGTTCAAAACATGCTTACAAGTTTGTTGTGGAATACAATAGCACCTAAAATCCTGAGAGCAAAGCTGAACCCAATGTCAAACAGAAGACTTCCTCAAGTAATTACTTGCCAGACTACTCTCAGTAATGTTTTTATTTTTACCTCTGCCTTAAAGAAATGGGGAACTTTTGAAACTTCACCTTTGCAAGACCCCATAATGTAGTTCAGGGAGATACAAAGAAAGAGGCACTTTCTGTGCCTCGCAACAGCTGTGGGGAATGTTCAGCACATTAATACATTAAATGGCATTATAAATTAAATGAAACAAGAAAAGTGATGGGGTCAAATTTATCCTTGGTGTAACTTCACTGATGTCAGTTAATTTATACCAAGGATTAATTAGGTCCCTAGAGGATAAGGGCTATATGCCAGACTCTCTCCACATCCATTCATGCTAGTGGGAGTTTTCTGAGCAGATGGAGATATACTAGATCCCTTATGTTTTCATTTGTATTCATTTATCTCCCTCCAGAGTCCTAGTATGATTGATGAATAAAAATTACTCTGTGGTATAAATGCTGAAATGCAAAATCGAGAGATCCTGAAAGCACTTTGCCAGAGCAGTTAGCTTGGTGAATCAAGCATCACATTGAGAATACTTCCTTGCTTCCCTGGATTCACAGATTGAAATCCTAGCAGTGTTCTGTCTCATTTCATACCACACTTTTGGACAGAATAAGCTTTATTTTCAGTTAGGAGAAGAGTAAAACCAAGAAAGAACAAAGTTTCCATGAAACAGAGGGCAAAGTATTTTCATCTCCTCCACAAAGATCTACTCTGTAAACAAAATGTCTGCTTATCTCTGCAGACAGCGTAGTCTTAGATATTGTATGAAGACAATGCAGTGACTTAAGAGTTACATAACTATATATTAGACCTGTGTAGGGACTGGAATACTTAAGCCATATAATGTTTTGTTTTTTAAAATCAGTTCTCTGTGGTTCCAAACAAAAAGTTAGTTATGTGAAAATTTCTGAATGAGGGATGTTTCCCCCCCCAAAAATCTTGCTTTGGAAGATTTGCAGCCTGAATGCTGTAGAGTCAGGAACTTGGAAAGGCTTCTGTCTGCAGAGGCTGGTCTGGCAGGAATCCAGGCAGCCCACCTTCCTTCCTGGTTTCTGTGAAAAATGTTGACAGAATTAATGGTTCTCCACCAAAAATTTGGATTCTGTCCAATATACATTGTACAACAGAAGACTGTTCCATTGCAAATTTTCAGGCAATTTCACTAGAAACATCATGGTGATACAACTGCTCTTGACCTTCCTATTTTTCTCACCGTAATCTTAGGACAAAACTCCACCAACAGTTAAAACTTTGCAGTTCTCTCAAAAACCCATGGAAGCCAATGTAGTGGCATGGGGAATATGAGGGCAGAATTACTCTTTATCTGGCTTGGAAAAAAAACACTGGATGATAGTATGCAAAATATAATCACTATTACAGCTGACACTAAATCTGCCTCTACTGATATGATCATCCTGTAATTGAAAAGCAGCCTGTCCTTTGAGTCATCTCTAAGAGAGGCACCATTAACATTTTGATTGAAAACAGAAGCAATCCATTTGGAGCCTGACTCTGTAAGAGGCTGAGCACCCACAAGTCCCACTGATTTCAAAGGGAATTTAATGGACTTAATGCTGTCCATGGGACACTCAGCACCTTACAGGATTGGATCCTTATCTCACAAGTTCCCTTCTTTTAAGTAATAGAATAAGGTTCTTTTTAAAAATCTGGTCATTTTATTTTGTTAAAAATAAAGAAAAAGGAGTAGGCTAAATGAAGGAAGGGGAGACTGCAGAGGGAGTGGATTTTCACACACCAAACTAGCTGCCCAAATATATGAGCTCTTTTCTGCTGCTGGCATAGAATTCTGTAATCACTTTGCAAAACTGTCCTAGCAAGAAAAAAATCTTTAAAGTTGCCTTCTTGAGCAAGGGAACAAACATGATGAATCTAAGAAAAACAAAGTGTGTGTATTGTTTAGTCCTTAACTGCCAGCAAGTATTGGACCCAATTCTGCTCTGGCATTTATCCAAGGTGAGTATATGGAAAGCCTGGAATGTTTCTGCACTTACAGCTGTGTAATTGAGAGCAACTGGGGTTTGGTTTAGGGTTTTTTGATACACAGTAATCGGTATCTTTAAGGAAGAATTACCTTGTTCGATTTGAAATCCAATGCTGCTTTATTCTCAGTGGGACAAGTCAGGTTATTTGTTGTGCCTTAGGGAACATTTGTTCAAGTCAGCGATGAAGGCTAATACAGTTTAACAAAATAAATGCTAATGTCCATGCACAGGGAAAGCTGATAGGAATGGTGTGCAGTAAGGATTAGTCTCTGAAGCCTGGGCTTCTCTTGCTGTGTGCAGCAGAGGGAAATCAAAGCAAGGGATAACCAAGTTCACTGACCTCTGGAAAAAATACCTACATTGGTGATGGCTATGTGGGAAATCTGGGCATGACCAGGGGGAAGCCGACCAAAACCCAACACTTGAAGTAGTCTGGATCCATGAGGAAAATGTGTGTGTTATAAAGAGAAAATTTTTCTGAAGGAAGCTTTACATCCCCTGCACATCCACTACCTCCCTCAGAAAGGTTGCAGAGTCCACACCGTGTAGGCCAGCCTGTGGTACAGATATAGAACTCCCTTGTGACAATGGTATGGTTGCCAGCCTAGTCATATTACATTGACTAGTGGGGAACCAAAGAGAAGAGAGTCCTTCTGCATTGCTGGCTGAGATCTGTGTCGTGGAGGGCTTGGTTTATTTATCTAGCCATCTGATGCAATCTCAGATTGCACCAGGCCAATTTTCATCTGCACAATCCAGGTTTCTGCTTGTGTGTCCAGATCCCATTTGAAAAGCCCTGATGTCCATTTTTTTTAACCAGGGGTGAAGAAGCAGAGCAGAGCTGCAGTAACTATATATGTACCATCTATATCTGTAGGTCCTCGGAGGTCCAAGTTACCAGCCATTAGAAAGGTACTAGCCCTAATCCATCCCCTGCAAACCTATAGCATTTCAGACATCTGGTTGAATATTTTTGTATTGCTCCCCTTTACGTTGTTTTTGGAGAACACATTTTAAAAGGTCAAAGACTTTGGCAGACAAGCATGGCCTGCAACATGTGTCTGTCTTAAGTCAAATCTCTGTGAGCTCTATTGCAAAGAGTTAATGCCACAAAATGGCACATGGGAAAACATTTAAAATGTTATTACATACAACCTGCCAAAAGCATGAAATTCATGAATTAACACAAGTTGTTACTGTTCTTAAAAGCTTTTTTAATCTTATCTTTTGTCAGACCATTTGAAAACAGCTTTCTGGTCATTTTAATAATTTAAGAAATTTTGGCCCTAATTTACTTACAAAGCAGAATTGGCTAAAACAGATAATAGAGCATGAAATTATGTTAACCAGTCATCAATAAAAAACATGTCAAAATTCCTTCTCAATTTCTTACTTAAATTCCTACTAAGAACTCACCTCTTCCATTAATAATCCACAAAATAGAGAAATGTTAGTAGTATATTTTTCAGTGAATTACTAACATACTGAACATGTATGCAATGTAGCTGTATCTGAAGCACATTACCATTTTCTGTCTAGAATGTAAACACTCTAGGTAATGAATAAACCCAAATTCTTAATGCAGACACCATCTTCTTGTTATGTGTTTGTGTAGTGCCTAGCATAATGGGACCTCCTCCATGATTGAGGGTCATTAGCATTACCACAATACATATAATAAATAAAATACATGATGATAGCAAAATAATTACTCACAAATTATTTCCCTGTATGCAGAGACGGTTGAATAGTAAAATATATATTCAGAAATTGCATTTAGAAAACGCAATATTTGCAGCAAATTTTACTTACAACTTCCTATCCAATCAACTGCAGTAAAATGTGTCTGATATTTGTACAGTACCATGCACAGTTATGGCATTTCATAGTAACAAACAAAACAAACTTGAGGTAGAGCTGGTAATGGCAAAACTTTAGTTGAGAAATATCGCCATCTGCTGGCATTATAAAATAATAGCATAGAATTGCTAGAATCTACCACCCATATCTTTCAAATTGGATACCATGTGCTGTATTAAATGTTCTATACCTCTTGTAGGAAGTTCAATAAGTAATGTTCAACTCTAACTTTTTACTCGAGATACAAGAACCAAGAGAATTTGGTTTTTGTTCTTTTTCAACTCAAACCAAACTTTGAAATTGCTAAAACAGTCTGAGCAGCAATGGTGTTCACAACAGTTTCCAAAAATGGATGATATGAATTGAACAACAAATTAATAAAGATGTGTAAGGGTAAGGATCTAGTCCCTAGTAGCACTAGTAACAGCAGAGTGAGAGACCAAGACTCAAAGCAACATCTGCTAAACCAGTGGTTTTTCAAACTCTGGGGGATGAGGTGTTTGAGGCACAGGAGAGGGCTCAGGGCTGAGGCAGAGGTTTGGGGTGCAGGGGTGAGGGCTGTGAGGTAGAGCTGGGAATGAAGGGTTCAGGATGTGGGAGGTGGCTCTGGGTTGAGGCAGGGGGGTGGGATGTGGGAAGGGGTCAGGACTCTGTGGTGGGTCTAGTTTTAGGGAGCTAGGGGGAGTTTTGGGGGGGGGAGGCTGAGGGCTGGTGCAGGGGACTGGTGTGTGGGCTTATCTCTCGTAGCTCACGGTCATGGTCAATGGTGCAGCAGGAGTGGTAAGGCAGGCAGATGTTTGAAGCTAGAGCTTTCTGGTCTCTTCTCAAAAGAAAGACACGTGCTCTACCGTCTGGTGACTAGGGCACTCACCTGGGACGTGAATAATGCAGGTGCTAATCTTTGTTCAGTCTAATTGAGAGAAGAGATCTTCCTCCCAAATCACTCTGAACCACATAGAGCAGAGACTCCAACTAGGGTTTCCCCGATCCCAGGCCTTTGCATTAAAAATGTTCCAGCCAGCTCTACATACAAGCTCCAATTCTCCGCTGTGTTGTATCTTGTGTAGTTATGCAAATAGAATGCCAAGAGGTGGTGCTTTGCAGCCCCATGACATTCAGTTTGCACAAGTGTAAATGACTACCTAGTACAATAGAAATCAGGTCCAAAGGGTTTATATCATGCCTTGAAGATCAGCCAGCTTGAAACCTAATGTTAGAACAGAGGTCCCTCAATATAAATGCAGTAACCAGACATTTTTATCTAGGGACTTTGAGGGAGAACCTATCAACTATCTTGATATTACTTAAGGAGAGAGACACTATCTCAGGTATCTACAGCCATGACCATGCAGATCTTTAAACATTACAATCAACATCTTGAGTTACACCTGGAAGTGAATTGGAAGTCAGAGCTGTCTTTGAATCATTGATGTAATATACTCCCCAAGGCTTATGCTACTAAATCAATGAGCTGCTGTATTCTCCAGTAGGCTCTGAATGGTCTTGAAGAGACTCTGAAAGACCATGATACTCCAGGATGATGAGTACAGTATAAAAATAGATGTATGTATTGCCTAATGTAGAGGACATAATAGTAATTTAATCTGGTGCTGACAAATGGATGGATGACAGCAACAGTTTTTGCATCATATGAAAAGTGCATACAGACTATTCAGTTACCTCTCTCAGGAGCTCACACAGCAGTGCTAAAGCCTGGGTTTCAGATGTTTCCATCTTAAGGTATATATGTTTTAACTATTTGTACAGAAGGTGACATATTAACCTTCAAGCCTGCCCAGAGGACTGAACTATCTGCCTAGTGCATTTCAACAAGCAAAAGTGTTTTTCATTTAACCAATTATGTTTGCCTGTGCTAACGTTCAGCTGATGCATACACATTGTTAAAGGGTCGTTTGTTATCTAGCATGTCCAATGATTATACAGCATGAAGTATGCTCAAATTCAGTTGTTAAGCACTTGCTCTCAGATAAGCCTACTTAGATAAATGCATTGAATATTCTTAGGTGCTGCTGACAGTTTAATGGTGAATGGAAAGGAAAATGACAGAGAGGCTAATCCATGTTTCATGTTCTCTCACTTCTATGATGAAAGATCGTCTCACTCTAGCACCAAATTTGCAGGAAGAGGCAAGACTAAAACAAGGAAGAGAAAAGGTCAGAAGGGTCGGTGCTGTAGTACAAGGTAATTGACTCTATGTTATTAACAAACTCATCCTTTTCCCCAGAAATAAAAGACCTTCCTGCACTTGTGAGCAATCCCTCTCTTTTATGATGACTCTCTGGACACTTCTCTTGCCCAAAAGGATCTAGAAAGTCAATATCTATGGATTAGTTCCACATTGTTCATCAGAACACGGTGCTTTCTTTCTGTACAATTTGTGATCCCTTTTTTATATCTAGTAATCCCCTTTCCACTGTGTGTAGTCAAAGGTGAAGGTGGTTGAAGCACAAATGAAATATAGGACCAAAGGAAGCCATCCGTTTTTTAAAGCAGAATTACTCATATGAGGTAAACGGGAGTTCTTAACCATAAAGATTTAATGTGGTCTTCAGTATGAAATACAGAGAAAGAAATTTAGTATTTTTTATTTTTCTTTCTTCATTATTTCTAATTACGTTGTCATTTTAGTGATATAAACTGAGATGAGTAGTCTTTCTGCAACATACTTTTGGGATGAAATCTTTCTCTGCTGAAGTCAGTATCAAAATTTCCATTGTCTTTAATGGGGCCAGGATTTCACTTTGGACTTTTAAGACAAAAATTGCAAAAAGCTAAATATCTGGTATTTAATCTGAAAACTTTAGAAACTGATTTGAAAAAAAAAACTTTTTAAAGCAATTAATCTGTAAAAAGGAAAGTAAAATATTCATCTCTTTTAAAATGCCCTTGATACTATTTTATTAGATTGTCTTCTTTAATTGTCTTGCTATTTCATGATACAAAACACCATTTAGAGAATAGTACTAATTTTACATTTAGCTAACAACATTCACAGAATTGCGATTGCTTAATTGAAGTGAAGTTATCACACACAAAAAGAATGTACCTCTGGTTCTGACATCCTTATTATTTCTTGTACTGAATTACTAGAATAATTATCTGCACATCACTTGACTTCCAATCATTTCATAACTATATAAAGGGCCCAACAAATTCAATATAGTAAAAACATACAACACTGTATTTTGTTGCTATTTTAATTTTAAAAGATTGTAAAAAACTAAAACCCCCCCCCACGGTCATGGCTGCTCTTGAAGATCACCCACAAATATGAAGATTAAAAATCTCTTTGATAATAAAAGGGTTGTATCTAGATTTGCAGTTTATATTCCTGATTTGCATTCCAGAGGGTGAAATTCATTTTTGTGAAGACAGGGCCACATGGCCCTGAACACCACTTTTGCACTCTTTAAGGTCCCAACCCTACAAACATTTATGCAGGTGCTTAACTTCACTCACATGAGTAAGGCTAATCAAGTATACATGTGCAGGAACCAAGCTTCAGTTCTTCTACCCAAAACCTGGGCAGCAATACAATGCCTGAGAACATTTCTGCTCCATTCAGACCTAGGGACAGTGGAGCTCTGAGGTGAGTGTGAGGCAGCAAGGAAGGAGAATAAAATTACATCTTTTTGTAATGATTTAGTCAATATTAAAAGGAATCTTTTTCTAATCATGGGAAGATGATAAGAGGATTTACTTTCTTTTGGAACTGATCCAAAGCCCACAGAAGCCAAAGGAAAGATTCTTAGCCCCCAGTACAATTTCATATACATCGGTATCCCCAATTTTAATGTGCATGATTTTCCCATGTTTTCCAATACATTTTGCTTAAAAACATTTTTTTTCTTTTCATATGAGTATAGACTTGGAAAAGGATCAGTGAAACATAACAGGCTTGACTTCCTTACTGCCTTTTTCTCCTCACTGATCAAGCCTTTATTGAAAAAAAAATCTCCTGACCTTTTTTACTCCCACGTGATTTCTAATAAAGATCCTGTCACATGGTTGTATCCTAGTAACTAGATGTTACAATGGCAAAGTCTATTAAGAAAGAGTCTAAAAATAGCAATCTGATGGTCCAAGGAAAGAATAGTTTGATTTTTTCTGCCTCTAGCTCAATATTTTTTATTTACAACATATAGTGGTTGTAACATAGCACCCTAAAGGTACCTAAATATAATATCAACATTCTGTCAGCTAGATAGAAAATGTTTTTCCAACCAATGAAAGTTTGAGATTTTAAATTTTGCCTTCCCAAATTGGAATGTAAAGTCAAAAGCTGAACAACAACAACAAAACAACATTCATAAACATAATCATAATTTTAAAAATTGGATTGAATAAATTTAAACATTTTATTTCAATTTCCATCTTTTAAAAATTAAGCTTTTTTAGTACAAGTTCACTAACATTTCAGAACAAAAATAAAAAGAAATAAAACTACATTTCAGAAATGTCAAAACATCATCTTTTAACAAAATGTACAACTCCCCACACCACACACAACACACACTCACATCCAAATTGGGAGATTACTTGAAACTGACTCTTTCCCATAATGAGTTTCAGTTTTGACAAAATCAACATTTTCTTAACAAAATTAATGTTTAGCTTGAAAATTCTTGAATGGTTTTTATAGCTTGTTAGATACCACATTTATTTCAGCTAATAAGGCAATTATGGGGTGATGTGTACAAAATTTCCAAGGACCAAATCATTACAGCCTATGATCATTCCATTAGCTCTGAGCAGAAGCCCCAGTGAACTCAGTTAGGTCTTTTATATAAAAATTGTTAATACTAGGTCTTAAAAGTTACTGGAGAGGACTGATAATCCACCAAAACCTTTAATCCACTAAGACTTTTAAATAGTTACTACACATCTAGGGCTTAGCGTAAGGTAGATTCGGACACCCTTTCATAGAGTAGTACTTCCTTCTATCAGCAGTTCCATTGAATTCTGGCCTATTATTTTTTGTAATTACTGGACTGTGCCCCAAATATGGGTTCATGGAAAGAAACAATCCCTCTCTTGAATGTTCCAACAGTCTTGGTTTTCATGAATCAGCATTTTCTGACAAAAAATTGGAGATTTCTGTACCAGCTTTAGTCAAAAGACTGTATTTTACAAAATGGACTCTGGATATAGTTTTCTGTTGTCTGGTTCTGTGTCTCAAGATTACACTTTCCCTCAATTGCTCTATTGCCATTCTGCCAAACTGATTCACTCTAATCTTTTCTGTTCTCCTTTCCTTCCCTTCCCTTCCTTTTTTCTACTGCAATGAGCATTTTTAATTTTACCTCTTGTCACTCATCTCCTCCCCTTCCCCCAGCCTTATAATAAAAATAGAAAACTAAATAATGAACTAAAAAGGTATGAAGTCACCCCGCTGGTCATTTATAATCTGGTATAGCCTTTTCCTCCTCCTTCTATTTTTAACTCTCTTGTATGGGAAAAAGTTGGTATGGACAAATCCCCCCAGCTAGAAACATTTTTTTAAAAGTTTTGAAATTATCAGAAAACCTATTTTGACATTTTCTAAATAATAATATTTCATTTTCTAATTCAAAGTTATTGTGTTTCAAAATGTAATTAATGGACAACAGAAAAAGTTAAAATAATGTAAGTGATCCAAATTTTTCAATCAATCCAATCCTATTTTTTCAATTATTAGCTCGCCAAAATGTTTGAGATGTTGAACTTCTTGTCTTGATTCAAGATAGGAATTTTTTTTGAAATCTTGAAAATTCTCACAGGACAGGTAAACTGTTTCTGCCCAGATCTACACATCATATCCTCATATCCTCAGACCTGCATCTCATATCTACATCTTTATGCAGATAGAGGTTATAGATTAGTCAAGTGATGAACTGGCAAGGCCTCTTCACAGTGCTGCCATAGCTCCTCCTAAAGTGAAGCTTTATGCTGTGTTTTGTAACTTGAGGAGTAGAATTTTGTGAATTTTTTCAGCAATAGTAAATTTACAAAAAAGTGTATTTTCAGTGCATCAAAACTATTGATGGATTCCAGTCAAATTTTGCCAAAAAGTTTCAACCAAAGACAATTAAAATTTTTGGAAAATGTATAAACAATTTCAAAATTAAGAGTAATTTCAAAAAGTTGGTTTGAAAGGACTAAAACTTCCTCTCCCACCTCTGCCCCAGATTCTTTGGTTGAGCTACTGAACTGGAAGAAGTCAATTATTCACTGAGGAACTCCTGCTCTTCCTACCCCATATGAGGGATTGAGGAGCATGGTCCTGATCTGTGTGGCTTCAGTAGCATGCACTTGCAGGATCAGACCATTATATTCTGCCTTTCCTCCAAACAATTACACATGCAATTTGTTCTTAGCTGTCATTCATATGGCATGATGTCCTTACCTGAGTTAGATGAAGTTGGAATAGATCAAGCTTGAGTCTGAGTCTAGTCAAAGTCTACGTCTAGACTGGCATGATTTTCCGCAAATGCTTTTTCCGTTAAAAGTTTTTCCGTTAAAAGCATTTGCAGAAAAGAGCGTCTAGATTGGCACAGACGCTTTTGCACAAAAGCACTTTTTGTGGAAAAGCACCCGTGCCAATCTAGACGTGGTTTTGTGCAAGAAAGCCCTGATCGCCATTTTTGCCATCGGGGCTGTTTTGCACAAAACAGTCCTCCCCTGTCTACACTGGCCTTCTTGCGCAAATACATTTGCGCAAGAGGGCTTATCCCTGAGCGGGAGCATCATAGTATTTGCGCAAGAACACTGACAATCTTACATTAGATTGTCAGTGTTCTTGCGCAAATTCAAGCAGCCAGTCTAGATAGCTGGCAAGTTTTTCCGCAAAGGTGGCCGCTTTTGTGGAAAAACTTGCCAGTCTAGACGCAGCCAAAGAGTTTAAGGAATCTCATATTTCAATACAAAGTCTAATGGAAAATACAAGGGGGGAGTTCCTTGTAACCTAACATTCCTGGAACACTTAGGCTACGTCTATACTGGCAGCTTCTTTCGCAAGAACTCTTTTGTGGAAGAGTTCTTATGCAAAAACTCTTCCACAAGAGAGCGTCTACACTGGCATGTACTTTTGCGCAAGAGATATTCTTTTGTGCAAGAGCATCCATGGCAGTGCAGACGCTCTCTTCCGCAAGAAAGCTCTGATGGCCATTTTAACCATAAGGGCGTCTAGCGCAAGAAATTCATGTTATCTGTCTACATTGGCCTCTTCTGGAAGAGCTCTTGCACAAGAGGGCTTCTTCCTGAGAGGGAGCGTCAGAGTTTTTGCGCAAGAAGCCCTGATTTTCTACAGTACAACGTGAGTTTACTTGCACAAGAACGTGCGGCCAGTGTAGACTGGCGGCATGTTTTTGTGCAAGAGCGGCCATTTTCACGCAAGAACGCGCCAGTGTAGACACAGCCTTAGGGTTTAATACAATGTAGTAAGACAGATCATAAAAACATAATTAAAATCAGTGTCTTAAAATTCAAAGTATTAAATTCAATATCAATTTAATATCCAGCCCTGAGAATGCTATGTAGTACTGGGGAGAGACCAAGCCTTGAAACACAGTCACTCATGAGGGAGAAGGAGTGAGAGACAGAGATGAGTAATTTCAGATGATTCATTGCAGTCACTCAGAAGAAATAAACTAGAAATGTAAATACCTGCACTAGAACATTTCATGTAAGAAATTGCCTTTTCACATTGAATGAGTAGTTAAAAAAGCAAATAGACAGATCAGTTATAGATGGAAAACTGTCTTAAAACCACAAATTATCAGGTGTCTTTGGCATGGCCAGAATGGGATTTATCAAGAGATAAGGTCATTCTTTGAATTTAAAAAACAATGATTAATTATGGTTCATTAAAGTTGTTTGTTATAGGAAATTGCGAAAAGAGTCAGAAAATGTCTTCATTTTACAATGAAAATTGTTTAAATGTAATATTTAACTAACAGTTTAAAACCATCTTAAATCCATGTTCCATACAGCCAAGCTTTTAAAAATATCATGGAGGAATCTTGCTGAATGGTGGGATGACTGAGGTGACAAGACTATGACTTCTCATAAAAAAATGTTCTTTCTTCCACTGTCAGCTTCACAGTGGATTCAGTGGAGTAGAAAATCTAGCCATATGACTGCAGATAATTTTGTTATAATTTTTTTTAAAAAGGAAGGTTGTGTACACATGATCCTTTTGATACATTAAGGTCAGAGTCATACCTTTAAATGCAAAACATGGGAAATGCTGGATCCTAAGTTATGTATATGTTGCATATTCAGCTACAGACTTAAAATGAAATTTGTACAGGTTGTACCTCTCTGATCTGGCACCTGTCTGGTCCCACACGAGGGATTTTGCTGGACCAGGGGAGGTCATTTCTGGCTCACATACTGCTGACCCCACTCCCTATCCTGCTCCCCCACGGGCTTCCTGTCTACCTCAGGCAGCCCAGCAGTGCTGGCTACCAGAGCCTTGGAGCCCAGCGAGGCCATGCACTAGGCTTCCCAGCTCCTGCTGTCCTGTGCCCAGGAGCTGTGCATCCAGCTTCCTAACTCCACCCCCCAGCCCAGCTGGGCCACACACAGTTCCCTCCTTCCCACCCTACCCCCTCACATCGCCTCAGGTTCCCAGCCCCCCCATAGTGTGCCGGGACTCTCTGGTACTGGAAAGTCTGTGATCCAGAGAATTCCAGTTTATAAAGGTACAACCTGTAATGAGAAGACTGCAAAAAATAGTCACTGATATATGTTCCAATAAAAATGAATTTGCATCAGTTTTATTTTTGTCGTTCCCCCGTTTTATTCATTTTTCACTGTCCTTCATGAACACCAACTGTTGTTCTCGAGAATGTCTGGAAAAGGAAAATGCCATCAATACACGTACCAATGCACTTGCCCATCTTGAAGGTTCTTTGTTCGTTTGAGAGTCATCCAGTCACGAAGCAGAAAAAATGCAATACCCTGAGAGTCTGTGCATACACCATAATAGCAAATGATAAACAGAGAATAGTAGACACAATTATAGTTCAGTTCTGAACTGGCAATACTTCAGAAAGTGTTGGCCATGAATCAATGTGTTGCTACGTGAAAGTTTGCAACAATATATTTGCAACTATATTTTTGTAACATGTTTGTATACATGCTTTAGAGTGATCTAGGAGAGCAAATTAAAGTATTTGATCAAAACCCACAGATGGGTACTAACATGGCTATGGTAATATCATTAACTATAAAACACTGGCCTCTTGAAACATAATTTAAAGCAGCAGTATTCATATAAGAATATTACTAAGTAGAGTACCGTGAGTCATGCCAGGTTGAATTACATGTAACTGCACTCTTTAAAAAATACCACCAAATAGCTACTCATCAAGAAGGGGAAAAGAGATGAATAGGCATGAAGCCACAGAGTGATGCAGGTTAAGGCCTTCCTTATGTGAATAGCTGTATCCTTCCTTATGTTGTACAGTTCCTTATAATGTAAGTAAAGCCCAATCAAATTCATGGTCCATTTTGTTAAATCTCACTGTCATAGGATTTTTAAAACAGTAGATTTCATTATTTCAGCTATTTAAAACTGACATTTCAAGGTGTTGTTATTGTAGGGGTCATGACCCAAAAAGGAGATGCGAGATTGTTATGGGGGTGTTGTGTTATTGTGACCCTTATTTCTGCATTGTTGCGGGCAGTGGCACTGCCTTCAGAGCTGGGCAGGAGGTCAGCTCTGATGGTAGAACTACCACCATGAGCAGCAATGAAGAAAGGATAGTGTGGTATGGTATTGCCCCCCCCCCCTTATTTCTACACTGCCGCAGGCCACTGCCTTTGGAGCTGGGCACCCAGTCAACAGCTGCCACTCTTTGACTGTCCAGTTCTGAAGGTAGCACAGAAATGATAGGGCAGTACCATGATGCCCCCTAAAATAACTTTGTGTCCCTCCCTGCAACTCCCTTTTGGGTCAGGACCCCAATTTCAGAAACACTCATCCCCTCCATGAAATCAGTTTGGTATAGGGTGCAAGCTCACAAAACAGCAGATTTCATGGTCTGTGCTGCATTTTTCAGGGCCATGAATTTGGTAGGGCCCTCTGTAGTCACAAATGCACTCGTGACAACAGAGCTACATATGAAGAAAGCATGTCACACTTATGTGTGTAAGTGTGACCATCATTTCACATTAAGAATATCATATTCTAGTCCTAAATCACTATAACTAATCAGTCTACATTAAAGGGGAAGGTTGATTTAAGATACGCAACTCCAGCTACGTTAATTATGTAGCTGGAGCTGACATATCTTAAATCCCTGTCCACACAGCGGGAGGCTGATGGGAGCAAATGCTCCCGTTGACTTCCCTTACTCCTTGTGAGGAGTAGGAGTACTGGTGCCGACTGGGGTACGCACTCAGTTCAAATTAGTGGGTCTTCACTAAAACCCCAGAAGATCGACCATGGCAGTGTCAATTTTGCGTATAGTGTAGATATGGCTTAAGATAATCAAATTTAGCATCATGCTATCAGCACATAATCAAAGATGTGTTTTGAAATTATGAAAATCATTTTAGTCCTTTTGTCTAGTTCTGGTTAGATTTAGTGTAAAAGTGGCTGGGTAATGTTGAGTGAATATATGGGAGATCAGACTAGATGATTTGGTGATCCCTTCTGGCCTTAAATTCTAGAACTTTTATTCACTATTTTCAAATAAGCAACCTTGTTTTGAGACTAGAAAACAACAATCTGTTTCCTTAACAAAATTTTGTAAAGTCCAAATGGGTTTGTTTTTAGTAAGATTGAACAGAAAACAACATCATCATAAAACTTACAGATGAAAAAAGTTGTTAAAAAGCATTGTATTTGTACTATAGTTTTAAAAATCAGACTACTAATCCTATTCATATGGATTTTAAATGTAACTCTTAAAATATACTTTTGCATTTTGTTTTTTCTCAGCTGCTTACTAAATAATGTATCAGGTTGTTTTCTGGTGTGTTCTAAATCCACTACAGCTCCTAATGTAATTTACAAGTGCAGACTGGCTCCTCTGTTTAGTTGTTTTTAATCACAAAGTATTTCTAATTAACTAATGAGATATCAATTAATTATGCAAATTAAAACAGGACACTGGAGAACCTGAAGACCTTTGGTGGGGGTGTGGGGGGAAAGGAGGAAAGGCAGAGGAAGACTAATTCAAAAGCCCACAGCATGTATTTTTCTGATTCTAAGACGTCAATAACTTAACAAAAGTATAGAGGAATCAGGAGACATCTTGACATAGCAGATGCTATGACGAGTGTCAGAATATGAGTACCAGCCTTTTGTAAGCACAGAGCAGCAGATAGTGTCTCCAGGCAAGATATATATATAATTTAATTTTTTCCCTCATAATGCATATGGGCAACTTGCAAGGTCATATGTGACATCATAACAGAGGAATGCCAAAGTATGCTGGTAATATATGAAAATGAAATATCTCCAAATATTTTCTTGATTGAGTTGCTTTCTTTATGCCTCCAAGTCTGCGTGCTGGGTCATTCTGTCCTTAGACTTTCTGAGATAGCCTGCTGAGACAAATACTGAAAGCTAATGTATTTTCAGTTTGCAATTTTCATTTTAAAAAAACTTCACTTTCTAGCGGGCCAGATAAAATCCATATTGTGGAAGAAATAAATACTTGGAGAGTCCCCCAGTTTTGCAGAAAGAATTAATATTTTTAAAAGCCAGCTCCTCAGCTAGTGTAAAACAGAAAGCTCCACTGACACCAACAAAGCCATTCTGATATACACTGCCCACGAAAGCTCATGATACCATCTACATGTTTTGTTAGTCTATAAAGTGCTACCAGACCATTTAGGTTTTTTTTCTGTAATAGACTAACTTGGCTACCCCCTGAAGCTTCTGATATACACCAGTTGGGGATTTGACCCCCTCATTTCAACACTAACACTAAAGCGGCCAATTTAGTTCATGGTCATTGTTTGCCCTTCCGTTTTAAAAACTTCATTCTGTTGCCAGAGCCTTTCGTGCTGCATCATAACCAGAAGAAGCTGTTTAATCTAATTTGCTCCTGTTATATTTTGTCGCTGCTAGAGACTTTCTGATCTGTCTTTCAAAAGGAAATGAGACAGACATGCAAACAGGCACCCTCAGTCCACAACATTTTGGCACCTGAGGCGGAGAGCTCAAATGACGCCCCCATGCCCCCTCGCTTGGGCCAAAACTTTGAAAGGTTTCAATTCTGCCTTCTTCCTATTCTACTCCTCTCATGGTACTGCTCTACTACCTACCCCAATAAAGGAGAACTAACAACTTAAAATGCCTTGTTCAAAAATTTTAAGTAACACTTAACTTTCAAGTGCCTGAACAGCAAATGTAACTTTTCTTGTCTGCATAGTAAACACTGGCATTTTTATCTGTTTGAATAATCAAAGTGGTGCTTTCTGTGTCTTCTTGGTTGCAAAGATTTGAACTGCTTTCTGAAGGTCCACAGTCTGGGCCAACTCATGCTCTATTGAGATGGTTGTAAGGCCGACCAGCCTCTCCTATGTCAGGCCGACCAGCCTCTCCTATGTCATTGTGGAGCGTAGATGTGTTTTTATTAACTTCAGCTTGGAGAAGCTGCATTCTCCACTGGCAACTGTTACAGGAAGTGTTAGAAGTATGTGCAGAGCAACAAAAGCATTTGGAAAGAGGGTGATCATCTTATTTGTGCACATATATTCCAGAATGGCCTTTGGAGTTGATCCTGCTGAAATGTATCTTGAAAGGGCTTTCAGTTCATCACCTAAATCACTCGCATCAATATCACACATGTCATCATGTGTCAACACTGTCTCTAGTGCCCTGCATTGCTGGTGTAGGTCTTCTTCAGGTATAGTGAGGAGTTTTGGAATATCATACAACATCCCAAATATACTGCTGTGTTCCTTGAGCTGCATGAAACGTTCTTCAACTGACTGTACTGCACAATCTAGCACTTGGTTAAAGAATTCAACTTTGAATTGTTGTTTGGGGTCTCTTATGGGATTATCCCGTGTCTTGTAATCAAAATGTCTTCTTCTTTGGTAGCTGAATTAGTCTGTAACTGGAAAAACTTAAAAAACAACAAATAGTCTAGCAACACCTTAAAGACTAACAAAACATGTAGATGGTATCATGAGCTTTCATAGGTATAACCCACTTCTTCAGATGAATGGAGTATTAAAAGTCCAGTTCCAAAATAAATAGGGGATGGGGGAGCGGGGAAAAGGAAGGGAAAAATATAGTGAATTGAGTGTCTCTGTTACAAGAAGCTGATAGAGAAGGTGCAAATTGTTCTTAAGTACCCATTGTTTGGTTGGTTAAGTCATTATTTTGTTAGTCTTTAAAGTGCTGCTTGACTATTCCTTTTTTTTAAAGTTTTTTCATTAGAATAAGACACCCTAATGACACAACCAACCAACCAATGGGTACTTAAGAACAATTTGCACCTTCTCTATCAGCTTCTTGTAACAAGAACACTCTAATTCACTATTTTCCCTGTTTCTTTCCTCTGCCCCCCATCCCCTATTTATTTTGGAACTGGACTTTTAATACGCTATTCATCTGAAAAAGCGGTTTATGCCTTATGGAGCCAGACGCCGAGAGCTCCATCTATTTAACAAAGAGAAGGAAAAGAGGTAATTTGATTGCAGCTTATAAGTATCTACATGGGAAACAAATATTTTGCAATGGACTCTTCAGTCTAGCAAAGAAAAGTATAACATGGTCTAGACTAGAGTCTGGAAGTTGAAGCGAAACAGATTCAGACTGGAAATCAGAGGTAATTTTTTAAACAATGAGAGGGTAATCAAGCAATGAAACAATTTACCAAAGGTTGTGGTGGGTTCTCCATCACTGATGACTTTTAAATCAAGGCTGGATTTTTTTCTAACAGATATTCTCTAGGAATTGTTCTGGGGAAGTCTCATGGCCTGTGTTACAGAGCAAGTGAGATGACAACAATAATCCCTTCTGATTTAGGAATCAATGAATATCTGGGACACACCCTTGGGATCATAATGGTGCTGATCTTCTGGCCATGTGGGGTGATTCCTTGGTAGTTCCATAGTGATTGTGTGTTATGAGCCTGGCAGTGGAATTAGGGAAGCAGGAAGCAACCCATGATTTGCATGGTGCTGTTAGCCATTACACCAGCAGGCCCCTTCTCAGATTTTACTTAGTGTTCCCTTCCTCAAATCCCACCAACGCATCTTCTCATTTTCCATTCAATTTTATCCCTTTCCCCCCTATTTACTCCATCACACAAAACCCTTTTATGGAGGAGTCAGATCCAATCAGCCATGTGTCCAGAAAGATGTAAACTTCTTAATGTATGTATAATGAAGGGAGAGCAAAGAACTCAAGACATAGGAGGCCTCTGGAGGAAGATGAAGGGGCATAAAACTGAGGAGGAAGATACAGCTGCTGCACTGAAGGTCAGAAGACAAATTTATCATGGACAGTTCATTTGAAGAGTCTGGTGGCAAGGATGAAACTTGGGAAGGTCTCCAAAATTGTATTAGATCAATTCAGCATTAACCTTATTTTACTTGTCAAGGCTGTTGACAGTCTCCCTTGTGCTCCTTCAATTTCTGTTCCTTGCTGCTGTCTATTCAGAATGAACATTCATTTTCTGCATGGCTTACTTCATTAAAAATAAAGCTATGCAGCCATAAAGTAACGTTCCTGCTGACCTATTATGCACAAATCATGTATTATTTAAAAATGTTCTGGTTTCAACATAGATTTCTCACTTACTATACATTATTTGAATCCTTATTAGTAATTATTGAATTAGTAAATGAATATGCCCATATTCTGGGTGAGGGTTACTGTAGGTTTAAAAATAACTGAAAGTGATCTGAATGAGAAATAAGGTAGCAGGTGGTGCTTTGGACAGACATCAAAATATTTTAAAGGTATGTTGAGTTTGGATTCAGCTTTTTCAGTAAATGAGCTTTTCTTTGCTATGAAGATACAGAGCACAGTGCTAAGGCTGTGATCCTGCAGATTTACATTTTTACTTAACTTGATGTAGTATAAGTAATACCATTAACTGCACATGATGAACACCCAAAAATCCTGTTGTAATCATCGTGAGCTGTAGATGCTTAATACATCTAAAAATCACGCCAATTAAAAAATCAGACTTTCCATATAAACTTAGAGACTTTACTTCCGGCACACACTTGTCATAAACTTGTATATTATGTGGGCCTTGTCTTGTATGTATGCCTGGATTTACCTTGCACTAAACATTAGTGTCTACCTAGTCCCATACCAACCATTATTCACAACTATGATACCCAGACAGTCCACTCGGAAATCTTTAAATACTACCTACCTATTTAGCACACTAAATTGGTTGCTTATGACATGTGTCAGCCGCTCTTATCTAAATGCCTTACTCAGTTCCTAAATGCATTACTAAAACACATTCAGGTTTCTCTTCACTCATCAACAGCAACAGAAAGTCAATGGTGACTTCTCTATCACTGGTAGTTTTACAATCATCGTCAGGGTGACTAAAGGCTCTCATGGTTTTAATATGACTCAAACAGATAATAGTCAGTGCAGGTAGGAAGAGGAAGCATTTTCATAGAAAGTACATAAAGGAAAAGTGCAATTTCAGATACATAATTATTAATGTTAAAGTAAAATATCCTGTATCTACGCAGAACACCTACCTATCTGAATAAGTCAACACTTAGCCAGATGTTAAAACTGTGCTATTCATGTCTGGTTGACTTTTCAGTAGTTACGCTCTATTTTTAGATGTTGTTGCTTGCTTTTATGAATTATGGCTCTGTTCCAAGTTTGGAGTATAGTTGATGTGGCTGTGCAATTTTATTGTTTTAAAAGAAGTGTTAACAAAAAAACACTATAGAAAACTTTTCTACCCAGCTCCATAGAGAACATTAAATAGATACGTAAGTCAAATATTAGCATTGGTATAAAGCCTAGGGATTTTTTTAATTGACTCCAACTGAAAGTTTACAGATAAAATAAAAATTAAGTTAGAGAGGTTTATAAATAAATTCTTAAAATGTTTCAACATAAAATTCATTTTATTTTAATAAGTTGACTATAAATCTTAAAGAATATGTATAAATAAAATTGTGCTAACAGATTTTCAATAAATACAAATTATGTTTCATATTTTAAAAAGTTAAGAATAAAATCCTCCACAGGTTCTCAGATCCACTTTGATGACTAATGAGAGGGCAAATAAGGCGAAAAGAACTAATTCATATAACAGAAGAAGTGAAGAAAAAGAAAATGAAGAATAATGAGGAAATAATTATTCTATAATTTCCCTCACATAGCTATTAATTTAAACCTCTCAAACACCATACTCACAATGAAATAAGCATATAAGATATTTAAAGCATATATTATGCATATATTCCATATATATTCCATAACTCAATATAATGGTGTTCAGAAATTTATCAGTGCTAAAGACTGAGAAATACTAGATGAAAGCTCCTTTTTGTCCTCCAAATTATCATTTTAACAAGACACTGAACTATTAATTTCAGTGTTGGTAAAGACAGATGGAGAATCTATTCATAATATTGTATCCCCTCCCTTTTAAAAATCTAATTGGTCGTATTAGAGGGCTTCTTTTTTAGTTTAAACCCAGACCTACCTGTTTTTAAAGGTGGAATCTACGATGGCTAGCTGAGTAAGCCTAGAAAAATCTGACAATAACAATTGTTTACATTTTTAATTCTTCTCTATGACGTGATAACTCCATTGTTAATTCCGGCCAATTTTCTCTTCAGTCTTGGTCAGACTTTGACAAACAGGAAGCTAGGATTTTGGTGCCAGCTTCTCCTCCACTGGCTGTCTGCTGCAAACTCTACAGTCAATGACTGCTAAAGCTGTCACCCCAAAGAGAGTACTCCACAGTTTTTAGAACTAATAGGTTAGCCAACTGCCTAGAGCTACTTATTTTTCCCACATCTTATTCCAAGTGGGTTGTCTCAGTGGGTGTCCACACTGTTGTCATCAACCCATGGGGAAAAAATTAATAGAGTAAGTGTTTGATTTTTCATGGTTTAGTTCCCACCAGCATGAAATATCAAGGCTTGGAAATGGAAGGAAAAGGGTGCAATTCACCCAATATTTTGAGAACTGCTAAGCATTTCAAGAACAGCCCCATAATGCTACCTACTCTGAGATACTAGGGTGATGGCCCACATCTGACTGAGAGGCTAAAAAGTTCTCCGAAGCAAAGAGACAAAGATGCTAGCTGAAGAGCAGTAAAAAGGAAGCAGCCAATTTGCAGAAGATCAAGAGGGAGTGGTCACTAGCAAAGAATTCAAACAATTTGCCCCCATCAGTCACTTTACCTCTTTCATTCATCAGGAAATTACATATATATTAGGTAGTAATAATATTCCCTCACACACGGTTTGCATAGTTCTTGTACATACTGTGAGCCATACTATTCACAGATGCTTCCCTAATTCATGGGGATTGCATTCACTGTATCTCCTGTAGATATCCACTGAAAGGTTATGTCATAGGGTAGCCATCTTGGAGAGTCTCCTCATGGCATGGGATGACCCTGCAAGCTTCTAAGTCCTTCTCATGGTTCCTTAAGAATGTTTTTCCAACACTTTCTTAAGCAAATTGCACCAACATCATATGGTCATTTGCTAATATGGGGAATCTCAAATCACAAAATAAAGTTCAACAAATCAAAAGGTTTGGGCTCCCCTACCTCCTGTGATTCCAGATTCTGCATTAGTCTCAATCATCCTTCAGACTAGAGGGTTCTTAGCCCCCAGAGACCTCATCTCGAGCTCAAAAACTCAAAACAAAGCAATAACACACTCCCACCCTGTCTTTAAAGAGTTTCACACCCCTCCTGATTCTTTCCCAGTTCCCAATCCCTTGTGTAAGACAGTGGCCACAGAGCCATTCCACATGCTATTCTCTTACTCCAGAGCCATCTCCTCCCTCTGCCCAGGCCTCCTGGTTTATGGTCTATGTCTCCATTCTGAAGGAACACCTATAGAGCTTTCTGCCCTTGGCAGACTCTCTCAGACAATAAAAGTCCTCTGTCTGCAGTCTCTGCCTCTTTCCTAACTGACTCTAATGCCTGAGAGACAACGTGGGTAAGATAATATCTTGTATTGGACCAATGTCTGTCAGTGAGAAAGACAAGCTTTCAAGTTTACACAAAGCTCTGGAAATGCCACATGGAACAGATTATTTAGCATAAGTAGTTCACCTTTATTGGTCCCTTGAAATATGTTAAGTAGCCTATTAACATCCCTCCAGTTATACAAGACTGCATATATCAGGACTTACCTACCCATTCAGTCCCTTGCCCACCTGCCACCATGACTTCTCTTAAATCCAGCTGACTGGTCACAAGCGCACTTACCTTTTCCCCTTTAAAAGTGAGTGTCACCCTGTGACTACTTAATTTAATCCTAATATTGTATCACATGACATGACTCTGAAGATACTAAAGCAAACAGAAAGATATTTCAAAGAATTCCAGCATGCCAGACGCGTTCAGTGGGAGTTGTATGCAAGAGTAAAATTCTGGCCTATATGTGCAATGTGACCAAGTTAAGAGATCTATAATCTGCAATAAAAGCATAGGACATGACACTGAAAGAGTCAGAATGTACTGTAACCTAAGCAATGCAAGACTCAGTTTTTCAGAAATGTATCCAAAAGAACACGAATAGAATGATAGAAGAAAAGGGGGACAGGAGTAAGCAAGAAGAGGAAGAAAAATATTCAAACATAAGTGACCAAATCCCAAGGAGAGTAACACTTTAGAATTCCTTTGCTATTCTTCATTTATTGTATCTGGTGCTTAGAAAACAGGGCCTCTGACAAGGAGGTAAAACAGAAAGTTGCCCCAAGGCCCAGTGATTTAAAAGGGCCCAGGGCTTTGGGCTACTAGCACTGCTATCACAGCAACAGCAGCAGCTGAAGCCCCACATGGGATGGTCTGGGCAGCACTCAGGGCAGGTGAGGGAGGCACAGCATGGTCTGGGCAGCACTGAGGGCTGGTTTCCCCTAGCTCCACCCCTTTCATCCCAGGTTCTGCCCTTTCGGGGGGGGGGGGGGGGACAATTTGAGTCCTCCACTCCCATTGTTGAGGGTGCAGCAAAGTCTGTTGTCAGCCCTGTTAGGGTGTGTCTAGACTACACCACTCTGTCGACAGAGAGATGTAGATTAGGCACATCAAAATTGCTAATGAAACAGGGATTTAAATATCCCGTGCCTCATTAGCATAAACATGGATGCTGCTTTTTTTTGAAACAGAGTTTTTTTGAAAAAAACAGCAGTTAGATGCAGATCTGTCAAAAATAATACCTTTTTCGACAGATCCTGTGAACCTCATTTTTTGAGGAATACAGGATCTCTCGAAAAAGGCTTTAGTTTCATGAGATCTGCATCTAGACTGCTGGGTTTTTTTGAAAAAACTCTGTTTCGAAAAAAAGCAGCGGCCATGTTTATGCTAATGAGGCGCGGAATATTTAAATCCCTGCTTCGTTAGCAATTTCGATGTGCTTGATTTGCATCCCTCTGTTGACAGAGGGATGCAGTCTAGATGCAGCCAAAGTGATTCTCTACTATGTGTTTAAGAGAGATTTTTTTATCTTGTTAGCGATGGTAATGTTAACTTTGATGTTACATGAATATCAAGTTATGAAATGCAAAAGTGTTTAACAGTCATTTACAATATCATTTCAGTGTGTGACATATTTGCAGTTTCAGTGAACAGAGTTCTGTTAAAAAAGAATTGTTATTTGGTCGAAATACCTTCTTTAAAGGCTGTTTTTAAAAATGTCATTGCAGATTATTGTAAGTCTGCCTACTAACATATGCTGCATGTTCAATTTGGAAGAGTGCTTATGGGTTAATATGGTGTCGCAACTGTTGTCATGACACCTCCCTCTGCAAGATTAAAGTGTTGCCATTCGAGCATCTACTACTATTAGGGAAATAATGTAATTTGGGAGTTATGAACTTGTCCCTTGCACAGGAAAATGAGCTAATGAAACATATGTATGAAGAAAAACACTTCATTATTAGTAATAAGATAAATGATAGTCTTCACAATAGTCTTTGATGCAGCTTTCAAACAATGCTTTGTTTTATTTTCATGTTCAGACTTCAGTGAAGAGAGCCAATACCAGGAGCAGTGCCAAGCAGATCTCATTCCCAATTACAAATACACCACTGCTTGTTCCTTTGAGAACAGTAACAAACTGGCAGTACGATCTGGAAAACACACTATTGAACACGTCTCTTCTCCTTTTCAGGCCCTCAGATGACTTCTTTTGCTATAAGTGGCCTTCATATTCACACATCAAAATATAGACCAGGATTACTAACATTGACTGGTACAAGAGATGATTTACTGTTGTTAAGAAGAAAGAAAGAAAGTAAGGTAACTTAAGTTGCACAATAACTGGAGTTCTTTGAGATGTGTGGTCCCTATCTGTGTTCCACTGCAGAGACGTATGCACTCCATGTGCCTGAGACTAGAAGACTTTTACTAGCAGTGTCTGTCAGCGGCTGCACCCTTCTCTTTGTGCTCTAAACCTGGGGCACTGGTTTTAAATCTATGGTCCCTGGATCCCTAGGAGTCCACAAACCATGGCTATGTCTACACTGAGGGTTTTTTGCGGCAGAGGATATGCAAATTGCATGCTCTTTGCATATCTTCTTCTGATCCTTTTGCGGAAGAGGTTTTTGTGATAAAAAGCCCTGTGTAGATGGGACCATTTGTCGGAAAAAAAACCCTTTTTCGCAAGATCCTGTAAACCTAATTTTTTGAGGAATAAGGGATCTTGTGAAAAAGGGTTTTTTTTCTGACAAATGGCCCCATCTACACGGGGCTTTTTATCACAAAAACCTCTTTCACAAAAAGGATCAGAAGAAGATATGCAAATGAGCCCACCATTTGCATATCCTCTGCTGCAAAAAAACTGCAGTGTAGACGTAGCCTATGTGTAAGAGGTTCGCAAAATATTGTCATTAGAATGATATTTTTCAATTTTTGGTCTGCAGACTCTAGAGATGCTAGACTATGTCTAAGATTTCCCAAGAGGTGTACATCTCCATTTGAAATTTCTTTAGGGTTCAGCAAATAAAAAGAGATCGAAAACCACTGATCGAGAGCATTAGTGACAGTGTAGAGCAACTGCCTTCCCAGTTCCCTTTCTACTATAAATAGTTCTGAAGCCTTCAAGGAAAAAAAATAGTACAAAATGTCAGGGATGACAGCCTCCTCTAGGGCTAGCTAACAATGATGGTACCCTATAGACAACTTTTTTCATTTTGCTGTGTAGCATTACTTTGTCCTTCCTATTATTGTTATGGATCGACTGCGCCTCTTCTGTACATTGCTTTTCTGGCTTCATTTTCCAGATGGATTCTCCACCTCAGTAAGGATGTGCCTTTGATTAGCCTTGTTGTGGGTACATGGACGGACAAAAGGGATCCACCCAAGTCCGGGTCTCCCTGTTCTTCTATCTGGAGAAAGAAGTCAGACCTCTGTGGGGGGGTGAGATCAGTTTGTCCAGACTGTGCTTTCTTGGCATGTAGACTGTGCATAGCCAGGCCTGAAGATGTCAAAGGCAAAGTCTTGTGAAAGACAGCACATATGTGCATGAAGCTATATTACCTATACGAATAAGGCAGGTGTGGACTGTAATCTGAGGCCTCAGCTGAAGCAGAGTGATGAGATGTTTTATGCATTGGACTCGGTCCTGAGCAGGTAAGCTTTGGCCTTAGTAGAGTTCAGGGTTGCCCCCAATAAAATCTAGTTAAGGACATGTCTACATAATCAAATACTTCTGAGACTAGAGAGCACCAGGGGCTGTTAATGGCCAGTTAGCTATAGTTCACAGTCAAATAATGCCCAGGAGCCCCTGGGATCCAAAGTATTTTATCTTGTGTATGCTGCCTTTGCAAAGGGTAGACTGGGCTAAGCAGTCATCTAAAACCAGGGGTACATAGTGCATCTCCAGTTCACAGTTAATTGTCTGTGAAAGCGAGAGCTAATTGGCCAACTGACACCCGAGAATCTGGATTCCAAAGCATTTGATTGGGTAGACATGCCTTAAAAGCTTCAATGAGCATAGAGGATTGAACATGAGCAATGTAGCCATCATTATGTCCTGATGAGATCTCCTCATCAGCCACCAGTCATAGCAGAGGAAAACTGATGAGGCCCAGTGGTGGAAGTGGGTTTCCACTATTAATAGCACCTTTGTGAATGACCTTGGTGATGTCATGAGGCCAGAAGGGAGCATTCTGTACTGGTGAATCTCAGGAATCGCATGTGTGCAAGATGGATATCTATGGGGAAATAAGTGTCCTTCAAGTCCAGAGCTGTGAACCAATCACCTTTGTACAATGAGAGAATTATGGTCGCCAGTGTGATCATCCTGAACTTTAAGTATTGGAGGAAGCCATTCAACAGCATGAGCTCTAGAACAGGTCTCCATCCTTCCAAAGGAGCAGGGAATCTATAGTTTGTTAGCACATCCTCTTATAAGATGGGTCCCTGAAGAAGAATAAAGCCTGGGGTCACTCTATGGTGTAATTCTAGTGATAAGTTCTAGGATTTGTCTAAGATGCCAGGCTTGGGAAACATGAGCTATTCAGCCACCATGTTGTGTACAGCATTCCTGAGCAGAGAGATGTGGTAGAGGGTTTGATTTGTAGCTTTCAAAGGTCCCATCAACAGTGTTTTCTGGTGGGAGGCTGGGATAGCAACAAGGATGGGGAGGGATACATTGTACAGCATAAAAAGCACAATCTGCCACTTCATGGTTGGCTGTCTGTAAGACTGAGATCTGTGGTATTTCTTCTGTGACACTGGAGTGTAAAAATCAAGTGTGCAGAGGTTTGCCCTTGAGTCCTTGAAGAAAGGTAACAAATTATCTGTCTTTTCACTAAACAAAGTGTTTTCCTCAAAGGGCTGATCCTCCATTATACACTGGACTTCTTGGGGAAATCCAGAGGACTGGAGTCATAACCCCCTATACATGACTATAGAAGTGGCCATGGAGTGGGAGACTGTATCTATTGCATTGACTAAGACTGGGAGGGATGAGCTAGCTGGCAATTTACGCTCCTCAACAAGTGCTTTGGACTGCAGCCTATCTACCTAGGGAAGTTTGTCAGTCAATTCAACAAACTTAGTATAATGAATAAAATAATATTTTGACATTAAAGCTTGATCATTTGCCATAAGGACTGTAAGCTGGTAGAAGTAAAAAAAATTACCCAGAAGAGGCTTATGAATTTAGCATCCTTATCAGAAAGGAGGTGGGGGGGGGGGGCTAGGCTAATGTTGTCTATCTCTTTCAGAGATAATTTGAACTGCTAACACCTTTAAAGCAAGTTTAAAAAATCTTCTCCTTTAGCTGGCATGAAGCTTATCTTCTCTATTTTTCTCTAGATGGCGCAAAAGTGACTGGAGTTTGCCAAACTGTCTTAATCAGTTCAAAAATAGCTTTGTTGATGGTAAGGACAACCTTACTATGACCAGTGCTCTGGAGAATGTCCAGTAGTTTGAGGGATGTCCATCATTTCCTCCAGAGGGCTCAAGAGCATGTTTGTGATCCTCCTCAGTAGATCTTGTCATTGCCTATAGTAATCAGATGGTAAAGGAAAGGCTGGTAATGCTGCCTTCTCTGGGGATGAAGATACCTCTGTTGGAGCTGGTGGTTCTGTTAGATTTGGTTTCTCCTCTTCCTCCATTAGCCCTAGCAGAGGTTCAGGATCATCTCTGTGAGGGGAGAGTTGTGAACATTCCCAGTGAAAATGTATGGATTTGGGATGGTGCATGTATGGATTCAATGAGGCGGTGTGAGGAGTCACACATGAACCATCCACATGAATCATACCATTAGTCACACAGTGTATCATCTCTCTTACAACATGGGGACAGTGCCCAAGAGACTATCCATCAGGACTGTCTTTTTGTCTCAATGGGATCAGTAGCGCTCTCCCATTGACACCCAACCTGTTAGAGGAGGAGGTTTCAAACGGTATTAGGGGCTATATTATGCCCTCACTGTTCGATGGTACTGGTGAGCAACTCTAACTTTCCTGCATAGCCTGGATTTATGATGCAGGGATCTCCCTGGTCAGGATCAGTTCCAACAGGATTGGGAGCTCCTGACAGTCGAGTGCTGGGATACACAGTAATGCCTGACGTGGAGGGTGTAAGAGAAGAAGTCTTGGATGAGGACCTGGAGAAGGATTTCTTTGGTTTCTTGTCAGAGTGTTTCTTATCCTCCTCCTGTCCCTGATTAGAGGAGCCCTTAGCTCTACTCTTATCAGCCCTGAGCCTGAGATTACTGTGCTCAAACAGGCACTTCCTAATGCCTCTCCCCAATGTATGGAGGCATGATGGGCTCAGTCAGACTAGGGTCAGAACATGATTAGTTAGGAATTTCTTATGCCTATACTGTAGGCCTCGTAGGTTTGGTTTGGGAAGGATCAGAAAATGCTGCACTTTGAGGTGATTAGAACTTCTCTAACACAGTACAGGTGGTCGTTGCTGACAGAATGGCCTGAAGGCAGGAGACACAGTTCTTGATTCCCAGGATCTTAAGCATACACTTCACCTTCTAGGAGGCAGGAGAAGATTCAGGCGGGGAACCCGCCCCTGCTAACCCAGCACCTAAATTACTAGAAGCTATATTTAACTGCGGAAAAACACCCTAACAAACTCTTATTTAAAAAAGCAGGTAATTATGGTTAGATGCAGGAGATGATAGCTAACAGTATGATCACTACAGAGGATTCCAACTAAAAAGGAACTGGAGAGAAGTCAGTCTGCACCACCCCTTATGCCTTCCGTACAGAGTCTCAGGCAGAGAAGGATACAGACCAATGGACACTGCCAGGAACAGTCTTGTGCTCCTTGGTACATGGATAGCAGGGGTGGGCACTAAGCAACCTGTGAGCAGGACATGGTTGACCAGGGTTAGCTCCGGGCAGGCCATCATATACTTTATTTACCTTAGCATCTTCAGGCACAGCCGCTCACAGCTCCCAATTCCCAGTGGCTGTGGTTTGCTATTCCTGGCCAATGGGAGCTAAAGAAAGCAGTATGGGCCAAGCCACCACTTCTCTCAGCACCCATTGGCTGAGAACAGTGAACTCCAGCCAAAGGGAGCTATGAGCAGCCCTTCTTATGGTTACTAAGGTAAATAAAGCATCTGGTGGCCCTCCAGGGGCTAACCCTGGCGAACTGCGTCCAGCCTGTAAGCTACTTATTGCCTGCCCGTGATGTACACACACTGAGGAATACACATAGAGCCTATCACTTGATGAAGAATGCTGAAGAACACAACCAGACTAATAGGAGGGCAATTCAGGAATAAAACATTTGCCACTCGGGTTTCTGGAAAGCAAGTATGCTGGTCTGATAACTGAGGGTATGTCTACACTGCCACCCTAGTTCAAACTAGGGTGGCTAATGTAGGCATTCGAACTTGCAAATGAAGCCCGGGATTTATTTGCATGTTCCCGGGCACCGCCATTTTTAAATGCCCCGTAGTTTGAACTACCTGCCCGCGGCTACACTCAGAGGAGGAGTAACGGTAGTTCTAATTAGGAGCTTTAATTCGAGCTACCTAGCCCGTGCCGCGTGTAGCCGCGGGCAGGTAGTTCGAACTACGGGGCATTTAAAAATGGCGGCGCCCGGGAACATGCAAATAAAGCCCAGGATATTTAAATCCCGGGCTTCATTTGCAAGTTCGAATGCCTACATTAGCCACCCTAGTTCGAACTAGGGTGGCAGTGTAGACATACCCTGAGGGAGCTGAAATGCCTCGTGCTAGAGGGTGTCATCTCAACACATTTCTTCTCCTCCCCGAATAACTAACAATTGCCTACCCAGAAGCCTTTCCCTGCTTCAGAATTCCCCCAATCTCTCACTATATCCTTGCCTGGCAGATCTTGGGGCTCTAGTTTGTTTTTGGTTTCTATGTTTTGCCTCTTTGTTTAACTATTGAGCTGTCTGGTTAGCAGTGGGGTCTATGGCATTCCTAACCTCAGATCATGAAACCCAGACTGAACAATAATTTAGAAAGGGGACACTGCACTGAGTTCCAGTAAAGATGCTTCTGATATATACTTCAGCTAACTACTGGGACTCATTCCTGAACCACCCAAACATCAGTTTGCCCCTTTTTATATAGATGAAGGAATCATCCCATAATCTAAGAACCTGAGGCTATAGCAGGTGCAAAAGATTATGTTACAGGCAAGAAGAGCTTGCAAGTGATTCCTTAAAAAGGAAGGGGGCTGTCAGGGTACAGCCAGAAAGATGGAATGCTGCCATTAGCAAACCCACTGACAAGGAAGTAGAATGCCTTGTAGATCTGGTGAGATAAGATCATATTTCTTATCCTTGCTTGTAAGGAGCCAAGATGTGTCACACTGTGTTTACATTCTGTTAATTCTGGTTATAGTCTGCAAGATTGTTCTGTTCTCCACATTAAAGATCTAATTAAAAATATAAAAGGTTTCCCAATAACAAAAAATACTGGCAGGAAAATCCAAATTCAGCCTGAAAGGAATTAAATCAAATGCACTGTATATGTTACTCAAATAACCCCAAAACTTACTTTCCCATATATCTGGGGAAATAGTACAGAAATTGGCATGAGCATTGCTTTAGATACAAAGCATACATTTTCTTTGGTGGAATTCATGATTTTTCATACACTTCAAGGACATTCATATTACAAAAGTTTTATTCACAAGAATTTTTTCCAGGGTGAAAAAAATATTGTGAAGACAAATGAGAGTATGTATTTGCACAAATATTTCCTTGTAAGTGGTCAGCAGTTAATCAGGATCAAGATCAGGATCAGCATTATCAGAATGGCTGTTCATGTGTGAGACCCTATGCACATATAATGACAGCACTCACACTTAGGAAATCTTTCAGTAAATGTAATATTTTTATTGGCACAATTAGCAAAGATGCCAACACTCCAACCCAGCAAGGTAGGTTGAGATAGCACAGAAAGAGCTGAGCATCTATACATTTAGACCATCCCTCTCAGTACAACCTGAAGTGTTATCATCTTCCCCCTCACACTCATCAGTGGTCATCATTCTGGCATCTCCCCAGGCATGCAGTCTAGGATACAGCTTTTATATTGTCTTATGCTGATGCCAACATGCTTAATGCATTCTCAGTGAGAGTTGCAGATTCTTTTCTGAATTTGCAGTTCCTCATCCTACTAATGTTGGGGAGCCCTTCTCCCATAGGTTATTAGGCCATTTAGCTCAAGTTCATTTAAATATACATTTATTAGTTACCATGGCATTCTTGTGGTTGAACGTCAGCTGTATGTCCCTAGCAAAAATATCCCAGCTGGTGTACACTAGCCTGTTGTTAGCAATTTACTCATTACAGCATTCTGTCGTGTGATATCTTATGATCTAGGACTACTTGAGTCAGATATGTTTTGAGCCTTATGTTTTAATGAGTTTAGCTAAACTATCGTCCTATAGGTCTTGAGGTGTGTAGACCTGTTGTATTGTTGCCTTAATTTATACCTATGCCTTTACTGAGCAAATACCTATAGGCTACACTTTATACCAGTGTTACTGAATCCACATTGGGGCAGCTAGTGATATAAGTATAATCAGTAAAATAAAGGCATCCCCTGATCGACATAGTTATACTGGTATACCTTTTCTAATGTCGACCAGCCCATAGAAGCTGGAAGCCATACTGGAGGCTTTGGGGCCTCCCTAAGGTTCCTCACAAAAGACTTTCATTGGGGAAGTAGATAGATGCAGTGTCTGGTTCAAACACAAAGCAGTCGATCATAGTAGGCACATGTTCTGAGGCAGAGAGGCTATTTGGGAGGCATGTGGAGCTCTCAGGAGCGGCCAGGCACAATTTTCAGTGGAGAGATGGAACTCTACCGGGCTGTCAGTCAAGGTGGGCATCAGGTGATTGATATATATTACTGAAGGGAAGACGATACAGGCTACAGTCTGCTCTGATTTACACCATCAGTGGAGTTACTCCTGATTTATATTAGTGACAGAGCAGGTTCATATTCATTGTCCTTGCACCTTACAGAGCACTCTGAAAACTTTAACATGCATGTGAAAAATTAGCTCTCTCCAGCTGGTGTTGATTTAAAGGGTTAGGTGATCACCCAAAGTGAAAGATAATGAGGCTTTATTTCCTAATGTTGCGTAACTGAGCCAAAGGCATTTTGGACTCAATTTCATCTCTTACATTTTTTCAAGGGCAGCAAATTGCTAAGTGTATTATTCTATTTTTTCAAGGACTGCAGAAAACTGAAACACCCACCTAATAAAATACACATCTTAACTCACTGAACATGTAATTGTATTTCTATCTCCTAGAACATAACAAATGAACAAACGGTATTGGGCAGGGACACCTAATAAGACATTCAAGGCGCACAATTGAAAAACTGTCAAAATTATTAATAGGTGCTACTGTAACTCTTAAGGCTATAACGAAATGCTAATAAATATAGAAAAGGCATCTGTATGCTAAATAGCTCTTATACGATTTGAAATGGCTCAGATTTCTGAATAGTCCATATTATTAACTGCCCCTTAGAAAGGATTTCCATTCAATTGCAGTGGTAGATAAAGTTTGTAGAAATTCAATGAAGTTAATTTTATGCTCAGAATTAGCATTTTTACCAAATAAGCTATTCATTTTAGAAAGCTTCTAAACAAGACTGTCAGCATATACCCCAAAATAACAAAAAATCAGCGACTGGTAAAATGAGAAACTGCTAATAAACTTCCCAGATACAGTCACAAGAGATTCATGTAGACGTATTTTGTTTTCTGTGCTACAAGAGCCATCTGTTCTATCTCAGTACTACTGATTACTTGATCTATAAAACCATGCCATAGCCCTGCTCAAAGCTCTACTGCTCCTCACAATTTTAACTCTTTTTGGCCCATGTACATATACTTAATAAGGAAAAACATCTATATTCTATTTGGGGGAGCTACATATTAAGGACTACTTCAAATGGCCAGGTAATGCAAAGTTGCTCACAATTTCAGTAGCATGCATGCCAAAGTTGGCATGACATAGTTAACAATGAGCTCAATGACTCCACTTGGGTAGATAGCTGGATTTGAATCTAGATAGTCAGTGCTAAAAGTAGAACCCCTACAAGTGTTGCAGAAGCTGTACAAATACAGGGAGAAGGAATAGTTCTGAGGTTAAGTCACTAGCCTGGGGCTTAAGTAATCAGAGATCAGTTTCTGGCTTCACCACAGGCTTCCTCTACGGTAGTGGTCCCCATCGCGGTGCCCGCAGGCACCTTGGCGCCCACCAGGCCATTTCTGTGCACCCGCCGAGTGAATGGGGCCGGCCCCGCCCCTGGGCGCATGGCGCATGGGCGGTGCCAGCCCCCTGGGCGCACAGTGTATGGGCAGCGTCGGCCCCGGGCGCGCAGCACATGGGCGGCCCCGCCCCCGAGTGCACAGCGTTTGGGTGGCCCTGCCCCCGGGTGTGCACTGCAAGGGCTGTGCCGGCCCCGGGTGCACGGCATGTGGGCGGTGCCGGCCCCCAGCTGCAGGCATGTGGCACAGGAGCAGCGCCGGCCCCGGGCGCACAGCACATGGGCAGTGCCGGCCCCGGGCGCGTGGTGTTTGGCTGGCCCCGCCCCCGGGTACATGGCGCAAGGGCTGTGCCGGCCCCGGGCGCGTGGCATATGGGCGGTGCCAGCCCCTGGGCATGAGGCACAGGGGTGGCACCGGCCCTGGGCGCACAGCACAGGAGCGGTGCCAGCCCCGGGTATGCAGCACACGGGCGGTGGCGGCCCCGCCCCCGGGCATGCGGTGCATGGGCTGTTCCGACCCCGGTGCATGGCATATGGGCAGCCCCACCCCTGGGCGCGCAGCACAGGAGCGGCGCTGGCGCCAGCCCTGGGAGTGCGGCGCATGGGTGGCACCAGCACTGGGTGCGTGCCATATGGGTGGCCCCACCCCCAGGCACGTACACGGCCCCGCCCTCGGGTGCGTGCGTGGCCCCGCCCCCCGGGCGCCCGGCGCATGAGTAGGCCCGCCCCCGGGTGCCAGGCAGCCCCAAAAGGTTGGGGACCACTGCTCTATGGCCTTGGAAGGTCATTCTGGATGGAAATCTTCAGAAGCACCTCAGTAGAAGCAAGCAAAATTTAGCATATCCACAGCAAATTTCACCATTTTCATCCAAATTTCAGATTAAAAATTTTCAATTTCAAAAATTTGGTAAGACAGAAATGCTGAAAACTTTGATTCAGAGATGTCAAAATGTTTCAACATTTTGGACATCAATAAAAAAATTCAGCATTCCAAAAATCAATCCTTTTTATTTCACTTTATTTGTGTGACTAGAACTGCTTTGTTTTGAGTCTGTTAAATGTTAAATTGGCACAATGCCTTATGGGAGTTGTAGTTCATGGATCTGATTCTCCTCTATTTGATAAAACTTCCTAAGCAGACTACATCTAACCTAATTTGTGCAGAGTCACGTGACTTCTATGAGGCACCATATAGCTCAGCCAGGGGACAATTTACATTAGTTTTAGAAGAGATAGTCCTCCAAAGAAGGGCACATCTATACAACAGGGCAAAAGTCAAATTAAGATACACAACTTCAGCTACGTCAATTGCGTAGCTGCAATCGAAATAGCTTAATTCAGCTTTTGGCACTGTCTAAACAGTAGGACGTCAAAGGAAGAACACTCTTCCTTTGACTTCCCTTACTCCTCATAAAATGAGGATTACAGGAGTCAGAGTAAGAAGTCCTCCAGCTCGACATTATTTTTAAATAATGGCTTGCTGAGTAGACATGCACAATATTATTTCGAAATAATGTCAGTTATTCCACAATAACGCTGCTGTGTAGATGTACCTGAAGAGAATGAGTTCCACCCCAAAACCCATTCCATAAAACAATACACAGATAGGGGGTATTTATTTATTTTCAGTTATGAAAATTGAAATTGGGTATTTAATTTCAGGTTGGTCTGACCTAATTAGGACTCTTTCTTTCAAAAAAAAATTGCCTAAAATGTTTACTGTCAAATCAGTTCAATAAACCATTAAAACGCATTTCCTTATACATGCAATTCCTTATGAGATTCGTTTTGTGGTCTCCATTCTTTCCTATAGGCTGGGTAGGAACTGCCTCTTTATATGTATCCATACATCACCTAGTACAACAAGACTCAGACTGAGGCTTCCCTAGGCAGTACTGGAATATCAATAATAAATTAGCTGAGGTTTATTTAAGGTTATTATTGCATTTCTCTTTCATTCACTTAAAATTGGAGTATTGTGTCTATTAGAACAGGATTCCATCTTGGGCAGGGGAGCTATGGTGAGGCAGGTGCATGGGGGATTCAGAGTGATCCCCATTAATGTTAGCATTTGCCAACAGATATTATAAAACAAGAAGTTTGTAGATATAGATGGGAAACTGTGGCAGTATCAGATACCTTCTGAGCAGGACTGCCAATGGCGGGGGGGAGGGAAGTGGCAGTTGTCCCCAGTGCTACTGCAGCAGCAGCAGCATCCAGAACCTGGGCCTTTAAAAATGCTGCTGGATCCCTGCATGGGGTGGTCTGGATGGCATTGAGGACCCCTTCTACCTGAGGCCCCACCCCTTGCAGAGGGTCAAGGGCTGAGCACCTCCACCCCACATCCCATCTTGCCCAGGACCCAGAAAAATCTGTTGCTTCTATGTAGTTATTGCCCCGCAATTTGACATTCCTGCATGTACCCCAGACTTTGACAGTATTGCAGTCAGCCATTTTGTATGTTCAGCCACTGCAAGCTGAAAACCAAACCTCACTAGCTAGGAATAACCTTAGGTCTTTGTGAGACAAGTTCAGACAGCTGCATGTTTGCAGTTTGTTGATCAGAATGGGAGGATGAGATAGAAAGTTATGGAAGAGAGTGGGCAAATCATGACCTTGGTTTTAGGTGCTCCTGACAAATTGTTATTAGAAATGTTTGTTGAAATTAAGAGAGCTGGTGATTCAGTATGTTATTGTGTTGACCCACTAGGAGTCACTGTAGATTATGTGTTTTGTTAGAGTTAGCTATGAAAGGTTAGGTAAAAGTAAATACGTCAGAGCAGTCCACGGGAACTTTCTCCAGAAAAGGAGCTGACATCTAAACTCCCCATCATCCTTTGGCACCCCGCTGATGATTACTCAAAACCATCTTGGGTAAATATTTGTGGGATGTCCTACACCCTAAGCTTATGTCTGTGTGTGCTTAAACCTATTAAATTGTAGTTCTAGATAAAATCTTGAATTAATCATTTGTCAGATGCAAATTCCTGTATTCCTATTAATTTATTCCTGAGATTACCTGGAATGAAACAGTTAAGTTACCATTCTTTTGGGTTCTGAAGACTCCTGGTAACTGTGAGGTAAGTACAGTGGTTGCCATTAAAAGGTTCGTACTTGCCAACAAATAGACAGTTGAATATGCATTCTGGCAATTGTCTTCTGACTCTTGTAGCTCAGCTTTGGTCTGTTGCAGCTTCTTTGTCACAGATACCCTGAAAAATGCCTCAGATACGAAAAAAGATTAGTTCTTACAAATGAAAATGTGCAACAGTTTATTATTGGCTTTGTTAAGCAAACCAGCCACCTTGTGTTAATTTCCTCTCACAGTGGTGAATATACTTGCGGATGCACGATTTTTTTTCTAAGAAAAAGCTGTTAGGATAGTGGTATTATTACTGAAAAAAACATTGAAGGCATAGTTATTTAGCTAGTTGTAATCACTTAAAAGTATCAAAAGCTTACCTTTTAGAGCCAGCTGTATGATTTGCTACCTATGTAGAGCCCAGACTTCCTTTTCTAAGAAGGAAACTGTTTAGTGCCCAAAGCATAGATCCTAACCACTGTGTGAAGGTGACACAAATAATTCAAACAAACTCATACAAGCTAGTGCAACCTGCCTAGGTGCTGGCAGGTTTCCATCTCCATAATGAAGTTCAATATTCAAGGACTTGTGAGCATCTCATTTTGAGCTATACGTATGGATTGGCTTCAAGAAAAGAAAAGAAAAGAAAAGAAAAGAAAAGAAAAGAAAAGAAATAAATTCAGAAATACTTTTCAGTGCAGGTGAATGAGGCTTTTAGGTTTTCCCCCTTCAACAAATGAGATAAACATGTAGATTGATTTTTTAAAAGAAATTCTAGTAGAAGAAACCAAAATACTTTTGTTAGGCTTACGAGGATGGGGAAGGAATGGTGCTGTAACAAACTATGGGAAACCTTATTTTAGGGCAGGGATGGGCAATAATTTTTGATTGGGGGCCACTTCAGACGGAAGGGGTGGGGCCAAGACATTTCCCTGCTTCTCCACCCACTGACCCTGATTGGTGTGGGGGTAAGGGAGCATGCAAAGTCTTTGCCCCTGACCTCCTCCCCCTGAGAGAACGGCCGACTGTTCTGAACAGCCTTCCCTGGCGGTGGGAGGAGACTTCACACTCCTGCCTACCCCCAGGTCAATCAGGACCTGGGGGGAAGGGGGAGCATGCAAAGTCTCTCACTCTCTGCCCCCACCCTGCAAGTGAGCGCTACTCTTAGCGTCAACCTCCAGCTGAGCAGAAGCTGTCAGTTGACTTTAAGTGTAGAGCCCCTTGCAGGGTGGAAGGAGACTTCACGTGCTCCTCCACTCCCCCAGGAAGCAGGGAAGTGTCCTGGCCCTGCCAACTTCCACCTGAGGCCCTGACCCTTGTGGTATGGCTAGGGGCCACTTCAAAAGCTTCTGAAGTGGCCCACGATCAAAAATCATTGCGCACCCCTGGTCTAGAGGCAGAGCCCCTTTCTGCTAGCCCCCGCGCGCGCACACACACATACACACACACTATCCACCCTAAACAATTTTTTTAGCTTGCTTTAAATTACATCACAGCATGACCTAAACATAGAACTTAAACTACCACTCTGAGCTTAGAGGAGTTTGTGCTGAACTTCCCAGTTGATTCATTTCCAATATCAATAGTTGTTAAGTACAAAGGATGCCATTAAGAAATTGTTATCCCCGATTGCCTACATTGTTACCTGGGATATTGGAGTTTTCCCTCATACTCAAAGCAGGAAATAAATGCAGTATTTAAAAATACTATGGTATCATAATGGTTGGTAAATGCTAAATCTTTTATACAAAATTTTGGTGCTGATGTCTAAGACAAATCCCACCCTTATTATCAAGCAGATATTACTATAGGCCCATAGGGTAACATGTCAACTTATGAGGATTTGGCCAGGCATCTTCTCCCAAAAAGATAAAAAAACAAAACAAAGGCCACAGCCAAGTGTCTCCAAACTTCTAAAATAATTCTACTATTGGTTAACTAACTAGCTGTGGAGATTTTAAAAATGGTTGTAGGTCAAATAGAGTAAGTATAAAGCTCAGCAAAGTACAATTCCAAATGTACTAAACACACTACAACAATTTGAAAAGGAGAAGAAAATTTCTTAATAGAACTTGAGCTATTGCTTTTGAATTATAAAAAGTATACAGAGTTGGGCTACATGTGAGTGGATTAAAGTATTTTGCTATAAAACAGGAGTTCTCCTAATTTCAGTGACAACATCAACTTCCTTTCTCCTCCCAAGCAAGCCATAGGCATTCCCTAAAGCAGGGCTCAACACATGGCCCGCAGGTGGGATCCTTTGAACATGGCCTCCACTAGCAACATGGTCCACAACGGTGAGGCATCTTCCAGGTGGGATGAGCACTGAAAGACGGAAGCAGACGGGCTGGCTGGAACAGACGGGTACTGGGTATCGGCATTTCTAGCTCCCAGCGAGGAGGTGCTGGGAGTGCCGGGGCATTGTGGGAAGTGCTTTGTATCATGCCCGTCAGTGTGAAAGAAGCTATTTGCATATATTTGCATGTATATGCAACCACACTTAAGCTGCGGCCCTCAGCATGTGCTGTGAGTATCATTGTGGCCCCCAGGGCTTCCAAAGTTGAGTAGCCAAACTGTCACTAAAGCAATGTTGCAAATAGTAGCTCTACCTAGCATTTTAGAAATGGCAACAAGTACCATCCAAGTCCTGTATCGGACCAGGCATTGTGGCCATCAGAAGCCCTGCTATTGCCACTGTCCAGCTCAACAATTCTCAACTGGTGAGAAGTGACCCAAGCGTGTAGGTTGCAGCTACTTGTTCAGAGCTGCAAAATTCCTAGGCCTAAGACCTAATGGGAAGTAAGACAGGGAGGAACAGCTGCTTCCTTTCCCTTTCCTCTTGTTGACACCATCCTATTTGAAGAACTATTTCTTACTTCGCCTCCCCACCGATCAGATGGGCCTGAGGTCAGAAGCAAGGAAAATGGCACGTCGAGGCTATGCAGCCTGCTTGTGAGATACGCCATCTTGTGAGCTATAGACTAAATAAAGTTGAGAACCTCTGGTTAGTGACTGCTAACATACTAATGCAGCTGTCCCTGTTCTTGCCTTTCCTCCCCTTATTTCTCAGTTTATTCATCTATTATGCATGGTATAAATCATAAACCATGAGCCCTTTGGAGCAGGGAATATGTATGGTTTATTTGCACAGTGCTAAGTACAAGAACCCTCATCTTTTTTGGAATCATTAGCTGCTAATGGAATAAAAAGAGTAAGTCTAGCAAATATGTTTCAGTCATCACTATACACTATCTGGGGCCTCATACTGTATCTTTTCAAAGATTCAGCAAAGAGCTTCCTACAGTGCATCTTTCCCATCTACCCTGTTGCCCTATAAGTGGAGAGACAGGGGTAAGGCAATACAGTGCGTCAGTGGTCTGTATCCTGATCTGGGGGGCTGAAACCTGGCCTCTTATTGTCAGTATTAAAAAGAAGTTGCCAACCTGCCAAAGCATCTTCAAGTGATTTAAACATCAAACAGTACAAATTCAAGTTGAATTAGAGATCTATTTTCTAACTAAACAGGTCCTGAGCTCCCAAACTATCACTCAATTTTATCTAAGGTGATATGGTGGTAAGGTACCCTTCTATTTGTCTGAGAACTCATCCACAATTTATCCATCCTGCCTTCTATAGAGCAAAGATCATCTCCTGGAAGACCTAAAACATGATGACTGGTTGGCATCAGATACTTGTCCCAGAACAGAGCCTCTCTGTGGCTTCTCTGCTACCTGGACAGCATGAGGACTAACATAATCTAACGTACTGACCCAGAGAATTAAAGCCTCACTGGCAGGATTTGAGGAGCAGACGAAGCACCTACTATAATCCCAGCCTCTTCCAAACTAATCTTTGGCCCTAGAGTTTAGCATTTCAAACAATACAAACATGTAGAAGGCATATTGCAGGAACAGACTCCAGTGTTTAAAGTAAAGTAGTAAATTAACTATCACAGAACAAAGGAAAAAGCTAGAGAATATTTCAGTCAAGAAGAGCCTATTGAACCATGTAATTAAGAGGAAACCCATTGATGAGTGCCCATTATGTCAGAGGCAGTAAAGGGCATTGGTTTAATGGTTTACATAGATGAATAAAGACAACTTGATGATTAGCTTAACACAACATTGGGCCCAGGCTAAAAATGGTATCACTAGGAGAACACAGGACCTAATTCAGACATTTAAAATGCATTTGAAGTTTGAAGAAAACCCTCTTGCAACCAGACTGCACTTGGTATTTTGGGGAGACCTGGAAGCATGGGGGGAAATTAAAAATTACACAAAATTTCACAAAATTAGCTGAATGATAAAAACTGATAATAACGTTTGTACTTCTGCATTACCCTTTATTAAAGAATCCAAGCTGCAGACTGCTCTAATTCATGCCAGCTGGCAAAAGCTTCTAAGAGACAATCTATCAACTGGGGTTAAGCAAAGTGTCAAGAATTCAAGCCAATTCCCCCACCTTACTACTTCCTCCATATCCTCCCATAACCTTCCAACCATTGGTGCAATGGGCATGTACGAGCAAGTTACAACAGCTCTACCATTGCTAGGAATTCCTCTGCATCTCCCCTAGAAGTTAAATAATATACAAAGGATACAGCAGATAAGAGAATATGGTCCAGAGCTATATGCTGTTTCAGATGAGCATCTAGCTGCTTTGCTGATTCTGGTTTCTTTGGAATTTTTGCAAGAACAACTTCCTTTGTGATATTTGGAGATTTCTTCCATTTCCTTGAAACATGCTGATTTTTTTAGGGCCAGAAAGGTAAGCCAGTTTTGAAAAATTGGCACATTTACAAATCATTTCTTCCTCCTTTATCACATGGAGTAATATATATTTTTCAATGGGATTGGAGGTTGCTTGGCACTTCTCTTTCCCTCCCCTCCCCTGAAGATTTTCAGCACCTATAGTATTGAGTCTTACCTAAGGCAATTGGCAAGATTTTAAGTAAGGCCATTGCATTTACCAGAGAGTATCTGCATAAACATACATTTTCAAATACAAGATCACCTAAAGTGAATTTATATGATTTCACCAGTGTAGAAGTAGTTAGGAGAGGGAAAAAAACTTCTCCAGTATGTAGATACATATTAAATACTTTATTTAATCAAAATAACCAAGATCCAGTCATAACCAAGTGCACTGAAAACAAATGTTATGGTCATAAACATCTGACATTTTAAATGCATGAAATTTAAGAAAACATTTTGTAAATAATGTTCTATCTGATTTTCTGATTCGTTCCTGTTTTCAGCACACTAAAATTAGAATGTGGCATCATTTATCTATGATGGAGTCTCAAACCAAGGGTATGGCCTTTGGTCATATAGGACCTCAGAATATCAAAATGAAGGCCAGCACAACCTCTGGCAGACAGTAAATACTACAGTTATTTATAGACAGATCTGCTGCTCCAGAGAATTTGGGTTGTTCTGGAGCCTCTCACCAGTTCAAGGTCTTCTCTTGCCTGCATAGAACAGAATTTAAAAACAATATTCAGGAACTTGTAAGCCTTTACTTTTAAGGCTCTACGCTTCCCCACAGTAAGAGAATCCCCGTCGGAATGAGATTAGGTAGGGTACCTTAATCACATTCTCTGTTCTCTTCTGTCACCTTGTGTCAGGCAGCAGACTGAGAATTGCTCTATTCATTCTCATACTCAAAGCAGCTTGAAGAGTCAGCAAAGGATTAGCACAGTTTGCTATTCATCCCCAGCCTCACAGGCAAAGGGAAGTAATTTCATGAGAATCTCTAAATACGCCTGGAGGGGGAATAAGTCACAAAAAATCAAATCTTTGAGGACAAGATTCCTGCAGTTGCACTACCTTAATTTTAGAACCTATGGAAATGTTCTCATGCTTTTCAGATGACTACAAAGGCACAGCCTACTTTCAAAGCATGACAGGTAATATTTCTATCACTGACTATGGCAAATCTATTAAAATGCCACTTTCAGTTTTGATCAGTCATCATACATGTTGTTACAATTCTGCAGTTCTTACAGTGAATAGCAAGTAAATGCTAATCGTGAGCTGGGTTTCAGAATCAGGAGCTTTTATTAGATTTTTGCAGTACTCAGTGCAGCACCTGTACAGACAATCCCCAAGGATATATTAGCATTTGTTCTATATTTCTAATTAGGTGGACCCTTTTCCTTTCATTAATGGAATTCTTTAGTAGAGGTGGTTGCTGGCAGCCCATGTGCTGTCCTGAGCATTAGACACGCAGATGTATGAAAAAGAAGTAGGCCCATAGTTTTTTACATTCCTTCCCTGATTGATCTCACAAGGTACATGCCACGCCTTCTCGCTGCATACCTGCATGAAAGAATCATGTCCAGCTTGGGCCCAAACATATCCCCAGTAGCCACACACAAAAGGGACTGTCTACACAGATTTCCCCAGTCTCTGATAGGGTGGAGGGATATGCTATCTTTCTGGCACTACTGCCTTTTCCCTCTGTAAGGAGCGGGCCTGAGGCAGGACCAGATCTGGGGAAAGCATCTTCCTGCTCTTCTGTAACTCCACTCCAGAAACCACACAGCCCCAAGCTGCACTGCTTTTTGCAGAGAGCAACCTAGTTGCTGGGGTCTCTCCCTAAGAAGGGAATGCTGGAAGCACAGCTTCAAAAGTGTCTGATTGTCAGGATGCCCAAGGGCAGTCAGGTGCTCCCACACCAGGTATCGATGACCTTTATCTTGGGATCCATGCAGATCTCAGGGAATATGCAGGGTTTGAAGGCAGAACCCTTTGTTAATACCATGGTGGGCACAAATCCTGGCCACCTCCACACCCCCAAAAGAAAAACTGTGGAAAGACTATGAGGTGAATCTTGGAAAACTTTCCTCCCACCCCAACTCCTCCTGTGAGTCTGTACATGTAGTAGGGGATCCACACTGCAGCCATCTGTCCTGCACCTGCCCTTCAAGATACCAAATGGATGGTACAAAATTACATGCTTGACTCTGTCACATTCTGGAGTGTCATCCAAACCAGGGAGGGTTCTGTCACCATCTGCCCCACAATTTTGCGTGCCTAACAATGTTTTGCTCTTGTAGCTCCTAATTTTAGCCACTCACAAAACAGCCAAATAGTGTCCAAGTCACACTCTGACTAGCTGTGTACAATTGCAGACATGGTTCGGCAGCTCTGACCCCAAACACCCTCTCAGAAATACACTAGACATGCTCTAGCTTCCATCAGCCTTAATTACTACTGGCAGGGTGACCCAACATACTTCCACTCCCAAATATTCCCAGCCATCTCCTGGACAGTTGATATTAGCCCCATTGCTTCTGTAAAGTGTCAATATTGAACAATTAGCCACTTTAACTGGAGCTACCAAACAGTCCAGTTTAAACACAGCACTGGGTTGGTTTAGGTTAAAAAAAATGGGGAAAAAAATTAACAAAAGAATACAGGAGTCTAAATGAATTCAAGTATAAGAGAAAAAATTAGCAAATAAAAGTGAACACACAGCTAAAAGTCTAAAACTTAACTTAGCAAATTTTGATTCAAGGCTTTGTTAAGCTGGCCTCTCTCACCAACAGTCTACCTGCAAGATGGTGACTGAACCTTTCCTTGGTCAGGTTCTTACCCAGAGGTGTAGGTGCCTTTGTCTTCTTAGGAGAGAGAGCGAGAGAGAGAGAGCACATGTAGGGTTCTCTACCCTTTCTTTTATGGACCAGGGCACCTCTGAAGTAGATTCTACTGAACTGAAGGTTACCCTTCAAAGTAAAGTTTATTCAAGCAGTAAAAAAATGACATGGAGTCTGGCAGTGAAGGTAGCTCCATGCCCCTTCTTCTCACTCATGTTTGCTAAAATACAAATTTGCTTTGTTTCCTGCCATCTTGAGACCCCCGTTTACTACTTGTAGGTAAATTGAGATAAACACACATTCCTTTCATTGGGATAGGCCTGTTTAACAATTTTTTCATGGCTTTGTGGTTTTGAACATGTGCTAATAAGATCATACAGAGGGGATTTCATAACTTTACACATAATGTTGATACTTACATTCTATCTTTCTGTTATTGTCCGGTAAATTAATGGTTTTCAAATGGCATCTTACAAGGCATATTGCGTATAAAGATTATTACAATAAAATGTTGGTTGAGAATCACATGTACTTTCAATCACACACTCCTTATGTTCTCACACATTCACATGGTTAGAATTGCAAAGATACAACTCAGCTTCAAAATCATAGTTATGGCACAGATATAGCATTGGCTGTATCCCATAGCCTAAGTTGGATGATTCCATTTGTCCTTCTGAAGAGCCACACCAGAGACATCAATTATAGTTTAGCACCTGGAAAATACATCTCCAGTAACATGACAGACTAACTATGCCATTTCACTAATCTTAGGAAAGTATGAGTTTGAGGCACGTAAAAAGGCTAGGAAGCCAAATTATAGTTGAGAATGAACACTATCATTACTATCCAACTGGGACTTAACAGTCCTTGGAAGCTGTGTAATTACCTGGGCATAATATCCAACTGTAGATTCTCTTCCCAATACCTCATATCATACCCAGTCATAAATAACACACTGATACAGTGCAACCAGCTAACAAGTTTTCTCCTCGTTTTAATTTCCTCCTGAAAAAGAGAAACCTGTTTTATTTAATGTGTTCCATGTGTGCCTGCCCTTTTTGACAGTTTAGCTCAAATAAAGCTACTACCCATTAGGGGTATGTTAGTGATTGAGAATATATTTAGCCGCCCGGGAGAGCACTCCATCTCATAGGCAGATCTGAAAAAGGTAAGAGGAGCAACTGGATAAGAGCTATCATAATGAGAGGATGAGGCAATTTGAAAACTCCTTCACCACAGTTTCCAGTGGTTATTTAGTCCCAGGGTTTCACAAACAGCTGTGATATCCCTCCAGATGAAGAGTAATTGGATTGCAGTCTTAAACCTAATCCCAGAGGGTGCGTCTAGACTGGCAAGATTTTGCGCAAAAGCGACTGCTTTTGCGCAAAAACTTGCCGCCTGTCTACACTGGCCGCTTGAATTTGCGCAAGAGCGCTGACGTTCTACTGAATACTTGCGCAAGAGGGCCAGTGTAGAAAGGCACCTTAATTTCTTGCGCAAGAAAGCCTGATGGCTAAAATGGCCATCGGAGCTTTCTTGCGCAAAATCGCGACTATACTGGGCACTGATGCTTTTGCGCAAAAGATGTCTTTTGCGCAAATGCATCCATGCCAGTCTAGATGCGCTTTTGTGCAAATACTTTTAACCGAAAAACTTTTCTGTTAAAGGTATTTGCGCTAAATCATGCCAGTCTAGACGCAGCCAGAGTGTTCTTAGTAATCAAGGCCCTGCTGGTGTGGCTTCACTATGTAGATAGGGGGAAGGAAGTCCCCTGGAGTAATTCATGCCCCACCCGGGTACATCTAGACTGCAAGCTTCTTTCAAAAGAAGCTTTTTCAGAAGAGATCTTCTGAAAAATCTTCTTTCGAAAGAGAGCGTCTGCACGGCAAAAGCGGATCGAAAAATCGATCTGCTTTTTTGAAAGAGAGCATCCACACTCATTGGAAACTCTCTCGCATAAAAGGCCACCCGGAACCACTTCTGGCAGGGCATTAGGTCAGCAGTTACTTCTCGGTGCTGTTGCCTAAGGCTATTTGAGACGCATGCTTAAAGGGACCATTCTGGACAGCCATTTCTCAGCATCTACTGCTTGCTTGCCTACCTCTCTGAGGGTATGTCTACACTACAGCACTAATTCGAACTGACTTATTTCGAATTAGTTAATTCAAAATAAGCTAATTTGAAATAACGCATCTAGACCTAAAAACTAATTTGAATTAGCGTTTTGCTAATTCGAAATAGCATGTCCACATTGAGTGGACCCTGAATCAAAGGTAAGGCTGGCCAGAACCAGCACCAAAAGGGCATCAGGGTCTGACTTAGTGTGTGGGGCTGCTGCCTCAGGCTAGCGGAGGGCTGTGCTTAAAGGGACCCGACCCCCCATCTCGAACAGACAGTTCTCAGGTTTCTCTGCTTGCTGGTCTACCTCGCTGAGGGACAGCAAAGCATTTGTGTCTCGGAGTGCTCTGCTTGCCCTCACTCGGGACACCACGGCACTCTGCAACATGGAACCAGACCTGCCCCCGGGGACTCTGCTGCATCTCGTGGACATGTTGCCGGCAGCCTGGCTGCACTGTCTGCAGGCTGCCATCTGGGAGGACCATTGAGGGGATGTCAGGATCCAGGGGGCCCTGCAGGAGAGCTTCCACCCTGAGGAGCGCTAACAGTCTCCTGGTCTGCCCCCTTGTGCCCCATTCCTCCCTCTCATCCTTCCACTTACCCTTCCCTAGCCCCCCCTTCCTGATGTCAAATAAAAGACACGTATTTTCAAAAATAACAGCTCTCTTTATTCAATACAACTGGGGAGGGGGAATGAAACTGTGGGGAGATGGGGGAAAGGAGGCGGGAGAGGGCAGGAGAGAGGGTGGAAGAGGAGAGGGGGAAAACTGGGAGGAGGGGCTGGAAGGGGGAAGCAAGGGGAAGAACAGGGAGGGGAAACTCAGGGATCAGGGGTGGGGGTCTCGCTGGGCCAACTGCCTCCCAGCACGGCGAGGGAGGGGGACTCGGCATCCCTGGGGGGACGGGGTGGAGGGTGTGGAGGTTGAGGTGGGGGTGTGGACATTGAGGAGGAGGGTGTGGAGGTTGAAGAAGAAGAGGTGGGGGGGGCAGGAGTGGGAGGAGGGACAGTTGTTGCGGGGGCAGCAGGCGCAGGACCGGCACAGGGCACCATGCTCTGCAGCAGGGCCTGCAGGTTAGCGTTTCTGGCTCGGTCCTCAGCCAGCTGTTCCTGGCGGAGCTGCAGGTCTTCCCGCATCCAGGCCTCCACGGTGCGGTGCAGGGCTCGCAGGGCCCCCAGGTGCTGGTCCCAGTACTCCCGCCGCGTGGTGGTGGTCTGGAGCAGGCCGCGGGTGCGGGAGCATGTCCCGGGCGGGGTGGTGCGCCCTGCATGAGCAGCTGGTGCAGCTGTAGAGAAAGAAGAGAAGTGGTCAGTTCTCCCTGGGGACACAGCGCATGATGCCCACCCGCCCTCCGCGACGTGAGGGCGACCGTGCCCTGCACCGTCAGAGCTGCTGTGCTTGCACAGAGGCCATAGTCAGGATGTCTGGCTCTCCCCAGGACTGGGAGCTGCCCCAACACCGCATCCATGCCCCTGTGCCGTGTATAGTGTGGCCAGGGAGGGGGGGAGATGTCCCCTGCCTCTGTGTAGAGGGGGCATGTGAAGGGAGGGCGTACTGCTGAGTCCCACCCCGGGGTCGGGAGCGTGTCAGGTCTCTTCACACACACGTGTGCCGATTGGGCCACGGCCCCTGGGTGTCATGCAGCTGGAGCCACCTGCCAAAGGGTGGCATGGCACGTGCTTGCACATGCACAGGTGGCTGCGTGATCCATGGGAGGCATGGCCCACGTGCGCGGTCCCTGGTCTCCTTCCCTGCCTCTCCCCCGGGCAGGGGACAGTGCTGGCACTTACCCGGTATGGCCTCCCTGGATGGCCCTGCCGACTCCGGTGCCGGAACAGCTGGCGGTGGCCCCTCCGGTGCGCCCGGGTCAGGGCCCTCTGGTCCTGGCTCGCTGCCTCCCGGGCTGGCGCGGACCGCCCCGCCCCCCAAGAGTTGGTCAAGGGCGGGGAAGTAGGGGCAGGTGGCAGCCCCTGCTGCGGCGCTGCCCCTGGTGGCCCTGGCGTACGCCTGCCGCAGCTGTTTAACTTTCAGGCGCGCCTGCTCCTGAGTGCGCCTGTGTCCCTTTCGGGCCATGGTGGCCGCTATGCGGCCATAGACGGCCGCGTTCCTCCTCCTACTGCAGAGATCATGGATGTTGGGGGCCTGCCCCCAAAGCTCAATGAGGTCCATGACCTCTGCACTACTTCAGGAGGGCGTGCGCGTCTACGGCCCCTGGCTGGCCCCTGGGTGCTGGGGGACTGGGCGGGGGACGGCTGGCTGTCACTGGCTCCCTGGCTCATCCTGGGGCCACTGGGTCGGGGCAGAGACTGCTGGCAGGGCTGACTCTGGCAAGTGCCGTCTGGCCAGAGTCTACCCCTTTAAGGGCCCTGGGGTTGGGGGAGAGGAGAGGAGTTTTCCTGGTTTGGCCCAGAGTGGCCACCAGGGGGAACCTGGGAAGGGCTAGCCTCCAGCTAGTTCGAATTAAGTGGCTACACAGCCCTTAATTCGAACTACTTAATTCGAACTAGGCGTTACTCCTCGTAGAATGAGGTTTACCTAGTTCGAATTAAGCGCTCCGCTATTTCGAATTAAATTCAAAATAGTGGTTTGCATGTGTAGCCCCTATTAAAGTTAATTCGAACTAACGGCTGTTAGTTCTAATTAACTTTGTAGTGTAGACATACCCTGAGGGACAGCAAAGCTTTTGCAGTGCATGCTTTGGTTGCCCAGCTTTGTTGGATGCCACAGCATTTTTTTCCTCCTTTTGCCATGGAGCCAGAGCTGCCCCTGGGCAGGCGATGGCCCCACATTGCCATGCTGCAGCTTCTGCAGCACTTTCAGCAGACCGTCATGATGATTCTGCCCCAGCTCAAATCTGAGCTCAGCATTGAGAACCTCTGCCTGGATGCAGGAGCAATGCCCTTGCCCCATACTCCACAGTGGAGAGGCGATTTTGGTGGCTGAATACCAGTTCCGACCTCTTGGGTGAGTGTTTGCTGCATGTCTCACAGGACTGCAATGTGCTGTCACATGAGGTCATGGTGGACCTTCCAGTGCTTGTGGCTCCCCCAGCTTCGGTATGCTGCTTGGACTGGTGTGGCTCGCCCCTCAGCGACAGCTGGTCCAGTTGTGGAGGACAAGAGGGAGAGGCGGTCAATCATCCATGCAGACACTGTCCCTGAGGGCATGCCCTCCAGTGGTGGCCCATCAATACAGGCAACCTAGGTGGTCACCTAGGGTGCCAAGAAAAACAGCCTTTGAGGGCTTTGGAGGCGGGGGTGCCGATTGCACGCCGATAGCGCGTTTCGCCTAGGGCGCCAGTTGCCGGCAGCTTGTCTAGGGCCACTCCTTTTGTGAGCAGTGAGCAACTGTCCTTGGAACAGGGGATGGTGATGCCCCGAGAGCAAAGCCATGTGTGACCTGCACAGCAGGCCCCATCTCACAGGGGCCCCGAGGTACCCAGGGTACCATCCTGCCTGCTTCCCCACCCCCATGGACAAGCAGGCCAGGGAAGTGTCTGGCCAGAGTGGGCTCCCATGTGCGGAAGAGGGGCCTGGAGCAGCGTGGCCCTCCCTGGGCCCTCCTCCCCCCCCACACCTGTTCCTGGCAGCGCTGTCTGCGGGAGTGGGTGGTGCCTCTTGCGTGCAGGCATTGCCATGTGCTATGTGTGACACTTGTTGGTCTGTGTGGGGTTGTGCATGTGCCCTTGTGCCCAGTCTGCTTCTGGCAGTGTCTGGCGGGGGAGAACGTCCCTTCGCGGGGTTGGACGTGTGTGCGGACTCCCCCAGGCTGTGAGCAGCAGCCTGTGTGTGCTCCAGGACTGGCTCCTGAGATCACATGTTGCACACTGCCACTGCACGTGCTTGCACAATGCCACTGCACGTGCTTGCACGTGTATGGCCAGCTACACGTTGTCCAGGCTGAGCATGTCCAGCGACGATCGTGCCCCATCCCCTGTACTCCCGCCTCCCCTGCCCTGTGTGTGTGTGCCAACCTGACAGCACTCACCTGATGTTCTCTCCCTGCGTCAGATGATGCCTGGGACATGTCCAGGGCCTGGGGTACCGGCTCCAGGCTGAGGGTAACAACACTGCTGGTGTCCTCCTCGTCCTGCAGCTGCTGTCCCTCCTTGTCCTCCTCCTCCAGGAGCTCTGGCCGGGAGACCATGGGTGTCTCAAGGCCTTAGTTCACCAGAGTGGCTGGGGACAGGGCTTGCCCACCACCCAGAATCTGGTGGAGCTCTTTGTAATAGGGGCAGGATTGGGGTCCTACCCTGGAGTGGAAGCTGTGCTCCCTGGCCCATGCGTAGCCTTGCCGCAGCTCCTTCACCTTGCTCCCCATTTGGTCAAGGGTGTGGGGGTGGTGTCCTATCTGGCCACGAGCCTTGGCCATCCGGCCATAAATGTCTGCATTTCTGCGGCACGACTGAAGTTCCTGGAGGGACTCCTCCTTGCCCCACAGCTCCAGGAGGGCCCAGATCTCAGCCCCCAACCAGGATGGTGCCTGGCGTTTGGTGCCCCTGGGTGGGTCTTGGGACCTCTGGGGCTGCTCCCTGGAAGGGCCAGGGAGGTCTCGGAGGGCTTGTGGCTGTGCCATGGCTCGTTCTTGGTGTGGCAGGGAGATCTGCACGGTCAGGTTGCTGCTCTGAGGCTGGCTCCTGCCACAAGGCTTGCCCGGGTGCCTGAAGTTTTAAGACCTGGCTGGACACAGGAACTATAGAGCTGAGATTAGTGTGGACAGAGTGTCCACCGGGGCACCTGTGCTTTTTCCTGGAGGTCTCTTTTTTTGAAAGAACTGCCTTTTTCTGAAAGAGCTCTTTTGGAAAAGGCATTCTTCTTCGTAGAATGAGGCTTACCAATGTTGGAAAAACCCCTGCATTCTTTTGATTTTCTTTCAAAAGAATGCGATTGCAGTGTGGACGAAGGTGAAGTTTTTTCGGAAAAAACCCTGTAGTCTAGACACACCTGCAGTATGTTCCTCTGGGTGACACCGGGGGTAGTGAGTGGTGGGTTGCATCTTGGCCTCCTGAGAGAACAGGCTGGGGTAGGGCTCTATTTTACAATACCCCGAACCCTCTTACATGTGCATTCAGTGCAAGATGTGAAGTCACAACTACTATACTACATGAGCAGTAGTATGTCAGATGCATGCTTCAGCTTGCAACAGGGAATTCACATGGAACAACTATATGGGAACTGCTCCCTATGCTATTGTTTTTCAGCATGGCTGTTTTTACAGGGGGCCTTACCTGTGCCTCTAAATCTACATCAACAATTTTGTGCAACCAAAAGCTTGCAGTTTCTCATGACAACAGCATCTATGGCACACTGCTACCCAACTGACACTGTGCTGCTTACGTACAACATTTTTTTGCCAGTGGACTCAAACATAAAGGCGGCTTTTGAAAATATGCGGCCAAGGCCGCCAGTGAAACATTGGCATTCCTGCAGGAATGTAACAGTTGCAGTGGGGCCCACTTCAAGCTTTTCTCATTCCTCATGAGCTATTAGCATGCACAGAGTAGACTTTCTGGCATTTGACTCCAAAAGGTTTCATTTTAAAGTCTGGAAAATCGTCAATGGAGGACAGATGGCCCCATTAACCGGGTAATAAAAAAGGAGATGGCAGATTCTTCAAGAGGTCTAAAAGGGTGCTGACATATGTGCTAGGTAACAGCCCCTCTCTGCATTTCTAGTATTGGAGAGGTTTGCCGACAGGGAGAGGTGGTAAAGGGGGCAGTCACCCTGGAGCCTGGCGATTCAAAGGGGTCTGGGACTCCCAGATGCCACTGTTGCTACTGTGGCAGCAGCCGGAGCCCAAGCCCTTTCAATCGCTGGTGGAGCGGCACTCCATGTGGATATTAGGGCTGGGGAGGAGGGTGTCCCATGCTGTGGGTGGCACTGAGGCTGACTGCTCCTGCCCCAACCCTTCCACCAGAGACTTTGTCCGTCCCAGAAGCGTGGAGCTGGGCCCCCTCCACACCCTGTCCAGGGGCCCATGCAGGCTGTCAGCTCCCCTGTTATTGGAACTTCATTTTTAAATTCTTTCAGGCTGAAGAAAATTGCTCAGTCATGAATTTTTCCTCTGAGAGATCTTTAAAAAAGTTAGCCTGCCCTAAAGAAATGCAGAGATTCAAATGCTTTTATTAGCTACAAAGACTATGTCAGGTATCCTTGACCCGTTGACTTACTTTGACACCAGGCCACCAGTTCTTTACATGGCTGAAGATGGTGCTCTTAAATGGCTAGCCATGCTATGCATGTGATGAGAGATTAATTGCAAAGTTAGGCAGTTGCCCCAGGTCACAACCCAAACCCCTGCATCCCCTCCAGCACCACTGCCCTGGGTCACAACCCACTTCTACACCCTGCATCCTCTCCTATACTCCTCTTCCAGGTCAGAAACCTTTCCTGCACCCATACCCATACCTCTCCCCGACCCTGCACCCCAATCACCTGCCCCAGTTCACAACCCCCTTCTTTACCCAACCTTCATCTGAGACCCCACACCTCTTCCATTAATATCATGGGAGGATGCAGCCCTTGCCCACTTACCAGATTCCTGGAGTGCCCCCTGTCAAAAATTATGCCCACCTCTGCTAAAAAGGGATTCACAAGGGGGAATTGAGAGCAAGTGCCAGCTTGCACCAGAGTAAGGTAACAGGCTGTTCTAGGGGCAGAATGGGCAAAGAGGTGAACGACTCTGCCTGTGAGAATATATATGATTACCCAAGGGAGGGTGAGCTAGTGAAGGAACACTAGCTGTGTCTAGACTGGCAAGTTTTTCCGCAAAAGCGGCTGCTTTTGCAGAAAAACTTGCCAGCTATCTAGACTGGCCGCTTGAATTTGCGCAAGAACACTGACGATCTAATGTATGATCGTCAGTGTTTTTGCGCAAATACAATGACTCTCCTGTTCAGGAAAAAGCCCTCTTGCGCAAATGCTTTTGCGCAAGAGGGCCAGTGTAGACAGCTGAGAACCGTTTTGCGCAAAAAAGCCCCGATGGCGAAAATGGCGATCGGGGCTTTCTTGCACAAAACCGCGTCTAGAGTGGCACGGACGCTTTTCCGCAAAAAGTGCTTTTGTGCAAAAGCCTCCATGCCAATCTAGATGCTCTTACTGTGTATAGGATGTTTTCTTCTTTTGTGTGATCTGTGTTGCTTTGTATGAATAAATATAAACTGGATAAACTGAAAAGTGTGTGTGTGTGTGTGTGTGTGTGCGCGTGCGCGTGCGCGCGCTGCTTCACAACCAGTGTGCCCCTGTGGGAATTAAACTGTAAACCAGAATCTTCATACTAGTTGGGCAGTTCCAAGAGGGGTGTGTTTAAGTACTGGAGAGTCAGAGGGGTCAGTGGTCTGCCCAGAGCAGTTCGGCAGTCAGCCAGTGGCTTCCAACACGCAGAAATGAGGGTGCCAGATAGGTCTTACCTCTGAGAGAGTGCCTGGGGGCCCCCAAGACAGGAGGAGTGACTAGATTCTGTTCAAGCTCTATAAGTTTAATATTGTCCAGGGAATTGAGATCACTCCAAGCTTGGATTCTCCACACAGTAGTCCTAGTGAGTGGCATCTCCCTAATATCTGTGAAAAACCTTACTAAACACTGTAAGTTACAAGTACTCTGCTAATATAGCCAAACAGTTAATCAGTTAAATCTGACTTTGAAAGAAAGCAATTCAAGTATGAAGGCTGGAGCACTTCTCTACTTTATACACATTTTACAAGTGTAAGCCACCATTCTTACATATCTATATCTTTGTGTAGCCATTGTTATTTTTTACATTTGTTTGGTGTAAACCTGTACAATTTCTTTTGGTATAAAGCTTTACGTTTTAGATGAAGTTTAAAAAAAAGGTAAATATGTTGGGCTGTTAGCAAAATGTCATGGTCTTCCCCTTTCTCTTCACTGTAGAGCAATTTGTGCTCATTTAATTGTTCATTTTCTCTACCCTTTAATAAAGTTTTGCCTGGTAGACTGTCTGCAGTAATAATTTCCAGCTACATTTCAATCAGAAACATCATATGAATGATTTACCAGTTCCCTTACTAACTGTTAATTTTCTGGACTATAATTTTTGTTCCACAGCAATTAACTGTTCTTTAAACAGATGGCAGATAATATATCATAGCACCTTGAAGCTTTCTATTATCCCTGTTCTGCCTAAATGCAAGTGAGCTCCATCTCAGTAATATTTGCCAGGTGGTATATTGCTCCAGTTGTGTTTTCCCTGGTATTAGAAAGGTCTCTCCTATGCATACTTTGACTTTTTCTGCTAAATTAATGTATAATAGCAGTTTGGGGGAGGGGGGAGATTGAGCTTGTGAAATTAGACTTTTCTGCATTAACATGATGAATGATACATTCAAGCCCTTAACATATTAATTGCTGTTTAAGTGAAAACAAAAATCAAGGTGGTTACTTAATTTTTGTTCTCGTGCTTGTAAATATGCTGTGCCAAATTACATACTTCATTCATTGTGCATTTTTAAAGCACCCTTGATGGAGAGCCTCCTAGGTTCTGACTAAAGTGTATATTAAAATATAAATAATTAAATAGTTAAATCAAACCAATGGGTTTTAAGTTTTATTCCTAAATTTGGACAGATGTTCCAAAATTCAAATAGTTTCATATTCAAAAGAGCTTGTAACATTACAGATGAGATAAAATTGGTAAGTTATATCTACCGTATCTGAAAATTCATTATATATTTTACTGTATAGATACACACATAATACAATCCTTGTACAAAACATGACAGGTGCATTGTTACAATACCTAACAGCCTTCATCATGGACCAGGACTCCATTGTGATCAATACCATAAAAACACAGAACAAAAATACAGTCCCTACTCCAAAGAGCTTATCAGCTAATCAATCAGAGTAAAAACACTTATACAAAATAAACCCTACACATTAAAAGGAATGGAAGAGACCAGTTATGGTCATTCATGCAAGTGCTCTAGTCTTCTCTGCAGGCTTAATAAATTCAGTAGGAGAGAACCTCTGGTACCCCTAATCTTAGCAAGTGTTCAGCAGGGCAGCCCCATTACCATGGACCTATGTTCTGTAAAACAGAAGCTAACTACCTATGTGCCTCTTGAGGTGAGGATTAGGAACACGACAGTTACTCTGCTATGGCGTACCTCATATATGGTGATTTTCTCTTCACCCACAGAGTATTAGGATACTAAGCAGGTGCAATGCCCCTCTTAACCCACAACCAAGTAGTAAGGCTGCTGTCCAGCTCCTCCACAGATGCTGCTTCACTCCAGGGCAGGGCTACTCAACTTTGGAAACCCCAGGAACCACAATGATAGTCACAGCACATGCCAAGGGCCGCAACTTAAGTGTGGTTGCATACACATGCAAATATACATGCAAATATATGCAAGTAGCTTCTTTCACACTGACAGGCATGAATACAAAGATTAAGCCTTAAGCTATGGTGCTGGCCAGTGTGAGCCAGTCAGCACCTCTCAGGCTCTGCCCACCAGGCTAAGCAGCCAGCACTTCCCACAATGTCCCAATGCTCCTGGCACATCTTCCCTGGGGGCTAGAAATGCTGACACCCTGTACCCATCTGTTTCAGCCAGCCCGTCTGCTTGCATCTTTCAATGCTCACCCTACCTGCGAGACGCCTCACCATTGTGGAGCGTGTTCTGTGGCAAGTCAGGGCTAAGCCCCCTGGGTCCTGCACTTCTTGGTAGGGTCTTTGTGTGGTCCTCAGAGGCTCGCCGTGTCCCTATTACTGCAGAGAAGTCAAGGATACCCTGCTCCCAGAGCCCTTTTCATCATTGGCCAGTCCAGGATTTGAAGGCCAGTCCATCCAATGATGCTGCTTGACGATACCCGACCAGCCAAGAGGAGGATTGGGGGGAACCCACTTGCTCCGGGTTCTCGTCCAGGGCCCTACGGGGCAACCTGGAGTGGGCTTATGAGGTTAGACTCCTGCCCCACTGGAATGCAGGCCCCTGCCTGGGCCACATCCTCAACCACTCCCCGGATACTTCCTCCCTGGTATCTAAGAACAGCCCTGTTTGCTGGTTGTCCTCCTGACTTTGTCTCCTCCAGCCACACCTCTCCTTCCTTCTCCCTAGCTTGCCCGAGGGAGAGGCTTTTTATGGTGTGCCCATCAGCCTTAACTGGCAACAGGCTAATGCCAGATGGGCTTCAGGTGTCGCAGTGGCTGGGCCTCTGTCTCTGGCAGCCTATTCAGGGAACATAAAGACACATATCCAGCTCCTCAGATATCTGCCTTCCACAATGCTTTTGGAGCCCCCTGCTCTCAGGATGCCACAGTTCCCAGTGGAGGCCATGTTCACATGATCCCACCCACAGGCCATGTGTTGAGCCCCTCGCAAACATAAATTGCACCGTGGGCCGCAAACAAATGGGCCACGGGCCGCATGCGGCCCACAGGCCACGGGTTGAGTAGCCCTGATCTAGGGGTTAGAATCACATCCACTGCTCCTATCACTGATCAGAGTATTGGGACCACGGGATCCATGACCCCCTCCCAGAACACCCCAGCCCCTCTGCAGATCGGCAAATTATTTCCTTTGTCATCAAGTACAGCCACTACCTCAGTTTATCCTTTTTGCTTTACTTTCATTTTTCTCTCAGGCACGAGGGTACAAGCAACCTGTCCCATCCAATGTAAACAAGACCAAACCAAAGAAAAGGCTTTGAATAATACTGAACTTCATCCTATTTGAGCTTCGTCAGACTTTCAACAGGGCCTGTGTGACCTCCAGCAGCTGGTAACAAAAGATAACCAAACTGCTCTTGAATTCTGGGCTATTCCCCACTATCTGCAAGTGCCACAATTGCAGAGATAGTCTGAAGTCTTTCCACAGGCCCTCTTTTGTTCAGTCCTTGGTCCCCTGCTCACCAGAATACCATTCCTGCTCCACGTCTCTGCTTCCTGTGAGGACAGATAGCTTACTGATGTGAAGCCCGTCATCAGGCTTCATTCTTAGGGTGCGTCTAGACTATAGGGTTTTTTCAAAAAAAAAAAGTGGCCTTTTTTCAAAAAAACTTCCCCTGCGTCTAGACTGCTGCCACATTCTTTCGAAAGTAAATCGAAAGAACACGGCAGTTTTTTCAATCGCGGAAAACCTCATTTTACGAAGAATAATGCCTTTTTTGAAAATGCTCTTTGGAAAAAAGGCGTTATTGAACGCGAACTGTGCTTTTTCGAAAGAGAGCATCCAGACTGCTGGGGTGCTCTCTTTCGAAAAAGCGGCTCGCTTTTTTGAAAGTACTGGCTGTAGTCTAGACGCTGTCTTTTGAAAGAAGCTTGTAGTCTAGACATACCCGTAGACTACAGCGCCCATCAGTCATTCTGGGAACTGAAATCCTCCCAGAATGCTTAGTCTTGGGCCATCAGACTAGAAAGAATGCTGGGTCTGAGACCTGTCTTAAAAGGGACTGCCTACCCTGGCCTTTTAATAATCACTAAACTAAGGGCACCATGCACAGGCCACAGCAGAAACGATCCTCTATGTGGATGTTGATTGAGTGATGTGGAAAATTCAGGGGCTGCAAAATTGGCTGTGAAAAAATTTCAATACTTTCTCCAGAAATTTTGCAAAAAAAAGGCATTAACTGCTTTCATTTTGCCCGGCACCTCATCTGTGTAAGAAGAGCTCAAGGCAAAGCTATCTCTGTAACTATGAAAATGATTCAATGTGAGCATCAGAGTCCTTTTTGTAGCAAATCATGTATGCAGTCTTCCTACTCTGTAGTTCGCTGTGTCAGGCTAATTTATTCTAAAACTGAAAATGTCAGTGGGCTGAAAAAAAAATCTAACTCCAGCTGTTGTTCATGTGTATCATTGTTATGATAGTTTAATTCTATTCTGTTATCACAAATAATTAGTTAAGTTGATGTTTAAGGTCACAGGCAGTTCTGAGTTATGTGAGTGACTACTACCTTTGGAGAACATTATCATTAAAAAAAAAAAAGAGAGCCAGGAAATGTAGAGTTGATCTCCTCCTCCTGCTGCTAATATCATATTGTTCTTCTGGGTCTCCAGTTCAGGAATATCCCTGGAATCTCAGAAACGCAGATGCAGGTTCAGATTTTCAACAAAGTCAGTGCAATGGGAACAGTGGTACACAGGTAGAGGACAAAAAATGGAGGGAACTGAAGCTCAGAGCTTAGCCAGAGATGGCACAATATTGGCATGTGTGCAGAGAGCACTAAGACAAATAAAAGTGTGCCAGGACTCCCTACCCTGGATAAAGAATTGGAACTGGAGACCAAGACATCCTGACAATGGCCAGCCAGAGAGCAAGTGAGGATTCTCCACTCCCTTCAGTCATTTCCAGCATGTTGTATGATGGATCCACACTTCAAGTATGTCACCTTAAAAGCCAGCTTGCCCAAGCTTCACATCTCCAGTGTGCGCAATGCTCTTTGTGAAAGGCTGCACGGCATCTCATAAAGCAAACTCACTACCACTCATTGTCTACTTCTACAACCCTTCTCCTGTATATTGTTGTAGCACTAATACCCACACCGTGTCACCATCACTGCTTATGAATTGTTAGGGGAGAAGGTGAAAGTCCATCTCCTCAGACTTGTTTATGGGAAGAGGCACCTACTCCAGGTCCTTTTCTGCTTCTAGAACTCAAGTGTCTAAGGAGGAGAAGAATACTGCCCCACTACTATTGGAGCATACAAGTGCCCGAGCTATCACTAGATTTGTATGCATAATGGATTATTTTAGTTCACTGGCAATTCCACACACACAAAAATCAGAAAAAATATTTATTTGGGTCAAACCAAAAATTATTTTTTCAAAAGTAAAACAAATAAAGTGCATAGGTTTGCGCTACACAAAATGTGTTGTTTCAATGGTGTGTGTGTTTGAATTTTAAAAAAATTAAATTGAAAGACATTTTGAAATGAAAAGTAATTTTGAACTAACACATTGAAAGTGCTCATTTTAAAATGACAAAACAAAGTGTTTCTACATTTTCAGATTGTTTTTCCCTTCAACACAAACAATTTGATGAAACAGACCCAAATTTACAAAATGTGTTGGTGTTGCTGAATCTGCATTTTTGTAAAAAATAATTTTGTCTACAATATTTCATCCGGCTCTAGCTATTATCAACAACCCACCACTCCAAAGAGTATCCTCAATAAACCACTGAACAAAGGGGTTCCCAGTTCAGCAAAACATTTAAGCACATACTTAAATCCCATTGAAATTTCAAAATTAAGCACATGCTTAAATGCTTTGCTGAATCAACACCTTAATAAGCATCACAACTCCCCTTACCTGAGGATATAGTGAAAACCAAATCTTCTCTTCAGGCAGTCCCAGGATCCAATGTTGCTGCACAAATGAAAAAGCATAAAAGAACACATTTTGAGTAGGGAAGCCTAATCAATTAAGTTTTATTTGTCTTCCGCAGTACTATGTGATTGCACACACATGCATGCGCTGCAAAGTAGTAGACTCAAGTTGACAGTGTTCCTTTAATTTAGATCAATTAGAAATATGATCTTTAGCTTTAATTTCTTTAATATGATGAACACGGTAGTCTTTAGTGAATCGTAATTTAAGAAACTCTACAAATTCAAAATTTGTTAAAAGTATTTCTTGTATCAAGAACTGCCTAACACAGTTTATATATAGCAGACATGTTTCAGAATAAGGGTATGTCTAGGCTAAATGGCTCCGTCGATGGAGCCATGTAGATTAGGTTTCTAGACATAGGGAAATGAAGCAGCGATTTAAATAATCGCCGCTTCATTTACATCAAAATGGCTGCCGTGCTGTGCCGATCAGCTGTTTGGCGGCACAGCGTGGTAGTCTGGACACTCCGCGGTCGACAAGGGAAGCACTTGTTGACCGCTCTGCTATGCCTCGTGGAATGAGGTTTACCGGGGCGGTTGACAAGGGCTTCCCTTGTTGACCGCAGAGTGTCCAGACTACCGCGCTGTGCCGCCAGACAGCTGATCGACACAGCACGGCAGCCATTTTGATGTAAATGAAGCAGCGATTATTTCTGTTGACAGAGCCATGTAGTCTAGACATACCCTAAGTGATAACCAGCTTACTGCTAACTGTAGAACTTGCAAAAGATTGTAACTGTATTCTATTCATGCATCTTATCTCTTAAATGATCATATTTCTAATTGATCTAAATTAAGGGGACACTGTCAACTTGACTGTACTAACCCACCTGCCAGCTTTACACTTACAGTTTCTTACTAAAAAAAATGCTTCCTTGCTGCTGAAAGACTTGACAAATGTCACAGGAAGCTAACAATGTGATGATTTAGCGACAGAGAAATTGACTGCATACAAGGAGTTGTTAAAATAATCTGAAAAAAAAAAAAGCCAAAGCAAACCAGGGCATATAGTTTTTCCTTGAAGATCTCCAATTAAAGTTATGATCAAGCTAAGCTATACTTAGCCTATGAGACAAGCCAAAGTGATACAGGTTGGACTTCCCTGTCCAGCATCCTCAGGACCTGACCAGTTCCGAATGAGGGAATTTGCTGGACCAGGGGAGGTCAATTCTAGCCTTCTGCTGCCAGCCTCCAAGCTCTCCTGGGGGACTGCCAGCCTCCTGGCCACGCTCCTGGCCTTCAGCTGCGCTCCCAGCTCCTACCCTGGCCCTGGATGCCGGCTCCGGCAATGCTCCCCACCCCAGCCAGTGGCCCTGACTGTACTCCTGGCCCAGTCGACTGGCCTGGCTCCACTCCTGGCTGCCACCCACTCTGCCACCAGCTGGCCCCCACTCCTAGTCACAGGGGCTCATCCAGACCACAGATGTTGCTGGACCAAAAAGTCCCAGACCAGAGAGTTCCTACTTGCATGGCAACATATATAGAATATATAGGAAATTGCTATTGTTTCCTCTAGATTTTCCATATGTTCCCCACAGGATGAAGACAGGAGTCCTTACACTTGCTACAGGCAAAAGATACATATTTTATTTTACATATTACTGTCTTCTTAGAGTAACTATACAATTTTATGTTAGATTTTGTAACATCCCTCTCTGTGGGAAACACTACATTGTAATGCAGTTTTTCCTGACCTCCTGTAGAATTTCACAAAATCTTCGCTCCAGGGAATTACACATTTCAACTGTCACCTTTATATATATCTCACTGCCTGGCATTTTAAAACAGCCACATTATATCAAGACATCATAAAATATTTTTTTCAGTGAATCATGGTTTCTCATTCTTGCCACTGAAAATCTTTTTCATGGAAGAGCAATGACAAAAATAAAATCAGACATAGAGAAAGGGTTATGAGACTCACCATGTTACCTTACTGCCCTGAAGAGAGGAAATCCCAGCCTGATTACATGAAACAGGCAGGATTCTTGCAGGAGAACCATTTTCATAGATCTTTATATGAGGTATTATGGTGCATTTCAATACACTCCTATACAGTGACAAGTTTTCAATATATATAGCTACAGAAAATTGTATTCATAAAAATGCATACATGGATTCAGACAGGGCTCCTCAGATGGGAGTGGGGGCAGTTTGCCCTCAACCCTATTTGAAGAGGTGCCCCAAACTGAGTGGTGCTGTGACTGGGTTGCAATACCAGAGAGCAGAGGTGCACCCAGCCCCAGGACAGGAGCAAGTTGCTGCTTTGAGCTCTATGTGGTGCAGGTTTTCTTCCCAACCCAGCCTACCCCATCCTCTAGCCTCTCCTCCATCATAATTTTTGGAAGGGTGGGACTCTTCAGTTTCTGATTTTGCCCCAGTGCCCAAAAGCCTCAATGTGGCTCTACAAACAAGTAATAGTTTGCACAAGAGAGCAGATATGTATAGATACACCTATATATTGTTTCCAGACCAATACATATGGAGGTAGCATTTAGATACCTACTGTTGAAAATTTGCTACATAAAGGATTCCGTTTTGTAAGGTTCTGAGCACTCTATCCCAGGACTAGCAAAGCAGTCATGTGTATGCTTAAGCACATGATTAACCTCTCTGGGATTCAAATTTACTTCAACTGGAGCTGCAGATACTCTGAAAACCACGCCCTGTCTGTCATAAATAGGCCATCGAAAAATAGCGATGACAAAAATCAATAGACTGTTTTGAAAGTTTAGGCCTTAGCCCATCTGTGTGTCAAATAACCCATTTCTATAATAGGGATAATAGTGCTTCCTCAGTGTTTTAAAGCAATTTGAGATGTACAGATGATAAGTAGAGTATATGTACACTAAAAAGTTCAGAAAAGGGCAACAAAAATTATTAGGGATCTGGAAAGGCTGCCGTATGAGGAGAGATTAATAAGACAGACTTTTCATCTTAGAAAAAAGGAGACTAACGGGGATATAATAGAGGTCTATAAAATCATGACTGGTATGGAAAAAGTGAATAAGGAAAAGTTATTGTTCCCATAACACAAGAACTAGGGGTCACAAAATTAAATTAATAGGTAGAAGGTTTAAAACCAACAAAAGGAAGTATTTCTTCACACAGCGCATAGTCAGCCTTTGGAACTCCTTGGCAGAGGACTTGTGAAGACCAGGACTTTAACAAGGTTCAAAGAAGAACTAAGTAAATACATGGAGGCTAGGTCCATCAATGACTAGTAGCCAGGATGGATAGGAATGGTGTCCCTAGCCTCTGTAGGAGCTCGGAATGGGCAACAGGGGATGGATCGTGTAATGATTACCTATTATGTTCATTTCATCTGGGGCATCTGGCATTGGCCACTGTACAAAGAGAGGATACTGGGCTAGATGGACCTTTGGTCTGACCCGGTATGGCCGTTCTTATGTTCTAACTCAAATACGAATGTAAAAATATTATCAACGGGGTCCTTCCTTACACAAGGGGCTACATTTTAAAGAGCAAAGGCTGAGATTCATGAACAAAAATGTGCATTAAAATGTCCATCAACTGTGAATGAAAATGATTTGTTGCAGATGCAAAAGGATGTATTCTGACCTTATTAACTGGTTATGCATATTGGTTTTAATCAAATGATGGCCCTGGGCAGTCATTGTTTTTGAAGAATGCTTGATCTTAAAATTAAATGAAATTTATCAGGTTGCCACCAACAACAACTGAAGTAATTTGTAAAATAGCTACAGTGGAGGGAAGCTGCAATGCAGAAACTATTAAACTGGCTGGCATTTGAGCCTTAACTCTCTTTGGCAGAAACCACCTCCAAGAGTGCAAACACTAGACCTGAAAGGTTTGCTTAAGGTATGTACATAAAATACATAGCTAGAGTCAGTTTACCTTAAGCAGAGCTTGGTGCCATCTTCACAGAGGGAGGCCAATGGGAGCAAATACTCCTGTCGGCTTCCCTTATTCCTTGCAAGTGCGAGGAGTACAGTCATCAACTGGACCTTAACTAGACCTGCTAAATTGAATGCCAGAAGATTGATCTCTGGCATGGCAAGTAGAGACATGGCCGAAGTGTGGTGCCAGTGCTGGTCATTCCTAGCCTTTCCTATAGAGAATTACAGGGCAGACCCAACTGAGACAACAGTATTTTTGAGAGGGACAATTGCTTACTAGGAAGTGGATGGAGACTGCCAACTCAGTTCACTGTACTACCAAACACAACTAACAGTTGGTCCAGATTTTGAGTTCCCTAGCTAAGTGTGTAGATTCAGTCAGTGACCTAGAAGTGATTGTATATGTTTTTCCTAAATACCAGTTCTATTATCTACCCAGTCATTCCTTCCCACTCATTAAAATGCCTCATTATGGATGACTTTTAACAAGCTTTCTTACTTCACTCCTGTGTTCTGAACTCCTACCCAGCAGGGTTTTTTTTTTAACATTTCACCTTCATTCTGTAAATTAAACTGCAGGGATGTAAACAATGTCTGTGTTACAAGTGATCCTCTGAGTCATGCCATATTTCCTGCTTATGCAGAGATGATAGACTATATTGGTTTTAATCAAATGATGGCCCTTGACAGAAAAAATTATGCTAGGCAACACTTCATCTAATCAAGTATATTAAAAAGAGAGAGGTGTGGGTGTGCATCTCCCTTTCAGATTGTCCCAAGAATTGGAAACCTTTATATGAAATCAGAAGAGGGAGTGAAAAAAATCATTTTATATCTTATTGGTTGACAAACATGTCAATGGATCTTCATAATCTTGTTTGTCTCAAATGAAAATGCACTGCTAGATGACAGAAGATTTTCTTGACAAATTCTCTAGATTTTCAGGAGGTCTCATTCTTCTGCTCTATCTACCCCTTTGTTTTTCCATGTTCTTTTTTCTTGTGAACTTCATATATCTACTAAAAATCACAATCACATTGCAGCTGTGTATCAGCAGAGACTTATACTACCAAGAAGCTGCTAAATCCTGGAGGTGATCTGTATTACAATCTGTTATCAAGTCCTGCAAGTCTGTCCCTACAATTGCAGTCACTCATCTTGAAACCACTGCACACAAAGGAATTCTTTTTAATTACAATTATAATTTTCCTCATAACAGCAGTTAGTTTTATGTATTGGTTTCCCGCCTGGAGTGAAGAACAGTTTATTACCCATCTTGATTCTTAGCACATTTAGTTAATTGTTTTGATGTACACCAGTCAAGTGTAAAAATCATGTTCTTTAGGGAAGGTCATAGCTCCATATCCTAATAAAATGGTCTGCATAATTATACCAATCATTATAATGCACAGAAAATAATATATTGTACCCTTTATTACAGAAAATCATATATGGCTGTGGTACGTGAACTGACCATAGTTTGTAATATGGAAGGAATATATTGGATCATATGGTCATACATTTCTTTTTCATAATAAATATTCCTTTTCAACCCTCATTTAGAATGATATTGATCAATAGGCTAATACAAATACAAGGGTGGCGGCTCATAGAGTAACATTTGGGTTAAGGAGGGTCTCTTACAGTTCATGTAGGGCCTGATCCAAAACCCAGAATACCTAAGGAAAAGATACAGTGCTACTGCTTAGCACAATAGATCCCTGATCCTAACTCAGCCCTTTGAGCACTGCTGCAGTACCAATAAGCCAACATCACCATTTTCATCAAGCAGAAGGCTAATTTTCAGACTTTAAAACAGTGAAATATCTTGACTGATGTTATTTATGGCCTATCACATAAAGCTCTAACCAATGGTCACAGACCAGTATCTAAAAACAAGATTAAAATGATATGTAATGGAGGGTGCACTATGTCTTTTTGCAGGATTAAGGCATTTAAGAGGCTGTGTATAAAATTAGTCTAAGAATATTAGCCTGGGTGAGAGCTCATTTAATACATTTCTTTTTAACTTATTTTTCAAATTGACTGTGAACAGGGCACTTTCACTATCCCCTTTTTAAAAAGCAAGCAAAAGAAACACTGAAAAAGTGAACATCACAATTAAATATTAAAATTTTTGAATCAAAGCATTAGTTGCCCTATAAATATCAGGTGACATCTTTTGTTTTGGGCTGCCAATCAATGGCAGTCTGCAGACACTCACAAAATTCCACTTAATAGATAGCAGCTTATGAGAACTTTTACAGTGAAGTCCGGGTTATCTGACCTTCACTTATCCGACCTTCCGGTTTATCCGACATAGCAATTCGACGTGCTATTTACGCTTCCATGCGTCGCATACCGCCATGTCCATAGTTTCCTTTGTTCCTTTGCGCCAGTGATTTATGTTTCTGCTGTGATTGTTTCATTTTTTCCAATTCCATTTTCCCCTTAGTGTACTACTGTAAAATATAATTTTATTGTTTGAGGAACATGGCATGTGGAAAGAGAAAAAAAGTGGTTCTTTCCATTGAACAAAAACTTGAAGCATTAACGAGAATAGACAGAGGCGAGTCCATGCAAAAAATTGCATCTGAACTTGGTGCGGGGCGAGTTACAGTTGGTGACTGGAAGAGGAAAAGAAGTGAGTTAGAAAAGTGGTGCTCTGATCGACCCTCAACTGCAGGACTGAAGGACAGAAAACCAATGAAAAAATGTGAATATGAAAAAGTGAGTGAAGCTTTGTTCTTACGGTTCACACAGCAAAGGGATAAGGGCATGCCTATCACAGGCCCGATTCTGCAAGAGAAAGCTCTGAGTTTCCAAAAGGAATTTAATGAAGGGGAACCTGATTTCACGGCTAGTGTTGGCTGGCTTGATCGCTGGAAAAAACGATACAGGTTAAGGCAGCTCTGTATATGTGGCGAAAAATTATCTGCAAATCAGGAAGGGTTTCTGAAATTTAAAGCAAATTTTCACTGTCTTATTGAAAATGAAGGCTTATCATGTGAGCAGATATATAACTGCGATGAGACAGGCTTAAACTATAAAATGCTGCCTTCAAAAACTCTAGCTTCCCGGGCTGAAGCTTCAGCTCCTGGGTAGAAACGAAGTAAGGAAAGAGTGACGATTCTAGCCTGTAGTAATGCTACTGGTAACCACAAACTAAGACTCACATTTATTGGGAAGTCAAAAAAACCACGAGCATTCAAAAACATATCGCCTAGTGCTCTACCCATTTCATACAAGAATCAGGGGAATGCATGGATGAATTCAGCAATTTTCTGAGGCTGGTTTTTCAATGAATTTCTTCCTTCAGTTGAACAATTTTTGAATTCCATAAACCTACCAAGGAAAGCAATCCTAGTCATTGATAATGCGCCATCTCATCCTCATAAGGATGAACTGCTCAGTGGGGACATTAGAGTGATTTTTCTTCCTCCTAATATCACCTCGTTGTGTCAGCCTATGGACCAGGGTGTGCTTGAATCATTAAAGAGAAAATATCGTTGTAAGCTTTTAACTACACTCATTGAAGCGATAGACGATGGAAATGGTATGCTAGATAAGCTAAGGACAGTGAACATAAAAGATGTTATTTATTGGATCGTGCAATCATGGGAAGAGATTGAACCGCAAACTCTGGCAAGATCATGGAGAAAGTTAATTCCGAATGATGAAAACACACAAGAAATGATGCAAGAAAATTGTGATAACCTGCTACCTTTGCTACAACAAATTCCAGGCTGTGAGAAGGTGAATGATGATGATATACAGGAATGGATGGGGAAAGACGAGCAACAGGAACTGACTGACCGTGACATAATAGCTCTGGTGAATCGGGATGACAATGACAATGAAGATGATGAAGATACAAATGACAATGACAAAACGGAGAGAATTAGTCATAGCGAAGGGGTCAAGGCTCTCGAGGCGGCACTGGCTTACGTTGAACAACAAGAGGAGGCAACTGCTAGTGATGTTATGCTATTGAGATGCTGGCGCGACATCGCCGTAAGGAACAGAAACAAAGCCGGGAAACAAACTTCAATCACTAATTTTAAAAAAAATAACTTTAGCGTCTTGCTCTACAGTATTATGATAGTTATTCTGTTACAGTATTATGTTAGTTCTGTGGAATAATATTCTGTTACAGTATTACAGTATGTTAGTTGTTAGTTACATATTACAGTATGTTAGTTGCTCTGTACAATAATATTACAGTTGTTAGTTGTTCTGTAGAATAATGAGTAATAAACCTGATTTCAAAACAGTTTCCGTTTTATCCGACATTCTCATTAATCCGACCACCCCTCGGTCCCATTTACGTCGGATAATCGGGACTCTACTGTAGTTGTATATTAAGGTTGATTTGTTCCTGATTCACAGCAAAACCATCTGTGTAGCATCATAGCAAGATAATTAATATTTTAATCCCCAGATACCTTTATCAATTTTGTCTCAGACTGAAGAGTAATTCTTCATTGTAATTTTCTGGAATTTAATGATTATGAAGAGAGAATAAAATTAACTTACTTCATAAGAACAGCCATAATGGGTCACACAAATGTCCATCTAACCCAGCATCCTGTCTTTCAAGAGTGGCCAATACGAGGTGTTTCAGAGGGATCATGTAATCAGCAAGGGTATGTCTACACTTGCAACCCTAGTTCAAACTAGGGATGCAAATGTAGGCATTAGAAGTAGTCAGTGAAGCGGGGATTTAAATATCCTGTGCTTCATTAGCATGATCTCACAGGCACGTTACTCCAATCAACAGCTGTTTCGAAAGTGAAAGTGTGCACTGGGACACATTAGTTTGAACCAAACCCCTTGGTTCAAACTAACGTTACTCCTAAAAAAATGAAACAGCCGGCGCGTTACTTACTTTCGAAACAGCTGTTGATTGGAGTAACGCGCCGGCGAGATCATGCTAATGAAGCGTGGGATATTTAAATCCCTGCTTCATTGGCTATTTCGAATGCCTACATTTGCATCCCTAGTTTGAACTAGGGTGAAAGTGTAGACATACCCCAAGTGATCCATCCACTGTCGCCCATTCTCAATTTCTGGCAAAAAGAGGCAGGGATACCATCCCTGCCCATTCTAGCTAATAGCCAGTGATGGACTTATCTAGTTCTTTTTTAAGCATATTTAAGTCTTGGCCTGCAAAATATCCTCTGGCAAAGAGTTCCACAGGTTAACAGTGTTATGTGAAACCTTTTATTTGTTTTAAACCTGCTGCCTATTAATTTAATTTGCTGACCCCCCCCCCCGGTTTTTCTGTTATGAGAAGGAGTAAATAAACTTCCTTATTTACTTTCTCCACACCGGTCATGATTTTATACATATCTATCATATCCCTTCTTAGTCATCTCTTTTCCAAGCTGAAAAGTCCAAGTCTTATTAACTTCTCCTCCATTCAACAATTATGCGTAGGAAATCTTTTTATTTCTGAGTTCATCTAGTAGGTTTGTGTATGTATATGCCCAGCCTTAAACGCTCTAAATCTTTTACACCAACATCTGTCTACTTATTGCTCCCTCCGTTTTGAACACATTGGTGACATAAGTGATGCGAGTTTTATCACAGTATATCTTAAGCGTCAAGATGTCTTACACCAGGGGTTGGCATCCTTCAGCACGTGGCCCTTCAGCGTAATACACTGGCAGGCCATGAGATATTTTGTTTACTTTTACCATTTGCGGGCATCCCTCCCCCCACAACTGGCCATTCCTGACCAATTGGAGCCTCACAAAGTGGCCCAGAATACAGGGATGGGCTGGCTGCTGCTTCCCGAAGCTGCCATTGGCTGGGACCAGAGAACTGTGGCCAATGGGAGCTTCAGGGAGCTGTGCCTGTGAACAGTCAATGTAATCAAAATATGCTATAGCTAATTGTTAGAGCCTTCCAGTTTCCCTACTTGTGAGTTTTGAGAATCTATTCTATACTTAAAAAAAAAAAAAAGGAAATCTGCATTTTTTTTCTCTCTCATTTTCTTATGTCTTCTTCCACCAGGGTATCTGATAGCCCCTGCAGCAACCTCTTTGTTATGACTCCATCCTGAGAATGCATATACATTGTCAATTCTTTCAGGATTGTCTTAACTTTAAAACAATCCGTTATGCAATGCGATGTTGCCATGATTTTCTCTCAGGTCTTTTTAGACATGCTAAGTTCTGAAAAATATCCATTGTATTCTTGCATTAATGGAAGTCCTAGTCTCTGCTGGAGTAAATAAAATACTATCTTTTAATAATGATCTTCTAATTTAAGAGTATTATTCTTCTCTGTCTTGTGAGTGCTGTAGCAAAAAAAAAAAAAAAAAAAAAAAAAAAGGAAGAATGTATGTTTCTTTTGTCTCCCATAGAAGAGAAATAAAACCTAAGAGCTAATGTAGTGGAACTGTAATGTGTAGACTGCCTGAGCATATTAGGAAAACACAGCAAACAGGGTTCATAAACCATGAATGAAAGACCCACCCCAAGTAGGCTGGGCAGAGTCCTTTTCCTCCCAGGGTCAAGTACAGCAACCCAAAAGTCCCCTTCACATGCCCAACCTTTCGCTGTACCCCACTCACAGATGCTGTCCTTGGTCAGTGCCGATCCAAAGTTCAGACGCGCATCTACAGAGTTCACCTCCTCTCCCTGGGTGGGGCAAAGAGGTACTTTACTCCACTGCTTGGTCACTTGCTCATGGCCCCTCTCTGCCAGCCATCCTTCCAGCCGCCTGTTTGCTGCTCCCACCGGCTGCCTACTCACTGCCCTCACCACAATTCTTCACCAGCTACCGTGGCTGCTCATCATGCCTCTCTGCCATCCCCCTGTTGGCCGCTCATTGCACCTCTTCACCTTACCAGCAGCTCATTCACCAGCTGATTGTCAGTGGCCCTCTGCCGCCACCTGCCAATTTGCTGTGACTTCTGCACATCAGTGTCTTAGTAATTTTTAACTCTTTGCAGGCTGAACAGAAACATTGCCCCATCTCAAGTGATTGGAGCGCTCAGTGTTTTCCAGCTCTGGGCAGGCAGGGCAGAAACACGGTTTTACCACAACTGATTTCAGCTCTGTTTGAGTTCTTAATGAAGCTCGTAATGAAGCGGCTTTTAATGAAACTTATTTAGCTCTATTCTTTGAACAATGGGGAGAAACAGGATGAACCATTGTAGGTAGGACCTTAAGTAGGAGTGTGCAGCCTTCTGGTATCTAAAAGGGTGGCACAAGGAGGAGGGAGAAAACTTGTTCATCTTGGCCTCTGAGGATAGAACAAGAAGCAATGGGCTTAAACTGCAGGAAAGGAGGTTTAGGTTGGACGTTAGGAAAAAGTTCCTAACTGTCAGGGTGGTTAAACACTGGAATAAATTGCCCAGGGAGGTTGTGGAATCTCCATCTGTGGAGATATTTAAGAGTAGGGATGGTCTAGACAGTACTTGGTCCTGCCATGAGGGCAGGGGACTGGACTCGATGACCTCTCGAGGTCCCTTCCAGTCCCAGTATTCTATGATTCTATGATTCTCATAGGGATTCCTGTCACCACACCTCTTACTTTCACAGGGCTCTGACATTTGAGCCCCTAGCTTAATGAAGTTCTTCCTACTGAGGGTAGCTCCCTCATTTGGGACTAGTTAAGCACAGTCCTGCTTTTCTGTACTCCTACAATAATTACAACATTGGTAACCATATTTCACTACCCCAGCATGCAATACTAGGGTGTTTGGTACCAATTACCAACCAAATCACCAGATCACTATGCCACTGCTGTATCTGGTGAATATGTATGCAGCAACGTGTGTTTGTCATGACAGTGGCGGCTGAATCTTGTTTTGTGCCGGGAGAAGGTGGCAGCCTACAGCTGCTGGAGAAAGGTCCCACAGAAAGCAGCCCAGACAGGCAGGGAAGTGAAGACACCTTTGCCTGAGAGTGATACAATGGGAAATACCAGCCGTGTCTGTTGCTGCTCAAGGTTACTTGCTGATAATGGTGTTTGGGTGATTCCTGGGGTAATTCTTGCCTCTCCAAAGGCACTTAAAGGGGCCTCCACGTCAAGGTGACTGGTGGGAGGAAGCAGGCCTACCAACAGAGGGTGGCAAAGGGGGCAGCTGCCATGGGGCCTGGTGATTTAAAAGGGCCGGGGACTCCCCTGCTGCTACTACCTCAGTAGCTACAGCAGCCAGAACTCTAGGCACTTTAAATCATTTCTGAAGCCCCCAGCTGCACATGTCCTGCATCCTGGCAGCATCACTGAAGGGCTGGCTGGGAGAGGCTAACTCCCAACCCTACCCCTTCCACCTAAGGCCCTGCTGCTTCCAGGAGGCCCAGGGCCAGCTTCCCCCAGTCTCTTATCTGCCCTGGGAGGGAGTTCAAAACCCACTACAGGTTGAACCTCCCTGGTCTGGCACCCTTGGAACCTGAGTGGTCCTGAGTAAGGGAATTTGCTGGATCAGGAATTTGGGCTCTACCGGGGCTCCCCTCTGGGCTGCTGTCCCAGGAGAAGCCATAGGTCTGACCTCCTCTAGCCCATCTGCCTGGTTCTGCTGCCCCCAGCCTGTTCACGCGGTAGTCTGCTCCCTGCCCCCAGCCCTCATAGGGCAGCAGCTGCTCCAGGGGCTTCCCAGCTGCTCCTGGGATTCCCTTGGACCCGCACAGGGTGGCAGCTGTTCCCAGGGTTCCCTGGTCCTGTGTGAGGTGGCAACTGATCCCTGCATTCCCTATCCCTGTCCACCTGGCCCCATGCAGGCAGCAGCCACTATTGGGGCTCTCTGCCCCTGTCCCCCATGGGATAGCAGTCTCTCCAGGGGCTCTCTGTCCCCAGATCATTGGTCCCATGGGCTGCCACTGACCAGACCAGCTGTTGCTCTCAATCTCTTTGTCCGGGGGCTCTCTAGTCTAGCAACATCTGTGGTCCTGCAGGACCACGGATGTTACCAGACCAGAGTCCCGGACGAGACAGTTTCAGCCTGTACTAACAAAGAAGCACCTCTGCCACACAAATAACCAGGTGATGAGAGATGGCAAGAGCCAAAAGTGATTTTTAATAACTTGACTCATTGGGATGCGGATGATACAAAGTACATAACTTGGACAGATAAAAAATGGAGTCAGAAAAATCACCGCACAGAACCAATTTCTAAATAGAATTTTAGGTAGTCGTGATCCGTCATGAGCCAGTCACAGACTCTGGTGTCTTTGGGCTCTCTGGAACAATCAGAATGATGAATTGACAACTAGCCATTCTCAATGAATGTGCTTTTTACTTATAACTAAAGACTATGAGCAGACTTGCAAGTCAAAACACCCAGTAAATACCAGAAGTGCTATGTATATTCTTGTTTCCCACCAGGCTTAGCCGTGACATTGGTCTCACTCTTGTCTTCTGTTTTTGATTGCACCTCAGAGCTTTAATAGTGTTTAGCTCTAATTCTCTGAGCTGAGCCCAGCCAACCAGGAAACCTTAACAAAGGAGAAATTCACTCCCCTGATATAAGATTTAATCTAACTCCCAATGAAGCCCAGAAAAGGCATTCCTTAACATCAGTTAGAGTTGGATTAGGCCCAACATCAGTTGACAAACATCCACACTGACTCCTGAGCCCAGGTCCTTAGAGATCACACTCTGCCCCTCTCTGCTAACCCCTACATTTTCTCATATTTGTCCAGGTTCACTCAAAAGTTCAGAGCCCTTTTATTAGTCTTTCAGCAAACATGATTCATGTTTCAAAGCCTGTAGCAAACATGAACTCACATGAGATTCCAGCTGCACATATTTTGAACAGTTCTAAAACTGAGGGCAAATGCCTAACTAAACCCTCTGGCTACGTCTAGACTGGCATGATTTTGCGCAAATGCTTTTAACGGAAAAGTTTTTCCGTTAAAACTATTTGCGCAAGAGAGCGTCTAGATCAGCACGGACGCTTTTGCGCAAAAGCACTTTTTGCACAAAAGCGTCCGTGCCAATCTAGACGCAGTTTTGCGCAAGAAAGCCCCGATCGCCATTTTAGCCACCAGGGCTTTTTTGTGCAAAACGAATCTGAGCTGTCTACACTGGCCCTTTTGTGCAAAAGCTTTTGCGCAAAAGGACTTTTGCCCGAACGGGAGCGTCAAAGTATTTGCGCAAGAAGCACTGATTTCTTACATTAGAACGTCAGCACTCTTGCACAAATTCAAGCGGCCAGTGCAGACAGCTGGCAAGTTTTTGTGCAAAAGCGGCTGCTTTTGCACAAAATCTTGCCAGTCTAGACGCAGCCTCTTTGTAAGAATAAAACAACAAGAAGAAACCCTTTGCACAAACGAGACAATCAGTTCAATGAAAAGCACAACATTCCCAACCCAACTATATACTGAAATGGAAAACTAAAAGATCTTGAACTTGAACTGTTACAAGCTGTTCTGTTTAAACTGGTCCTTTTTCTGGTGGTAAACTGGCTGCAGATGATTTAAACTGATGTACAGTATATACGTAAAACAGTCATCTCAAGGAAAAAAAATAAAACAACATTATTGCACGTATTTGTTATTTCTTATCAGCTTCTTGCAACTTGAATGATCTAATTCACTATTTTTTCTTTTCTTTTCCCACTTCTTTCCCCCCCTCCCCCGCTTCCCTTATTTATTCTTGGATACGGACTTTTGGTACTCCAGTCATCTGAAGAAGTGGGTTGTGCCCACGAAAGCTCATGATACCATCTACATGTTTTGTTAGTCTTTAAGTTGCTGCTAGACTATTCGTTTTTGGGTTTTTGTTGTTATTTTGGCCAGTAACAATTGGCCGGGCCTTTGATTCAGTTGTACCTTATATTTCTACCATAACTGTCAGATTTTTATGATTTGCTTTAATTTGGCTAAATAGTAGTGTTATGAAATGTGAACTCCTTTTGCAATTATGAAAACCAATATTGTTGCTTAGAGTTTTTGATTAATCTCTCCAGTGCAACATTAAAAGAACCTCCATTTTTAGAGTCAGGGATGTGTACTACTGTCACAGATACTTCATTCATGTACCATATTGCTGCTCTTTATACATAGTAGGTTCTGAGAGAAGTGCCAAAATAACAATGATATTCTTTGGATCAAAACGTTGGAAGACTGGTGCTTTAGAGGCCTATAACATATCAAAAGATACTGCACCACTTCTGAAAACTTCATGGCACAGACAATACCACAATTATTTTAAACTGAACCAGAACCAGTTTAATCATTCAAACAAAAATTCAAAATGACTAGGATCTTTGGAAACAAAACAAACTAAAGTACTGATAGGTAAAATCAAATAAAATCAATATGTCAAAATATGTCACCATTGATCAAGCATCTCAATCCCTTCATGCCACTGGTCAGTTGCTATTCACATCAGCATTTCCATTGAAGCCAATGGAAATACAGGAAGGAAGCATAATCACATCCGTAGTGAACTCATAGAGCCAAATTCAGATCTAGTGTAAGACAGCTTGACTTCACTGATATCAGCAGAGTCACACCCACTTGCAGCAGGTCTGTGGTATCATTGGTTCAGTTTTGTAAGGTTTTGCAGTAAGAACAGTGAGAGAAAATTAAACAATTTTAAAATATCAGGATAAAAAACACAAAACTTAGTAAATGTATTCAAATATACATAGCCATGATGTTGTGAAAGGTCAAGACAATAACAGGGTTTTAAAAAGAACGAGATAAGTTTATGGAGGATAGGTCCATCAGTGGCTGTTAGTCAGGATGGGCTGGGATGATGTCCTCAGCCTCTGCTTGCTAGCAGCTTGGAATAAGCGACAGGGGATAGATCACTTGAGGATTGCCTCTTCTCTTCATTCCCTCTGAAGCACTTGGAACTGGAAACTGACAGAAGACAGGATACTAGGCTAGATGAACCATTCGTCTGATCTAATATGGTTGTTCTTATGCTCCTTTAATGACCATTAATTTCAAATTTTAATTCAGGAAAGTATATCATGTCTCCACCACCTTTAACAACACATTCTTTTACTCTTCAAATAAAAATGTGAAAAAGAGAGACAAGAAAATATTTTTCACTTTTGCTTTCGTCCCCATTACTGTTAAATGATTATACTAGAGCAATCTCCCCAGGAGTTTATCAATTTATTTCCAGGTTATGCACCATTTTGTATGATGACTTCTTCAAATACCGTTAATCCTCACTTAATCTTGGAGTCATATTCCTGAAAAATGCATCATTTAAGCAAAATGATGTTCAGTGAATCCAATTTCTCCATAAGAATTATTGTGAATAGGGCGGTTAAGTTCCAAGGAAACGTTTTTCAGCATACAAAAGGCAGTATATACATACACAGTATACATTTTAAACAAATTTGAACAATTGAATGCTGTACACAGCAATGATGAAGCTTGGTTGAGGTGGTTGAGTCAAAGGGTAGAATATATCCTAGGGAACGTCTTGCTACTGATTAATGAACTAGCTAGCACTTGTCTGAGCCTCAAGGGTTAACATGGTATTGTAAATGTGGCCTCACATTAAAGAAGACAGCATGAACTAAGGCAGGAGGGATGAACACACAATAGACACACAGCAGTGGCAGCAAACCGTTCCCTGCAAAAACTGAACATGATGAACCCACACTATCCCACTGGAGTGCACCGTTCTCTCCTCCAGTGGGTGTATACATGGCTGCACAGTGCCAAAAGGTGTGTGTGTGTTAGAAAGATACACACACACTGTGCGTGAGAGAGACAGAGATACACACACTCAGTGTATGTTTGGACAGAGGGGCAGAGATGTGCATTGCCCCTTTAAGGACCTCAGAAAGATGGGTACTCCCACACTGTGACCCCCTCCACCCACGTACCCAGCGCTCCTGCAGAGAAGTGGGGTTGGGATGCAGGGGTTTCCTCCTTGACCTCAGTGGTTAATAGTTTTCTTCTGAGCTGTTACACAGCTACCCATTTCCTCACCAGAGGTAGCTGCATTTCAATGGTGGACAAAAAAATTATCCGTTCATGTGTTTTGTACAGTGTTTTGGTTTCCAGCCAGATGAAAGGTGCTATAAAAATGGAAGGTATTATTAAGATGCTTCTATTGGTGATCTCTCAGCAAAGGCTTTGGTAAGTAGCACACATTTTTGCACAATTTAAGGAGACAAAGACTAATTATTTCTGAGAGGGAAAATAATTATCTGAAAAGGGTGAAGACTAGAAATCATTCTGTGCCACTTTACACTTTGGGGTGAGTACCAGTGAAGTCTATTTTAATGTGACTGGTTCACAAAGTCTGCTCTGTTCTTTTAACAGGTTACATGTTAATTGACATAGAAGTGTTAGCTTCACTGTTCTCCATTATTAATGTTGCTCCTTAATTCCAATTCATAGTCAATGTCAAAATAATCTAACAAAAAACTGAAGCAGACTAGGGCAGTCATTTAGGGCCTAATTTTCAGATGTGCTGTCATGCAAAAGGAAGGAGTTGATATCCCTAGGACCTTTGAAAATCAGACCTTTAATATTTTTCTTTTAATTTTCTTTTAGTTTAAAGAGCTAAAATACATAAAAATATAAGATACAGTCAAAACATTGTCCCGGGCTGAAGAAAATGTATGAAACCCCCTAGAAAAAGCCCCTTGAAGGAGAAGTTGCTATTTGAAGTGGAAAAAAAAAATAAGGGAATGTCAGTGGGAGATGGACTTGCTACTTTCAATTTGTGTCTTTGAAAATCTCCCCCAAATGTGGTCTCATACCTTTTAGAGATCAATAAATGAAACAACTAAAATTATTAGTAAACTTTGGGGAAACTCCCCCAACTTAAAAATATTTTGAATATCCATATTTCTAGGGGTCTAAACCTGTTAAAATCAATGGAAGTCTTTTGCCTGGAAGGATGCCCCAAACATGCAATCCTACCAAGAACTTTACATTATCTATTTAGACATTCCAAAGATGCTTCCATTTGAATCATTGTTCTGATGAACCTTCTTGGCCAAAGCAATGGGCTGATTTGAATCTATTAATGATTTGGAAGATATAATAAACAGCACGCTAATTTAATCCCATGGAAGAAACTAAATTGGAATGGATTACAAAATAATAATAATAATAATAATACAAGGAGACTGAGAAAGATTAGAAGAAACAACTAAAGCTACAATAAAAACTACTTTTATTAACAAAAAAGTAAGTTAATAAGTGTTTTGGAGGGACTCTGAGAAGAGTCACTCCTGGCCTGCTCACTTTCCATCTCCAGCATGTATATTTGCATACTCCAACTTTGTATGTGAGTGTGTCTAGCCTGCCAGTTATGAATTACATTGCAGAGCAACACCAGCAAATTCCCAAAACCAGACTTGTCCCCAGAAATGTGCATCATGTAGTGCCCCACTCTTTCTTTCTGGACAATGCAGGCTCATAGAAAATCTATTAATAGAAAACGATATGCACAAACCCTGGTATCTCAATTGGACATCCCCAAACACTTCAATCAAAACACACTGACATAGACACAATAATAAAATATGCATTTTAACTACAGAAAGACAGGTATTAAGTGATTACAAATAATGAGGCATAAAACTTACAACTGATTATGAATATATAAAATGTATAACACAAACGAATACCTAATTTAACAAGCTAACTGAACTTAAAGCAAAAAGATTTTTCTCACCATATATTCACAGTAGTCTGGTTGGTTTCCTTGAGTCAAGACCACTCCCTCAGTTCACTGATGCTTCCTTTGTCTTTCAAATGTTATTGATATTATAAGGGAAGATGAGGGGAGGGGGGTGATTTAGGACCTGTGTTGCTCATTGATGTATCTTTTCTTCGTCTTTGAAAATCATCTCCAGCTGGAGTTCAGGCAACAGACAGTCTGGTTACATGGGAATCCCAGCTGTTCTATTGCCAAGATGTAGATTTCTCGCTCACACCCTTCTTCCTGCTAAAAAATGTCCACTCACCCAGATGATTTTGTTGATACCTGACTGATGCACCAGTTTGTCTTTGTCTCTGAGGAACTGATTTGGGCTGCTTCCCCAGATTTGCAATGTCTTAATAACATCATATAGTAGAATCTTATAACTTTACATAGAATGTTGCCACACATATTTTACCAGGACAATAAAGATCAGTGAATTTTGAATTTTCAAATGATGCCTTACATGGCATACTTTGTACAAAAATTATCATAGACTTGAAAAAGTCATGAATGTAGGGGTACAGGCATTGTACAGGTACTGTACAAAGAAATACAGTGAGAAAAACTCACTAAGTAGTTGAAGTCCTGCCAGGAAAGAATTCTATTCATGGGTGGTGACAAATTGTCTCTACACCTATCCAGCTGCAAGGATACTGGAAGCTGGGTTTTCTGGGAGAGAGGGGATGATGTTGTGGGAAGGTTGTATAGTCACTCCCTGGGAGCTATTTTTGCCCACTTTATGGTTCCTTTATGCTGCTAGAGTAGCACAAAGAATCGGATCCATAGTGTTCCAAATTCCTGCCAGACTCTCACGCTGGTGTTTATCTGGATAAGAGAATATTTCATACTCCTGGCATTGTTCTCTTGTTTCTTTATCTTGTTGCAGCTGTAACTGAAGTCCAGCTAATCAGCCTTTTTCATGGAACTGAGGCTAGAGACAGAAATGTGAGTACCAGTGCTCAGTAAAAGTAACTGGAGAGAAGAAACAAATTAATGTAATGATGCAGTTGAAGATTATTTTATTATATTAAAAAAGACTTGGAAACATACTAGTTATCAAATGGAATGAATTTATAACAACTGAGGAGATGCAACACAGATCTCAACAACCCCTTATCTCTAACAGAATCCAGAAGGAAATATCAGGGACCTGTTCTGAAGTCAGACTGGCATGTTCAGTTAGCTGGAGGAACACACAAAAGCAGACAACCAAAAGAATTCCTCCATAGAACAATATTTAGAGTGGGAAAACTTATGGGATTTAACAACACTGTGGTCCAACTAGACAGGAATGGCAGATCCCCATTCGTGACCTAAGCAATGTCTGCTCCTGCAGGAAAGATTCCAATTTAGTTTGGTGTCTGTGAGTGGTTCTGCTGCAAAATTTCAGAGAAGCAATCTGCCCTTTTCATTCCTTATATATTAGGAATGAGGGTGTGTGTTAGATGTTAGCAACATGAATTCAATTAGATCAAAGGCAGTTTCAGAATGCTGACTAGACAGTAAAGGAGGAATCTGGAACAGAAGTATGAAAATTGATCTTTCTACCATGCACTTTATATTCATAGGGAATCAGTTATTTGTCTCCTGACTCTTTGTAATGGAAATTCTTATAGCTGGATATAGCAGGCCTGTTGGAGGAACAATACACGCACTATGCTCTGAGTACTCAAAGCTGTGAAATGAGCATTAGGAGGTGTGCTGCAAAGAGTAATTTTGGCTATATCTGCCCTGCACACACCAGTGCTAGTGGGATACAGGATTTGTGTAGCAACACACTGCAGTGAAAAGCAAGCTGTGTCCCAGACTGGTGTGTAGCTAGGAATCAATGAAAAGATCTGGCAATAGGGAGGCAGCAGGGAAAGGCTGCAGTTGGAGGAGAACTTGGGAAGCCTTTCTGCATTGCCTTCTACTTGCCAGAGTCTTTCCTTCCTGTTGGAATTTCTGTTGCGGGAAAGCTCCAGCAGGGGGAGGCAGTGGCACACTAAACTCTGGAAATGCATATTTGGATGAGTAGAGTGCTGTGTAGGGTATGTAACAGGTACATCTCAACAGGCTTATGGGGTATCTTTACTCACCTGAATAGTGCCTCACCATCTACGCTTGTATTTATAGCCAGGTTAGGGAGCTACCTTTGGCTATGTCTACACTGCAGCGTAATTTTGGAATAACTAAGGTTATTCTGAAATAACATAGTCCGCAAGTAGTTATTTCTGTTACCCCAAAAATATTCTCACTGGAGACCACCTAGGGTTACACTAGCATGGGTTTATTGTTTGAGGAATTAGCACTCCACTATTTGCACTACAAGGTTCAACCAAAGAAGATAGAGGTGTCACCAAAGTTTAAACTAAAGAAGATACAGAGCTATCTCTCTCTCACACATACACAAACAAACACACACACACACACACACACCTCCATTCATTCACTCATTCACACACATTCATTCCTGGCCCCACAGTACGCTAACATCTTTATGGCTGACTTAGAACAACGTTTCCTCAGATCCTGTCCCCTTTTACCCCTTCTATACTTACGCTACATCGATGACATCTTTATGATCTGGACCCACGGCCAAGAAACACTGGAGACATTCCACAGAGATTTTAACAACCTACACCCCACCATCAATCTCAGCCTGGACCATTCTACACGAGAGATCCATTTCCTGGATACCACAGTACAAATCACCAATGGTAAATTAGACACCACTCTCTACAGAAAACCCACTGACTCATACAGTTACCTTCATGCCTCCATCTCCCATCCAGAACACACCATACGATCCATCATCTATAGCCAAGCCCTTCGATACAACCACATCTGCTCTAATCTCACTGATAGAGACCAGAAACTTCAGGATCTCTACCAAGCATTTATAAACCTCAATAACCCACCTGGAGAAATAAAAACACAAATTGAAAGAGCCAGATGAATACCCAGAAACCATCTACTTCAAGACAGACCCAAGAAAACCAACAATAGAATACCACTTGTCATCACCTATAGCCCCCAACATAAACCCGTCCAACATATTATCAATAAACTACAACCTATACTAGAACAGGATACTACACTCCGAGAGGCTCTGGGAGACAGACCCATAGTCTCCTACAGACAACCACCTAACCTCAGGATGATTCTTACCAACAACCACAGGACATACCACACTAATCCCAACCCTGGGACTTTTCCTTGCAACAAACCCCGTTGCCAACTCTGCCCACATATTTACTCTGCTGACACCATTATTGGACCTAACCAATTCAGTTATAAGATCAAGAACACATATTCCTGCTCATCCAGAAATATAATCTATATCATCATGTGCCGACAGTGTCCATCTGCTATGTACATTGGACAAACGTCTCAGACGCTTCGCCAAAGAATCAATGCACACAAAACGGATATCAGACAGTATCACAAAGAAAAAACAGTTTCTTGCCATTTCAACCAGAAGGGGCATTGTCTCAATGACTTGATTACCTGCATACTGCTTCAAAGACATTTTCACACCAGGCTTGAAAGAGAAACCTCTGAACTGTCATTCATGCTTAAATTTGACACTTTACGCCGGGGTCTCAACAAAGACTCTAATTATCTTACCCATTACAAAGATAGTTTCCCCAATTATCACCTCTAATATCATTAGCTCACAGACATTTACCTCCCCCCCCCTTATCTCCCCTCTGTTCTGAAATTTGATTTGTCCTTTTTTATGTGTGTTCATTTTTTTGATTGTATCCCTTTGGTATATATGGTCATGCCTATTTTCTTCCACAATTTGATCTGAGGAAGTGGCTCTGACCCACGAAAGCTCATCAACTAATAAACCATCTTGTTAGTCTTTAAAGTGCTACATAGTCCTGTTTTTTATTCCTGCCTCAGGCACTCACACACTTACACAGGCATATGGGTTGCAGAAGGAGCCAAGGCATGTAGATCCTGGAGGGTCTGTCTACTCATCATGGCTGGGGAAACTGGTCAGGAGGAGAGACACTGGCTGTAGACAGAAGTTTCTCAGGAACAAGGGAAGAAAGAGAGAGTCTCACATGTGCTCCCTCTCTTTATCTAGTGTCTGAATGGCTCCTGTGACTCATTCACCTCGTCATCAGGGAGCATGCCCAGACTTCCCTTTATCCAGCAAAAAGCAGCAGTCTGTGATGACTCATCACAGGTGTGCTCCATTGTTCCCACTCTTCTTCACACACAAACACTCACACTCACACTCAGGGGAGAATGCAATTTAGATCAAGTTTCAAGCAAGGTAGCTGAGAGTTACAAAGATTACAAAGTTGCAGCTTACAGTAAGTTTCTGAGAGTTACAAAGATTACAAAGTTTGACAAAGATCACAATGAGTTGAAAGGTTTGACAAAGATCACAATAAGTTGCAGTTAAAAACCTTAGGGTATGTCTACACTACCACCCTAGTTCGAACTAGGGTGGTTAATGTAGGCATTCAAAGTTGCAAATGAAGCCCGTGATTTAAATATCCCGGGCTTCATTTGCATCTTGCCGAGCGGGTGCCATTTTTAAATTCCCTTAGGTCGAACTCCGTGCCCGCGGCTACACGTGGCACGGAGTAGGTAGTTCGAATTAGGATCTCTAATTCGAACTACTGGTACACCTCATTCCACGTTCCAAGTTGAGAAAATGTTGGAGGAAGAGTCCTCTAACTTGGACTTCCTGCTGTGTAGACAGCGCCAAAAGTTGAAATAAGCTATTTCAACTTAAGCTATGCAATTGATGTAGCTGAAGCCGCATAGCTTATTTTGGCTTTAGTCCTGCTGTGTAGATGTATCCTTTGTATGTACACAACATGCTGCCAAAAGAAGAGTGCAATATAGGTGTATCTTAGGAGCACAGCTGAGGTGCTCCAAATTATGGCAAAGGTCAAACTAGCTCCTACCAGCAGCATGGATCCCCCACCTTTGCTTCCTCAGCTGTGCTGAGCAGAACTCTGACACAACTGAAGATTCTTCAGAGAGCACGTCAATGAACCGATGCATCAGAAATCTACACACAAATAATCAGTATGGAATCAGATCACATGATTACATTCTCATTTGAAAAGTCTGTTTGGACCCTTATGAGCAATACAGAACAAACCAGTGCTTCTGTGTGGGCAATCTACACATTTATATGCCATATCATCTTGATCAATTTGGTCCTTCAGCTCTCATACAGATTGCACCGATTAGAACATGTTTTCCATTCTCTTATCCTGGATTTCCTTTTCCATGTGGGACCATGGCTTTTCACAATAAAATCTTCCCATCTCTTTGAAGGTTGCCTTAGGGGTTGTTTCAGTTCGTGTGGGTACCACTTTGTGATGGCTGCAATCCATCACTGATTGGTGAGCTTTGCTATATGCTAGCCCATCATATTTTACTATATCTGTTTTCAATAACAGTGTCCCACACTCCACTCTGCTGTCTGATCACTATATTGAGGACTCAATCTCGGACTGAAATCCCCAGAATTCTTTCCATCACCTTTTCTGTGACAGACAGCTGTTGTTCCTCTGTCTTCATCAGCGCTCATGTTCCACTGTCAGAACATTGCCTGCAGTATTGTTGAGTTGAAGAGAGCTGCATGTGTTGTCTTGTTGATTTTTCTTTGAAGGACATCCTTGATAGAATTGAATGTGCACCAACCAGCTTTCTTTCTTCTCAAGAGTTCACCTTCCTCATCATAGTGCCTGCATGTTAACTTTCTTATATGAAATGAAAAAAATCCACCAAATTACCTCTGTCGAATATTTTATATGAGAGTGTATACTTGTGGGCATGATTTCTATTTCTAAAGTGACTAAGGTGATAATTGGTTTAAAAGGTATTTGTAGCCAGACAGGAATCCCCCCTCCCCCCCCCCCCGTAACATCTTGCTTGCCCCTCTCTGAGATGTCTGGAGCACACAGGGCACACAGAGCAGTAACATCAGCATAGTCTTTGAAGCATAGACAGAAGGCATGGATATGCTGGCTGCTGTGACCATGGATGGCTGTAAACAGAGATACGCCGATTGCTGATCTCGAAGCTGCAAGAACTGCCTTGGCTGGCACCTATGTTGATACGAACACACACTGTCCGCAGGGGGAGGAATCTCCCGCCCAGTAAAGAATGTCCAGTACTCACAATTTAGTTATCTCTCTTGCAAGTGTAAATTAAGTTGAAACTCCCTTGTAAGAACTGGCGTCACAAAGACAGACCAACACCATTTGGCATCTTAGATAAGAAAGAGGATACGAGCCCCTAAGGGTATAAAGATGGGTCCAGCAGCACACTTACTCTGAGTGTCAATCTACCATCTGCCTGCTGGTTGGGTTAGGTAATTGCCTCCCGAGGTTCCATGGGGACGCCCACCTCGTATTCGTCTTTCCTAGGAATTGAGCGACTGGACCTGGCTTGACCCGCTGGAGTTGAGAGGCACAGAAGGGGGTAAATATTGTACCTGGATGTGTCCTTTGTCTTAAGTGTACACATGGACTTAGAGCTCTTTAAAGATTAAGCTGTCACTTGGTACCATTATTCTATTTTCTATCTTTATTTTCTTTGTAACCATTTTTAAGATCTATATTTGCTAGCAGTTAAGAAATAGAGCAATAGCCATTGTAACCATATGATTTATAAGCTTCTTTAATAAACCTGTAACTGTTTAAGTTTTAACCTGACTCCTTCAGTTGCTGTAACAGAACCAAGCACAATTTAAAAGAACTTCAGCCGGTCATAAGGGACAGGTATAGGAAGAGCTTGAGCGTTTTGGATTGTGTCACTCCCAGGTGACAGATCCGTTGGGGCATCTCTCAGTCTTCCCTAGATTGCCCGCTGCGAAGGGATCCTGTATCCTAGCAGCTGAAATCTGAGATGTAATAAGCTCTTCCTATAAATTCTGGGACGTCTGTCAGCCTGTTGGCTGCCCTCCGCGACGGGACCCCGGTCCTAGCAGTAAAGGCACAGATGTAAAACTCCTCGGGGTGCCCTTCAGCCTCCTAGGCTGCCCACTGTGACAGGACCTTGTGTCTTAGCAGTTAAAGACTTGGGTGTCACACACACACACACACTGCCTGACCGTCAGCTGACAGTAGTATCACTGAAGCCTACAGAGCAACACTGCTGTACACTGATTGGGGATCTGGCCCCCTCTTTTCCTGTTTTTCCTTAATGACATGGCATGGAAGGCTGGATGTATTTGTCTTCCTGATTCTGCCTTTTCTTTATTTTACTGTTAATACACATCCAGAGTTGCTCCAACAATTGCATTATTTATTTTCTGTCTGTGTTTACACAGCTGCATTTTTTCCTTTAGGTATCTGCATATTTCAACACCTTTTTATTACTCTGTTTGATAAATTTGTCAATTTGTTCTTGTACCTTGTTGACGACTTTTTCAAAGATTTTTTGTTCAGCCTGCTTGAAGTCTGTTTTCTGTTTGGCAGTAGCATCTTTCAGCTTCTTTGATTTCTTCTGCATAGCATAACCATTCGTGCTCTCATCTCTCACATGAGCATAGTCCAGATAATGCTGCTGGAATACCTGAAGCTCCTTTTCTCTTCTGGTTCTGCTTTCAGAGTGCTACAGTTGTGGCAGCCACAAGTTCTCTTTTAGTCATAAGTTAATATGTTTGGTTGCCTCTGAAGCGATATCATGCGCTCCTGTCACTATTTCTAGACCAACCTGCAGTTCCTGTACTTTGGCTTTATTTTTGTCTCCAATAGCAGATGGTTTCCATTTTCCTGACATGGATTAGGATTCTGTTATCTTGGATAAACACTGGAGTAATTTTATCTTATCATGGAGTAATTTTACTTGTCAAATTTGACACTCCTTTCCAAATACTGAGGAGCCACAACATGGGTCCAACTTTCCCCACCTTCTCCAAGAGATTTGAGACTCAGAGATTCTCATATAAAGCACTATATGAGAATATAGTAGATGTTATAGTAGAATATAGTAGATATGAGTGTAGATGCCACTACATGCATCTGACAAAGTGGGTCTTTGCCCATGAAAGCTTATGCTCCAATACATCTGTTAGTCTATAAGGTGCTACAGGACTCCTTGTCGCTCATATAAAGCAGTCGGCTTTGCCATGAGTTATGCAGATTGTCCCTCTGCTAGAGAGGATGAATGTCCTCCTCGATGAGGAGAGGGGCCACAATGTTTCAGAAAATACTTACAGCCCAGCCTTGGAACTTACTGCCCTGCCACATTCAGCCTGTAGTACTGAGCCATTTTGTTGTCATTCAGGTTTGCTGCTTATGTCATAGGGTATGTCTATACTACAGTGTTATTTCAAAATATCTTATTTCGAAACAGTTATTTCGAAATAGCTTATTTCAAAATAACACATCTACATACAAAATGCATTTCGAAATAGCGTTTTGCTATTTCAAAATAGAGCGTCCACACTGAGTGGACGCTGAATCGCATTTAAGGCCAGCCGGAACCAGGTCCAGCAGGGCATCAGGTCAAGAGTTACTTTGTGTGGCTGCTGCCTGAGGCTAACTGAGGTCTGTGCTTAAAGGGACCCCCCCTCCCACCCCTGGACAGCCAGTTCTCAGCTTTCCCTGCTTGCTTGCTTACCTCAATGAGGGACAGCAAAGCATTTTGTCTCTGCGTGCTCTGGTTGCCCTGACTCAGGACACCACAGCACTCTGCAACATGGAACCAGAGCTGCCCCTGGGCACTCTGGTGCTTCTCTTGGACGCGTTGCTGCAAGCCTGGCTGCACTTTCTGCAGGCTGCCATCCGGGAGGTCCATTGCGGGGCTGTCAGTATCCAGGAGGCCCTGTGGGAGAGCTTCCACCCTGAGGAGCAGTAAGAGCCTCCCTGGTCTGCCCCACTGGAGGCTTGTGCCTCATTCCTCCCTCACGTCCTTCCACTTACCCCTCCCTAACCCCCCTTCCTGATGTCAAATAAAATACATGTATTTTCATGAACACAAACTCTCTTTATTTAACAAAACTGGGGGGAAGGAATGAAACTCTGGTGAGACTGGGGAAAGGAGGCAGGAGAGGGGAGAAGAGAAGGTGGGAGAGGGGAGGGGGAAACCTGGGAGGAGGGAGCTGGAAGGGGGAAGCAAGGGGAAGAAAGGGGAGGGGAAGCTCAGGGCTCAGGTTTGGGGGTCTGGCCGGACCAACTTGATTGTCATGCAAACCTGCTCCTGGGTTCGCATGTGGCCTTTGGTGGCCAGGCTGGTAGCTATCCTGCCACAGATGGCCACGTTCCTCCATCTAATGCTGAGATCATGGACGTTGGGGGCATCTCCCCCAAACCTGAATAAGGTCCATGATCTCCACCCTGGACCAGGAAGGCGCCCGCCTTCTCTGGGCCCTGGCAGACTCCTGGGAGCTGGCAGACTGCTCCTTGGGAGCAGTGGAGGGCTGGCTGCCAGTGGCTTGCTGGCTCATGTTTTGGGGCCACTGGATCAGGGGCAATGACTGCTGGCTCTGGGCTGGCAGGCTTGGAGCCTACACAGGCATAGTGACCAGAGTCTACCCCTTTAAGGAGTCCAGGGAGGGGGGAGGGAGAGGAGTGTTCTTGGTTGAGGGTGGAGTGGCCACCAGGGCACCCTGGGAAGGCTGGAGGAGCCCTATTTCGATATAAGTGTCTACACAGCACTTATTTCGAAATAGCTATTTCGAATTTGGCGTTATTCCTCGTGGAATGAAGTTTACCAAATTTGAAATAAGCACTCTGCTATTTCGAATTAATTTTGAAATAGCGATTTGGCTGTGTAGATGCTAGTAAAGTTATCTCAAAATAATGGCTGTTATTTTGAAATAACTTTGCTGTGTAGACATACCCATAGTGATTAAAGGTTGTGGTTTGTTCTTGTACCAGCTGCTTACAAGTGGTTTGACATTCCAAAAGCACAGGGAATATTGAGGAGGTCACTGAGCACCATGGCTTCTTCTTTTAAAGCCCCTCTTTGTAGCCTTGAAGAGCACAATTTAGGACTCTCTGACATGTCCTTTCTATGTCCACATCAGCAAAGATGTGCATTGATGCTAACGGAGGGGCCAAATGTGAAAAACAGCTCATGTGGTGGCATTGTCATCTTGTTTGGGAGAATATATACATTTGCTAATCAGGGTGTGTCTAGACTACACCTCTCTGTTGACAGAGAGATGTAGATTAGGGATGTCGAAATTGCTAATGAAGCAGGGATTTAAATATCCCATGTCTCATTAGCATAAACATGGCCACCACTTTTTTCGATACAGAGTTTAAAAAAAAAAAAAAAAAAGGCAGTCTAGACGCGGATCTGTTGAAAATAAACCCTTTTTCAACAGATCCTGTAAACCTCATTCTTTGAGGAATACAGGATCTGTCGAAAAAGGCTTTATTTTCATCAGATCCGCGTCGAAACTGACAGGTTTTTTTCGAAAAAACTCCATTTTGAAAAAAAGCGGCATCCATGTTTATGCTAATGAGGCATGGGATATTTAAATCCCAGCTTCATTAGCAATTTCGACGTGCTTGATTTGCATCCCTCTGACAATAGTCTTAGTGTTTGCTTAAGTCTATGAAGAGGCATACCCTCACTGTAGTAGAGAGGAGACTAACAATCTGTGCTGGGCTCATTCAGGACTAGCCAGATGCGCCTGTAAGACTTGTCCTGTCTGGAGCGGGGAGCGGGGGGAAGCTTTTAAAAAGAAAACCTGACATGGGAAGGGCTGGTGAATGGGGCAATATATCAGAGACTGCTGATCACAGAGACTGATCAGTCTGGAGGTAGACAGTCCCAGGCCTTACTGCCCCTGAAACTGCAAAGACCAGCTACAAAGAGGGGTGGCCCAAAAGGCAGGGCTGGAGGTAGATCCTAATTAAAATCACTATGCCAGCTGATGACCCAAGCCTAATAGGGGCAACCTCAAAAGACTAGCTAAGAAATGTACTATCTTTGCCTTTTATTTACTCAGATTATCCTCTCTCTCAAGGGAAAAAGAGAAAAAGACGTTTATTCTGTTTGGAGATGCCTTATGTGCCATGACAAGGGAGGGCCACCATAAACAACTTGAATTGGGGTCTAGTGAGGACTCAGGGGACAACCCCGACAGGGTCAAAGTAGTCACTAAAATCCTTAAAGGGCATTGCATAGTCCTCTCAAATTCAGGCAGCCAGGACACAGGGAAGCCCTATCCAAACCCATTTTCACCAGCCATGACTCAGAGTTGGCTACAAAGAGGTGGGGTGATATATGAGCCAGAATGTTGGCTCTGCAACATCGGAGTATTCCTTAATCTAAGGTGGTTTTCGTGTGTCTTAATACGACAGCTTAAGGGTCATTTAGTGCCCTAGAGCAGGTAAAAATACTACAGCACAGCTCGGGGGAAAGAGATTTTTAAAGGTATTTATATACCTAAATATGCAGATAGGTGCTTAGTGGGATTTGTCCTTCTGATTCACATTTTTCAGATAGTCTCCTATGACACAGTGATGGATTTTTATGTTCCCAGAATTCAGCTTATGCACCATTTTGCCACAGAGAGCATTTGGTGACCTACAAGCTCATAAATTCTGCTATTTCAAAAAATAAGCCCTGCCATTGTAATGAAGTATGTATCCTTGTTTCCCATGTTACTTTATGGGAAGTAACTAACTGCTAATGTTGTAAAGCAAAGAAAAATAATGATTCTAGAAGGCAGGAGAAGATATGTAGCTATCTGGGAATTTGCTTGTAGAATATCTATAAATTTACTAGAATGTTTATAAAATACTAAAAATGGAATAAATAAAATATTAGCCTTGAATTCATATTATGTTAAAAATCATGTTATCTTTATGTCTAATTCCTTCTGGTAAAATTTGTTAAGCACACCAGTGAACTCATACAAACTCATTGTGTAAAACTTGTGAACATCTGCTCTGCAAATGTCAGTGGGTGGGCGCTGTTCATTTCAAGCCAGAATTCATCCCTGAGGATCCTATTCAAGAGCATAAAGAAAACCTTAAACATCGTGATTCTGAGTCGGTGAAAACAAACTTTTAACATTTCAGCCTTATAAGTCATTGGAATGAAATCTCATGTTTACCATTAGGTTAGTACACTGTGAGCTTGGTTTAAAATAAGAGTTTTTTCCTCGGGCCAGATTGATGACTGCACTAGAGATAAAAAGATAAGGAAAGTTAGGAAGGAGAGTGGGTTGAACACACATGGGTTGAACTCCAACACAGCACTTAGTATGAGTGGTTACTTCCGTGAAAATGTTATTATAGTTGATATAAATTGATGCAGACAGTTGGAAAAAACAAAAAACAGTTTTATTTAGAAGTCTGGAACAAAACTCAGGGGAAAGAGACATGTGAATTGCCATCAGCCTTGGGCTTTTAAAACACAGCTTTGAAAACAATTATTACAAGTCCTCTCTCACAAGTCATCTAAGAAGGGACAAGCCGCAAATGAAACTGTATGTGCGACCAGACTATACTGCAGTAGGACTATCAATACAGCCACTTATATATCTCTCATCACCACTGTAAAACATGTTTCAGACTGACTAATGAATTTTATTCTCCCCACAGTCCTGTGAGATAAGGGAGTACTATCCCCATTTTATATATGAGGCACTGAGGCACGGCATAGATTAAGTGACTTGCTACGGAAATCCTGTTTAGAGAGTCTTTTGAGTTCTAGCTAAATGCCATAGCTATTAAACCCTTCTTTCCACCCCAGCTATTAGTAACTGACCTATGTCTACCTTCTGATAACCATAATCTTTAGGACTGGCTATATTTCCTACTCTCCAATACTCTAAAACTTCTTGACCTTGTTTTATTTTTTGAGTTAACATGAAACATAGAATCAGAGAACTCGAAGGGACCTTTAGAGGTCATCAAGTCCCTGCCCTCACAGAAGGACCAAGCACTGTCTAGATCATCCCTGACAGGTGTCTGTCTAACTTACTCTTGAATATCTCCAGTGAGGGAGATTCCACAACCCCCCTAGGCAATTTATTCCAGTGTTTAATCACCTTGACAGGAAGGAAGTTTTTCCTAATATCCAACCTAAACCTTCCTTGCTGCAATTTAAACCCATTGCTTTTTGTCCTGTCCTCAGAGGCCAAGGAAAACAATTTTTCTCCCTCCCCCTTGTAACACCCTTTTAGATACTTGAAAACAGCTATCATGTCCCCTCTCAGCCTTCTCTTTTCTAAACTAAACAAATCCAATTCTTTCAGTCTTCCCTCATAGCTTATGTTTTCTAGACCTTTAATCATTTTTGCTGATCTTCTCTGGACCTTCTCCAATTTCTCTACATCTTTCTTGAAATGTGGTGCCCAGAATTGGACACAATACTTCAGCTGAGGCCTAATCAGTGCAGAATAGAGTGGAAGAATGACTTCTTGTGTCTTGCTCACAACACTCCTGCTTTTAATAATCAAGTTCGCTTTTTTTGCAACGTTGTCAGATTGTTGACTCGTGCTTAACTTGTCGTCCACTATGACACCTAAATCCCTTTCAGCAGTACACCTTCCTAGACAATCACTTCCCATTCTTTATGTGTGAGTGAAACTGATTATTCCTTCCTAAGTTGAGTACTTTGCATTTGTCCTTATTAAACGTCATCCTGTTTACCTCAGATCTTTGTTACATTATTTGTGTGCTGTGTGCTCAATAAAGTTAATAATGATTTGACCAAGCAAGGCCTTAGCCCATGAATTATATCAGAATTAACAGCAAACTAGCCAAAGACTTTCACATTATCAATAATAAGAGGACCACTACATGGGAATGTACAACCATGTTAAAAAATTAGTAAAAAACTGATCCTTACATTACTAATCATTTTAAGTAACAACTGTAACACAAGGACTGAATCCTGTCTATGAGAACACAGGTTCTCCATCCTTTCCATATCTGTGTCACTGGATATTAATCAAGTCAGGCACAAATAACTGGAACAACAACTAGTTTATTAACAAAATATTAAATATAAAGAGCGAATATAAAATCTGGATGTCATAACAAACATGGCTTAAAGCCAGAACCCACAATATAAATGGTCTAAACAAGGGGGCAATACAACAACAGGGTGTCCTATGATGTCTGGTGAGGCTTCAGGCTGGAGAAGGGGAACTCACAGAGACAGGATGGAGTTGCAGAGACTCAGGTAGGTGGATCATCTTCTTGCTTCCGGTCTTCTTCCTTCCTTTCTTCTATTCTTGACACTCCGTCCTGCGTGCAGTGTATGGACTGGAAGGCGAGTGATGGTAAGTATGCTTGTGTGTATGACTGGCCCTGCTGCAATCTCTTTAACCTTAGAAACAAATAACACCTGCACAAGCAGTCATTACAAGCGTGGGCACAGGGTTGCTGCACCACAGAGGACTGCCCCAGACACTCTCTCTTGTGGAAGACTACTAGCCTCTGTGGTGACAGCAACCAGGCTCCTGCCTCAGAGAGCCTTTTAAGCCAAACAGCCTGATAAGTGTCACTCCAGCACTGCTGAGTTGTGCATCTGGCACACATGCAGAGAGCCCTGAGGGGCAGGTGAAAACCCTCTTGTCGCTGAGCAGGTTAGAGTCAGGTGACCCACTTTTCCCACCTTTTCTTTTCCCACCCTTTTCAATCAGGGGATGCTGACAAGGGAGTCCGACGACCATCTGCAGAGGGAAAAATACAAATGGTGGCCATAAAAACTGGCATCCCTCCCCCAACACAACCATCGGAAATAGAAAAGATCTACTATATAGATCATACCCCACTAGTGCACAGTTGTTTCCTATAGTGTGATCCCAAAAAACTTCGCACCGTTTACTTTTAAATGACTCTGAATCTGCATCTGAGGATCATAATGATTTCATTGCGAAACAGAATTATCAGTTGAAAAAAATATAAAAGCTGCCATCAATATGGTCTCAAAATTTCTCTGCTTCTAGAAAGAATCACTCTGACCATAAAATGTATGGTGCTGCCCACTTACCAGGTGATGGAATACTTGGAATCTTTCAAAGAGATGAAGACCTGGCAAATTAAAATACTATTGGGAAGATAAAATTCATGTAGAACTTGGAAGGAAAGAGAGGAACCCATCTATAAAGTAAAAGCAGAAGATGGAAAAGGATGTGTTAGAATGCTTTGCCACAATCTTTAACTTCTCACCTTTAGATATAACACTACTTTCTAAACCACCACAGCAGAAGATCCAGAGAAAAAGGAAAACTAGCTCAATCAGTGACCAAAATGAGAGTAGGAATTCAGATGTCAGTGATCATAACAGTGAGAATGAAGATGACCTACATGATGTGATGGCACCAGAAACTGTCCATGTCACAGGGACTTGGAATCGCAAGGCAGAAACATTTTAGCCATGTCTGGGAAATGAGGATGTCATTGATCAGATGGATGTGACATTCACACCATCCTCTGAAAGACATGAATGCCAAAATCAGACTATGACACCTGAAACCAGAAGGGGGTAAAAAGACAGATCATCAGACCAATCCACTGACATGCAAGGACATCTGACTACAGAGAGAAGAGCCACATAGACACTGACAGTTAGGAACATCTACTTATCAGGGTCAAAATCCAATGACTGTACTAGTGAATACACCGTGGGGTTGTCCTTATGTTTGTCACATGTATAATACCTTATGCCTAAGGTACTCATATACCTTATCCTGATTTCTATCGAAGATTGATGTAATATTTGTAAACGATGTGATATTGACTTATGGATATTGTTCTAAATAAAGCATTTTATACCTTGGAGCACTTTGCTATTATATTAAGTTTGTAGGGTTTTTTCTTAATAGCTTGCCATATGGCCATTGACTTGGAATTACAGTTATATAATTGATTATATAAGAATTGTTATTACATAAGATAGGATTATATTTTGGAATTTAAGCTACTCAAAACTGACTTAACTTCTATTGGGTAGCAGAACTATAACTGCCACAGAATCATTCCACTTAATGTGAAACAAACTGGAGAGAGATGCTGAAGTTTTCACTTTCAGTACCAGAACTTGTGAAAGAGGAGAAATCTAAAGACTCAGTTACAAATGCCAGCTATCAGCCCATAGAATGTGTGGACTACTGCTAACAAGTCAAACGAATACACGAGAGGCTGTATTTTGTGAATAAAAATGACAGTATGACATTACATTTACAAGGCGAGAGTGTAGTATGTCAGGGTTAGAGTTATTAGTGCCCTTTCCCTTTAAGAAATGAAGGTCTTCTGGGAGGTTAAACGGGATAGTTTCTGAGTGGTTGCAGCAACAGAATAATATGTGTCCTGAAAAGGATTGAGCCGCAAGGGGGCTTGTGCAAACTGTATATGATCTTTTAATCTACTACATTTAGTAACTCTCCAGTTTGAAAACTGTCCCTGGTCTGTGCGCAGCTCTAGAGGTGGCATTTCCCTTCTTAGTTTATGATGGGATGTTTTGGTATATACAGCTCAAATCTTCCATCAGCTTTTCTTCTTATATTTGGTACTATATTGCATTCCAAATTCATCATTAATTTGTCAACCATTATCAACTCTGTTTTGTTTTATGTTGTTTTTGGGAGGAAAGGGTCACCCAGCATTACTGCCTACAGTAGGGGTGGGCAATAATTTTTGCACAGGGGGCTACTTCAAAAATTAAGGGGTGGGGCCTAAACAGGAAGGGGTGGGGCTACCCCACCCCCAGGCCATGATTGGTTTGGGGGTGGGGGAGCCTCTTTGCCCCCTCTTCCCACTAGACATCCATGCCCTGGAAGAGGCTTGGCACACTGCCCACGCCCAGGCCAATCAGGGCCTTGGGACGGGGGAGTGCGGGAAGCCTCCTCCCACCCTGTGAGGAGCACGTGGCACTTTGAAGTGCTGCAGGGTCCTCGCAGGGCCGGGGCAGGGCAAAGGAAGCTTCACGCAGCTCCCCTGCTCCCAGGCCCTGATTGGACTGGGGCGGGGAAGCACATAAAGCCTTCTCCACTCTGCCCCCGCCCTGCGAGCAGTGCGCGGCGCTTCAAAGCACCATGTGTTCCTGGTGGGACGGGAGGAGGCTTTGCGCACTCCCCCATTCCAAGGCCAATTAAGGCCTGGGGACAGAGGAGCGCCCGAAGCCTTCTTCGCTCTGCCCCCGCCCAGCGAGCAGCGTGCGGCACTTTGAATCACTGCACACTGCTCGCAGGGCAGGGGCAATGAGGAAAAGGCTTCAGGCACTCCCTCACCCCCAGGCTCTAATTGGCCTGGGGGTGGGGGAGCAGCAAGGCCTCCGTGGGCCAGATCCACTCGCTTGACGGGCTGGATCAGGCCCGCGGAGGTCCTTTTGCCCACCCCTGGCCTAGGGTATTGCAGTCCCATTATGGTTCATGATATTTTTCTCTCAGTGCCTTTTCCAGGAAGTACCTCACTGTATTATTTCCAGGAAATACCTCAATTTACTTTTTCTATGGTTGCAGAATTGTTCTATGTTCCCTGATGGTTTCAACACCTCCCACGTTAGTATTTTCTGTGAATATAATTAACCCTTAAGTGAAATGACATTGATTTCCTGTATTTTTAGCCGAATTAACTAATGCCTTTGGAGATGGTGCAGCTGAAATACTACACTGAGCCCCCAGAATATTGCAGTAATAGCTACAGAGATTTAAGACTCCATTTTCCAGAGTGCCTAGGATCCAGGGATTACACTTCCAAAACCAATCATAAGCAGAAATAAGAGACAAATTATTTGGTTTCATTTTTAGTTTTCACTGTGTTTAGAATGTACCAGGGAAGGAAGCATCACACTCAGGAAGGATCTTATACCAAATTCCTGCCAAAGGGAAGATTTTGAGTCCCTCTGTGATTTCTTGGACAATGAACAGTATCATCACAGAGGAAACAAGAAACCCAGCAGGCTAGGGACAGTCATGGTCAAGCTATGGAGAGCCAGCCTAACTTCACAGTGGAATCCAGACAAGAGAGCCACAATGACAATCTTGATGTGGATACTTTGTAAGAACACTGTTTTTTATTTATTTTTCTATTTTGTTTTGATCCAGCCACCAATTTCAACACTGCCTGTCAAAGACTGACTATATGCCTAACTATTTGCCTCGCTGAATTCCAAGAGGGAGCACAGAGTGGGTTGTACTGGTTGTACATTTGGGAAGGGTCAAGTTCAGGTATTGTTTTGGTCTTTTATTATCCTGATACCTTCTTCCACTGTCCTTGTAATAAAAGGATTCTGGGGGTCACTGCTGAGAGTATCAGTACAGGGCAAATTGCAAAACCTTAGCTACTTACTGCCCAAGACTGGGGGACCCGCCCCTATAAGCCACATCAAACCAGTCACAAAGAGCACTTCTATTCACCAGATTGACTAACAAGTCATACAATCCATTCACTGAGACACTCCAGTTCTCTTGTAACACCATCGGTAACACTCCTTGTATGGATGAGAAATTCTGAATATGAATCTCACCAAATAATGGAAAGGAGCCACCACATTCCCAGGTCAATTTATAATTTAGAATTTTACCCAAAAAAACACACTGTTGCCAATCTTTAGAATCTAAAGGCTTACTACAAGACAAGACAATTGAAATTGTTAAAGGAATCAGATACATACAACAATTGCAAAGTTCTTGGTTCAGGCATGTAGCTTAAGCCAGGTCTCTGGAGTACATCCACTATTAGGATGGGTCATTCAGTCCTTTGTTTAGAGCTTCAGTTTGTAATAAAGATCCTCCAGAGGTGAGAAGCAGGTTAAAGACAAAATGGAGGAGTCCCCAAGGCCGTGTATATCCTCATCCATGTGGAGGGGATCCCATTGTTCTAAGCGTGGAAAAGTTTGTCACAAAATGGAGTTTGGAGTTACATGGGCATGTCAGCTGTCCATGGATGACTCAGTTCTTTGCAGGAAGAAGCCATTGCTCACAGGTTAGTCTGAACATTCAGAGGAAATCTCATCAACTGTGGATTGCCACCTCCCAAAGCCCACTGCCAGTTACTTCCCCTGAACTTGACTTGCTCCTTCAAAATAGGCAGGCCAAGCCACCTGTTGGTGTCTCCAAGAAGGAAACATTCGAAATGCAAATACATAGCCAATGCTCATAACTTTAAATACAAAAAGCACACATGCATATGAAAGGCATAATCGTAACCATCAAACCATCATCACACTTTTCATAGATATCTTACTTGGCACACTTTGTGCAAGATTTGCTGCAAACATAGAACAGTGGTGGCAACAATGAGTAGGATGGCCACATTTTAATCATATAATGGAACAGTCAACTATCCTGAGTTCACCAATGCAAATAAAGCCTTGGTTACACTTTTATTACTCTGGGAATTGTGATAGCTATTTTATTTGTTGTGTTCTCACATACCGTATTGCCAAGAGGCAATGGTTCTTCCCTTAAGGGATTCGGAGGCAATAAGCACACAAATTGTGTGAAGGCTTAAAGATTTTACTAAGCAAATATTAGGGTAAAATACAATGCTTAATATTAGAGTAAAATACAAGAAAGCAAATCTTAGAAAAAAATACAATGCTTATTAAGTCTAAGCAAACCTCAGAATAAAATGCAATGCCTACATCCCTTCTGCTGCCAGGAACCCCCTGAAGAAGGACAGCGGATGGACCCCAGTGGCGGATATGTAGCACCTTCTGCGGTTTCAGTCTACGCCAAGGTTCCAATGTTAGGAATATCCCCGGCACTTATATACTGTTGGATCTACAGTAATCAGACCTGTTGTTTTGAGAACCTAACAAGATCTTGATACATTGCATATTTCCCCAGGCCAAATAATTAGCATTATCAGGTGGGAAACATTCAGCAAAGATAGCTATGTGATCTTCCCAAGCCTTCCTGCACTCCCATACCAGGTGCATGGCCTTGGGATCTGTCCCAGAACTTGTTGAAAGTCAATAGTGCATTCCTACACTGTGCCATCCTGAGCAAACAGCTAACTCTTTGAGAATAACAAAAGAATAATAAGAAGCAAAAAGCACAAATGACTGTGTAGAGCATCCAGGCCTGTAAGTAAATGCAGGCACAAAAGGAATGATTGTGGTACACCACCTAATTTCCTCGACCTCACAGTTGTCTTCCACATTTCCACTACACATAAGCTACTCTGTAACAGATTATGTATTATTTTCCTGCGGGGTGTCCTTGTCTGGAGCCACAAGGCACCCATATAGATGAACCTATGATTCATAACCCTGAGGAGAAAAGAGAAAAGGCTGCACTCATACCTCAGGCTGGGGTTACATTAACATCTAATAGGCCATACTATACATATACTTATATTAGTGGCTGTGTACAAATACACAAAGCCCAAATATAGTAGAAACATCTCATTCCTGCTACACTAGGAACCAGGTAACAGAGAGAACATACATAAAGCTGTATGCCTTATGCACACTGTGCATTACACATTTTTTTCTGTATTCCAGGGGAAAGTATGTGTATGCTGGGAGAATGGCAGCAATCTGGTCAATGAGTCCATGTACAATTTGAAATCCCAAATCCATACCCCCAGGAAAATGAGAAGCAATGAGCTGTATCCACTATTCCTTTCTCTGTATCTTATAAGGGCAGCTGTAAACCAAATGAGCACTAGCTATTGCATGTTGGAGCCAAGGATTCTGGTCTCTCTTACTTCAATAGCTTCCCCATAAAAGGCATGATAATTTCCTTGTGTACAGGACAATGTTTAAGAGCTAAGAGAGCTCTGCTTTCAGGAAGGACATGATGAGCAAGGACAGTATACACGAAGAAGGGAATAAAACCTGAATGCACACTACCTTAGCTCTCTGTCTTTCTATGTTTGAACATGGAACACCTTTGCTCTATACCTTTTTGTTTTTAATTTAATTTAAATTTCATTTTAATTTTTAATTTGTGTTTATTCTTCCTGTTTACACTGATTTCCAGGAGCTTACCTTTTTCAGAGGGTTAATGAGCTGCTTCCAATTTCCACATCATTTAAAAAAAATTTTTTTCAGCAAAACTGGCCGAAGCACACCCTATAGCACACATTGCCCCAGTTGAATGTATTGCCATTATTATTACTTTTTGTTTCCTTTTCTCTCAGTTAGGGTACAATACAATTGACAACATTTATATCCAAGCCAATTTGCACTAAATCGTCTAGTAAGATTTTGAGAAGACCAGTATAAATCACTGCCAATATGTAGCCGCTTTGTTTTTAAGAAGTTACAGATCAATTCAATACTCCGTTCTCACTGTTACTTGTTCTGTATAAACATCATAGAGATAGACTCATAGAACTGGAACGAACTTTGAGAGATCATCAAGTCCTATCCTCTGCACTCATGCCAAAACTAAGCACCATCTAGACCATCCTTGACAGGTGTCTGTCTAACTTGCTCTTAAAAAAATCTCAAATGATGGAGATTCCACAACCTCCATAACCAATTTATTTCAGTGCTTAACCAACCTGACAGGATGTTTTTTCTAATGTCCAATCTAAACTTCCCTTGGGACAATTTAAGCCCATTGCTTCTTGTCCTATTATCAGAAATTAAGGAGAATAATTTTTCTCCCTCCTCCTTGTAACAATCTTTTAGGTACTTGAAAGTTGTTATCATGCCCTCCTCGCTTCCAGATTAAAAAATCCCAGTTCTTTCAATCTTCTCTCATAGGTCACGTTTTCTAGATCTTTAAACATTTTTGTTTCTCTTCTACGAATTTTCTGCAATTTCTCCATATCTTTCCTGAAATGTGGTGCCCAGAACTGGACACAATATTCTATTTGATGCCTAATCAGCACAGAATAGAGCAGAAAAATTATTTCTCGTGCCTCACTTACAACACTCCTGCTAATATATCCCAGAATGATGTTTGCTTTTTTTGCAACAGTGTCACACTTTTGACTCATATTTAGCTTGTGGTCCACTATGACTCCTAGATCCCTTTCCACAGTACTCTTCCCAGATCATTTTGAATTATAATCCTATCCTCCAAACCATTTGCAACCCCTCCCAACTTGGTACAAGTTTAATCTCTCTAGTCCGAAACCCTGGGGAACCTCACTGGTTCCAAACCAGAGAATTTTCCAGACCATGGGAGATCAATATTGTCTAGCAACATTACCAACACTTCCACTGCTTACTGGGCTGTTAGAGGACATTTAGGGGTAAATTAGAGTTAAATAACAGCACAGAACACTGAAAGCTAGAACTGGCGGCTGTAAACAAACTTCATGGGATCGAGGGAAACTTGACCACACCCATTAAAAGTGGACATTGGGCTAACTAAAATTATTCTGGACCACAGATGTTTCTGGACCAGAGAGTTCTGGACTAGAAAGGTTCATCCTATATCATCCACAAACTTTATAAGTGTACTTCTAGGTTGCATTTCTCTAGTTTGTTAATGAGAAGGTCATGCAAGACTGTATCAAATGCCTTGCTAAAATCTAATCTCTCTCTCTCTCTCTCTCTACTGCTTCCCCCTTATCCACAAGGCTTGTTACCTTGACAAAGAAATGGAAAACAGTTATTTACCTCACAGACTTGATTTGTAGCTGGATTCATTAATGGCTGTAAAATATTTTGAGAGCCTGCCAGATGGGAACAAAGTATAATAATTATCGGTTAACATGTGATTTTAAAATCTTTTTCTAATATTTAACTGTATTACATACTGCCTTTGTAATCTAAAGTATTACTAATGTATAAAGGAGCCCCTGAGAAGCTCTCTCTGTTGTGCCCAATACATCCAATTGACTTTTTAGACAGATCTATTGCATTAGATATAAAAGTGCTACTGACTCAGGTGAATTACTGGGGTTGTTTTTGTTTTTTGGCTTTGAGGTTTTTTTTTTTTTTTTTCAATTTCAATAAACTCACCATGGCTCAGCTCTGACTGGAGATTTATATCTCGAGTCAAGAATTTGAATCCAAGTGACCTAATACAACTCTGTCTTTGCCCTTTCAAATTCAAGTACACAATGCATAGGTAAAAGGCAAATGCAATTTTCCCTTATGAGAGGATGGAGAAGGAACTACATGTGACAGATGCTCGTCATATTGCTTAATTAATCACTGGAAGGGGATCAGATACCTTAGTATCAGCCACAAGAGAAAACCTCAGTAGAAAAGAATAGGAAATCCTTGTATTTATAAGAATTCAGATGTCTTTATTTACTATATTTTTAAAATAGCTACTTATTTTGACTTTTCCATCAAAATGTAATCAGTCTTTCATTTATCCTTCCAAAATCAACTCTGATAGAATTTCATTTATTGAAGGCCTGCTGTTTTTCTGCCCCATCATGTCAAATACCTGTTTTATTTTTAAAAATTGTATGTTTTACTAAGTGATATTTCCTGCAAACAATTTTCAAAGCAAACAGTGTAAATAATTGAGAACTTTTTGAGGGACAATTCTGTTGCACTACTCTTAATTTTGTTATGGCTGATAGGCCTGGTCTACACTGAGACCTTAGTCTGAAATTGTCCCCCCAAGGTTGATTTTCTAAGCTACTAAGCCTGTTATTCAGGAATAGGGGCCTCAGAATTCGAACCCTACAGTCCTGCTTTTCACGAGGAATAACACTATTCCTGAACTTGTAAGTCTGAAATAACGTTAGATGCTCTGGTGCCACTAATTTAAATTAACTGGCCTCCGGGAAGGCCCCTGCAGCTCCCCAGAGTGCGTCCTAGGGCTCTGAGTCCGAGGCAGTCTCCATTAATGTGGATGCGCTACCTCAGACTACATTTAATTCTTCCCCATAGTGAGGACACAGAACTTCAAATTTGTAAAATTGGTTGCCCAGAAGTCAAGCTTAGTAAATTCAAAATAATCACCTAGCGCAGACATGGCCATACTGGGTTGACAGCCATGAATGAGTAATAACTGAGTGTCCCAAGGAGGCAAATTCTGGTCCTTCCTCTGAGGGTATAAAGCAAATGCAAAGTAAAGCTGTCAAATGCCATGCACAGAGCCAGTCTAGCAGCTCTGCACCAACTCTCTTCCTAGCCTCTGTGTAGAGCTGGTATATATTATGTTCATGGCATATAAGCAAAGAAGTTGGATAAAAACAAAATATACTACCTTATTGCTTAAAATCCAGAACCTTAATACACAAGAACCAAAAACAGAGAAAAAAAGTGGGCAGTTTCTAAATGCAAAGAGAACAACTCAGGCTAATTTGCTATAGGCTGGCTCTTTGTAGACTGACTTCAAAAGACCCAACTGGTAGGCTTTCCTACAGAATTCTCTAGTCTGGAAATAGGCTCAGGAAAGCTCCTGACAATTTAAAGTGATAGCCTGTAATTTTGACACAGTTTTCAATAGACCACAATTTGGACTGTCTTTGAGCTGTTTGAATTTATACCAGGGAACAGACTGAGTCTTTAGCTGGACTCAGGAACAAGTATTGCACAGAGACACGTTTTTATCAGTCATCTAACACTAGTCCTGCTCCAAATGCAGCTTGGCCATACCAAAGGGTGTGGACTCCAGTGCTCTTTCTTGATAGGAATTGCTAGATGTTCATTTAGTGTGACCCACAAAGGCACAGATTATCACTTCCACTTACTGACCATTTACAACTTGGTACCCACTGCAACAAAATACCAAGAGAAGTGGTGAATTCTCCATTTCATGATGTATTCACAAAAGCTACCAGGGAAGCAGGCCAATAATTGGTCCTAGCTCAGTGGTCCCAAACTGTGGGGCATCCCCCCAGGAAAACATGGAGGAACATTCAGGGAGGCATGGCAGCTGTCTCCATCTGTGGCCCTGGCTTCAGCCCCTAGCTCCCCATCTGTCCATGACCCCAGCTACTGTCCCCAGCTGCAGCTCTGCTCCTGGCTTTGGCTGCCAACCCTGACTGCATCCCAGCCACATCTCTGCCCCCAGCCTCAGCTCCCTTACCCCGTCCATGCCCCGCTCACCCTCCCTGCAGGAACTGCAGTACCAAACCCAGCCACACAGCTCCCAGAAGGGGGGTGCAGACATTGGTATGGTAGGGAGTGACATGAAAAGCTTGAAGACCACTAGCTAGTCTGAACCCTGACAGACACATGGTATTGGATTCAATACAGGGTAATGGGATGAAATTCTGTGATAAAGGAGGTCAGTCTAGATGATTCCTCACAGACTTGAAATCTGTGGATCTATATTATATAGCAGATTAGCTCAAAGACATGGTCATCTAAGTGGGTGAAGGAAAAAAAGCACATATAGAGTAAGTCAGGGATAAGCTAGCAATTTTGGCAATAGTTTAGTTAGACTGATGGCCACCAAAGCTAAACAGCTGTATAATCAAAAAAGCCAGAAAATGAACAGATATTTATTATATAAGTAAATAGTGATTTTATTATTGTGTCATGTAAAATGTTTTCCTAAAGAACTAATATGTTTAATTTAAGACGAATACCATTTAGCCAGTCTTCATGTAATCTCAAATATATTCACTAACTTCTCAACTACTTATTTTGTGCTGTTAGTAAATGTATGTGTTTTTTAGTTTCTGGCAAGTGATAATTATATATCAGAGTTCAGTATCTTACACAGCAGCTGAGTCTGTGCAAAGCCAGAGAAAGCCAGAAAGGAATTAAACCTTTTAAACGAGTGCAATAAATATTAATGTAAATCTGGGCCCATCCATCTGTCTTTCCAAATCTTCCAACTCAACTGATGACAAATATACATCCCTGGTGTCACTTCATAGCTCATAACCATTCAGCGTAGGGCAAATATAGCCGCCCCCAAAATATGACCATGAAAACATCCAATAACCATGATCCTGTGAGGACACCTAGTGAGCAGTTACATAGAGAAACCAAATAGTAATTGTTGGGTTGTTATACTTCAGATATACATGTTAAGAATATAAACATTTTAACTTTAAATCTTGTATTGCAGCCAATGGTGAATATTATTAATTACATTGTACTTGCCCCTAGAAGCCTTGGCCCAATTGTGTTAAGCAATGTACATATAACAAAAAGATAATCCGTGTCCTGGGGGTTTACAATTTAAGTAAAATTTTAGCTCTACCTTTGGTACTTACGAGACCACCAAAAATGTAGTATATGAACATCCTGGGGTCTTAAATGTATTTACTCGAATAACTTAATGAAAGTGCTTTATCTCCACTTTAGAGAGAGGATAATAAAAGACAGTGAAGCTCGAGCTTTAAAGGTATTTAGGCATTGCTGTGCTCAGCATTGCAACACTTAATTAATGTACAAGCCTAAGGGCAGGCCTACATTAAACCGGAAGTTTGGTTTAAGATACACAACTCCAGCTGCCTAAATAATGTAGCTGGAATTGATGTACTTTAGGCAGGGCCGGCCCGAGCCATTTGTGCGCCCCGGGCCCTGGGAGCATGGCGCCACCCCCGGGAATACAGTTCATGCACGGCCCCTCCCCTGGGCACCCGATGCATGCATGGCCCCACCGCCGTCCGGTCCGGAAACCCTGCGCAGTGCCCCCTACATTGGGGCACCCCGGGCAGTAGCCCGGTCAGCCCATAGCTTGGGCCGGCTCTGACTTCAGGTCAAATTTCTCTGGCACCCCATAGCGGGAGATTCATGAGAGAAACTCTCGCATTGACTTCCCTTTCCCCTTGCAACTATGAGGAGTTCTGGAGTTCCTGGGGGTACCCTCAGCATTCAATGTAGTAGTCCTTACTAGACTCACTAAATCAAACATCAGAAGATTGATCTCCACAGCATCAATCCTCTGTTTAGTATAGACATGGTCTGAGTCTCAATTTCATATGGAATTTAGGCACTGAGGAGTCAAAAATCCCATTAACTGTAAGTGGCTAAATGCCTTTTGAAAATCTGGAATCAACTGACTTGCCCATAGTCTCCCAGCCAGTCTGTGACAGAGCAGGGGATTGAATGTGGATTTCATATTGCAGAGTTGTAAAAGGAAATGGCCAGATTTGAGAAAACTCAGTCTCCGTTTGAGGTTCCAATGTACCAAACTGAAATCAGGGTTCCATTTATGCTGGACCTCAATTTTGGGACAGGGGAAGTCTCTGGATAACTGGTTCTGATTTGGGTCAGTCTGTTTCGGACACAGTTGTCCAAAAACAACAGTGGTTTTGATGGGGATTGAGTGAACTTGTTTTGCCTAGTTTTGTATCCACTCAAGAATTCCGTCTCTTAGTTCAAATTTTGGGTTGAGCTCTATAACTTTCTACATGTACTTATGAAGGATACTTTTGAAAATACCCCTCAGTGCTTCTGATGTGCCTGAGAGACAGCTCAGTGATGTCTTTGTGCTGTTGCTTTGGAATCCCCTAGAACAATGTGTTCCTGTGTGTAGTGCAGAGGTTCCCAAACTTTTTGACACGGGGACCAGTAAATCCATTCACGAGCTTTTGGAGGACTGGTAACATTCATTTGCATATTTGCATATTCATTAAGCAAATGATGAATATTCAAATAAGTTGTTGCTGGTCCTTCCAAAGCCCCCAGTGCCATGGTTAGCAAAGCTTTTGATACAGTCACCCACAATATTCTTGCCAGCAAGTTAAGGGAATATGGATTGGATAAATGGACTGTAAGATGGATAGAAAGCTGGCTAGATCAGGGTTTCCCAAACTTTTTACTTTAATTGGAACCCGTTTTTTTTTCAGTTCTGTTTTTTGCAGCCCAAAAATATAAACACATATAAAAAAAATGAAAAATGAATAAATTTTCAGTGTTTCACCCGGCTGCATCCTCCGCCCAGCTTGGGCCAGGGCTTGGGGGACCTGGCGCTGCATGGGCACTCCAGGAGGCAGGAGAAGGAGCAGATTGGGGGTAGGGTATCTGGCTAGGAGGGAGGGTGCAAGGAAGGGTAGGGTTGCCAGGTGTCCAGTTTTGTACTGGACAGTCTGGTATTTGAGGGTTTTGTCCGGGAAACAAATTGAGAAATTACCAGACATATAAAATGTCTGGTATTTTCTAATTAGGTAAGTTTTATTATAATTAGGTGTATCAGTCCTTAGCTGTGAACTGCCTGGCTGGTAGATGTGCTCAGGCTACGTGAGTGTGTCTACCAGCCAGGCAGTTTGCAACTACTCAAAGAGGGTATGGGGGGGGGCAAAATGGAATCTCTGGGGCCGGACTCACTCGTGTGCCCGGGTCTTTATGTTCCTAGGTCAGTCCCACTCCCTCCCCCCTTCTCCTCCCGATCTCCCCAGTCCAGCCCTGCTGCCCCAGTCCAGCCCTGCTTCTGGCGGCCGGTTCCCCCCTGCCCCCCACCAATCTCCCCCAGTCAGCCCCACTGCCCCTGTCCAGACCTGCTTCTGGCAGCTGGTTCTCCCATCCTCCTCCTCCTCATCTCCCCTGGCCAGACCCCCCGCCCCCCCGTCCAGCTCTGGTTCCACCATCTGCCCTTCCCAATCTCCGCCGGACAGCCCCCCCGCCCCCCACCCCATCTCCACGGGACAGCCCTGCTGCCCCCAACCCTGCTTCCTGGTGGCCGGTTTCCCCCACACACCCACCTCCTCCCAGCCTACCCCACTCTGCTCCCCTCCTGGCAGCCACGCTGAGGCCCGTTTTTTTGTTTCCCGCAGCCCGGTACCAGGCTGCGGCCCATAGTTTGGGAAATGCTGGTGTAGTGTATATGGGCACATTCAAGAATGTTCAAGAATGTTTCAAGACTGCTTGCTGTTCTGCTGCAGCTTCCAGGCTGTTCAGCACTTCTGGTGCGTTAAGAGGCAGAGGGCTAGATCTGAAAAAGTAATTTAGATTCAGTGTTACAATGTTTAATTTTAGGCACTTTGGTCAGCCCCCCAGGCTCCCCAGTCAATGCATGGGGAGAGTTAGGCTCCTAAGAATAGGATTCATAGAAGCCAGCACATAGAACAGGATGATGCCTATTTTAGCCTGTTGGAAATGCTGAAGAGAGGCATGTGTGGACTAACCCCCCCTAAAAGAGAGGAGACTTAATCGTCTAACTCCAGACTGTAAGAAGGTGCCTATCTCTGCTTGACATTTACAGTTGCGAACCCACCTGAGTTAGGCTCATAAGCCAGGTGAGCCCTTTCTCACAAAAAACTATGGTGATGGTATTTTATCCAATAGCCCAGTGGTTAGCATACTAAGCCAGAATGTGGGACATCCAGTTTCAATCTCACTCAGATTCAAAATGGGGACTCAAATTCAAGTTTCTCACTTCAGTACCCTAACCATTATGTTGTTATTGCGCATTCTGGGACAGATTTCTCTCAACCTCTCCTATTGAAGATCTTCCATTTTGTATAGTATCCTTAACTATTCATTGGAGCAAAGTCTCATCTCCCAAATGAGCTCCCTCACCACCAAGCCATACTCATTTTCACACTCTGGGCCATCATGGATTTTACATGTAAAAATCTATTCTGTGAAATTAACAGCTGTGAGCAGTTTAAGAGATAGATTTGTTCATCTTTTTTATTTTCATTTTTCTTGGCAGGGAAGTTTCCAGGTTCACCCTACAGTGCAATGCTCACTGCTACTGAGAATCTGCAAATGTGAAAGTTTTATTTGAATGCAATTGAGTTCCTTGCTGTATGTATGAAAGTCTGTGAAAGAAGCAGAGATAAATTCCTCTTAAATTCAGGGGGAGGGGAGAGGGCTGCTGAAAGATAGTTCTTGGTTTAGCCCTGCTCTAGCTGTAATATGTGAAAGCCCTGTACGAGTAAAACAGTTGTGATCAACTTTGCTACATTTAATATTCTTCTAATGAATGATCTAGTACATGGATGTGTTTCAGCAGCAAAACATGCCACAATAACATTGTCAGTGTGATGAAAATTTAGAAGATGAAGGAAAAATAGATTACAAAAGAAAATCTATTGTACTAGGTTCAGTTGCAGCACCTGAGAATTGAACAGTTTAAGAATATATTGCACTAAAATTATAATTTTATATGGTACAGTGCATAAATGATTCCATTTAATTATATCTATGGTTGTACTTTCCTAATGCTCTTTTTGTTTTTTACACAGATAGTGACTATGTCGATGAAATGCTCGTATGAGAGGCCATTTGAGATTCCTTTGAATTACTCAATCCCCAAAGACTGTTTATGGCAGCAGTAATTAAGTGATAGGTCCTCCAATTTCCATCTAATTAGAGTGTTAGCTAATTTCCCCAAATACTCACTAATATTTAGAAAGTTGCCAGATAATGCAACAAACATCATGAAAAGAGATTAGCTTCAGAAAGACTTTTATTTTGGCTGGGTCTAATAACATAAACACCATGATGGTGAAATACCTGGAAATCCTGTGGAAAAAAAGAGCACAAACAGATTAAATGTATTATGCTTCAGCCAGTTCTTTAGCCTCAATGTGTATAAACGTCTGCATTTCTGCCCTTTTTCCTGAGTCTTCTTGATATATTTGTATCTTAGGGTAACTAACCAGCAGTTCTATTAAATGATACATCTGTTATTTTACTAAAATCACCCCTGTAATGAAGCCTTCAGAGATCAGACAATGAGTTAATTTCTGTGCATTATGAAAAGATAATTTAGGTTTTTACTGGGGAAATATGTTTTCCAAAATATCTATTCTCAAAAGCCATTCACAGAAGAAGCAGTGACATGTGTACTGCGATTTTGAAAACATGCTGATTTTTTTTACAACAGACAAATAGAATGTTAAATACATGCCTTTACTTAAACAATTTTTCTCTGAATGCACTTTATGTCATTTTAGATTATGAGATAGAAACACAGGCACTTAATTTAGGTAACTGTCAGGAAACATGTAAGTGACCATCAGTATATGATATTTGTTATTTTGTAGTTAAGTCACTTAAGTTACATGATGCTTTTTCTATTCCAGACATGTACAAAATAATCTTCAAAAGGTTGCGGGAAAGGTTGATTTTTTTTTTATTATCTGAAAATATTCAGAAGTACTTGTAACCCTTCTGCCTGGTAGTACTGGCAGCAGCCAGGGCCGGGTTCAATATCTGGGGGTCCCTTTTCATCCATCTCACATACAACCGGCTCGAGCCCTGTCAGCCGAATGGTCAGGGCAGTGCATGTGTGTATGTTACACCTGAGTCTTCAACTGCTGAGACACAAGGCCCCGTCGCAGTGGGCAGTCTAGGTGAGACTGACGGGCGCCCCGAGGAGTTTAACGTCCGTGTTTTTACCGCTAGGATCGGGATCCTTTCACGGCGGGCAGCCAACAGGCCGACAGACGCCCCAGAGTTTACAGGGAGAGCTTATTACACCTCAGATTTTGACTGCTAGGATACATGATCCCTTCGCAGCGGGCAGCCTGGGGAGGCTGAGAGATGCCCCAATGGATCTGTCCCCTGGAAGTGACATGATCCAACGCTCAAGCTCTCCCTATATCTGTCCCTTATGACCGGCGGGAGTTCTTTTTAAAATTGTGCTTGGTTCTGTTACAGCAACTGAAGGAGTCAGGTCACAGCTTAAACAGTTACTATTTTATTGTTACAGGGTAAACTTAGCTGTTAAATGCTACTACTGTGTCACAGATAACACAGCCACTACAAAGGACAGGACAGAAATTACACTAATAAGTCACTTACAGGTACCATGAAACCCTTTTGGTTCTCTGAGCTCTTATTAAATGCATGCAAAATAGACACCTAGCAGGTATATATTCTCACCCCTGCGTTCCAGACTTGGCATGGCCAGCGTCTTTCTCTCAATCCCTCGGGAAGAAGTAGGGCGAGGTTGGGCGTCCCACAGACCTCGGGAGACAACCAATACCTGCCAGCAGGTGTAGATGATTGGAGCTCAAATGGGGTGGGCTACTAAACCCATCTTTATACCCCTTGGGTCACGTAGGCTTCTTCCTGGTCTCAAGTGGCCAATTAGGGAAAATGGCTTTGAACGCCAAGTTTCCCACGAAGGGTGTAAAGCATAATTCACACCTGGGAAAATGCAGACAATGGGCACCTCTGGTATGTGATGGGCGAAGATTCCTCTCCTGGGACAGTGCAGGCGTGTCAATTACTGGTACTAGCCATCAGGGCGATGGGAGGCCCCCGGGTCGTCAGCTAGCCCATTTACTGTCTGGTTTCTGTTTATTAGAGTCAGGGACAGGCAGCACACCTGCGTTCCCAGGGCATCAAAGGCTGACTGCCTTTCTCTTGCTCTCTGGGGGGGGGGAGGGAAACAAGATGGAGTTCATGTCTGGCTACAAGCCCCCACCCAGTAGCCTGGGAAATTCACACACCCCTGGGCGCGTCTGAGAGGCCATGCTTCCCCACAAGCAAGCACAGAGTATTGCTAGTATAAAAGAAACTTTTAATGAAAGAGAGAGATAAGTCACATGGCATTAGCTTGGGAAAATACCATAACCAGAGTTCATAACCAACCCATGAGTAACCATCCCAGCTCAAATGGATTGAGCAATGTCCTTTGCCTCTCAGGCTCACTAGTCCAACAATGAAAGGGTCCCATTCACCTACCCAAACTTTCTCCGTACCCTACTTCAAACGCCTCACTTACAGCTCTGTCCAGTCAGTGCAGACCCAGACATATCACCGTGATGACTCTACTCATTGAACCTGAGGCCATGACACCTTTGTGCTGCTCCTGTGGTCCACTTGCTCCACCAGCCACCCTGCTGGCTGCCTGCTGCTTCTCCTACTGGCCGCCCACCGTTCGCTCCCACCAGCCACTCTGCTGGGAGCAATGGGTCTAGCTCCAGGCCAAACCAGTGATTTCAACTCTTTAGCCACCCTCTAGGCTGGTAAAAAGATTCCAGCTTCCATTGGAATAACAAAAAGACTCCTGATGGAATCTGCTTTAGGTCTATCCTTAAAAAAAGGAGGGGGGAGGGAGACAGGTTGAACCAATCTTACAGCTCACACCTGACAGGCATGAAGCAGGCTAGCTCAAGCCCTTTCCCCCCAACTCAGTTCACTCAACGCTGGAAGGGGGAGGCTTGTTTATCTGACACCTCTTACAATGATGGAGTCTCTCCTGCAAGCACTGGTGTCATATTTTACAGTTCCTACATTTAGGGGTAGCATGGTTTGTGACCCCACAACAGCCAAATTAGTTACAATACATCACATTCCATTCTAACAACCGATCCTCCATCAGCCCTGGCTGAATTGGATTTACATAACCACACCCCAGATTCCTTCCCCATCCGGGCATGAGCTGTATTTACATATCAACAGTTAATTATCTTGCAGGGCTAAACAATTTGAGTGAGCATAACCGCCCCCAGGACTGCTCTCTACTTTTAGCTGGCTGCATTGCAAGCAGTAGTTCAGTCCCTGTTTACATACTTAAGGAATCTATTGGACAAGAAAGTTTAAAAAAATCTAAACCTCTGCAGAATCACTTTTGGCAACAATGTGCTGCTTCTAAAATTTGTAAAGCATTTGCTATCAAAGAATATTTATAAAAATGAGCTAATAAAAAACAGGATGGACAAATAATCACAGAACAAACATGATACAGATTGAAGCTCTGTAGTCCAGAACTCTCTGGACTGGAAATGTCCATTGTCCGGAATGATTTCAGTTAGCCAGATGTCCACTTTTCATGGGTGTAGCCAAGTTTCCCTCGGTCCCATTAAGTTTGTTTATAGCCACCAGTCCTAGCTGTCAATGTTCTGTGCTGTTATTTAGTTCTAATTTACCCCTAAATGTCCTCCAACAGCCCAGTTGGTAATGCTGCTAGACCAGGGGTAGATAAGAGAGCTTCAACCTGTATTTGTATTTGAGAAGAAATTCTCTGGTGGTGTAAATGTTATTAACTCAGAAAGTTACAGCATAATATTTTAAGTACATCAGAAGCCTGCTGCCTAACTGGTGGGGCTACTGGACGATGGAGAAGCTAAAGGAGCATTCAAGGCACATATGGCCATTGTGGAGAAACCTAAATTAGTTATTTGCATTCCTCTCCAAGGGCTGAGGATGTGAGGAAGATTCTAAAACCTGGGTTATTCTTTTTAGATAACAAAATCTGAGGAACCGTCTTAGATTGAGGTAGCAGTAGAAGAGCCTTTGGAACAAATTGATAAATTAAGTAGTAATAAGTCACCAGAATCAGATGGTATTCAACCAGGAGTTCTGAAGGGGGTGTAGCGGTAAAGATGCCTCTAGCCCTATATTTGCCACAGCTGTGCTCATTTGCCTCTCCTGCTTTGTACCTTTCAGCAAGACACGTTTTCTTTCTCCTCTTTGGCTTTCTGAGCCTGGTTTCTCTGGCCCTTCACATTTTGCAGGGTCTTCTTAGCAATTCCCACAGCTCCTTCACCAGCCCCTCTGGCTCTCCCAGTGTCCAGTGCCACTGAGTTCATCCCTATATCTTTCTGGGCCCACTCAGTCCCAGCCTTTTTGCATGGGTGTAGCCTCTATACTTTTTGTGGCTATACCATGGGCAGGAAAATATGGCCCACAAGGTGGATTCGGCCACCATGATCCTCTGAGCCATGATTATCCCGTGACCCAATGGGAGCCTTGGGCAGGCTCCCTCCTGCTGTACCCCCACATGCTTCTCAAAGTGGCTGGCTGCTGGGGCCAGGATGTGTACCTCTGTGTGGCACATGCCTCGTGGGGAGCTGTCTTTGCACACTGCCTCTGCTCCCAGCACAATCCTCACAGCTCCCATTGGCCAGAAAGCAGCGAAGAGAAGCTTCCTGGGCCACGCTTATTGGCTCATTCAGCACATGGAGACATCCCTCACTTCATGGCATGTGCTGCACAAAAAGGCATATGCTGACCCCAGCAGCTGGTTGTTTTGAGCAACATGTGGGGCGTGACAGCTAGGGAACCTGCCTGAGAGTCCTGCTAGGCTGCTGGCCAGGAGCCACCTATGATAAGCATCTCCCAGACAGATCCTGCATCTGGTACCCCGGTACCACTCTCCCCCGGGTTACAACCCAAAACCTCTGCACTCCCTCCTGCATTCCTGCTGCTGGTCACAATTTCCTCCCAGATCCTGTACCGCTGCCTACACTTCACTTTCAGGTCAGAATCCACTTCTGCACCCAACCCCCCTCTCAGACCTCACCCTCTCCTGCACCCCAGGTCACAACCCCCTCCTTCACCCAAACTTCTTACAGGGCCCCAAACATACTCCTGTACCCCAATCCTCTGCTTTAATCTCCTTTCTGTACCCAGCCTCTGTCCCAGATCCTATACCACTCCATAAAGTGTGGCCCTTGACCACTTTGCAAATTCTTGGGAGTGGCCCCCCCATCAAAAATTATTGCCCACCTCTGGGTTATACCCACTTTCCTCTGCATTCCCAATACATGCTTCCTATTCCCTCTTCCTTGGAACTCTACCCTTCTCTGGGCCATTCCTCTCCTTCATATTCTATGGCCCCAATTCTCCACACAAAAAAACAAGAAACCCCCTCAGTCTTTTAGCAGTTGGGCTCTTTTGGGCACCCATGCTTTCTTCCTTCATGGGTTGTTTCTTCATTATAGCTCACATAAAGGCTATAGGCTTCCGTAACCATTTGTAGATATCCCCTCTAGCCCCAGACATAATATTGGCTAGGCTTCAAATGCAGAGCCCAGTCAGGGAGCAACTCTGTAAGTCTTTTCTCCCCACACCTTAGGGGTGTCTCTTTTACACTGCACCACATTACTTCCTTGTGTAGTGGAGAGGATACAATACAATCTCTCACAGCTCTCTTTCCTCGGGGTCAATTGTCCTATTCAGTTCTTCACCCAAGACTCAATCCTTCACGCTGTCTCTTTACCTCAGAGACAACCAAAGGCCTGCATTCTTCACCATGTTGTCACAGGGTGCAGCCCTCACTGCAGGACTGGAACCTCCTCCTGGCATGGGCGGCGAGTTATATGGGCTCCTGGTGCCCTTGCTCCAGGAATATTCAGAGCCCGGGGCCCTGCTCCACCAATATTTGGAGCTAGGTCTCTCCCCCAGCCCTGCCTGGAGCAGTCCGTCAGGACTGAGGCTAGGGCAGCCAGTTCTTTCTGTTTGCTGTTCATTCTTTGACGTTGTAACTAGTAGTCAATTAAGGGCAATAGCCAGAAGGAAAAGGCAATTAAGTAACAAGTATGTGTGAAGAGACAAAACGCCAGAGGCCAGAGAGATCAGAGCTCCATCCCTCCACGACCTGAGCGGTTGAAACTGACACTAGGTGTAACCATTTGAGAGTGATTGCTTTATTACAAAATAGTCTTATAACTTTCTCCCTGACTATTAAAAACATTGAAAATTTCTTATACATCGCTAGAACAAAACCAAGCCAGTATATTATAAGATTCTGACCAATCCACCACGTTACAAAAATCACCTGACAATATTTTACAAAATCCTTGCTTTGAATATAGACATCATTATAGAACATCCATGCAGGCACAATGGTATGGTGACATGATCATGAAAATAAATTAGACATCACTGTAAGCAGAAGAAAGTTACTTTATTTCATGTAAAAGAACTTTGGGAGATCTAGTAAACAAAAGAGATTGTGAAAGAGAGTAAGGGACAAAAAGAGATAGAAAGAGTCAGTTATGGACAATATTTCTTTCCTGGATTCACTTAATATGTTAAAGAGTTCTCTCTTAAAAACCCAAGTAAGATGCAGGCAATGACTGAAAATGCTGTCTTTTTGTTTGTGTGTGAATTATGAAGGAATTCACTTGTAGGAGTTTTGATAAAAGAACTTTACAGACTTATCATTTTCACTTAGCAAATACTTAAGACTTTTCTTTTGATGGGAAGGGGGGTTGAAGGGTTAGAATACAGTGCATACTATGATAATGAGGAGTCATTAAAACATTAATTCTGTAAATTTTGATCTTCAAATTATGCAAAAGTAAAAAACAGACTACAGGTTAAACCTTTTTAATCTGGGACTGATTGGTCTGGCAACATCTATGGTTTGTCATCCTTGGGGACCCTGTGGTTGGAGCAGTGTGTGTGTGTGTGTGTGTTGGGGGGGTGGGGGTGGGGAGGGACTATGGCAGCAGAATCATAGATGTTGCCAGACCAGAGAACCCCAGTAGCAGAGCCAGGTTGACAGCAGGGGCCCAGCGGCCGAGGACCCAGCTGGGGTTGGGAGAGGAGCTGGGCCAAGTGCCCTTGGGTCTTCATTGACCTCCCCTAGCAAACTCCCTGGTTTGGGACCAATCAAGTCCAGGGGTGCTGGACCAGGGAGGTCCAACCTGTACCTGCAGGTTAGGAGAAATGTTTTCGGTAATGTTTGAGATATTAATTACTAAACAAACAACCCTGTCTTCTTAAACTCTGTGCAAATATCAGTTCTAATTTATAAAAATAAAACAAAATAAAATTTTTATAAAATTTATAAAAATAAAAAATAGGGCCAAGTCCTGCTTATTTAAATGAATGTATACATAGAGTAAATCTGCTGATGACTCCAAATTATTTTGATTTACACTCATTAATTGAGCACAATTGATTAGATTTCCCAGGGATGGGCGGGAAGGGAGGGAATCAGCTAATTGTTATTGTTAGAACAGAGTCAACTCTAGCCTCATGATTACTGAAAATGTTTCATCTCATTTTTAAATTCCAGACCCAAGAAACCATGTAACAGAGTACACATCTAAATAAGTTTCTCTTATCTTAACTGACTGCATTCAGTTCCTCGTGGGCCAAAATTATGGATCTTTTAAGCTTGATTAGAATGGCAGTCTCAAAAGAGCAATTTTTCATGGCTACAATGGGCAAATATACACAGTATAACAGAACATATCCAAAACCACCCATCCTAACATACCTGCAGAATGTATGTAACAATACCTGAAACACGAGAACATCTGGAGTTACTATTATCTGTCACATTTATCTCTTGGATAAAAACACTAGATAGTCACCCAAATAAAATATAAGCCTACACTGTGCAACAAGCATACTAACCACTTAACTACGAGGATACAGTTTAGCAATAAAAAGATGGTTAGAATTAATCAAGACTGTTGCCACAATGTATGTTTGTTAACTGGAATTTTTAAACATATTTCTAGGTAACTGAGCTTTAAAAGGCCCTACCTATTGGTTTCACATGCTCCAGGGCCATGACTTCAGATGCTGTAGATAATATTCACCCAACAGCAAAAAGATGGGAGGTCAAAGTATTTACGAGAAGTGAAAAAATGAACAAAGAGTTTCTAATAAATATTTCAATCTTATTCCAACATGCACTTTGATAGCAATCTACAAGCCATAGCAAAACTCTTATGCAAGAAAAAACGTGCCAAATTAGCTAACATACTCAGGGAGCGTTTTGTTGGTTTTTTATTAAAAAGGTATAGATAAGAAACTCTGCACTCAGACCCCACTCAATCTTTGTCATTTATTGCAATTAAAAAAAAAAAAAAAAAAAAAAACTTAGTAAAACCAATTTTCTCCAATGACTGAGTTATAAATTTTATACAAAATATTGTTCCAAAAATCTGTTATATATGGAAAAACCACCTCCTACAGCTCCCAGAAGGGTGGGGGCCTGAAGAACATTGCAAAAGAAGGGGCTATATTTGTTTTAATTTTAGAAAGTATTTGCTTTTGAGGGTTATTGATCAAAGAGTGCTTGGTTGTTTCCATATTCAAAAAGAGTATTAATAACGTTGATATGCTTAGTTAAATAATTTTTTCTTACGATAGTGATATTGTGCAATAAAGGGAAACTGTTAAACGCTTACAGTTTCCACTGCATTTTTACATTATTTAATAAAATATATATTGGCTTACGGGGGGGGGGGGGGGGGGAGACTAGACCCATTCTGGGCACCACCAAAAATTATACAAACCTGCCGCCCCTGCCTGCTGGTCATGCTGGGATTAGCTTGAGGCTGATGTCCACATCTTCAATCTGCACACCAGAACTTTGTATCTACTCCCACCTATGGCTCCTTTCTGTTTCCAGCACTGCAGCATCCTCTTTTCAATGCTGCCCTCCAGATCTGTTGTCTGGAGTATCTCTGTCGAGCCTCTTCCCCAGTAGTGAGCTGTGGGGACTTGGAGTGGTAAATAGCAGTTTCCTGCTGCTCCTCTGAAACCCCTGTCAATGCTACTCTACCACCTTGGGTCATTTCCCTATGGCCCCAGCACCTTCTTCACCCTCAGCTCAGGGCACTCAGAAGCTCAGTCCCAGGAACTAGTCAGGAACTCCCTCTCACTCCTCTGGTACCTACTAGCAGCTGCTCTGTTCAAGGTGCTTAGTTCTGTCAGACTCCAGGGATGCAGACCATACTCTCTAGGGTCCCAGTGGCAAATGACCCTACTCTTCCCTGCAGCTCCCTTTTATCAGAGCCTGCTGAGTCCAGATGGTTGCCCCCTGCAACTCCTTCCTGATTGGTTGTGCTTCACAAAGCCACTCTGGGCTGCTCAAATGACTCATCTCCATTGCTCCTTCCAAAGCAGGGCATGATTAACCCCTTCAATCCTTGTGTGGGGCAAGCACCCTATCAGAGCACCAACCTCACGTCAGACTGCCAGGAAACAGTTCATGTAACCACAAATTAGTGGTATTATCTTTAGTAAGGTTTTACCAAACCAGTAACAAATGTGTGCTTCCAAAATACCATAATACAGGTTGGACCTCCCTGGTTTGGCACCCTCAGGACTGGTCCCAGACAAAGGAGTTTGCCCGACCATGGCCACCAGGTTCTTCCCATTCCAAAGAACCAGATACGTGCCAGGTCAAACTATATTTCAGATTTTACCCCAAAACCATGGTGGTAAGCAACCAAAAAAAGTAAAGATTTATTAATGCATACAAAGGAAGAGAGTTGTTAAGAGGTTAAAATTAATCAAATACATTACAGTTGATTTAAGAATATGCAAATCAGAATAATGGAAGTGATGTTAAATCTGCCAGTCTGTGATAAGTCTTTCTGCACCATCCCAAATATTGGGGTCCTCAGTCCATTGTTCAAAGCTCTTCTTGGTTAGAAATTATAGTCCAAAGACTTAGAGTAAGAAAGTGGCAAAGAAATAACATCACAGTCTGCACTTTCATACCCTCAGCCTCTGTGCATGGAGGGATAATGTCTCAAACATGGAGTCAGGAATCACATTTTCTATGTGCCCTGTTGAGCCACTGGGCCTCCATTGTCCATATGTACTCTGAGGCATCCTTGGGAGGGGCCTCCGGGAAGAGTTGATCCTCTTTAATGGCCCATCAACCAAGACTGGATAGCTTTAATGTAAATCTGTTTTGTGGCTGTAACCTAGGAACACAACACATGTGAAATACCAACATACAGCAAATATTCATAACCTGAGATACAATAATGGTAAATAGATTTGAACAGTATAACACTTAGCAGCTCATAACATTTCAACTAATACCTTACAAGTTATACTTTGTATAAAACTTATCAGAATTGTGCAACACTGGTTATATCTTAGTATACACATGGCCATCTTTCTTTCTATATGGCCTCACATAGCCTTTAAAAAATACTAATGTAGTTTTCAAATGTTTTGAAAAATAGGAAATTGAACCAACACTTTAAACAACTTTTTAAAATTATAGTTCAGTTTGCTATATGTGATTCAAGAAAGAGTTCCCATTCAACATATTCTTTAAAAAATGCAAACATTAAAAAGTATGGCAATCACAAGCTAAGTGACAGAAAAAAATTGACACAAACCTTAATATTTGGTTCACACACTCACGTGACTAAAGAGAAATAATTCTTATTGATCAGCACCCAAACATCCTTAATTCTGGAACAAGACATTTATGGTACCTACAGAATCTAAAGCAGGGCTACTCAACTTTGGAGGCCGCAGGGGCCACAATGATACAACACGTGCCGAGGGCCACAACTTAAGTGTGGTTGCATGTACATGCAAATATATATACAAATAGCTTCTTTCACACAATGCCCTGGTGCTCCTGGCAGCTCCTCCCTGGTGGCTAGAAATGCCAACACTCTGTACCCATCTGTTCCAGCCAGCTTGTCTGCTTGCGTCTTTCATGCTCACCCCACCTGGGAGACACCTCACTGTTATGGAGCATGTTCCCAGTGGAGGCCACGTTCACAGGATTCCACCCGTGGGCCGTCTGTTGAGTTCTGCGTAAACCTAAACTGCACCGTGGGCCACAAACAAATGGGCCACATGTTGAGTAGCTCTGATGTAAAGCAAGCTTGATGGAGATTTTCATAGCTATCCAATGGATAGAGCCATATATTTTTCATTCACATTAATATCTCCATCCCCATAATAGAAACGCAGGTTACTCTGAATAGACATGCTAATGCCCAGATGATTTCTGCACAAGAGACAAAAAACTCCTATAAAAATCTTAGCTCTTTTTAAATAATGTGCCAGAATCCTTTAGTATCCAAAGTATGTAATCTAATATTTCCCCTATATTAGTATGTAACTATCTTTGATAGAAACCTGTGGTCAGGTCTGGGAACCACTTTGCCATTATGAAATATAGTAAATGGCAGATCCACCATCAGAGTATGTATTTTCTCACACTTCTGGCTGACGTGATAACAATAATAAATTCCCTCTTTATAGACAAAACAAAGAACACTGTCTTGTTCAAATGGTGGTTTTAAAATTATGAAGAAGACTAAATTGAGGTCCCAGGTAAGATCAGATTCTGCAAAAGGAGATACAAATTGGCAACTGCTTCATACATCTTTTTGATTGTATCATGCACAAACAGTGATCTACCATCAAAGTAATAGTTGCTAAATGAACTCTTAAAGGAATATTAGATAAGCTTTAACTACATTAGATGTTCCAAAACAGAGGAAATAGAAGCTGAAACTGAGGAATCAGATATTCTTGGCATTCAAGAGACCTGGAGAGTATTATATCAGGTGAAATACTCAGTATTGCACCTCTGCTCTTCAAAGATGAAGACAGAACTGACCTGAGCTTCAGAGATAGCAGTGTAGAGGTCATGTCAGAATCAGATCGTTTTAATAAATCTGATGTGCAGGATCTGTTATTGGCCCTGTTTTCCCCGGTCTACTTGGAAAATGATATACTTAGAGCTGACAACATAGCAGTCATCCTTTTCCCACTCTTGGGACCTTTAGAGACTTGACAGTTCAAAGTAGGATCCAGAGCCACAATAGATGCCAATGACTTGGAATCTTTACATAGCTTCCTCCAGCAAAGTTAAGTTATCAGAACTGAAACTGGCCTGCTAGACTTCAGATCCTTCTGAAACTAGATAGTTTAGCAGCAAGTTTCCTTGAACAGAAGCACTGTCTCTCTGTTCTGCCTCTCCTTACAAGTACAGGGTATGAAAGTCTGGCAAATTGAACACTCACTTGGAGAATGGCCTTCACCAAGGCACTTAAGTTACGTACTACGGATATCTAGTACTAGGGAGACAGCTAGGCATGAAACGCATCTTACACATGACTGCTTTTTCCTTAGTTCTGCCATTACGAGGACCCAACTCCACAAGCTATACTAAACTATCTGTATTCAACACTACATTGAAGAGTAAACTAAATTAACAGCTATAAACTACTGACTATTAAGACAGGCTCAGTGGAGAAAATTCCAAGATCTGAATGGACCAGACCTGTTCACTTCCGACTACTGTAGAGTCTGGAAGGAACTGAAGCAGAATGAGGTACACTGCCCCCCTTAAATAGCCTCACACTTAGAACATTTGATGACACTGAGAGGAAAGGTAAGGAGGTACATTTGTGTTTTCCAACATAGTTTGGAGAAAGTTCTTCTTTTAGACACCACCAGGTGGTGTAAAACCCATAAGTGGAATTATGCAGAGCCCCTTGAAGAACTATAAGCATCACAAAAATGATGCATCTAAGTCTTATTCCCAAGAAATACCAAATACATTTGTAAGCTGATGTGGCAAATGCTTCTTATGGTAGCACTCTGGACCTTTGCAAACCAGGCATTGTCAGCGCCTTCTTTTTTAGTAACTGCCCAGTGAACCACTTTCCTGCTAAAAATGGAGAATGAAGTTTTATACTGTGTGCACTACTTATCATAGCTATGCAAGGGACAGTCGCTGTCTACTAAGGAAGATGCATTTAAGAATGCTGTAAATTTTCAAAGGGAATTGCCTTCCATTAAATAATTAAAGAGTTGATTGGATTGCCAAGAATAAATCACAATAAGATGCAAAAAACTGTTTCCCATTTTACTTGCCAATGTTCAATATTTCTGTTTTCTTAGATATTTGTAACCAGAATTTTTGAATCAGGTAACATTAATTTGTTCCACAACTGTTTAAAGGCATTTGGTCATCTGATCCTTTCTTGAAGATACTTCTTATAATGAAAAACAAAAAAAGGATCTAACAAATCACGAAGAAAATTCTCATTAATATGTTTGATATCCAGTTTCTCAATATGTATTTGATAAAAAATAGGTTAAAGATTAAACTTGGAGCTTATCTCTCCAACTGTTAAGTTAGTCTAGCTAAGTGACTCCTTTTTTCAGTTAGCATATACATCTAACAATCCTTAATACCAACCATGGATGGTTCATGTATTAAATCAGCAATTCTTACCTTCTTTACTGCCAGAAGCTGGATGCATTATCTCTACAATAAACATTGTGCTAGCTTCTGGCACAAGAAATACAGGAAGCAAACACTGACCTCAGCCTGATAAAGTTATGTACAACATGAAGTACCACAAAGCCTCATTGCAATCTGCATTTATGGACACAACAAGGCCATTAGATTTTCATTAATTATAATCAAAATATTAATCGGCAGATTAAATAAACTTGTATTCAAGAAACAACAGAATTACAAATAGCTAAAAATATGTTATGTAAATTGCCAGTGAACATTGTTAAATCTGGTTTCTGCATGTGTTTGAAATAAGTAAAATTCAGTTAGCACACACACACACACAAAAAAAAAGTGATCCTAAGACTTCTTTATTCATAATATTTAACAAATTAAATTAAATAGTTTCATCATAGTGAGATGTCAGATATGCTTATCACAATTATGGTAGTTTGTTTTGATCTCCCCACAGATATTGCTTCCTCTGAGGCATGGTTTTCATTGTTTTGTTTATTCTAGGCAGTGTGCTTGTTTCTCCCACATAATATAACAATATCAGGACTCTTTTCTGTCTGTGACTATTATGTACATAAGACTTTTGTGTAGCATATTCTTTACCTTTTTCCTCTAAGCCTAATTGTAGACAAATTCATTTAATCTTTTTGTATTTTCATTAGGCCATGTCCCCTATAACTCTCATTGGAGGCAATCTATAAATAATAATGCTAGTACTTTGCTAAGATGAAAGGCATCCATACAGATGCAAAGTGCCTTCAATAGAAGCTATTATTCTGTTTTACAAATTGGAGAACTGAAGTTGAGGGGGGAAAAGTTTATTGCCTAAGGTTACCTAGTAACCTTGACTTCTTCCTGATACAGACTCCTCTGTTTAAATGGCTCTTCTGTATGCCACAATGTGTCCCAATCCACAAAAAGAAATTATATTGGAATCAAAACAATAGACTCCATGATACTTTTACGCACGTAAGTGTTGTTTGTAGCACACTATAAACATGTTATTTTTAAAAAGAAAAGGAATGCACTGTATTCAGATTATATAGTAGAGGAGGAAGTAGCAATGCTAAGACACCAAAAATATTAGTGACTGGTCAACAGTGCAGCCAAAGAATTAAAAATTTAAAAGGTAAAATTTTTTAAAATGCTTACGTCTGGTCAGGAAACAAATTTTCTGGTATCTGAGCAATTCCGGGGTTTGAAAATATTTTTTCTTCCAGAAAAATGAAAACAAAATAAAATGAGAATAAAACCAAAAAACAAATCCTATGAAGTAAAAATCTGGAAAAATCAAAATATTTCATTCTAATTTGAACATTTTTAATTTTATTTTTTAATAATATAAAAAAAATCTAACTAAAAATTCAAAATGAAAAAGTTAAGTGTTCTGCACTGACATTTTCAAAACATTTCAAATTCATTTTGAAAAAAAAAGTAAGTTTCCTCAAATTGATACTTCTGCAAAATGTTTCACATTTGATAAGTGATCATTTTACAAGGGAAAAATGTTCTGTTGGAAAATTCCCAGCCAGAACTAGTCTCATTGACTTTCAGTGAGACAGATTTCTAGGAGTCTAAAGGGCTGTGTAGTGGGTTCCTACTTGAGGCCATGGGAGGGGTGGGTGGGCACATCCTGCCCACTTCTCAAAGCCCCTCCCCTAGCCTTGTGGGAGGGATGACCAGACCCAGGCTCAACTGGTCACTGGGGACAAATAATGACTAAGGGGGCAGGGGATGCAGATCACAGGTTCAAAATGAGGGAACCAGACAGGGACACCGAGCAGAGAACCCCGGACAGCACCCACTGCTCCTCAAAGCTATCGATGGAGCCAGTGGAAGCTGCCCAGAGGAACTCTGCCCGGTTACAAGGGAGGAACGGAAGTAGGCCCCACAATCGCAGAGAACCTCCTCATCCAGCATCCTCCTCCTGGTGTTATATATGGCGGCTTTAGCCAGGGCCAGGTTGACGAGGAGGTCTCATGACTTTGTGGGGCCACGGATAGGGTGTGCACAAATAAAGAGGTGTGGGGAGAAGTGCAGCCAGAATCTCTACAGGTCTTAGATAGTCCCGCCACTTGGCATCGGGGCGGGATGCGAGGGTGAGGAAGTGAATCGTATGGAGCACGAGCATGTACAGATGTTCTCTAGGCGTGGTTCGAAAGCAGACAGGCTGCAGATTTTGCAGCTGCCTGGGGGTCCAAGGATGGGGAGGTCGGAGGGTGTGGGAGGGCCACGGAACAGAGGCCCAATAATAAGGGACAGGTTTTGCAGGGAGGGGCGGGGAGCCTCTTGCAGGGCTCTCTGCAGGAAATTGAGAGCGGGCCATGGCAAAGCCACCTTCACCTCCTGGAGTAGGCACAGGGGGGTTCAAGGGGTGGAGAGCCCCATGAGCTGAGCAAGCACTCGGGGATCCACCCAGTCCCGCCCGTCGTAGTCCAGGAGGTCTCTGAACTTGGTGGTTTCTGCCAGGATCAGCCTCCAGTGCACCAAGGGAGACTCCGCCACCTGCACACACAAGGCTGGATTGTGGAGCAGAGGCTCCACGAGGAGGTCTGCTCCCTCGCTGGCCACAACGGGCCTGGTCACTGAGAAAAGCTTCCAGGTCTGGAGGAGTTCCTAGTAGAATTCCGGCAGCTCTGACAGGTCTCGCGGAAGACCCCTTGGGTGAATAAAAAAAAAAAAAAAAAAAAAAAAAAAAAGAGCTGCCGGTCGTATCAGAGCCCTCGGAGGCAGCGGAGAAAGGCATACCCCAAAGTGCTCCACGCCGGACTACCTGCACTAAAGAGGAGTCTCTGCAGGGCCTGGAGGAGGAAGGCCCGGACTTGACTGCGCACGTAGATCAGGCCCTGGCCTCCCTCCTCCAGGGGAAGAGACAGAACCCCTGCAGGGACCCAGTGCAGTCCTGGTCAAAAGAACTCCAAAGCTATCCTCTGGAGCTTGGCCAGGACTTCTGGGGCTGGGCACAGGGTGTTGAGCTGGTGCCAGAGCATGGACAGGACCAGCTGATTCAGTACCAGCGCTCTCCCCCGAAGGGAGAGACACCGGAGCAGTCCTGTCCACCTCCGCAGCCGCTCACCTACCCTGGCCTCTAAACCTTGCCAGTTCTCTGGCAGACAGGGATGCGTGGTGGATAAACAAACACCCAGATAGAGCAGCGGACCCATGCCCCACATGATGGCCTGAAGCGCGGATGGGAGGGAGCCTGCCTGCCACCTGTCCCCGTCCCCCAGGCCAGAGCTCTTGACCCAGTTGACCCAGGCGGAGGAGGCTGCCGAGTAGACGGCTTGGCAGGCCTCCACCCGACCCAGGTCGCGTGGGTCCTGGACCATGAGGAGCACGGCGTCAGCATACACCGACAGGACCAGCCGCAGCTCCAGCTCTCGGAGCATCAACCCCGTCAACTTCCTACCGAGGAGATAGAGGAAGGGCTCGATCGCCAGAATGTACAGCTGGCCCGACAACAGACACCCCTGACTTACTCCCCGCCCAAAGCTGACTGGCTTGGTCAGGGTCCAGCTGAGCCTGACCAAACACTCCACGAGGGCATACAGCACCCAGAGAAAACCCACAAAACAGGGCCTGAAGCCAAAGGCCTGCAGAGTGCCCAGGAGATACCCGTGGTCCACTCTGTAGAACGCCTTCTCCTGGTCCAGGGACAGGAGGGCGAACAACAGACCATCCCTACACCCAAGCTCCAAGATATCCCGGACCAGGTACAGATTATCGAAGATGCTATGGCCCGGGACAGCGTAGGTCTGGTCGGGGTGGATCACGTCCGCCAGCATGAACTGCAGTTGCAGTGAGATGGCCTTTGCTATGACTTTATATTCCATGCTGAGGAGCGAGACGGGACACCAATTCCGAAGGTTGCGGAGGTCCCCCTTCTTCAGCAATAAGGCCGGCACGGCTTGCCTGCACGACAGAGGGAGGACCCCGCTCTCCAAGGACTTGGCCCAGATGGTGACGAGGTCTGGGCCAAGGATGTCCCAGAACACACAGTAGAACTCCACAGTCAGCCCGTCCATGCCCGGGGTTTTGTTGGTGGGCATGAGATGGAGGGCTTCCGAGAACTCGGCCAGAGTGAGAGGCATCTCTAGCTGGTCCTGGTCGCCCGCACTGACCATCGGGAGTTTGGTCCAGAGCACTCTGCAGGCGTCGGCTTTGGTTGAATCCAGGGAGAACAAACTGGTGTAGAAGTCCCTGGCCCTTCCACGCATCTTCTCCAGATCCGTGAGGGGGTGCCGTCCTCTGCCAAAAGGCAGGTCACATGCTTTTTAGCCCCCCTCTTTTTCTCCAGGGAGTAGAAGAAGCGGGAGCCACGATCCATCTCCCGGAGGAGCTGGATGCAGGATTGAACGAAGGCACCCCGGGGCCGGTGGTCCTTGAGGGCCCGGACTTCCTCCCACTTCTCCCGGTACACCTCGCGGAGGGGCGGATCCTCGGGGTGAGATGCCAGGCGCCCCTCAAGCTTCAAAACCTCCCGTTCCAACTGCTCTATCGCTGCATCCCTCCGCGGGCTGGCGCACTGGGAGTAGTTGCACAGAAGAGCTGGGTGCACACCTTCCCCATGTCCCACCATCATCGCGCTCAGGGAAAGGCGGGCCGCTGCCCCTGCCAGGCCAGCCAGAACTCCCAGAAGGATGCCACGATGCCCACGTCCTCCAGCAAGCTATTATTAAAATGCCAGAACTCAGAGAGGCTTTCACAGCCACCAAATGTTGGCCCATGAACGGGGCCAGCTGAATGCTGGAGGAGTGGGCTCGTGCCAGATGGAACCGCGATAAATAAATGCAGTCCAACTGGGAGTGGCTCGACTGATCGTTCCTCACCTGGACATAGGTGAAGGTGGTAGTGTTGTCCGGGTGGTGGTCTCGCGAGACGTCCACCAGGGAGTGATGGTCCACGATCTCCCTGAGGATGCCTGCTGTGGCCTGGCAGTTCGAGTCCTGCACAGTCCTGGTCCTTGAGGGTGATATTGAAATCCCCGCCCAGGACCAAGCATTCGTGAGGATCCAGGGTGCCAAGGAAGGTGGCTGCCTGCCGGTAAAAGGTGACCCAGTCCGGACCCGTGTTTGAGGCATAAACATTGACCAGATTTAGCATCAGCCCCTCCACGCAGGCCCGGACGTGCAGCAGGAGGCCTGGGACAACCTCGGCAGTCCCCAGCACCTCGGGCTGTAGGGCAGGGGAGAGCAGGGTGACCACCCCAGCCGCGCAAGTACTGAGGTGGCTAAAGTATACCCCGCCCCCCCACTCCAGCTGCCAGCCAGCCTCGACAGCTGGAGTTATGTGGGTCTCCTTCAGGAAAATCACCGAGTATCCTCCCTCCCGAAGGAAGGAGAGCACCGGGCTCCTGCGGAGACCCGCCCTACAGCCCCGGGCATTTAGTGTTGCGATGGCAGTGTACTTCATATTGAGGGCTGGGGTGGATCCTCACGGGCAGGAGGATCGTCGGTCTCCTGCAGGCCCCACAACAGGCCGCTCCCCGACCCAAAGGCGAGGAGAGCATCACGGAATTTGTGGGCCCACTGATAGGCCGTGATGTCCTGCCTCTTGGTCCCTCTCCCCTCCTGCAAAAGGGCTCTCATGGCCCCCAGGATGGAATGAAAGTCCCCCCAGCACTGAAGGGCCAGCTCCACCTTCCCTTTAGCCCCGCGTGTATCGCGAGGAATTGGAGGAGCTCGGCCCCCAGAGCTGAAGGGGTGCCGGACTTTTCCTCCATCTGAGCCCCATAATAAACCTCATGGCCCACAGAGATGGTTCAAACAGGGATCCGATCCCCGGCACGGCGCCAGGAACAACGGCACCGCACTGCCCGTCCCCAACCCCAGCAAGGGAGGGGGTGACAGAGGGAACATGGCAGCCCCTAGTGGATTAGGGACCAGGGACACGAATACCACCCCCTGAGGGCCGCCCACAGCTAGCGGGAACGAGATGGCCCCCTTGGGGGTGGCAGTGACAATGGGATGTGGGGATGCTGGAGGGGGAGCGGGCATCGCCATAGGGGCAAGAGTGGGGGGAGGATGGGGAGAGGGTGACAGGGAAGCGGATATTGCGATAGGGGCAGAAGGGGGGCTGGGTTCAGAGCCGGGTAGTGGGTCAGGCACAGAGGGGGGAAAACGGTACCCATGGGAGAGGGGTCAGGAACGGGGGAGGACTCGGGGCTGGAAATTGGTTCATAGAGGATGGGATCGGGACCAAGGGTGTGAATGGGGGGGGGGGCCCGGGAAGGAGAGGATCAGGACAAGGGAGGGAACCAGAGCTTTTGTCAGGGTCAAGGGGAAGATCCCCCGAGTTTGTGCCACTGGGCTGCGGTGCCTCCTGAATGGGGACGGGGGGGGGGACAGGAGCAGGAAGGGGGCCCACGCCGATGCCGGGCTCAGGTGCAGAAGCAGAAGCTATGACCACAGCATTGGCTGGGGGGGGGGGTGTCTCTGCTGAACCCCCCAACAGGAAGGTGTGGAGGGCTCACCAGCACCACCCCCTTCAGCCCCCAAGGCCCGGTCCCTTTAACTGCAGGCCCATAGGCCTAGTCCTTTAAATACAGGCCCTGTGGCCAAGTCCCTTGGGTGCAGGCCCAGCGGCCTAGTCATTTATGGGATCCCCTCGTCATCCAGGATCTGGGAGGAAGGGGTAGGGGGGCCTGGGCCCTCCCTCTCCACCGGGCCCCAACCAGGGCCCTATCAGTGGCGGGTAGTTCCCACCACTGGCTCAGCAGGGAGTTCTCCCCGAAACTCGCTAAGCCTGCTAGGTCCTTTCCTGGTCCCCGCCCTGGGTTGCTTCCTACCCCCCTCGCCCTGGCCGACTGTGGTCCCACCTGCAGATGCAGGTCCGGCGACAGCAGCAACGTTGGCAGGCATGGCTTGGGCGACAGCCAGGGTTGGGACAGCGATGGCTTCTAGGGGGGCTGCACAACACGGCCACCATTGTGGTCTGGCTCGGCCCAGAGACGACAGCGGCAGGGGTATCAGGTCCAGCGCCTCTGGTTCCAACTGCAGTGGCTGTGGCTCCGGTCTCTGGAGAGGAGCTCCTTCCCCTCCAGCGGCCAGCCCCAACTGAGCAGCCCAGCAGCCTCTTATACCTGGGCTGCACTGTGAGCATGCCCAGCAGGGCCGCGGGGAAGGGGCGTTTTCTACCCAATAGGCGGAATCTCTGCCCCCAGGTTCAGTGCGCGGCTGGCCAGCCCCATCACAGAAGGGAAGATGGCCCCCCACCTCATTTACGGGAGAGGGGGCACCCCCAAGCCCAGGACCTGGCCGCTCAGCGCCAGCCATCACCCCAAGGGCTTGGCGGCTTCAGCTCCGGCGCTCAAGTCAGCTGGGCAACACTAGGGGCACCCCAAGTGTGAGGACGGGGTCGGCCACCTGGGGAATGGGGTGGGGAGAAGAGGAGGTGGCACAGCAAAGTCGCCGCCCAGACCGAGGCCTGCTGGTGGAGGGTCATCCTCCCCCTGGGTGAGCGGGGTCAGACCCAGGGCCTCAATCTCCTCAAAAATGGAGCTAAAGTTCCAACCCCTTGGCCCCAGAGCCCTCCCCACTGGCCACCGAGGCAACAATTACCTCGGTAGTAGCAGCAGGAGGCTCAGCTGGTACCGGGGCAGGGGGAGCTCCACCTGAGGCCTCTTTGGGGATGGGCTCCACAGGGGGGACGGCGGCATCCCCCCTTGCTGCCATGACTTCCTCAGCCGGCGCCTCCTGCTGATGCTCACCGGGCGCATTATCCACAGCGCTGGCCCCGCTCTGGATTTTTCGGAGGGGGGCCTTCCCATCTCCTCATCAGAGGGGGGAGATTGAGCCCATGGACCGTGGGTTCTGCGCTTCCTTCGAATGAGCGTCCAGCCCTCCGAGGTGGAGGTGGAGGGCTGGTCAGCAGGGGCGAGGCCAGGGGGCGCAGTTGTTGTTTGGGGAGGATGTCGAGGCAAGGGAGGGAGGGAGGGGGTAGGGAAGCCTCCCCCTGTGGGGAGCCCTCTCCCTCACCCAGCAGCGACCGTGCCACCCTCTCCTCCTCGGGCCCCACAGAGACAGGTGGAACGGAGGCGGGGCCCACCTGCTCGCCCAGGCACGCCAGAGAGGGTGTCTCCGGCTCCTGAGTAGAGCCATCGGTTGGAGGAGGGGCGGCCGCGGGGGCCAGACTACCAGGGGCTGGCGGTGTTAGGGCTGGTGCCCTCCCAGGCCCTGGGGGGCCCACACACCTCCACCGACCAGGCCAAGGGGCAGTCCCTCCGGACGTGCTCCATCACCCAGCAGAGGAAGCACCGGGTCTCCCCCCACCCCCCGAATAATGGGCCCAGTAGAGGGACTCCTCTAATGCCACCCCACCGCACGCCGCTGGCAGCAGCTGTAGGTGTACCCGCCGGCGGAAGAACAGGATGTGGCGGAGGGCGGGGTCCTTACAGCCCAGTGGGAGAGGGCTGATAGTGGATATTGGCCTCCCCAGGGTGCAGAAGGTGGGCAACAGAGCAGCATTGGGGAGGAAGGGCAGGACAGAGGTGAGGAGCACCTGTACGCCCAGGTCCTCCAGTGGTTCGAGGGGCACGTGCACGCCCCCCACTGCTAGGCCCCCTCTCCACAGCCTCCTGGGCGGCAGCTTCTGAGGCAAGGAAGAACACTACCTTGCCGTACATTTTGGAGGCCACCACCACAGCCAAGGCCCCCACCACCCTCGCCAATGCCCGCACGTAAGTTTCGACGTGGGGCGAGGCGGCGACCAGGAGGCAGCAGATGCCATACCTCCTGGTCAGGGTGGGGAAGGGGCTCCGGCCACCCGGGATGGAGCTGGAGGTGGCGGTGGGGGCAGGTGACACGGCGGAACATGAGGGGGGTGGCAGCGGCCACCTGGGCATACGCCCTGGGGGCTACAGATGGATCACCCCCAGAGCTGGTGGGGGGGAACATCAGGGGAGGGCAGGGGTGCAGCAGATAGCGGGGCTGCAGTGGGTGGGGCAGCCTCGGCCACGGGAGGTTTGGCTTTTTTGGACAGGCCCTTACCCTTATTCCTCCCCTGGCCCTTTTTGCTGGCCAAGGTAGAGGGCCCACCCGCATCGGCAGGGGGCGTTGGGCATGGCAGATGCGGAACCTGGGTCGGGGTCGGAAGGTCATTGCAGCAATTTGTGGGGTCAGTGGCAACAGGGGACCTTTGGGACCTGTGGGGATAGGGAAAGGGGCTGGGACCTCCTCCATCATGGTGGAGGGGGGCAGTGTCAGAGGAGGTGGAGATTGTGGGGAAGGGGATCTCCTTCTCCTCCCCGCCAATCAGCCAGCAGGGGAGGGGTGTTCAATAGGGGAACTGGGGAGAGCAAGACATCCACTCCTCCCACCAAAGATAGAAGCAGGGGAGGAGGGTGCTCAATTGGGGGGGCAAGGGTCAAAGGGAAGTGTCAGCCACTCCCCCCGCTAGAATGGAGGCTGGGGAGGAGGGCACTAAAATTGTGGGGAGGGGGAAACTGAGAAAGGGGAGCAGCGGCCACTGCTCCCTGCTGGCTGAAGGCAGAGGAGGAGTGTGCAACATGAGGGGCGGGGGGAGGGTAAGGGTGAGGGACTAGAGGAACAAGGGGGGGGGAAGCAACCACTCCCTCTCGCTGAGTTGTTGGCAGGGAGGGAGGGCGCTGGCAGAGGATGGGCGCTTGTGGGGAAACTAAGGAAGGGGAACTAGCAGCCACTCTTCCCCATAGAGATACTACAGGGGAGGGTGGCACTAGAGGGAAGGGTAAGGACGCGAGGGTGGGGAAGTCATGATTAGGTAGGGAGGGGGAAAGCAGCCACTCCCGCCTGCTTGACTGTTTGCAGGGAGGGAAGGCGCTAACAGGGATAGGACACAAGTAGGGAACCGAGGGGGTTTGGAGCCAGCAACCACTCCTCCCTGAAGGCGGGCAGGGGGTGAAGTAACAGGTGCAGGATGGGGGCCGGCTCCTCCAGCTGCACTGGGTTACAAGGGGACTATGGGGCCCATCAAGGAAGGGGGGGGTGCAATGTGTGTGTGTGGGGGGGCTAACTAAAAAAGGGGGGGAGGAGTACGAGAGCCCGGGGCAGGGACCAGGTACTCAGGGTAAAACAGGACTACTGGGAGGCTGGGGGAAGGGATAGCGCTAGGTGAACAAGGCGGGGCAAGGCAAAGCAAGGGCTGGGAGGCAGGACAGGCACTACAGCAGACAGCAAACAAACTGGGGCCGGGCGGGGCAGGTCAGCAAACTCTGGGGGGTGGGGAGAACAGAGCTGGTTAACAGGGTGGGGCAGGCAAGCTACTGTAGTGGGGGGCAAGGTGGGGAAAACAAGGGCAAAGGGGCCCCCCCAGTCAAACAAACACTGCTGAGGGAGGGGGCCAAGTCCAAAGGGAAAAGATGGGGGGAGTACGCCTACGAGTGCCTGTGGGGGCCCAGTCCTTGCCTGCTGCTGCAGCGGAACAGTCCCAGATAGTAAGGTGGGGGGGGCAATAGCTAACCCTGCTGAGTGAGTCCAGGTGGTGCAAGGGAATTGGTGGAGGGGGTTGTGGGGGAGAGTGGTATGGGGGGGGGCAGCTGGACTGGGAGGAGGGCTCTGTGCGTCTCCTTCAGCCCCCTTCTTAGCAACTCAGTCCACCACCACCCCAAGAGCAGGTGAAAAACTTCAGTTCCAAAAAAACAAACCCCCTCCACAGTCCAAATGGTGGTCTTCCTCTTCTGTTCCTCCTTGGTGGGGTGCAGGTGGTACAGGAGCAGCAGGCAGGTGGCAGCCAGCTGGGGAAAGCCTCTGGATGGTGGGTGCTGGTGGGGTCCTCCTCCTCTGGAATGGGGAGGGGCAGGGGAGGGCAGGCCAGCAGCCCCCCCCCAGGCAGCAGCAGCAGCAGCAGCAGCTGGTAGTGATGAGCAGGAGCAGAAAGCCCAAAACCAGAAAGCCCAGTCAGGCCCCAGCGGCTAAGGAAGGCAGAAGCCTCCCCCACTCTCCCAAGTGAGGAACTGGACCCTGGGGAAGCCGAAGACTGGCCAGGGCCACTACTGGAGGACTGCCCGGAGGATTGGTTTATTTGGCCGGAGGACTCCGAACCATGGTGCCCAGATGACCTGCTCTGGACCCAGGTACAACCCAAGGGGGGAAATGGAAACAGCCCAGGGATAGCTGATCCAGCAATAGGTCAGTGTGTTGCAGTACAGACCCCCGCTGACCCAGCGGGCAACTGCTCTGCTGTTGCTAGGGCCTGCATCCCTTGTCACCCCACTCTTGGGTGGCAGTATCCCCCCTAGGCTGCTCCCGTTCAGCCTGCATCTGCTGGACCCCTGCCTGAGCAAGGGGACCCAGCTGGGGTTGTTGCAAACGGGCTTTGAACTATTTGTGTGTGTGTTTGCCTGCTGCCCCGCCCTGAACCAGGGCCCAGGCTTATAAACTGCTTTCCTGCCATCCTCCCTGATCCAGGGTCTGGGCATTGAACTGACTGGGTAGTTGCCTGTTACTCCTCCCAAAATTAGGGTCAGGCCTAAGGACGGTCTTTGGGGTGTATTGTCATCCTGCCTGGAACAAGGGCTGGGGCATAGAGACTTATTATAGACTATGTGTTGGTGTAGTGGGGCAGAGTGGTTGCCTGGTGACCCCGAAGGGGAGGAGCCTGTTGGTGAGCCTCACCGGGCTACAGGCTGATTTAAATGTTTTAAGCTGCAGATGGGCTCTTGCAGAGGGCCTGCAAAATGTGCACATCTTCAGTTGATTTACTTTTTCAGTCACAATATTTTGATTGAGGAAATAAACTTTTGGGGATGAATCCTGGCAATTTAGTCTACACAACTGATGCTGGTATAGATTTACCATCCACATTTGACTACAAGTCCATTCCCGGTGGGGAAAATAGTCATTTCAATGACTGAATTTATAGATTGCCAGGGAATGATTCAGATATCAGCACTATTGGTAAAGAAGGGATATTGGCCTCCCAGTTTATTCTAACACTGTAATGCATCTTATTTTCCAGAAAGCTGAGGAAGAATTAGCAGTAAGATCTAGTGAACCATGAAGCTTTATGCAAAGTTGAGTAGGCTCATCTGCAAGTAAACCTTGTTCTCAATGACTAACAGAAAACATTGCAGTTGTACCCAAGGGAGACATTTTGATCTGTTTGAGCACTTATATGGCCCCCATCTTCATAATTGTCCTTCACCTCCCAGTCATTCCAAAATAGAAATGGCAATAATAATATATCATTCTACAAAACCTGATGTAAAACCCAAATAGAGAGCAGGAAACTCCATGTTGTGCCTCTAAGCATATGTTTTTACTCAGAGTTAGTATGGGGTCTTACTTGAATGTTTGTTCGAACAGTCTGGGAAGGGGTATGAATACTACATCAGCCCTGATAGAGTTAACTAAACTTTCATAGGCCAATTAGATCACTGACATCTCAGAGAAGGAGGGCCATTGTTAACTGAGAGTGAAACTCAGCAAGGCCAGCACTGTAAAGCCCAATGGCTGAAAGTAGAAGGGGGCTGAACAGGAAAGGAACCTGCATTTGCTCCCTGGGAGGAAAGAGGTCTCCAGGAACAAGGCAGAAAGTCTAGGGGGAAAGTAAGACCTGGAACCTGCCCTGAGTTTAATAATGGGTGGGGAGTGAAGTGGCCACAGAGAGTAGAAGGGAACTACAGGGAGAGAGACATAAGCAGGCAAGAGAAGGTAGAGAGGCTGGGCAGGTAGGAGCCCAAGGAACAAAGACTGAGCAAACCTGGATTGCTGGTTGTAGGGTTGCTGGGCTGGAACACATGTAGCAGGCAGATGTAAGTTCTCCTGACAGAGCCTGAGAACTCAGAGGCTAAACACTTCCTTGCATTTGAACAGTTGTCCTGGTGGACTTCATAACTCCAGAAGGGATGACCTAAGTTAGCTGTGGATGAAAGAAATGTCACCTCTCTTCCACTCCACACACACCATTCTTTCTACACTCCCTGTTCTCTAGACACATGTGACCAATGATAGATTCCGATCAGGAAAAACATGCAACTACTTGATTTATCCTGCCATGTACTATTGCACGCATTCAGAGCACAGAACACTAGAACAAACCAAGCAATACCTGCAGACACAGCGATGCATGTCACACACACCCTTTTTTGTAGTCCCCAGTTCTCCAGCAACACACTTCTTCCTCTTCCCTCACCAGAGGGGAAGCCTTTTAAAGTAGCCCAGTAGGCTGTAATTGGCTGTAGGTGCCTGATTAGCCTGCTGCCTCAAGCAAGCTCTTAATTAGCCTCAGGTGCCTGCCTGCCTTAATTATGTGGCAACAGTCTCTGGCAGTTTATTCGGGAAACAGAAAACCATTCACCCAGTTCCTGGTATGTCTGCCAGCGTCCGCTGGCTCTCTCGAGACCTTCGGGGAGCAGTGGGCGCTGTCCGAGGTTCTCTGTTCGGTATCCCATCCGGCTCCCTCGTTTTAGCCCTTTGACCCTCACACCCATCCCTGTTTTTTCATTATTTGTCCCCAGTAATTAGTTGGTTCTCCTGGGTTCTGTGGTCCTCCCCGCAGGCTGGGGGGAGGTCCTTTTGATGTGAAGGACCAAATCCTCCCGGACACCAAATAGTTCCTGGTATGTCTGCCCTCCACCAAACTATTGTAGCTAGCTGCCCTGGGTCCATCACAGTAAGCATGAAGACAATAAAAAAATAAAGGATACTATGTATGAGAATGAATTTATCATTCTCTTTTGTAACTTTATATACTTGGAATAAGCAGAAGGAATAAGGTTTCATTTTCAGCATTTTAGAATGCCATCTTGGAGCAAACAAACACAACACAATGGAAATTGTTTAATGAAAAAGGCACCTGAAATTGTATATAAGTATGTGGTACGCATGGCTGTGGAACCACAGGTATGTCACATAATGCTTTCTGATTGGGCTTTCTTGTTCCAACCAAGCAGTAGCATAAGCGGTTTACCACAGTGCTCAAGCATGTGTGTGAAATATCTCTAGCTCTTCTGATGTGCATGACACATGAAACAACATGTTGCAAGAAGTTCTAAATGGAAAATGCATTTTGCCTCTCTATGGGTATGTCTAGACTACATGCCTCTGTTGGCAGAGGCATGTAAAATAGGCTACCCGACATAGTCAATGAAGCGGAGATTTAAATATCCCCGGCTTCATTAATATAAAAATGGCCACCACGCTGTGCCGGCTCAGCTGATCGTCGGCACAGAGCACGAGTCAAGACGCGGATCGGTCGACAGGGGAAGCCTTTGTCGACCGCTCCCTTATGCCTTGTGAAACAAGGTTTACAGGAGCGGTTGACAAAGGCTTCCCCTGTCAACCGATCCGCGTCTTGATTCGCGCGCTGTGCCGATGATCAGCTGAGCTGGCACAGCGCGGTGGCCATTTTTATTTTAATGAAGCCGGGGATATTTAAATCTCCGCTTCATTGACTATGTCGGGTAGCCTATTTTACATGCCTCTGCCGACAGAGGCATGTAGTCTAGACATACCCTATGAGACAGTCACTAGACTGCATCATCCTTCCTTCATTCATAAACATAAAGCTACAGGTTGAACCTCTATAAACCAGGACTCCCTGTCTGGCAACAACTGTGTGTCTCATTCTTTGGGATTGGAAAGAACGTCACACCTCTCACTATATTAGATTGGGTTGTCCGGATGTGTTTAGTTTCTGGTTAACCAATGTAGTACTTAAGAACCTCTTTTGTCACTGGATTATTGAATCTAATTATAGAATAAATCATCTATCGTGGGGGATTATCTGCCCTATTTTTTGCAGTCTGCCCTGAGCATGGCATTCTCAATGTGCTCTGTCCTAGACACCTCATCACAGGCTAAAAAAGTTCAAATCCATCACTGCATTAGCTCTAGTTATTGGCTAAACACTGGAGCTATGTCTACACTACGGCATTTTTCTGGGATATCAGAGGTATCCTCGAAAAACTCCACCACGTCCAGGGAACACGTCTGCTCTTCTGCTTTTTTTTGTGGAAGAGCAGATGCGCTCTTTCGGAAGCCCTGTCTTCCTCCTCCCACAAGAAAGAAGGGCTCTTCTGAAAGAGGAGGCTTTTCCGAAATTTGGCCCTGTGTAGATGGGCCAAATTTTGGAAAAGCCTCTTCCAAAAAAACTATTGGAAAAAGGTACACAAATTGCAGAGTGCAATTAGCATACCTTTTTCTGATAGATCATTGTAGGTAGATGTAGCCTGACTGTATTGCTCAGGTGATCTTGTAATACTCTTTCATTGACAGATACACTTTTTAATAAGGGTTTTTTCCCCAGGGCAGCTTTACTTCACAGGAGTTTCTTTCATGCCAAGTCAGTGTATTTTAAGTTCACTTTCCTGTGTTTTTCACTTTTATCGGTTTAGCAATCTTGTGGCGCTGACATCTCAGCACACCTATATGTGCCAGCTACCAATTTATGTTGTTAATTTTGTTAGTTGTCAGGTTTCCTGTTATAGAAGCGTGGGTGGGACAGGACATGTTTTTTATTCCTCATGTTTCCTATCTGATAGCTTTGCTTTTCATTAGAGAAAAAAAGTCAAAACACCTGAGAGCTACAATCGACCCCATAGATCTGCTTTTGATCTGCTTGCTTTGTTGATGTTAGTGGGTTTTGGCTTGTTTCTTTAACTTCCATTTCCCTTTGACAGCTATGGACTTATCACTGTTCAAGCTAAACTGCCATGAACCTGAACCATTTTCACCAAGAGGGATATATGAAAGGATTTCTGAATGAAATATTATCCCTTTTCTTTAACAGAGCAAGGGTTTGGCGCTTGGATAGCATTAGCAATTGTCACTGGGCACGAAAAACAGCCAGTTTGCCATTTGTGTACAGTGGAGAAATGAAAAGCAGAACTTGTGAGACCTATTTGTTTTACTCAGAGTCTGGCTGCTATTTTTCATTGAAGATAAGAGGTATTCCCTATGGAACTGGATTCTTTCCCCCAAGGAAGACAAATTTCTTTTTGTTGTTTGTTTTTTAAATAGTCCTACAGAATAAATTAGATGTTGGAACTGGGAAAATCAGTTTATCCAGTTATTAAAATGATGTTAATGTAACCCTTTTGCCAGGCGGAGAGAGCAGCAGCCAGGGCTAGGTTCAATATCTAGGGACTCCTTTCCATCGATCCAACAAAGAACCAGCTCAAGTTCTTACCTGGGAAATTCACTGCACCAGCCCAAGGGGCCTCTGAGAAGCCATACTTCCCCACTCACAAGTCCAAGGAAAACAAACTTTTAATAAAAGGAGGGAAGCTTGGCTTTAATTTGGGAAAACAACACAAACAGGTTTCATAAATGTAAACCATAAAAGTCCCACCCCAAATAGGATGGGCAGTGTTCTTTCCCCTTCAGATTCTTAAGTCCCCTTCACATGCCCAACCCTTATTTGCACCCCACTCATAATTGCTGCCATAGGCCAGGACAGAACGAGTTCAGAGGTGCATCTGCAGAGTTCACTCCCCATCCTCCATGGAAGAAGGTAAAGAGGCCTCTAAGGCTATGTCTAGACTGCAGGAGTCTTTTTGGAAAAAGATACACAAATTGTGGTTCGCAATTTGCATATCTTTTTTCGCTTTTTTTTTCAGAAGAGGCTTTCCCAAAATTTGGCCCGTCTACACAGGGTTATTTTGAAGGAAGAGTTTTATCTCAAAATAACCCCATTTTTTTCTCAAAATGGCGCTATTCCATAATAGCGCCATAACGCGATTATGCAAATGAAGCATGGAAAATTCAAATCCGTGCTTCATTTGCAATTTCAAGTGTCTGCATTTACATTCCTCTCTTGAAAGAGGAATGAAATGTAGACATACCCTTAGTAATTTTTCAGGCTGGACAGAAACACTGTCATCTGAAGTGATTTCAGCTCCCAGTGATTTTAGCTCTTGACAGGCAGGGTAGAAGAAACACAATTAACATAAGGAGGCTCCTAATGAGGCCTATTGAGCTCTTTTCCTTGAACAGTGGGGAAAACAAGGGAAACCAGTCCAGGCAGTACCCTTGGAAAGGGGACACAGCCTCTTGACCAGAATACCTGCTCCCCCTTTTGTACTCTCACAAGTCCAACCCCTGTTCAGCAAGGCACTTTCTGCTAAACAGGAGTCATTTCCTTTGGAACAGATTAAGCACAGTCCTGCATTTCCACAATAATTGCACATCGATATCAATATTTCACTGCACCAACAATATTCGGTGCTAACATAGCTGGCGTTGAGTCACACATTAAGCTGATTACAATGAGCAAAACACTGCTCCATCTGCTAAATATCTAGCAAATCTAAGCAAAGCACGAGCAAACTGTATTTACATAGACCCACTCATGGTCTTTCCCCCTTTCCAGCTAGCTGTCAAAGGAATCATTCATTCAGACCCTGCTTACATCTACAAAATGTGACTTTAGCCTAACTGACGTTGTTAAAAGTGGGGCTCTTTGGAAAAATTTTGAATAAAATATTTTCCCATCAGAAAATGGGATTTTGTTGAAGCTGAAATTTTCTGTGGGAGAAGATCAGATATGGTGGCTTTCTCCCTAGAAAATCTACACACTTAAGGGATGTCTGCCTGTTTCATTTTAATCTATAATGTTTAAGCAAAAAGCCTTGACATTTCAAAATTAATTTGATCACTTTTTTCTGCAAAAAGTTCAGATATTGCAGCTTCTTATCCTAATTTGGGATGAAAATAAATGTCAAAATTCAGGAATTTCCCAATTAATGGAAGTTCCATTTTTATCAGCTCCAAGTAAAAGCATTTTTGTGGCACTTTCCAGCCAAAATTATTAAAATGCTTTAAAAATACTGAAATTAACCACTGCAGTGGAAAGTTGATGTAATATTATTATACTCTGAGGCAGAAAGGGATTAAGTGACTGGACCAAGGTGTCACAGTAAATCTGGAGCAGAGAACATAAGAATGGCTATACTGGGTCAGATCAAAGATCCATCTAGCCCAGTATCCTGTCTTCCAATAATGGCCAATGCTAGATGCCCCATAGGGAATAAACGGAAGAGGTAATCATCAAGTGATCTACCCCATTACCAGCCCATATCTATCTCCAGATTCTACACTTTAACTATAAACTCACCTGTTCTGTTAGCATAGGAGTGGGCAAAATCAGGCCCGGTGGCCGGATCTGGCCCAACAAGCATTTCTCTCTGGCCCGCCAAGCTGATTAGCAGCTAGCAGCATGTGTTGCATGTATTCAGTACCCCGCCCCCCACCATTTTGCTCCATTCTGAGCTGTTCCCAGGACAGTCCTGCTAGCTGTTCAGTGGGGAAGAGAAAGGAGAGTCTTAGTGTTGTCCCAGCCCCTGTACCCCATCTCTGCAGAGCGAGACCGGGGGGGTGGGGGGGGGTGGCAGCCAGAGCAGAACAGCTTTCTCTGTCTTGGAGAGACAGCTCGTGGCTTCTCTCAGAATCTTACTAGGCAACAGCCACACGCACTTTCTGTGTCATTGTCACACATACCCACTCTGTGCCACACTGTCTTTGCAATACACTTAGTCACTGTCACACACACACTGCCACACACTCTCTTCCATTTCTGTGCCATACCACACACAGTGTTACAAAGACTCTCATACATAGAATGTCTTTCACACTCACACGCTCTCTTTCTCTCTAGTCCCCAGTTCCACCCCTTCCACCCGAGGTCCCACCCCTTTTCGGGGGCCTGGAGCTGGCTCATGACCACATACCAAAAATCATGATGTGGCTCCACTGTGAAAATTATTACCTACCCCTGTGTTAGCGAATATCAGCTAACAGATGTCTGGCTCGCTAACAAACAACAATTAAAGTGTGACTCCTCATACTACAAACATTACTGTTAATGCTCCATTTGCAGTTTATATCAGTCACTATTCTTTCTTTGGTTTACAGTCTTGTACAAAATGAACACTGCACTTTAACCTTTAGGTTATTATGAAATGCTTTCAAACATCCTAGAGTACTTGCTCATAGCCAAAACGCCAGGCATCCACAAGTTGAACCAAAGGATTATTTTTTTTTAAATAGTCTAGAGATACAGATACTGAAACATATTCCTGGGGATTTTCCACGCGCCCAGATAGCCACTAATGACATTTCTCTTATTCTGTTGTAATGTAGCTATAAATGCACAAATTCATATGACAAATATGTGTCCCACATCTATACATGAAGACTAAGGCACAGCTCGTTAGTTATGGAACATATAAATATCCAGAACAACTCTGGAGTTTACTTATACTTCCGTACAATGCATCAGTTGTTCCTTAATGCTACCCATGTTTATAATTTTGTAAACAAGCACCCAGGGCCCGGATCTTCAAAGATATTTAGGCTCCTAACTTCCCTTGATTTCAATACTGTTGAGGATCTATGCCTAGTTGCTTCAGCAATAGGTACTCTATAAATAAATTAATAGTGCCCCATGGCATGCTTTAGCCTCACCTTGTGTGAGCCTTAATTGTAATTTAGTCTCCTATTTGACTATGATCTATTGTAGATATTTCGATCAAATTAGTGCAGCATCTCATAAAACGTTCTAGTCTTCTTCCTGAATCATATTAATGAGATCCTTTTATCACTCAAATTCAGGTATTGATCCAAGATTGTAATGACAATGACATTTTGTATTGTTTGGCCAAAATTTAAGAAACAAGTACAAGTTTATTTGCCTGTTCTCTACTTTGAAAATGCAGTTAGGAGGAGGAATTGGGAAGAAGCAATGGCAGAAGCAATAACTCATTAATTCAGAGCAGTTGGCTTTCTGCTGACATATCTGCGGGTATTTTAAAGCAAATGGGGGAGAGGGAGAAGAGTAGCTTCAGTCCTTTAAATATATAGATTTGCCCTTAGGTGACAAACAGCTTTTTTAGTAATGCCTCAATTTCCTCTATCCAACTTGATATAACTTCTTTAATGTTTATGAAACTGCAAAAGTGAACATAGAATTATTCTTTAAACTCTTTTTATAAGGCCCATAAATCATGATGACTATAGCACATATATAAAACCAAAGAACACTAACATCTCTATCTTTCTTTGCCAGTATGAAGCTGAAAACTCTTATTTTTTCATAGTATTACTTATAATCACAGGGATAATTTTTCTGAAGCAATAGCATGCAATACCTCACTTTATCATTCCCTTGATAAAGCATATAAGATAGGAAAATTGTTTTTGAGATATTTCTGCTGAATAAAAGAGTAATGATAAAATACTAACGGAAGTAAAATGACAGCATTATCATTGCAAAATAACTAACAAAATATCCTAGAAAAAAAGATAGGGGTAATCCTCAATGAATAGAGTGTACTGAACGAAATTGAATATTATATTGAACCACAAGGATGTGCCACTATTTGTGTATCTTCACTTTTCTTAAGTTAAGTGAAGCAGAATGTTTAAAGTACCAGTTTCTGTATATATATCTAAATAAAGGAAAAGCTTCTGAATAAACCTAGCTTTTGTCAAATAGCATTTTCACTTGGAGGAAATAAAAAGGAACAAAGAAGCAGGAAAATAAAATCACAATGAGAGGCATGTATTTGAAAATCAGAAGGGACTGTTATGATCATTTGGTGATAATTACCATCTTCTCTTATGTTAAGTAAATCTGAAAAGCAAAATCATATTGATACTTCCAATAAGCAGATCTCTCGACCTATAATTTATCAACTGAGATAGAAAACACTCCAATATCTTTGCCTCAGATATAAGTTTTGTATCTAAGTTTTGAGAACAGAAAATATCTGGTTCATTTATAGGAGAATTAAAGAAGGTTCCAATTTTTTCTAATGCAATAAACATCTTGAAGTTGCAGAGACATTCATGAAGTTGATTTTTAGTGATTTAGCCTAGCTTGCAGAACTCAATTCATGCAATTGCAATGGACCAAATCATGACATCCGAACTCATACAAAACTCTCCGTGAAATTAATGAGAAGTATCATGAATGAGAAATTTCTTACATTCCCTTAGCAGCTGCTCTCCATAGGCTAATGCCCACCTCCTGTGGAATTCAGAGGCAGTGCAACCTTATTGCTGAAGGCTCTAAGAACTAGACTCCATCTTTCAACTCAGGCCATCAGAAGAATTCTTTCACAGGCGTAGAAACACTCCAGCAACCAATTATTAGCTTTAAGACAACTTGACATAATGCATTAAATTAACCTGGAGACAATATATGTCTGTCTCTCTTTAGAGAAAATCTTCAGTTTGCAGTCTGGTTATTTACTGGATTACCAGACATTGAATTTAGAGAGAAGCTGCTAGCAGAATGAAAATGATCAGGTAAGAAACTTCTCATTCTGTTGAACAACTCTCTCCTCATTCATTACTCCTGGGAAATGGTGAGCAATGAATTCTAGAAGTAGGAAGGGAAAGGATCAAGAGAATTTAATTAGTATAGCAGAGAACAAAAGTTTCCCCCAGATAAAGCAATAGTTTTATAAACTAAGGGGTTATGTGGAAACTAGTACAATAGTAACTTTCTAGCAAATGATTCCTTTGCAGAGGAAAGAAGCTTGCTTGCAGATTTTTTTCCAATGATCCTCATACACTCCCCAACACCAGCCCCATGTTTCTAGAGACTTCTGTGAATAGTTTCCCAGGTATTGCAGGATTCATACATCTTGCCTACAGTAACCTTGAGGCCCTAAGAACCTGGCATTATGTATACAATGAGATTAACAGGGTACAATTAGCCTATGTATGTGTAAGATACATCTGTAGAGCTGTAGGAATGCCTATTTATGACAACGTTCCAAAGGTTAGAACAAAATGATGGGAGAACCTATTTCCCAGGAATTGTGGGGAAAGGAACTTACTTTGAACAGAAAGGTTTCTGAAGCTATAAAAATGATATTTTCCTCATTATAAAGCCAGTGTGGTTTTTGTAAGTTTAGGGGAACTCATTCCAAAACTTGTCTGGCAAGTCCAAAGTGCTTTTTGGGCCAGTGAAGGATTAAAAACTTTCTTTTTCCTCTTTTATGTATCCTTTATGGTATGGTCTTTAAAGGGAGAAGATTCTTCTGTGACTAGAAGGTTATTTATATTGCCATAAAGAAGCTTTGACCTCTGGCTACTTCCTACCTTTGGAGAGGATTAAACATTCATGCCTCAAACATCAGACAATCTCTAGCAGGAAGTTGGAGGAGATTTCCTCTGTCAGTACCATTATTGCCCACTATTTGGTTTCTTACACCATCTGCTGAAGCGGCTGGCAGTGATCATGGTCACAGACAGGATGGAACCACTATTCTAGAAAAGTTCTTTAGGGCTGTGGTTTGGGATTTTGGTGTGGGGGGGGGAGGGAATGGAGGTCGTACACTATTTATAGAGCCCACACAACAGAGGAGGGATACTGATACCCATGCCTCAATAGTGGAAGTAGCTTGATAGCTACCCCCTGGAGCCTGAAAGGCTGCCTACCTGCTCCTCCAGGCTGGCTATGATCCAAGTAAGTGCTATAGGAGCAACTTGATATCACTCAAGGCTTTACTGAGTAAAAGCAGGATTGTTTTGAACACGGGAAGAGATTTGTCAGTGATCCCTTTGTAATTCTGTTAAAGTGCAGCTCCAGGAAATGCAAGTCTCATTTGCCTCTGTTTCCATCACAAGCTGCCTGAACTTCTCCTACGTCTTTAACTGTGGAGAGAGCAGAGTGGGAAACCCCTTCCCTAGCAGACCAAGATGTTATGGTGATGCTCAGAAAGCACAATTCCCTTTTTGTTGCTGTCCTTTTCTGAGCCCCCTTTCCTGGAAGAATGAGGCATCTTGAGCAGAAGTCAGGCACAGCTTCCATCAGGCCACATCCTGAGGCAGGGCAGCACAGGAGATACAGATCTCTCTCTGCTTGCCTATACATGCTCAGGATGGGGGAAGAGGGAGTGACCATGTGTAGTGGGACCCACCTGCTTAAGTCCACAAACAGCTCAAAGACCTTTTTGCTGATAAAACACCAGCTCCAGGTTATTTACCGTATTAATTTCCATCACTCCTCATAGCCTCACTCCTATAGTTTTGGGGAGCCCTCAGCTCCTGAGGCACGCAGGGAACAATGAACAAGCAAATGATAAGCAATCTCTCTTTCGCTCTCTAGTTGTGTCACATTCTTCCCATGTCTTTTGTACCATCGGCCTAATGGCCCAATTAACTTCGGATTTCTCCTCAGCTCATCAGTTAATGCACAGCTCTTCTTAATGAGATCTGCTCAGCATTTACTGAGGCACAATATCTTGAAGTGGTGTCATTTCTGATGATATGTTTTTCTTGTTGCAGATCTCCGACAGTTGACCAGGATTTGCTGTACCTCCTTGGGGTAGTCAGCCTCTGAGGATATCAACCAATCACCATCCATGCGTGGAGGTGAAGAGAATGTACATCCAGCCATCTGGATGTACATTCTCTTCACCGCCACGCATGGATGGTGATTGGTTGATATCCTCAGAGGCTGTTCTGCTGTGTCAACAGATATCGGACTGGGCAGAAGGTGTATGGTGGGCAAAAGCTCATCCACAGAAAGTACGAGTACCAGGTCTGTCTGGGCCACTTGGGGGCTATCAGTATAACCATTGCTTTGTCCTGTCTGATTTTCAGGATAGTGCACTGAATCAGCGGAAACAGTGGGAACTCATACAGTAGAGGTGCTTCCCATTTTATGCTGAATGCATCCCCTAAGGACTGGTGCCCTATGCCCGCTCTTGAACACTAGCAGTGGCACTTCTTGTTTTTGCTGGTGGCAAATAGGTCTATCGAGGGGAACCCACATCTCCAGAATAGGTGTTTTAGCATTTTGGGGTCAATTTCCCACTCGTGGTTGCAGTAGAAATCCCTGCTGAGACTGTCCGCTTTGATGTTGTCCTTGCCGGGGAGATAGGTATTTATGAGTGTTATGTTCCTGGGGATACACCACTCCCATAGCTTTATGGCTTCCTGGAATAACTGGTGGGATCACACTCCCCCTTGCCGATTGATGTAGTACATTGTCGTAGTATTGTCTGTTAACACTTGGACTGTTTTGTTCTGGATTATAGGCTGGAAGCGGACACAGGTGTTGCAGACTGCTCTAAGCACATTTATGTGGTTGTCAGTCTCGTCCCTGTGCCATTGACCCTGCACTACGTTTTTGTCCAGGTGAGCTCCCCAGCCTATTAGTGAGGCCTCTGTCGTTATTGTTGCAGGTGGACACTGGAAGGGTACCACCATACAGACATTTTGATGTATTGTCCACCACATTAGTGTGGACTTTATGTTGTTTGGCATGGCTAGGTGCCTGTTTACGTGGTGTATTTGTGGTCTGTACACCGTTCTTAGCCAGGCCTGTAGCGGTCTCATGCGCAGCCGGCCATGTGGTACGACAAACGTGGCTGCTGCCATGTGTCCCAGTAGTTGCAGGCATTGTCTTGCCATTATGGATGGGCTGGTTTGTGCTAGTGACACCAGATCTCTGATAGCTGTGAAGCTGTGGTGGAGTGGTGACACCATCACTTTTGTGCATTCTAGGTTTGCTCCTACAAAGTCTTTGGTCTGGGTTGGGGTAAGGATACACTTTTCCAGATTGATCTGTAGGCCCAGAGAGTCGAACAGTGCTCTGGTGATAGCAACTGCTTGCTCTGTGTCATGTGCTGTGGTTCCCCTTATTAAACAGTTGTCTAAGTATGGGAAAATGGTGACACCCATTCTTCTTAAGGGAGCACCTACAATGGCCAAGAGTTTTGAGAAGACTCTTGGGACTGTTGAGAGTCCGAATGGTAGCACTTTGTATGGAAAGTGCCTATCTTTTACAGTGAACCTCAGGAATCGTCTGTGGGATGGGTATACTGTGATGTGAAAGTACACATCTCAGAGGTTGAGCGTGGACAGCCAATCCCCCTTTTCCAAGACAGGAATGATCGTGGCTAGGGTTATCATTTTGAATCATTGGTAACGAGCAAATCGGTTTAGTTTTCAGAGATCTAATATCGGTCTCCACCCCCTGACTTCTTGGTGGTCAGGAAGTAGTGGGAGTAGAACCCCTTCTCCCTGTGCATTGGTGGGACCTCTTTTATAGCCCCCAGTTGTAAGAGGTGCTGTGCCTCTTGTGCAAGCACAAGTTCGTGAGGGGGTCCCTGAAAAGGGACGGGGAGGGGAGTTGGTGATGTGGTATGGAAGTAAATGGAATGCAATAACCGGTTTCGATGATCTCCAATACCCATTTGTTTGTGATGATGTTCCACCATGTTGGATAGAAAGCAGCTAGTGTGCTGCCAAATGGTGTATAATGTTTGTATCGCTACTTTGGAGAACTCAGTACTGTATGACCCTTGACCAGACTTTCAAAATCCTTGACAGGATGTTGAAGGCTGCTGTGCAGTTGCATGATCAGAGGCCTGCCTGTGTCTATTCTGTCTGGGCTATTGCCTGTTGTCGTAATGCCTTAGTTGCTGATTGAACGGGGCTGGTCTGTAGAGTTGTTTGAAAGGTCTTCCCTGTTTCTTTTTGTTTGTATGCCTAATGTCCTCAGAGTGGCTCTAGAGTCCTTCAGTGTGTGGAGGGAAGCGTTAGTGGACTCAGCAAATAGCTTTGTTCCCTTGAACGGTAGATCTTCAACCAGGGATTGCACCTCCCTTAGGAAGCCTGACAATTGGAGCCAAGACACCCGCCTCATGACTACTGCAGACACTAAGGACCTTGAAGCCGTATCAGCAGAATCCAGTGCTGCCGGCAGGGCTGTTCTGGCGATCAATGCCCCTTCCTTCATGTTTGCACTGCATTGTTTCTTTTTGTTGTCAGGAAGCTCTGTAATAAAAGTTGACAGTTGATCAAATATGTGGTGTATGTACTTCGCTAGGAGCGCCATGTAATTTGCGATCCTGATTTGCAGGCTAGCAAACAAGTAGGCCTTTCTGCCCAATACGTCCAGGCGCTACCATTCCTTGTCATGTGGGCCTGTGCAGATTGTCTGCTGCTTGCCCCTTTGGTTAGCAACTTCGACCACCAAGGAATTTGGTGAGGGGTGCAAAAACAAGAATTCTGCATTTTGGGGGGATACATAGTATTTTTGATTGGATCTTTTGCTGGTTGGTGGAATCGATGCTGGTGTCTGCCACAGGGCCTTGGCTGGATCCATCAGTGCTTCATTCATGAGGATGGGTAGCTTAGCTTGTGACGAAGTAAGATGTTTGTGAGTTTGTGTTGGGTCTCAGGCATAGCTGAGAGTAGAATGTCCAGAGCAACTGCCACCCTCTTAAAGAGCTCTTGAAAAGACCTAAAATTATCCCCTGCGATGGCTGGTGGGGGCATGATTGTGTCCTCGGGTGGCGAGGATAGAATGTGCTTGTTTGGTATTGAGTCTAATCTTCCTTCTGCCCCATGACATCTATTTCCCCTTCTTCCTCTGACGAGGTGGAGAGTTCAGGGGAGTTCTTGGGTCTGGTACTCCTGAGGTATCTGGGGCTGTAGGAGTCTATAGGCTGCCCACTGGTCCCAGTATGGCCAGTTGGATGGCATGCGTGGTGGGAGCCATTGTGGTTGTTGCCACTGCTGACCCTGTAGTAGTTTAGGCGACAAAGTTCTTGGGGTACTCTTGTATAGTGAGCCTTCATCGTCCTCCTCCTTGCTCAGTAGTGGGGTATTGAAGCTGATGATGACAAGACACTGAGCCTGGAGGAATTTAGGGTGCCACTGCAGGCGAATAGTGGCGTCCTCGGTACCAATCCCACTGCCAAGTCTGCTGTCAAGGTAAACTGAGGCAGGTGTGGTGAGGAGAGCAGCATGTAGCTCTGTGGTGTATAAGGTATCGGTGCCGGTATAGGTATTGTAGCCAGTGCTGTATGGCTCTTGTGTGGTTTTGCGCTGTTATGTGGTGCTGGCCCTTTAAGCAACTGTGCTGCTGAGCCAGGAGCCAGCACTGACCTTGCTCTCACCTGTGCTGCTGTCAGCGCTTCTGCTGGCGGTGCTGATTTTGTCCTTGTTGGTACCGCCAGTAGTGGCTTGAGTGGTGCTGTGGACAGGGCAGTTGTTGCTACGCCTTCGGCATAGCCATTGATGGTGGTTTTGCCGGTGTGGAGCTTTTGTTTGCGCAATCTGTGCTTGTCTTAGAGGGGGTAGGTCGGACCTTCTCCTTCGGGTCCTGGCTTTTCTGAATGCCGGTCCGCTTCCCCTCCTGCTTTTCTGTCACCTTGGCTGTGGTGGGCGCGGAGGCAGGCTTTCTGTTGCCAGAGTGCTTCCTCAGTGGTGAATCTGAGACCATTGAGGAGCATGACCTCTTTCTGGGCATCTGAGCCCTGTCTTGGTCCCTGGGACTTGGGATGCAGTTTGGCCCCTTATCCTGGGCACCCCCAGGAGATCTGGGTGGGGGCGATGCCCTTGAGTGCTGCTTTAGTGTGGACTTGGAGTCAGATTCCAACTACATGATTTTAAGCTGCAGTTGTCTGGCTCTTCTGGTCCTGCTAGTCAATTTCAAGCAGTGTTTGCACTGCTGAGTATTATGTCTTTAACCAAGGCAACGGACTCAGCGAGAGTATCCGTCAGAAATGGAGATGGAGAGCTACAGGATTCACGCTTCTTGAAACCTGAGAAACCAGGTATGTTGTGGTAAGAGTCTTGTGAAAAGATCGCGGTTCTGTGCTGGCTTTAAAAGCGGCGGCTTCTGTGAAGTGTAGGGGACAGATTCTCTCTCCTCCCCCTTCTTCTTTTTCTTCTTCTTCTTCTTTTTTTTTTTTTTTGTGGGTGAGAAAAAGGAAAGCTATTCCAAGCTAATTTAAAATTTAAAAATTAAAATAACCTAACTAGTAACAGCTAATAGGAGTTACAGGGTGAGGTAAAGTAGGGCAACTGCTCTGCTGCTACCAAAGCTGGCGATGGTCAGAGAAGAACTGAGGAGGCAATTGGCTGTGCGCGCAGGATGACCATTCTAACTGCTGCATGCCAGCGCTCCACGTGCACAGTCAACCAGAGGGGCACTGCTATCAGAAGTCTGCGGACCACGGGTGCAGCGGCGCTGGTGCACCTAAGGTGGAACACCCCCGGGAACACTCCTCGAAGAAGAAGGGAGTTGATCCCTCATTTTCATCTTCATTTGTTCAATAACAATAATCATCACTGCCAGATGAAGGACACACTTTGCTTTTTGCCTTTTGTGGACTCTGTGGGATTTGTAAGACTTATCCCAAAGTATATTGACAGTCCCCTGGTTCACATGGGACAGAAGGGGAACTATGTAGGAGCCCTATTTCTTTCCCCAAGGAGCTAAGATCCACTTCAGTATCTGACAGAAGTGAATCTTTTCAGGGCTTTCCCCCTCTAGCCCAGATCTGATGCAGGACTTGTCTCCAAAACTAGACAGATAGCTTTCTCCTCATCCTTAGACTTTCCTCAGAAGCTCCTGTCTGAGATACTCTGTGTGGGAGCCATGGCTCCTTGGCAAGGTGGGAACCCAATGCACCAGTCTGACTCAATTCCCTACCCAATGGCAGTGCAAGGATCAGCTGGCTGGCAACAGGAAGGGCATAATTCACCCTCTGTGGAGCCTGGAAGCACTACCTCACGTAGAGAACACTGCTTAGATTTACATCAGGAGTTTACAGAACAGCTCTGTCATGCCTGAGGCCTAGTCCACGCTACTGCGGGCCTTCGATCTAAATTACTTAGATCTATTTACCGTAGTATCTTCACTGTGGTAAGTCAACACTCTCCCATCAACTCAGCCTATGCTTTTCAACCCTGGTGGAGTACTGGAGTCAATGGGAGACTGCTCAGTTGTCCATTCATTGCGTCTAGTATAGACGCGATAATTCAATCCTCAATGGATCGATTGCTGCTAGTGGATCTAGCAGGTAGTGAAGACGTGCCCTGAGCGGGAACAGGAGCTCAGCACAGACTGTCCTGCAGAAGATCCAGGTGATTGAAACTACAATGCTGCCAGTTACCCAAACCAGAGGAGAAAGATAGTAAGTTGCAATTCCATGAAAACAAATACAAATATAGGTTTTAAAACTAAATGGTTGGGAGAAACTGAACCACCAACTTGTTCCACTGCTGGGGGCAGAAAATATGGTAGCCTGACTTGAAGAGCAGAGCTCTAGTCCTGGAGCCTTCATGATGATGCTGGACCACTCCAAGTTCCACAGGTGAGGGGCACTAGATCTCAAATAATGAATGAGAAGAGAAGTTGTGCAACTTAAATCCTTACTCAGCTGTTACCTAAGCAACATATACATTGATTTTAGTCTGCCCAAATAAGATCTGAGTCAGATCTAAGTAAGAATTTGAGCATTTGTCTCCAATTAATGAACCTTCCAAACATCTGTTATGGGTCTTGCTGTATGCAGAAAACTTATTTTTTCCCCATGTCAAACTGCATACAAGGATAGACTGTGACTTTTAGCTACAATGCAGAGGTGTGCTGTACCAGAGAGATCATGGTCAGGGAGTGTGTTTCAGAAGCTGCAACACCTCCTGTACACTGGAGAGATTCAGGGCAGCACACTCATTGAATCTTCGCTTTGCATGCAAAAACTGAGTTTTTCCTGGTGCTTGCAGGAGGAGACAATCACACTGGATCCGAAAATGCCTTGCATTTATGCACCCCCACCACATAGCTATACCAGGGTCAGGTACAACCTGATCACATCACTGAGGGTATGACTAGACTGCATCCCTCCTTTGGCAGAGGGATGCAGATTAGGCAGGTCGACATTGCAAATGAGGCAGGGATTTAAATATATAATTTGCATTAAAATGGCCACCGTGTTTTGCCGACTCAGCACTTTGTCGGCAAAAAGTGGCAGTCTAGAGGGGGATCTGTCAAGAAAGAAAGCCTTTTTCAACAGATCCTGTAAACATCCTTGCAGGAGGCATAAGGGATCTGCCAAAAAAGGCTTTCTTTCTCGACAGATCCCCCTCTAGACTGCCGCTTTTTCCCGACAAAGTGCTGAGTCGGCAAAACGTGGTGGCCATTTTTATGCAAATTAGGCACGAGATATTTAAATCACTGCCTCATTTGCAATGTCGACCTGCCTAATCTGCATCCCTCTGCTGACAGAGGGATGCAGTCTAGACATACCCTGTGGGATTCTGTAAGATTCACACAGGGCCAAGTGATGAACAACAAGGAATTGCAGTATTCCATGGAGTAAATGAAGTATTTTTGCTGCTGGTCACACTAAGGGAGGACAGGGCAAACTGTAAGACCTGTTTAGACAAGGAAAAAAGGTCACATTTCAAAATGTTAGCTAATATAGTTTACCCTGTTTTTAAACACCATGGACAATTTTAGCTACTCTATTATTTAAAAACTTGGTAGTTAAAATGTATGGCAGGTTCGGTCACAGAGATCCCATTGTGATGGTCACTTGATGTGCTATAATACCACTGAGCCAATCTTCCTACGCTCATGGGCACCCCTCAGTCCTTTGTCCTGCTAGGTCAGGCCCTTCTGCCTCCTCTGGCACTGACACAGAGATTGGATCACAGTCCACAGCAGTGGTGCGACAGCCGCTAAGATCAGCTCAGCTCTGGGGAGGCTCAGTTAAAGGGATTTGCCACAGCCCCAATGGGACCTGAACCCCAGATAAATTCATCTGACTCTGTATAAAGTTTTAGACAAAGCAAGCTCATATTATCTGCCCTCTTTCTTACATAAGTGAGAAATGCACAGCTGCTTGCTTCCCACCCCATTCCAAGTAACAATTACTTACACTGAGTTTATTAATAAACAAATGTGATTTTAAGTATAAAAAGTATGATTTAAGTGGTTGTAAGTAATAGCACACAGTACAAAGTAAGTTACTAAGCAAAATAAAACAAAACACACCAGCTAAGCTTAATATACTAAGAAACTTGTTACATGCAGTACCTTACCCTAACAGTGGTTCTAATCATCTTCACAGATTGGAAAGCCTTCCACTCTGAGCTTGAACTTTGCTTCTGTTCAGTCTCTGGTGTACGCAGGGGTATCCTAGTCTGGTAGCTGCCCCTATTGTTTGGCTTCCCACCTTTATTTATTTATTTATAGATCATTATCCTTCTCAATGAGCCATCAAGTTTCTGAAATACCCTTAATGGCTCTCACTTAGCATGCCTATATCAGCAATACAGGTTAATACTTCATATTTCTAACTTCAAAAACAGGAATAAAACATGCATAGAAATATAATACACCTATGGTAAACCCCGACAAAATACTGAGATGTAAGCTGAGATGTTTTTAAATACAACCTAAGTTCCTCATCAATACATATGCGGTACATGCAGTTGGTCCTGTTAAGCAAAGGGATGGAGCCAGCTCCAGCATTAGGAAGGCAGGATAAGGGACACACTGAATGTAGGGAGGTGGGGTGAATCCTGGAATGGGGAAGGGTGTAGGGCATTCACCTGGGGAGCTCCTATAATCCTGACCTGTTCCTCATTTGGTGTTAGCTACCCCCGCACACACATCTGCCCTTTAAGTTGTAGTTTGAACAAATTTCCTGTTTTGCTCAATAGCTGTGGCCTGAACAGTTCCTGTTATGTTGAACAGCGGAAAATCCCCATAATGCTAGATCAGCCGTGGCCAACCTGCAGCTCACGAGCCACATGCGGCTCTTCCCCCCCTCCCTCCGTCAGTGCAGCTTGCGAAGCCACCCCTGTGGCTCATGAAGCTGCCCCCATACCCCTGATGGTCCCCTGTGCTCACCGGGGCAGGGAAGCCATTTGGTGCTTCCAATATGGTGGTGGCCAGCTGAGGCCTTTTTTTTTTTTTTTGCTCTACAACTTTTGGCTCTTTGTGCTGGATCCACTAATATCTTGGCTCTTCATCTGGAACGGGTTGGCCACCCCATGCTAGATGCTTGCAAAAACCACATTACCTTAATAGAATCAATTGTATTCATGCTTATGAATATGCAAGCTGTCAATGTATGAAGTGCATGAGGAAGTGTGAAGGAGAAACCATCAATCATAAAGCAGTACAGCATATGTTACCTTTTATGGCTATGAAGAAGGATCCTGCAAAGTGCATAAATTGATCTGACGGGCGGCCAGGTGGGAATCTTTTCCTCAGAAGGGATGTAATAGCACTCCAGACTCAGGACCAGACTGGAAGCAGTAGAGTTCTCCTGCAGATCTGAAGGGACTCCAGGGACTCTGTCACCTCGTGTCTGATCTCCAGGAAGGTGTCGCTTATCCAGCCTCAGCCACCCACAAAATCTAAACTAACTCTCACCACACTTGCAGCCTGCCTCCAAACGGCCAGCATGAAAGTGATGTGTGTGTGAGTACTGCCATATCATTAAGAATCTCAGAAAAGAGCAACAAAAATAATTAGGGGTTTGAAACGGGTCCCATATGAAGAGAGATTAAAAAGACTCGGACTTTTCAGCTTAGAAAAGAGGAGACTAAGGGGGGGTAGGATATCACAGAGGTCTATAAAATCATGACTGGTATGGGAAAAGTGAATAAGGAAAGGTTATTTACTTGTTCCCATAACATAAGAACTAGGGATCACCAAATGAAATTAACAGGTAGTATGTTTAACACAAAAGGAAGTTTTTCTTCACACAGCACATGGTCAGCCTGTAGAACTCCTGCCAGAGGAGGTTGTGAAGACAAGGACTTTAACAGGGTTTAAGAAAGAACTAGATAAATTCATGGAGGCTAGGTCCATCAATGGCTATTAGCGAGGATGGGTAGGAATGGTAATCCTAGCCTCTGTCAGAGGCTGAGAATGGGTGATGAGAGAAGGATTGCTTGATAATTCTGTTAATTCCCTCTGGGGCATCTAGCATTGGCCAGTCTCAGAAGACAGGATACTGGTTAGATGTACCAGTTAGATGTACCTTTGGTCTGACCCATTGTGGCTGTTCTTATGTTCCTATATATGTTCTAAACTGTACAGATAAACAAGCCTCAGTGCTGCTCTAGTTCACCCTTTGTCTGGACTTATTCCTTGGCTGATTCCAAGGGAAGGTAACAATGTCCATCTCAGGAGTTCTCTTTATTGAGATTACAAACTGTGGAGAAAATGTTTGACTTTGTCATCCCTCAGAAACTTAGGGATTCTACAGGCTGTTGTAGAAATACCACCTAGCTCTCATTTATTACTGCACACCTGGTGGCAGGAATTGCTCTTTGAACTTCGCCTTTTCTAATAAAGTAGGCTGACAGCCACTTTTACTTCTCTCTTCATATACGCTTTCTTAGATTTAAGAAAAAGCTTTCCAGAAGGGACCTTAGGGCTGCCCACCACCCTGCCCACCACCATCATACAATCACACTAAAAAAATATCCATCTCTCTCTGAAAATTAAATGTTTTTAAAATCCAATAGTGTGATATCACTAGTTTAATATCACTATTTAATAGTCTTAAATATTCAAGGAAATAGAAAACAATATATTTCTTGGGAGCTCCTATCTACATTTTATAGACTTCAGTTATGATCTACCCAGTCATTTATATTTTTCAAAAATCAGAATATCAAAGTGAGAATTTTAATAGTGTACCAGATGGTCAGAACTGCAGAAAGTTAGAGAAGAGAGCTATAATACCAGTTAACCATCACTATGTGATATTGGCTAAAGACAGATTGCTTAGTTAAGGGAAAAACCAAATAAAAAAGCTTTATGTAGAAATAAGTGGTGAATAGCATTGTATGTCATATTCAAAAAAGGGAATGTCTCAGATAATGTAGTTTTGACTTTTTTACTGTGGTGTCAACAATGAAAAATCTATAGGGAGTTGTCAGGAAATGAAAATGAAACTGTGTGACCCATTAAATAATCAATTCAAGTTTCGCCAATTATTTTTTTCTTATTATGAATGTTAATGTAAATTATTTCCTTGCCATTGAGTGATTTATTTTGCATAGAGAAGAGTATGTAATTATAATCATGAACTAGCATTTTATCATCAGCTTCACAGTAAACGCTCTCTTCTTCATTCATGTTTCATGAGGAAAATTGATAGCGCTTTACGAGTAAGGGGGTTAGATGCATAACTCCCAAAGACTATCAATGAGAGTAAGGTGCCTCACTACCATTTGTGTCATTGAAAATTCACCTCCACTCTATCTTGTGAAATTGCTTAAAGTTTTCTGGTTGAACGAATGTTAAATTTCTATTCCGTTCAACACAGATTCTTATCCCATCCACCGCACAGTAATATCTGAGTGCCTAGCTGTATAGAATATAGTGGTACATTATAACTAGATATGGACCAAATTTGGTAGTTTCAATGTATGAGGTTTAGGGTTGATTGTTCTTTATTTCTGTTGATATGTCATTATATCTAAGTTTCAAATTTAAATGAACATGATCAAAGCAAAATTCTGTTCAACTAACTTCTAAATCTCATTCTTAAGGTTCAAAATCCAATATAGTGATCTATTATTTAATTCACTTTGAAGAAATGTACTAATGCATGCCTAGTATAATGTATTTAAGTGAAATTTATTTCTTGTCCAATTTTTTATATTTTATATTTAAATTGGGGGATGCTTGAGTCAATTGGCAGGGGACAGATAATCCCCGGGCCCTGAGGAAAGGAGGAAGGGAGGGCCTGGCTTGGCTGCTCTTGAACTTTGCACACAGTGTCCCTGCCCATAATGCACATAGAAACTGCTTGTATGGGGATGGGGTGGGGAAGGAAAGGATATATTTCTCCGCTTTCTCCTGCTGCCCATTTGCTGAATGGCAGTCAGACATCACTATCCTCAATGGCATGCAGCAGTTATCCTATTGCTGTTGCTGCTGTGTTCTCTCACCTTTTAACTATATACAAGATTGTGATGGGTCTGTCTAGATCATCATCAGCATCCTGGAGGCCTATTTTTAAGTTAGTGTACAGAAAGAACAGCAAGTTAAAAACTGTAAATTTAACAAGTGCAGTTTATAAGTTTTATCACAATTTATAGCTGGTGTCCGGTGTAAGTAAGAAGCTCAAAGGGGACAACTCTCGGGCAAACATGTAAGAGGCCTAAGAGATGGCAGGTGGACCATATTAACCTAAGGTAGAAAAGAAGATCTGAAATCAATAAAGGCTCAGGTATTCCCTCTCACTGAAACAGGAAGAGAAGAATAAGAATTAGACAAAAATAAGCCAATTCTAAATATTGGTTATTTTGCCATTTAATATCACATTTGATCTGAGAAAATAACTGATGTTTCGTGGTGCTTGCTCCCTCCTCTATTACAATCAATGAAGATGAGTCCTTCCACATTTATATTTATTCCCTTGTCTGTGTTTCATTCTTCAGCTACCATTTGGTGCAACTGAATAAAGAAAATCTGATGTTCACTTTGTGAAATTACATATTTAATGTTAGCATTCTGTTCGTACATAGCTTGGTTTAATTTTGCACTGAATCAAGCAAGAAGTTATGCAGGAAGATAACATGCAGAAGTTCATCTAAAAATGAAAACGAGTTATTACAGGAATAACAATTTTTTTCTCATAGACAAAACTAACCTTTTGTACCAAGCCTATTGCTAACATAATACATTTTTCTAAATAGTATTTGAGATATTAAACAAGTATCTCTCATTTAAAATAAGATAAATCTCTGTAAATAGACCTAACTGGTTATCATGTTTTGCAGGAACTGGAATCTTTTCACATTGCATCAATCATTTCTTGAATGCTGATTGCTTGTTTGTAATCAGCAATAGCTTCTTCACTGAAACCCATTTTACCACGAACATCAGCTCTAAATTTATACATCAAAGCGTCATTTGGTTGAATGGACAGTGCTGTAAAAATGAAAAATAAATGTTAAAGTATTTAAATTTCAAAAGATGATGATGATGATTATAAAAACAGCACTTGCTAAAAGCCCACGTGAAAGTTGAGACAAAACCACATGCTCTCAATAGGAAATTCATATTATTTGCATACTGGGAAGCTAACTAATTTTGTTACGATATTTACACTCTTATGTCTCCTTTTGACACTCTTTTTGATGTCAGATACCATCATGGCATGTTTATAGTATGATTCTAACAACTGCTGAAGCATCAGAAGCCACATTCTGGCTCCCAAACCAAGTTAACACCAAAACAAAAATCAAGGAGTAGAAAGCCATTATCATTCTATTCCTTGGTACCAGCAATGTACATTGTCTCAGAATCATCAGCAAGCCTCTATTGCTCATGAAAATCTGGTTTTAATGGAAAAACATAACAATGAAAATAAGAAATTGTACATTTTTATTCAAATCATACTTTCATATAATTAAGACAAACTTATATTGTAAGTGTACTAGTTAACTTGTCAGTAACATTTTATCATATTTATTAATAGTGAAGAAAATGTTGCATCTGCAATCAACTATTACTTGGTTCATGGTACAGACAGCAGCATAACAATGATACTCTAGTTTGTATAGGGCTGTGATTCAAGGACTTTGCTATCAAAATCCAATGAAAAAACTTAATCCTGGGAATTTTTAAACAACCTGATCAGGGTTTTGGTAGCTCAGCAGTTGAATCTGGGGTGGTACAAGAAAGATGGTAAGAGCAATGATTGTAGTGATAGCTGGAAATTGAGAGGGGGAAATCTTGTCTCAGCTAATTTGAACACTAATAAAAGGCATTTGTTTGATTACGGTGGAGGAATAAAGGTTAATTATAATAGTTTTTATTTTCTGGGAACCAGTGAACCTATTCCTTGTACTGAACAATGTTTTGTAAATTCTGTGAGCAGGTCATCATCACTCAGAAGTTCTGCACTGTACTGAAATGTTCATTATTGCCTACTTAGTCACTACTGCTTTAGCAACTACAGATGGAGATTTTTTTAAAATTCATTTTATTATAAGTTTCACAAATCCCACATTTGTGTGTGCAAACCAGCAAAGTACATCCCTGTTTGCATGTGCCCTTAGTGCACAAAGATGCCCTCAGAATCTGTAAGTCTAGCATGAGTACACATCTTTTTGCTACATCTTCCTTTGACAATCTGGCTCAAAGTTCAGCTACTATAAGCACACTTTTTTTTTCTAATCAGTAGTTAGGAATAAACAGATAAATGAATTTGTTTTGGTTTGGTGGCTGAACTCAGAAAGATTATTTTGGGTCAACCCCTAACAGAATTTTTTTTCAATCAAAACAACTGCCCCCAAATCAAATCCCCACAGATATTTTGGCTTTTTGTTTTCCATTTTGGGTTTGTTTGAGTTATAATGATTATGGAGGGATTTTTAAATATATCTAGCTAAATTAAAAAGAAGGTTTTGATTAAAAATAAAAAAATAAAAATCTGTAAGTTTGAAAACAGTGAAAAGAGACAATTAGACTTAAAAAAAGGATTTTTTTCTGATCAAAATCATTAGTCATATTCAACTAAAATTCACAGTTTCAGTTTGTCTTAATTATATTAAACTGTATTTTTGGCAAATAAAATGATTTTTTCCAATAAATTGCCCAACTCTACTACTTAGTTTTCATTAGAACAACAATATTAATTTTATCTGACATTTTCATTACAACTCCCATTTCAATTTTAATGTCAAGAAATTATAACTTAAATATATTAAATGCATAAATGGAAATAGTTGCTAATACTTTCTGAACTGTGAAATAGAGACAAAATAATTTGTTCTTATAACTGAAACTATGTCACCAATCTTGATGGTTTCCTGAACAAAAAGTACCTGTTGAAATATCCTTTTCAGCTAGCTCGTACTGCTTTAATGTTCTATAAAGGTTTGCCCTGTTAAAGTACACTGCTGCAGAGAAAGGGCAGAGACAAATTGCCTTCTCAAAATCTTCTTTGGCTTCTTCGATCTTTTGTAATAATGTATTTGTAATAGCTCGATTCAGGACTGCAGATTCATTCCTTGGGTCAAGCTGTAATGCCTTGGAATAGTAGGAATTGGCCTGTGAAATATATAAAATGAATCAGAGGGGCAGCCTTGTTATTCTGTAACTTTAAAAACAAGTTGTCCTGTGGCACCTTAGGCTATGTCTACACAGTGGAGCTAGTTCGGGATACCGAATAGCTGTTCCATGTCTTAAGAGCAAGCCCGTTATATCGAAATATAACGGGCTCGCTATTCCCTTGCACGAGGGTTAAGGGATATTTAGAATAGCACCTTATTTTGGAATTTGGCACTGTGTAGACAGTGCTAAATTTCTAAATAAGCTATTTTGAAATAAGATAGAAATAAGCTATGCAATTTGCATAGCACAAATTGCATAGCTTATTTTGAGGTAAGGGTGCTGTGCAGACGCACCCTTAGAAACTAACAAAAATATACAGTATCATGAGCTTTTGTGGGCAAAACCCACTTTATCATCTTATTAAGTGGGTTTTACCACGAAAGCTTGTGATACTACATAAAATGAGGCATGATGCACCATATACTTTTCTGAAATGTTGTATATATTTTGTACTGTGTTAATAATCAAGAGAGCAGAAAACCACTGAATTTATGCAAGAATGACAAGGCTTTTGCAAAGATCTTAAAGAAAAATTCACCCATTCTTTCCTAACAGAATGACTTACTATTATTTATTAGTAGCATTATGATAATACTCAGAGGCTTCAATCAGGAATACATTCCCACTTACAGTTGCCACCTTTCCAATGGCTAGTAACTGGACCCCAAACCCCTGTCCCCTGCTCAGCATCTTCCCCTTAATCTACCCTGCCTTGGCTCTGCCTTATCCCTCAAGGCCCCACTCCTGCTCTGCATCTTTCACCCCAGACTATAAAAAAAAAAAAAAAAAAATAAGAGAGGATATCAAGGCCTGTTAAATGGCACCTAGAGTATGAAATGGAAGTTGTTGCCCTCAAAGGGTGCATCTAGACTACATGGCTCCGTCGACGGAGCCGTGTAAAGTAGTTTACTCGACATAGTCAATGAAGCGGGGATTTAAATAATCTCCGCTTCATTAAAATAAAAATGGCCGCCATGCTGTGCCGACAATCAGCAGTCTAGATGCGGCATAGTCGACATCTAGACTGCCGCGCTGTGCCGGATCAGCTGATTGTCGGCACAGCATGGTGGCCATTTTTATTTTAATGAAGCGGGGATTATTTAAATCCTCGCTTCATTGACTATGTCGAGTAAACTACTTTACATGGCTCCGTCGACGGAGCCATGTAGTCTAGATGCACCCAAAGAGCTTACTAGGAAAATGCAAGGGGAACTTTACTGTTTGATAACCTTAGACTCTCTCTGGAGTATTTCTGCAGAAGGGAGTGTTTCAAGACTCTGAGGATATTACAACAAGGAGAAAACCTAGCTTAGTAGTTAAAGCATAGGCCTTTGAGACAAGAGATTTCCGTTCTATTTGTCACTGAATTACTGTGTAAGTTATGACAATTATTTGACTTATCTTTGCCTTAATCTTCAGGCAAAAATTTCAGAAGCACTTGGCTGATTTAGGAGCCTAATTCTTACTGAATATCAGTGAGATTTAGGTTCCTAATTTACTTAGGATTTTTTGAAGATTTTACCTCCATCTGTAAAATCCCTGTTGTGAGTGTTTATTTATAAATATTTGTGAAACGCTTTGAGATCATCAGATAAAAGTGACAGTAGTAGAATATAGTAGTATTATGTATTACCCATATACAGTATATTGAATCAAACCTTATCAGAGTGCAACTAACTGATTAAAGGTAAAAAGATGTAAGTAAATAAAAAGATTCAAGAAACTAATTTGTATCAATATTATTATTCCTTACTTAAGGAAAAGTGTTTTGAGAATAATATGAAAATAGAACATAAGACCTACCTGTGCAAACTGCCTGTGATGAAAGTAGATATTTGCTGCATTAAAATAGGCTAAAGCATAGCCAGGGTTGATGGAAATTGCTTGCTGATAATCTTTCATTGAACAATTTAAATGACCCATAAACTGATTAATGACACCCCGGTTTGTAAGCAGCTGAGCATTGGTAGTGAGCTGAAATGTTATAATATACATATTTTTATTTAAATGAAATCCACATTTCTACATTAATAATACAACTCTTTCATTTAAAGGAAATATGTATATAACTAGAAAGTACCTCCGAATCTAACCCATTTTTCATACAAAGTTCTTTAAATAGATGTGTGTTATTCAGTGGCCTAATACTGACAAATTCATATTAATAAATAAACAGAAAAACAACATTTACCTTTAGTGCCGCATTTATATCTTGAAATGCAGCAAAAGTATCACCCATCTGAAGACAGACCACAGCTCGTCCATCATAGGCAACATGGCATTTTGGATCAATATCAATGGCAACTGTAAACTGATTCCAAGCTTTCTGAAACTTCCCAAAGGCCTAAAATAAGTTTTAGCATTCAAATATTATTAAATATACCACATGCAGGTGGCCATATTTTCAAAAATATAGAAAAATTGCACATCACATGCCCCCATGTTGTCACATTCAGTTATTTAAATTTGTGCACAAATTACTGATTCACGGGAGCACTAACATTCTAACTTGGAAGACATGGATTTGAATTTTGACCATGTACAAATAAGTTTAGCAATCTTATCTGATTTCCTAAGAAACAGTCACACACTTTTTGGATTCATTAAGCAGAAGCAGAACTCTGTTGTTGAAAGAGACTTCCTTCTATAACTGACTGGCAGAAGAGCTGCTTGTGAAGATTGGTGATAGTACTCAACACTTAAGGCAGTACTTTATAAAGCACAGTGCAAACATTAATTAATTAGAATTAAAACATATTGGCAGAGTTGTGTGAGGAAATCTGCATGTGGCCTACCCTAGTAAGTCTGATGCAGACTGATAAAATTAGTCTTTCATTTACACAGGCATGAAATTAACTCACAGCTTTGTTAAAAAGCTTTTAGACAAATAGGTATAACAAAGCACAGTAACAATGTTGTAAAATCATGGAAATTAGAGAAGAGAAAAACACCCAATATGTCATTTCATACATGACTTTGCTAATGCAGGATTGTGTATAGCTAGATGGTTTTCAGATTTCATCACATAAAAGCCCTACTTGAAGGGCTTAATACATTTTGTTTTGGTTTCATTTAACATACAAGATTTTCTTTTTACATAGATTCACCAAAAATATCTAGGTATTTTTTTATTTAGCAACTTAATTACTAGTGTGAGTTTATTACAATAGTATACAAGGCATCTGGACATGATTACCAATACCACTCTATTTCTCTCTTGGCAAACCAAGGAGATCAGGTCTCCTCATACTCAATGATCGATCCCCCAATCAAGTAAGATGCAGCACAGACAAATTTCAAAGTAAATTGCCACCTAGCCTTTAATTGAAAAGAACAGTGAAAGTGAGTACGGGGAAAATAGCAGAGTAACACCAAATAGGTTCCATTACGGATACGAGTTATTTTATCTGTCTGAACAATATGTTAAAACTTTATGGTATTACTTTGTGTGGAGTATGGACTAAACAATTTTATATATGAAAATAAATGCTCCTCTGTCTGTCAGAGGATATTACCTGTAAATTGTATCCTAAGCAAATTCTGGCTTTTACACACTTTGGGTTAAGATGCATTGCTTTCAGGAAGTCTTTCTGTGCTTTAGTATTGCCAGTTTCATGACCATACTCCATGTATGAATTTCCTCTTGCAACATAGGCATCCAGAAAAAAGGGATCTAATTTAAGCCCTTGGGTAAATGAATTCACAGCTTCTTCAAACTGCTCAAGTCTAAAAATAAATATACACTTAAAGGTCAGTGTTTTATTTAAAAAAATTAGTAATTTTAATTTCTAATTATAGGTGCCAGATTTATAGCTCCAGAGACTTAGCTTCTTATTTCATGTACTAAACAGATAGCATTGGCAGTGTACACTTCTCCAAACTGTCCCGACAAAGTACTTTAATCTTGGTTTCCAGGGACAATGGTTAAAAAATGAGTATGATTAATTCTCCAAGCACAGTTCTTTTCTTGATCATTTACCTGCCAACGAGTTAGTCTGTGAACTTGTAAACACCATGGTGACATCCTGTCCCAATCAAGTCAATGGAAAAATCTCCAGTTGACTTCCATGGAACCAGAATTACACCCTAATATTTGTATTCAGCAGATTCCAGTGTGGCTTGCTTTGTTCGTGTTTGGATTTCCAGCCAAACTATTCACACTGCCCAATTTCCAGACCAAACACACTATGTTCCAGTCTGTGCCAGATTTAGCTGTTTCAGACAAGGGATTTACTTTAAACATAAGCCTTCTTCTTTCTATTTCTTTTTATTCCTTTCATTCCTCCAAGATTCATTCTCACCAATTCCATTAATCTTTCTCAAAATTTCATCTCTTCCCCTTCTTCATGTCAACATGTAAAAATTTGGAACTGACTCCCTGTTTTTAATCCTGATCCAATGCCCATTAAAGACTCCCATTTAATTTAGGGGCTCTTTGTTCCTCAGATAACCTTTTCTCTTTCAAATACACTTTATGCAAAGCCTTTCAGATATTTGATCTGCACCACCTCAAACTAGTACAATTTCCCAATGTATTAAAAATATCTGAACTATTTGATCTATTTCTAAACTATACTGGGTTAAGTGCTGTGTCTTTTTGTGTGTTCAATATCTGGGCACTAGGACACTCTACTCTGCACACTCAGCCACCATCCCCAGCAGCTGGGCCCAGGGAGGCAGCAGACAGGGCAAGGTGAAGTATCGCCTCAGGCAGGCTCTTGCTCAAGAAACCACACACAGCACAGAGCCAGAAACCTAGAGTAGCTAGCATCTACTGTGTACGAAATGGCTCCATCCTGCTCCCCACCCAGACTTGACTGCCAGGGAGAGCAACCAACTGTGCTCGGGGGGAGGCATAACAGAAGGACAGAGCTCCTCCCCTACCCTGCACAGGAAACCTCTAACTGGGAAGATGGCAGCCCTGAACTGGGCACAAGACAGTGGGGGTTGCTGGGTAAAGGAGACACATGGGGCAGTTATGTGTCCTCCCCTTTTGATTATGCCCCCCAGTCTCAAGAGGCACAAACTGTCTATGAGTTACATGTGCTGCCTAAGGTATGTTGCCTCCTAGCAACCACAAGAAAATGACTAGAAACCACTACCGCCTACTTCAAAATCATGCGTCTCAGAATTCTAAGAACTAAAAATGTAAAAGGGAAAAAATGCAAACCACGCAGGAAAACTTTTCATTATATGATTACCAAAGATGTTTCAATTATTATATTGTACTTGCCCTTAACTCTTGTCCACTCAAAGAAATATTTCCTAAAATTCATTCTGCAGTGGTGCCACTAGAGTTTCAGCTCTATTGATGGCAGGGTGTAGTTTTCTGGTATTGGCTAACATTTCAAAGCCCCATGTTGAACAGACCTGCGCTGGGCAGAATTACACAATACAATACTTAAAAGATTGGTAACTATCTAGATCCCTGGCTGCAATAGGTCTCCCATTGTTGCTAAACCAGAACTGAAACAAGTGTAAACAATCATGGAAATCTGGGGCCAAAAATGTGAAATATAGACACCCCTTGAGGCAATACAATTGTACTAATATGAGTAATTTTAAAGCAAGGTTTTGGAGCTATTCTTCAAAGCCAGCACATGATGTCTTATGTGTTTTTCATTAGTAAAGGATCAGGCCTGGGCAAAATATGGCATGCGGGCTGCATCCAGCCCAACAAGCCACTGGATTAGGTTTGCAGACGCTGCGGGGAGCCCAGGGAGGCTCCCCGTTTGCCTTGCTCCATCTGCATGCTGCTCAGAAATGCGGCTGTGGGGCAGTTTTTCTTCAAAAACTGTGAGTCCAGAGGGGAGGGGGCAAAGCTTTAGGAGCTGCTCCCATCCCCAGCACAATCCCATTGGCTGGTTTCTGGCCAGAAATCAGCCAGTGGGAGCTGCCTGTTTCAATAACAGGCAGCTACAAAGCACAAGGGGCTCTAGAGCACATGGCTGCTGCCTGTGCAGGGGTGGGGCAGGCAGCAGTGTTCCCTGTAAGCTGCGGAGCAGCACAGCTTCACAGGTGATTAATCAGCCTCATCCAGTCAGAGGCTCAGGGCTCCGTGCACGGAGCTGACTAACTGGGTAGGGCACAAAGGGATGCACACACAAAGTCTCTCACTCCCTTCCCCCACCCTGCAAAGGGCGTGCAGCGCCTAGAGGGAACTGCCAGCTGTTCAGAACAGATGGAGGGTAAAAACTTCACATTCTCCCTTCACCCCCACACCATTAAGGGTCTTTGGGCTGGGGAACACAGAAAGTGTCCTGGCCCTGCACCTTCTGCAGACATCTGGGGCCACTTCAAAAATTTGTGAAGTGGTTCCACTTCTAAACTTATTGCCCACCCTTAACGTAAATGCTGCAGAAGAAGATAAAAACCCACCTAGGTCACTAACCTGACCTGGAGGAAAATTCCTTCCCAACGCCATATATAGCAATTAATTAGACCTGAAGTATGTGAGCAAGAACTAGCTAGCCAAGCAACTGAGAGAGCAAGAATTTGGTCCACCTCAGAGCCCTGACCAACATGATTAGTGTCTCATCCTCAGCAGTGCCCATTCCTGATGCATCAAAGGAAGGAGAGAAAAGAAAAAGGAATACATTGGGTTTGGGAGTAGAAGGGAGAGTCCTTTCTTGATCCCACAGGTGAAGAAAATCTGAAGCATGAGCTTTTAGGAACATAATATATAAACCAGAAGTGAGCCCCAGGGCTGCTGAGTCCTGCCCTCTACTATCACAAGTAACCCCATCATACAATTGCTTTCTCTTCACACTCATTTTTTTTTTAATCTCCATGATTCTTATTGGCAGGTTGGTTAAGAATCTTACTCCACTGATGGTTATTACTGGCTCTGTTCTACACCCTCTCCACCTTTCATTCTATTTCTCCTCTCTTGGTTGTCTTCTTAACTTTACTTTTTCTGTTTTTAGCTTTTTTTCCCCTCTCTGCTGCTATTAACATCTTATTGCTAGCTAAATGTGAGACTGGGACATCAATGCCAAATCTGACAAACACCTATTCATCTCACTTTTTTCCTTGCCTTTTTCCTTTTCTCTTACTCAGTCTTCAGTGGGATTGTTAACAAAAGATACACTGGAATATCATCCAACTCCTCCTTTATTTCACTTCTTCTATCCATGTCATACCAAACCACATATCATACCTGTGGTAGCAGATTCCAATAGCTTGATAAATCTCACTATTACTTGGATCACTCAAGGAAGCCTCTTTAAAGTCCTGAAAAAATATATTCAGTTATATATGTTTGTATTGTTTTTGTTTCACTGCAATAATGTAACTTTAGCAAATCAATTTTATATCAACAAGGAGATGAAACCTAAACAAGAACACAGATTGTTTTCTGTAAAATTGGAGAGTTTATGCACTGTTTTCCATTCCATAATTAAAGTTCAGAATTTCTAGTCAGATAATACATTTGGTGTCTGAGTATTTCTTATGGAGCTGGATGCAATATTACTTCCAGTATTTTTTATAAAAACACCTATGTAATTGCAATTAAATATACATAATAAATGGTACATTATTTTCTGATACATAATCTCATTTTAAAAAATCAGTGATAAATACTTAACCTCTTCATTCCCTTCTGCTACTATATTTGTAAACAAGTAAATTCTGAACATTTGCTCTTACATTCAGGTGATGCTGTAAACAAGAAGCAGTCAGTATTATCTCCTGCAAATTGTAGCCACACTTGTTGGTGAGAGTGACTGGCTGAACAAGAAGTAGGACTGAGATTTGTAGGCTTTAAAGTTTTACCTTGCTTTATTATGGAATGAAGCTGTTTTTTGAACCTACAAATGTAGAATTATATGCAATTTTAATGATACAGAGAGTGTATTGTAGTATTAGGTGAATTGAAAAATGCTATTTCTTCTGTTTATTTTTTACAGTGCAAATATTTGTAATAAAAATAATATAAAGTGAGCACTGTATTCTTTGTATTCTGTGTCGTAATTGAAATCAATAGATTTTAAAATGTAGAAAAAATACAAAATATTTAATAACTTTCAATTGGTATTTTATTATTTAACAGAGTGATTAATCACAATTATTTTTTAATCAGAATTAATTTTTGAGTTAATTGCTTGAGTAAATTATGATTAATCAACACCCCTAAACTTTATTTTATAATAAGGAAGTAGTTTAAGTCTTTGCAAGGGAAAGTAGGTTTTATACAGTCTATAGCAATTCCTATCAACATATAGCAATAGGAACAGTTTGGCTTTGCAACAAAACTTGTACGGATGCACTCAGTGGAAAAATAGTTCAGAAGGTATTTTCTAGCTTCTCAGATGTAAAAAATAAATATCAAACTATCTATAGAGATTTAGTATTCAAGAAACTATCACAGTAGCCTGACATTACAATGAGATGTACACAAATGTAACAGAAATATCTTACTATGATAGCACTAACCTCTCTTTTTTTTACTTGTGTAACTAAACTATTGTAAAATAAAGACCTGCTCCAAATGGGGCTGGATGCTCTGGCCCAAACTACCAAAGCATGAACATAAGAACTTAAGAATGGCCATACTGGTCAGACCAACGGTCCTTCTAAGCCCAGTATCCTGTCTTCCAGCAATGGCCAATGCTAGGTGCCCCAGAGAGAGTGAACAGAACAGGCAATCACCAAATGATCCCTCTCCTGTCATCCATTTCCAGCCCCTGAAAAACAGAGACTAGGAACACCATTCCTACCCATTATAGCTAATAAGTATTGAAGACCTAACCTCCATGAATCCATCTAGTTCTTTTTTGAAACCTGTTAAAGTCCTGGTCTTCACAACATCCTTTGGCAAGGAGTTCCACAGTTTACCTGTGCACTGCATGAAAAAAAAACTTCCTTTTGTTTGTTTTAAACCTGCTACCTATTAATTTCATTTGGTGACCCCTAGTTCTTACGTTATGGGAACAAGTAAATAACTTTTCCTTATTCACTTTCTCCATACCTGTCATAATTTTATAGACCGCTGTTATAGCTCCCCTTAGTCTCCTCTTTTCTAAGCTGAAAAATCCCAGTCTTTTTAATCTCTCTTCATATGGCACACATTCCAATCTCCTAATCATTTTTGTTGCCCTTTTCTGAACCACTTCCATTGCCAATATATCTTTTTTGAGATGAGGTGACTACATCTGTATGTAGTATTCAAAATGTGGGCATACAATGGTTCTATATAGAGGCAATAAGATATTCTCTGTCTTATTCTCTATCCCTTTTTAAATTATTTCTAACATTCCATTTCCTTTTTTTTTTTTTTTACTGCCGCTGCACATTGAGTGGATGTTTTCAGAGAACTATCCACAATGACTCCAAGACCTCTCTCTTGAATGGTTAGCTGTAAGCATGCAAACATTTCTAATGAGGTCAATGACACTGCTCACATTACTAATTTTGATCACATGCTTACCTGCATTGGTGAGTCACCACACTTACCTTCACAGATCTAGTAACCACCTCAAACACACTCACAGAACTTTTATCTACTGCCAGGCACTCACATACTACAGACTGTGCTCCAAAAAGAGTGTCTGAGATATAGATTTTAACATATTTAAAACCACCTTCACCAAACAAGGACACTTCAACAGAGAAGTAGATTGCATCATGGAACAGGCCATTCAAACACTCCAAGAGAACCCGCCTCAATATACAACCACAAATCCCTAGTTGTCAACTACCAGCCCACACTGGCACCCATATAGGGTATCATTAAGCAATTACAGCCCATACTCTATGGGGACCACCTCCCTGAAGTCTCTTCTTCTGCCATTAACCAAATCCATCAAAAGAAGTAAGCTTCTCAGACCAAAATAGCTCAACTCAAAATGTTATCATACCCTGCCACAATGCATGGGGCCATATCTCCACTGCTACAATGATTTATACTTTCGACAACACACCTTCCCAGATGCCCAGGTCCTACAAATGCCTATCTCATGTGGTGTACCTCATGCAGTTCACTAAATGCAGTTCACTAAACAAGAACTATCTGGGTGAAACCAGATAATGGCTATGTTGTCAAATGAATTCACACAGAAAAATGATAAAATAATGATATCATCAATGGATGAACAATTTTCATCAAACAATCACTTCTATATCTGATTTAGCAGTCTTCATTCTCAAAGGAAACCTGTTCAACAACTTCAAAAGATAAGCTTGAGTGCTTAAATTCAGAACTTTTCTTAAATTCAGAACTTAAAAGTCACATTCTTAATAAAGACACCAGATATATGGCTTATTACAAAACAGGCTGTCCTCACTATAAGTCCAAAATACATTCCAAAAAACTTGGATTTATAGCAAAACAACTTAAAGCAGGGAATTTTTTTCCCGTGGCTGACTTCCATTTACACAAATTGGGGTTTTTTGGTTTTTTGGGGGGGAGTTTGGCACGACTTATGAGCGGGGAATGGAAGGACTTATAACACATCAGTTCCTACAAGCATCAACAACTTTAGTGTGGAACGGATGTATACCAGGGTGACATCTAGTGGGGACTCCCTGAAATCTATAACCTACTAATTTCTCCTCCCTTTTTTTTGTCCTATGACCACAGATGTTTTAATGGGCCACTTCATCTTGATTGGTCTCTTACACTATGTGTTAACTACTTACAATAAAAATCAGTTCCATATTATATTTAATTATGACACTGAGTATCTTTCTCAGACCTGAAGAAAAGCTCAAAAGTTTGTCTCTTTCACTTTCACCAATAGAAATTGCTCCAACCAAAGATATTACCTCATCCACCTTTTCTCTCTTGCTGAATCATGGCAGAAAATACCTTCCATGAAAGAGCCCCAAACCTCCTGACACAACAAGCACAACATACGTGGGTGATTTGCACGCCCCTCTCCCCCAGCATCACACTAACAAAACTGATTTGTATACCACATTCTCTAAATTACACGTAGAAAGAATATAGCCTTGTTAAAATATTAGCTATGGGTTGCATTAGGATTTTGAGTTTCTGATGTTCAACTCTGACTTTATAATCAGCCTTCTCTAAAATTAATTCAAGAGTTTACTCTTTTTCTTGATCATATTGGTTCCATGCTGTTATTATGAGTCCCTATTCTCCTTTCAGGAGCCCCTATGCCTCAAAATATGTACCATCTGAGTCTCTCAATTGAGACTCTCTGATTAATTATATTTTGCAGCATAAGACAATGGCCTATACAGTAATTGCTCTGTTTCAGCTATTTCTATGCAAGGTATACTAAATATGAAGGGCTTTTTGCATGCATTTCAAGTGGGATACTTCTGGGTCTTCACAAAGGTAACCACCACCATTCTTGCATCTACATAAGATATCTATCTTTGAAACAAATAGACTACCCAATTTTGTAGAATGCCCTTGCTGAAATCATTGCTGATGCATGAACAAAAAATTCAAAGCCTAAATTTACCCATCCAAAATAAAAACACAAACAATACAAATAATAATATTCCTTCTAAGTCATAATAAATGAAGGCTTTTGAGAAATTCTACTTTAAGAATGAAAAAGATATCTATGGGACTATTTAATATGTTTAGACCTCAGTCCTGCAATTTTTTTGAAGGCAGAACTCCCCTGAATAAGAGGTGAGTCTGGATTATGCATCAATTATAAGACTGCAATCCTTCTTCTGAGAATCTCAAGAAAAAAAAACAGGACCCAACTCTCCCATAACTTTAACCTAGAGTGGTCATTTCACCTTGTGCAAAGAGAATATAAATGAAAACCCAATCAGAATCCTCCATTCACTTATAGTTGTGCAATCGGCTTATATTCACCTTGTATACACAGAAAATGACTATTCAAGATGCAAAGCAGTGGAGGCAGACCTTTACTTTTTAACTTAATGTACAACTTGCATATTTTGGTCTTGGTTCTTGTTTACACTGAGGCCATTTTACACCACTCTGGCAGTGTAAAGGTGTAGTGAAAGCAGTGTACCTATCATTTATGCCCATGCTAAAACCTTTCTATACTGCCAGATTTGTGTAAAGAGACCATAGTGTTAATGAGACTAGGCCGTCAGTACTTTAAGATTTATCTATACTTGAAAGGCCGCAACTATGCCACAATAGCACAGACACTTACCTCAGTGACAGAAAGAGTTTTTTCATCATTGTAATAAATCCACCTCTTCAAGAGGTCACAGCTAGACTGATGAAATAATTTTTCTGTCAACCTCGCAGCATCCACACCCAGGTTTAGGTTAGCTTAATTATACTGCACAGAGAATTAAATTTTTCACAGCCCTGAGCAATGTAGTTAAGTCAACCTAACTTTGTAATGTAGGCCTGTCCTTAGAAATATTCCTAAATTTGCATGTTATTCTTCATATCAATTATATGTGTCAAAATAACCATGCAATGTGGTACTTTGTATGCATAAGAATTTTATACCTCTAATGCATTAGAGTAGTCTTCCAGTTCCACATAGAGTAATGCACGGTTAATTAACACTGCCAAGACAATTTCCTTACTCGATTCAAGAAGAAGAAGAATTCCATAGTCTTTCAAAGCCTAAAAAAGTTAAAAATACGTAATTTTACTAAGAAGCATACAATGATACTTATGCTTACAATCTAACACTCCAATCCTGCAAACACTCATGCCTTATTTTAAATACCTGAATAGTCCTATTGATTTCAGTGTGACTACTCAAATGCTAAAAACACATACTTAAATGTTTGCAGGAGTAGGGCCTAAATGAGGCATGGGCAACCAAGACTACTGAGCAGGCCATATGAGTGGCCCTCCTTCGTCTCAGGGGCTACATGATTGAAATCCAGTGGTAGACAAGCTATGGCCCGCAGCCTACTGGGGTTCCACTGGTGGCCCACACACCCGCTCTCTGTCCCTTCCCCCCACACCTCTCGTGCATTGGTGCACTGGAGCCCCACACATCCTACTCCTCTCCCTCCCTCCCACCATTTTCAGAATAGCCACAAACAGCTGATTCATGCCATTCAAGGTCTGGGAGGAAGGAGGAGGAGTTGGGACGCAGCATGAATCACCAGATTCATGGCACTCTGAAAGTGCTGGGAGAGGAGGGAGGTAGTAGGAAGTGCTGGGCTCCAGTGCACAAGAGGTGCGTGAGGGAGGGGGACAGACAGAGGGTGTGCAGGCTGCAAATGGAACCCCACAGGTTGCTCATCATTGGCCTAAATGACAGAAAGGAACATAATATAGTAGTTATTTTTGTCTCACTGTATTGTCTATTCCCTTCTATACTCCACTCTGTATGTACATATGCCCCCATCTGCAGAATACAATAGCAAAGAGACTAAGTCTTTGTCTACACTTTTAAAATTAAAGTGAAGCCATGGCAGCACTTTGAAGTATGGCTAGGGCAGCACTGGGAGAGAGTTCTCCCAGCACTCTATGAAAACCACCTCCAAAGTAAGAGCTAATACTGCAGGGAGCATAGCTCCCAGTGCTGGGAGCCCATTTACACTGGCACTTTAAGCACTTGAACTTGCTGTGATCAGGGGAGCGGGGGGGAAGAGATGTATTTCATTTTTTCATACCCAATCCAGAAAGTTGCAGTACAGTAAAATGGCCGTATAGGCTTAGCCTAAGTCTGCATTGAGGTTATAAATATTTTATGTTTAGAAAGAAAACTGCTATTCTTTCTGTATCAAATTTGCTCTTTTCCATATTCTTGTTTAAACTTTATTTTAATATTTTAACTTCATTCCCCACTCCTTAATTCTGTCCCCACTCCTCCCCCTCTCTCCCAGAGCCTGAATGCCATGAATCAGCTGTTTGTGGCTGTTTCAGCTCTGGGAAGAGCAGGGATGGAGCATGAATCAGCAGATTTATGGTGCTTAGAAAGTGCTGGAAGGGAAGGAGAGAAGTAGGAAGTGCAGAGCTCCAGTGCACCAATGCACAAGAGGCATGGGGGAAAGGGACAGAGAGAGGGTATGAGGGCCACTGGTGGAACCCCAGTGGCCCATAGGCTGGAGGTTGCCCACCACGGGGTTTCAAGCATGTAGCTCACTGACATGGAGGAGGGTCACTCATGCGGCTCGCTCACTAGTCTTGGTTGCCCATCGTTATTCTGGAACAAAAAGATCTGTAAGGAGGAAGTAATCAAGCAAAGGGCTCTCTGATGATTTTGACAACCAAGTCCCAATCTCACCTCTGTGAAGATGCCCTCTGTCTCTTTCCAAATTCAGTGGGTTTTGTGGGGCTACCCGATCCTGCTCCTCTGAGCGAGCAGTGGTTATAGGCAGTGTCACAGGGGACCAGGACCACATAAACGTCAAAAGATAGAAATGGTCTTAAATTTTAACACTCATTCCTGCCTTAATCTGGCCCTGTTCTACTTCGGTTCTCTCCTCTTTCCCTTTCTGAACTCCCCTCCAAGATTGTAGATTAAAACCACTACATATTTCTACTGTTAGAAGGGCTACAAATGAAGATTCAGATAATTAGAGGACAATGTGAGAGTGGTTGTGTGCGCATGGGTATGTCTCCAGTAGCACTAATAGCAATTCCTTTTGGTGTCCCAGAAGCAAAATATACACATATCATAGCAGAAATGAGTACGTCTACACAATACGACATCCTGAAATAAGCACAACAAATGTTAGTTATATAAGCCCATATTTTCACTCTGACCTTCACTAAAGAACACTTATTGTCATGTATTCATTCAAACACCTTATTATACCCACAAAACAAGTGCTTCAATCTTCAACTGACAGCAGCTGCAGCTGTAAATGATTGTTGACGTAAAAAGGAAAGCTTGCTACTAAAGTTCAGAAACACTTTATTAGCATTTTCAACAACTATCTAATCAGGTGCTCCTGAATAAAAGGATATAATACCTTTTTAAAGTCCTTTATTTGGTGATAACAAATTGCTCTGTTGTAGTATGCCAAAATGCAGATTTTGTCCAAGTCAATAGTTTTGGTTAAGTCGTCAATGGCATTTTTGTATGTCTGCATATAAAAACATTCCATATAAAATTACTGTATAATTCAAAGCATCTTATGTTCTATCCTGAGGAACACAGTACTGAAAAATTTGACCATACAGTTTTACATTTCCTGTCTAGTCATCAGTACAGGAAGATATTTTCTCATATTAGTTTGTCAGTTTTCACATCTTCCCTTCAGTAGGATTTCTACTAATTTCTATGGGATTTTTGACTGGACCAAGACTGTATAACTAAACCTTATTGATTTATGTTTTAGTCATTCCCATGTTTGTATTACATAGTCCATCATTAATGTTCTCTAGCTATATTATTCTTTGACCCTCTCTTTGATTTTTCCATGATCTATCACTTTGTATCATCTCCTTACATGGATGGTAGTTTATTATGGAGCTGTAGTTGCTTCTGTGGCCAAATTCATTTATGGGAGCATCCTTAATGGGTACTGGAGAAGTAAAATTGAGATAAATCCAGGTAGCTTAGCCAACCCAATCCACTGCACCCTCTTCCAGAACCACGGAGCCCCCCATGAAATTTCTTCCAAGGTGCTGGGGAAAGTAGAAGTACGCTACATTGGTGGCAAACCTGGGTAGCATTGATCCCTAGGCTTTTAGCTCTGTCTCCAGGCAAACAGAAAACATATTTTGTGTATTTCATCCAAGATAAAATATGTCTCTACCTTATTGTGATATTTCAAAGTTCCTCTGTAGAGATAGGCTCTCACACTGTCGGGATGAATTTTGATAGCCTCGTTACAATTCAGAATTGCCTTGGAGTATCTTCCCTTGCTACCATAGTAAGCAGCACGACTTAAATATGCCTTTATAGATGAAGACAGAAAACATGCTGCAGCATAAATACTAAAAAAACCCTTTGATAATATCTTGGGCAATCACGGAGTAAAGCTAAGAATTTTTTTCATAAAGGACTTAAAATTCTTAGTAGTCAGGAAACCAAGCAAATTAAGTGAACACTTGGTACCTTAGTTATAATTATGGAAAACAACATGAATATTGAAACAAGAAATAACTTACAATCTTATATTTCCAGAAAGCCTTTGACAAGGTCTCTCACCAAAGGCTCTTAAGTAAAGTTAGTTGTCATGGGATAAGAGGGAAGGTCCTCTCATGGATTGATAACTAGTTAAAAGTAAGGATATTAAAATGCGGTTAACTGACTAGTCAGCTAGTCGACGGAATTTCGACTAGTCGATAGGCACTTCTGCATTCCTCCTTTGAAATGTACAAGAGTCCACTGGGGCTCTTGTACATTTCAAAGGAAGAATGCGGAACTCCGCGTACAGCCTGGGGCCCGCAGGAAGTCCCGCTGACTCCAGGCTGCACGCAGTTGCCTTCTTTGAAATGCACAAGAGTCCCCAGTGGGGGCTCTTGCGCATTTCAAAAGCCATGGTGCCCACGGTCAGTGGGGGACTCAAAGTCCCCCGCTGACCCGGGGCTCCATGCTACACTGCATGCCGCTAGGAGCCTGAGGTCAGCTGAGGACTCCCCAGCTGACCCCAGGCTCTGTGTGGCAGTTCCCCGGATCCCGCTCCAGGTTCTGGGGAAGTGCTGCGCGGAGCCTGGGATCACCTGGGGAGTCCCCAGCTGACCCCAGGCGCCACCTCTTCACCTCTTCTACCAGATCCTATGTCCCATGGAGGACTAAATCTCCATTTTCTTTCACATATAGGGTACATCTAGACTACAGGCTTTTGTCAACAGATACTGTCGACAAAGCTTCTGTCGACAAAGAGCGTCTAGACTACATCCAGTTCTGTCGACAAAGCAAGCCGCTGTGTAGACGCAAAGGACAGTGTAGATGCAATAATGCCTTCTGTCAACAGAACTCTGTCGACAAAAGGCCTTATTCCTCGTAGAATGAGGTTTACAGCCGTCAACAAAACTGCTGAGTTCTGTCGACATTATGTCGACAGAACTCAGTGGCAGTGTAGACGCAGGTATAGTTTTGTCGACAAAAGTCCACTTTTGTTGACAAAACCCTGTAGTCTAGACACACCCATAGTGTTTCTCCATCAGCAGTAGAGCTTATTCTGTCTTTCTGATATATTTTGTACGCTGGTATTACTGTGTCCCATTGACTATCCTCATTCCACGAAACTTCAGTGATGTCTATTATATCATTATCTTCATTTAATACAAGGCACAAGTTCACCAAAGTAAGTATTTAGAGTTCTAGTATTTGTATATGAGCACTTTTTAAAAAGTCACTTTTTAGCTGTCTGCCATTATGTCATGCAACTGAATGCAACTCTTTCATTTGATTATTTCTCATCAGAACCTACCCATATTTTACCATCTTTCATCCTCTTTTCTTTACTAGGATAGTCTCCATTAATGGATTCTCCCCCAAAAGATGTCTCTGTTGGGACCCATGCTCCCCTGAACTGTCGGCTTTCCCCCTAGCCCTTAATATAAAAACCACTTTATGACCTGTTTAATTTTATGTGCCAGCAAGCTGGTTCCATTTTGGTTGAGGTGGAGCCCACCCTTCCTAGACAGTCTCCCCCATTCCCAAACCCCTCCACAGTTCCTAATAATCTAAACCACTCCTCCCTACACTATCGTCTCATTCACATATTTAGACCCTGCAATTCTGCCTGCCTAACTGGCCCTGATATCAGAAGGCTTTTCAATTGCTCTCAAAAGCTACTCAAAACCAAACAGTTAGAATTGTAAATTCAGTATTACCTGAAAATGTTTTGGATTAATAGCAAGTGCTCGATTGAAATCTTGGATGCACTTAGCTTGTTTGAGTTGCATTCTGCACAGTCCTCGTTGATAAAAAGCATCAGGAAAATTTGGATATACCTTAACAGCAAGGCTAAAAGCTTCATAGGCCTAAAAGTTGATATAATGGTTTAAGTTAATGCAACTCACTTGCACAATTGGAATCAAAGGTAGAATATCATCTTTTAAAACCCAGTAATATTTTTCTTGTGTTTTCATTATTTTACTCTACTTATTTTTAAAACATTTTAATACAACGTATGAGACAAATATAGTAAGTGAAATTCTGCCCTCATTTAATACTTATATTACTCTATTTTCTTCAGTGGGACTACACTGCTATAAACAATGGTAGAATTTGGTCCTGTGTCCATAAGTAACATACTACAATTATTTGCTACATTACTGAACACCTAAAATGTGATTTCTTTAAGGTCCTTCTGCAGATTTTTCTTCATACTGTAATATAAAAACATTGATTTTTCTGCGGTCTGCTAATGTGGTAGAAGCCATATAGTCTAAAGAGAAAGCAACCTATTCCTAGTGGTCATAGTATGCCACATCAGGTATTTCAGCCACTTTTGACTGTCTCAGAGAAGGAGACTGACAGGGTTACAAGAATAATGGCCTTGTCTACACTGGCAAGTTATAGTGTAATAAATCAGGTCATAGCGCTGTAACTCCCTAAGGGTCCATACTGGCAAGGTAGTGAGCACCAGCCCTGCAGTTGTTGTGCTTTAGGTAAGCCACCTCAAATAGAAGCGTAAAGCTTGCTATGCTCTGGATACAGTGCTGTGGTGCCAGCATGGATGCTGCAGTGTACTGCAGCGTTGTGACAGGTCTCCAAATGTCACACGATACCTATTCTTGCCTCTCTGGTCATCTGTTTGAACTCTACTGCCCTCCCCTCAGGTCACCAACTTTCAAACCTACCCTTCGCATTCCTGTGCAATTTTGAATGTCCACTAGGCAAATCTTCTTTTGTTTGAGTAAAGTGAAACAAATATACAAGAAACACAGCAAAAAGAATGCAAAAAGAATTAAATATGGTAATATCAGCATGGGAAAAATCATTTACACAATGTTCTGATAGAAAATAGAGTACAAATATGTAAAACATCGTGGAAAGTGAGCTTTAAAAATATTTTATATTTTAGTCAATTTTGTTTCCAGCTCTTAAAGCCACAATACTAACATGTTCTAAATCATAAATACAAACCTGTAATAAACTGACTTGGTCCATATAGCAGAGGGCCATCAAATAATAAATTTCTGCAGCCTCAAATGTATTAGACAATTTTTTTGCTGAAGAAGTCAATATCTTCAATGCTTGTCTAAAACTTTCCACAGCATCCTGTAATAATATTTGTAAAACAGTATTAGTTTTAAAAGTCTGAGTTTAAAGGTGCCAAGGACAGAATATTTTTAATCGGGCCTGTCACCTTTTTTCCTTCGTTATTATATGTAATGAGGGCCTGTAAAGTAATTTTATTTTGTCTTTAAATAACTTGTTTTAGCCTTATGCATTAAAGAAATGTCAAGTCTGGTTTTCTTTGGTTTTCCTGTAAATAATAATTGTTTTAATTGAAGGTGTGAGAATAATTAAGTACAGCCTTTCTTCAAAATGTTCATTAGTGATTAGTTTAAATAAGTGGCTGTTAACAAAAACAAAAAGTAGAATTTTAAGCAGCCTGAGTAATATTTTCTTTCTGTTGCAATTGCTTAGCAAATTCCAGCCTCTTCACTCTTTTGGAAGACTTTATCCTGGGAAACACTAACTCTGGGAAAGACTTGGGAATCATGATGAATGATCAGAAGAACATGAGTTCCCAATGTGACTCCTATATCCAAAAGTAAGTAAGTGTTTGGATGCATAAATGGTAATCTTGGGTAGGAACAGAGAGGTTATTTTACCTTTGTATTTGGCACTGATGCTACTGATGATGATGATGTGTCCAGATTTGGTGCCCAGAAAGAAGGATGTTAACAGGGTTCAGAGACGAACCATAAGAACGATTAAAAGATTAGAAAACATGCTTTAAAGTGACAGACTCCAGGAGCTCCATGTATTTAGCTTATTAAAGAGAAGGCTAAGGGGTGATTCAATCACAATCTACTATGATTTACATGAGAAACAAATATTTGATAACGAACACTTCAGTCTAGCAGACAACAGTATAACAAGATCTAAAGTCAGAAGCCAAAATCAGACTAGAAATAAGAAGTATTATTTTAACAGCAATGATAATTAGAAACTGGAACAATTTGCCAAAGGTCATTGTGGATTCTCCCTTACTGGTGATTTTTAAAATCAAGTTTGGATTTTTAAAAATATATATACTAGTTCAACAGGAATTAGTTTGAGGGAGTTCTATGGCCTGTGTTGTACAGAGGCCAGATTAAATTATCACAATGGTCCCTTCTGACCTTGGAAGCTATTAATCTTTCATGTCATAAATTGACTAATACTCTAGTCAACAGAGCATCTTCCAGCAAGACATAATCTGAATTTCTAAAGCAAACAAGCCAAAAGACAACTTTCAAAAGCCTAAACCTTTAGGCTTCTTTATATAACAGGCAAAGGCAAAACCCCAATGTTTCCTGTGACTGTGAACCATTGATAACTACTCTTTGAGAATGGTTATCCAACCAGTTATGCACACACCTTGTAGCTGCTCCATCTGCATTGTATTTTCCTAGTTTATTTATAAAAAGCTCATGCAAGACTGTACCAAATGTTTTACTAAAGTCTAGGTATACCAGATTGTAGCCAAACAGGAACCCCTCTCCCCCCCCCGTAACATCTTGCTTGCCCCTCTCTGAGATGCCTGGAGCACACAGGGCACACAGAGCAGTAACATCAGCATAGTCTTTGAAGCATAGACAGAAGGCGTGGATATGCTGGCTGCTGTGACCGTGGATGGCTGTAAACAGAGATATGCCAATTGCTGACCTCGAGGCTGCGAGAACTGCCTTGACTGAAACCCATATTGATACGAACACACACTCATCCGGGGGGGAGGAATCTCCCGCCCAGTAAAGAATGTCTAGTACTCACAATTTAGTTATCTCTCTTGCAAGTGTAAATTAAGTTGAAACTCCCTTGTAAGAACTGGCGTCACAAAGACAGACCAACACCATTTGGCATCTTAGATAAGAAAGAGGATACGAGCCCCTATGGGTATAAAGATGGGTACAGCAGCACACTTACTCTGAGTGTCAATCTACCATCTGCCTGCTGGTCGGGTTAGGTAATTGCCTCCCGAGGTTCCATGGGGACGCCCACCTCGTATTCGTCTTTCCTAGGAATTGAGGGACTGGCCCTGGCTTGACCCGCTGGAGTCGAGAGGCACAGAAGGGGGTAAATATTGTACCTGGATGTGTCCTTTGTCTTAAGTGTACACATAGACTTAGAGCTCTTTAAAGATTAAACTGTCACTTGGTACCATTATTTCTATTTTCTATCTTTATTTTCTTTGTAACCATTTTTAAGATCTATATTTGCTAACAGTTAAGAAATAGAGCAATAGCCATTGTAACCATATGATTTATAAGCTTCTTTAATAAACCTGTAACTGTTTAAGCTTTAACCTGACTCCTTCAGTTGCTGTAACAGAACCAAGCACAATTTAAAAGAACTTCAGCCGGTCATAAGGGACAGATATAGGGAGAAGCTTGAGCGTTTGGATCGTGTCGCTTCCAGGGGACAGATCTGTGGGGCATCTCTCAGCCTTCCCTAGGCTGCCCACTGCGAAGGGATCCTGTATCCTTGCAGTTGAAATCTGAGATGTAATAAGCTCTCCCTGTAAACTCTGGGGCGTCTGTCAGCCTGCTGGCTGCCTGCCGCGAAGGGACCTGATCCTAGAGGTTAAAGACACGGATGTTAAACTTCTTGGGGCGCCCGTCAGCCTCCCCTAGGCTGCCCGCTGTGACAGGACCTTGTGTCCCAGCAGTTGAAGACTCGGGTGTAACACACACACACACACACACACACACACACACTGCCCTGACCGTTGGCTGACACAGATCTACCACTTTATCTACATAACTTGTTATCCTATCTAAGAAAGCCATCAGGTCAGTTTGATATGATTTGTTCTTGACAATAATTGAGACAATATCTCAATTATAATACAATGGTTATGGGCTAATCATGCAAATACAGAGAGGTAATTTCACTCAAGGGAGTAATAATCTCACTGAATAAAGCTACTCACATACATGTGTCCTGGATGTGGTGCTGTTCTGTAGTATATAGTAAGATTAATAAATTATTTTAGAAATGTGTGTCTGTCTGTCCATCCATCTAAGAGCCCATTTGTTCAAGAACCCTTCCTACCTGGTAAGAGCTAGAACCACTGAATTTGGTATACAGCTTCCTCATATCATAATTTAAAGCAAGGTCAGGATTTGTTTGTGCCAAGATAATGGAATATGACCAGAATTCCATTGTTTCTCATAAAATGGAAAGGGAGGGGTCTGGTAGGAGGGAGTTATTCTGCATAATAATGACAGGGGTACAGCAAGGGGCCAGAGATGGGGACCTGTGACAGCTATAACCAGTGTGCCGCGAGGCAGTCGGAGGTGTGCCATGGAGAACAACAGAATTCAAAATGGCCACCCTTAAAGGGCAGGCTACCTTTTATTGAGCAAAAACAAACAAACAAAACTTTCCCCCAACCCTTTTTTTTCTGCAGTAACTTTCCCCCCAACCCATTTTCCCCTGACCCTTTTTTTTTTCCCTCAACAAAAAATCCTTGGTGTTCCTCATAAAAAAAATTATTGTTTGGTGTTCCTCGGTCTTAAAAAGTTTAAGAAACACTGAATTAAATTGATGGGAGATCCCTCTCCCATAGCTTAGAGCATCTGTACTAGCAGCACTGCAGTGGTCCCCATAAGCTCTGTAGTGTAGTCATAGCCTAACTCAAAGTGTCCTGCTAAAATTAAGATTTGAACAGACTGTTTAGCATAAATAATTATCATATATTTCAAAGGACCATTCAAAATAAAGTAGCACATTAACACCTCTCCAGTGATGGGAAGGAAACGAGTGGATGAAAAAAGCAGCTCGGGTGGTTGTTAAGAGGGTTTATGGATTGTTGTAATAAATAATGAATATGGTGTGTCTATTCAGTCCATGATCTGTAAGTGACTAGCAAATGTACAAATGTAAAATTCCTTGATCTTCTTCTGAAATTGTTGTGTAGGTTTGAGGGCTGATAGGTCAGATACAGAGTTATTGTTTTCTGAAAAACATTTACCGACAGATATGGCATTTTTATCTTCTATCATTTTTTGTGTGAGTTCATTCAAGGGTATAGTGGTAGCTTGTAACATACACATAGCTGCTATTGGGGCATTTAGTCATGAGCGGCAGCTGATGAGGGAGGCAAGCCCCCTGCTCCACCCCTTCTGCATAAGGTCCCACCACTGCCACCAGGGCCCTGTGGGAGGCCATCCCTAATCCAGCACCTCCTACTGGCCACAGTTCCAGTCAATAGGAGCTGCTGAGTCAGCGCTTGGATTGAAGGCAATGTCTTACTGCAGGGACATGCCATCTGCTTCTGGGAGTAGCACAGGACCAGGGCAGACATGGAGTCTGCCTTAGCCCCAATACACAGCTGAACGTTTAGTGACTTAAAATCTCCTGGTTTGGTTTCAATAGCCTCAGGGAGATGAAGTCCAATTCCAGGAGACTCCAAGTAATACTGAGAGGGTTGGCAAGCCTACATTCTATAAATATGAAGTAAGCAAACTTTGGTATTGCTCTTAGCTCCATGAGATATTACAGTATTTGCACACTGATTTCTTATTATGTTTTGAAAAAAACAGCATTATGAAATTTAACCAGACGCCAGTTTACATTATTATTTCTTTTTCCTACATTTTACATGGTTTTAAACTACACTGTGTAACACTTGCTGAAACATTAGTGCGGGAGCATTAACCTGAAAGTGTTACTCTTCCCTTTTGTAATTTAAATACTGAAATATAGCGAATGTTTGTTAGTCTTTAAAGTGCTGCATAGTCCAGTCTTTTGTTAAAAATGAGACACTGTATGAAGCATCAAGGTTATAAAAACCAAGATATTTTATTGCTTGGCATTTTACTGTAAGTAGTTTAGAAAGAATTTTCTAACCTTAGTTTTCTTGGCTTTCATTTGTGTTTTTCCTAGCAGAACAAATATGGAAGGCGTAGGCTGACTTGCAATAAGCTCCTGTAAGCATGCTATAGCTTCATTGTGATTTTGACAAAATGACTGAACGAGCGCTTGCTGAACAGGAGAAGTTTTAAAGGATGCTGAAAATAAGAAAAACAAACAAACAATTATCACAATATTCGATTATTCCACATTGAACATTCTACCCCTAAGACTGTTTCAAAGAATAAGCAAAGTTTACATTGTTCAAAAATTCATGAGAATCCAGAGTTGTCTATACCAAAACACAAATAATTTTTAAAAAGTTGAGTTTTAATCCATTCACATCAAAGCCTAGGGCAGAAAATTTCAACTACCACCAGCAAAGTTAAGATCAAATCATGGGCATCTGCAAGCTTCCCCTCTGCAAAGAAAGAGAAAAGGAAAAAGATCACCCCAAATAAATAGACAGGTATTGCTAAGGGGTCAACAGGATAATTGAATCATCCTTACTCAGGGCTTGGGGCACTAGATCTGCCACTCTGAGACCACTATTACAGCCCACAAGGGTTACTAGAGCCACTGTAGTATTTTAGCTTACAAGTGTGTTTGTGACACTTAATGTCTGTAAAGCCATTTGATATGTTAGGAAAAATCTTCCTTGGTAATACAAAGTATAACTATAAATTCTACATAATGCTCTATTACCAATATTTATAAATATAAAAATAAATGGCACAAGTAAAGGAAGGTAAGTGAACGAATTGCAAGCAACATAAGGAAGTGTCCTAATTTAATAGTAGTTAAATTACTCCTTATATTAGGGCTCAGATAATATGGTTAATAAAAACCTAGATAATTAGACTGACTTTACCTTCACCCATTTCTGCTACTTGATAAATACAGAAGCTTGCAAGTTTATATTCCTTCATCTCAATCAAATATTGTCCTCTGTAACAAAACAAAATGTTATTAAAATTTGCTCACTATAAAACCATTTTTTCAGGCTGAGATTTCTTGTTTAAGCAGTACGTTAAAGATACAAATAATGCAGAAGTAAATAAAAGTCTAAAGTTTCTGGTAAGAATCATATCTTCAAAGGAATACCATTCATATTTTCCCCTTATTCATTCTGCACAAGCTTGTTTAAAACACTATCACCGAGAAATGTTAAAAGTGTATAGCTATTCAAATTACAGGACTCACAAAAAGACATTTTCCGTGGGCTCCGCAGCTACTAGCAACTAACTACACCTTCAACTATACAAATATTGTTAATAATGCTATTTCTAAAATCAATATTGTTTTCCCACAGAACGGTAGTTGGTAAATTAAATCTGAGTCTTAAGGCCAAACTAGATTTCTTGCTTTTTCATGCACCACCACTAGTAATAAAGGTCCTTGCAAGCCAAATCAGGCCTTCAAAGACACCCTGTACAAACTCACTCTTTACTGACGTAACAAAGGTGGGATTGATTAAAACTTAGTAAAAAACTCTGTTAATGATGCACAAGAAGGAATAGCTTTTCACCTATTCCCTCTTAGCTTTGTTGTGGCTCTGTAGTATTAATAAAAATAAAAAGCAGTAGAAACTTATTATTATTCCTAAAGTAAGCAGAGATTACTTGAAATGCATACAGGGAATATTGACTGAATAAGAAAACATTTGTATATATTTACCATTAAGAGTACAGCCTCATGTTAAGTCTTTAATGTGAGGATTAATTGATTCATAGAGCATTGATGGGGCCCTCTACACTGAGATGAAATGACATTTAGGGTACAGCTAGACTACAAGTTTTTGTCAGAAAAAGGTACGCAAATTACGCTCTGCATTTTGCGTACCTCTTTCTGATTCTTTTGTTGAAGAGGCTTTTCCAACATTTGGTCTGTCAAATGTTGGAAAAAAACTCTCTTTCGAAAACCCTCTTCTTCCTCGTAGAACGAGGAATACAGGGGCTTCCGAAAGAGCACGTTTGCTGTTTTGCAAAAAAAACCCCGAAAGAGCAAATGCGTTTCCTGGACGCAGTGGAGTTGTTTTGGAATACCAGAGGTATCTCGAAACCCCCCCGCAGTTTAGCCATACCCTTAGATATTCTCACTTTTTAAAAGCTTCAGAGGGGTAGCCAAGTTAGTTTGTAACTGGAAAAACTTAAAAAACAATGAATAGTCTTGCAGCACCTTAAACACTAACAAAACATGTAGATGGTATTATGCACTTTTGTGGGCACAACTCCCTTCTTCAGATGACTGGAGTTTTAAAAGTCCAGATCCCAGAATAAATAAGGGAAGGCGGGGGGGGGGGGGGGGCGGGGGGGGAGGAAGAAAAAAAAATCATGAATTAGATAGTTCAAGTTACAAGAAGCTGATAAGAACAAATTGCACCTCTTTAAGCACCCATTGTTTGGTTGGTTAAGTCATTAGGATGTGGAAGGCAGTGTGCGAGCCAGCCAATGTCTTTATTTATTCCTCTCTGATAGGAATGAAACTTGTAAATTAAGTTAAGTTCCAACCTTCCCTCGATATTTGGCTTGCGGAATTGGCCTGGAACAACATGGTGACTCTGAGATGCATTAATGAGTGCCCAGGCAGGTTAAAGTGTTCTCCAGTGATTTCTGTGTGTTGCCTTTTTGGGTATCTGATTTGGTGCCCCTCAAGTGAAAACTGTTGTTTGACTTAGTCAGGGCTGGTACCTTTCACAATTTGGGAGGAGTGAAAGAATTAATAATTAAATGCATTTATGCATATATTAGGAACCATATGGATTCACTGGTCAATGTCAGTTTCCACAGAGCTTCAGGGGGTAGCCGAGTTAGTCTGTACAGGATAAACTTAAACAACCACAAATGGTCTGGTAGCACTTTATAGACTAACAAAACATGTAGATGGTATCATGAACTTTCATGGGCACAGCCCACTTCTTCAGAATATTCGTCATCTGAAGAAGTGGGCTTTGCCCACGAAAGCTCATGATACCATCTACATGTTTTGTTAGTCTATAAAGTGCTACCAGACCATTTGTTGTTTTTTAACTTTTCACAGAGTTTTGGAAATCCACACCAGGCTAATGAGAGTTTCTCATACTGTACGTACCTGTAGCAACAGGCAGGATTTTGGTATGCCAAATGGTGCAATGGTTCTAAGCAAGCCTTATGAGGCTTGCACAAAACCCATGAACCATACAGAAAAAAATCAGGTCATTCGTGAACAGACTGGGAAGCTTGTATTTGGCTTCTGAGAACAGGGAAGGAAAAAAGAACCAATAGTGGTAGAAACTTGAGACTATCAGAGTATAAAAAAGACTATGAGAGGGAAGATATTTAGCAAAATTATTTTCTGTGATGAAAAACATATTTACATAGAAAATGAGTGAAACTACAGAAAAATGGAGCTTTCAGGCTAAGCTGGAGAGAACAGTTAAATATCAGGTTTGAAATATTTATTCCCCCTACTCTCATAGCCTTAAGTCTAGGGGCAAGACTGGACTTAATCCTTCACCCTTCTTTTACTGCATCAATTCTTCAGAAAGGACACTGAAATATTTATCCACTCTGAATGGACGTTTAAATTATTAATTTAGAAGTGTGCAAAGGTGCCCTGTTGTCACTGTGCATATTCACACTCCCCCTTTGCCAACCCTTGCATAAACTTTGTTATGTGGCATCCAAAGGTTACATCAGTGAGGTGCTACTACATGGATATAGTTTGTAAAGAATGGAAGGTGCTATTTAAATATTATTACCATCTCATTATTACTATTACCTATACTTTTCTACATTGAAACATAGTAAAAACAACAGCTATATTAAGATAGCTATTAAACAAGCCTGCTGTTATTGAAAACAACAGATGTAAAGTGGAATACTTGTTTAGTTCCAAATGATAATTTCCCTACCTTATTATGCATAAATGGGATTCAGTTGGATAAAGATGAATGGCTCGATTTATATCTCTTAATGCATTCTGTAAATTGTGCACCTGTTATTTACAAAAAATAATTCAGTTACTCACACATATTTTCTAATCACTTTTTACCCCATTTAATGCATTCTTCCCTACAAGAGATTCCTTTGTAATAAAATATGTAAATTAATGGATATGCTGTCTTTTTAAGTTTTAAATAATAGTAGAGAACTTAGAATGACTTCCACATCATGCATAAATACCATTAGTAAATATTTTATTTTAAAATCAACTTCTGCTTCGCTTATCAACCAACACCTGAGTTCAGGATTTTCTGTTCTGCCTACCACTAAGGTTGACACTAAAACAAATGCCTATAACAGTACAGAGACCCTTTATCCTGATAAAAGATACAAATACGCAAACTTCCTAAATTGCTTTTATATTATTTTATAAAAGGTTATCTATTCATTTTACTTTATTACTATTATTTTAAACACTCCACAGATAGATGGCTAGGTAAGGCTCTAAAAAAGACCTCAGAGCTCTAAATATTCAGGTCATGGAAGAAGGCTTTACAACTACAATTACTACAGATGGGATTATCTGTTACTGCATTTGATCCCAACCTTGCAGAGATTTACATATGTGCTTAATTTTATACATTGCAAGTCATCCCATAAAAATCAATGTGGCTAGTTAGTGTCCAAAAACTTATGCATGTATGTAAGGCATGAATATCTATTTAAATGTTTTTCATAGCATCTATGAAATGTATAAGTAGTGTTATAATGATTTAAAAAACAGAAGATAAAATACCTTATAATATGCTTGAGCTCTACATATATAAGTTCTAATGTCTGTGGGCTCAATGTCAATGGCCTTAGAGAACTGTCGAATAGCTTCATAGTAATTATCCAAATGTAAAAGTAAAATCAAGCCAATATTTATGTAAGCCAAGGCAATACCACTAAAAAATAAAGATTCTTATTTTTCATTTTGTTATACATTATAAAACACCTTATTGTATACATCAATGACCAATACAACAGATTTCATCTAATTATTATAGTATTATAAAACCACATCTGTAAATAGTCAAAAGCTAGGCTTTGAAGTTACACATATTTGCTTACATAGCACACATCAAATGCATTACTAATTACCTTTTTAATTCCTTTGAACACTGTGTATATTTATGCTTGATCAGTGACCTCAAAACATGGTCTGCACCTTTTTTCATGGATGTTTATTAAAAGGCTGTAATATGCAAGTCCTGTTTCATCAGCATTCCTTTGACTTCCTCCTAGATCAGGGGTGGGCAATGATTTTTAAAAGGGGGCCACTTCAGAAATTCCTGAAATGGCCCAGGGCCACCCCGGAACCAGCAAGGCCTCAGGTGGAAGGGGCAGGGCCAGGAGACTTCTTGTTCTTCCCTCCCCACCCTGATTGGCCTGGGGTGGGAGAGCATGAGAAGTCTTCACCCTCCCTCCCCCACCTCCTAGAGAGATATGCCAGCTGGGACTGGTTCTGTTAAATTTCTTCATCAACCATTTAGATATTGGCATAAAGGGTACGCTTATTAAGTTAGCAGATGATACCAAGCTGGGAGGGGTTGCAACTGCTTTGGAGGATAGGGTCATCATTCAAAATGATCTGGACAAACTGGAGAAATGGTCTGAGGTAAATAGGATGGAGTTTAATAAGGACAAATGCAAAGTACTCCACTTAGGAAGAACAATCAGTCTCACACATACAGAATGGGAAGCGACTGTCTAGGAAGGAGTACTGCAGAAAGGGATCTAGAGGTCATAGTGGACCACAAGCTAAATATGAATCAAAAGTGTGATGCTGTTGCAAAAAAAATGCAAATATGATTCTGGGTTACATTAACAGGAGTGTTGTGAGCAAGACACGAGAAGTCATTCTTCTGCTCTACTCTGGGCTGATCAGGCCTCAATTGGAGTATTGTGTTCAGTTCTAGGCACCACATTTCAAGAAAGATTTGGAGAAGATCCAAAGAAGAGCAACAAGAATGATTAAAGGTCGAGAGAACATGACCTATGAAGGAAGACTGAAAGAATTGGGCTAGTGTAGTTTAGAAAAGAGAAGACTGAGAGGGGACATGATAGTGGTTTTCAGGTATCTAAAAGGGTGTCACAAAGAGGAGGGAGAAAAAATGTTCTCCTTGGCCTCTGAGGATAGGACAAGAAATAACGGGCTTAAACTGCAGCAAGGGAAGTTTAGGTTGGATATTAGGAAAAACTTCCTAATTGTCAGGTGGTTAAACACTGGGATAAATTGCCTAGGGAGGTTGTGGAATCTTCATCTCGGGAGATATTTAAGAGCAGGTTAGATAGACATCTATCAGGGATGGTCTAGATGGTAATGGGTCCGGCCATGAGGGCAGGGGACTGGACTCGATGACCTCTTGAGGTCCCTTCCAGTTCTAGTGTTCTATGATTATATGAAAGTCTCTCTCTTTCCAGGGTAGTCCATATACAAAAAGCAAGGGGAAATAAGAAACGGAGGAGAATGATTCCATCTTAGGATGTGTCTGAATCTGGCCCTTCCTTTCCTCAGGTGACTTTCAGGCAAATGGTCATCTTGGAAGCTCCTACCTTCAAGTCAGCCCTTTCCTCAAGAACTGAGAAAGGTTGAAGGTCTACTATCTTCCTTGGTCTACCAACAATAGTTGCTCTCTTCCCCCTTGAAGCTCCTTCTCTAAGCTATGCGTATCTTGCAGGACTGAACTGCCTAGGCCAGGCCTGGGCAAAATACAGCCCACAGGCTGGATCCAGCCTGCCAAGCCCCCAGATCCAGCCCGCAGAGGCAGTGGGAAGCCCCAGACAGGCTCACCTGCTTGTCCTGCAGCCCTGTGTGCTGTGCAGAAATGCAGCTGCGGGGGTTCCTTTCTGTTTCAAAACTGGAGGGGAAGGGGGAAATTTCAGGAGCTGCCCTGCCCCCAGCACAATCCCATTGGCCAGTTTCTGGCCAGAAATCAGCTAATGGGAGCTGCTTGTTTGAATAACAGGCAGCCAAGAAGAATCACACCCCCTCTCCTCGGCTTAGTTATTCAATGGCTAGGCAAGCAGGCAAGCTGGTTTGGCTGCTGACTGGTAAGTCTCTTGGCTATAGCCTGCCTCTGGCACCCTAGCCTCTCCCTGCCCCAACCCTCTGTCCCACCCTCCCGCCCTCAACATAAGCAAACACTCTGTTCCCCTCTTGCAACCATACTCCCTCCCAGATGTGTCACCCCAATCTCCTGACCCAGATCACAATGCCCTTCCACCCTAGGTCACATTCCCAAGCCCCTGCACTCCAGTCCCCTCCCCTAGGTCACAACTGCCTTCTTCACCTAAACTCCCTCCCAGACTCCAGTTTCCCTCCTGCACCCCAATCCCTTACCCAAGCTCCCCTCTGTACCCAACCTCCATCCCAGACCCCGCATCTCCTCCATTAATATCATGGAAGAGTGCAGCCCTCGACCACTTTCCAAAATCTTGGAGTGGCTCCCCATCAAAAATGATTGCCCACCCCTGATCTAGGCCCAGAATAGCTCCTTACATCCCTCTTGTCCCATATGGGGTTTGTATATCTCATCATATATCCTTCCCCTCCAGATGGTACCTGGTGAACCAGAGCTAGTGAATTGTCTCCCCTGCTCCCAACTCCAGGGAAAAAATGAGCATTTTGGTGAGCTCTTCTCACTCTGCACTTACAGTTCAGACAGAGTACTGTATGTTCCTCTCCATTTGCTACCTGGGAAAACATTGTGCTTAGTCTTGTTTCTGAGGCATTGATTTACAAAATAAATTCTTTTGAAGAAGTCGGCACTGACAAAGACAGGCTCTTTGAAGAGGTTTCGGAGGTAGGGCTGCTAGCATCAAAACCTGGTACAAATTGGTTGTAGTAAGCTGACAGCATCAAAAACCTTTGAACCATGGGATATGGCATGCTCTGTGGCCTGGACTTTGTGCACAAGGGACATGGTCTGACCTTTCCCTAAAGTATACCCTAGGTAGATTGTTTCTTCTTTCCTAATCTTACACTTGGCTGAGTTTGCAGTTAGCCCAATCTCCCATATAAACCAAATACAGAGGTGATTTGAGCTAGATGTCCCTCTCAATCTCAGCTGTAGAAGTCCACATCATCTAAGGAGGAGCATTGTCAGCAGATCTAGAGAAGTGATTATTCCCCTTTATTTGGCACTGGTGAGGCCACATCTGGAGTATTGCTTCCAATTCTGGGCCCTCCACTTACAGAAAGGATGTGGACACATTGGAGAGGGTCCAGCAGAGGGCAACCAAAATGATTAGGGGGCTGGAGCACATGACCTATGAGAAGAGGCTGAGAGATCTGGGCTTATTTAGTCTGCAGAAAAGAAGAGTGAGGGGGGATTTGATAGCAGCCTTCAACTTCCTGAAGGGAGGTTCCAAAGAGGATGGAGTGAGGCTATTCTCAGTAGTGAGGAGCAATGGTCTCCAGTTACAGTGGGGGAGGTCTAGGTTGGATATTAGGAAAAACTATTTCACTAGGAGGGTGGTGAAGCACTGGAATGGGTTACCTACGGAGATGGTGGAATCTCCATCCCTCGAGGTTTTTAAGCCATGGCTTGACAAAGCCCTGGCTGGGATGATTTAGTTGGGATTGGTCCTGCTTTGGGCAGGGGGCTGGATTCAATGACCTCCCGAGGTCTCTTCCAGCCCTATAATTCTATGATTCTAAATAGTCTGTTCCATCTGAGCCAGAGGGGTGGAATAACTTGTTCCATGAGCAATTAAAACATTTTGGGGCATGGTGGAGGCCAAAAGTCATATACCTAAAATCAGTGAGGCCAAAAGGTGTGGCAAAGGCATTTTTCTCCCTTGATTCTGATGGAGTGGGATCTGGCAATATCCCTTGGTTAGGACTAATGAGGTGATATATCAGGCCTCATCCAGCTGGTCTACTATTTCATCAGCATGCAGTAGGCATCAAATTTAGAGGTAGCACTGACCTTTCTGAAGTCTACATAAAATCAGATAATGCTGTCCAGCCATCCAGCTTTGGTACAGCCATTTAGAGATTCTTCAGTGACTCCTAATTCTGACATTGCATGGAATTTTTGCCTCATGGACTCATGTATTTTGTGGGAGAGTGGCCATTGGTTCTCCTAGACAAGTTTCCCAGGCTCTGTCTGAATATAGTGTTGTACAAATGAGTCCACCCAAGCTGGAAGATAAACACTGTCAAGAAAGCTTTTACTAGGCTTCCTGCATGCACCTTCTATTCTAAGCAACTAAGTTCCCCCATCTGTATAGGATCTGGAATCAGTGAGGTGGACCACTTGAGGCCCCAGGATAGGCTCAGGGTGTAAGGACTAATAAATATGCCCTGCTCTTCCATATCTTCAGAAGGTTAATATAATAGACCTGGATTATGTTCCTCTTGTCGGGTTGCCTGATTTAGTAGTTAAGTGGCCAAACATGGTGGAGTACTTCATATAGCCCCTGCATTTAGCAAGTAACTTGAACTCTGCAGTCAGGAATAGAAGTATCCAATCACCCATCTTAAATATGCACCCCTTTGTTATAGGCTTGCTCCTGGGTGCAGTGAGCAGTGAGGACATTTTTTTTGGCAAAGGTCCATAGGGTTTTGAGCCTCTCCCAGGGCTTCAAGTATGTGGTGTATAACATTCTCCATCAGAGGAACCTGGTCCTCCCATATATGATGGGCCATCTCAATAATTCCTAGGGACTGTCTCCCATATTAGAGTTCAAAAGGAAAGAATGCAGTAGATAGCAAATAACATGGGAGAAATCAACTGATCCCAGTGACCAGGATCCTGAGCAATTAACTTCTTTAACATCCTTCTCAGGATCTAGCTAAATCCTTCAACCAGCACTTGTGGATGATGGAGCTAAGCATCTATTAGATCTACTGAAGTCAAGAATCCCACTGAGACAGGGAGGACACCATAGAGGCCAGTGTCTCCATCTGAAACTTCATTTTCTTCATCTACTTGTTAAGACTTTTGAGCCAGCATTTGCTCTAATAATACTCCCCAACTCCTGCCCTCATCCTGTGCATTTCTACACAATAAAAAAAAATGCAGTAGAACCCAGAGAACCTTTCTTCTAAGAGAACATATTCTATTACTACCATATGAAGAAGATGAGACATTTCATCCTGGATCAGATTGTATTTTCTGGGGTTGCTAAAACTGGGTTACTGAGTGAAGAATGGATGGGGTGGATCCCTCACCCTCTGTGCCATTTGTCTGTAGTTGATAAACATTCATGTAGGATATTCTGCCCTTTAGCTTCAGTTCGGAGTGGGGGGGGGGGGTCTATGCAATCTTTATCAGAAAGTAGATTTTTAAGAAGACGGGTTTCCTACAGAGTTTAAGCTTTCCCTCTGATCCTCACTTCCATTGTTTTCCCTTCAAGAATCTGTTGCTTGTAAACTTGGTTGAGCATAGGACCTGTTAGAGTTAGCGTTCTCCTTCCAATGATGGAGCCACAGGTTGTTCCTGGCTACCGAGCTGGAAGCCATAAATTGGGCTGAGAACCTTATTGAATCTACCGAAATGTCGACTACAAGCACTGTTGCTAGGGAGACTTTCTTTCAAATGGAACCAAAGTCAGGGTGATCTCTGCCCTTAAGGGCTTTAAGATTTTCGAGCCAGAAGAGATGTTCTTGCAAAGTATATAGATGCCAAATATGCTTGGAGGATGGCAGTGGTGGCTTCAAAGTCCTTTTTGCGAGTGGCCTCCAACTTTCTAACCATAGAGTCCTTTAGAGGAGATCTTTTCCTCTAAGAGAATAATCATAACCCTGGTGAAGGATGTTACAGTAGTGTCCACCTTTGGTAACTCAGCAACAAAGCCCTTTATTTATTGAATGTTATGTAGCATGAGGTTACTCTTGTTAATGTCTTATCATGCTTGTTCCACTCATCACTAATAACTTTCTGAAGAATGAATGAAAGAGTATTGCTGCCTTATAGGAAGATTTTGAGGAGAGAAACTTACTCAGGCTTACCTTCAGGAGCCTGCTCAAGTTGCATTTGAATCACAGAAAAAATCTTGTTGCACATACCTTGATATGTCTTAGGAAAAAAATCTTTCCTGCATTTTTCTTCCATCCTATTTCTGTTCAAAACCAGACAGCTTACTTTCCCTTGTAGACAACAAGGAGGGAGAAGAGAATAAGACACACTACCTCCTTAATTTTAGTGCTTTTTCTTTCGCTTTGGGGGTAAAGAAGTTTTGCTGCAGTTCTGATGAGACCTTTTGCAGTTAGCCTTCCTGTGAGCCTGGAGCCCTTGAAGTGGTCACAGAGTCTTCCCTATAGCATTTAAGCTCCCCCTGGAAGAGGAGCTCCTCAATCAGAGCCTGCTGGATCATCTTGGGATGGAGGGAGCTGTTTAGGACCACTTTAAGATTTGGGGGATCTGTGAATCCACAACTGTCCCTCTTTGTTCTGCAGAGGTTCCTTGGGACTTAACGCCTCTCTTGAGTGGTCTGGGTCCTGCTCACTTTTAGAGCTTCTCTCTGCTCTGAACTGCGGTTTCTGTTCCATTCCCCCTCACACACACACTGGAGTCATGGTTGGCTTGATGAGTCAGGGGCCTTAGCTGCTTGACCCATAGCCCTAAATCTTCACAGAGATAGGAAGAGAAAGCTGGAGGTAGGCTGGACATCACTCACCCTCAAGCTTGGGAAGGCTGCTTCACCAACAGAGCATTGTTTAGATTTAACCCTGTGCTTTCTTGGCTGCTCACCACACCAGCAAGGTGTAGAGGTGCCAAAGTGAGACAGCACAGGCTCAGAAAGGGTTAAAGCCCTGATGGGTTAATTGACCCAGAGATGAGAAGAAATGTTGGAAGAAATGCTGCTCATCAGTGTCCAAAAGCTGGGCAGGAACAGCTCAAATTGCTAAAATAAGAGCAGGAACAACACAAACTGCCTGGCTCCTGGCATGGAGGCAGAGATTCTTGCAGTAAGCAGAAATGTGGAGCCAAATCATTGATCCATCTTTGAAAAGCTGCAGTCAGAGGCAAGCAGCTCAGATGTCTAGCATTGTGGGTGGGCTATAGAAAATACTTATAGTTTTCCAACAAATAAGAGGAAGGATAATACTGAGCTTAATACACTACACTGGTAGGCAGGAGACCATATTATCCTTCTCATGTACACTGTAGCAAGTCTACGAGTGGAATTTTCAAAACATGTCCTTGAAGCACTTACACACTTTTGAAAATCCCAAGTTAATCTGTCTAATGCTCAGTTTCCCATCTCTAACATAAGAATAATAACACTATTTTCTGTTTCATAAAGGATACATTCATAAATGTTTGTAAGTCATCATACTGGACTGATGGAGGTCATAGCAATACTTAGACAGAAACAGATAGATGGAAATGGACATAACTCCCCCCACCCCGCCATAGCTAATTCAAAATGGTATAAAGTATATATTAAAAATTCAATCACCTGTCCAGAGCTAGTGCATTTTCAAAGTCACAGATTGCTAGTGTCCAGCGACACAGTTCTGTGTACAAGATCCCACGGTGAATGAAAGAACTGAGATTTTCAAGAGAGTCATTTAGGAGCACTGGGAGAAAAAAAGAATATATTTTAACTTTCTGATGTTCTTATTTAAATTGCAGTTGTTTATTATACAGTCTATCTGCATATTACTTTAATTTTAGCTTTCTTACAGCGTGTACGGGGAGATTTCAGCAAATCCAGTAATGTGCCTGAACTACTATTGCTTACTGCTTAAACTTTAGCAACCAAGTTAACAGGCCGAAAATAGGCCTAGACAGCATGACCAAGTCAGGGAGGGGGAAGAAGGGGGAGTTTGGGTGCCACAGAGAGGGCAGCTCGACCCCGCGTCCTTCCTGAGGCCCAAATCTCTAGTGAAATCACTGAGCTATACATTAAGAAAAACAGGAAGTTTCTCTAAATGCCCTAAGACATATATCTATCAGGGCCTCCGAGCATGAAGTCTCTGAAAAAGAAAAAAACGCATCTGGTAAAAGTGATGATCAGAAGAAAACCTCTTGCCTAACCTCTAAAACGTGCTTGCCTAACAAGTTTTTGAGTGACATGTTATTGTAATGGATAAATAGGGAAGGAAAGTTTGAGTGGTGGGGGACAATTTTGGGAACACTTGGAGGGACGCCTCGAGGACTCCTTGGGTACGGCTACAGTAGCTCATTAGTTCGAGCTAGGTAGGGTAATGAGGGCAAGCAGAGTTGCAAATGAAGCCCGGGATTTAAATATCCCGGGCTTCATTTGCATGTTCCCGGGCGCCGCCATTTTTAAATCCCCCTTAGTCCAAACTCCGTGCCCGCGGCTACACGCGGCACGGACTAGGTAGTTCAAATTAAAGATCCTAATTCGAATTACCATTACTCCTCGTGGAATACACCGTTCTGGCTCTTATCGAGGTGTGGGGCAAAGAGGAGAACCTGCAGGATCTCTGCTGCAGAAAGCACAATGCCGATATTGATAGCTGGATGGCCGAGAACCTGGCCACAAAGGGCCATATCCGGACCCAGGAGCAGATCCAGAATAAAGTTAAAGAGCTCCACCAGGCCTACAACAGGGCGAGGGAGTGCAGCTCATGTTCCAGGGCAGAACCCCACTTCTGCCCCTTTTATGAAGACCTGCATCACATCCCGAGGGGGGGGAGGCAGCCCCTTTTCCACCCCTGGTAGTGGACTCAGGGCTGGAGACACCTGTCATTGCCCACCTGGGGGTCCCAGCTAAGGAGAAGGAGAAGGAGAAGGATGCGGCCAGCACAGTGACCACCATCGCCCTAGAGCCAGTACCCCACACCTGAATGTGTCCCAGTTATCCTCTGAGGCTGGGGAAGGATCATCAGATGAGTGGTCTTAGTTTTCTAAAACGCACAGGGGGGGGTGGCAGGCGCTGAGGGGCTGTGGTGCAATCATCGCTCAATCACCTGCAGTCTGTGCACATAGTTGCACATGCAGCACCAGTCTGTGCCATGCAGCCCCTGGAAGCAGCACCACAGCACCCCTGGGCTCCTGCTCATAGGCTCTGGGGAGACCAGCCATACTTCTGACCCCCAGAGGGGGAAACCCCACCAGGAGCTATTGCTAGAAGGAGGCTGGGGACAAGGACACACACAAACACAGACTCTGGAGTGTCACACACGGGGATGCCTGCACAATCGAGGCAGCACCCACTCCCGGGGATGGCACTGTGAAGCACAGATGTGTGTCCTGCTCTCTCTCTCACACACTCACACTCACACACATCTTCACTCCCTCTCACCCAGCAGCCAGGGATACCAGGTCTCTCCCCTTGGGATGCCACCACTGCCAGAGCCAGTGTGTGTGTAGCACCGATGGAAGCCCAGGCAGCTCGAGGCCCCCTTCCCCTCATTGGATCCCAGTGTGGCCGGCAAATTCCCATGCCTGCTCATCCATGGGACCATTTCCAGGTTCTCATCCCCAGTTACTTCTACCCCAAATAAATCACAACACAGTTCTCTTTTTATCAACCAAACAGTTTTTTTATTGTTGCTCCAGGGGAGAAGGGTGGAGGGAGAAAGGGAGGGGTTGTTGTAGGAAAGGCAGAGAGGGGCAAGGCACAGTTCTCTTGTGGGGAGGGGCTGGGGAGAGTGTCACTGGGGTCCTTGAGGGAAACTCTCCCTCAGGGTCTCCCAGATGCGCACCTCCACCTGATGGGCATGCCAGATGGCAGCTGTGCGTGGACGCTCAAAGGCCCTTCCCTCCCAGCCAGCCTCTGCCCCCGCACCCTGGAAAGAAGGCCTCCCCTTCCTCTCCACTATGTTGTGTAGAACACAACATGCGGACACCACCTGGGGGATGCTCTGCTCCCCCACATCCAGGTGGGTCAGGAGGGACCTGAACCTCGCCTTCAGACACCCGAAGATGCACTCTGCCTACATGGGGTCCTGCCCAGGTGGGCATTGAAGCAGTCCTTGCTTGGGTCAAAATGGCTGGCTTAAGGCTTCATTAGCCATGGCATGAGGGGGTAGGCCACATTCCCCACGATGCACAGTGGCATCTCCACGTCCCTGATCCTGATGCTGAGCTCGGTGAAGAAAATGTGGGCCTCCAGCTTCTGGGATAGCAGAACCACACAGTGATGGGGCTTCCCCCTGCTACACACACCCCCACCCCCCACCCACCCCCTGCGCCCTTAACTCCCCCTTTCCCTAGGGTCACCCTTTTCAGTACTTCCTCCCCCCAGGGACTGCAGCCCGAGAGTGCCATACCTGCATAATGAGGGCCCTGATGGTCAACTTCCCCACACTGAACTGGTTCCCAATGGATCAGCTAACTGTCCAGTGTGGCAAGCTTCCAGAGTGCAATGGTGACCTGCTTCTCTGGGAGGCATAGCAGGGTACATCTGTGGGTTCCATCGTGTGAGGGCAGGGGTGAGCCAGGCGCACAGTTCCAGGAATGTCTCCTTCCTCATGTGGAAGTTCTGAAGCCACTGCTGGTTGTCCCACTGCTCCATGACGAGCCAGTCTCACCAGTCAGAACTGGTGTCCAGCTGCCAGAAAAGGTGCTCCACAGTGGGCTGCAGCCGCAAGAGCTCCATTCCCCCACACATGCTGAGGGTCTCCTCAAGCAGCTTGGGGTTGTGTTCTTGCAGGGCTTGGAGGGCAGCCTGCAGAAACTGCAGCACAACAATCGGGGCCAACACATGCCCAAAGGCAGCTCCGGCTCCACAGCAGGGTGTGCTGTGGTGTCCAGAAGCAGGGCAGCCAAAGCACATAGTGGAAATGCTTTGCTGTCCCTCAGAGAGGTAGACAAGCAAGCAGAAGAACCTGAGAAACAGCTATATGGGGGGGGGGTGTCCCTTTAAGCTCACGCCTCAGGCAGAAGCTCCAGGAAGCAACTGCTGACATAAAGCCCTGCCTGAACTCGTTCCAGGTGGCCTTACATGTGAGATAGCATCCAATCAGTGTGGATGCTATCTTTCGAAATAGCACATTGCTATTTCATTACACTTTTTGTGTGTAGATGCGCTATTTCAAAATAGGCTATTCCGGAAGATATCTTCCAGAACAATTTATTCCGAAAAAACCGTGCAGTGTAGATATACCCTTAGTGTTATATTTAATGCCAGAAGTGAAGTACAAACTAACTGGTGGGACCACCGTGCAAAGAAAATGTTCACTTTTTCCCTATGTTTCAAGATTTTATAAATCTCTGCTCCTTGGTCATTCCTAAAGCAGTTCTATACCCCGATCAATATTGTTGCCCTTCTTTTTTGGAATGGAGGAACCAGAACTGCACACAGAATCCAAGGTGTGAGCATACCATGCATTTCCATAGTGGCATTATGATATTTTCTGTTTTATTAACTATCCCTTCCCTAATGGTTCCTAACATTCTGTTAGCTTTTTTTTTTTTTTTTTTTTTAAACTGCCAGTGCACATTGAGCAGATATTTTCAGAGAACTATCCCCAATGGATCCAGGACCTTTCTTGAGTATTAACAGCTAAATTTAGACACCTTCCCCCAATCATTCTGTACATTTAATTGGGATTGGTTTTCCCAGGTGCGTTACTTTTCCACATATTAACAGTGAACTTCACCTCCCATTTTCTTGCCCAATCACCTAGTTTTGTCAGATGCCTTTGTAACTCTTTGCAGTCAGCTCTGGACTTTACCATCTACACTAATTTTATACAGTCTGCAAATTTTGCTACTTCACCATTTACCCCCTTTTCTGGCTCATTCATGAATATCTTGAACAGTACTGTACCAGTACAGATCTTTGGTGGACTCTGCAGTCATTGACCATCAGAAAGAATTGTGATATCTCATACACTGTGGTGTGATAACTGAGAGAATGTTTGTTTTGTAAAAAGTCAACAATGCATAGACATTCATCAACATAAAATTTAAAAACAACAATACCAGAAACACTGAAGTCCTGCAGAGCTCTCTTTGGATCAACCTTTCGCAGTATGCAACCTCTGTAATAGAATGCTAACCAATTAGAAGGATCAAGATGAACTGCAGCAGAAAAGTCTTCCACTGCATTTTTATACTGCTGTCGTTTACTGTATGCTCTTCCTCGATACATCCTAGTATAGAAAAAATAATTTATTTTTATTTACAATTTTACAAAAAATGTATATATTTGCAGAAGGAAACCATATGAAGCTATGTACAATATGAATATTTGAATCAGCTTAGTATTAATAGTACTTCATTTGTTTCTTTGCTAGTCTTCGAAGTCATTATTTGAAGGAAGTCAAAGGATAGAATAAATGTTAATGGTAGTTTTAGTAATAATAAGAGTTTTCTTTTTCTCTTTCTTTCTCTATTTCTCTCTCATTTAAATCAACAGTGACAAAACATCTATGAATCCTTCTAATCCTGAAAAGTGACCTATATGGGCAGGCTACTGCACCGACACAAAGCCCCACTAAAATAACAGACTCATAGAATCGTAGAATATTAGAACTGGAAGGGACCCCGAGAGATCAGCAAGTCCAGTCCCCTGCCCTCACAGCAGGACCAAGCACCATCTTTGTAAATATGAAATCACAAGACAGGAATCTGAAACCACTAATTTCTAATTTTATTTTCAATCCTATTTTAAATCTCTTGTCAAAACAAACAAATGCCTCTTAGGCTGAGACCTTATCTGGCAATTTTTAGGCCTTAGTGGATTTTTACAGGCAAGTCATAATTCCCTTAAGGGACTTATAACACAAACAATAATATAGACTTATTTGGCATGAATGGCGCTATCGGGGGGCAATCTCCCTCAACGGTCTAGAAGCCCCCCAATACCTGGGTTAGGGCTCTGTTTTCGTGGGGCCAACCCGGCCCGTAAACTCTGCTTGCAGTTAATGTCCTTCTATTAGGGCATATATGGCCTTCTGACCTGGTCCAAAACACAGTCCCCTCTATTAAGGTATATACAGCTCTCTGGCTTGGTCTGAAACACAGTCCCCTCTATTAGGGTATATACGGCCTTCTGCTCTGGTCCACCGCACAGTCCCCTCTATTAGGGCATATACGGCCTTCTGGCCTAGCCCAAAACACAGTCCCCTCAAGCAGAGTGGGGGGAGGAATACGGGGACCCGGGCCCTCCCGCTCCACCGGGTCCCAGCCCAGGGCCCTGTTGGCAGTGGAGTATACCGCTGCCTGCTCAGCAGGGATGCCTACCGAAACACACCAAGCTCCCAGAGGACAATTCTCCGCTCTGGGCTTCTTGCTACCATTTCTGCAGTGCTGCACGGCTCCCGTGGCATTGCTCAGAGAGCCTTCCTGGCTGGGGCTGTCGCTGGGGCCACTGAGGCTGCTGCTACTGGGGCTGCTGCAGTGGCTCAGACTGCTGCTGAGGCTTGGGCTGCTGCTGAGCCTGTTCTGGGGCCTGAGCTCCTTCCCCTCTGTCAGTCCGCCCCAACTGACCTGCTCCAGAGGCTTTTATAGTTTGTCTCCAGTGGGAGCATGCCCAGCAGGGGCCTTCTCGGCTAGCTGGGCCAAGGTCATACCCTTGGCTTCAGTGAGGGGCTGGAGCGCCCAGTCACAGGCACCACCATTTTAAATGGGCTGCATAATATTTAAATAGCAAATTCCTTTTTATTTTTACTGGCAGATTTCTAAAGTATAAATAGGTAATTGCAGAAGAAGAATTTTTATGATAGTACTCAGAGGATGGACAGATGGAGATTAGCTTCTATATTCTGTTTCCACATACAATGGCAATACCATGACGAGGAAATAAGATGGCTAAGCCAAAGCTTAGGAGGTTTGGCTTTGCACTTTACACTCTCACTTCAGAGAATGAGATTAGCTATAAGGGGGGGCTGTGTGATGGCGTGTCGGGGACCCCTGTCCCTGCACCCCAGTCCGCAGCAAGATGTGACTCTGCCAGCCAGTAGAATAGAGAGGGTTTATTGCTTCTCAGAGATACAGCACAGCCCAGGTTTGATGTGGGCATAGGAGTAAGGGGGCAGGCAACTTCAGACCCCTTGGGGCAGGGGTATGCAGGCCCCTGAACCCCCAGTACTCGACTTAGTATGTTCTCTTCATGTTTTCCCAGCCAAGACCGCCCCTTCTCAAAACCACAGAACACTCATCCCCCCCAGGTAGCCACACCCTTTCCTTTATTTAAACCCCTTCCCCTGGCCAGGTGAGAAGCTGCTGCCCGTTGCATCTGACGAAGTGGGTCTTTGCCCACGAAAGCTTATGCTCCAACACTTCGGTTAGTCTATAAGGTGCCACAGGACTCCTCGCCGCTTTTGCAGATTCAGACTAACACGGCTACCCCTCTGATACTTGCCCATTGCCTATGTGCTTGTGCTCACGGGCGACCCCCCGCTGGGCAATGCTTAGAGACAGAGGCCAGTAGGGGTCACCCACAGCACACACAGAAACCAGTAAATGCCCAACCAGAGTGGACCCAGGGCCACAAGCGTAGACAGCATATCCCAGAGTGTACAGCACGCCCCACTATGTCACAGGCTGCTCCTATATGAAAAATAATCTATAGGAAAAAGTCTCCAGCACCTGCACATGGGGCATGCAGACACCCAGTGTAATCAACAATATACAAGCACTTAAAGTATCTACAAGAATTAGATTTATCCTGAATGTGAGGACCTAGAGAAAGGCTGGAGTGAAAGATGACACCCAGATTATAGACCTGAGTGACAGTTAGAATTATGGTTTTGTTCATCACAGTTAAGAAAGGCTGTGTCGGGAAGAAATTAAGAACTCTATTTTAGACATGTTGAGTATAAGCTGATGGCTAGACATCCATAAGATGTAAGCAAGACAGGCTGAGATTTTACTTTGGATAGACAGAGACAAGTCTGGAGGAGAGACAGACATCTGTGAGTCTCCTGTACAGAGTCACTGGCACAATATATTTTGTGTTTACAGAAAATATATTAGTATATTATTTTAAAAGCTATTTTACTAATCAATTAATAATTGCTGACTATATATTTTACCTTGCTTGAATATTGCTGGGGTCTTCCTTAATCACAGCTGTAAAATCCTGAAGAGCTACAGTCCAAACTGATTTCTCAAAGAAATGTATTCCATGTTTCATAAGTGCATCTGTTCTTTTTGGGTTATATTGAAAACACTGCATTGAAAACATTAAGAAGCACATAATATTTGCATAATACTTATAGTTATTTTCCAATCAATTTTAAATCTGAAATGAAAAGGTACCAAAGAATATTTACTTTTTAAAAAATAATAAGCTACTTTCCTTTCTTTTTTAAAATGTCCTTGTCCTTTAATTTCCTTTGCCATTCTTTTTTCTTCAATTGTAAAAATGGAATACAACCAACTAGGCAATTTTATAAACTGATTCTTAATTTAGCTATTCATTATTCTTCATGATAAGTTACAGAAATTATGTACTAACTTCATCACACTCAATTGTTTGTTGTTTGTTTAAAAGGATACAAGCTGCATGCCACATAAATTCACATATTTGTATTTCAGTGATAACATTACACTACAAAAAGGAAAACCTACTTTTGCATAATCATCCATTGCCAATAATAATTCCTCCTCTTCTTCCAACAACTCAGCTCTCCTGAAATAAATGTCATCATCTGTAGGGTTGCATTTCACTGCTAAAGTGCAATTTATGATTGCTAATGCATTATTGCCTTGCTTTCTGTAAATTTCAGACTTTGACAGATATGCATCTAGAACCAATAAAATATAAAATACAGTATTTAGAAACATAAAATATTGGCAATTCTTCTGCCCTCTGTAAGATTTCTCAGTTATTGAAAATCTTTGCAAACTAAGAGTAATATAAAGCACTTCAAAGTGGTCCACAGGTTCAAAGCCATTTTAACCTGAGTAAAATAATGTAACAGACCTTCTTTGCATGTTTCTTGACAACATTCTAATCTGTAATTGAGCAAAAAAATTTTTAAAAAATGGCATGCACATAGGATTACCAGGTAGCTTCAGAAAAAATACCGGACACACTTGATCCGGGGCGGGGGGGGGGGGGGGAAGGGACCAGCCGGGAGGGGAGCGGGGCTGGCCGGGCCGGGGGGGGGGGGGGGGGGAAAACGGGAAGCGGGGCTGGCCAGGGGAGATGCGGGGGGAGGCGGCCGACGGGAAGCAGGGCTGGTCAGGAGGGGTCGGGGGGAGCAGGGCTGGCTGGGAGGGGGAGCGGGGGGGGGAAGAATTAGCTGGCAGGGAGCATGACTGACCTGGGCACATGTAGATCCCAGGGCGCTGCCTGTCCCGCGCACAGTCCCTTGAACAGCGCTCAGGAGTATGGACAGGGCTTCTCCTCCTCCCCAAGGCGTCACTCCTACGTCAGACGCAACCAGAGGCTCCCAGTGCCGATCGCGCCCCACCTCCCAGCCACTCCCCCCGCCCCCACCAGGCTTCAGTCAGGTCGCCCAGCCGGAAAACCAGAAAATACTGGACATTGCACATGTCCAGTATTTTCTGAATTTTTCTACTGGACAGAGGGTCCAAAAAATAGACTGTCCAATTGAATACCTGACACCTGGCAACCCTACATGCATAAAAATCTTCCAACAACTTCAAAACTATTACACCAATTTTTTTTCAAACGCAACACATTTCCTTAGCTCTCCTTAGAATGTACCACTCAAAACAAAGCAAGTTTGAGCAAAATAATATGAGTCTGAAGTTAGTTATGTGTGTGTAAAATTCCCAATTAAAACTTATGGCAGAGTGCTTATACACATATGCGCACCTCAAAATACTGAACAGATTTTGCTGGACCTTTGCAAAAACAATTTGCTTCAGGCAAAGATCAAGCATGGAAAATTGCAACCCAAAATAAATTTATCTGCTTACAGATGTTAATAAAGAGAGTTAATAATGGAAATTATATTTTAACCTTTAATTGTGGTGGTGGCTATTGATCCCACTACCATGCATGTAATGAAAAAAGAACCATAAAGGGAAAATGTGAACAACAAATAGAATCTGGTTTTATTTTGTAGTGGTCAATTGCAGAAGAACTTTGTACGTGCTAGTTTAGGGGTGGTGAGGCCTGCATTCTCCCCCCCCCCCCCCGCCTTTTTCCCTACTACTGATGAGCCAGAAGCAAGTCTTTGGGAACATATGCCACTTAAGATAAGCATTGTTGCCAGTATAACAAGAACAAGTATTAAGATAAGGGTAAAGGGCAAGAACGCATAAACAATTCTGTTTACCCTAACGTACTGATCACGTAAACAGGGCCAAAGAACAAGTAGAACTAGATCAGAATCAGATCGATAACTAACAGCTAAGCCCTACATCAGCACGTAATGAGTAATCTCTGGAAATTTCCAAGCTGCCAAACAAGGCAGGAAAACTGTATTTAAGGCTGCCTCAGAGCCTAGGAAATCGGACTTCACCGATGGGCTTTGGGTACCCGGAAGCTGAGACAACCTCCCACTTCATCCGCAGCCTACCCGGGGTCCCAGGCTTGCAGGAAGGGACGTAAGATATGCCGCTTCTTTGTTATATTGTTCTTCCATTTATGGTGCACAGCTGTTAGCTGTCAGGAAATAAACTACTTGTGTTTGACAGATGCCTGTGTGGCATATTTTGTACCTTGAGAGCCCAGTGTTGGACCTGACACTTACTCTGGCTGGCTACATATTTTAAAATAATTTTAAAGATCTTTAAAATTTTTGTAGAGAAAAAATGTAACAATAGTACACATATACAGTATATTTTATGTGAGCATAATATATACATATCTACTACATATTTGAGAAAATTTGACTGTCCGTCCATCTGTCTGTCTGTTCAAGAAACCCTCCTAAACAGTAAGAGGTAGGTCCTGCAAATTCAGTATACAGGGCGTCCCCGTGTACATCCGTTCCACACTGAAGTCATTGATGCTTGTAGGAACTGGTGCATTATAAGTCCTTCCATTCCCTGCTCTTAAGTCATGCAAAAAAAAAAAATTACACAAATGGAAGTTAGCTGTGGGAAAAAAATTCTCTGCTTTAAGTTGTTTTGTTATAAGTCCAAATTTTTTTGAATGTATCTTGTACTTATAGCGAGGACAGCCTGTATAGCTTTCTCTTATTATAACTTAAAGCAAGCTAAGGGTTTGTGCCAGGAAAATGAGATGTGCCTGGAATGAGATTGCTTCTCATAAAACCATACAGAAGAGAGACAGAATCACCAGGCAGGTGAAAAGGGCTGACTGGGGGCCCACACACCCTCTGGGACTGCCCCATCCCCAAGCGTCCCACCCCCAAGAGCCCTTTGTGGGGGTCAGAAGGTTCCTCTCCCTCGCTCCTTCCCCAATTTGTAAGTGAACATTGCTGGTTGTTCCCCTTCGTCAGGGAATGAGGTTAATGTGCACAGTTTGCTGAATTCCGTACTCTGTCTGTGAAGACCAGGGGATAGATGAACTACACCAGCCCCTGCTGAGGCACATGGACCCCTCCCCCAGATGTGCCCGCTAGACCTGCAGCAGCCATGGAGAGGTGCTTTTTACCTGGGTCCAAGTTGCTATGGTGACAGGGGGGAGGAGGTAGTCCTCTCTCCAGGGCAACCTGCATAATGAACTCCTCACCCCCAACCCACCCCCCAGGACAATGATTCAGGTGAAGCATTTACATTTTCATTTTATTTTCCAAAAAAAATCCCCAAATTAATTAAATTAAGTACCCGAACAACACTGGGTAAATCTTCTATATATCACCACATTTACAGAACACTCAATGTACATAAAATACTGTTGCAAAGACAGGGCTCAAAAGCTGAGAAATGCTGGCATTTAGTGTTCCTATGCATCTTTAATTTTGTCCCTTTATGCTTTCAACCTGTGTACTGAATAAGGCAGGAGAACTTTGGGGGAAAATAGTACATGATACTATAATTAAAGACTATACTGTTATGCATACATACAAAGGGACAAAATTTAAAGTGCATGGACAACTGTAAATTTATTTCTTTATTTTCAAGTGCAAACTAAGTAACATTCTTTTCATTCAGATTATATTATATGCAATCCTCCAGGTTTCTGTTTCTTTATTTGTTTCAAATGGAAGATAAAAAAAAATTACAGCAATCTCACCTAGGGTTCCCAGGTTTCTGGTTTTCAACCAGAAAGTCTGGTTTTCAGGAGACCTGTATAGTCTCTAGTCAGAAGTACTGACTGGACACCAAAAGTCCAGTTACCATGATTTTATATCTTCTTCTCTAGGAAGCAGCAGTGGCCATGACGTAAGCTCCCCAGAGGGTTTCGCCATCACCATTTTGGGTCAGCTAGGGCAAAGCAAGCTGTAGCTGTGTGGAACACATAGACTATGCCACCTGGGGGATGGAAAATGTCCCTGACCTGCCTCGGTCCCCTCCGGCTGCAGTCACACACGACAGGGCACTGCAAATGCCTGTGGCATAGCTGGCCATGGTGATTGGGCACTTTCCTAGCTAACTTCCTCCTCCTCCCTATGGCTGGGAAAGAGTCCATGGTAGGAGAATATATAGGCTATTGACAGTGAGATGCACACTGACTGGTTCCTGGGCCTTGGGAGTAAGTGTAGCCAGTCACGACTAGGACCTTGAGTGGTTGAGAGCCAGGAAGGATGATGAGTCAGAAACAGTCAGGACTCCTGTATGGGGTGTTTCTGGGGCACGGAGGAGCCATGGGCTTGGAGCAGGGGCTCAGGATGGGCTGGGATGCTGGGACTGAGGACTGAGTAGGTGGGATAGAAAGCTGGAGGTTCAGAACAGGGGTGGACTCAACAAGCATGGAGCTGTAGTGTTCAGATTTGAGAAACTGGAAAATTGGCACCTTAATTTCTCACCATGAGCATGTTTGAACCCTGTACCTTCTGTACCACAACACAGCCTTTTATAATTTGCACTATAAGAATAACATTAGTCAGTGGCATAAGGAGGCTGCTACGACAGTTGGTGGGAAAGAACAGGCCACAAGGGCCAGCAGGTGGTTGTGGGAAGTCTAATCCACCTTTCCCTCTCACCCCCACCCTACCTGGAAGTTAGGGATCTCCTTCTCCATGTGCAACCCACACAACAGAGAATGGGTTTCTGGAATGATTTGCTGGCCCAGATAATGGCGATGGGGAGCCTAGTTTGTGTCTCCCACAAACCACTCCAGAAGAAGAATTTACTCACCTTGGTGCAGTAATGATAGTTCTTCGAGATGTGTGTCCCCATGAGTGCTCCACTGTAGGTGTCGGGCCCTGTCCCGGCACCATAGCTCGGAGATTTTTGGTAGCCATAGTCAGCCGGATCGCGCATGCACAATGCACATCTCGTGCCATTCACGCCTTTTGCCTCATGTGCACAATCCAGCCCCCGCCAGTTCCTCTCACCCACTCGAAACTCTGAAACAAGATATCTATTAACAGGATTAGGGAGCAGGGAGGAGGGCACGTAGTGGAGCACCCAAGGGTACACACATCTCGAAGAACCATCGTTACTGCACCAAGGTGAGTAACTTCTTCGAGTAGTGTCACCATGGGTGCTCCACTGTAGGTGACTGGAGGGCAGTACTCGCAACCCACTCAAGATGGGCTCCGTAATCAAGGTTTGTGCAAGGTTGAAAGCACTGCTGAAGCCAGCGAGGAGTCCGATGCTGCTTGCAGAATAACTGCGTAATGATTTGCAACGGTTACATTGGACGACCACATGGCAGCACCGCAAATGTCCTGGAGGGAACCCCTTTTAAAAAGGCTGTGGAGGCAGCCATAGCCCTTGTAGAATGCGCCTTCAGGTATGACGAGAGAGGTTTCTTACAGAGGGAATAACAGGTAGTTATGCAGGAGGTTATGAGCTTGGCAACATGCTGTGACAAAAGTGCCTCTCCTTTAGATTGGTCAGCTATAGAAACAATTAAAAGATCTGTTTTACGCCAGCCCCTGGTCCTGTCTATGTAAAAGGCTAATGTCCGTCAAACGTCAAGGGTGTGAAGAAGTGTCTCTCTTGGTGAAGCATGAGGCTTCGGATGGAAAGTGAGCAGTACGATAGGTTCATCGATATGGAATGTAGAGCATACTTTTGGAAAAAAGGCTGGGTGAGGATGGAGTATTACCCGTTCTTTATGGAAAACTGTATAAGGTGGTGCTGACATTAGTGCCACAAGCTCAGTAACTCTGTGTGCTGAGGTTATGGTAAGGAGGAAGGCCAGTTTGAGCATCAACATTCTGAGGGACGTGGTAGCTAGGGGCTCAAAGGGTGTCTGGGTAAGCGTGTCCAAGACCAGGTCCAGACTCCACGATGGAGGTGGGGGTCTACAAGGAGGGTCAAGGTTCAACAGACCTCTTAGGAACCTTCTCATGGTTGGATGGGCGAAAACAGAAGTATCATCTATACAGTGGCAGAAGGCTGTAATCGCCACCAGATGCACTCTAAGGGAACCAACTGCAAGGCCCTTTTGCTTCAGCGAGAGAATGTAATCGAGGATGTGGTGAATAGGAGTGTTTTCAGGAATGATTCCCCTCGTAGAACACCACAGTGTAAACCTCTTCCACTTCAATTGGTAGGTGTTTGAATGGTGTTTCTCCTGCTGTTCCTTAGGACCTCTTTGACTTGATCCGAGCAGAGATCCTCAGACTGGTTGAACCAGTTAGGAACCAGACAGTGAGATGAAGAGTGCATGGTTGTGGATGCAAGAGACAGCTATGGTCCTGGTATACCAAGTCCGGAAGATCGGGAAGAGTATATGGAGGCTGAAGGAACATTCTGTGAAGAAACGGGAACCATGTCTGTCGTGCCCAGGCAGGGGCTATTAGAATCACCGTGGCCCCATCCAACTTGATCTTGTCCAGAATCCTGGGTATGAGGATGGTAAGGGGGAAAGCATAGAGAAGGGGGTCACCTCAGTGTAGAAGGAAGGCATCCCCTAGAGCAGTTTTTCGCAAATGGTATTCCGCAGAACCTCGGGGTTCCGCGAGTGAAAATAAGGGTTCCACAATAAAATTCCATTACAATAAGATTTTATTATTAAAAAAAATAATTAATATTATGTGATTTTTGTTTTTAAATATGTGCAATTAACCTAAATGTTGATCTCATGACCTTGTTTAGCATTTGTTTATTATTATCCTTACTTATTTGTGGTCTACTTTTTCAGCTCCATATATTAGACTGTTATATGGGATTCCGCAAAATTCTTTCGAGTTTAAAAGGGTTCCGAGGCCAAATAAATTTGAGAAACGCTGCCCTCAGGATCTGCGACCAATGACTGCTCTGGAGCAGTACTGTCTGCATTTCGCATTCTGATATGTGGTGACCAGATCTATCTGAGGAGAACCCCAACGATGGAATATGTGCAGGAGCATATCTGATCTGATTTCTCATTCATGATCGAGAGTGAGTGCCTGCTCAGGGAATCCGCAACTACATTGCTTGTGCCAGGCAGGTATGACACTCCCAACATGATTTTGTTGTGAATACATCAATTCTAGAGGCAGACAGCTTCTGTGCAAAGGGATCGGGACTGTGCCCCACCTTGACAGTTTATATAATACATTGTCACAATGTTGTCGGTGAGTATGCTGGTAGTCGTGCCGTGAATATATTTCTGGAAATGTCTGCAGGCGTTGAAGACCGCCCTGAGCTTGAGGAGATTTATGTGCAGGAAAGTCTCTGTTGCTGACCACCCGCCTTGCACGGACATACCGTTCATATGAGCTCCCCAATCGATAAGGGATGCATCCGTTGCGATTTGCGCTGAAGGCTGGGGCCAGTGAAAGGGAACCCCTGCCAAGAAATTGTCTGGATTTGTCCACCAGTGGAGGAACGCCAGAACTTTGGAAGAAGGAGACACCATCTTGGTGACTTTGTGTCTTGTAGGAGTGTACACCGATGCCAGACAAGGCATCAGAAATGGAGTCTGGCATGATAGACTGCGTAGGTCGTAGCTGCCATATGGCCCATTAACTGTAGACAGGTGAGTACTGTAACTGGCGGGCTGGAAGTAAGTATGGAAATGAGATCTTGGATTGCTTGGAATCTTTGAGTTGGTAAGTATGCATGTGCTACTGTGGAATCAAGTCACACCCCTATAAACTCTAGGTTCTGAACTGGGACCGATATGGATTTTTGTTCATTGATAATTAGCCCTAGGGAATGGAAAGTCTGTCTGGCTATTGTCAACATGTGTAGGGCTCTGATGAATGAACGCCCTTTTATAAGGCAGTCATCGAGGTAGGGAAAGATCATAACCCCCTGCAGCCGTAGATAGGTTGCTACAACCGCCAAGGTCTTTGAGAATACCCTGGGTGCCGATGAGAGGCCAAAGGGCAGCACCCGATACTGAAAATACTCTTTGCCTATCATGAAGCAAAGGAATTGTCTGTGTGCCAGATGAATAGTAACGTGGAAGTACGCATCCTGGAGGTCAAAGGCTGCAAACTAGTCTCTGTGGTCCAAAGCCGGAATTATAGAGGCAAGGGTCACCATTTTGAAACGTTGTTTTCTTAAGTGCCGGTTTAGGTTCTGAAGGTCGAGTATAGGTCTCCAGCCTCCCGACTTGTTCCATGTGAGGAAGTATCGAGAATAAAACCCTTTTCCCTTGAACTCGTCTGGTACCCTCTCTACTGCCCCGATAGATAGGAGGCGGTAGACCTCTTGTTTGGGCAGGGTCTAATGAGAGGAGTCCCTGAAGAGGGACGTGGAGAGTGGAGTAGTGGGAGGTAGAGACAGGAATGGTATCGTAAACCCAGATGACACAATCTCCAGAACCCAACGATCGGAGGTTATACTTGTCCAAAGATGGTAATACGGCCTCAGGCAGTGGTGAAAAGTGCCTAAGGGATGATGTTGCAGGATGACCACTGTGTGTGACTAGGAGCCTCAGCAAAGGAGTCAAACCTGCTGCTTATTCACAGGTTGGCCTGGGGTATGGTTATTTTGCGTGTGCCTTCTTTGCAGTTGTTGTCTCGACCTGGACTGATCAAAACTGCGTTGAGGTTGATGGGCCTGTTGAAACCATAGCACCTTTGATATGGGTAGTAGCGCTTCTGGCAATAGGGGGGCGTGTGCATCTCCAGTGTTCTGAGGGTGGTACAGGAGTCCTTGCCAGAGTGGAGGACCTCATCTGTGTTTTGTGCAAAAAGCTTCTTTTTGTTGAAAGGGAAGTCCTCCACCTTGTTTTGCAACTCTTTAGAGACCCCAGCAGACTGTAGCTATGAAGAACTTCTCATTGCTATTGCCGTTGCCATGGATCTGGCAGCAGTGTCAGCTACATCTAGGGCAATTTGAAGGCCTATTCTAGCGGATGTGTACCCTTCCTGTACTATGGATTTTAAGATTGGGCGTTTCAACTCCGGGAGGTGGTCCATCAGAGCTGTCAGCTTGGTATAGTTGTCAAAATCATGGTTCGATAATAGCCCTACGTAATTAGCAGGGCTTCACAAGCGGCGGCAAGCCCCGCTCGCCAGCTGCGCGGTTTGGCACGCTGCGCATGCGCAGACCAGGCTGCACATGCGCTGACCGCGCTGTGCGGCAGCACCGGGCTAAAATCTACTCCCCATGGGCGAGTAGATTGCCCTAATTGTTGAGCCCTGGTAATTAGCAATGCGCAACAACAGCCAAGGAGTATACTTTCCTTCCAGAAAGGTCTAGCCTTTTTTGTCCTTGTCGGAAGCAATACCTCTGTACTGGGGAGCTCGTGAGCACTGTTGGGTGGCATCCACCACTAGAGAGTTCAGTTGCGGGTGGTTGAACAAGAAGTCCAGCCTCTTTGATGGTACAAAATACTTCTTGTCCGCTCTTTTATTGGTTGGGGGAGCCGAGGCAGGAGTCTGCCAAATGTCTTCCGCTGACTCCATAATGGCCTCATCGATAGGGAGTGCTATTTTGGCGCATTGTGCAGGCTGCAGATTTTTCAGTAGATGACATTGCTTGTCCTTCACTTCAGCCAGTTGAACATCTTGACTTTCCACTACCCTTTTAAACAGCTCTTGAAACTGTTTGCTGTCATCACGGGGAGACACGTCCCCCAGGATCACCGCCTCATCCAGCAAAGACGACGACTGATTGTTTGGTGAAGAGTCGGGCTGTTGCTCTTCAGTGGCCGACAATTGCCCCTCTTCTGGCTCCGACTGCTGCACCTGAGGGGGCGGCGTTTGTGGTGGTATCGGATCCAAGGGATACTCATTCTCGATTACGACCCTCGGAGTGTGACTGGGAGACCTGCAGTAGCAAGGCTGGGGGAGCTGAGGCATCACCTTCTGGAATGGTGATGCAAAGTGTGATCCCTGTGATGATAGCAGTAGCGGCCAGGTAAAGAGCATCTAGAAGAGCACATGTGAGTATAGTGTGTTTCATATTCCATATGAGGTGATCGTGGCGATGAACGAATGTAGCATACAAAACCCTTAGAAGAAGTTGGCGGTGAGATTGAGATATTCCTGTGACGGTGCCTAGCATCGAAGTACAATGCCAATACGTATGATGGGGATCTGTAGTGTCGAGTATGCGTATAGTGCTCCCGTGAGGCTGGGGCGATGCTTGGCACCGGTGAGGTCGGTGCTGGCGGAGATGGAGATGGTGCCGGGGAAAAAGTCGGTGAGGGTGACAAAGGTGTAGGGCTTCTGTGCCTATCTGATTTTGCAGCGGCCTGTTGTGGTGCTGTGGAGTCCCTTGGCCGTTGCGGTGTTGTCTCCTGCTGCGGCACTGGTGATCTGCTAGGCACTGACGGTGCCGTTGCCATGACTGCTGGCAGTGCCAGCGGTACCACTGAAGGCGGCTCAGCTGTCGGTGCCGGTAATGCCTGGGGCTTCATTGCCACCACGGCCCTCGGCGCTGTCGGTGCCGTATTTGGCATCTTCTTTGGTTTCGTGGCCGGAGCTGGCCTTGAATGTGAGGAGGCAGTACCGGATGTTCCCGGCTTCTCTCCTACGCTCACTCTACTAATAGGGCCTGGGGGCAATGAGCGCACTGGTGAAAAGAACGGTTACTTACCTGTAACTGTTGTTCTTTGAGATGTGTTGCTCATGTCCATTCGAATCAAGTGTGTGCACCGCGTGCACCGCGTCTTCCGGAGCATTTTCCCTAGCAGTACCCGTAGCGCCGGCAGGGCGCCCCCTGGAGTGGCGCCGCCATGGCGGGGCATAAGTACCCCTGCCGGCGCTCCCCCACCTCAGTTCCTTCTTACCGCCCGTGACGGTCATTGGAGCGTGTCTCTCTCTTAGATAAGTTAATGGTTCCCGTTTCTATTAGTATTGTAAATAGTTCTGAATAGTTCAATTAGTTAGGTAGTTAGTGTTTCTTTGTTTTTTCCTTCTCCCCTTTCGGGGGTGAGGAATGCCAGGGCCGCAAGGCTTTAAGGCGTGCGCTGTCTGCGCAAAGTTTATGCCCAAAGGAGACCCTCACGACAGTTGTCTGAAGTGTCTGGGTGAGAGCCATCTTACGGATGCTTGTAAGATCTGCAAGTCTTTTAAGCCCTGCACTAAGAGGGAGAGAGACTCTCACCTAAAACTTCTCCTCATGGAGGCGGCTTTACAGCCAGCACCGGCTGGGGACTCTGCGGTGCGCAGTGCACCGGCGTCCATGCGAGATGCCCCATCTCGGCACCGGTCTCACTCTCTGGCACCGAAAAGGTCAAGAACATCTTGCGGTAGGTCTCCGAGCCGGAAGTCCAAGTCGAGCCTACACCATGGTACCGAGTCTCCGGTGCGCACGTCCTCATCCACCACGGTGTGGCGTAAGCGAGCGGGACGCCCATCTAGTCCAGGGCAGCCCCTCCACGCTGGACACCTTTGAGGTGGCCCACGACCTTATTAGCCTCACTACCTCCCCTCCGTCGTCGGTTGAGGCGGAAGGGTCGAGATCACCTATGCCGGAGGCCGTGTTGGCACCGGCTTTGCCTCCACACTGGCATGACCGAACGGCACCGTCCACTTATGCAGCGGGACCGTCCTCAGTGGGACCAGTACCGCTTGCCGCTGTATCGATGCCGGCATCGACGCAGGCTGCCAGGCCCCACTCGGCGCTCGACTGGGCTCGACCTCCCTCAGTGCTGGGACCCCTTCCAGACCCTGTCTTGGCTGCACCTGTGCCGTGTCACCCTGGCCTCGCGACGACGTCTTTGGCACCATCGTTGGGCCCTTCAGCATCAGCTTCTTCAGCACAGATGCACGTTTCGGCACCGTCACAGGCACTGGCATCGACTCTGTGGGCCACGCCGGTACTGCCATCGCTGGTGACGTCAGCCTCTTCGGGGTTTGTATCGCAACCGATACCAATACTGACTACGGCACCACAGATATGTTCCGTGTCGGCACCACAGCTGGCACCAGGACCGGTTCTCCTGGTGCCACAACCGGCTCCACCCCGGGCACCAGAATATGCTCTCCCGGCACCGACTCCACTCCAGGCACCGGGACCGGTTTTCCCGATGCCACAGTCGGCGGCTCCTCTCATGGCACCGGGACCTGTTCTTCCGTTATCGCAACAGGCACCGGCACCGTTTTTCCTGGCACCGGCACGTCCGCATCGAGCGCACGCGGGCAAACCCGAGTCCACGGCCAGGTTTGCCCCCCCATCGGTGGCAGTATATTCATCATCTGCGCCTCCCTGGCCTGAGTCTGATTACTCGTCCGATTCTGATGCGGCATCGTTCAGGTCAGGGTCCTCGGCAGCTTCCTTGACGCATAGATCTCGTTCTCGGCACCGGCGTCATCGTTCGCGGGTGCAGCAGATTTGGCCGCCTCAGCCGCAATGGCCCTTTTGGACACCATGGGCTTACCACCAGTGGCAGGGGCCTGTGCCCTCTTCTGTGGTGTCCGGTGCCTCGGGGCACCGAGCGCAACCGTCGGCGTCGCTGTCAAGACCCCCTCCCTCCCCCCAGAGGTCAGTTGCTGCCGACACCACTGCTGTGCCGCAGGCCTCGGTACTGGAGCCACTTCCGCAAGCGGTGCTGCCTGCCCAGCCGGCGCCTCAACCAGTTCCTGCGCTGGGCCCGGCACCAGTCCAGCAGTCATCGTCATCGTCACCGGATGAAGCTTTGGCAGATCCCGCACCGGGGTTGCCTACTATGGATGCCCGTGCGCATCAGGAGCTGCTTAGGCATCTGGCCTCCAATCTGGGTGTCCCATGACATGGACCCCATGATTGACATCCTCTCGGATGATGCGCCCGCCCGCTTGGCTTTGCCACTTAATAAAACCATGGCCAAGATTACCAACGCCCTGTGACAGACCCCGGCAACCTTGACCCCTACCTTAAAGGGAGTCAAGAGGCGCTATTACGTCCCCCAGTCGGGACATGAACACCTGTACTCCCAGCCCGTTCCTGGGTCCTTGGTCGTCCAGGCTGCGGCCCAGAAAGAGAGGCTTCCCCAGCCGGGGCCGTCCCCGAAAGCTAGGGAGCCCAAGCGCCTTCACCTGATGGGCCGTAAGGTGTATGCCATTGGTGGGGTGCACCTCCACATTACTAATCAGCAAGCGATGCTGAGCCGCTATGCTTTTAATACCTGGCAGGCCGTGGATAAGTTCAAGGATAATCTGCCTGCCGAGGCCCATCAGGAGTTTGCGGCCATGACCTCTGAGGGCAGAACCTTTGCCCGCATGGCCCTCTAGGCTTCCCTGGATGCTGTCGACTCTGCAGCCCGCACCATGGCGTCAGGTGTGGTTATGTGCCGTGGTGCCTGGCTGCAGGTGTCTGGAATACCTCCAGATGTCCAAACCATGATCCAGGACTTGCCGTTTGACGGGAAAGCCTTGTTTTCAGAGCACATGGACTCCAGGCTCCATACACTCAAGGACACGAGGTCTACTCTACGGTCCTTGGGGATTCATATACCGGCCCCCCAGCGTCGTCAGCTGCCCTACGGACAGCAGGGGAGAACTCAGTCCCAGGTCCCCCGTGGGGATTACTGGAAACACTGTCCTCGTGCTCCCGGTGGGGGTGCGGGGGCGGCTGTGGGCCCATCCTCAGGAAGGGGTTGTCAACGCCGTCCGAGAGGGGACACCCCTCGTGGGGCTGGTCAAGGTCGCTCCCAGCAATCCAAGCACCTGTTTTGATGGGATGCTAGAGGGTCGCGCACGAGCCTCCCACCCTGACCCCCCGTTTGGGGCCAGGTTGTCCCAGTTTGCCTATGCCTGGGCAGGAATCACGACCGATGCCTGGGTCCTAATGATAGTCTGGTGTGGCTATACCATCCCTTTCCTGGGCTCGCCCCCTTCCAACTCGCGCACCCCGTCGCTTTTCAGGGACACCTCTCACGAAGGCACGCTCCGCCAAGAGGTGGTGGCGCTTCTCAAAAAGGGAGCTGTGGAGAGGGTCCCCCCACATCTGGAGGGCAAAGGGTTTTATTCCCGATATTTCGTTGTCCCGAAACCCAAGGGCGGGGTTCGTCCCATCTTAGATCTCAGGGACCTCAACAAGACGGTCTTGAAGTCCAGGTTCAGAATGGTAACCCTAGCTTCTGTTATCCTGGTTTTACAGTTAGGAGACTGGTACGCAACCCTCGATCTAAAGGACGCTTACTTCCATGTGGCAATAAGACCCAGCCACAGGAGGTTTATCCGTTTTATTGTTTCCCGATGCCACTTCCAATTTACAGTGCTCCCATTTGGCCTTTCAACAGCACCCAGGGTCTTTACAAAATGCATGGCAGTCGTAGTGGCGTTCCTCCGCAAAAAAGGGGTACACGTTTTTCAGTACCTAGACAACTGGCTGATCCGTGGCCGCTCCTACGAGCAAGTAGAGGCCCATGTTTCCCTCACAAGGGCTCTCTTCGTAAGGGTGGGACTCATGCTAAATGAAGAAAAGTCATCCTTGACTCCCTCTCAACACCTCGAATTTGTAAGAGCTCTCCTGGATGCCAGGGTGGTAAGAGCACTCCTTCCCAGGGCCAGGTTTCTATCCATAGTGGAGCTAGTCTCCGAGTTAACCCGGTTCCCCATCACGCCAGCCCGGGTCTGCTCGAGGCTGCTGGGACACATGGCAGCGTGTACGTATGTAGTACGACATGCTCGAATGAGGCTCAGGCCTCTGCAGGCCTGGTTGGCAAGGGCATTCAACCAGACCAGGGGTCTCTGGGGGACAGTTCTCACAGTGCCGCCGGAGGTGATAGCCTCCTTACAATGGTGGACCCAGGAGACGGTGGTGTGCAGCGGGGTTCCATTCACTGTACCTCCCCCCTCACTTACACTGGTCACAGATGCTTCCGACCTGGGTTGGGAGCACACCTGGGGTGTCACAGGACCCAGGGCTTATGGGCTCTGCACATAAATGTCCAAGAGCTCAGGACTGTCAGGCGAGCCTGCGAGACCTTCCTGTCAAAGCTCTCTCGCCGCTCTGTCCTGGTGCGCCTGGACAACACGGCGGCTGTGTTTTACCTCAACAGGCGGGGGGAGCCCGGTCGCCTCCCCTCTGCCGCGAGGTTCTGTGCCTCTGGGACTTGTGTGTAGAGCACGACATAGTTTTGCAGGCAGAGTACCTGTCGGGGTGCAAAAACTTGCTGGCCGATGCTCTGAGCAGGTCCTTCGGAGCCCTCAAGGATTCGGCCCTTCGTCAGGTCTTCCACAGGTGGGGTTGTTGCCTAGTAGACCTGTTTACCTCGGCATGCAACACCAAGTGCCAGAGTTATTGCTCCCTGTTGGGGCTTGGGGAACACTCCAGGGGGGATGCCATGACAGTGGCACGCGGTGCATGCGGTGCGCACACCTGATTCGAATGGACATGAGCAACCACTCGAAGAAGAAACCCTTTTCTTTTTAAGTGGGGCCGCTCCCGGAGAGGACACCCTGCGCTTCTGAGATGATGAATGGTCTGAAGTTGAAGGAGGGTTGGATTGAAGTCTGAGGGTTGGAGCGCCTTGTCAAAGAGAATCAGGCATAAACACATTTCTCTATTGCGCCTCTCCCTGGCCATGAGTTTCGAGCAGTGGGTACACTTCTGAGGGACGTGAGCCTCGTCCAAGCATCGAATGCATGAGGAATGTCCATCAGAGGCCGGCACTGCCTCATGGCAGAGGTCACATTTCTTGAACTCCGGAGATCCCGGCATTGTTGGATGATCTCTGCTTTTTTTTTTTTTCTTTAAAGGCTTAGGGCCAGAGAAAGAACCGAAGGTTTTTTTTTATTTTTTGTTTTGTTTTTTTTAAACGAGAACTAGAACTACTACTAACACTAGTAACAACGACTACAGCTAATAACTACTAACTAATATATACAATTTCTTTGTTTCCTGATTAGATAGTGAGGAGACGAGGAGAGCTCCCTCTGTGACCCACGAGCGGTTCAGAGGAACTGGCAGGGGCCGGAGCTGAGGGATCGCCAGCAGCATGTAGTGACTGAGTCTAGTGGAATACTTGGAGTAGAACATCCAGCCCCACCCTCCCCACAGCACCCATGCTGCTACACTGGGCACTTCTAGGCACTTTGGCAGCAGTGAGAGCCCATCACTTTGAAATGTTTATTTATTATCTTGGTATGCTGCCAACATTTGCCTGAGGAACGGAAGGGAGAAAAGGGAAATAGAAATTTTGAACTAGAGCTATTTCAGAGCAATCTGAACAGAATTACTTGGAAGAAAAGCCTTAGCCCAGAGATTCTCAAACTGTTTCAGGACCCCAAAGTGGGTTGCCAAGGCCAGTATTAGACTTGCTGCAGCCCAGGTCCAAAGCCAAAGCCCAAGCCCCACTGCCCGGAACCAAAACCCAAGCCCAAGCCCCACTGCCTGGAGCCAAAACACAAGCCCCACTGAACCTAAGGCTTTACCTCCCCTCTGATCCTACATGGTGGGGTGACGGTAGTCTCAGGGTGGTCTCAGACTTTAGGCCTCACCCCACACCAGTCATGATTTTAGAGACCTCTATCATATCTCCCCTTAGTCTCCTCCTTTCTTAGCTGAAAAGCCCCCGTCTTTTTAATCTGTCTTCATATGGCAACCGTTTCAAACCGCTCATCATTTTTGTTGCCTTTTTCTGAATTTTTTCCAATGCTAAGATATCTTTTTTGAGATGAGGCAACCACATCTGTACACAATATTCAAGATATGGGCGTACAGATGGATTTATACAGAGGCAATAAGATATTCTCTGTCTTATTCTCTATTCTATTCGGTATAATAGAAATGTTTCTGCAAGGTCATTACCAGCTTTCCCTGAAATATTAATGGATATAATATCATGAGTCATGACCACTGTGTATGTATTGAAATAAAACATTTTATAGTTATTGCTTTAAAAATACTGATTTGGGCTGCAATCTTTCAAAGACCTATACTCACAAAAAACTTTATAAACTACAGTAATCATACAGCAGCAAATGGGATTACTTGGTGCATAAAGTTAGACACGTCCATAATTCTTTACTGCGCAGGGGTCTAATAGAATCAAAGAAACAGCATTTGTGAGAAAAAAACTTTTAAAAAAATCAGTTATATTTCAATAGATACTTACCTGCATTATTTTTGTTCCATTTAATTATAAAATTCAGGTCATCCAAAGCAGCTTGATTTTTTTCTTGAAAGAGGTAAATCAAATGTCTGTGCCAATAAGCATTAAGTAGAAGTGGTTCTAAGCTTATGGCCTACAAAAGAAAATGCGAAACAAATAATTTAATATTTAAATAGTGATAGCAGTTTCTTAAATGAGCTAGAGGTTCCCTGAATACAAAGGATGTCAAAGACTCTGTCCAGTACAGGACAAAGTTCTATACATTTGAAATACAGATATTATGCAAGTAAAATGTGAGGTTCCAATTTTGAAACTCTTATGTTCATGTTTAACTTTAAGAACGTGAGTAGTCCTACTGATGTTGCTCATGTTTCAAACTAAGAACATGTTTAAGTGTACACAGGATTGTTCTGAATTTCAGAAATAGAGATTAGCTTGGGAAAGCAATATAGTTTATCAATTTTTAGAAAGTAAAACATGATTAAATTCTAAAAGATAAACAAAAAAAAGGTATGTTGGAATTGCTGATCTATCTGAAGGTGAAAAATAATTGGCATTTCCCAGTTTATAAGAAAATATCAGAGTTGACCATATGTGAACAGTATTATTGTTATTGCTACAAAAATCTTTATTGATTCCTTAATAGAAAGCACTTGACTGTGATCTTACCACATTAATGAGATCTTATCAAGTGAATAATTTCTTACGAATTTTATTCATCGTGTTCATAATATTCATCTCACATAAGCATGGGGAAAATTTACATGAGTATACATATCTGCCACTGGTATGCTACAATCTGGATTTGTAAATCTTCCTGACACACTGCAATGCTCACCTGTTTTCTAAGGCTTTGGAGGAGGATAAAGATGGGGAATTTAAAGGATAAACTGATATTCTGTGAATATGATAGGTTGTCTGGTCAGGTAATTTTAGATTGTCTACAAGATATCTAGAGATTATAGGTATTATTGTGTATTATAATGTAAACAGTCAGAGAATGTAATAGATATCTATATTATTTTATAAATCAAGGTAAATTAAATAAATACATATTTTGCACTTATATATCATTTTAGAGGGAAAGTCTGCGGCAAAAGAGCTAATTTCTTAATTATAAAACAGTAAGTTAATTTAAAGGTAGTAAGTTTTATAAATGTTTACTAGAATCCAGAGACAATAAGTAAATTTGATCCAGAGCAGGTACATTTTTTGATAAAACTATCAAAACCAGATGAAGAGATTTTTGTCCATATGGTTTTGGTCGAGGCATACCAGAGCGGTCAACAAAGACTTCCCTTGTCGACCGCGGCGCGTCCAGACTGCCCTGCTGTGCCGCCAAACAGCTGATCAGCACAGCGCAGCAGCCATTTTGATGTAAATGAAGCAGCGATTATTTAAATCGCTGCTTCATTTTCCTATGTCTAGTAAACTCATCTACATGGCTCCGTCGACGGAGCCATGTAGTCTAGACATACCCAATGACATGAAAGATGGGAAATGTGACTGTGGAATTTATAGTTACTGAACCTATCTAAAATAAACACTATTACTGATCTGAAGACTATTGCATCAAAAAATGTCTTGGTGATGGGCACATTAGAAATACCTAAAGTCGACAAGCAAATTGAATAAGCACTATTTGGATACAATTTGAATTAATAATGAAGATAAGATCCCCCCAACAAAGACAGATTGGAGAGTAAACCTCTCTCACGTTAATGACCCTGAGAAGCAGGACAGAACAGGTGATTAAAAAACATGAATAAACAATTTATTTATTCTTCAGGGGCTGAGATTAAATATCATAATAATCATGATTTAATGTGTATATTCCAGTAGTGTTTGGACACCAACCAGATCGGGACCCCAACACATTAGATGCTGTACAAACACATAGTAAAAATATATAAATATGAAAACTACATTATTGGATATAAGTGAAGATTTTTACATTAAATACACCTTCTCCTTTTAAGTTATATACTTTAGATTTTACCTTTTTATTTTTTCCTGTTTATAATTTATTTTAATCGTTTTTTATTATGCTTAGTTTAGATTGTGTCATTTCTTGGGTGGAGGCGAGGCGTTTCTCTATTAAGTGGATACTCTCTAAATTTCTTATAGATTTAATAGTGTTCAAAACCAAACATACCTAATACCAGTGTAGATTTATACATTCTAATTATCATAATCATATTTATGTTAGTAATGCATAAGAAATATACTGCCCCTTACAAAAATAAAGGCTTGTACACAGTAGTCTTGGAGCAGCTGGGAACAAAAATAATTCAGGGTACATCTAAACAGCAGGGCTAAAGTCGAATTAAGCTATGCAACTTCAGTTACATCAATCACGTAGCTGAAGTCGAAATAGTTTAATTCAGCTTTTGGCACTGTCTACACAGAGGAAGTCGAAGGAAGAACACTCTTCCTTTGACTTCCCTTACTCCTCATGAAATGAGGGTTATGATGAGTCAGAGTAAGAAGCCCTTTAGCTCAACATTATTTTGAAATAAAGACTTGTAGTGTAGATGCTCACTATATTATTTCGGAAAAATGTCAGTTATTCCAAAATGATGCCGCTGTGTAGATGTACCCTTACTGTCAATTTTCAACACCCTCCCTTACCAGCCAGAGGCCAATTCAGAGCCTCTCTAGCTTGGGACAGCTGCTACAGAGTTCAAGAAATATTATGTTACTAGAGGACTTTGTATTCTGGCTATGTATCTCAATTCCCCCAATATGCACCTGGGACCATCCCATTCTGGGGGTACGTCTAGACCAGTGTTTCCCAATTGGGGTTCCGCGAGGAGCCGGCACTCCCCCGCCCCCTTTGAAAGAGAGAGTGCCGGCTAACCAGCTTCTTAAAGAAGCAGCACACTTGTTTCCCCTTCCTCCCTGGCGATGCAGAGGCATAGTGAGGCGGGGGCAGAGGGGGACAGTTGCTCCCAGCCGGCACACAAGGGGGTGCCAGACAGGGGTGACCCACAGCGGGGAGGGAAGCACTTCCCTTCCCCAAAGGAGACGGCGCGCGCTGCCTGAACAGCTAAGGCTGTGGCACCCGGTAATTTAGTTCCACAGCCTTTCTGCACTTCGGGGGGGGAGGTCAGGAGACCCAGGTCTGCGCAGCTCCGACTGTGCAGACAGTGCTCTCTGCCCTGGGACTCCTTGCACCCTCTCCCCCCCCCCCCCCACAGGACAGCATCGTGAAAGTAAGTTGCTGGAGTGCAACAGCCCCTGCTGTTCAGGCAGCGCGCACGCCAGCTGTTTGGGGAGGGGAAGTGCAGTCGCACACTTCCTGGAACCCAGAGATGCTGCAGGATTGCCAGGTACTGGTCCCAGCTGTCCCTGTCCCCTGCCCAGAACCCCCACAAGTACCCTGTCCCCTGCCCCCACCAGCACTGTCCCCAGCATCCAGCAGTACCCTGTCCCCAGCCCCAGCACCCTGCCAGCCACCCCAGGACCCTGGCCCTGGCCCCAGCACCTTGCCACTCACCCCAGCACCACCATGCCATCCACCCTAGCACCCAGCACCACCCTGTCCCTGGCCCCAGCACCCTGCCACCCACCCCAGCACCCAGCACCACCCTATCCCTGGCCCCAGCACCCTGCCATCCACCCTAGCACCCAGCAGCACCCTGTTCCTTGTCCCAGTATTCTGCCACCCATCCTAGCACCCAGCAGCACCCTGTTCCTTGTCCCAGCACCCTGCCACCCACACCAGTGCCCAGCAGGACCATGTCCCTGACCCCAGCATGCTGCCGCAGCACCCCACCACCTCTGCCAGCATCCTGCCACCCAGCAGCACCCTCTCCCCAGCCCCAGCACCCACTAGCACCCTGCCCCCTGCCCCCACAAGCACAGTTGGGACCACATTAGAGAAGCTTGGGGGTTTTGGAGGGGTTTTTTTTGCATCTCACTTGTGTGGCCCCAACTGACTTTTCTGTGGGTCAGTGACCCTTGACTCAAAACAGGTTCCCCGTCCTTCTCATAAATAAAGACAATGCTAAAACCTTTTGAGTTTGACATAATATTTTATTTAAAAAATGAAGCCTGGCCAACATGCCCCCAAATGGGGCCAAATCCCCATCTCACTGCAGCATCATAACACTCCTGCACCCCCTGACCCCAAATCTGAGTCTATCATACACTGGAACCCCCTGTCCTGAGCCTCTTACATCCCCAAACTCCTGCATCCCCACATCCTCAGTCTTCTGCCACAACACTCCTGCACCATCCACACATCACAAATCTGTGTCCTGAGCCCATCATACTCACAACCTCCTTGCCCTGAGCCCCTCACATATCCAATCCAAACTCCTGCACCCTCACAGCTCGACACCCCAACCTTCTACCTGAGCCCAACACTCCCCAGCCTGGAGCCCCCTCCCCGAGCCAGCATCCCCTTCTCCTGCATCCAAATTCTCTCCCAGAGCTTGCACTTCTCACCCCTTCCCACACCCAAATCCCTCATTCCCACCCCAGAGCCTGCACCTCCTGTATCAACCCCGTGAGAGTGTATAAGGGCTGGGGATAGCAAATGATGGCGAGAAGGGGAACAGAGAGGATGGGGCCTCAAAGGGGTGGGGTTTTGGGGAAGGAATGTGATTTTTTTTTTTTTGCTTGACAAACCTAGGGGTTCCTTGAAATTCTGAAAACCTGAAAAGGGTTCCATGGCCAAATAAAATTGGGAAACACTGGTCTAGACTACACCTCTCTGTTGACAGAGAGATGTAGATTAGGCACGTTGAAATTGCTATTGAAGCAGGGATTTAAATATCCCACGCTTCATTAGCATAAACATGGCCGCCGCTTTTTTTTTTCGAAACGGAGCTTTTTCGAAAAAACACGGCAGTCTAGACACGGATCTGTTGAAAATAAACCCTTTTTCAAAAGACCCTGTATTCCTCAAAAAATGAGGTTTACAGGATCTTTCAAAAAAGAGTTTATTTTCGACAGATCCGCATCTAGACTGCCGTTTTTTTTTTGAAAAAGCTCCGTTTCGAAAAAAAAGCGGCGGCCATGTATATGCTAATGAAGCATGGGATATTTAAATCCCTGCTTCATTAGCAATTTCGACATGCCTAATCTACATCTCTCTGTCGACAGAGAGGTATAGTCTAGAGACAGCCTGGGAGAGAGGCAAAAGAAAGTGGCACAGAACTGGCTACAAGCTCTCTGCCAGCCCTGAGAGAAATGAGATGCCCAGCAGGGTAACAAAAAACACCTAGTTCTTGGTAGCAAACATTACATTAAACTTACGTTTTCCAAATCATCCATGGCTGACTTTAACTTGCCTAATTTCCTGTGTAATGCACCACGTCTACAATAGTGAAATGCGGAGGGTTTTCCTTCCTTTTCAATTAACAGTGTTAGTCTATTGATTTCTGTTTCCAAATCTTCAATAGCAGCAATATCTTCTACAAAAATAGAATTCTCTAAGTCCGTTAGTTCTACTTCCAGATATCGTTTTTCTTGTTCTGCAGAGTCCTCCTTCTTAGTGTCTGTTAGTACTTTAGCATCTTTTTCCTCAGTTGAAGCCCTACTAGGAGGGAAAGCCTCATCAAACCAGTTATTCCATATTTCTTTGACCCATTCATGAACATCAAGGTCTTTTGGAATTCCATCTTTACTTTTTGCAAATTTCTCAAAATCTAACAAACATGGGAGACTGGGACTACGATAACGTCGAACTGCCGGAGATACTCGGATACTGAATTTATTCTCTATATGCAGTCTTCCAAGGGATACAGAGCTGAATCGGGGGGGAAAATAACAACATTAACTACAGGTTCTTAGATATACTGATGATACAGAGAATTTGGCAATCAATAACTAATCAACCAACGATTTAACTAGTTTAATTAATAACTATAATATTTTTGGCCTAAGAGCCATTTATTACAATCCCACTGGAAATTAGACACAAGTACAAGTATGTTAAACAACACATACACCCCAAAATAAATCAGTTCCTGCTGCTCAGTTCCAAGCTCCTCAGAAAGCTCTCAAGAGGGGTATATAAGGACAAAGTTAAACCTGAGTAAAGAACCAGATTCAACAACTGCATAATAACCTAACAAATTAGATTAAATAGACGGATGAGAAACATTAATAAGATGAGCTTCTCCAGACCTCAGGAGGAGGAGGGTGGGGTGAGGGCTGGGAATAAGGACTAACATCTCCCCCAGCCCTGCCCTTGAAGGAAAGACCTTACCCTGCTGTTGCTGCACTATCTCTTGGATAAGAGGCCTGCCCCGTTAGGACTAAGAACTTTCAGCTGCAGGCATTGCCTGTAGCCATTACCAGGGGCGGGCTTAAAGCCAGGAGGCCACCACTGGCGGCGGGCCACTGGTGGTGCGCTGCACCGAAGGAGTGAGCCAAAGGGGGCTGCCCTTTCGGAGAGCCCTTCAGGGCAGGCCGAGGGCAAGGGTATGTGTTGTGGTGGTGGGTGGTTTGTGTGATTTAGTATAATCTTTGAAACAAAAGACAGGACTATGCAGCACTTTAAAGACTAACAAGATGGTTTATTAGGTGATGAGCTTTCATGGGCCAGACCCACTTCCTCAGATCAGTTTGTGGAAGAAAATTGGCACGACCATATATACCAAAGTGATACAATAAAAAAAAAAGTGAACACATATAAAATTGATGAATCAGATTTAAGAACAGAGGAGGGGTGAGGGGAGAAGGTTAGTGTCTGTAAGGTAATGACATTAGGGGTGATAATTGGGGAAGCTATCTTTGTAATGGGTGAGATAATTAGCATCTTTGTTAAGACCCATACGTAAAGTGTCAAATTTAAGCATGAATGACAGTTCTGAGGCTTCTCTTTGAAGTCTGGAGTTAAAATCTCTTTGAAGCAATATGCATGTTTTAAGGTCATTGAGAGAATGGTCAATCTGGTTAAAATGGCAAGCAACAGCTTTCTCTCTGTGAGAGAGTCTGATGTCTGTTTTATGTGCATTGATTCTTTGGCGAAGTGTCTGAGAAGTTTGTCTAATGTACATAGCAGACGGACACTTTAGGCACATGATAGCATAAATTATATTTCTGGATGAACAGGAATATGTGTTCTTCATCTTGTAATAGGCATGGTTAGGTCCAATAATGGTGTCAGCAGAGTAAAGTATGTGGACAAAGCTGGCACCGGGGTTTGTTGCAATGCAAAGTTCCAGGGTTGGTGTTAATGTGGTATGTCCTGTGGTTGTTGGTAAGAATCATCCTGAGGTTAGGTGGTTGTCTGTAGGAGACTATGGGTCTGTCTCCCAGAGCCCCTCGGAGGGTAGCATCCTGTTCCAATATAGGTTATAGTTTATTGATAATGCGTTGGACGGGTTTAAGTTGGGGGCTATAGGTGATGACAAGTGGTGTTCTATTGTTGGTTTTCTTGGGTCTGTCTTGAAGTAGATGGTTTCTGGGTATTCGTCTGGTTCTTTCAATTTGTTTTTTTATTTCTCCGGGTGGATAATTGAGGTTTATAAATGCTTGGTTGAGATCCTGAAGTTTCTGGTCTCTGTCAGTGGGATTAGAGCAGATGCGATTGTATCGAAGGGCTTGGCTATAGACAATGGATCGTATGGTGTGTCCTGGATGGGAGCTGGAGGCATGTAGGTAACTGCAGGAGTCAGTGGGTTTTCTGTAGAGAGTGGTGTCTAATTTACCACTGGTGATTTGTACTGTGGTGTCCAGGAAATGGATCTCTCGTGTAGAATGGTCCAGGCTGAGATTGATGGTGGGGTGTAGGTTGTTAAAGTCCCTGTGGAATGCATCCAGTATTTCTTGGCCATGGGTCCAGATCATAAAGATGTCATCGATGCACCGTAAGTAGAGAAGGGGTAAAAGGGGACGGGATCTGAGGAAACGTTATTCTAAGTCAGCCATAAAGATGTTAGCATACTGTGGGGCCCTGCGGGTACCCATGGCTGTGCCACTGATCTGGAGGTATAAGTTGTCCCCAAATTGGAAATAATTGTGGGCGAGAAGAAAGTTACATAGGTCTGCTACCAGAATGCCAATTTTCTTCCACAAATTGATCTGAGGAAGTGGGTCTGGCCCACAAAAGCTCATTACCTAATAAACCATCTTGTTAGTCTTTAAAATGCTGCATAGTCCTGTCTTTTGTTTCAGCTAGACCAGACTAACACAGCTGCATCTCTATCACTATAATCTTGGAGTGTGTGTTTGTGGGTGCTGATAAAAGCAGCACACTTGTTATCATGTGGTGACCTATTCAGTCCCTGGTGAGAGCAGGGAGAGTAGGGGAAAGTTCTTGGTGAGAGGAAGTTCCCCTTACCTGCCTACACTGAAGGTCAAGAAAGGATTGTGTTTATTGTTCTCCTTTTTCATTATGGCTACGTCTACACTGCAGGCTTCTTGCACAAGAACTGTTTTGTGGAAGAGTTCTTGTGCAAAAAATCTTCCACAAGAGCGCGTCCACACTGCCATGTGCTTTTGCGCAAGAGCATCCATGGCAGTGTGGACGCTCTCTTCTGCAAGAAAGCTCTGATGGCCATTTTAACCCTAGGGGCTTCTTGTGGAAGAAATTCACATTGCCTGTCTACATTGTCCTCTTGTGGAAGAGCTCTTGCGCAAGAGGGTTTATTCCTCATGGGAAGAGGAATAACTATTCCAGAAGAAGCCCTGTTTTCTGACGCTATACTGTAAATTTACTTGCGCAAGAACACGCATGCAGTATAGACAGCCGGCAAGTTTTTGCGCAAGAACTACTGTTATTGCGCAAGAAGCTTGCAATGTAGACACAGCCTATGTGTTTTGGCACAGATGGAGTGGCTAAGGGGGAGGGTTCAGATAACATTGTGGCAGTTATGACAGGTAGGGGAAGATATGGCAGTAAGATCGGGACTGGCCAGCTAAGGGGAATGAAATATAGACAGTTATGTGCTATTCCTTGTTCCGGTCCTTGAGCTGGCCGAGGTGGTCTCGGACGTGGCATTGAGGACCCCGAGGCTTCTGGTCCTGGGGGACTTTAATATTCATGCCAAGGCTGTCCTGTCTGGTTCAGCCCGAGATTTTATGGATACCATGACAACCCTAGGATTATCCCAAGAAATAACTGCCTCCATGCATGTTGCAGGTTATACGCTTGATCTGGTCTTTTGGACTAAGGGTGATTGAGTTCTTGGGATAAGGGATATGGTTACACTCCTTTTGTCATGGACTGATCACTACCTGGTTAAATTTAGACTATCTGCTGACCTTCCCCTCCGCAGAGGCAGGGGACCGATTAAGATGGTCCGCCCTCGGAGGCTGATGGATCCGGATGGCTTCTTGAGGGATTGTTCAACTGTTATGGCAAATGGTCCTCTCAATGCCCTAATCGATACATAAAACATCAAGATAGCCCGGGTGGTTGACATGATTGCTTCTAAGCACCCTTTTCGGGCTAGTCTATCCAAGTTTACTCCCTGGTTTTCTGGGGAGTTGATGGCGGCAACACGGTCTGCGCGACAGCTAGAACACCGCTGGAGAAGATCTAGAGCTGAGTCCGATCGATTGCAGGTTCGAGTTGAATGGCAAGCTTACTCTGTAACCATGCTGACAGCGAAGAAAAGGCTCAACCCATTTTCAAAGGCTCCATGGCTTTGAAATGCACAAGAGCCCCCACTGGGGACTCTTGTGCATTTCAAAGAAGGCACCTGTGCGCAGCCAGGAGTCAGCAGGACTTCCTGCTCGCCCCAGGCTGTACGCGGAGTTCCACATTCCTCCTCTGAAATGTACAAGAGCCCCATCAGAGGAAGAATGCGGAAGTGCCTATATACTAGTTAAAAAACTATTGGATAAGCAAATGCTTATCGGATAATGCTTATCAGATATTCGACTAGTCTTTAACATCCTTAGTTGATTCTCTTGGACCTCTCAGTGGCTTTTCATACCATCGACCATAGTAACCTTCTGGAACGCCTGGCGGAGTTGGGTATCGGAGGCACTGTTCTGCAGTGGTTCCGGTCTTACCTGTCGGGACGCTTTCAGAAGGTGGAGACAAGGGGCTGCTATTTGACCCTGTGGCAATTGTGCTATGGGGTTCCGCAAGGTTCAGGAGTAGCCAGGAGTGCTTCAGTGGCCAGGAGTGCTTTTGGGCAGCTTCGTCTGATCCGCCAGCTGCAACCCTTCCTGAACAACACGAGTTGGCCACAGTGATCCATGCTCTTGTTAATTCCCGACTGGATTACTGTAATGCACTTTATGTGGAGCTGCTGCTAATGAGCCTTTGGAAACTTCAACTGGTCCAGAATGCGGCTGCTCGAGTTTTAACTAATACTCATTATACAGAACACATTATGCCAGTGCTCCGACAGCTGCACTGGCTTCCGGTATGTTTCCGGACAAAATTTAAGGTCTTCTTTATGACCTATAAAGCCCTACACGGGTTGAGTCTGGCGTATCTGAAGGGCCTTCTCCCATATGAACCTTCCCGGGGATTGAGGTCAGCTCGAGAGGCTCTGCTCAGTGTTCCCCCACTTATGGAGCTAAGATTGACAACTACGTGGAACAGGGCCTTCTCAGCTTTTTCTCCCAAGCTGTGGAATTCTCTTCCCTGGGATATTCGCATGGCTCCAATGTTAGCATTGTTTCAGCGTCAGGCTAAAGCCACCCTTTTTACTCATGCTTTTATTGGTGTGTGTGTGTGTGTGTGTGTGTATGTCCCTCCACTCAAGATGTCTTAGCAGGTTTTATGACCCACTGGGGTCTCATATTTTACTTTTTTATGTATATTTAGATTGTGTTTTTAAAATGTTGTAAGCTGCCTTGAATATTTTAAATAGAGAGGTGGGGTAAAAATATTTTAAATAAATAATAAATGAATAATGGGATTCTGAGGAGATGAGTAAAGAACATCTAAGTGCATCAACAAAATTATAATGCATGAAACATGCTAATCACCTAGGAAAGTGCCAAAATTAAGCCCAGAGTGATAATTTCTTTGTAAAATCATTGCACAGGCTCCAAGCTGAGAGCCTCAACAATGTTCAACATCAAAATATGCTGATTGTGTCATATTTAAGACCTATTTCAAACCACTCAATGCCAAAGAAACATAGACGTAGCTGTAACATTATTTCTCTCACCAAAATACAGTGCTAAAATGGAATGTAGAGATAATATTTTACATTTATCCAGATGCTTTCATCTTAAAAATCCCAAACAAAAATAATTTAAATATGTATGAAACCACTGAAATGTAGCCACCACTAGGGTAAAAGATGTTCAGCACACCATAAAGAGGTCATCTGAAGAAGTGGGTTGTGCCCACAAAAGCTAATGATACCATGGTTTGTTAGTCTTTAAAGTGCTACTAGAATATTTGTTGTTTTTTAAGTTTTTCCTGTTATAGACTAACTCGGCTACCCCTCTGAAGCATAAAGAGGTAGAAAGCCTTGCCTCTCAACAAAAGTGCTATGAAAACTTTAGTCTCAATAAAAAGTAGAGATTATATGGATTTTTTTAATATAAACCACCACTTCACAGTAAACCACCACATCACAGTAAATCACACTGCACTCAATTTTGTAGTTGAAAAAAAATTAAGAGCTACACATGAGGAAAAAAGAAAATACTGAAACTTGTAACAGCCCATGAAGGGTAGCTAAAGAGAAAAAATAATTAGAAGGAAGAAGAAGTGCACTCAAAGGTCAATACTGAGGACCCATTTACTTCCAGTCTGTGCACATTTTTCATCAATCAGTGCGCAAGCAGGTAGTGTATCTCAAGTCCCCCCCCCCCACACACACACACACAATTTAATCCAAAAACTGAACACATATGCATCAGATTTCAGAATTAATTTGTTGTCCATTTCATATACTGATACAAAATTGGTAAGCAAGGGTGTGTCTAGACTACATGGCTCCATCGACGGAGCCATGTAAAGTAGTTTACTCGACATAGTCAATGAAGCGGGGTTTAAATAATCCCCGCTTCATTAAAATAAAAATGGCCGCTGCACTGTGCCGACAATCAGCTGATCCGGCACAGCGCGGCAGTCTAGACGCGGCGCTGTCGACAAGGGAAGCCTTTGTTGACCGCTCCGGTATGCCTCGTGAAACAAGGTTTACCGGAGCGGTCGACAAAGGCTTCCCTTGTCGACCGCACCACGTGTAGACTGCTGAGCTGTGCCGGATCAGCTGATTGTCGGCACAGCGCGGCGGCCATTTTTATTTTAATGAAGCGGGGATTATTTAAATCCCTGCTTCATTGACTATGTCAAGTAAACTACTTTACATGGCTCTGTCGACGGAGCCATGTAGTCTAGACACACCCTAAGAGTATTAATATTTTTTACTGCATCTCTGGCCTTTTACATCCTTGATTACCATCTAATGTCATGTCTCATCTGTATCCTATATAATGAAATGAATAAAAATAAGCAATGATGATGAATAAGAAGTCTGAAAAATAAAAAGAGAACTTCTTCCCTTAGATGTAAACTGTGCAACCTCACAGAACACAAGAGGTTAATCCAGCCTAGGATTTTAGTTCCTATAACCTCAGGATTTCTTTCTATACTTTCAGAAGAAACAAATCTCAGTTTAAGTTGTGCTATTATAAAAACTAGAAAAGCTACTTTTCAAACTTCAGTATTAACTGGCTACTGTTGTTTTATAAATAAGCTAATTAATTAAAGTATAAGATTCCCTTTTTAATGAGCTGAACATAACTCCTATGTTTCAGAGTAACACTTCACATTCAAAAAGATTAAATACAAAAATAAAAAATATAACCACAAATTTAAATAAATGCTTTACAAATGCATTATGCATTAATTAAAGAAAACCTTTTGAGAATCTTCGAGGGTTGTTTTAATTCCTCAGCCACAGCTTCTAATTTTCCACGGTCTATCATTTTCTTTGATTTCTTTGTTTTCTTTCTTTTGGGGAAAACAATGTACTTAATCCCAGCTTTTCGAGCTCTCTCAGCAAGAGCAATGTCATCATCACTATCCACTTGTATGTCCGAAACAGGTGTTCTTTCCATTGGCATGTCTACCAGTACTGATTGAGGAGCATCACAGCTTTCAATCAATAGTTGCTTAGTAGGGGAGCTTTTCTCAATCTCTGGTTCAACCTCTGGCTCAGATATCTGTTTCTTCATAACCTTCAACTCTTTCATGCTGGTTTTGAAATCAGCAGAAATTGTAAGAGCTGTTTTGCTTTTGAAAGCAGACATATCTGGTGCAGAGACTGATCTTTGAATAAAACCTATCTGCTAAAAAAAAAGAGAGCTGAATTTAGTCAATATTCATTGGAAACAAGATTTATGTACTGTATTACATTTACACAAGTTAGTGGATTGGATTTCAGTACTTAATTTAAAAACAATGAAAAAGATACATTTTCATAGAGGCTATACTATTCAAAAACATCTTAAAACAGTATTTAACATAAAGAAACTACATTATATCTACATTTGTCAACATGTTTTTGAAAGTATGTAAGCCTATTCAGTAACACATCATTCTTTGAAGCTGAAAGAAGAGGTTAATCTTAAGAGCAAAGTAGTACAAAGAACCAGAAATGAAGACAAAGTTTAATTTTATTCACACCCAAAGATTTATACCAGTGGAACTGCCATTCATAGAAACGTGTATTGAGACAGGCATGGAATCAGGATGAGTGAAAGACTGTCCTAGACATATGGAAAAAGAGGCAAGATGAGAGAAACGTGGTTTAATTAGGCTAAAAAATGTATTACTCATCTGGGAACTACTCGGTGATAATTTGTATGATGTAGGTCATGATACATTCCGTAATTACTTCTACCTGGCAGAGTGCTGCCATCAGCCATCCTACCCTTCCACAGCTAGTCTCAGCCCTTTGCTGTGACCCTTATCACTATCCCTTGTATGAGGATTAATGGGTTAGGGAAAATGGATTGTCTCCTCACTGTACCAAACATTAGGATTTCTCCATACATTAGAAAGTGTGTTTGTAAAAGACAAGGCAATTTCCTGAATTAACCTGGAAAAAAACTTACTGAATCGAGCATAGTATCTGTGGAGTACATTGTATTAATGCAAAGTTTATGTATTATTGTGGGTCTGGATAATCAAAGGATTATACTGAAAAGTGTAGCAGACAGAAATAAACTATGGGGACATATGAAGTGGATTTTCTGCGAAGTATCTAGGGGGAGATGAATATAATTTCACAACCTTCAATTATGCAAATACCCAGATTTTTGAAGCTACTCCCTGAGGAAAGGGCCTTTGTCTGATAGTCACCTGTTACACGAGGCTAAGATTAAAGGCCCAAGTGGTATCAAGGAAAGACTGAACTATTTATGCTAGTTCTCCTTAGCCAAGGCTGGAATGAACTTGTAAACACAGAAAAATCCCATTGAAGGACAAGCTCCCATAGGTGCCAACTCTGTGGGTGCTCCAAGGCTAGAAAATTTAGTGGGTACAGAGCATCCACTGACAGCCAAGCCTTCCCTTCTGCCCCCTCCCCCCTCCCCCAGCGCCTCCTGTCTGCTGGTGGCCCCACAGATCTACTCCTCTCCCTCCCTCCCAGCATCTCCCACCTACTGTTCAGAGGCTCTGGGAGAGGAGTGGGGATGCAGCGCACTCAAGAGAGGGAATGGGAAGAGGCAGGTCAGGGATAAAACTTTAGGGAAAGGGGCAGAATGGGGGTGAGGACTGAGGCAGAGAGCGTCATCGAGCTAAAGCATAAGTCAGAATCTATGCAGTTCCTATCAGAGCCCTTACTGCAGATGAGAGTGATCTCTGGTAATTTTATTAGCAAGCACATAGATTTTCTGTTGTTTTAATATGCTTTCTCTGTCATTCTTTCACTTTAACGTTAAATATGCTTACTTAGAAAGAGCTGTGTGATCATTTGTACCCGCTGGCTTTAATTCTAACTGGGACTCAGTTCCTGATGTTACAGTTAGAAGCCCTGAGAACCCCAATCTCTTGGTCAGGTCATGGGCCAGACCGAGTAGTCAGAACTATATTCTTCAGTCACAAGACAGAAGCGAAGAATCAACTGGGTCAGGCTACCAGGAAGTAAGAAGTAGGAGTCAAACTGGAGATCAGAACCATGAATAGGGAACCAGAGTTAAACTGGGTCAGAATATCTGAATGGCAGAGGCAAAAGCAAAATGGGAAGTTGAGAAGCACAAACCATATGCCAGGAATCAAACCAAGTCAGAATGCCAGAAAAATCAAGCTGGAGGAGTGGGAATCACAAGGCGCACAGACCAAAGCGTGTGGAGCCCAACAGTTCAGACAGCATCCAATTCCTGCTGCTGACTTATGGGGCCAATCAGTCACTCTGCGACTCCACCAGTTGGACCTATGGTGTGGAATCTCACATTGGGGCTGAGTTTTGTGGGTCCCAGGTAAGGAACTGTCACCAGGCATAGCTGCTCCCATGAACCCTGTAGGCCATGATTCAATATCTGCAGGCCATGATCTCCCTTTTCCCTAGGGGCACTCTCCAGGCAACATGACTTCAGGTTTCTCAGGGTGGCTCCCACTGAAGGTCAGCAGGTCTTGTACCACATTGTAAATGAATTGCTGGAATGCTGATGGGGCACTAGACAGTCCAAATGGCATAGCTAAATATTCAAAGTGGCCACAACAGATCTGAAAGGCAGTATCCTATATATCCCTTCTCAGATACAAATGAGACTGTAAACTCCTTAGAGATTCAGTTTAGTGAAGATATGGGCAGCTTCCACATGGTGCAACACGACTGAGGTTGTGGATAACAGTTTCAGATTTGTATCATATTTAGTGTTTAGTAATTGACAAAGAGGTGTAGGCTGCTGTCCCTCTTTTTATGAAAAGGATTGGGGCACTGGCTGATGTAGTCAAGTTGCAGACGGAACCCCAGGTCAGATTCTCATGGAGATGTTCTCACAAAGCCGCTAGTTCAAGCTCTGACATTGTGTATATCTGTCCAAATGGTATATTCACCCCAACTAAAATTCTATGGGCAGTCATAGTCCCAATGTGGAGGGAGGCTTTCTGCACTGTTCTTCTCAAATACATCATTATAGTTGTGGTGCTTGGGAGGGAAGTTTCATTGTTCCCTCAGCAAGTGTTTTAATGAAGACAACTACACCTACTTGAGCATACTTGGGTCTGGATGCAATTTTCACTGGTCCCTGGCCATGCTGTTCACCAAATTCTGACAGGAAAATGACCTTCTGATCTCTCCTGTGAATGAGGGTTATTCAGGACATGCCAAGGGAGGGAATGGATCACATCAAATATACATTATTTTGCTGTGTCCTTCAATAATGGCTTCCAGTGTGACAGTATTCTCCACAACTGGACCTGAAGACAGTTTCATCATGAGTTTAAATTATGTCAGGGGAATTAAATTGCCTGCTACTCCCAAACTGATGAGGGCCTATTTGAGGGGCATCTGTTGTTGGTCCCCCAGGATGTGCAGTTGGATAGGCTCCTGGATAAGCTCTGAGTGTGTCTCAGTAAGGACTAGGGTATGGAGAAAATTTTTTCTCTAACACTCTAACAGCACAGGCTGGTTCCCACCACCATGCCAGGATTAGCTTGTTTTCCCCAGGCTTCTCAGCACTCTTACTGGCCTGGATGAAATGGGATGGCTAGGTTCACCATAATAGAAGCACAGATGGCACTGATAATGCAGTTCCTTTTCTTCGTTGAGTCACTGATGAGCCGGATTAGTTTGGCATGTGATACAGAAGGTGATGTCACAGTACACAGATAGGAGGGCTGCACAGAAACCTCTTTTCTCCTCTCTTTGTTCTCACAGCCAATTATCTATGTGGATGGTAAGGTCCACACGGTATCCAAGTCTGTAGGACCAATTCATCTTTGATTTCTTCCCACAAGCTCAACTGGAACTAGTACAGTTGTGCTGCTTCATTCCACTCTGTATCTGCTGGGAGGTGGTGGAAGTACAAGACTTAGGAGACCTCTGTGCTTTTCCCCTGTTAGAGTCCCTCAGAATGGCCTCAGTCATTTGAGCTGGGCCACAGAAGATGGTCGACATCAAACTGGAGTGAGCCAATCCAGTTTGACAGCACTGGGTTATGGGACTTCCAGCTGCATGGAGTTCCAGTCTAACATCAACAGGCTGATTACCAAGGCCATTGTGGCCCAATCAGAGGCACACATTTGGAAATGCATCAGAAACACATAGCATTATTGGTTCATGAAATCCAGAAACGGCCAGGAGTTCCCATCAAACTTTTCAGACAAGGTATTGCAGGCCCCTCTTTAGGGCAAGGCATTGCAGGCTGTGTTAGCTAACTAGTACTTTTACTGAGCTGAGCTAATGGTTCTGAGTTGCCTCACTTGCTCCTGCAGTTGCTGGTTGTCTGAGGTCAGTTGCACAATTTGAGCCTGCAATGCTTGATTATCTCACTGGAGGGGGAAAGACACATTTGGATGACTCTGGTGCTACTGGTGGCTGTAGCAGTGCTGCTGGTTTCATCCTTTTCACTTTTAAGCAAGGTCCGTGGGTCCAACGCAGGTATTATAGCAGCAAGTGTCAGCATCTTGAATCGTTGTTTTCGTAGAAATCTGTTCAAACAGCGGAGATCTAGTATTGGTCGCCATCCCCCCGACTTTTTTTGAGTGAGAAAATAATAGGAGTAAAAGCCCTTGGCCTTAAACTCGTCCGGGACTGGTTCTACCGCCCCTAAGGAGAGCAGATGGTCAATAGGGCGTAGCAGGGCTTCATGAGATGGGTCCCTGAAGAGGGACGGAGTTGGGGGGATAGTGAGAGGAATGGCGAGGAAGGGAATGGAACATCCTGATTGAACTATTTCCAACACCCACTTGTCTGCGGTGATTATGGCCCACTGGTGGTAAAACGGCCTCAAATGTTGGTGAAAGAGGAGGGTTTGGTGACTGCTACTGCTGTAGGAGACTGTCTGCATACCCCCGACCAAACCTGCTGCTTGTTGTTGTTTGGGGTCTGCGTACGGTTGCCCAGGTTTAAGTGCCTTTGGGGTCTTTGGTGTGGGTGCTGGTGGTCGAAGGTTCTTTGTTGTTGCTGCCACTGTTGTCTGACATATGGGTAATCGTACCATCGTTGGTAAGGAGTATATCAACGTCTCCTATACGGCAGGACATACATACCCAATGTCCGAAGGGTTGTGCACAAGTCCTTGGAAGAGTGTAATATGCTATCAGTCTTTTCGGCGAATAGTTTGTCCCTGTCAAATGGCAAGTCTTCGACTTTATTTTGTAAGTCCTTTGGGACTCCCGCTGCTTGAAGTAAGATGCTCGCCTCATGACTATCGCAGGAGCCGTGGAATGGGCTGCTGTATCCGCCACATCCATTGCTATCTGGAGGGTCGTTCTCGCCGACGTATAGCCCTCCTGCACAACCGATTCTAGTATGGACCTTTTAGGCTCTGGCAGGTGGTCCATCAGTGGCGTCAGCATTGTAAATGTATCGAATATGTGATTGGAGAGATGTGCAGTGTAATTGGCAATTCTGAACATAACTGTTGCGGATGTGTAGACTTTTCTGCCCAATAAATCAAGTCTTTTTGCGTCTTTGTCTGAAGAGGCGTGTTTTTATTGCGGTGTTTTTAACCTTTGATGGGCTGCGTCCACTACTAAAGAGTTGGGCTAGGGATGGGTGAAAAGGAATTCCAGACCCTTAGGAGGTACAAAATACTTCCTGTCAGCTTTCTTGCTGGTCGTTGGTGCAGAGGCTGGGGTTTGCCAGATTTCCTCGGCGACCTCCAATATAGCTTCGTCTAGGGGGATAGCAAGCCTTGATCTATGTTGTGGCTGGAGATTTTTAAGAAGACCATGCTGTTTGTCTTTTATTTCATCCAGTGGTATCTCTTGGGTATCTCTTGGGTAACAGCCACCCGTTTGAATAGTTCTTGGAACTGCCAGAGGTCGTCCGGTGGGTGTTCCTCAGTGGAAAGGTGGGTGTCATCTGGCTCTGATGGGAGTTGAGGTGGAGATGTTGGTTGTCCCGTTAGAGTAGGAGGAGCTGGAGTCGGTGAGTGTCTAGAAGATGCGCAGTCACCATATGACATTCCATGTGAATTAGACCTATATTGGTATGAGTACCTATTATGTGAATCATGGTGGTAACGGTTGTCATGGTGGTAAAGTCTATCCAGTGGTGAAGGCCTGTGAGAGTACGTAGGTCGGACGTGTTCCCAATGATGAATGTGAGGTGAACAGGAGCGATTGTAGGAAGTTCTAGAAGAAGCCAGAGAGGCGGAAGAGTGACAATAGTGGTGTTGCCAGTGGTCCCTGTATGACGCTAGGAAGGGGAATGGTAGCTGCTGATGTGGAGAGTATGGTGATCGGTGGCGATGACCACAGTAAGGCCTCGGGAAGCACAGTGCTGGCGGGGAAGGTGATGGTGCCGGTGAGAATGCCAGAGATTGGGAATGACTTCGGCGCGGAGGAGTGTTCGGTGCCAAGGTGTGTGGCTTGGTGCCGACGGTGTGCGGAGTCGGTGCCACCGGTGTCAGTGCTGACTCTCTCAGTGCCGCATGCCGGTCTGAAGCAGTAGTGACCGCCGGTGCCGGTGTCCTCGCTGCCGGTGTCGATGATGCCCTCAGTACCAAGGTGTTCGTCGGTGCCGGAGGTTTGGTAGTGGGCGGTGCGGAGGCAACCCTCGGTGCCGCTGTTGATGTGGCTTCTCCCAGTTTCTTTGTTTTCGGTGCCACGGACGTCTTTAAACGCAGCTTCGCGGTGCCTGAAGTGCCGGGTTTATCCCCCATGCTAACTCTGCCGTGTGAGGTGGCCGGTAAAGATTTGGCCAGTGACGCTCGCGGTCTTTTAGGCAAAACGGCTGTAGGAGACGAAGTCCTACATTTTGGGGGCTGATCTCCCGAGGCTGACTCCGAGCACAGCGGCTGGAGAGCTTTATCGAATAGGATCATTCGGAGCCTCATTTCCCTGTCACTTTGGGCCTTGCAGTCAGCTTTGTACAGTGTGGGCACTTCTGGGGGACATGGGCTTCCCCAAGGCAGCGGATACATGAGGCATGCCCATCAGAGGCGGGCATTGCCTCGCGGCAAGTGTCGCATTTTTTAAAACCGGGGATGACAGCATTTCCAATGTTTGTTTGTTGTTGTTTTTTTTAGATGAATGAAGAAAAACTATGGCTATCTTATAATATATAACTATGTACAGCAAAAGGGACTGTAGGAAGAAATGGGGGTACAAACGGGGAAGGAGAAACTCTGAGGTATTAAATTTCTTTTTCTCTCTCTTTTTTTTTTTTTTTGTAAACTATGAGAAATACCAAGAAGGGGTAAAAACTAGGAAGAATAACAAGTTTTAACAACTTTTAACAAGAGGGATCTCACGATAAGAAGGAAAGTTGAGGACAGCAGTTCACTCCGTCTGCAGCCTGAGGCGGTCGAGAGGAACTGATGGGGGCTGGACCGCGCACTCACACAAAAGACCGCAAATGCCACGAGACGCCACCACGCATATGCGGTCTCGCCGGGGTACTGCTACAAGAAAAGTCTCCATTCTGCGGCGCCGGGGCAAGCCCAGCACCTACAGTGGAGCATCCACGGGGACATCACTTGAAAAAGAAGTAATTTTTTCAACATTTCTTGCAAACCAGAAACCCTAAAAAATGTTTCAGAAACAGCAACTTATTGTGTTTCTGAAATCAAATATATTCCATGGACCAGCAGTAGTGCAGAAGTAAAACTGACAAAAATGTGAATTTCAGTTAGCAACTGTGGAGGTTCCCTGCCCCAGTGTTGAATACCTAGAGCAATGAGATTCTCAGATCAGCTTGGAAAGCCCTATTTCTTGCCAGTTATTTTCATATTCTCCTCTCCACCATACACATATATCCCTTACAGGCTCCATGTTATATCCACTGCAATCTAGTCACAAGCCCTCACCTGTTGAATGATGGCGAATGTACATCTTAAATAGAATCCACAAACTGATTTGTCTTAATAAAATATTACCTTTATAATGCAGTTAAGGTCAAAGTCATACAGGTTGTATGATTGGTAAGCAACATTTGCATAATTTCTTGCTATCTTAAGCAATCTGAAATATTGTCAGAAATATTATTTATTTCTATAGTACCTTAAATGTGCACAGCACTTTACAGATAGAAAAAAAACACAATCACTATGCCAGTGCGTTTAGATTATAAGAAGCAAACTTTTATTCATCAATCTTGTCTCACTTATGTGTGATTAATTTGGTAAGGACTACTCACATGAATAAAGATCCTAACCCAGTGGTTCCCAATCTTTTCGCGCATATCCTTTTTAATCTATTAAAATTTCACAGACCCCCACAAACGATCCATTTTTGCTAGTCCAACTAAACTTTTCCTGCCACTCTAATAGCTTTTGAATGGTTAGAGAGGAGTGACGTATTCAAAAGAGAAAAAAATGGTAAAAAGTGACTGACACGTTTATAAGCCAGCTCCAGAGTACAGTCACAGCTTGTCAGCTTCAGTATGAGCTGAGGGATGTGCCGACTGTAGGGCACGGAGCTTCTCAGGTCCCACTGGCTGCTGTTTTCCCGCGCTGCTTTCTCGGCTGCTGTCCCCTCCATTCCTTGCCCATCCAAGGAGCAAGGGGGATCTCGTGGACAAAGGGAGCTCTAGAGCTACCAACTCCTCAAGGGTGGAATTTTGGGAGGGTAGGGGGCAAGGGCAGAATTTTGGGAGCATGTGGGGGGGAGCAGTAGCTATGCGCACTGGGACACAGCTTGCTTTTGTCCCATTCCCCGGACACTAAGGGAGCGAGGGGAAAGTGCTTGTATCCTATGTATGCCTCTCATACACCAGTCAGGCGTGGGAGGCATTCATGGCATGCAAGCACTTTCCACATGCTCCCTTAGCTTCCAGAGAACAGAATTAAAACCAAGCCGCATCCTGGTGTGCACGGTTGCTGCACCCCCCGTGCTCCAGCATGGGGAGGAAGAAGAAAAGGAAAAGAAAAGTAAGGATCGGGCCCTTACTTTTAAAAATTTTCTGCGGACCCCCGAAAGTGCCCTCGTGAACCCCCAGTGGTCCATGGACCACAGATTGGGAACCACTGCCCTAACCAATTCCCTCTGGAGTCAACAGGAGACTCTCAATACAGACCTCCAGCCTTTTGTATTGAAACTGAAAGATTCCATGCAATCCACTTGAAAGAGAACTTTCATTTAATCTATTTTTTTTAATTAAGCAGAAAGGAAAACAGAAAAGCAGTTAATTTAAATATATTTTATACAATATTATTATTCTGTACGTGTTCTTTCTTAAAATTTATTGCAGACTGAAACAATCAACCACCAAAGGATAAAGACTGGCCCATAAAATCTAAAGGAAAAAAATAAAAGTGACTAAATTACAGTACCTTTAATTTTTCAGTGGCACCACAATCTGGACTTGACTTGCATCTTCTTAATGTGCTTTTTGACTAAAAATAAAATAAAATTAAAATAGAGCTATCATAGTCCATGTCTAGTAAAAGTGGAGCCTTCATTTACTTAACTCCAAATTATGCAATTTTTTTTTTAAATGATTGTTTTTCCTGACAAATTTTCTGTTTTAGAGCTGGTTTTATGCTACGAATGTCAACGAAGCACTAAGATTACAAAGTTAGAATTAAAACAAAAGCAGAAAAACATTATATATATTTCTTATTATCAAGTCTTGGTTTTTTGGTAGATATGAAACTTAATATTAGTCTAGTTATGTTATTAAGTACATATCATGAAATATTACCAAAATAAACATTTTTGTTGATTTGACAACTAAGATTGCATGAGGACACACCCATCCCTCACAGATCTTGAAACCATGAAAATAAAAAACTAAAGGTAAAATCTCTAAAATTCTTTCCCACATTCACATTACCTACAATGTTGTCAATGACACACTCCAATATTCCACAGGATAGTCACTTCATCTCCAACAGGTATAAAAAAGCAGTCCCATCCAATTCATAATCTAACACAAAAACTTAATAGTAACCTCTTCTACTATATATTTGAGAGAGTTTGCCTGTGTGTGAGTCTATCTGTGTGTCCGTCTGTCTGTCTGTTCAAGAACTCCTCCTGAACAGTAAGAACTAGGACCACCAAATCCAGTGTGCAGCTTCCCCTTATGATAAGTTAAACCAAGGTAAAAGTTTGGTTGTGCTAAGAAAACAGGATGTGCCTGGAATGGGATTGCTTCTCATAAAACCATACAGAAAAGAGACAGAATCACTAGGCAAGTGAACGGGGCTAGACAGGGGTACCCCCCACTCTCATCTGGGACTGCCCCAGTGCTGAGCCTCCCAGTCTCCAGGCACCCTCTAGGGAGGGCAGGGGACATGTGAAGCTCCTTCTCCCCTGATTCATATGAGGATGTTGCTGGATGTTCCCCTTTGTTAATGAGTCAGGGGAAAATGCAGTTTGCTGCATTCCTCACTCTGGCTGGGAAGCACAGGGGGGCAGATGAACCTGGATCTGCCCTAGCCAGGGAACATGCTCCCCTCCCTTGGCTGTACCCATTCAAGCTACAAGGGCCATGGAGAGGCGCTTTTCACCTTGCCCCAACCTGCTATGGTAAGGAAGGGCTGGGGTAGTCCTCTCTCCCCAGAGCCACCTGCATACTGAAACCTTCAGCCAAACCCCACCCCAGAGCAATGATTTAGATGAAGAAAAATGAAAATTAATTGAATTAAGGCCTTGAACAATGTCAGATAAATCTTCTAGCATGTTTCATATTTACAGATTAGCACAGTGGTCCCCAACGCGGTGCCCGCGGGCACCATGGCGCCTGCCGGGGCATTTATGTGTGCCCACCTAGTGACCAGGGCTGACCCAAGCCATTCTTGCACCCCAGGCCCCGGGTGCCCGGCGCATGCGCAGTGCCGCCCCGGGCACATGGCACATGCGTGTCCCCGCCCCGCCCCCACCCAGCCCGGCAGCCCCAAAAGGTTGGGGACCACTGGATTAGCATATTAGACTATCACATGGATCATTCATTTGGAAAGTTATTCTGCCTTAATTCTACTGAGATTGTCACCACAGTTTTGCACATGAATGTGAGCTGGATGAAGCTGGGTGCATACTGCTTTTCATTAGATCTATTCCAATAAGCTAATGCAATTGTCCCAGCAGCAGCTTGTATGCCTGCTGAACTCCTGGTCAGGCTAAAATGTGCAGTGATATAATCAGGGGCTATTCTTCATTTGAAAATGAAATTAAGTTAGAACATGACTTAGAAGAATTGTGTTAGTTAAACTGATGTTAAATGTTGCTTTGCAATAGACAGTAAAGACAGAGACAAGGCAGTTTAACATAGTGTCAGCTTGTCAAGGTTAAATATATGGTTTCATTAATTTACTCTCAATCAGCTAACACTATTCTAAACACGGAGATCCCTGACAGCAAAATCATGTTTAACAGAATGTTAGCTAACATCACCTAAAGTTGTGTTCCAACATAACCTACTTTCCTAGTGAAGAAAAAACTTGGATGCATTTTCTTTCTATAAATTTCTTTCCAAAATAACTGTTAATTGCATTACAGAAAGCCCTAAAGTATCACATAATAATCTTATTTTAATGTGATAGGATGTACCATGCCTTCTGAGGCTCCCTTTAGTCCCCATGCCACCCCAGGAAAGAAACAGTGAAGATTGGTCCTCCAGGCTTGACTAGATTGTTTGCTTCCCTGTAGCCTTATCAGAGAACTGCTGGCTCAGATAAAAGGAGTTGCAGGGGCTGATCAAGACAGTTCCTGGCTAAGACCAGAAGGGAAAAGACAGGAAAATTCTCCAGGCAAAGAGGCTATGGCGAGACACTCCTCAAATAGAAACAGATGAAGGGAATCCAATGACGAATGAGAAGCAGCCCAGGGAATGCAAGAATACCAATTACAAAGGGAAATAGTATGTAGCTACTGCTTATAGGGTCCCTGGGTTTAAACCCAGAGGAGTGCGGAGGCCTGGGCAAGTATCCTAAGCCCTGATATTGGGATAAGGTTCATTTCGAAGCTCAAGCACAAAGCTGTAATTTAAAGCACTCAAGGACAAGGCTGAAGATACTGGTAAGGAAAAATAGACTATCTGATGAACTCTTAACAAAAGACAGAACTATGTAGCACTTTAAAGACTAACAAGACGGTTTATTAGGTGATGAGCTTTCATGGGCCAGACCCACTTCCTCAGCTCAATTTGTGGAAGAAAATTGGCACGACCATATATACCAAAGTGATACAATCAAAAATAGTGAACACATATAAAATTGACAAATCAAATTTTAGAACAGAGTGGGGCTGGGGGGGGGAGGTTAGTGTCTGTGAGGTAATGACATTAGGGGTGATAATTGGGGAAGCTATCTTTGTAATGGGTGCGATAATTAGCATCTTTGTTGAGACCCATACGTAAAGTGTCAAATTTAAGCATGAATGACAATTCTGAAGCTTCTCTTTGAAGTCTGGAGTTAAAATCTCTTTGAAGCAATATGCATGTTTTAAGGTCATTGAGAGAATGGTCAGTCTGGCTGAAATGGCAAGCAACAGCTTTCTCTCTGTGAGAGAGTCTGATGTCTGTTTTATGTGCATTGATTCTTTGGCGAAGTGTCTGAGAAGTTTGTCTAATGTACATAGCAGACGGACACTTTAGGCGCATGATGGCATAAATTATATTTCTGGATGAACAGCAATATGTGTTCTTCATCCTGTAATAGGCATGGTTAGGTCCAATAATGGTGTCAGCAGAGTAAATATGTGGACAAAGCTGGCACCGGGGTTTGTTGCAAGGCAAAGTTCCAGGGTTGGTATTAGTGTGGTATGTTCTGTAGTTGTAGGTAAGAATCATCCTGAAGTTAGGTGGTTGTCTATAGGAGACTATGGGTCTGTCTCCCAGAGCCTCTCGGAGGGTAGCATCCTGTTCCAGTATAGGTTGTAGTTTATTGATAATGCGTTGGATGGGTTTAAGTTGGGGGCTATAGATGATGACAAGTGGTGTTCTATTGTCGGTTTTCTTGGGTCTGTCTTGAAGTAGATGGTTTCTGGGTATTCGTCTGGCTCTTTCAATTTGTTTTCAGGAAGGGGAATGAACTTAAGCAGTGACCTGACTGGAGAGGTGAGAGAGTGAGAAAGAACTGTGAAGGACAGCCTCCAGGGAAAAAGCCCAGGAGGTAGTTCTCTATAGTAAGACAGAGATGGACTTAAAGCTAGCAAAGAAGGGGATGAGAACTGAGACCAGGGACAGGGCTGCAGATATAAACAAGGACACAATGATAGTCCTGATTGAACCTTTGTTACCATAGAAAGGGTTCATCCATTCACCTATTAACTGGGTGATTCAGCCACTGTGCTTAGGGTTGCCAGGTGTCCGGTTTTGAACAAGACAGTCCAGTATTTGAGCTTTCTGTTCGGGAAACAAATTGAGAAAATATAAATGAGAAAATATAAATATCCGGTATTTTCTAAATAAGATGTAATGTAGATTGTGATGTAATGTCAAGTGTGTCCAGTATTTTTGTTGAAACCATCTGACAACCCTAACTGTGCTGAGCAACTGAAGACCTATCTACAGCAGACAAACTGGGGTACCAGGCATGGAGAGAAAGAGTGCAGGATCACATCGAGCTGACAGGAAGCTCTTACAAGACATGAGTACCCTCCATTGCAAACAGACACAAAGTGTAAAGATAAAAGGGTCTTTAGACTGTGTGATGGATCTCTCCACACCACACACACACACACACACACACACACACACATATAGTTTCCCATACATGAAGGGACAATTCAATTTACAGTTGATCTCACTGGACTGCTATACTAAAATATCCAACATTCTGAGTCAAGAACATTCTAACTTTAAAGAATGACATATGACATTTTATGTCTGTTCATGAATGAAGCAACTTTAAATATTGTATTTCAATTACTCGGTAAAAATACTTTCAACATAAGAATACCAGAAACAGTTAATTGGCACAAAATATTTTTATCCAAATATTCAGAATGTTTTTGTTAAACCTTAATTCTTGACAAGGAAGCAGTTGGGATTAATTTAAATTGAAAGCTATCTTATTGAAATACATACATACCACCATGTAACTGTAGATGTCAAGATCATCCTCAGACTCTGAGTCTTCATCTTGAAGGTCAGCTGAAAAATCTTCAACTACAACACCCTCAATAACATTGCTCTGTAACAATAACATTTTTAATATTAATGTTATATTATTATTAAAATTGTAAATGTTACAATAAATACAGCAATGTGTCAATTACTATAGCACATACTTTAGCTAATCTAATGTTTTTATAGAATTACAATTTAGTTCACATCTAATATGTGCAGACACTGTGGGTAGATTCTCTGTTATGGTCAAGATCTGTTTGATGTGACAGCAGGTAAGGCTGCCACCAAGGGCTAGTATTCCCTGATTCTCTAAACAGCTGTTTCCTGGCTTTGGTAATTAATGCCAGCAGGCAATCGTCCTCAACACAGCATGTAACAGTTAAGAGTAGCCAGAGCACAACTTACTCTGGCTGTACTCCATCATGATGAGACAGAGTGAGTGGCATAAGAACTAGCTATGCCAGGTTTAATTCTGCTGTAGACTCCCCTATGCATAAGAAAGAATCTTCTTTTTAGTGCATCTCTTGCACTAGAGCAGCAGTGGACAACCCGGAACCACTCAGATCAGCCACTCCCACGGCCGGGCTGCTGTGAGCCACATGCAGGCTCACGGCCCACGCCATTCCATTCATGGTCCCCAGCACACTGCATCATATCCTGCACGTGCAGGACAGGTCGCACACAGCATCCCAGCCTGCACATGCTAGCAGCCATCTGCTGAGTGGGCTCCGGGTGCGGCGGCAGCAGCAGCGGCAGCTCCGGCTCCAGGACCTGGGCATAAAGTTAATGGGGGAGGGGAACTGGGTTGGAGCCGGGGGGGAGATGCCTGGCTCTGGAGAAGGGGAGGGGAGGGGAGGGGGATCAGGTGTGTGTGGGGGTGCGCATGGCATCCCAGATGCGCGGGGCAGTAGGAGCAGCTCTGGCTCCGGGACCCGAGCATAAGGTTGGGGGGGGGAGGAGGATTGAGCTACAGTGGGAAGGGGAGGTATCTGGCTCCGGGGGAGGGGAGTGGAACTGGGTTGGGGGGTGCACATGGCATGCCGGCCGCTCAGCGCAAGCACCCCAGCGCCCGGAGGGAGACGCACAGCTGTAGCGGCGGCGGCAGCTCTGGGACCCGAGAATTAGGTTAGAGCGGGTAGGAGGGGGATTGAGTTAGAGCTGGGCGGGGGGTGCCTGGCTCTAGTCTGGAGGAGGGGAAGGGAGGGGGATTGGGTTGGGGGGTGCACACAGCGTCCAAGCCAGCACGTCTCAAGGCCGGCCACTGAGCGCACATGCCCCAGTACCTGGAGGGAGACGCGCGTGGCTGTAGCGGCAGCGGCTCCGCCTCCAGGACCCGAGAATTAGGTTGGGGGGGGAGGGGGATTGGTTTAGAAGGGGGGCGGTGCCTGGCTCTGGGGAAGGGGAGGGGGATTGGGTTAGAGGGGGGTGGTGCCTGGCTCTGGGGAAGGGGACTGGGTGGAGGGGTGTGCCTGGCTCTGGGGAAGGGGAGGGGGATTGAGTTAGAGCGGGGGGAGGTGCCTGGCTCTGGGGAAGGGAAGAGGGATTGGGTTGGGGGGGTGCCTGGTTCTGAGGAAGGGGAGGGGGATTGGGTTAGAGTGGGGGGGGTGTCTGAGGAAGGGGAGGGGAAGAGCAGCCAGCATGCTTCCTAAGATCTGGGATCCCCAGGTACTGGCCCCAGCTGTCTCTGTCCCCTCCCCCTGGCTAGACTCCCCCCCCCACACGAGTACCCTGCCCCAGCACCCTGTCCCCTGCCCCCACCAGCACAGCTGGGGCCACATTAGTGAGGCTTGAGGGGTTTTGAAGCGGTTGGCTTTTTGCATCTCACTTGTGTGGTCCCAACTGACTTTTCTGTGGGTCAGTGACCCTTGACTCAAAACAGGTTCTCTGCCCCTCTCTCATAAATAAAGCCAACGCTGAAACATTTTGTGTTTGACATAATATTTTATTTAAAAATGAAGCCTGGCCAACAAGCCCTCAATTGGGGCCAACCCCCCATCTGGCCGCCGCATCATAACACTCCTACACACACATACCCAGACCCCATACACTGAGCCTATCATACACTGGAACCCCCTGTCCTGAGCCTCTCACATCTCCAAACTCCTGCACCCCCACATCCCCAGTCTTCTGCCATAACACTCCTGCACCATCCACACACTGTAAATCTGTGTCCTAAGCCCATCATACTCCCAGCCTCCCTGCCCTGAGCCCCTCATACACCCCAGCCCAAACTCCCGCACCCTCACAGCCACAAGCCTGCGGCTTGCTCAGCACCCCAACCCTCCCCTGACCCCAGCACTCTCCAGCCTGAAGCCCCCTCCCTGAGCCAGCATCCTCTTCTCTACTTCCTCCTGCACCCAAATTCCTTCCCAGAGCTTGCACTTCTCACCCCTTCCCAGTGCTTTCTTTGTGATGGTATGCCCTGGGATGGTGCACTGGCACCTATTTTCCCCTGGTGTGGTTTTTTTTTGGTTTTTTGCTCAACACCTCTCTCCGCCTCCCCCTGGTACATGGCACTTTGCACTCTATCCACCACTATTTTGGCTCTTTGTCTCTAACGGGTTGGCTACCCCTGCACTACAGTATTGCAGGCTTCTCCATAGTTACCGGTCCTGGCCCCTTTGAGTGCCAGCACCAAGCACTAGACATGTCCACTAGCTTGGATGGTCTGTTGGCTGCCAAACGTATTTGCACTGCAAAAATTTTATTGTCCAACAACATTACAAAATTTAAAAACATACTGACATTTTCTAAAATTATTTTCTATCTAAATTGCTAATGTGTGGGGATGAGGGGCTATCAGACTTTAATAGAAACCAGTGATAAGCTACCACACAAGAGACTTTAGTAAAGTAACTTTATAAAGTTTACTAAAAGAAAGAATACACATTGAAAAACACCTTTTTAAAATATAAAAGTATTAAGTGAGAAAGGTGGTAATTATTAAAATGCAATTAAAATAACCACCATACAGTATTCGTACGTCTACACAGCAACATTATTTTGAAATAACTAGCGTTATTTTGAAATAACTTAGTCCGCGTCTACACAGCATACAATTTCAAAATAATGTGGAAATACTGTCAAGCTGAAGGACTTCTTACTCTTGACTCCTGTAACCCTTATTGTACAAGAAGTAAGGGAAGTCGGACGAAAAGTGCTCTATTTCAAAATAAGTGTTGTGTAGAGGCTCCCAATTTCAAAATAAGCTACTCAATTGACATAGCTCAATTTATTAGCTTATTTCGGGTTAAGCCCTGCTGTGTAGATGCACCTTATTAAAGGTGGCCACTATATTAAGTAGCATAAATTACTACAGATTGCATCTCCCTACACCAGGTCTCTCTGGTCTGGCAACACTCATGATCCGGGCAGGACCATGGATGTTCCTGGACTAGACAGCCTGGTGGCTGGGAGTCAGGCAGCAGGTGGGCTGCAGCTGGGAACCCGGTGGGGCTGGGAGTCAGGGGCCGCAGCAGCCTGCCAAGCCAAGACCAGCAGCAGCCATCCTGGCTAAAGCTGTCAGTAGGGTGGCCAATGAGGGTCAGAAGCAGAGCCACCAGTGGGCTTAGGAGTCAGTGGCAGGGGACCTCCCTGATATGGCAAATTCCCGCATTTGGGATCTGTAGGTGCCAGACCAGGGAGGTCCAACTTGTACAGGAAATTCCATTATTCCAGAAACTGAATTTAAAACCAAAGCAAATTATGCAATATGTACAACAGATCATACATATTATAATCTATAGATATTATTGAAGAAACTTTAATAAAAATAGTAGCATAAATTATAACAGCGGTATATATCTTCAAAAGGTAGCAACACAGAGAAAACATTTAAAATATTTACCTGATACATAGGAAATAAGGTTTCCTTCATGAAAGAAAGTGGCGCAGAAAATTTTGGTGGAGCTGGAGCCCAAAACATTTTTAGAGTTCCTGGATAAACAGAAACCTTCAAAACCAACAAACTATAGTTATCTACTAAAACCAAGCCACGCCACACATTAAATTGAATTATTCTGATCTGAATATAACTGTTTTAATAAGGGAATTTCAAGTGATGAGACACACTTCTGAGCCAAAATAAACTATCTGGTGTAGCTCTATGCATTTTTTAATTCATTGTTCATTGACGTTTCTCAACCTAATGCTGGCACTTGTTATCATTCGGAAAAGTGAGGCCATTTTTGGCATTAGCAACATCAACTACAAGTTTCTAATCTGTTTTACTAATCATTTAACAATTAAAAGAAACCCCAGTACTCAAAACAAATATTTACCATTGTAAATATTAAAATTTCCTTTCTTATTGCTAAATCGCTACTAAAGCAGATAAGAACTTGACTATCAGATTCTTATGGCTCACACACTGACAATATTACAAATGATATCACTTTTCAGAAGATTGCACATTCCAGCATTTGGCTCAGGCATGATCACTGTACTTAAAAACTTAGCTTTATAAAATTTTAAAGCAAACATTTTAATTTACCTATGGCCATAAATATTTCTTACCATCTTAAATTTTTGTTGTTCAATGCAACCAATAACAATGCAGTTTTAAATAAAAAGTTTGCAAATTTAAAACTGATATAAGGAAATACTTTTTAATGCTATGCACAAATAGCTTGTGGAATTCATTGCCACGTGATATAATTGAGGCCAAGAGCTTAGGAGGATTCAAAAAAAGGTTAAGAAAAATGTATGGTTAACAATAATATTCAGAGTATTATAGCATGATATTATGATATTTTTAAAAGTAAGTCTTGGAAGGGATATAAGCCCTCAACTTCAGAACACAAGCCAACCTGTAATTACTGGTGGTTAAAAGGAAGCCTCTTTGCAAGGAGGGGGGGTTATCCCCAAACCAGCTACTGCAAAGGATTCTTGTCCCTTCCTATGAAGCTTCAGATATTAGCCACTGACTGCGACAGAATACTGAGACCACTTGTCTGATCGAGTAGCGTAATTCCTATGTTCCCATGTAATAATAATTCACATAATGAACTGGACATGAGGGGGGATGATTTCCACATATAAGAGACTAGACTCTTTTCTGCTTTTGAGACTAGGTTTGATAAAAATGTATACGGACAAATATTTGGGGAAAATCTGCTAACTGTTACCTTCAATTCCTGAATGGCACATACTAACAAAATGGTTTATGAATGTTTTCTGGTTCAGAGAAATTATTTGTAAAACTGTTCACTGTACATTTTTATCAAAATTTGTTCTTACTTTCTCTCCTAACAGTTCCAGTCGTGGCTTTTCAACATAATACTCAGCTATTGTTTGCCATTCTGTTAAACTTCCTGATGTATGTGGCGGCAAAACATTAATTCCATCTTTCTGATTATCCTGGTATAGTTCTGAAACAGGAACTCCTTCATAACAAATTCTAAAGTGGAATAAAACATGATTAAAATGCTCAAATGTCAGTTATTTGAAACAGTAAGAAAAATAATGTAATGTTACTTAATTTTCCTTGTGAATAAACTAAAGAGGAAAGAATATATAAAATTACTAAAGTTCTTTCCTTAGAAGGGGAGAAGTCAGGAATAAAATGGTTACCTACTTTTGGGTAACTAGTGTTCTTCAAGATGTGTTGCACATGTCCATTCCACTGTAGGTACATGAGAACCTTTTTTCTCAGTGGTACCCATTGGGGCACCTTGAGCTCCCTCTGTTGCCACATACCACGTATATTTGTATAAGAGAATAGAGTTGCCCTAAAAACCCTCAGGCTATCTCTACGCTACGGGGTTTTTCCGGGATACCAGAGGTATCCCAGAAAAACTCCGCCGCATCCAGGGAACGCGTCTGCTCTTCCGCTTTTTTGGGGGGAAGAGGAGATGTGCTCTTTCGGAAGCCCTGTGTTCCTCTTCCCACAAGGAAGAAGAGCTCTTCCGGAAGAGGAGGCTTTTCCAAAATTTGGCCCAGTGTAGACGGGCCAAATTTCGGAAAAGCCTCTTCCAAAAAAACTATTGGAAAAAGGTACACATATTGCAGAGAGCATGGATAGAATGGATATGTGCAAAACATCTTGAAGAACAAGTTACAGAAAGGTAACAGTTTTTCTTCTTTAAGTGCTTGTACATGTCCATTCCACTGCAGGTAACTCACAAGCAAATGAACATGGAGGTGAGCTCAGTCTACCTCAGGGGTGGACAAACTTTTTGGTTTCAAGGCCACATTGGGGAGGGAAATTGTATGGACGGCCAGGAAGGGAAGACTGGGAAAGGCTGTGACTTCCCAAACAGCCAGGAATGGCCCTCCCCCCATCCCTAGCCAAACCCCTATCCCCTGATCCTTCAGAACCCTGATCTTCTATCCAACTCCTCCTGCTCCCCACCCCTTGAATGCCCTTCTGGGACCCCCTCCACTCCCTACCTAGCCAGGGGCTGGTGGCTAGCTGTCCTTGTTCACCATGCTGCCCAGGAGTTGGGCTGGCTCCTCCCAGTAAGGCTGTTCTGACCCCACTCCCCAGTGGGTGCTCAAGGGACTGCACTGAAGGGTCAGACAGGCCTAATGTGACCCACAGGTTGTCCAAAATTGATATTGTCCCTGGACTGATGGTAAATAGCATAATGAGAAGCAAAAATGTAAACTGATGATGAAGTTTCTGCTTTACATATAGCTGTGATCTGCACTTGTCCCAAGGAAGTCACCAGACTTGCTTGTGCTTTAGAAGAATGCACAATACTCTAGCTGGCAAGGTTATATTAGCAAACCAGTAGCATAAATAAATGAATAAAATGTTACAGAACAAGATTTTCTGAGTGAAAACTTAACCCTTTCCACAACCATAATGGAGATCTACATGTAGATTCTAAAGAACCTAGTACTCTTCAGGTTAAAAACTAAAGCCTTCTCACATTGAACAACATAAGTCTCTCCTAATCTCTGTTCATATGGGTTATCGGGAGGAATGTAGGTAAAAATATTGCCTGATTAACATGAAAATTATAAACTACCTTGGATGGAAAATTTTGGACAAGGACAGAGATAAACGTTATCCTTACGGAAAACTGTATAGGGAAGCTCTAACACTGGAATTCCACTTGCCCACCATTATGGCTGAGATAATGGCAAGTAATAGCATATTTATAGAGAGGTGAAGTTAAGAGCAAGTTTCAAATGTCAGTCCTATTCATTTTTCTAGAAGCAAGTTCAGAACTCAAGGTGAAATAGGCTCTTGCTCATGTGGTTACAGTCTGATCATACTTTTAGGGATCTGGTAACAATGGGTCAGAGAAAAGGGATTTATTATCCACCGAGATGTGAAAGGCTGAGATAGTTACCAGATATATGTTTACAGAGCTAATCTCCAAACTCTGTTGTTTTAGGTATAGAAGACAGTAGAGTACAAGGCTGAGGCATGCATGTTCTGAGGATATGCCAGGAGTGCGCAATAATTTTTAAAAGGGGGCCACTTCAGAAATTTGGGCCACCCCGGAAGGGGTGGGGTGTCAGGTGGAAGGGGCGGGGCCAGGAAACTTCTTGTGCTCCACCACCCCAATTGGCATGGGGTGGGGAAGTGCGAGAAGTCTTCCCCTTCTCTTCCTCACCCTGCCCCCTTGAGAGAAATGCCAGCTGTTTTAAAACAGCTGGCAGTTCCCTGTAGGTGCCTAGCAGAAGGAGATCTCGTGCACTCTCCCTGTCCCCAGGCCAATCTGGGCCTGGGGGCAGGGGAGCGTGCAAAGTCTCCTCGCCCCTGCAAGAGCATGCCGCAGCTAGAGACATGCTGGCTGTTTTAAAACAGTCGGCGTGTCTCTCTAGCTGCTGCACGTCCCTGGCAGACCAGGGACAGGATGGGAGAGACTTTGCACACTTCCAGCCCCGAAGAGCAGATTGACCTGGGGGCAGGGAACACGCAAAGCTATCCCCCCAAAGGTGCATGGTAGCTACAGATAAACGCGTCTGTTTTAAAACAGCCAGCGTGTCTCTCGAGCCACCGCATGCTCTTGCGGGGGCAAGGAGACTTCGCGCACTCCCCGACCTCCAGGCCCTGATTGGCCTGGGGGTGGGGGAGCAGCAGGGCGGCCATGGGCTGGATCCACAGGCTTGGCAGGCCGGATCGGGCCCACTGAAGGCCCTTTGCCCACCCCTTGGACGTGCCTTTCTAGCAGAACAAGATGAAGCAGCACTTCCATTTACACAGGTACATGCCCCTAGTTGAGGGTTTTCTGCTATTCAGAAGCACTTAGAACAGGATCTCTTCAAAGCTGTGTCAACAATGAAGCATCCATGCTGTCAAATGCAGGGCTTGGAAGTTGGGATGGAGAAAGTGGCAAAATCACATTTAAATCCAATGGATGAGACAGCAGAGGTTTGACTGACCAGGTCAATAGGGTCAAGAACCAGTATTGCCAAGGCCACACTGGTGCTCTAAGGTTGAGATGAGCATGGCCTTGTTTGACTTTAAACAAAACTCTGGGCAGCAAGGGAATCAGAAGAAAGGCATACAGATGGGGATCCTTCCAGTGTAACAGAAAACACCTATCAATGAACCTGGTTTCAAAACAAATGGCATTTTCTAGTGGACTTTGTTGTGAATATGTCCACATGGATAGTACCCCAGAACTGGAAGATAAGATCTGTTGATATCTGGGCATAAAACATGCTTAGTGTAATCAGAGATGTCCTGCTCTATTGAGGGTATCTGGAAGGTAAGCAGAAATCCTGATCAACTGGAAGCCCTGAGATGAACTAGTTATGGGAAATTCCCAGAAGCAAATTTCCTCCTGGTATAGTTGGGTCAACTGTACTCCTCTCTGTTTACGTAAATCATAGTCACAAGTTCTTTCCTACTATATGTTGGAGGAAAGTGGAGCAGACTGGCTGCACAGTTTTTAATTCCCTGACACTTATATGAGCCATCAGATCCCAAGGCAACCAAAGACCCTGAATTTGCAGGGACCCAATATGAATCCCACAAACCCAATGCATCTGTGACTAAAATGAAGGCTGGTAGTGTGGGGATAAAAGGAACCTCCAGACTTTCAGAGGGAGCATCACCAATCCAGAACCAACAAAAATGACACTGACAGGTGAACCACCTAGTCCAAATGATGAGTATTTGGGGCTTTCTGAAACTAGCCATGCATACTGCTTTCTGACATGCAGCCTGGTGTGGTACACCTTGACACATGACTCAGGACACTCAGGTATTTGTGTGCTATGGTAAGAGCAAATTATTTCAGTCAAAGCAACCCAACAGTCTTGCCTGGCAATGAGGAAAAAGACAGGACAGGATTCCAAGGTGATGCTTCATGACTTGTGATGAGGAAGCCACACTTGTGACTTCTCAGTGCTCAATCCCAGAAAATGATACTCTCAGTGCCAATGCCCCCAGAGCAATCTCACTGCCAAAGAAAGAGATGACTGTGGGGAGATCCTACCAGCAGCAGGGACAAATCACAGTATCCAGAACGATTACTGATATGACCCTGGAACCCCCCACCTTCACTGGGCCATTGCTCCATAACAGGAGGAGAACAGTGCTATGACTGTTGCATGACTCAAGGTCCGCTGGAGGGTATGTCCTCTGACTTGGTTGGGACACAGATGAATACACTCTGAGTGCAAAGAGGAAGAATCTGAAAATGGGAGAGCAGAACCAGTTGGAAGTGTAAATTGGTAGCCCAAGCTTATAGACGATGGATGTGGTGCTAAGGATATTGAAGGCGTGCCCTTTGATTGCAGCAGCCTTTGTGGAAGCTTGGGAGGTAACAGTACTGTGAATTTCTGACATGGAGAGGAAGGAGACACAGGCATCAGAACTGACTGTAAACCTTCTTGCACCTCTGGGGACATCAGTTCTGAGAGGCTAACCAGATCCCTTTTGACTGCATATGCTTCTGAGATGGTTGGGAGCGGCAATGACTCATGGCTCTGCTGCAGAGATCTTTCAGGGGATGCCCTCAATGGGCCTGGCATAGCTATGGAGGTGGCAATCCCGTCTTCTTAGCTGAAGAATGCTCCAATGACAGACTCTATCCTGAATGTCTCTTTAAGTCTCTAACTTGTACTAGACTTCGGTACCAACATCTCCAAGTGAGGTACCAAATCCAAAGAAGATCTAGACCTTTTCTTCAGTACCATGGAATAAGGATGTTAAGTATCGGGTAACTGACTAATCAAATGCATCACATTAGTCAATATGGCACCTCTGCCTTTGAAGGCGGATTAGTCAATAGGGCACCGCCGCCTTTGAAGTGTAGCAACAGCCACAGGGCGTTGCTACACTTCAAAGGCAAATACACCAAAGCCCATTGGCGTTTCAAAGCAGCAGTGCTGTGCAGAGCCTGGAGTAAGCTGGGGCCTCCTGTAGACACTGTGGCAGCTTGGCTTAAGGTAAGCATTTTTGTGTAGCTGGATGGCGTACCTTAAGTTGACCTGCCTGATCTAGTGTACACCAGACCTAAGTGTTTAACCTGTCAGTTCGATTCTGATTTTGGGAGAGAGTTGTATTTTTTGTAAAATTAGCTACTGCAAATAGGTAATATCTCATTTTAGAAAGTGACACTCTCAAGTATCTAAAATAAGTTACAATTCATGTGTCTTAATACATGTTGCACCTTTTATAATGTTTCAGATTAAAATTTATTAACCTCTTCTTAAATAATGTATATAAAACTGTCAGCTTGAATTAACCATGTTTGCCATTCTCTACCTTTATTCACTTTGGGTATGTCTACACTGCAATACTATTTCAAAATAACTTAGCCCACATCTACACAGGAGGCAGTTATTTCAAAATAGTTTCAAGACACTGTCAAGATGGAGGACTTCTTACTCTGCCTCCTCTAACCCTCATTGTAGGAGGAGTGACAGAAGTCAGAGAAAGAGTGCTCTGTTTCAAAATAAGTGCTTTGTAGACGCTCCCTATTTCGATATAAGCTACGCAACTGATGTAGCTCAATGTGCGCAGCTTATTTTGAGTTAAGCCCTGCTGTGTAGCGGACCCTTTGTGCCTGGTACCTTGCCAATAACAGATTTTGAGTGTGAATGAGGGAATACTCAAAAACACTAATATTTTCATTATTCCTTGTTTGATTAATATTTATCAGACAAGTAGCTTTTTTAAAAAACATTCTACTCAATAAATGATAGAGTGTTTATACTGATAATTTCTGCATCATATTTTTAAATATATTAACTTAGTAGAAAATAAGATTTATGTTTATATTTTGTTTTAATTTATATTTCTGTCTTGATTTCATAACAAAATGAATACTCAACCTTTTGGTTACAATTGGTCTTTATGAAAATAATACAATTATACAAATTTATAACTAAATGGAGAGGATGAAACATAGTATATATACAAATGAGAGAAAATGTATCGCTAAATATCTACGTATACATATAGATATAAAATATTTATTATGTTTGACTCAATCATTCTAACCTCATTAGTACATGCTCAGAGTGACATCTGCTGGTTTTATACAGTTTTGGTTTTTGAAACAACTAAACCAGTGGTTTTCAACTTTTTTTCGTTTGCAGACCCCTAAACATTTTTAATGGAGTTGTGAAACCCCTTGAAAATCTTAAACATTGTCTCTAGACACCCCCCCGCCAGAGATCTGTGGACCACAGACTGAAAACCACTGTTCTATAGTAATGACAGCCTTTCATGGACCCCTTAGATATAGTCTGCAGATCCTCAGGAGTCCTCAGATCACAGACTGAAAACCACTCGACTAAACTAATAATTACATTTTTCTTTGTAGTGAGGTAATATTTGTGTTAACTACCTATTCTAAACAATCTGTTCCATCTTGTATTTAGCTGTGCCACTCTGAATATCTTTCCCAGACCTGAAGAAGAGCTCTCTGTAGCTTGAAAGATTGTGTCTGATCAACAAAAGTTGATCCAGTAAAATATTTTACCTAATCCATCTTGTCCTTCTAATATCATGGGGCCAACACAGTTACAACATGTTTCTCTTTGAATTCATACAATTCTGTTTCTATTATTCCATCTCATATTTCTTTGTAATATGACACACACAACCAATGTAGTTGGTGTGATTCTCATTTACAGTATCTGCAAATTACTCCCTTTTTAACACCTCCTTCCACTATAAGAGAGACTTGGTATTCCTGAGCATCATTTTAAAACAAAGTGCCTTCTAATTGGGAGTGTGATTAATTTTTGAAAGGCGTCCTAAAAAAGTAACCTTGGGACAAAAGAACCCATAATCCTTCCTTAGCGTCTTAGAAAGAAATGCCTTAGACCTGAAAGTAATGTGATCTTGAATAGTCACTGAAATATGTCTTAGATTTCTCTTTCTTCAAGTAGAAGTCTTAACTTGATGAGGGGAAAAACTAGCTTTTGCCAAGTGTCTGGCCTTTCATCTGTTCAAGTTTCCTCTTTATTTCTATGATCCTTGAGTAAAACACACTTTTAAAAAATATTACTTTTTAAAAAGTAATTGAAATTAGCAACAAAAATGATTAGCCACTATTTATATTGCACTTTTGATCTAAGTGGTTTTCAGATTAAGAAGTCTATGTCAAACAGTAAAAAGCTGATATAAACTGAAATGCCTTACAGACTATTGACCTTCTGGAGACAAAAGCAAATTCAGGGAAAGTGCTAGGAAGTAGCAATACTAATCTAATAATGTTCTGTTTCTAGCTGCTGGCAAAAACAGTAAAATCTTTTCTCAGAGAAATACAGGAATTCCTGATGAAAGGAGTTTTATAAAATACAATACTATATCAATGACATTTTTTACAATTCTTGTAAAATATTTTCCTGGAAATGGGGGGATAAAATACCTCTTTTAATGTTCAAATTGAATATATTGGTGCCTAAGATAAATAGAAGAATGAAATAAGCATTACTATCTTAGGAAAACTTGAACCTATCGCTTTCTTGATCAGACCCACTAAAAATACTAGAATAGACTACTGCAGAATTCCTTGGTCTTTGTTGCAAACAAACAAGTGTAAACTTAAATACTTAAAGCTAGCACCAACACATGAAGAGAGCAAAACTATTGATATTTTAACTGCAAACATCAATATAATTTGAATTTGACTATCCAGTAACTAGTTTAGGACAAATTGGACCTATGACCTTGTAGGTTTACATAGCATATACATTTTAAAAGATTTAAAATCAACTTTTAAGTAGTATGTGGTGCCACAAGATGGCAGTGCTCCTGAGGATTCAGTTTTCTATACTTCTTGAATGCAGCAAGGTTGAGTGTATGCTTAAATATTTAAGCATGCAAGTAATTCCATCAAAGTCAGTGACAGATAGAATAAAACATAAACATACCATAGAATGAAACAACAAATGGCATGCCCACGAAAGCTCATGATACCATCTACATGTTTTGTTAGTCTATAAAGTGCTACCAGACCATTTGCTGTTTTTTTCTGTAACAGACTAATCCAGCTATCCCCTGAAGATACCATAGAATGGTAATTTCTATGCCTAGTAAATAAAAAAAGTGAAAAACAAATTGAGTAGCATGAAGTCTAGAAAACTAGCCAACTACTGAAAATATTAACATCATCAAAAGTTGTTCTAGATTCTTGCATCCAAAGATACAAAAGCATCACATATGGATAAATATTTTTACTTAATATTCTCTGACTAATAAATCTTAAACTGTTAGGATCTTTCCAGAAGTCACTTAAAAAGAAAATGACGGGGAGGAAGAAGAATTATAGATAAGGGCTTAATACACTCTGGTTTCAGCTTTTGAAGCTGCATGCCCCATACACTGGAATACATCTGAAACCAGCCAATGACATGAAGGTCTTTCTAAGTAAAGTATTTTCAGGTCCTTTGCCTTCCATACAGAGATCTCCACCTGTTCCCCAAAGAAGTTCTCTCTGAACTAGAATAAGTTGTTGAGCAATGTTCCCCGCAAGCTATGCACTTGGGAGGCCACCCAGGAGAGATTCAGATTCTACCCAGATGATTAACAGAGTGCTCATAGCTGCCCACAGCCCGCAGCATGTATTTCTACTGGTGGTGTGCATCTGCAAATGCCTCAGTGCAAATAACAAAATGTATTGTGCATATAGATCAAAAAATTAGAAGAAACATTTTTGTTGAGATTTTTCTGAACCTTCCAGTGGAATTCAGAATTTTTCAGCCAAATGCACTTGTTGACATCACATTGAATCAATAATTTTCTGTACTGTATCATCCCTGTCAAGGAGTGCCCATGCCTGATGCTGGGCCAGGTCCATACCTTCTTGAACTAGCTTTTTAAGCTCCTGGTGCTCGTTCTGAGGAATTTTAATCTGCCCTTTAGTGAGGAAGGCAAGACAGACCACAAAAGTATAGGCTGTAGCTATAGAGTGGTAAGCCCCTTACTCCAAATTAATCCTATGATTCCAGCTCAGAATTCTGAACTGTAGCACCACAAGCTTGGCTGGCCTTTCCTTTTGTCATGGCCATGTCAACCACTTTCATATAGAAGGTAAGACTCATAGCTGGCAATATTCCCAGGGAAGGTCTTTGGAGATAGTACAAAAGTGAAGCCATAAATGCTTCACCAGCTGGTCCAATATACTTTGCAAAGTCACAGTAATCGTATCATATGGTTCCGTTATCACTTGGCTACAATCCTTGTAGACTCCTGGCCCAATACTAACTGGGTCAGCCAACGTTGTCAGCTTTTTAAAAAACTGGGGGAAAGTTAGCCCGTCTCTTGCACAGTTGCTATCCTCCTACTTCTCTGCAGCAGAACTGTATTTAGCAACAGATTCAATCATCAATTCATCTGAGTACAAGTAGCAACCATCATCTTCTGGTTGTCATTCTGCTCAAATTTTGGTATTGATTATGATGCAATGATGGAAGAACTAGAAGAAATGAGGTCTTTGGTACACAAAGTACCTGCAGCACTTGTGACAAAGCCAATGCTCCATGAAGTGGCAGATTAATCACTAGGCCAAAGGGCCCAAGCCTAGGGGTCCCAGCCAACCAGGAGGCCTCTAGACAATAAGCAGCCCTATGCCCTACTCTGCTCATCCAGCACTCCTATCAAGAAGTAGGGTCAGGGAACACTTGTCCCACTCCATCTGCCTGGTGCTCCTGCTGAGGGGTAGAGGAAGCCCATGTGCCCCAACCCTTTTACCCAGCAGAAGCACCAGGCAGGTGGGGCAGGGAAAGTCCATGTGCCCATATGCCCTGACCCCACTCCCCAACAGCACTACCTGACCCCACTCTATGGAAAGAGTTCAGATGGGGAAGGAGACACTGCAGATGGAAGGGTTGATGATGGGGCCCCTCTTGCTGTGGCTCAGGGCCCCACAAACCCCTAATTCACATCTGGCTCCATGCATCAGTTAAGACATTCTGATTATGCTCTTAAAGGAATTGACTGAGGAACTGACTGCAGTTGCAGGGACAGAGTTTAATTTATGGGTGTTATGCAACCAACAGTAAGGAACACGATATGCATTCCTACCCATGACCCTTAGGATTCAAAAAACTTTAAAGGCCTGGGAAGTTTCACTTATGTGTTAGAGAGCTTACTTTACAGAAGGTTTTTCTTCCTTCACCATTTACTTCACAAAGTTTCACCCAGTAATATACTTCCAGATAGATGACAGCTTGATAAATCCTAGCTGTCAACAATCAAAAACAGAATCAGATATTTCACACATTAGGAATTATTTATCTACTTTATGAAAATGATCCATTAGATTTGGAATGGGATGACCACAGTCATCTCAGGAGACAATCTGAGTTGTCTGTATACCAGTGCAAGAAGAATGGGGAATAAGTAGGAAGAACTTGAAATGCTAGTAAATAAACAAAACTATGACATAGTTGGTATCATAGATACTTGGTGGGATAATACACATGATTAGAATATTGATATAGAAGGGTGCAGCTTGTTCAGGAAGACTAGCAGGGGAAAAGGGTGGGAGGTGTTGCCTTATATATTAAGAATGTATATACTTGGACTGAGGTTGAGAGGTACATAAGAGAGAGACTTGTTGAGAGTCCCTGGGTAAGATTAAAAGGGGTAAAAAACACAGGTGATGTCATGGTAGGGGTCTATTACAGACCACTTAATCAGGAAGAAGAGGTGGATGACACTTTTTTTTTTAACACAACTAACAAAATCATCCAAAGCACAGGATTTGGTCGTAATGGAGGACTTCAACTATTCAAACGTCTGTTGGGAAGTAACAAAGCAGGGCACAGATTATCCAGCAAGTCCTTGGAATGTATTGGAGACAATTTTTTTATTTCAGAAGGTAGAAAAGACTACTAACAGGGAGGCTGTTCTAGATTTGATTTTAACAAATAGGGAGGAACTGGTTGAGAATTTGAAAGTGGAAGGCAGCTTGGATGAAAGTGATCATGAGATGATAGAGTTCAGGATTCTAAGGAATGGTAGAAGGAAGAACAGCAAAATAAAGACAATGGATTTCAAGAAAACAGACTTTAGTAAATTCAGGGAGCTAGTAGGCAAGTTCCCATGGGAAGCAACACTAATAGGAAAAACAACTGAAGACAGCTGGCAGTTTTTAAAGAGACATTATTAAGGGTGCAAGAGCACACTAGTTTAATGCATAGAAAAAGATGGGAAGTATGGCAATAGATCGGCCTGGCTTAACCTGGAGATCCTGAATGATTTAAAAATGAAAAAGTCTTATAAAAAAGTGGAAACTAGGTCAAAATACAAAGGATGAATATAAACAAATAACACAAGTATGTAGGGGTAAAATTAGAAAAGTGAATGCACAAAACAAGCTCAGTCTATCTAGGGACACAAAGGGTAACAAGAAAACATTCCACAAATATATTAGAAGCAAGAGGAAGACCAAAAATAGGGTAGGCCCATTTCTTAATGAAGAGGTTAAAAACAATAACAGAAAATGGGGAAATAGCAGACGTGCTTGACAATTTTCACAAGGAAGGTTGATGGCAGCTGGACACCTAACATAGTAAATGCCAGTGAAAACGGGATAAGCTCAGAAATTAAAATAAGTTAAAAATACTTGATTAAATGCATCTTAGAATACTCAAGGAGCTGATTAAGGAGGTATCTGAGCCATTAGCTACCATCTTTGAAAAGTCATGGAAGACGGGAGAGATTCCAGAAGACTGGAAGAAGGCAAATATAGCGTCCATCTATAAAAAGGGAAATAAGGACAACTCAGCAAACTACAAATCAGTCAGCTTAACTTTTGTGCCAGGAAAGATAATGGAGCAAATAATTAAGAAATCGATCTTCAAACATCTGGAATATAATAAGGTGATGAGGAACAGTCAGCATGGATTTGTAAAGATCAAATCATGTCAAACCAAACCGATAGTTTTCTTTGATAGGATAACAAGCCTTATGGATAAGGGGGAAGCGGTAGATGTGGGGTACCAAGACTTTAGTAAAGCAGCTGATACAGTCTCACATGACCTTCTTATCAATAAACTAGGGAAATACAATGCAGGTGAGGCTACTATAAGGCGGGTGCATAACTGGTTTGATAACCATTCTCAGAGAGTAATTATCGATGGTTCACAGTCATGCTTGAAGGGCATAACAAGTGAGTTCCACAGAGATCAGTTTTGGAACATCTATGATTTATGTGAAGGCATAGAGAGTACGCTTATACAGTTTGAGGATGATATCAAGCTGGGAGGGGTTGCAAATACTTTGAAGAGTACGGTCATAATTCAAAATGATCTGGACAAACTGAAGAAATGGTCTGAAGTAAACAGGATGAAGTTCAACGAGGACAAATGGAAAGTGCTCCACATAGGAAGGAACGATCAGTTTCATGTATACAAAAAGGGAAGTAATTGTCAAGGAAGAAATACTGCAGAAAGGGATCTAGGGTTCATAGTGGACCACAAGCTAAATAAAAGTCAACAGTGTTATACTACTGCAAAAAAAAGCAAACATGATTCTGGGATGCATTAACAGGTGTCTTGTGAGCAAGACACAAGAAGTAATTCTTCCACTTTTCTCTGCACTGATTAGGCCTCTTCTGGAGTATTGTGTCCAGTTCTGCACACCACATTTCAAGAAAAATGTGGGGAAATTGGAGAAGATATAGAGTAGAGCAACAAAAATGATTAAAGGTCTAGAAAACATGACCTAGGAGGGAAGACTGAAAGAACTGGATGTTTGTGGCTATTCAAGCTCAGGGAGGGAGGGAGAGGGCTGGGGACAGAATGTGGATCGGGTGATTCATGATGCTCCAAAAGTGCTGGGAGGGAGGAGGAGGAGTAGGAAGTGTGGGGCTCCAGTGTCCCAGTGCGTAAGAGGCGTGTGGGGAAGAGTGCCAGACACGGAGGCTATAGGCCGCAGGTGGAACCCCTGGGCCCACTGAAATAAAGGAGGACCACTCATGCAGCCCGCTCACTCTTCTTGGTTGCCTATCACTGAGGGCAGGGGACTGGACTTGATGACATCTTGAGGTCCCTCCCAGTTCTAGGATTCTACTATTCTATGATTCTGTAAAACACAAAATCTTCTCTATTTTGCTAACTTTACTCACTAAGGTTCCCAGACAACTTCAGCCCTAGTGAATACCCAAACTGAAAAGAGCAGCATTAGTTTAACTGGGAGGAAAAAGAAGTCTGTATAGATCAAAATGCAATTTCACCAAATGATTCTTGCATCAAGTCTAAAATTTCTGGTTGAGATCTAGCCTAAATTTTAGAGATATTCAGTCTTGATTTAAACACTTCAAGTGACAGAGAATCCCACATTCCTTTGTTTGCTAAATTAAAGGGCTCTCTACCATCAGAAATCTTCTCCCCATGCAGGTGCTTATAGATACTCATCAATTATTTATTATTCTCTCTTGGATAAACTGAATAGACTGAGTTTCTTCAATTTCTCACTATAAGGCAGGAGGCCTTCCAGACCTGGAATCATTCTTATAGCTCTTTTCTGAGCCAATTTGTCAATATCCTTTTTAAAAAGCCTGGATACCTGAATGGACTGCAGTATTGCAGTAATAGTCTCACTAACTCCTTACACAGAGATAATACCATATCCCTACCTCTATGCAATATCATCTTGTACATACATTCAAGGATATACATATACCACCAAGGATAATGTTTGCTGTATTTGCTACTGTATGCCGTAGGAGTTTATGTCCAGCTTATTATCTACCATGGCTATCAACTCCCTTTCAGAATTACTGTTTTCCAAAGTATAGTCCCCCATCCTGCAAGCATGACCTACATTCTTTATTCTTAGAAGTATAACCTTAAATGTGCCTGTACTTTTAAAAATGCATGTTGTTCAAATGAGCCCAGTTTATCAAGTAACACAGATAGTTGTAACTGACCTGTTGTTATTCTTTATCATTCTAACAAATTTTGAGTCATCTGCAAACATATTTGAAATGATCTTATATTTTGTAAATATAACTGGATCTAAACAGACTCTAGGAAGCAACCAACCAGTCCAAAAATTGTGAAAGAATATACGAAAGTTGTCCAATCCTAAATCTCCTGAGTAACTACCAAACACAATAAGTCACAAACAAAAATACAGCAAAAAGGTAATTAAAATAATCACTACACAATGAAGATAAAAGATAATTCTTATTTATATTTGATTTTTTTTTCAGTTAAGAGAAAGGAACTGCGAAAACCTGTATGAAAATCAGAAAGAGATTTAGGAACTAATCAGAATGACACTGGAAGCACATAAATTAGTGATGTGACAACACTATAAAACATGAGTAGGCAGACAACAAAGCCGAGTATTGTTAACATTTCATCACTGTTCCTTGTAAAACAAATTACGTGTTAACAGATCATCCTGTTATTTGGCATGTTGCACTAACGTTCTTAGCTTGAATTTTAAACATTATTTTACAAAACAGTCACTTCATTTTAAACACATTATTCAAAAATTAAAGATTAAGCAACACTTTCTCCCATGAGTAGCCCTTACTCATACAAGTAATCCTACTGACATACAATTTGTGTTTAACTTTATGTACGTGAATTTCCATTGAAATCAATGTAACTACTCATATGGTTAAAGGTAGACAGAAGTGTAAGTGCTTCAGAATCAAGACTTGTGTGAATAAGATTCTGTGAGTAAGGATTTGCGGAGCTGAGCTTTAAAGTCCAAATTTGAATAGGCATGCAAAACTTGACTACCTTAAGAAGTCCTATTGACAACAGTGCTCATGTATGACATGACAAAAAATATAAGCATGTGCATAAGTATTTGCAAGACAAGGGATAAATCTGTGAAACAGTCACTAAAAACAAATTAAAATTTGTTTTAATAAATCAGATGCAAAACAATATCTTTAATGTTCTGAGCAATATTAATTCTAGGTGTGTATGGTTTAAGATTAATATAAATAAGAATATTAAAATATGTCTGTAGTGCCAGTGTAAAACAGAATGTAAAGAGACATTTTGTTTCCAGAACATTTCCTTAATAATAAAATATTTAAAATAATGAAGCCTTCGGAAAAGTTATTTTTAACTAATATTCATTTAAACTAAATACTAACTACAAAGCTAAACTGAAAATAGATGAGTTCATACCTATTTCTTTCAATTTGTTCTTCAAAAGAAATATATTCTGAGCAGAGTGATGCTTTCTCCTGGTGGTACAGATCCTCTGCTGTAAACAAAAGATAATGCCCTTGTCTGTCGAAAGTATGATATACTCTTGAAGCCAGCTGCAGATCAGCAGGTAATGCAAAATTAGGAGAAGCCGTACAAAGGTGATGAATAACTGGATAATGTTGACCTCTAGGGGACAAAAAAAATCAACTATTTTAGGATTTTCACTGTCTTCTGAGATCTAGATTTCACATACACAGATTACTACTGCATTAACATCACAGACAGTATTTAAAGATTTAGTAGATATAACTAGTAGAAATTGTTGTACAATGAAAAAGAAAATGTTAAAATCTCTGACAGTAGCTTTAAAGTAGAAATTAATTACATATGCCAGAGTCTTTCTCTTTTGATTCAAGCACAACTTTCATGAGTTTCATTGAGAGTTTCACTTGTGTACGTAATCTAGGGATGCCTAAATTGTATACATATGTAAATAGGCTGAAACATTACATGAACACATCAATGAGATCAGAGACACATCTACACTGCAGCTGGGAACGTGGTCCCCAGCATAGGTAGACAAACACATGCTAGTTTTACTGGAGATAGAGCGCTAAAAATAGCCATGTAGCCAAGAATAGCATGAGCAACAACTTTTATTAGCCACCAAAGTATGTAACCAAGAAGTTCAATTGGGCTTGTCCACAGACAGCTAACCCAAGCTGCTACCCATGCTTTTCCTAGCCACAATGCTATTTTTCACTCACTAGCTTGAGCAGAGCAAGATTATGTCTGTCTACAAGTGCTGGGAAGCATGCTCCCAGATGTAGCGCAGATGGGATTTGGGGTCCATAACAGAATTCCTTGAAAATACTGTCTATAACATTTTGGAGTTAATTATGTTAATGAAGTCCTATCTTCACTTGAACATTTTCCTAACTTCTTTCAGTTCATAATTCCAGAACAGTCTGGCCCATACAAATTTGCTTTAATCTATTGACTTTGTAAGACCTGATATCTTTGACTAACTTTGGAAAATTAAAATTATATAATTCCATCATTTAGTATCCTGATCCAAAACTCTCTGAAGTCAATGAGACTCTTTCCACCAACTTAACTGGCAATGTATCAGGACCTAAAAGACATTTCCATCTATTTTATGGACTCCACAGAGTTAACAAATGTCCAGGACATACACCAGCTATAATGCAGGGGGACTAGCTGGCAGGAAACCCCCTAGGGTGAATGAGGATGATCTGAAAAGTAAAGAAGGTCAAAGTGATGGTGCAGAGACTCCCACATATCCACATTACATGCACCCCATCATCTTCCAGACATAAGGTAGCAGAGAGCTATAAAGGGTTTAATGGAGGAGGCGTGTTTGGTCAGAAAAAGTGTGCGAGTGAGAAAAAGGGTGGATTTTATAGAGGATGGATTTTTAGGAAGAAGACTCCATCCACAGAAAAGTTACAAATTATACTAAAGGTCCTTTCACTGAATTGTTCTTGCATGTTTTGTTTTCATTTTAGGACCTAAGGAAATTAAAAGGAAAACAAAATTATTAAACTGGAATTAAGTTTGTAAATACTTATCAGTTACTCAAGGGAAACATCTGTAGAAGACTGATGGAAATTCAAAGTTAAAGTTACATTGAGTAAAATTTTCTAGAGACACAAAACCTTGCAGAGCTAGGAGTCATGACTTCATTGGAGTTATGAAGCTTATACATCATCCCCCTTGCTCAGGGCTGTGCCTAAATCCACAAACTAGAATGTAATGTTTTTGTTTTATGAAGGGGAAATGTAACACTAATAACTACAAAGAAATAAGAAAAAAATACAGACAACAGTATAACACTGAGCCATATTTCTCATGTTCTAAAATATTACAAAAGAATGAAAGCAAAAAAGAAAGATAAAGAAGCCATAGGAAATTAAGGCAAAATGATAATCACGCCACATACCACCAGTCAGAAGAAACTAATACAACTGAAGAACCAGAAAATTATCATATATTTTAGCAATGACATCAATGGATTTTTGAAGAAAACTGAAACGCCCAATTAGCTTATCAATATCTGAAAAACCTTAATCTACAGTTTCAGTTTTATTTGGGAATATACTTCATTATGTTGTAATTAACTGGTATATGAAAGAGAACCCATTTCTGGGGGGAAATAAACTATGTATATTTAGGTTTAACTAAAGAAGTGTTTCTAAAAACGACAGTGAAATTAATGAAAACCCCTGCGTGGACACACTTTTGTCATTTTAAACCTACTTCATGTTGATTTAGCGCGTGTCAGTAAATTTACAGGCACAAGTAAAACAAATATAAATAATTTTCAGCCAACACTCACAAAAATGTCTGGACTAATTTAACTAAAATAATATAAAAACTTATTTTAGTTAAACCAGTGCAACTTCTGTGGTGTAGAGAAGGCCTTAGTTTCCTCAACAATGCAAAAATGTCACTAGATCCTACAACCCAAGCAAAAGCTCACTAAACTCAGTAGGACCTTTTCCTGCATAAAGAGTACAGGATCAAGCTTTTGGGATGAAAATTTAAAAGGCTAAAAAAGAAAGGAGTATCCATGAAAGAAGGGGATTCACAGGCATGACACACATGAGATGAATGGGTTAGTCTGGATTAAAGGATACCCCCTGGAATCCCAAGCAGTAGAGGAGACATTTTCAGGACAAGATTTCATAAAAGTTTTGCAGTATAGTAGCACTGAAAGCATAGTCAGCTTAGATTCAGAAGAGTGAAATTGCAAAGCAATATTTTAATGAGCAGCTTTACATACTGATTTATTTTAGACAAGAAATGAAAGATTTCATACCATATTTCTAAAAGGGGAAAATACTATATATAATCCATAAATATAAGCAATAGTCTGTCTTATGTAAATCTGTGCACTAAAAACTACATTTTCCTCACAGTACAATTCATCAGAAAATTTAAAAAAATAACTGAGAGTCATAATACTTCTATGAGCACACAGTTTCTTAATTTTTCTTTAAAATACAATAGTTTCAGTGATTTCTATAAATAAAGAAAAGTGAAATAGCTGAAAATTTGTCTCAGAAATTTTTCAGGAGGTCTCTTTTACTAATTTGAAATAGATAAAAACAGTTTGCGTCTAAATCTAATTGTATCATGTTCTTATTCTTCTAGTACAGAAGTTTATCATTTTGCTGGATGGACAAGATGGAAGCATAAGCAATAAAAACTAAAATATTTGGGGCATGTTGCAGGTAAAGGTGTGTTTTTATAGCACACAGTCTGCCTTAAGACGACTATTTATCATTCTTTGAAAAAAAGGACATGAAAAAACAATACTACGTGTGTGGTCTACACTATCTTCACCTAATGCACTAAATAAAGTTGTTGGGGTTTTTTGTGGGTGTTTTTTTTTTTTTTTTTTTTAGAAAATCATGCAGTTTCTGCACCATTGATAATCTGACAATAACTATTTATTGAAGGTAAAATACTCATTGTCTGCAGTCGCTATTTGTTTTAATATATAATCTTGCTAACCAAATGATCTTTAAGCCATGTAGATAAGCAATGGCATGCAGAGGGTCACTTAAATGCCAATTTGACTGTTTCATAAACTTAGGCATTCTTTTCCCATGAGTCTAGTCTCAGCTACTTAATTGAAAGTAATATCCATTTACAAACTTTAGGCCTGCCATAAAAAGGCTCTCTCTGTGTCCAGCAAACCTTTCAGGGCCCTAAGACCAACAAAAGCTAATCATTAAAGCTTTTTTTTTTACCTCAATAAAGAGTGAAGTGCAGATGCAACTTAAGGTACACCAAAACAAATTAGGCCATAAAGATCTAATTGACAGGAAAAAAACTAGAGAATCTCACTTGTCATGAAATGAATAAGATCCGACAAATTAGTGTATAAACTGTACTTTCTGTATCTGCACACATGTACAGAATGACACATGCTATCTATGACACTAGCAAGATAAATAAGATCTGTTCTCAAATTACAGCTCTTCAACTAAAAACTGCTGAATAAATCTGTGTGAATATCTGATATGTTTGGCTGGGTAGATGAATCAAAAAAATAAACAAAATAATTTGTTTTGAGTCAACTCAAAAGAAAAAATGTTGATGAACCAAAAGAGTCTAAAAAAATTAATTTTGGGTTGAGTGAAATGTTGCAGTCAGCCTAAAATAAACTATTTCATTTTGCTTCAAGGTGAGAGGGTAGCCTTTTTAAAATAATTAAAATGCAAGTAAAATCTAAAATGAAAACTAATTTCCAGTCAAAATATGAAGATATTTAATTTTAAAACGTTGAAACATAACAGACTTTTTCTAAGCTTTTATTTAATATAACAAATTTGACATAAATTCAAGAAAGTGTCAGTCAACCTGAATCTGCATTTTTAGCTAAAAAGAATTTCATTCAAAAAATGTCACCTTCCTCTACTGCTGAATCTGAATAACCAACCCCCTACTATAATACAAATACAAGTCAAGGAATTCTTAATACATAAATAAAGAAAATTGCTTAAATCTGGAATTGTTTATATTTGTGGTATTTTCCATGGTTTGTTTTTAAATATTTTAACTGGATAATACTTAGAGATTGTGTAGACCAAATTCTACTCCAGCATAAGTGCTTCCCATCCCTGCTAAGTCTATGCCAGGGCTGAGTGTGGCCCTGTATGTTTAAGAAGTTGTAAATGAAAACTATTTTAAGGAGATAAACAGCAAATTCAAACAACAGTTGCTTCTGAGCTACAAAATATGGATCTGAACTTCCCCAAATTTCTGGGTGTTCAGACCCCGGATTTTGAAAATGGTCTTATGACTATTTTAAACCTGAATTACACTCATGTTTTTAAAAGTGTTTAAAATAGCTATAAAAATATTTTGCATTGCATTCACTTCATAACAATGAAACGTTCTAAAAGTTACTTGAACTCTGGAGTCCATGTGGATAGTGAGGACAGTGATTGCTGTAGCATGAGATCTTTTTCTGATAATTTTTGCTGGACTTCTAATGGTTTAGCCTTTAAAATTGCTTCTCCTCTCACTTGTAGCAACTTTGAGGATACAGCCTAAAAAGCAAAAAAACTGAAGGGTAAAAAAACAATTTTATGAGAAATTAAATATAATATGGTTGTTTTTATCTATGTTGAAATACTCTGAACTCTGGCAGTTATGAACTTCAGAGCAAACCAAATCAGACAGTTAAGGCTGCTATAAATTAGAGAAACTGTAGTGGCTGTTGTATCTTACTCCACTTGATACAGAACTTGGGAAGCACAAACTTGCCATGCTCTTCCCCAGGATGCACTGTCTGAGGGTATGTCTACACTACACAATTAGTAGGGATGTTAAAATGTGTGTAATGGATTAACCATGTAATTGCTGAAAAATGTCAACAGTTACACAGATATACACAGGGCATCAGTCAGTTCACCAGGAGCCAGCGCAGGCCAGGAGCCCCCACTTACTGGCTCCCTCTGACAGAGGCAGCAGCCTGGGGAGGAGTATGGCAAGTTTGTATCAGAGGCAGCCGCTCGGGGCAGCAGGTAGCTGCCTGGGAATTGTGAGTAGCAATCTGGGTAACTAATAACCTCATGCTTATTGGTTACCCGTTTAAATGGCTACAGTCTTACAACCCTAACAATTAGGTCAACATACAGCAACTTATGTTGACCTAATTGTGTCAATGTCAACACTAGAGTCGTCCTCCCACCAATGTAAGTGCCCTACTACACTGACACAATAACTCCACCTCCACAAAAGGCATAATGCTGGTGTAGTTAGGGCAAAGCAGTATTAATGTATACACTGTATCCCATACGTTGATTGTCTCATCAATTTCACACTGGAGAATAGGAAGGAGAAAAACTCCAGGCAGATTCCCACCACTCCTGGGGGGGGAACAGAGGGGCAAGAAGCTGTGGGTGGCTTCTCCATCTCTCCATCAGGAATAGGGAGTGGGTGGGGCAGCCTGCCAGGATCCCAGGAGCCTGTGGGGCAACCAGGCTTCTGTCAGAGAGACCAGATTCTCATATCCCAACACTGCCCTTTTACATCAGTGAAAGAGCTCATGGGGAGGACATGCATCACTGACCCAAGGAGGGTAGTGTGGATGTACACCATCACCATAATTACATAGTAAACCTAATACAGGTTGACTTAGGTTTGTAGCACAGACATACTCTGAGATTGGAAGTAAGGATGTAAAAAATGGTTAAAAATGTAACTGTGTAGCCATTAAAAATTCTAGTAGTTACACAGTTACACGTGTTGCGGTATAAACTGGTGAGCTGGTGCATGCCAGGAGCCAGCTTATAGTATGAATATAGTATAAGTATAGTATAAACCAGCTTATAGTAAAGTATAATATAACCTGGTTCCTAGCACACACAGAGAGCTGGCTGCCAGCCCCACTCCTCAAGAGCCGGCTGCACTGCAGGCCCTGCAGTATAATCTATATATTACAGAGCCTACAGCATGAGGCAGCAGCTGCCTTCCCAGGAGCAAGTCCAGGAGCCGGCATGAAACCTTACCAGAAACCGATAAAACTGATGCTTATTGGTTAACCATTTAAACAGTTGCACTCTTACATCCCTAATTGGAAGCATGCTTCCCAGCATGCTCGCTCTGCTTGAGCTAGTGCCCTAAAAATTGCAGAGTATCTGAGGATTACATAGATTCCATACCCAAGGGGTCCAGATAGGTTTGTACTCTGGAGTCCTGCCCAAGCTGCCTCAAGCTATGCTGGTTCTACAATTTTCAGCACATTAGCTCAGCTAGCACATGCCTATCTACCCATGTAGGAAGCATGCTCCCAGCAGCAGTATATACCCAAAGAGAGACAACATGATTCACCCCAAATACTTTAATTAAATCAGATATACAAATGTTACCTCTAAAGGTGATTTTACAGTTGTTTGTGATTCTTGTTTTCTCTCTATATCCTCCAAAATTTTAGGCACTGAAAAAGCAAGTTCTTGTGAGAGTGAAATGTCTGAAGAAGATAACTGTAATTTATATTCCTCTGTTTCTACAGAATCAGGCATATCCTCTGAAAATGGATGTGACGCTCCTGGTACCTGAAATGGAGCTGTTCCACTAAGTGATTCTTCTGTCTGGAGGGGGGGAGGAGTTAAATTTTATTTTTGTAAATATGACATATTTATACTCCTAATATACTTTCTGAACTACATAGTGTAAACACAAAATCATCAAAAGATCATTAAGATACTAAAATTAATATTCAGAATAGTTCAAGGTATTTTATCCACAAACATATTTATGAAATCATTATGAGTTTTTATGTACATAAGAAGAGAGTTGCCAGGTTTAGGCTAAGGATGTTAAATACCAATTAATTTACTAATGTAGTAGTCGATGGAATTTCCATCAACTACTCGACCAATCAATAGGCACTTACACATTCCTCCTTTGAAATGCACAAGAGCTCCTGTGCATTTCAAAGCGGAAGCGCCCACGTGCAACCTGGAGTCAGCGGGACTTCCCCCTGGCCCCAGGCTGCAAGCAGCGTGCCAACTTTGAAATGACTTCCCAGTGGGGGCTCTTGTGCATTTCAAAGTGGAAGCACCCTGACCCCGGGCTCCATGCGGCACTGTCACTTTGAAATGCCACGCAGAGCCCGGGGTCACCTGGGGACTCCCCAGTTGATCCTGGGCTCTGTGCGGCAATTCTGCAGAACTCAAAGTCAGCTGGGGACTCCTCAGCTGATCCCAGGCTTCATGAGGCATTTCTGCAGAACCCAGAGTCAGCTGGGGAGTCCGCAGGTGACCCCGGGCTCCGCGTGGCATTTCCACAAAACCCGGGGTCAACTGGGGACTCCCCAGCTGACCCCAGGGCTCTGCCGCTTTGAAGTACCCACTTTTCCCCCTCCTTTGCTGCCTCTATCTGATAGAGGCAGCAGGAGTGGAGAATCAACTAGTCGACTCAACTATCCGATAAGCATTTGCTTATTGGATAGTCAACTAGTCCTTAACATCCCTAGTTTAGGCTATGCATTCAGGACTTCTGTGGAATCCTCTTTAAGCTCTGGTCTACACCAGGGAGTTATTTCAAAATAACCTCCCTTAGGTCCAATTAATAAGCAGAGTATCCACACTGCTAAGCTCGTAACTTCAAACTAACGGGCTGGTTATTTCAAATCTGTACTTCTGCTTTCCTTGGGGAATAACACTAATTTTGAAATAGTTATTTTGAAACAGAGTTAGTGTGGACGCTCCGCTAATGCTAATTCAAAATAACTGGCATCCAGCGACCTTTCACAGCTGTAGTTCTGATTGCTCTGGCCACACCTGGCATCTCCACTACTCCCCTTCTTCTGCAGAGTTTAAAACTCCAGGCAGTGGGAGAAGGGCTTCTAACACGTCGGAGAACAATGTTAGCCATGTGCGAGGCACCAGCCAGCGAGGGAGCCATGATGGACCCTAACCCTCCCTCAGAACCTCCCACGACTGCCAGCACACATGCTGCTCCCTCAGCTGTCACTGGCAAGGGATGCAGGAGAGCTCTGGCCTGGACTGATGCAGAGATCCTGGACCTCATCGATGTCTGGGGGCATGAGACCAACCTCCAGGATCTCTGCACCAGAAAGTGGAATGTGGAGGTCTACAACTGGATCACTGCCAGCCTAGCTGACAAAGGCTACAACCAGACCCTCGACTAGATCTGCATGAAGATTAAGGAGCTCTGGCAGGCCTACCACAAGGCCAGGGAGCAGAGTGAATGATCCAGGGCAGCACCGCACAGCTGTCACTACTTCTACCAGCTGGATACCATCCTGGGTGGGACGCCAATCACGTCCCCCAGCCCCTCCCCATCGTCGTGGAGCCTGGCATCAACCTCCAGGAGGGCAGGGTGGTAGATGATGCCAATGAGGAGGAGAAAGAGGCCAGCCAGGAGACCATGCCCGCCAGCCAGGACCTGCTCCTCAACCTGAAGCCAGTCTCCCCTTCCCAGGATGTCTCCTAGGATTCAGACAAACACAGGAAGGTGCTTCAGGTGAGTTCTATAACTTTCCATACACACAAGTGGGGGCAGACAGGGGGCTGCAAGGAGCTGCGCACTCCTCTCTCAGCCTATTTGGCCTGGGAGTTGCACAACAGCCTGTGCACATGCATGCATGTGCAGACCCAGTCCAGAGCATGCAGCCCCATGACACTCTCACATAGGAACCCCTTGGTGGTCAGGGGCCAGGATGGGAATGTACATGCCGTCTATGCCCCCACTCCACCCCACCCCCCGCAGCGACGACCCTCCATAGCAACAGCTGGTTGATGGCTTGGCTACCTGAGGGACCACGGCCCCGACTGTGGATTTCCCCATGCCAAACTGGTTCCCGATGGAATGGTAACTGTCTGGCATGGCGAGCTTCCACATGGCAATGGCTACACACTTTTGTACCTGAGGGCAGGGGTGAGCCACTCGCAGAGCTTGAGGAAGGTGACCTTCCACATGCAGAAGTTCTGTAGCCACTGCTGGTCATCTCATAGCTGCAGGACGATACGGTCCCTCCAGTCCAAGCTCATCTCCTACTGCCAGAAGTAGCATTCCGCAGTGTTCAGAGGACTGAGAGGCATACACAGCAGCAGGAATGCCAGGACCTGGGTGAGTAAGGCCTGTGGTCCACGCTGGTCCTTGTCCTACTGGAGCAGCATACAGGCAGTCTAGACCAGTGTTTCTCAACCTTTTTTTATAAAGTACCCCTTTTTTTAAAAAAATTATAAGTACCCCCAGTACCTACAGTTTTCAGACACACAATTTTTTTTCTACCATTGCAACACACTTGTTTAAACAACTTAATTGTAGCTGGGCGGGTGATGAAAATTTTGGGTGTAAAAAGTACAAAAATAATAAAGTGCTGTAAAACTTAAAACAAAAATTCAGTTTTCTCCAAATTTCAGTTGTGTTGACGTACCTCCCAGACTTCTCTCGAGTACCCTTAAGGGTACTTGTACCACTGGTTGAGAAACATTGGTCTAGACAAACTGTACCATGAGGCACAGCATGAGTCTCAAGAGCCTAGCACTGCTTTGCAGCAGCTCTGCCTCCATGGTGAGTTCTGTGGCATCTGCAAGGGCCACCAGAACAAACTACATCCCTACATAGCTGGATGAAGACTGCCTGGGGTGAAACCTATGATTGGGGAGCAACCCTGACTCACTATTTCCCTGACCCACCTTTCTGTGGTCAATTAAAATTCCTCTAGAAATGAGAAAACTTGCCACCTAGCTTCTGCTCTGGGTGGAGGTTTATGCAATTTTTGTCATAAAGTGCATTTTTTTTAGAGGGCTAAGGTCCAGCTGGACTTTTCTCCAAGACTTTGATTCCACTATTTTCCATTTGGGAATCTGTTGTCCTCACAGAGATAACAGCAAAGGAACAAGAAGAGAAAGAAGTGCCTCCCACTGAAGGCTTGTCTATAGCGTCTCCTGAGGGTTCTTAGTGGGGAAGAGAGAGACAGTTTGGGTATTGTGTTGTCAGCCATCACCTTTTCCAGCTTTTCTCCAAAATAGAGGAAGCCTGTAAACTTGGCCAAGCATAGGACCTGTTCAGAGTGAGTGTCCACTTTTAAAGGGTGAAGCTATAAGTGGTCTGTCTCAAAACTTGCTTATAGGGTCCCATTTCCTTTCAGAATGGGAAGGGGAAAACTCGTTATCAGAGCCCTCCTGAATTTGGGAGGAAGGGAGATATTTAGAAGCGCTGCTTCTTTCCCCAGGGTGCTCAGACCCATTTTAAGACTGTGGAAGATGGGACTAGTGGCCTCAAAAGCCTCCCCTTTTTGTTCTGCGGTGGTCCCTTGATATCTCTGAGTAAAGTGGTCTGAATCCTCCTCACTTTTGGAGCCTCTCCCAGCTCTGCATTGGGGTTCCTGATCTATTTTTCCCCAATTTGAATCATGGCTGACTATAAGTCAGAGGCTGGATGCAGGGTGAGCACAACTCACTGTATTCCATCTCAGTGAAGACTGCCTCACATAGAGAATACCACTTGAATGTGAGCTAATGCTTTCTCAGCTGCTCTGCCATGCCTGTAAGGAGCGAGGAGCTGGCAGGGAATAGACTATAGCAGAAACTCAGAAAGGGTTGAAGTACAGGAGTTAACCAACACAGGAAGGAGGAGGAATACGGAGAACACTTCTCCCCACTGCTCAGAAAACTTATAAGTTAAAAGTTAAAATAGAAAGAGTAAAGACAGAAGCAAAAGAAATTGCTACTGTCTGCTGCTGCAGAAGCAAAGAATCTGGGGGCAAGCAAAAGTTCAGTGAGCTTGGCCAAACCAGGCAGTGACAAAACACTGATCTGCCTCCATGAGCTACAGAGAGCAGTAAGGGACTCAGATTTCCAGAACTGCAGGAGATATTGTACTGCAGATATTTGTATTCCACATGACAAATTTCTCAACATAATGTTTACAGCTGTGAAATTTTTCCTTCATTGCCTATATTTATTTTAAACAGCATCTGCAATATTTGATCAGTTAAGACTAAAACAATCAATTCATCTATGAATAAATGGACTTTAAAAAGATGAAATACTAACCAAAAGGAACTCTAATGAATTGCACTAAATATTAATACTAATGGGGATTTCCACTCAAAAACTGATGGCATGATCTGATTCATGGTTTCTACAAAGTGTGCCCTGAAAACTTGAACACAGATATATAACAAAGACATACACTACTCAAATACATTGTACATCTCTCAGCTTACAACTGTGAGCAACATTAAGAACTTGTCTATGCTTAAATGTGTAACTATATATAGCTTAAATGTATGCTACAGAAAAATAAAATATGCACACAAGAACTTTTATTTACTCAAGGGCCCACTCAATACAAACACTTAAATTACACAATTGATTAACCATATTTCTTTTTTGTAGTGCTTATGGATCAACCAAGAACAGAGCCTTGTTGTGCTAGGTATGTACAAACAGAGCAGTATCCTTGTCCTGGTTCTCAAAACAATTTGATATTGATTTCAGTGGGATTTTGCATATGTCCAGTAGTGGGAGAAACAGATCCAGGGGGACACAAAGAAAAATAAAGTAAGAAAAAGAATTGAATATTTGACTTTTATGGAGTATTATACATTTTTAATAAACTAGTTAATTTCCCTTCATTTTTATCAGTTTGAAACATGAACTGCCTATCTGAGCAACACAGCAAGCAAACATAAGCACAATAACTTATTATGTTTTAACATTCCTAGATAACACTGAACTTTACCAGGCTTGGTTCCTGAAAGCTTGTTACTATTTCTTCATTAGCTTGAGATTCAGTCTTCTTTTCCTTAAGTTCAGCTGATGTCAGCTTTTCATACAAGAAAAAAAATAAGCAGGCTTTTATGACATATTTTTATCTTACAGAACAAAACACCAACAAAGTGACATTTTCATAAGCATGAGTTTTGTTTTTCACTGCAAATATTCATAAATTAATTTGAAACCAATAAGTACATTCATGGACAAATGATCTTACATCCCTATCCTACAAACACTTTTTGTGCATGCTTAATTTTACTACCATGAGTAGTCCCTCAATGTACTTACTTATGGTAGTAAAGTTAAGCACATTCAAAAGTGTTTACAGGAACAGAGCCCTAAAGAACACGATGTTAAGTACATTTTTGATTAATCACCTCACACATCAAATTCTGCAGGAAGAGTCAGTGAAAGGGTTACTGCAGGGTTTAGAAAGGTGCTCCTCTCTTTGCAGAACTAATCCTCCTCTAGTGAAGTTGGGATGTGGAGCCATGCCATATCTGTGCTCAATGTGTACCATTTTGTTTCTGGTACATCAACTCACCATATTAAGTAAGGTGTGCATTTCTCTACTCCACATGATTGCTTCCTATGCCTCTGCTGAGTATGTTCAAACAACTCCGCAAATGTGCATTTACCTTGTGACAGACAGGGACTTTTGGGGTCAAGTCTTAAAGACAGCATTAGCTAGTGTGAGTTTTATAGCCGAAGCTATATTTTATTTCACAATGTTTCTTAAAAATGCTTTAAAAACACAAAGAAATTACAAACATTTATACACTTCATACAGTTCATAACCTCAAGATGTCATTAAAGCCTTCAACAAAACAAGAACAAAAATAGAAGAAAAGAAAAAAGAACCCTTCAGCAACAAAACTGCTGGATTGAGACTACTTATTTTCAAGTTAAATGTAAATTTTTCAAGACTGCAGTTTTTTTCTTATTGGATACATTTTCATTCTAGCATAGCGAAGATTTTAAAATGCACAAACAAACAGCTTTTTGCATCTAACAGTCAATTTAATTTTAATCTACTGAGTAATATTTCATTGAGAGTAACATTAATAAATAAGCTTCAATGACAATATATTCAACGTTGTGACTTACCAATGATGTTGAGAAAAAAAAACTGTCGAGAGGCCAAGAAAAAGAGAGCTGGGTCAATGCCTATCCAACAAATTTAACCCGAATAGCAAAGCTATACAATGTTCTGAAAGGGAACCTAACATACGCTTATTACAACAACCTTTACAATTCACCAACAACTTGCCACAACAAACAAAGAAAACTATGCTTTTCAAGGCATTAGATAGTTGTTCCTTGCTTCAGAGGCAGCAAACTTAGCTATGCAGATAATTCATTTTAACCAAAATAAATGGCTCTATTTAATGTCACAGTTCTATTTTTTCTTTTTAAAGTCATGCTTCTTCAATAAGGTAGAAAATGCTAAAATAAATGTAAGGAAGAATCTATATTTATATTTAATCTATATTCCATTTATACCTGCTATATAGTCATATCCTGAAAACCCAAAGACCAGCACTTCAGCTGTGCTAACTCAAGATAGTACCATTGATTTACACATTCTGAAGAACTGATCCAAACATATTTGCATTCTGCGAGAGTCATAACATGGAATATACAACATGAAGATCCCACTAAAACTTCTATTTTGCATAGCAATTATGCTTAAAAGTACAGGTTTATATTAAAAGAATGCAAAAAGGTGGTTGTTCTTCCTACTAATGATCAAAAAGTGTATTTTAAAGCAATGGAATCAAAAATGTGCAGATGTGGCAAAAGAGGAAAACTGTCTGTTCCAGCTTGGGAAAGTGATGTTGAATCTGTTTTTCCTGTTCTTATATATCAGGACCTATTACCTCATTCCATTGCTTTAAGATACACTATTTGTCATATTGCACTGACCTTCCTCCTTAGAGTCTGACCTTCCTGCTTAGGGGCCTGGTCCAAATCCTGTTCAAATCAATTAAAAGACTCCCTTAATCTTCAACAAGTGTTGGATTAGGCCTCAAGGAAACAGTAAAAAAGAGAAAGTTTAAAATATCTGCACATAGTCTCTATCTATATGAAACTGTTCTCACCGTGCCAGCTAGCAATATATGATCAGTGATTAACTGGTGGAAAATGCATGCTCAATCTATTTCAGCGCTGCTGCTTAAGTTTGCAGGTATTGCTATTTTAGTATTTATACCTTCCACAAGGATTCCTTCTCAATTAATGGTGTGCCATAAGTAGATCTATCCAAGAAATATAAGATTGTTATGTCTGAACCATAATTTAAATCTCAACCAGAACAATGGTTTTCAAACTTGAAGAAAATTGTTGATGCCCGCAACCCAATATAATTTGACTAGAGTATGGGCTTTGAAATGGGGCTGAGGATAAAAGCTTTGGGTATAGGAGGGGCTCTGGCTTTGGGGGGAACAAGGCTGGGCAGGAGGGCCTTACCTTGAGCAGCTCCCGGTCAGCCATGCAGCAAGGATGCTATGGCAGGCATCCTGCCTCTCCTGACACCTCAAATCATGCTGCTCTCCAAAAGCAGGCAGCAGCAGATTCCCAGCTAATAGGAGTGGAGACCTAGTGATTGGGGCAGGGACAGTGCACAGATGCCTGTGCACTCTCTCTCCTCATGCACCTAGGAGCCAGGCCTACTGCCAGCCGCTTCTGGGGCGCAGCGCAGTCTGTAGTGCCAGGACAGGAACGTAGCCTGAGCTACCCCCAGTGGTCACTCTGCAGCAATGAGACCCACTACCTAACACTGAATGACCCAGTACTGGGTCATGACCTGTTGTTTGAAAAACATCGAAACAGAACATACAGAATGTAAATAGAAAACATTAAAATGACATAAATATCACTTGGGTGCCAGTTCCAATAATGATTTTGGTGAGGGAGCTGAACTAGATGACCTTTGGAGGTTCCTTCTAACCCATCATTTCTATGATTCTATGTGAACACCTGACCATTTGGAAATGGAATCAGATCCTTTCATCAACTTATTTTCACACAATCCCAAGAGACATCTGATAATAATATCCCCTGTCCTGATTAGGAACTGAATCCATAATGGCTAAGTAAAAGTTCTCTGTCTAATTAACAGTCTTCAATAGCACTTTTTTAAATGCTTAATGCCTTAGGGCACATCTTCACTCACCACACTGGGGATCGACATTCTGGCATTTGATTTATGGGTCTATACTAGACCCATAAATCAAATGCCGAGGGCAGCTCCGGCCAACACCTGTATTCCTCGCACTTGTGAGGAGTAAGGACAGTCAACAGTCCCATTGTGGGGATGCCGCCATGCTTGGCTTAAGGTAAGACGACTCCAGCTACATATTCTACATAGGTGGAATTGCATACCTTAAGCCAACCTTCCAGGTCTAATGTAGACCTGGCTTTAGTCTTTTACTGTAAACATTACCACATTAGATGAGAGGATCTCTAACACCACATTAATAAATCTAACAGTAACCTATTAACAGTTTAATTGTGATTTCACAGTGCTAAGCAATAACTGAAAACTGACATTCTTAACATTGTTACCTTCTAATTACATTTAACACTTCTGTTAATCTGTCAATATCAAACATATCCCTTTAAAAGGGAAACAGAAAAACCACTTAGATTATAAGTAGGCTGTGTCTAGACTACATCCCTCTTTGAACAGAGGGATGTAAATTAGACACTTAGAATTTGCAAATGAAGCAGGAATTTAAATATCCTGTGCTTCATTTGCATAATCGTGTAATGGCGCTCTTTCGAAAAAGCACCATTTTGAAAGTAAAACCGCGGTTATTTACAATTTTGAAGTGTCTAATTTACATCCCTCTGTCGAAAGAGGGATGTAGTCTAGACACAGCCGTAGTGTAATATGACAGTGTCCAAAAAGAGACCCTTAAATGAAGTTATATTTTAACTAGTTTCAATATTGACTTGATTTTACTTTTAAAGGACACTGCAAATTGACAGTAAGAAAAAATGAACGAAGTTCTATCACACATCAATGTTTTTACCCATTTGGCTTGTCTGGCCTCTGTGTTATAACACATAGTAGGATCTGAAAAACAAATATACAACTTTTCTAAAAGTAATATTTACCCAAAAGAAAATATTGTTCTTGTTCTGGTTTACCTACTTCCATTTTTATGCTGTAGTTCTGGCCAAGAACACTCTCCAGGAGTTCTTTGATCATCTGGTCTGAGGGAGACTGAAAAGTAGACTGCAGCGAAGCAATTATTTCATCAATAGACCTTGCAGCCACTCTCACAGGCAACTTTGGTGTGGAAGTAAGTTCTTCTGGTTTGCTCTGCTGGAAGTTCTCCTCATATATTTTTGAAGTGTCTGGTCTAGTTATGTCTCTAGCCTCCTCCAACTGTTCTGAAGTAGACCTCACACTTGGATGACTGCGGGAGACACTGCTTCTTTTACTCTGTGCTTTTTCCGGCTCAATAACTGAATCTTGTTGACTTGCTTTTGAAAGTTCTCTGTATACTTTCTTATCTTTTTTCTTAATTACCTTTTCCTTTTCAGAAGCCTTTTCACTTGAATCTGAATCTGTAGAACTAGATTCATCACTTTCTTTACTGTCATTACTAGCTTCTTCGGTTTTATTTGTTTCTACATTCTTAACACTTGCCTTTATAGAATGGGCTCTACCCTGCATTTTTCTAGTATCTTTGACTTTCTGTAACAGAATGGGGGGGTTATAAGTTATTAGCCGTGGGTGAAGAGTAAGTTTGCAATATTTAGGCTTCCGAGGTGGTGCTGGTTGTTTTAACATAGTGATTTTTTTAGTGGTACCTGCTAAAGATGCTATTACTGGCATCTTTACATTTGTACCTTTTTGACTACAACTACTATTTTCCACAGTTATTTTTTCAGAGTAACTTTTCTGATTTGTGTAGGTACTGTCCTCTTTTACAGATGTATTTGTTTGCGTCATCATTCTGAGATCATTAGTTGGTTTTTTCATGTCTCTTACTTCAGGAGAGATCCTAACTTTTCTGGCAATTTCAGAACTGCCAATGAATTCCGTAGGTACAGTTTTATTTATATTAATGACAGGCTTATGTGGACTCTCTGACCTCTGAAGAGGATACTGCTCTAACTGATGTGACTGATCTGGTGTTAAATCTTCCAGTAAAGGTTGACTGCTCACATTTGTATGGGCAACAGCTACCGCTTGTTTGAATTTAAGAAAATCCCGCCGAGATTCCTTGCATATAATCTCACGCTCTTTAATCATTCTTAGTTCTTCTAAATAACTTAGTCCAAAGTGCTCATGTTTTCTAGCCATTTCTTCTTAATGTATGTGGTCTATAAAGTAAGACAGAAATGTGTGTGTGTATGTATATATGTTACATACACCAATCCTGCTATAGAACTCAATCCTGCAGGCTTGTGCACATCCTTAATTTTGTGCACTGTAAGTAGTTTTATTGATTTCCATAGGACTACTCACAATATGTGCAGTTAAGAAAGTCCAACAGCCACTAGCACTTTATGTACAGCAACTTGAACCCTTGCTATCTCTGCTAGCAGCTGCTAGAAGGCTGGGGAATTTATTTTGTTATTTTCTTTTGGGGGGCAGTGTAGAGGAAGTCTCAAAATAAGAGTCCTCAATGCAAAAGGACAGCAGGTGGAGCCTCCTCCTGCAGTAACAAATGACTCCCTCCAGAAGTTCCGCATAAAAAAAAAAAAAAAGATATCCCTCCGCCCCAACTAATCTTCCCTTAAAAAGAGTATCTGGGAAAGATATTCACCGCCCCAGTGAGACCAGCAACCGCCAAAAAAGATCCAATCTGACCTCCCCAACATGAAATGTACCAACCCGCAAACGGGACCCCGCCTAAGCACCCACCCAGCCGCCCTGTCCCTCCCCATGACCGACACCCTCTAAAAGAAACCCCCTCCTCCAGCTACAGGACAGCCCCTGACGGGGGCGCTGACGGGTCAGTGGGGCGCTGGACCGAGCTCTCTCACCTGCCCCCGTGGAGTCAGTCCGGGCCCAAGGGACCCCGCTGGGCACAGCCCGAGGCCCGGGACGGAGGCAGGGAGAGGCGCGGCCACAGCCCTTCCCGTGGGGCGGCGGCTCTGCCCAGACACCGAGCCTGGAGGGGAAGGGAAGACGCGCTCGGGTACCTAGCAACGGGACAGCTTGGCCCGGGGCTTGCGGCCCGGCCGGAGAAGAGGGGCCGGCTGGGCTCCCGCTTCCCGAGAGCGCCCCCTACAGCAGGGGAGGGTCTAGCGCCGCGCGCTTTACTGAGACAATGACAGGCGGAAAGGAGGTTGCGCCAGTCTGAGCCGCGTTAACTTCTCCCAGCAGCCGGCTGCATTTCCCCGGCGGTAGCCAGGCTGGGCTCAGAGGGGGAGGAGGTTTCGGCCCGACTCACTGCGGAGTGGGCCAGCTCCCGCAATCGGTGCAGCTGAACCTGCTTGGGCCCCCGCTCTGCAAATCTGGGGGGCACTTGGCTTTCGAGGCAGGCGGAGCGGTCTGGACGCCGGGCTGTACGGGGCGTGTCTCTTCCCGGAGCGGGAAGCCTTGTGGCTGCGCTGCAGCTGTGGGAACCGTCCCCTGAGGATACCGGCTGGCTGAGGGTGCAGCGACCAGGCAGGATGTCTCCCAGCCACGAAAGCAAGGCGCACTCCAAAAGCCTGCGTTTTCCGACAGCCTCCTTTTTTCTCTGTACAAAGAAACTCTGTTGCCTGGTGGATGGAGGTGTGCCCTGGCTCCATGACATTTCTACTCTGAGGCTAGGTCTACACTGTGGTGCCCCTTATTTCAAAATATTATTCCAACGTCCCTGTAAACCTCATTCCACCAGGAGTAAGCAACGTTTCGGAATAGTAATTTATTTCAAAATAAGCTACACAACTTGCACTACACAAATTGCATAGCTTATTTCACGATAATTTCAAAATAGCTTATTTTGAAATTTGGCACTATCTACACAGTGCTAAATTTTGAAATAAAGCGCTATTCCAACAAGTCCCTTAACCCTCGTGGTTACAGGGACACTGAAATAGCACACCTGTTATTTCAAAATATATTTTGAAATGACGGGCACATTTAAAGATACAGAATTGTCATTTTGGGGTGCTTCTGATATCCCGAAATAGCTCAGCTGTCTTAATATAGCCATAATTATTACCTCTGGAGCTATATCTACACTATGAGATTATTTCAAAAGAATAACTCCCAAAATAACAATTTTGAAATAGGTGTTATTCCTCATGGGTAGTCTACACAGCAGAGCTATTTCCATTATCCCAAAATAGTGTTCTGCACTATCTATGCAAGAAACCCATTATCTCAAAATACATTCAAAATAACAGGCTTCTTATTTTGGCTTCCTATAAATCTCATTGCTTGAGGATAAAGGAAAACACCGGAATAGCGATTTATTTTGAAATTTAGCACTGTGTAGACAGTGCCAAATTTCAAAATAAGCTATTTTGAAATAAGCTACGCAATTTGCTTAAATTTACGAAATACTCCATCAGAAGTAGGGGTTATTATTTTAAATAACAAAACCGTTATTTCAAAATAATTTCGTTTGCTGTGTGGACACTCACATTGTTATTTCAAAATAAGGGGAGTTAGTGTAGACATGCCCTCAGAGACTTCCAGAGAAAGTCTAAATCCCACCTTTCTAACTGCTAGCCCTGCAAACTCAGCCTGAAATAGAAGGTCAAATTTGTCTCTTTCTGACTCATTCATCCGCAGCTATAAAATTTGGATCACTGGAATTTAACTGAAAAAGCTGCCAAGGACTCGTGGGACAAAAGAGAATCCAGCCAGGGTTCCCAGAACTGCATCTGCTTCACAGTGCTCACAGAGTTAAAAGTAGAGAAAACAGTTGTGAATAGAACCTGCCTTGTGTTTCAGCTTTCTATCCATAGTGGTACCCACTATACCTGATATAGCTAAGGTCTCAGAATTCCATGTTAACACTAATCCCTTTGGAGTTTTCTGATTTAGGAGGACAGGGACCCCTTTATTAAACTAATCACCCCCTATGCAATTGCAAAATATTTTCAATACCCAGGTTCAGTTTGGATAAGTATCTCAGAGACTGGCCCACCACTGAAGTAAATGGTCTTCGCCTTCAAGGTTTATGTACCTTTCAAAATGAGGACCCATATTTCTCACAAAGGAGCTGTATAGGAGCATCCTACATCCACACTTCAGACTTCTTGCGCAAGAACTATTTTGCCCAAGAGTTCTTGCGCAAAAGTTCTTGCGCAAGAACTCATCCACACTGCTCAAAGCGCATTGCAAAAGCAAAGCGCTTTTGCCCAAGACAGCATCCACACTGGCAGGACGCTCTTGCGCAAAGACCTCCCCCCCGGAACCACTTCAGACAGGGCAAAAAGCACCAGTACCTTCCGGGGGTGGGGGCTGGAGCCCCTCTGAGACATGTGCTTAAAGGGACAGCCGTTTCTCTGCTGCTGCATACTTTGGGACCTCAGGTAGAGACTGAAAGCTGTAGCAGTGCCTGTTGTGGTTGCCCTGAGCCTCTTTGGACTCCACAGCTTATGCCTTAGTGCATTTGGGGACTTTTGCCTTCTACGTGCTGTGCCATGGAGCCGTATGCCTGCTCTGGCCCCACACAGCCATTTGGGAGTGCATACAGCTGCTGCTGCCATGCAGCGTCTGCAGGGTGCATGTGCCTTTAAGGGGGGGGGGGTCTGGCAAGCAGGAAGTAGCGAGCTTGAGTGCGGGTACGGAGCATCCAAGCAGCCATCTGCGTTTTTTTCCTGGGAGCCAGTTCTTGCACAAAAACTCTTGCTGCCCATCCACACTGTCTTCTTGCGCAAGAGCTCTTGCGCAAGAAGGCGTCTTCCTCGCGCAAGAGCTCTGACGCTCCGTACAAGAAGCCCTCTGTTCAGACACTCTACTGTAAATTTACTTGCACAGGAATGCGCGTGCAGTGTAGACACTCCTCAAGCTTTTGCGCAAGAACAGCCGTTCTTGCTCAAAAAGCCTGCAGTGTAGACGTAGCCTAAGAGCATTTTTCACTGTACACTGCATTTAGCTTTAATGTGTAAGGGCATAAGAAACCAAAGAGCAAGTGTTGTTTCTTTCAGGGTAAAAGAATCATAGATGAAAGATTTCTAGTTCACAACATCTGGGACACAGGCATCAGGTGTTTGGTGAAGTCTCTTAAGTCAGAGACACATAAACCCAAGTGACAACTACAGAATAGAATTCCTGTCCTTCTAGTTCTACATTAATTCCTTCTATTGTAGAATGCATCTACACTGCACCTGTAGGTGGAAATAAGATACACAATTTGAGCTATGCAAATTGCGTATCTTATTTCAATCTAATTTCAAAATAAAGTGCTATTCCAAAATGTCCTTTAACCCTCATAGAACAAGGGTTACAGGAATGCTGGAATAGCATGCCTGTTATCTTGAAATCTATTTTGAAATAATGGGAGAGTTTAAAGACACGGAATAGCTATTTTGGGATATTTCTGGTATCCTGAAATAGAGCCGCTGTCTAGAAGTAGCCTCAATGTGCAAACTTTTGGGAGGTTCTCCACCTAGGTTATGGTGTCCTGCCATTTAAGCGATTTCACTATGTACTGCAGAGCCTATTCCTATTAATATTAATGTGCAAAAAAATCAGTGTGTGTTACAGGTCCCCCTCTGTGCTAGATCAACAGAGTCTGTTAATGCCCCCACCCTTTAGCCTAAGCATTAGAGATTTACAATTCCCATTTGGTTCAGTCTGTAGTGTTGGCCAAGATGATGGCCATCACAAATGCATTAGAAAAATATGCCACGCAAAGCACCACATCATTCACCATAATCTGAATTTAGCTGAAGAGTTTGGTACTCCGTTGAGGAGCAGCAAGTCCAATGCACTCTAAAGAGTCTAATTACTTGACCTCTACCTTGCGGTGTTGCTCCAAACACCAAAATTCTGAGGTTCTGCTGACTTTTATACACTGCACCTCCTTTTCCATAGTCCTTCATGATCTCCTGATACTAGATAATACCCATGGAAGGGGGAGGGGGATTCCTCATAATCCCGTTATCCCTAGTCTCTTGGCACTCTGAGACATCAACATATAAGCAGGCAAGTGTCCCACTTTTGTAGCATACCGCCATGGTTGCCAGGAGCTTTATGGCTGCAGCAAATTTGCATACATGTTTGTGTATTTTAGTCTATGGATTGTCACAATAAACAGATGCTTTTATTTCACCAGTTGTGGTCCCCTCACATCTGTCTGATAATAATGAACTTTTGTGACAAGTTTACTTGCACCATATTCAAACTAGTGACCCAAAGGGTGGTGAAGCAGAGAAGAGCATAGAACCAATAGCATGATGACTTTATATGGTAACTATCTTTTCTGATTATTCTACTTCTGACTGTATAGCCTTGGAAAGCATTTTCTACCTCTTTGTGTTCTTGTAGCCAGGGGTGGAGAATTTTTTGGGGTGTGGGGCTGCTGATCCACAGAAATATCAGTTGGGGCCTATAAATAAGTAAGAACCAAAAAAAACCCCAAAAACCCCATTGACATGGCTCCTGGCTGAGAAGTAGAAAGACGCTTCCACATTCCCCTTCCACAGCAGAGCCTAGCTGGCCCCAGCCTAGTAGATTTTGTGTGCTGCAGTCCCGTGGTGGGGCAGTGGGGTTCTGGAGTACCAGTGTGGGCTCCCCAATGCTGGGGGAGGCCCTGAGCCTTGCGGGCCAGATCCAGGTTAGCTGGGGGCTGCATCTGGCCCCCAGGCCTTTGGTTCCCTACCCCTGCTGTAGCTCAAGGGAGTAACAAATGTATTTCTCACAAATAGTTTGGGTTAGCATAGATGACTGCTGCCTGCAAGTGTGGGGGAGGGTGCAAAGAGGCCACCCAGAGGAATAGGGAGGGGGCATGAGGGAACACCTCATTTATCTCAAAATAGCTCCGCAGTATAGATGTAGCCTAGGAATGCAAGCAAAAGTTAACAGAAATTACTTTTTTCATTGAAGTAAGAATCATTAGCTGATATAGTGGGGATTTTAGGGAGCAGCTCAGTCTCAAACTAACCTAATAGTAAATAAGAAATCAGCATCTCACTTTATCTTTGACATTTCTTCTCTGCAGGAGTCACTGTGGGGGATGGAAGAGAGGGCACTGCACTGAAGAGGTATTTGCATCAGGAAGCTTTAGGAAGATGATACTGAATGGAAAGAGGTATTTGCATCAGGAAGCTGCAGGAAGGAAGGAAAAACCTTAGAGATTGCTTCTTCCCGATCAGTGTTCTGATACAATGGTGGAGCACTGCAGGAAAATTAGCATTCTCTGCTGCTCATCCTGTATCTGCTCTGTTCTCAGGACTGGTTGAAGCAATACTGGGATCCTTTTCAAAAGTATTCGTTTGGGCTGCAAGAAAGGCCCAGGATTTACTTTACGCATATTTTCCCCTTATTCCACTTGGCCTCTGTGCCAGGCAAGCTAGCAGGGGTCAGCACCTGCAGCACTGAGGGTGGAAAGATGAAAACTAGCCTTGGAAAACATTTGTGGGGCTCATGTTAAGTTAAATACCAAATATCATTTAGTTTCCTTTGTCAGTAGGGCTGTTCTCAGAGGCCAGTCCAAATGTCAGCGCTGCCAATATATCACCTAGTGATTTCCTTGAATTCCAGATACTACAGTGTCTGCATTTCATAGACTGGCTCCAGAAGAAAGAGGGTTGTTTGGGATATCCTCAGCATGATATCATCCACATATCAGACTTTTTCTATACTTTTGTTTCAGTTATATTAGGGTTTTTCCTTTTCCTTTAGGCAGATGGTGCCATTACAAAGGTGAAAAAAGAAAAAAGAACAGAGGACAACCTTGCTTTGATACTCTTCTAAGATGCTTTTTATATCAGTGATTTTAATAGTATCAAAAAGTCTGTCTACATAAAGTCAATCCAGGGTCTAAACTTAGAACTCAGCCTAAATTTAAGAGCTGTGTATAGGCTCATTGAGGCTGGTTGAAAGCATCCAAAGGAGATTGGGTCTGGGGAGGATTACTTATATATGGCATAGATAAATGTGAGGGGGGGGGGAACTGTGATTAAAATAAAATGTTAAGAGAGATAAATTTGCAGGGAATGGAAAAACATAGACCATGATGTAAAAGATCAAGTAGAGTTACAGCTAATGGACAACAGTGGGAGATGTGCTTGTGGAATGACAAGGATAGAATCTGGCCTACTGTAAGCAGTTTAGCAAAAATAAGAACAGTTGGCTCTCAGATGTTGACTGTGATTTCATCAGTTTTCAGGGTGTTTCCTCACGTTTTCATTTCTGAGCGCATCTTGCCTGTTTTGGTCTGCTTAAGGGCTGCCATTCTACCTTTGCTGTTTGCCAGTCAGAGATTATCCTGCAGTGCAAGCCCAACAAGATAATCACTGAAAGAACTCCACCAGATAAAACATATGTCCATGGACATAACCAGAGAATGAGAATGAGGCCTGGAATAAAAAATAATGGAAATGATTGGCAGGGGACTCAAACCTGCCAGGAGCATCTGTAGAAATGTAAGCACAATGAGACAAATAAGATTCTGCAGCTTCTGATTTTTAGCTTAAAAGAAAACATTTTTACCTAAGGAGCAGAGATATGAAAATTAACTAAATGCACTGAGTAGCAGATACAGAGATGAAAAGAGATGCGATCGAGTCTAGGAGTAGTTACAAGAAATTGCAAAACAAATACCCGTGGATTAAGACACAGGCAAAAGTCAGAGGAAAAAAATCAGAAAAGCTAGTAATAGTATTTATCGTTTGTCTTATAAACATGACTGCATCTGGTAACTGAACTGATCTGTTGATTTATTTTAAGGAGAAAAGGCTATCAAACATACAGGTTTGTTGAAATAAAAATATATAAAACCATAACATGGGTGAGTCTTGAAACAGAGAGAAATAAAATAATGTTGCAAATAGTTTTCTCTATGCATTGGATATAGTGTAGTAATTGTCTCCATGGTACTCATCGTAAAGACAATCATATAAAAAATGGTGGGTTTTTTGTAGGAAAAGTATGACAAATATATTGATCTGTATTTTTTAGCTGTAGTGCATGGACTTACTACAGTATACAGTAGCCACTGTTACAATTTTCATTAAAAAAATGATATAAAAGCATCAGCTTTGACCCAAACATATAAACCAAGCAGAATTTCCACCATAATCAGTGAGTTTTGCCTGCATGAGGACTACAGGACTGAACCTTTAAAATGCTAAACAAGAGTTACCGCTCCCATTAGGTACACAATAAATTATATCTGAATGTACTTAATGACATTCTGTGACATGACTGCATGCTTGTTTCACACACTGTCTAAAACAAGGGATGTGACTTAGTTAAGATTATTCTTCATTTTGGGCAATAGGAGAGAGGTAATTTATTATAAATAGTTAGGCTGCAATAGACACTAAGACATTTCATCCTGTTCCCAATGAGATTAATGGCAAAACTCATATTGATTTAAATGGGCAGAGCAGGACAATTAAGACTTAGTAAGAGTCTAATTGTCCCTTCTGCAGAAAATGCACAGGAGAGGTATCTGGGGAGGAGAGAGAATAAATGGTTTTTACCTTCTATTTCATTGTTTTCCTTCAAGACCCATATAACTCTTGGAAACTCAGGGCCTTCTAGACAGGTTCTTAGGCCTTGTCTATACTTACCCAGAAATCAAGACCCTGGAGATTAATCTTACAGTGTTCGATTTAGCAAGTCTAGTATGTATCTGCTAAATAGACCACTGATGGTACCCCACCTCCACCCCCATCACCATTGGTCACCAGGAGTAAGGGAAGTTGACAGGAGAAGTTTCTCCCATCGACCTCCCACAGTGGAGACGCCACAGTAAGTCGAGCTAAGGTACATCAACCCCAACTACTTTATTTTCAAAGCTCGAGTTCTGTATCTTACTTGGATGGACTCTCTCATGTAGTATAGACACGACCTTAGGCCCTGGCTGCCAAAAACTAAAGGTTCTGGAGCCCCATCTCTCCCCAGGCCTCGCTGCAGGGCTTGAGGGATAATGTACAGCCCCACAGCCCTACTACTTCTACTTCTGCTCTATTCACAGGTCTGCCAATCCATACAGCATCTAGGACAGAGGGGGCAGTGTTAGCTGACACCCCTCCACCTCAGCCCTTCATTGCAATTTTCTTCATGGAGAGTCCCCTATACCCATGGACACTGGAAGGCGGATATCCCCTTTCCCCAAGTGCTAGTGTATGAATTATGAACTTCTGTTTAGCTATCACAGTCATACTGGAAGCCTAAAGAAAGGTTGTTTTTTTTTTTTTTTTACTGTAAGTCATGCAGTTGAACAATTTAACGCTCATCTCTATAGCTTGCTTAGTCCAAGGATTTAATCAGTAGATGAAACTTGATACACGTAGATGGGTCCAGATCTGGAAAACCTTGTATAGTTTAGTCCCTGGGTACACACTATTAAATTATGCTTCACCATATCACTAAGCTTTCTAACTTCACATAAATTGTACCTTCTAAGTTAGTGGGCTATTACTATTACAAGGAAGGATTTGTTCTTATAAAAAGAAAAGTGATTTTTAAAATATGTTCAGTTGGATGGAGAGAAAATGCAAACCAGTTTCCTTTGTTCCTAATTGACACAAGTTTTTTAGAGAAACATTAATAGGAAAGCTAAAAAGTAATCAGTTTAAAAGAAAAGAAATTGTCTGCTTTGTAGTACAAAGCAGAAGTTTGCACAGAACCACCTGTCTATCCATCTACTAAAATAATGAATAATATTTTTATCACTTGTATAATATTTTTCACTAAAATCACAAAAAAGGCTAAGTAACATTACCCCTATTGTAAAAATTGCAAAACTGAGGTACAAAGTGATTACATGACTTTCCTAAGGCCACAAAGAGAGTTATTGTCAGACTCAAGAATTGAATCCATGCCATCTAAATTCCAGTTCAGTGCTTCTTTTCTACCTTCTCTAGCCCAGATAAATAGAAAAACTATATAAATGTACTTAAATTGTAATCCTATATATGGGCAGAGAATGAAGGCCCATCTGAGGAAGGCAAGCCAAAGCCCTGACCTTTCTGCTCAAAGCTACACCCTTTCCCTCAGACCATGTCCCTTCAACAACCTACCCCCGCCCCGCCCCCAGCTAAGGCCTGCTCAACCCCAACTGAGGACTGGGGCTGCCATTCCATGCCCCTCCGGGATGGCTGGGCAGTATAGGCAGTTTTGGGAAGGCAATGCCGTCCCATGCCTACATTACCCACCGCCCATGATCCTATAATTGCTCTTTAAAGAAACCAATAACTCTGTTTTAATATTTCAATTTTCCCATACATACAAATAAAAATAAGTATCCCAAAGACGTCTTATTAATAAATAAAGTGAGTATTAATTCTTGAAATACCATAATCCATATATATGGTAATTAGCAAAATAAACCACAAAACAAACCACTATTCAGTTTAACCATATGAAATCAGTCAGTTCCTACTAGTTAAGGTCCTATGACTTAAAACCAGTGTTCCCTGTAAGTTGTGCACTTGGGTGGCCACCCAGCTAGATTCAGATGCTGCCCAACTGATTAGCAGAGTGCCCACAGATAGTCGACAGGATATGTTTCTATTGGTGGTGCACATCCACACATGCCTCAGAGCACATAAGAAAATTTATTTCACACATGGATGGAAAAAATCAGAGGGAACGTTGCTTGGGACTAGCTCATCTGCAGTGCTTTAATGAAGCCATTTGTGCTATGCAAGGAGTGTCTGTAGCACTGGAAAGAGCATCTGAGCTGAGCATCTGCCATGCAACTATCATCTTAAATGGGGTTTATTATGACACTTCTATGTAGCATTATATATATTCCATGAATTCAAGCAAAAGTGTTCACTCATAAACCTGAAATTGACTGATTTGAAACTAAATTATGTCTTCTGTGTATTACGTTAATGGGAGTTGCAAGTTCATAATCAGCATTTGTCCGATAATAGTTATTGTAGCAAATAAATTAGCCTTGGAAAACAATGTCATTGCTTGTATATAGCTGCAACAACATTGCAGTTTTTAATCACTGATGAATTAGAAGAAGGTAGACTGTAAAATAATCTACTTTTTATTACAGACAAAAGGGAATAGTGACACTATGAAAATTACCTGGTTTAGGGCCTGATTTGAGAGCAGTACTTAGTATTATGATTTGTACCATTAATTACAAAGGCCTGATCCAGATCCATTGAAGTATAAGGAATTGGTAGCTTTTCCAATGTCAATATATGTATATTTGATCAACCCCTATTGAGATTACCTATAGCAATAATGAGAAGTGTCAGTAAGTAACACAGTTCATCGCCTTCTGAGAGTTTTGGTATATAGAAAACTGTAATTCTTCTAATTATTATAATATATCTATGACCCACATCAAATATTCACACTCTTCTTTGATAAGCTCCTCAGTGGTTGCACGATCTCTATGCCTGTCAATATTATACCAACAGAAATAATTTTGTAAATAAATATCTCTTCCTCCTAAGTGTTTTGGTTTTGTTTATTTTTTTTGCCAATTTAAACATATTAGTTAAATACTGACAGGTCCTTGACAGCAGCAAGTTGATTAAAAAGTTGGAATGGCTGATGATCTTTCATTTCCAAACAATATTTTAAATAATGAGACAATACAACCACTTCTAGTGAACACAAACCAAAAGTTTATATCTGGCATATTTTAACTGTACCATTCATAACCTAGATACATGTCATTATATATCCACAGAGAAAATATCTGATTTACTTTTACAAGCTAGTCATAATCTTTATAGTAGGAAGGACAGAGCCTCTCCTGCTTTAATAGAGACCAAAAGCCTGTAGGTTGTGGAGGCTTTCAATTAGGTAATATGCTCCCCTATTTATCCATGGAGGGCTCTAATCATGTACTGATTGAATGAGACTACTCCGGAGTGTAAAGTTATGCCCCTGCAGAAATCTTTGCTGGATTTTTGCCCCTGAACTTTTAATTTCATTTTTAAGGTTGATCTTATTGCTGGCTGCTCTCTACTTTCTTTGAGTTGTCCTGGCAAATTTCTATAGATTTCTGTCCCAGTCCATTTCATCTGCTTCCTAAAGGGTCACATTTTGATCTTGTATACGATTGGATGTGTAGGTTTCATTGACTTCACAGCTGGAAAGCTCAGTTTTTTGGGGGCATGCAAGCCCATATGAGCAGATTATGTCAACCCTATGCAGAGAGGAAATTGAATCTGCTGTGGCTCCAGCAGCACAGAAAGACTGGGGAGTCCAGAGCCAAAAGAGCTAAAAAGAATTGTGGGGATGCTGCTTGTGAGCCTGCAGAGGCTGAGATTTGGGATGAGAGAAACCCCCAGACAGTGATCCTGTAAAAGCAAGTGGGAAAAAGTCTTCTTGCCTCAATCCAATAGATGATAATAAGAATTCAGCCCACAATCCTGCAAATAGTGTGGGGCAGACAGTCTTGAATGGCTGCTCTAAGGAAGGATTCAATTTGAGAAGCTTAAGTTTCCTCCTATGCACATCATCCCTGACGTTGGGGACTTTCTCTCCCTCATCATTTAAAGAGGAAGAAATCTGAAGCTTGGTGGATTCCAGAATATCTCTTTAAAGAGAGCTCCCTTTTAGATCTATCAGTCTGGGGGAGAGCCTCATGACTTGCCAGCTTGTCCCTTCACTGACAGCCTGTTAGCCAAGGAAGAACTGATGCAGCATGAGGAAATAAGGGAAGGCGCTGTGTGTGGTTACTTTTCTGATGTGATTTCCTAGATCCTAAGCACAGTAGGAAGCTCCATCCCTTTGAAGGGGATGCTTTGGGGCATCTGTGTAAAGCCAAAGTCTGCTTCATGCAGCCAGCTATGGGGGGAACTAACCTTCAGAACAGGGTATAGCTGGCAGAGCTGTGGCACTCAGGAGGTTCGCAGTCACTGGGGCAATAATGAGCTGGATAGAATCTTAAGGAATCTCATTGGGGTTTCTATTCTAAGGAGCTATCACTGACATTCACTTCTCATTAGTAAAGTCCTTTATTCCGTGGATTTCACTGGGCATGCCCAAAGGAGGCTACAACTGTTCTGGTGCAGAGGCTAGTGGTGGTGGTGAGCTTACCCTGACAGATGAAATGTCCCTCCTGAATATGTGACTATACTGCCTCCACAACCTACAGAGCATGAGCATTGCTAACTCAGCTCACAGAGATTCAGCTCTATCTCATTTGTGATAGGGCCCTGAATTGTTGGTAGCAGAAAGTCTTGTGTTCTATGAACTGTGAAATGCATGAGGTCCTGGTAGCATTATACAGGGAGGAACTTTAAATAAACCACCCATAGGGTTTTTTTATTCAGCTCTTCTATTATTGTTAATTCAAAATGGAGAACATTCCAGGACAGACATTTTTGACAGTCATTGATCTCTACAGTACATCAATTTAATGCTGATGGAGAGCTAGAAGCACATGCCTGAATTAAATTTATCTCCCTAAGGCTATGTCTAGACTACAGAGTTTTGTTGGAAAAATGGTTATTTTTCCAACAAAACTTGAGTTACGTCCACACTGCAAGCGTGTTCTTTCAACAGTAAATCAAAAGAACAGAGGGCTTTTTGTGGTATTGGTATTCCTCATTCTACGAGGAAGAAGCCTTTTTGTGAAAGAGCTCTTTTGCAAAAAGGCATGTGTGCAGTGGCGGCCCGTCAATACAGGTGACCTAGGTGGTCGCCTACGGCACCAAGAAAAATGGCCGTTGAGGGCTTTGGAGGCGGGGGCACCGATCACGTGCCAATCGCGCGTCTTGCCTAGGGCGCCAGTTGCTGGCAGCGCGTCTAGGGCCGCTCCTGCATGTGTGGATGGGGAGGAGGGCTTTTTTGCGGAAGAAGAGGCCTCCAGGAAAAAGCACAGGTGCCCCAGTGACCACTCCATACAAGCTAATCACAACTCTGTAGATCCTGTCTCCTGGCCCCTCTTAAAGCTGCAGGCACCCTGGAAAAGCTTTGTGGCAGGAAGACGGACAGAGAGCAGCACCCTGACCACGTGGCTCTCCCTGCCACAGCCATGTCCGCCTCTGAAGCCCCCTGTGATTCCCCTGGCCCTCATCAGGAGCAGCCCCAGGGGTCTGAGGACCCAGCCAGGGAGACCAGGAGGTGCACCCCATCCTGATCTGGCCCAGAGATAGTCTGTCCTCAAACTGTGGGGCAAGGAGGAGATACTCCAGGATCCCCAAGCTAAGCAGCACAATGCTGACATTTGTGGCCAGATGCCACATCCCTGGCAGAGACCAGCCCCTCCCTGGATCATGGAACAGATCCAGAGCAAAGTCAAAGAGCTCCGCCAGGGATATGTTCAGGCCACCGAATGCAGCTCACGCTCAGGAGGGATCTTCCGGTGAGTGGTCTCACTTTGTCACACACACAGGGCGGGGGAGGCAGGCACACAGGGGGCAGGCAGGGGGCGAGTGTCGCTTGGGTTCCTTGGGCTGCACATCGTGCTCTGGTCCGTGCACATGCATCCATGTCCAGCATTACTGTATGGCACATGAATGCAGCTGGCAGCCTCTGAGGACACCTGCGATCCTGCTGGCAGGCTCAGGAGAGGCCCCACATGTCCTGCCCCAGGGAGGGGGAGGCCAGCATGGCTGGAAGCCAGGTAGCCACAAGGGCCCAGCCACAACCCCACACAGACCGTAGAGTGCTGCACACGGGCATGCCTCCACATGCAAAGCAGCACCTACTCCCGTGGACAGTGCTGTGAGCCACAGCTGTGTGTGTGGCCCCCAGGGAGGCCCTGGCTGCTCCCTGCTCCTCTGCCGCCCATGAGGGGATCCCACTATGGCTGGACACTTCCCTTGGCTGCAGCACGGTCCCCATGGCACCTCAGGGCCCTGTGAGGCTGGGCCCAATGTGCAGGCCACACATGGCCTTGCTCCCGGGACATCCCCCTCCTCTGGGCCGTGGACTGTTGATCCCTGCTCACAGTAGAGGGCATGGCCTCAGGGACAGTGTCTGCAAGGATGACTGACCATCTCTCCCTCTGTGTGTTCTCCACAGCCAGACTAGCTGGGACTGAGGGCCGAGCCACACCACTGCAACCACCCACCAGAGCCCAGAGGACCCAAAGGCATGCCAGGGTACATGAGGACCTGATGCAGCAGCACATCATTGTCCTCCATGACATCCACCAGACCCTGGCGCACAAGGTCCACACTGACCTGGAGTGGTGAGAGCGTGCCTGGGACCAACTGAGGCAGGGGTGTGACACCATGTGTGCCCTCACGTCCCACCTGATGGAACACCCGCCTGATGCTGCTGCTCCTGGCTTCCACCCTCCTGCCCCCCCTGCTATGCCAATTCCCCCTCTGCCTGCCCCCCCACCATGCCTATGCCCCCTTCCCAAGTGATGCCCATGCCCCCTCCACCTGCCTCCCTGTCAACCCTGACCCCACTGCAGCCCTCCTCTCCCCGCCATTCGCCTCTTTGTGATCCCCGGACCTGCACCACCCCGACAAGGTCCCCACACCTAAGGTGGCAGATCAAGTCACAATCCCCCCAATTCTGATGCTCCCTCTCAGTTCAGAGCCCCCCGTTCCTGCCCACCTTTTCACAATATTTCATTAATACAGACTGCATTTTTTTCTAAACCAAGCAGGTGTGTTTATTGGGAGGTCAGAGAAGGAGCAAAGGGAGGAGTTGTGCTGGGGAAGGGATGGAGCTGCAAGGCAGAGGCCCCGATTGGGGAGGCCCTGGGGAGATTTAGTGGGGTGCTTGAGAGAATCTCTCCCTCAGGGCCTTCCAGATGCGCCCTCCCAACTGATGGGCCTGGCGGATGGCCACTGTCTGGGGCTGCTCAAACGCACCCCTCCACGCCAGGAGGGATGCCTCCCCCTTCCACTCCATAATATTGTGGGAGGACGCAAGATGCTGCCACCACCTCAGGGATGTTGTGCTCCCCTACATCCAGGCGGGTGAGGAGGCACCGGAAACATGCCTTGAGGCAGCCAAAGGTGCATTCCACCTGGATCCTGGCTCAGTTCAGGTGAACATTAAACAGGTCCCTGCTGGGATCCAGGTGTCCGGTGGATGGCTTCATGAACCATGGCATGAGGAGTTATGCCGTGTCCTCCACTTTGCACAGAGGCATGTGCACATCCCCAACTGCGAAAGTCCCAGTCGGGGAAAAATGTGCCCATGCTTGCGGTACAGGCTTGAGTTTCGGCATACTCGGGCATCGTGTGCCCTGCCTGACTACCCTACAAAAATGTCCATAAATTGTCCCTGGTGATCCACCAGGGCCTACAGAACAATGGAAAAGTAGCTCTTTCAATTAACATATTGGTCTGCTCAATGGTCCGGTACTTGGATGAGGATGTGTGTCCCATCAATGGCTCCCCTGCAGTTGGGGAACCCCAGGGTGTCAAATCCGGCCATGTTCGCGTCCAGGTCTCTGAGACGGATGACCCTCTGCAGCAGGAAGGAGTTAATGGCCCTCACCACCTGCACAAGGAGACAAAGAAACACACAAAACAGAGAATGAGAGAGAGGGGGTGCCTGATCCCTTGGGAGGTAGCCACCCTGCTCCCCTCCGCTGCCCCCCCCCAAACACCCCAGGAGCCATCCCCTATGAGGTGCCCCCACAGCAGCAGGGTGGGATGGGTGAGGGTGGGATGGCACAAACCCCCCAGGATGGGGCTTTCCCCCTACCCCCACTCCACCCCCCACAGCCCTCAACCCCCCTTTCCCGAGGCGCTGCCATATGCAACACTCCCCCCACCCCACCCCATAGGGAGTGCAGCCCATAAGCACCTTACCTCCATAAGGAGGGCCCCAATGGTGGACTTCCCCACCCCAAACTGATTGCCCACCGACTGGTAGCCGTCGGGGGGTGACTAGCTTCCACAGGGTGATTGCGACTCACTTCTTCACAGGGATGGCAGGCCGCAGGTGGATGTCTGTCTCTGGAGGGCAGGGGTGAGTCAGGCACACAGTTCGAGAAAGGTGGCCTTCCACATGCAGAAGTTGTTGAGCCACTGCTGGTCATCCCACTGCTCCAGAACCACCTGGTCCCACCAGTCTGAACTAGTGTCCAGCCTCCAGAACCTTCTCTCAGCTGTGGGAGCACAGCAGCCAGACTGGAGCATCCACAGCCATGGACAGGGTCCTCAGAATGAGCTCAGGGTCCAGGTCCTGCAGTACCAGGAAGGCAGGTGGCACTAAGTGCTGCAAGAACTGAAACATGGTTGTGTAGGGCCATCACATGCCCAGGGGCAGCTCCGGCTCCATAGCACAAAGGAAAAAGCTGTGGCATCCAAAAAAGAACAGGGCAACCACAGCAGACACTGCAAACACTTAGCTGTCCCTCAGAGAGGTAGCAAGCATGCAGAAGCAGCAGGCTGTCCAGGAGGGTCCCTTTCAGAGAGTGTCTCTGCAAGGACTCCGGCACCAGCACTCGGAAGCAATTGGAGACCTAAAGCCCTGACTGAAGTGGTTCCGGGTGGCCTGTCATGAGAGAGAGCATCCAGTGAGTCTGGATGCTCTCTTTCACAAAAGCGCATTGCTTTTTCAGTGCACTTTTGTGTGTGGACGCGCTCTTGCACAAGAAATTATTTCGGAAGATCTCTTCTGAAAAAGCTTCTTGCGCAAGAAGACTGTAGTCTAGATGTAGCCTAGCTGATTTAAGTAATAGGCCCCATCAGCCAACAAAGCAAGGTCCAAACACAGTCCTGTGGGGTGAGAAACATGTCAGGTGGGGGAAGAGGGAAGAACCCTCCACTATCCCTGTCACTTAAAATGTAAACTACCAAGCCCATCCTTCCCTTAATGAGACTGCAGCCACAGTCCATTCTGCAGCTTGTGGTCATTGTGGTATGGAATTATTTGATTTATTATGGCCTTTGAAGCTGAGTCAACCTTTCTCCAGGAAATTCAAAATTTTGCCTGGAGAACTACATATATTGTCAATTTAATAGGTCCCTTGTTAGACCTAAAGATCCAGTTCAATAACAGTTTTTTTGCTTCCTTTCTTCTATGCTGAAAGCCCCACCTAAACCCTGAAAGGTCATGTTTGTTGTTTGTGTTGGATTCCACAAGTAGGAAACCATAGGGATTTGTGTATGTTTCACCTAAATTCACTCCTTAGCTACAGCTAGTATGTTACTATGACTCCAGAGACAAGGAAGGTGAGGTAATACCTTTCACTGGACCAGCATCTGTCCGTGAAGCAGACTATCTTTCCAGCTCCCACAGAGCTCCTTGGTGAAAGTTTGTCTCTTTCACCAACAGAAGCTTATCCATAAAAGTTATGACCTTACTCACCTTGTCTCTAATATCCGGAGACCACCAAAGCTACAGCAACATTGCAAACAGTTATGACTCTGGTAACTTTTCAAAATCAACAAAGTGTTTTTGAACAATGGATTCGTGAAAATGGGTACAGGGCACCCAATATACAAGCTATATGTTTATTTTTATAGATTCCATAAATTATAATATAAATATTGCACCCAACATTCAAAATAAATGCTTTCTTTTTTACACTGGTGGGAAAAAACAACATATTTTAATAGGTCTGTCTCCATACTTAAATGATCCACCCCAGACCATGTATAAATGTGAGCATCCTGACAACTATCCAAACAGCATGTATATATCTAGCAGCATTCACAAAAATTAACTTACAGTATGCATTACATAGTTTACTTGCATTGTAAACTATTTAACAAAAATATGTTGCTTTAAACAAAGAAAACATACATTTTCTCATTACCCAATTGTCTTTGTTGCCAAAAGCAATGATTGGACAGTCTTTATTTGTCATTTGAATTTTAAAGATTTTCTTCTCCTTACCTGGTTTTAGTGCACAGATATTTTCTGATCTGTTTTAAAGCAGGAATGTGAATGATGTAACGAAATGTATTCTCCCGCATAAAATAATGGATTCTATCACACCAATACAAATCATGGGACCAAAACCAAAAAAAACAAACCAACAAAAAACCCTGGCAGTGCAGTATCGCTATGACAATTCACAGAGCGATATCTCCTGCGACTGTGTTAAAAGAACTTTGTGACAGGGCTCGGTTATCATAATCAGGCAACTATAGAATCCGGAGTTATTAGGGACCGATCCTGAGCGCCTTCTTAGCTGTGTTGTGGTCTTCCCCCTTCCTCCTCAATATTTCATAAATCTGATGGACCGGATCCTGTTTTCACTGACTGCAATAGCAGCAGGATCGAGCCAGGTGTAGGCGATTAACTTCTCGGTGCTCCTGTAACTTGCAAAATAAAGATCTCGGGAACCCCTAGTACAGCTGATGGAAAGAATTGTCGTGCAGCTGCGCTACAGATTCTTTGCTTCCTCTATCAGGAAAACATACTCGAGATCCATTCGGACAATCTACCAATCACACACCTGGCGCGACAAAAAATGGGGGTAGGAGAGAAGGGTGGAGGCGAAAACACTCGAATTCCCAGGTGACATTTGTGTTAATTTTACAAACCAGACTTCCTGGCAATTCTCCAGAATCCTGATCTGGGTATAGTTAATTACTCAACATTAATAACACATAGATTAAAAAATATTAACATTTATGTAGAATTTCTCATATAATTTGTCCTCCGTTTACTTTTGTATAGGACCTCTTTAAAGGAGTGACTAGATTGCATGTATTGTCAGCGTCTGGCGGTTGACAACAGTACTGCTTTAATCCTGCATCTTGCATTAGATTGAAATTAAAGGTAGAAACATCGATTCATTTGAATAGCTGAATAGAGATTCATTTTTCAAATGCATTGTTTTATTTGAAATGGGCTTTTGCCTGTAGACACCACAGGAGATAAAGGAGTCAATTCAGAAGAAAAAAGAATCCAGACCGTGTGGATGGGATCAGGAACCATTTTAGTTATATGTCACTTAGTAAGTGATTCACAATACATTTAAAATCTACTTTAAGAGGAATACAATTCTTTTTGCAGGTTAGCGGGATAAACAAAACCAGCAGAAGTAAGGGGGAAAGACACTTCATTTCGAGGCAGATCATTAGTTAAGGAAAAACTACTCGACTGACAAAATCCGAGGCAAGAAAAGTTCATGAGGAAAAGACTAAAAGCCACTGTTGACCCAATAAAGTGTTCTTACCTGTCTAGGCAAGTAAATTGATCCCAAAAGAGAGGAAAGTAAATGCAGCCTTATCAAATCTCACCTGTTCGTGAACTCCTGCTGAGCGACTGAGAGCTCAACCCTTAAATCAAAGCCAGATTCGAAAATGGGTAGCTGAGTCAGAGGCATACTTTCAAAACGCAGAGCTTCCAGTTGTTGGGCTGGCAGGAGAGGTGTTAATATGCACGAGGCTATCTATTTTGCCCAAAAAATATGCTGGGCCCTTTCATCGCTGTTTGTATTTCAGTCAATGCTTCCTATAGAAGTGGTTCTATTATGTCTAGATCCTTCCATAAAATTGCATTTTGTCTTGGTACTTACCGGATTCTTCGTGGAAATCAGAAGTTCTTTACATTAATCGAAGTACATGCTGGGAGTGAGAAAGGAGGATTCAGGCTTTCACAATTTGTGTTGTCTCTGGCCTGTATTTAAAAGAAACAGGTGCTACACCCTGCGATCTGACAACTTCGGGCTTTTCGTTGGATTATTTGTTTTATTGCCATTGGTGTGCGGTTTTGTGTGAAATTAGAGTAATAGGATTTTCCTGTTTCTGCTTCATCTCTTCTGTAGAAAAAAATGAAGCTTCTTTAGATAGATAGATAGATAGATAGATAACCATCACCAAGTTTAGACCAAACTACTTTAACACACCTATAATACTCTAATAATACGGAAATCCTTTCTGATAATGACCAGTTCTGCAGTTAAATGTATATAGTAAAATGAAACGAAGTCTATACAATTAACACAGAAGAAAAATGTCCCTAGCTTCATGGAAAGAGACAGATGATTGGAACAGCTTCACGTGTCAGCGATATGTCCCTTAACAGAAAATCTCTTTAATGTCGATAAAAATATCTTATTTAGCTAAAACCAAGTGGCCACTTCAAATTAAACCTGAAGAATTACCAGTAAGTCCCGTCCGCATCAAACGCAAACTCACGTCTACATTAAACGGCAACGTTTTGTAGGAAAAATGAACACAGTTTTTTTCTCTTTTAAAAAAATCATTCTTAATAATTTTGTTCCTAAGTTTGTTGCAGTATGTAGGGGGAAATGAATCTCTGGGGTGGCTGGACTGTCCAAATGATCCAACTTTCATATTTGGCAAGTGAGCATGAATAGGAAACACTAATTTCCCTTACTTTATTCTTCAATAAATGAGATGACAAATACTCCAGAAATCTGCCACAGTTCGCTTTGTTCACTGTCATTATTTCCCTACCTGAGGCTTCCCTGGAATACCCTTACTCAGAAATACTGCGCAAACTGGCTTCAAAAATTGTATGTTTTTCATCACGTAAGTGGGATGAGTTGTGACTCGCTTGTAATAATAGCTCCAGTTAACGTCGGTCTCTTTTCTATTTCCCCTCCTAATTTGCAACACCCTCCGGTTTCTGATGCAGAGAAACCACTAAAAGGAATTGAAACTGGTTCCCATTAGACATCCGAGAGCAGAAGCCCTCCCCGTTCTGTGACTCTGCAAAACGAATGATAGTTGAAGCAAATGATTTCAGGGATTCATTGTAAATAGTTACAATCAGCTATGGTGCACTAAGAAGCAAGGATCACTATCACTGGAACCAGGGCTATACTATTCTAGCCTAGCAGACACACTTCGGCAACTAGACTCATCCCAAGAGGTTTGATCCGGAGTCACCCACGCACTTCTTAAGAAGAGTCTCCATTCCTTCCTGCCCAGAGGGACTTCAAAGTATGGCCAAATGCAACTGACGCCCAGATCATCGGGCACATTACATAGAGTTCACTAAAAATGTACTCTTTTTAAAACGGTTCACAGCCAAAACCACCGTTTACTATTTGCAAACACCCGCACAAATAACCGTCCCGATCCTCGAGCTTAGATCCACTGCTAAATTGTAGTGGAAATCTGTCTGTCAAACAGCAGGCTGCAGTGCTGTAAAGAGGAGTGGGCACTGAGGGAATTTCCAGTAGCTGCCGATTCTTTGCCTCAGGCAGCTTGATTTGTCTAAGTAAGTGAAAACTGTTGTAAGAAGATTATAAACTGCAGCTATTCATGTGGCATTGTACCCAGTAGCTGTGTGTAAAACAGGTATGTGAGTTTGGCGTAGCAGCTGGACAACAGGAGGCGCTGTGACTTTGTACAATCAAGTCTCCTGTACACCTAGAAATTCAGTGAAACAAAATTGTCTTACAATTATCTTTCAGCAGAGGAAACCTACTCTTTAAAAGGGGCTGAATCTTTAATCGGGGTGGGTTGTGTGTGTTGATACCATTGCCTATGGCTTTTGGAAGGTCAAAGAATGTAATTTTAAACAGCTTGACTTTTGAGCTAGCTGATACACTTTGCCTTATAACGTTCCTATATAATTTTTGCGAATGTATCCAGCAGACATGTGGCGGAGACAGTTTCTGATCTCTTATGAGAGCTAATATATTTAGGCGGCTGTTTTCACTAGAATTACATTGCTGCGGAAAATAGGATACTATCTTGCTTATCTCACACAAACAAAGAATAGTTTGTGGCACAGTCACCTGAAAAACAGAGGACCCCTTGCTGCTGAAAGCCCTGCACGGTTTCACAGGGCATTCGTGTATATTTTGTCCTGGTATGTTGTCCAAACAGAACCAAAAATATTGAAATAAATGACTCAAAAAGTACTAATTCGTGTTATAGATAGATCGATCAGGTCTTAGATAGATAGATAGATAGATGCTGCATTCTTTGATTATGTTGTCTATTAATACGTTCTATGTGGATTTTGTTTCAAGATAAATCTTTTATTTACAGTGTGGCCGTTTTAAAAAGCGGATTGTAATCCAGTGCTTTTATCCTTTTGTTTCTTTAACGGCACGTTTTCCTCCCTTGTTCTCGCCTGCTGATTTCATAGTTTTGTTTGTTTCGAAGATTTAACTTAATTCTGTTGCCAGATTTAAAGAAAAAAGGGGAAGAAAAAGAACAAAGATATGGATAATAAAGGACGCGTTTACTAGACAAGTTAAAACATATTTCTCAAAGCAGAGATATTATGTGAGACTATGTGTATTATAATGTTAATTTATTCTTAGAGACTTTAATGTGAAACGTGCTTAATTTGTGATGCACAAGAATTTGTCACACTATTAGTAAAAAACCTCACAAGGACAACTAATATCCGTTGCGTATGTCCCATCTGATAAACATCCTGTACAGAAATTCAGTTCACGCGTGTATTTTTAATGTTTGTTACGATTCGTATCAAATCGATTTTCAAATGCCCAGGAATTGTAAGGTGGTTTATTCTCCGCCCCTTAAACTCCCCCGAAAGCTTTTTACTACGAAGTAATACAAGTTCTGTCGTCGGGACAAACATAAAGGATGTTGCTAAGAAACCCAAAGACGTGTCTACGATCTTGACATCAGATCAGAGAATCACAAAAGGTGGAAATTTAAAATATCTTAGTTCACCTCCCCTGCAAGAGCGGGATAGATGGCCCAAGAGTTTTGCTCAGTGTAGTTTTGTTTGTTGTTACTGCCCAATTTCAACTTTTAGCCAAATAAGCCCATTGTGAGGCACCTCCATTTCTTGAGAGAAATCAGAGTAATGCACAATTAAAGTTACTAGTCAGGCATCCGCTGCTTATTATTATCACTGTGACTGGGTGACTATTTCCAAGCAAGCTTCTGGGATGAATGCTTTCTATAACAAGGATAGAAAATGGTTTCAGTGACTCACCTGATGTTTGTCACATATAGGTTAATATCAGTGGATCCGCATTCAATCCGGTGTTCGTGTTTATTGGGTGGCTTTACGTCATGCCTCACCGCTGTGACTCACATGGCATGATTTCTGAACGTAAGAAACAGCAAAAGAGAAAAATAAAACTTACAGCTACATAGAAGCCTTGTATGGAGGAATGGACTGGTCTTAGCCCATGAACATGTCAATAGAATTTTGGAAACATATGGCCGAGAACATAGATTGAAATTGGAAGCGCCAAAGTTATTTGCTTTGGTAAGTCGGGGGAGGGGGGCCAAGGTGAAAAGTGCTGTATGATCTTAAGACTCGTTCTCATTTCTTGGGTGTATGTTGGCTACTTTGAATACTTTGAAATGCCGGTCGCCACGTTAAATGAACATCTACTGCCCTTTAGTAAATACGGCCCCCAAATCTCCGAGTTCGGAGGCTGGGTGGCCTTTTGAATTCTATACAAACAGCGGGGGTTGCCCTTCCTTATCGTCTTCGTGTAATTTCCATCGATCCCTGCTAGCATTTCTACTGGCCATTTGAAAGGAGGGTATTTTCCTTTCCTACTCTTTCTCCCCCCTCCCTCCTCCCACCGCTGTCTCTCCTTCTTTCCCCGTAGCTTAAACCAATTACACTGCTTTGCAAATAAAGTGACGCCCCGGGGGAGTTGCAAGCGAGTGGAACTGCCTTGTTTGCAGGTGCATCTCCGGCTTTGTAGGTGCGAACGTCTTTGTGCGGCGGACAAATGGGGAGAGGAGGAGGAGGAGGTGGGCACTTCTGCGACGTAAGATCCACATCAGCTCAACTCCACTCACATCCCAGCCGGCACTTCCTCACTTTCTCAAGTGTCTCGCCCCACACCGCTGCCTGCCTCTTTTTTGGCTGATCGTAGACCACAGCTCAACCCCTCCTCCTTCCCCCCCTCCCCCCGAGATTTGGCTTCCTGCTAGTTTGGGGCTGTCACGCTCCCTTTCCTGCTGCCTGTGGCTGGGAGAGAGGCTGGATGGTTACACCGGGCAGGTTGGCTCCATGATGTTAGGGACTGTGAAAATGGAAGGGCATGAAACTAACGACTGGAGCAGCTACTACACCGACACGCAGGAGGTGAGTGAATCCAAGGAGCTCGCTTGTTTGCTGCCCCGGAGCCGCTGGAGCTGGCGCAGGAGGAGGAGGGAGGGCTGGAGTGTGTGTAACAATATGGGGAAGAGGGTTGCACTCCAGATCCTGCCAGTGCAGACGTGCCGTTTCCACTGAAGCCGGCCAAGCAATAAAGAAATCGCCAGGGTTTCCCTCAGCCCAATGGCGCTTCCGTGAAAACGGGGCCGCTGCGTGTGCCTGCAGTGATTGGGAGTGCGGGGGAGGGGGATCGAGCTCGTGTAAGAGGCGTCATTTGTACTTTTGCACACACACACAAAAGCGCCCCGTAAACTCTCGGCTCGGCGCATAGGACTGTGCCTGAGCCCGCCGCGCCCGCAGCCCAGGGCTCTCCAGATGGTGCACGGTGTGAGGGCCACGAGTTGCAAAAATCCTTGGCAAATACTAGCGCCTTCCCACGCCGTGGGCGAGCTTCTGTGTTAAGGCCTTTACCCACAGCTTCCTACGGCCTCACCTGTTAATTCTGGTGCTTTACTGGGCAAAATAACCAGTCGTTTGTCCTTTGCAACAAGATTTTTGAAACATGGCAGTGCTTCTTCCTGGGACCGGAGGGTGGCGCTGCTGAGAGTCGGATCAGGCGGGCCCCGGGGAACCTGTCTCTTTCTCCATCCCCGTCGCATTTCCATGTTATTCTTGTTTTTACAATATGCTCAGAAGGAACAGAAAGAAAAGATCAAACATAAGCAAATGGACAATGATAGAGGGCAAATAAAGCACCAATACGGAGTGAATTGCCTCCCCTTGGAATATGGATTGAAACCCAACAGGGATTGTTGTTTGCACATTTGTGGATGTGGCCGTTTAGCTCACATTGGAATACTTGTGAGAAACAACACACTTAGCATTAAACAAGTAACAGAGAAAATATCTAAAGTTATGCACAGATTAGTACACAGAAAGGAGACACTTCATAGTAGAATTGTAAATGCGTAGGGCTAAAATGCGGGATATATGTATGCTAAATATTTGCGCACGCATATAGAAGCAGTGGGTGCATGTGTGTTCCCATACACTATTTTTTAATGTTTAAGGGGCAAATGAAAATCATATTTAGCTTTTCTGTATTTAATATTCCCTACCATAAAGTTTTGGGAGCCTTCCTGTTACTATGTTAGCGACAATTGCTTATCCTTATTTGCTACTATAATAAATACACTGCATAGATTTTTGTAAGGGAAACGCCTTCTTGTTTTAAACTGTTCCGTGAAATAATTATCTCAATATAAAATAAAACCAGGCTTATAGGAGACAAACGGCATGCTTGCTTATAATAGGGAGCTGCAAATTCTACAGTACATCAACAATAATTAAACATAGCTTTTACTTAGCAGAATTCTATTTGTTCACTCTAAATTGTAAATGAAGGAGAAAGGCCTTGACCTTATTTCTATCCAATTAAGATGTAGTATCGCTTTATATTCCTTTAGTAATTTTGGTGATATATTTTATAATAGTTCAGAAATGTGTCTCAGTCGTAATTCTATTGCACTTTAGAAGATTATAAAAAATCATAAGGAAACACAATATAGAATTTAGCGTATATAGACTTTGGGAAATGTTTTTTAATGTTAGGTTAAATAATGTGACACAGATATTGAACAAAACGGTCCATGTGCTGTCTCTCAGATTTATAAATAAAATATGGTCTAAACGGGGGAATAGCTGAATTTCTTTTAATAGTATGTTACTAGTTTGTTTAACAAAAAAAAAATAAATAAATACATTGCAGCCATATGTACTATGATTCTTTGTAGCAAAACCTAGACAATTTAATTCTCCCTTGTCTAAAATTTAATCAGAAAACGCACAAGTTTGTTCATATTTGTTGTATTAGGTTTTTATTAGCTAATCAAACATTAAGAATATGGGGAGAAATAAGAGGAACATCTAACTGGTTTTAGACAATTGCTTTACATTATTTGTAAGCGTGTGTGCATGACTTGTTTTTATATGAAAAGGTGTGATTGTACTTTTAGCGTAACTTAGTAAGATAACTGCATACTGCATCAGTCGCCGGGGATAGAAATACAGGCGCTTTTTCCAAATGAGTACTGAATAAAAATATTTAGCTTTCTCACCCTGCTACCTTCTGCATGAAACAGCGGAGAATAAAATTAGCAGTTTCCGTAGTATAGTAATAGACACACAATAAAGGCAAAAAGGTGTTCATGTTGGCTGCAGGTTTGTAAGATACATCAGATGTGTATATATTATCACTTTGTATCTGTAAATAGGCTGGAGGTAGATCGCCTCCATAATGGCCGTGGTAAGGTCCTGGAAGTCCGGCGACGTTACTGCTCGGTGTAAGGCCTGGAGACTTTTCCCCTCTTTTGCAAGGGACTCCGGGGATTCGCTTTCATAAAAGTGGTTCGTATCCTTCTCTCGTGCTCACCGCCTCTCTTCATCTTGTGTCCCTGCTCTAGGCCTATTCCTCAGTGCCCGTCAGCAACATGAACTCCGGCCTGGGCTCTATGAACACCATGAACACCTACATGAGCATGAACACCATGACTACGAGCGGCAACATGACATCCAGCTCCTTTAACATGTCCTACGCCAACCCGGGGCTTGGGGCTGGCCTGAGCCCCGGCGCCATGGCAGGCATGTCGGCGGGCTCCAGCAGCGCCATGAACAGCATGACGGCAGGGGTGGCGGCCATGGGGACGGCGCTTAGCCCCACCGGCATGAACGCCATGTCCGCCCAGCAAGCCTCCATGAACGGCCTGAGCCCTTACGCCAGTATGAACCCCTGCATGAGTCCCATGGCCTACGCCCAGTCCAACCTCTCGCGGAGCAGGGACACCAAGACCTTCAAGCGAAGCTACCCGCACGCCAAGCCGCCGTACTCCTACATCTCGCTGATTACAATGGCCATTCAGCAGGCGCCCAGCAAGATGCTAACGCTGAGCGAGATCTACCAGTGGATCATGGACCTGTTCCCCTACTACCGGCAGAACCAGCAGCGCTGGCAGAACTCCATCCGCCACTCGCTCTCCTTCAACGACTGCTTCGTCAAGGTGGCCCGCTCGCCCGACAAGCCCGGCAAAGGCTCCTACTGGACCCTGCACCCCGACTCGGGCAACATGTTTGAAAACGGCTGCTACCTGCGCCGGCAGAAGCGCTTCAAGTGCGAGAAGCAGGCGAGCAGCAAAGCCAGCGCGGAGGGCAGGAAAGAGCCCCCCGGCGCCTCCCAGTCCAGCTCCAACTCCCCTTTACACCGGGCTCACTCGAAACCCGCCCCGCTGGAGTCCGCCAGCTCCATCCCCAACCCCAACCCCGCCGCCAGCCCCCAAGCCATGGACCACACTGGAGCGAGTACTGAGCTTAAGACCTCGGCTTCCGCGGCGACCTCCACCCTCAGCTCCGTGCCCTCCCTGGCGCCTGTCCAGCACCCGCCGCACTCCCTAGCCCATGAGCCCCCGCTCCACCTTAAAGGCGACCCCCATTATTCCTTCAACCACCCCTTTTCTATCAACAACCTCATGTCCTCCTCGGAACAGCAGCACAAGCTGGACTTCAAAGCCTACGAGCAGGCGCTGCAATACTCTTCTTACGGGGCGGGCATCCCGGGCGGGTTGCCCCTGGGCAGCGCCTCCATGGCCGGGAGGAGTAGCATTGAGCCCTCCGCTTTGGAGCCTTCCTACTATCAAGGTGTGTATTCCAGACCCGTGCTAAACACTTCTTAGCTCCGCTCGGCCCACCCCGCGGGGCGAGTCCGAGTCTCCCCCTCGCCAGCCCGGGAACCAAACTGTCCCATTCCCGCGCGCTTCCCGCTAAGGACTGTTACTTTCTTGTTGTGTTCACACGCCATGGGTACGTTGTTCGAAACCAGGAGCGCCTGCAAAGCGGAGCGAACCCCCCCCCCTGTACATAATTCCCCGCCACCTCTCCTCTGCCCCTCCAAAGATCGCTGTCGCCTTTGCAGGGGGTTGCTCACGAGAGAGAAAGAGAAAAAAACCGGTTGTTGGGCTTGTAAACTATTTGTTTGTGCTTTCCATCCCTACCCACTGCCCCCTTCTGTGCTGTATAATCTCATGCAAGTTTACAGGTATGTGGCAATACTTTTAACAATACGGAGATGAAGAAGCAAGCAAGCAGACGTATACGGTTCTCTTTTAATTAAGAAGGTCTGAAGGACAATACTGCTGTGAAGTCGCAAAACACTAATCTCTAAGCAACAAGAAAGCTATTTACTTTCTCAGATTTTCCTTTTGACACTGGCAAAATACTCTTCGGTTAGTAGAACATGCATTCACAGTTGCCCTGGGCCGGATCCTGCACTCTCATTGATGGTAGTGGGAGTTTTGGAGCGCAGAATTTGGCCCAGATATTTCCAAGCGTTACCTGCCTCGGGATGTGGTACAGAGGTCACAGTCAATTGGATTTGTTTTCTCCCAAGCTGTTACGAAGATTCTCTTTCATCAGGAACTCTCTTCAACACGTGGATGACATAATTATTTAATTTGAGTCTCTCCATTGTGTACAAACTAGACCTATTTCTGTATAACGTTATTTTCCCCAGAAAATACTGCATATTAACGCAACGCAAGGAGGGGCACGGAGAGAGCTCTTTCCTTCTTATATCTGTTTCAGAATGACACCTCCAGAATTTGTTATGGCCGTTTCATTATTGCCATTGTTAGCTTGTTTCATCCAGTGTTAATGCACTTTCCACAGTTTTACACGGTGTTAGCATAGACAGACGGGTCTTATTATTCCTGTTCGCTTTCTCAATGTTCTTAATTTATTGCATGGTTTATATTTTCTTTCTTTACAGCTGAAATTGCTTTAAATAACAGTAAAATTACACATGAGTTTTTTAAATGTTAATTTTATAAATGTGATTGTAATTGAAAAATATTTTGATTTAAAATGATACCTGAGAATTTAAGCCGTGAAGTATGTTTTTTGATCATTTGCAGTTAAGGACTTTAAATAAATCAAACGTTAACAATGAACGATTTCTGTTATTTTATTTCAGCTGCATATGTGTGAAGGATAGAATAGATTTATATAAAATATAAACATAGTTAAAATATAAAAATAGTGTATATGATGAAGGCATAATATTTTTAAATGAAAGACTGTTTATTAAATGTTGAACTCTTTTGTGAACCATAGTGGGGATGCTGGCATTAATAATGAAAGCAAGATAGATAGATAGATAGATAGATAGATAGATAGTACCAAATAAACCCTCTCTATATATAGTAAATATATTCATGCATAAGCATTCATCTCAAATTTAAAAATAACTCCCTATGAAAAAATGCAATTAGATGAAAGTGTAATATCCTTTTCTTTGTTTTAATTTCTAGTCTTTTGTCATTTTTAGGGCTGTAAAGAAAATGAAAGTATATCTTAGTGTGTATTCTGTTCCCTAGGAAATTAAAACACACAATATTTAAACGGTAAAAATCCACAGCAGATTATGCTTTTTATTTTAAGTGCCATTTGATGACTCCTACTGTATATTTAATCTGTATTTATTGCAAATTATGCAGATGTTTCCGAGTCCAGTTGTAGTTAACTAATTTAACAAAATATGCCTGTCCTCCTTACCGCTGTTCCTAAATATTAACTGGTCATATCTGATAACTGTTGTGTGTGCGAGCATGCCAAACACATTTTGTACCAATTATTCTAAAGACTCAGTTTCCAGAAATTAAGCGGATGGCCATTGTTACACAGAGAGGAAAATCTCTTACATGCAATGTCACACCAAAATGCTGCTCTAAATCACACAAAAAAAATCATTAATCTCCTTAGATACTAGGCTCAGTTTCCAGTCCACCTACTTCTTTGTAGCCTTTGCTCAGATTGACATCAATAACAACAACAACAACAACAGCAGCTCCGGCAAACGCTGATCCCCAGCAAGCAGCACTTGTTTGTGCACTGCATCCTCGCCAGGGGTATGAACTTGAACAGATTTTACTTTGATCAGCCCACTTCATACAAGAACACGAGATAAAAGAACTATGTAATTCTCTTAATTAGCACATAATTGCTCCCTGACGGGTCGGGGAAAGTGGAGACAAACTAAATTTGGGGAAGGGGGATCACAGAAATCCCTTAGCAAAACCAAGTCTTCAAACCCGGCGGCCCAGGCAGGAACTAAAGGAAATCTATAAAAGGGAAGCCGCTCTTGGGCTTTTCACAGACAGGTTGATCGTTCACAGAAGCCCACACTCTGTAAGAACATAGACACGCGCACACACAATGCGGTTATTTTGCCACATTTTTATTCTAGAACACTCTGAAAGGCAGCTCCACGCCTGGTAGAAAACGAGCTGTTGAGCGGTGTAGCTAAATGGAATTATTTGCAGCCCCTTCGCATAAGACTGTCTATGCTCCCTGGAGTGGAGCTGCAAGTTGCTCAGCACCATTGCAAGTCAGGCCAGATGAGATGAGCACACCGCCCTCACTCATTATGGCAAAGGCAGTTTTGCCCCAGTAATTACTACCCAAGCCCATTTTAAGTAGAATTCCCCCGCTTGTTCATAGAATAGTGCTATAGATAATAGTGTACTTCAACGTGAAAACATTTATGCTTTGCATAGAAAATATAAATTGACTCACAGCGCTAAGACATCCGGTTTCAGACTTCAGTTGTGGAATACTGACAGGGTGTAACTGTTGTTGGAAAAATATCATGGGGGTGTGTAGTAAAATGTATTAACCAGAACATTCTGGTTCAAAATGAGCTGTCTAGATATAATTCAGTCTATACTACAGATAATGTATATTTCCAGGATATACACTAAATAATTATATATTATAAACGTTAGACTCTAAAATGGGGGAAACCATATAAATGAAGTAGAGGGGAAATATTCATTGTCTGCACGAAAAAAGTATTTTTTAAAACAATACCTAGCGAATACACATTTTGTGCTTAGTTCAAGACAAAGTCATTAAAAGGAAGGAAAGTGGTGTATTTTCTGCTTTATGCTCAACTGTTTAGGTCTGTTGTTCCTGCAGCTTCTGCTCTTTACAGATCTGCTCAACAAGCCTTCAGCAGAAGCATAAAAAAAACCCCAAACCTCGAGACAGGACTGCATGAAAAGGAGAGCAATATACCAATTCATAGTATTCACAGAAGGAAAACATACATATTACGATAACTCAGTTCTAGCCCTCTTCCAGGGTCAAATTAATGACAGGGAGCATGAATTTCCTATATTTCAATTCTTGGTATCTTAGCCCTATTGCCTTATTGGACGCCAAGGAAATGGGTGAATTCAGGATTAGTTGCGCTGTGACTTTCGGACGTTAGTCCAGTTTATCTGCCTTTTTAAAATGCAATTATCTTGGGAGTTTTTGCCTTTTAAAAATGCGATTATCTTTAATCAACCACATGCTAGAAAGCTAAAACTATTGGCATCCCTCAAGTTCATTTAACTTAGTTAAATGCAAGCAGGGAGTCATTCAGTATATTAGAGGACCTCTTCAACGTCTAAGTGGATTTCAGACGCTTTGAAAGACCCAAATCTGGAAATCGATCCCGCATTCCTTGCATGGGAATTTTTGAGATCGCAGGGAATACGGCCTCGGATTCGTGCCTTGTGGCACAACCTAAGTAGTGCCAGTACTCCCCCGCCCCATCATTTTTAAACTTAATTTCCCTCTGGCAAGTTTTATACGCAATGAGGAGAAACACGCGCCCAGATTGTCTTAGGTCTAAAAGGAAATACGTCGCACCTCCTGGAGCTGCAGAGAGATCAGGATCAAGCCCTAAATTTGCATCACTTGTTCAAAGGGAGAAATCCTTATTTTTCTTCAAAGGGGAATAAAATCGTGAGAATCAAGGAATGGGCAAGAAGAATAACACACCGACATTAGAAAGGAATATAGCAATAGCCCTTCGGTTTTGTTTGCTCTATAAGGTCAATATTGGTATGTGTAACAGCAAAACCATTGTAAGGGGATACCTATTGAAAGAAATTAGTTAAAAAACGCTATATGGAATCATGAAATAATAGAATTTTCTGGGTATAGACTTAAATTTTGCTGCATCAATAAAGTATAAATATGACCAAATCCTAGAAAATCTATATTTAAAAGACATATCTCACTAACATGTGCCCATGTCTTGTTTTAAAATGACTGAAGGGGGAGGGATTGATTTTTTTATTGGTCAATGATTAGTCAACACAAACCACTGCAACCTGAACTAAGCGAACTATCCCTGCTGTAAGGATAACTAGCCTTTAAAATAATCAATGGAATGGGTGTTGATTTTACAGCAATATTATATATAAATCACTTGATTGCTGTAGCAGTGTACATAGTAATTGCTCCTTTTCTCTATGAAACAACAGTGGTTCTAGAATGTAGATTTTTTAAAAAATATTTAATTTGAAAAATAGTTTCCTTAAAACACACTCACAAGACAGAAATACACTTGTTAAAACACAATTGTTAGTCTACATTCGGTTGTTAATTTTGACTTAATGTTGAACCAGAATTACTCTCCTTATAGTAAGAGTGGAATGTTCTATGGGGATACAGGATATATAGATATATATATGAATTTGTTTCCACGGAAGAACACATGCAATGGAAACAAACAAATAATCAAACTAGCACTACATGACAATAGCTTATACATACTGATGTGTGTGCAGTTAGGGCTAGATTTTCCATTCCTAAGGCAAAAACTCCCATTAGATTAACTGCGGGTTTTGTGGTATAGAATGTTTGATACCAATCAATAACTTTTAAAAAATGAGTTAACCTGGTGACTAAATTTGCATGTGATGCTGTAAGACGGTGGTAATTTCTCCTTATCAAAGCACAGACTTCTCAATTTCCCAGCAAATACAGCTAATAACTAATAACTATAGAATGAGCATGTCTATATTTTCCAAGGTCTAAAAGTCAATTTTCAGGAGGCGAAAACATGTTAAACACTAAGGGTGATAAGGAAAAAAATTGCTTTTGTTCTGGCTGGTTATTTTGCACTAATTATTCTACCCATTGTGACAGAGTAACAGTTACAGACAGATTAGTCCAAATAACCTCCTACTTCATTCCCAATATAGTGCAACTTTCTGGCCCAAGACTTTCCATGATGTTTGTATTTCTCCTCTTCGCCTCAAATAGAAACTCATTGAGATTTCACATCTTTGAACTTTGGACAGCTCTAACTACCAGCCCTCACCTTTGTTTTTAGTCATTAGAATTTAAAACACATGCAATCTCCCGACAAAATCCAGGTGGGTTTGAGGTTAAAAAAAATTGAAACCTATTCTCTCACACTGTTCTCCCCCAAACATGAAATTAAAATTAAATAAACAAAAATTTCTTATGGCACGACTGGGTCATTTTCACGCGTCAAATGGGCTTTGGAAGAGGGAGCGATTTTAAGAGAAAGCTGAGTGCAATTGTTGATCAGTGTCCAATTATGTTTTAATTTGTCAAATGAAAGCGTCTCATCCTTCTCACATCTTCGTATTGCTCTCGCAAGGAACATCTCGCCAATTGAGAATGGTTTAAAAGGGGAGGGGGTGTTTTCCCCTCAACACAGATCCCCACAGTGGGCGGAATACATTTTAAAGAGCTAATAGTCCCACATCTCAGCCTTGTACTATGTACTCTCCGCTGGAGCCCGGGGAGCATGCTGAGGTGGGGGGATGCTAGCTAGTCGGACATCAATGTCTGGATAACAGCTGCAGTGAAATGCTGCAATGCATTTATCTCGCGCTACAGCCACTGTAATCCGAATGGAACGCAGCGCCCTCCGATTATGTTCCAAGTACATCCAGGTAACTAGACTGAAGGGCAAGAAACAAACCCTGCCCCATTCAGGCAAAAATTCCCATGCAAGTCGAGCCCTTACATTGAAGTAACGCGATTTATCATCAGGTTGAAAACTGCCGCCTCCCACCCTCCACACCTCGTTTTTACTTGCATTAGCTCGATATTCTACAGCGTTTATGACCCTGCGACTCATTTGCGACGAACGAGCTGAAATATTGTAAACCAGGCGCCAATAATTCCCAGAGATCTCCTGAGAACGTTTTCGGGTGACTTTAATTGAACTCATTTCTGCTTGCGGATTCTGTCCTGGATCAGCTACCTCATACTGATAAACTAGAGCAGAATTAGTCGTTATTTGAAATGAGATCGCCCTCATAAGCTGAAGTCGGGGGGCATATACCCCAAGCAGGCTCCTTTTTCTCTTCGAGGAGTTATCAATGAACATTTAAAATGTCCCTGCCGTGTTTACTTGGGTGCCTCGTGCCCCCGGAGCTCTGGCTCGCGTTTATGCTGATTCGGGAGGCTTTATCAAGTCTCCCCTCTGTCGCTGAAGAAGAGCGACGGAGCGCAGGTATTCTGTGCTCGGGACTCCGCGTATTCACGCGCGGCAAAGGCCGCCTGCCACCACCACACTGGTACAAAAGTGCTGTTGGGTGCTTGACTCACCCTGGGGCAGATCCTGCCCTCACTGAAGTCAACAGCCAAGATCCCTTTTGGCTGCAATAGAGGCGGGATCTGGCCCAGGCGCTACCGCGCTATAGCCCTTGTTTACACCGCCTTTTGTGTTCCAGATGCACGCCAGTTAACCATCTAACTCTGAAGCAAACTGTGCAGTGGCTGAAATTCATCTTCCCCTTTATTCCCTCTAGTTTCATAGCCAGCCAGCCATTGATGGCGCATAACCGTTCCCTCCCGATTATGACTGGCGAAAAATGAAAACACATTGGAAAATAGGAGGTGGGGCTGCTCTTCCTGAAAACTTGGGATTCTCCATAGCTACTCTCAGACATGATCCCTTGGGGCGGGGCATCTCCACAGGGCTGGCAGAGCGTGGGGCTTGTTGTAAGAGAGCGTGGGGGCTCAAGTCGAATGCACGCGAGAAGTTTTCGAGGGAAGAGGTTATCTGATGGGACTAAAACCACCGAGCAGTCCTGCGGCTTAGCCTGCTGGGGCGGAGATGCTTTCTTTTTGTTCCTCCCTCCCTCCCCCCAGTCTGGGCGCTTTCGCGAAGATGCGCTACACCCCGTAGCTGTGTAAACACACACAACAGCAAGGGACGCAACACGCTCTCTGGCTCCATAGTCCCTTTTTCAGAGCTAAAATCAAACCCCGCTCAAGACTTGGAGGCTCTGCCATCAAAGAAAACACCGCACAAGCCTAACTCCCGCCCTCCCTCCTTTCCCCCCGCCCCTCATACACACAAGTGCGGGTACCAAACGGACACACAACCGCCCGACATCACAAATCCCTGCGTCGCAGCCTCCAGGGTGAGAGATAATATACACTCGAGTCCTTCCAGGAGAAACACGTTGCCCTTTCATGAACACAGTGGTGGAACATCTGCCGACCTGGAATACTTGATGAAAAACAACATGCGAGGCAGAACCTCATCAACTCTCCCCTCCACTAGCCATACTCAGCGGTCCAGAGGAAAAAAAGGCTTTAGCTGGTGTAAGCCAGGCTTGTATCCCCCTGCCCCATTGTTCCCTCTGAGCCCTTATTAATGCGGGACATATGTTATCCACAGGCAGCAGGCAGCAGTAAGACGCTGCCATCTAACTTGTTGCTCAACTTACGAGGCGGTTCTCATCTTCTCATCAAAAGCCGCCGGTCTTTCTTCAGCCTTATGGACAAAAATTTGAACAACAATGCTCGACCCCCTTCACTTCAAAAGCTGCTATCAGGGAGGCTACCCAGAGAATTTTCTCCCGGCCTTTCATTCCGAGTTTGAAAAAGCCACTACAGGGCCAAGGCGCTCCTAATACTCTTTGATGGGGATTGAATTCATTATCTCCAATAACACAATTGTGCTTGGCCAACGAAAAGAGCAAAGTAATACTCATCTAGAATTAGAGACGGGGGCTGAGAAGAAAAGGAGGGGGAAAGTGGGGACATTTCAAAGGCAAAAGGGGGAAAAGGAGAAAACACCTAGATCGAAAATCGGCTTGAGAGTGGGGGTCCCCGGCAGTTTAAATTACAGAAGTGTATTAAGTGGGGTATTGGGAGGATCAAGGCGCGTTGGTGGTCTGACTGCGCATTCCAGCCTTTCCTGGCAAAGCCGAAGCTAACCAGGTTGAGAGTTCCTGCCATTTCTCTGCCATAGGTAGGCGCTGGGAGGTGCAATCCGGATCTGGGACTCCTCACCTAAACCTGACAGCGATTCCTATGTTAACGGACCGCGCTTTAGGCACTTGATGCTACACTCCAGGCTGGTTTGAGGCTGGAGGAGGGGAAAGGATCCTACCCCGCTGAATCTGCCGGCTCCTGATTTAGGCGCAGCATGAATGTACCTCCAACTCTCTGCACTAGCTGGCCCGCGTTCACACTGGCTTAGCGCGCCAACTTTGCAGAAAAGTGTTAGAAGCAATACACTCGCCTCCGTGAAAAGTGCTGCTCCATTGAGCAGAGCAAAACTCAGGAGTGTGCCCAAGAGAGATCAGGGAGGTGGGAATGTCCCTAAGCGGAGAGCCTGACATCAAACATTATAGACCGTTAAACGCGGCACAGTTTGAGGCAAATGATGGTAAACAAACTCAATCAAACGTTAATACTTGCAGGGAAAATAGGAACAGCCCGCCCTTGTTCGGATCAAATTCAGCTGCCACTCCACTTGGTCATGGCAAGTGTAATGACTAGCTCAAAATGAGGGATTAAAAAGAATTCCCTGCTTCTTTGTTTACAGCATGGCTGTTTTTTATCGGATGTTATTCAAGCAGATTTCCTTTCACAGCCAAGCAATAGAGAGATGAATGTTTAAATAAATAGTGTATGTGTGTATAGATATGTATTTATATATTTGTGATGGGTTTGGAGGTGTGGACAGATAATATATAATCACACCGCCAACTTCTCCTTCCCCACAGATTCATAAATCTGTTTAAATAAGATTATGACTTTGCATAAGGTAAATACGCAATTAAAATCTTTGCGGAATAAGTCAGGGAGACAGGCACATTGTGGATAGTGGATAGGATAAGGAAGGGTTCAGAGTTCAAGACTCACACTCAGGGCTTTATGGTGTCATTGATTTCTAAGCAGAACTCCTGACTGGAATCCATGGAGAGTTCTGCATTCCCTCCCCCTCCACTGCCTCTTGTATATGGATGGTACAATAAAAACTCATTAGCTCTAGGACTTTTTCACTGCACAGGAGACCCTTTATTCTACAGATCGTTGGCACCTCTTGTGGCAGTTTTGGAGCAAGGTTCATGTGAAGAATCATTAGTCAGAGCCATGAATGGAGGGAGGGAGGAAGGAAGTGAGGATCAGACCTCAAAAGGTGCTGAGTGCTTTTCTCAAGGAGCTGAGCACCTTTGGGAAGTAACCCAGCTCCCACAGAAGTCAAGCCCATTAACTGCCATGGGATTTGGGGGGGGGGGAGGGATGAGTATCTTGGAGGACAGGACCTAACAAGCAAGACTTCAAAGTCTTTAGGGTACACAGATATTATACATTTTGGGTGTGTCTATACTGCACCCTTATTCCAAATAACAGCTGTTATTCTGGAAAAACAATATTAGCATCCACACAGCAATTGTGTTATTTTGAAAGAAAATCAAAATAACTGAGGGCTTTTTATGATGTTAGTAAACTTAATTCTATGAGGAATAGCACCTCTTCCAAAAAAGCTCTTTCAGAAGAGGGGTGTATATAGATCCTCCACTGCTGCTATGTCAAAATAGCTCCTCACCAGGGCCATCCTAAGTTATTCCTCCCCAGTGCTTCCTGGAGCTCTAAATCAAGACAGCATGTCCACATTAGGGGAGCCTGCCTTGGACTAATTTTGAGGCTTCCCTGTAGTGTGGATGCTCTATTTCGAAATAATCTATTCCGGAATATATCTTCTAGAATAGCTTTTTCCGAAATAAGCTTGCAGTGTAGAGGTATCCTTTAATAACAAGGGGAGAAATGGAGGTGAGGAGTTTGAGTTTGGGGAAAAGGGAAAGATCATTGCTAAAATTTCAGTGTCTTGTAAATTAATACTTCAATAATTTTATATTTGTAGGGGCAATTCTCTCTAGTGTTAAGGAGAGTTAACTTTAGAAAGACTTCCCAGGGAGAGGAGACAGCACCTGTCTGGTTTTAGGCTGTCTTTAGTCATGTGTGAATAGTAATAGAGAGGTAGCCGTGTTAGTCTGATCTTGCTAAAAGAAAAGGAAAAACTATGTAGCACTTTAAAGATTAACAAGATGATTTAATAGGTGATGAGCTTTCATGGGCCAGACCCACTTCCTCAGATCATATTCTGGAAGAGAATTGGCATGACCATATATACCAAGGGGGAAACCTCACTGATACTGGAGGGAAGGTCTACTGCTAAGGCCTAGTTTAGAATCTTCTGGCTTCTGCCTATTAGTCAGACTTAAAAATATATATCCATTGTCATGAGGGGAGTTATCTTTTATATTTTAAATCTTTCATGGAAGGTTATAAAACATGTACTAGTTAAACAAGAGATTGTCCCATTAGACTAATCCGTCCTTTAGATGAGACATAAAAACCAAGGTCCTGACCACTTGCAGCCAGTTAATAACCTTATCACACATTTCACAAGAGCAGGGGTCCATGGCCAAATTCCAGTTTAGGTAAGGTCTTCTTAAACTTCCCTCCTGTTCTGGATGACTATGATGGAATGCCCTCCAGTTCTTACTTTAAACTAGGGCCAGATTCTGCATTCCTTCTTGAAAAATAAAATGCCACCATAAAACCCCTCCCATTGACTTCTGTGGGAGTTTTGCCTAAGTAAGGACTGGTTTAGGTTACTTGGCGGGGCAGGGGAGGGGTCAGGGTCAGAGGAGAGATAGCTTCTTCCAAACCTATGGGGATTTCCCCATGTGCAATAAAGCTGACCCTGTCATCATTCCTTTATGAGATAGGACTGACCTTGACAGGGTTATTTTATGTGGATTCCCATTCTGTGTTTTCAGGTATGCCTGGCATGGAGTTTTTTGGGCCCAAGTATGATTGTGAAACCACACCTGCATAGACATCAGAGGAGGTGCAGAGTATTCAAGTAGTTCTGTATCTTTCCCATAGATTGTAAAAAGATAAATAGGAGGCTAATCTTTCTCCTATTGAGGGCAGTGGCAAAACTCCCTCAGTATGTCTACACAGTAGTGTTATTTCGGAATAACCTAGTGCACATCTGCTCTACAAGCCTTTATTCAGAAATAATGTCAAGTTGGAGGACTTCTTACTCCAACTTCTTTAACCCTCATTTCATGAGGAGTAAGGGAAGTCTAAGGAAGAGTGTTCTTCCTTCAACTTCCTGCTGCGTAGACAGCGCCAAAAGCCGAATTAAGCTATTTCAACTGACATAGCTGAAGTTGCGTAGCTTAATTCAACTTTAGCCCTGCTGTGTAGATGTACCCCCTATGTCCTCTACGGAAGCAGACCTCACATTCTTAATATTGAGGTAGGTATATACAGGCCAACATGAGTATATTTCATCTCATTATGTATAATGACTCCTACAAAATATATTACATGACCACATACTTGATGTGCACGAACTGTCTTTTACCAGGCTAGTTACCCTAAATGTCAATATTCCACCACACATTTTCTAAATAGGCACTTACACAGTAGACCTTAGTTGCTACAAGGAAGCCCTTTGGTCTATGAGAAATAATTTGTCTTATGCCTCAGCACAAACAGGATTATCATTTTCAGGTGAGGAATAAGAAACAGGAACAAGTTAACTCTTAGGGAACACAGATTTTGTTTTCATGCAACAGTTTGTACTAATAAAAAGCAGGTTGTGACTCCATTCTCACTCCCTAGATATCTGACAGTAAAATTAAGGCACCAATGGTCTTTTTTTTTTAACTGGCCCTGTTTTTCCATATTACTACAAGTTACACAGAACACTATGCAGTGATAAGTGAAAAATAAATAAGATAGCTTTACAGAACAAGGGAAATTTATTAAATTTAAAAAACGCTGCTATTTAAGAAAATCATGAATAAACAAAGAATGAGTGAAGCTATGTTAGAAACTTGCTATTTTCTATTAATTCAAAAAGGTGATTGGTTTTTAAAATATTATTTATATTTTTAATGATAGCTGAATTTTTCAAACACCAAAACATACCAACTTTTATTAAACTATAATGTTTAAAACAGAAAATTCCTTCCTACTCCAAAGGCTTGCAAAATAATGGCTACCAATCAACGGGATATTGTTAAGGGCCCAATCCTGCCAATACACATGAGTATACCATTTCAGTGGGACTATTCATGTGAATAAAGGTAATTGGGATGACTCCTTTATTCTTTAGGCTTCACATAGTATTGATTTTTAAATATGGAACTTAACATTGATAAATCACATTTGGTAGTTTGCCTGCATACTAGCATCCAAAATATTTTCATCAAAAGATATAACCATCAAATGCAGTATGTATGAAAGCATTTTAAGCATCTTCCCTTGTTGAAAAATAACCTGCCTGACCTGCCTGTATTTAAATTACCATTAATATTGTTTGTGACAAACTGACTAAAGCCAGACAATTGTAAAGTAAGGTTCACGTTACTTTTTCAGTTCAGTTTATAAAGAAAAATGAATGAAACCATTAATGTACAGTAAAGTGTAATTTCTTGTTGAGGAATCTAATGGGAAATACCTGCTGGCACTGTATTTACAGAACAGATTTCCCCCCTTCATTATTACACTCCTCAATGTTGCCTCTAGTCTTTTTCATCCGTGTGTGGATTTTTTCCATCCATGGGCAGAATTTTTATGTGCACTGAAGCATGTGCAGTTGTGCACCACTAGTAGAAACAAAAAACCTAGCTGTGGGCACTCTGCTAGTCAGCTGGGCAACATTTGAATCTCTCCTGAGTGACTGCACAAGCACTCAGCTCACAGGGAACACTGCTCCTAATGTGGAATTTCTTTGTTTTTGGCGTGTTTTGTTGTCAGGCTACTGTTAAAGATGGACATTGGTTCTTCTTGCTTTTAAAAAGGAACCAAAGTTCAATTTCTGCTAAATGGAGGAGTGTGTGAGGGAAAAATAGGGAAACAAATCATATGTGTATTTACACTGCATCATTTTGGGACATGTTCAAATACTACTGTGATGGGCACTATTTCTGGACCTAGATTAATAGGGCATAGATGGATAAGCTATACACAGAGAGCAAAATCTCAATGAATGAAAACACACTATCGTACTGCCTCTACCTCCAGATTCAAACATTTTAAAATACTGTTTCCTATCTAGAATGATTTGGAGAGAAAACCAATTAGTAGGAAGAATATATTCACCTCTATTGGGCTAAAGTAGCCAAAAGAGGTGCCTTCAGGTACTAAGGAAGGGCCGGAGGGGGATGATGATGCAAATAGTTTCCATTCTTCTATAGCCAGCTGTGTAAATCTGAGATTTTTTTTCTTTTTCTGCCTGTAAGAAGTTAGGACAATCTGAAAAGGTGGGGAGGTCCTTCCTATCTTGTCCCATGGCAATATGGAATCAGAGCAGCTCACAAACTGCAAAGTGTCTTCAGAACCCTAGGTGGCCACTTACACTACCCATGCATACGGCAGGCTCTCAGGGTAAGAACTATGGGTATCACAGGTTACCCCGAGGACAAAAGGAGTTTTGCAAGAGATTTCAACAGAAGTAGATGAACTTTATTAATTGCTGTGGGCCTTCAAGTCCTACTGTAGATTGTAAACTCTTTCAGACAGGGACTGTCTCTTTGCTGTATGTTTGTACAGCATGTAGCACAATGGCCCCAATACAAGTACTACTGTAATATACATGATAACATTAAATAAAATACAATGCTGCTAAGTACCTCTAGGTGTTGATTAACACCTTGCAGGATGGAACCCTATGTTTGTTGCCGTTAGAGTCACATATCAATATTATGTAACAACTGCTTGGACTCTTTTACTATCTTAAACACTTGTGTTGTGGACTTTATAGATTACTGAAGCTTCATCTTGATATGCAAATAAAAATCTAGTTGGGTATATAACATACAAGATTTTTTTAAAAAAACAAGAATGAAAGAAACACAGAAGACTATCTCTTTCATGAGAGGTTGTAAAATAGGTATTATTTGCTCAAGAGTCCGGAACTCCTTGGCAAATACATATTTATCTGATAAACCAGAGCATTTACAGTTTGGTCTATTGAGTGTAAATATGTATGTAGGCAGTTTTTACAATGTCTCTGCTGTCCTGGATAGCCTGGCACACTTAAATATGTATTAATATACTTTTCTAAAGGATACATTTGTATTCCTTTTAATGGAAATGCTTATCTGGAATAAAAGCTATGGTATAGAACAATAAAGAAAATAATCTTGTGGAAAGTAGCTATTAGATATGAGCAAAGTAGCTTTACAATTGATTTTAATTTTGAAAAGGAAGAGGGACATTCTACTTAATCAAGTAAATAGCACACAACAAAATGCTTTTTAACTAAATACATTATACCTATTTCAGTCTAACTATTTCTTACCTTTCGTTGCTGTGGAAATGGTATGCTATAAACTGTGCATGAATAAGAAGTAGGATTAGATTAACTAGTCATAAAGTAAGACAATCATTCTTTCATGCAAATATCTTTAGCAATAAATAAAAATGAAAAGAGAAAAACACCCAGGAAATATAGATGATGAAATTAGCTTTTTCAAAAATATATTTTCTGAATATATTTAGCATTGAATTGTACCTGAAATCCCATAAACCTGAAATCCTATAAAAGTGTGTAAATATATGTGCACAGTAATATACAGAGCTACATTAATATACATACACTCATCTACAAGATCCTGTGGTTTATTGACTGTGTGGACTATGCATTCGTATAACACACCTGAGACAATATAAGCTTAACAAGAAACTTTGAAAATTAAAGATCAATAATGAAAAAATGTTTTTAAATGCTACCCTCATGTTAATTGAAACATTATTTTAAGCTTCACAATTATTTTATGTGAAATTAAATCCCATTTGAAGGGTAATTTTTTAATGTCTAAAATAAATATTCAATATGACATCCCTGTCAAAATGCAAAGTTGAAGTTAGGAAAGAGAAAGGTGTGAGAGGATAGCACATAGGATAGGCCTGGCTCCTGGATGGTGCCGAGTGCCACCAAATCCTGCAGATCTCCATAGAAGCTGGAGCCACTCAACATCTCACAGGATGGGTCCTTTAGAAAAGGCCAGTAAGAGAAAGAGAGAGAGAGAGAGAGGAGTTAGCTTAGCAGCAGCAGCAAGGGTAGGCTCAAGAGTAGATGGCTGGACAGACAGATTGAAGGGTTAATAGACAGAGGCACATGTGAATTAATGGCTGGAGAGGGTGAGATGGAGTGCGCTGGGGAAGACAAGGAGTGAAAAGATTTGGCGTAGTTATAGCAACCGGCTCAGCCCTGTCCGCTCCTCGTCCCCTCTAAACCCTTTTCAGCTCGGGCTGCTGGAACACGTTTTTAATTAAAGCGTATAAAAAGTTGTTTTGTACAGACTGCTCCTCAGCCCATTGGTTTCAAAATGGTTAATCAGGCTTCATCTCCTTTTGATACTCAGAGCAGCATAGGCCACAGAGGGGCTCAGTGAAACTGCTGCTGAGAGAGTTATCTCTCAATCAGTCTGACCGAGAGGGTGACATTATCACAGTGACTGGAGGAAGGACAGGACAGGAGGGTTTGGCGCTTAGTTATTTATTAATACCCCACATGAGCTCAGTGCTGCTTGTGCTACCCATTGCTCTGGGTGTGTTGCTCTGAAACACAGAAGGGACATTAAGTAGCTTGTCCCTTTAGCATTATAGGGATTTCCCCCCTCCAGTGGGGGGTGCAATCTGCAGTAGTACGGATAATCTGTTCTGGAAAAATGGGGGAGGAGGGTGTTGGTGAGTAAGTGCCCTACAGACAGCCAAGGATGCAAAACGGTGGGGGAGGAGGCGTCTCTAAGCCTATCACACATTGAAACTTCTATTGTGATGCAGTCTCCTTCAGTGGCACTCCACTTCTCAGCCACCTCTCCTCTGCCATCTCCTTAGGGCAAATGTTTCCCTTGAAAACAGAGGGATCATCCTGCTCACCTCTGTCCTCAGCCTGAGGCAGGTCTGGCTCACCACTGCTGTTCCTGGAGGCAGCAGCCTGCTCACTTTTAGCACAAGGGGTGGGGCCGCAGGGGGGAGGGGAGGGGAGAGGAAGGAAGGGGATTCCCTAGTGGGTCACACAACTCACACTGAGGTATGTATTTACTTCTATTAAAGAGCTCCTGTGGCAAACAAAAACAAAACAAAACAAAAAAACCCCCAACCAAATAAATAAATAAAGCAGCATGTTGTAAGCACACACACTTCTTCATTTCTGTTAACAACACCCTACCTGATTAAAACTGAAAGCATGTTTAACTTCCATTACACTTTTCTGTATGTAGTCACTTTCTACATTTCCTCTAAATCAGACAGTGGAAATCACTGAAGTCCATTTCATATGTGTTTGCAGTCAGTTTCACTTTCCGGTCCTCAGTGCCCAAGTATCTGAGCTGTAAACTCTATAGGAACATATACCTTTGTTTTTGTTAGTTTTTTAAAAAAACTATTACCATTATAGGTTTTTTATCATGCAACATGTTTTTATTGTTCTTCAATGTTGTCAAAAATATTTTTACAAAACCTTTTGGGCCAAATTTAAGCTAATAGTGCCTGTAACAACCATAAAACCAACTGAACCCTGAACACTGCCAATCAATTCTGGGAAGAGATTGGTTGTGAAACTTGATCTGGCTTCTAGTTCAATTAAGAGCCCCAAATGTTTCATGCCTGGCGGTGTCTTCTTGACATTTCTTATTTAGACTTTTTTCCTGCTTCCTCCTTCCAATCTTCTTGTGATTAATAATTCCAAGAAATGCTTACAAATATAGTATATCAACTCTGTAGTAAACAGTAGTACTTCCTTGAAGAATTTTAGTACTAGTAATTTTTCCATTCAAAGAGGCTAGTGTTTGGCATTATTCTTTATAAAACAAAAGCTGTCAGCTACAAGTAAAAAACAAAAAACCAAAAACCCAAAAAACCTGATACATGTTACAATTATCACAGCATGTTAGCATTGCCACCCATATTTGTCAATATTTACAAGATTTTGTTTTTATTTTAAGCATTCTGATGAATATCTGGGTTCTGCCTGCAATTTTGCCCTTATCTAAAATCATGGCTACTTCCCATTACTCTCAGTAAGACTGACACCTCAGAGGACACATCACTTTAACCTTTGCTGGTGAAGTTGAAGATGCCTTCCCCTCAGAAAAGATGGTGACCACATCCCATTGTTATCAATGGGGCTGAGGCCAGATCACTCTCACAGAATATGGCGGCCCATGCCTGTGAGGGCCGTGGAAAGGAGAATGGGGAGGTGCCAGGAATGAGTTTACCAAGACAGCAGAGAGGGAGAATGTGTTAGGAAACTAAACAATAAATGTGATGCATCAGGGAAAGTGGGGTGCAAGAAGCAAATTGAGAGGGCTAAATGTATGGAGCAGGAGGCAGACTGAGGAGATACAGACAGAGACTAAAATGGGTAGTAAACTGGGAGGGAAAAAGGAAGGAAAGATAGGGGACAAATGAGTGAAGGGAGTAAGTGGGGGAAAGGAGAATGGAGAGCATGGAGAGAGCAGGTCATTTACATTCTGCATGTCCTTTCCAAGAAGGGACAGAGATAATACAGCAAGAGAATGGCAGCTCCCCATACTCCAGAGCAGTGTTTCCCAAAGTATGGGCCGCGGGAAAAAATACTGGGCCTCAGCGTGGCTGCTGGGAGGGGAGCAGAGCGAGGCAGGCTGGGAGGAGGTCGGGGGAGAACCGGCCGCCGGAAAGCAGGGCTGGGGGCAGTGGGGCTGTCCCGCGGAGATCCGGGCAGGCGGGCGGGCAGCAAAAGCTGGGCTGGGGGCAGCGGGGCTGTCCTGAGGAGATCCGGGCAGGCGGGCGGGCGGTGAAAGCAGGGCTGGGGGGCATCGGGGCTGTCCCGCAGAGATGGGGGGGGGCGGGCAGGCAGCGGAAGCAGGATTGGGGGTAGCGGGGCTGTCCGGCGGAGATCGGGCAGGGCAGGCCGAGGAACCAGGGCTGGACAGGAGCTGGCGGGGGCTGGCCTGGGGAGATCAGGAGGAGGAGGACGGGCGAACCAGCTGCCAAAAGCAGGGCTGGAGGGGGCAGCGGGGCTGGTCGGAGCGGGAGCGGGGCTGACCGGGGGAGATTGGTGGGAGGCGAGGGGAACTGGCCACCAGAAGCAGGGCTGGACGGGGGCAGCAGGGCTGGACTGGGGAGATCGGGAAGAGAAGGGTGGGGAGCAGGACTGACCTGGGCACATGCAGACCCTGGCAGACGAGTGAGTCTGGCCGGGGATTCCACTTTGCCTCCCCCCCCCCCACATACCCTCCCTCAAGTAGTTGAGAACTGCCTGGCAGGTAGACACACTCAGGCAGCGTGAGCACATCTACCAGCCAGGCAGTTCGTAGCTAAGGACTGATACACCTAATTATAATAAAACTTACCTAATTAGAAAATACCAGGCATTTTATATGTCTGGTAATTTCTCAATTTCTTTCCCGGACAAAACCCTCAAATACCGGACTGTCCAGTACAAAACCGGACACCTGGCATCCCTACCCTTCCTTGCACCCTCCCTCCTAGCCAGATACCCTACCCCCAATCTGCTCCTGCTCCCGCCTCCTGGAGTGCTCATGCGGTGCCAGGTCCCCCAAGCCCTGGCCCAGGCTGGGTGGAGGATGCAGCCAGGTGAAACGCTGAAAGTTTATTCATTTTTCATTCTTTTTTTTATATGTGTTTATATTTTTGGGCTGCAAAAAACAGTACTAAAAAAAATGGGGTTCCAACTAAAGTAAAAAGTTTGGGAAACCCTGATCTAGCCAGCTTTCTATCCATCTTACAGTCCATTTATCCAATCCATATTCCCTTAACTTGCTGGCAAGAATATTGTGGGTGACTGTATCAAAAGCGTTGCTAACGCTGGCACTGGGGGCTTTGGGAGGACCAGAAACAACTTATTTGAATATTCATCATTTGCTTAATGAATATGCAAATATGCAAATGGATGTTACCGGTCCTCCAAAAGCTCGTGAATGGATTTACTGGTCCCCGTGTCAAAAAGTTTGGGAACCCCTGCTCCAGAGGATAGCAGTAATTCAGTGGGATTCCCAGGGAACAGAGAAGCCTGCTTTTGAATGTGCATAAGGTTACATTTTGACTCTAGGATAAATGCACACAAAATGGCGGTTAGCTGTGTCCCCTAAAGATGAAAAAAATCAGAAGTCTGACTTAAAACGTGATTTATTAATTATCTCATAATTTGGGGGCTCTGATATATGTTTTTGAGCACTTGTTGGCAAAACTGTACCTTTAAAATATCACCTTTACCACAAGTCAGGAATTATTATTGTTCTTTATTATTTACTTGCAACAGTGCTCACTATGTGCTAAGCACTTTCCAAATATTTAAGACAATTCCCTGCTTCAAGGAGTTCACAAAGTAAGGAATATTTTAAGAAAAGCAGGTTAATAGGTTATTTCCAAAAATAAATTCACGCTCCTTTCTAGAAGCATGTAAGAGCATGCAAAGTGTACTACTGCAAAAGTTACAAAGCTATTGGTAATAGAGACTCAGGTTAGATAAGGGGCTGGATGGGTGGAGCAAGTGAACAATGCACTTAGAAGTGCTTTCCTTTTACTGATCTTGGTTCAAATTAAGGTTACATTCCAAGGGGAGTGTCCCTTTCTATTCCTTTTTTTTTCTCCGGGAAGAGGAATTAAAGCACATCATTTTTACTTTTCAAAAAACAAAACAAAATAAAGCCACCACCAAACCAAACCAAAACAACCCCCCTATATATTAATTCAAAATGAAGCATTCAATAGTGGAAGAAACCAAATAGTCCTCCTTCTCATTAAGGATAGTATCAGCTTTGACCACCCTCAGATCACAGTGCAATCAAAGCAGGTTAAATAAACTCAGCACCTTGTTGGCATAGGCCTGATCCTGTGCCCTTTTTTGGTGTAAATAAATCCCACTGACATCAGTGAATCTCTGGTCCTGATCCTGCAAAATGCTGACAACCTCTCCTGTAAAGTACAGTGTGTTCTCAATTTCAAAGACGTCGATAGGAGTGTCAGCAATGAAAATATTAGAGGGTCAAGCTCCACATACTTCCCCCTATGCAGTGGATCTACCTATATACAGGGTGGGTCTGTGACTGTGTGATTGGACCTGCCCCATAAGAAATAAAATATACATGCACATGTGACATAGGCCCCAGCTCCACCTCTTCTGATGGAGGCCCCGCCCCTTCTGGGAGCACAGAGACATCTCCCCGTTTGCTCAGGGGTGCAGCAAGTCTGAGGCCCCACCCCTACCCTGCTCCACCCCTGCCCCATCACTTCCCACCCCATTCTGCCCCTCCTCTGAGTGTGTCATGCTCTCACTCCTCTCTCCTCCCCTCCAGAGCCTCCCACATGCTGTGAAACAGTTGGTTGCAGTAGGTGGGAGGCATGGAGAAGAAAGGGAGACACTCATTGGTGGGGCTTCCAGTAGGTGGGAGACACTGGGTGGGTGCTAACGGGGGCTGCCAGGGATGTTGAGCACCCACCATTTTTTCTCTGTGGTTACTCCAGCCACAGAGCACCCACGCAGTCAGCCCTTAGTGCTGCCAGGACTGCAGTGCTGCCCCCCCCAGCCCTCAAAGCCACATGGAGTGGCCCTCCTGAGGCAGTTCAAAGGGGCCAGGAGCTCTGGGCCCCTTTGAAATGCCAGGCCCCTGTGCAAGTTGTCCCCTTTGATTCTGCTTCCCTTAATGTCCTGCTTGCATTTGAGATGAACCAAAATCTGGCTGTGCTCCCAGTACTGGCGAGCAGCATACTCTGTAAAGTGCTTCTTCATACAGTGAACCATTACAAATGTAGGAGTCAGTTCACTCTTCTTGCAACTCAGCAGTCAGAGCAAAATGGAAGGGTTAAGTGCCTACCGCCTAGCAGCTGTTCTAGAACCAGGGGGTTGTTTCCATTTCCTGGGAGCCAACTGGCTGGTCTTGGGGTAGAAGAGCCAAAGGACATGGGTCCATGGCATTGTCATGATAGCACTGGGAGGATCTCAGGATCCAAGTCAGGGGGTCCTGGGCTTGAGCTGCATTCACACTGTCTAGGACTTCAGACTCAAATGCCCCAGCACTATGGGGAGAACCCTGCAAATCCCCCAGCCTAAGGGGAGAGCCCTGCAAATCTGCAGAGATTTGCAGACCATTTTTGCAGATAGTGGATCAAATGCCAATTCAGCTGCGCAGGGCTCTACTCTCTAGCACTGGCCAGTGGCATCTGGGTCAGGCAACCCAGGGGGAACAGTGTGCTTGGGACTGGTAGCCAACAGCAAAGCAGCAGGATGGAGCTGGAGCTGTCCAGCAGCTTGGGTTCCTCAGACAGCACCAGCCTGGTAGCCCACTGGCTCCTAGGTAGTAGAGCCCTCCCCTGGCCACAGGATTGGAGCAGGCAGGACTGCAGCACCCCACTCTTCCACCCCATGGTGGTGCAACATGCATTGCTGCTGCTATCGCTCGCGAGCTCCTGGAGCAGCAAGTCATGCAGTGCTCTTTCCCCCAGCACCCGCCCCTTCTCCTTGAGACCCTGTCCCCCACTCACTCATCTCTGTTTCCCCAGCCCTGCCCAAGTAACTAGCCCTTGTGAAATGGCTTGCTGCTCCAGGTCCAGATTTGCATACAAGATAGCTAGTAGATCACTGGTCATATGCTGCACATCAAATCTGATGGATGCAGCTCGGCTGCAGATCCATGTTTTTGTATCCCTGCCAGGCTCGATATAAAAGGTCCTGGTGCCAGACAGAATTGTGTATAAACAGAAGGAGGGGTTGGGCTTAAGACTGAGTGTGAGCCCAGGCTTATACTGCAGTGTAATTATACCTTTTGCCTCATCCCAGCCCATTCAACATACTGCCATTACATTCCTTCGCTGCTACTCCAATCAGGTCCCTCCCCTGCCTTTCTGAGTTCCTCCACTGGCTTCAACCTCAATTTCATGATTCCTGACCTCACCTCCAGTGCTCTGTGCTGTGCTGTCCTTGCCTGCATCTTGGTTCTGCTCTTACTACATCCCCAAGATGCATTGTGTTCTGCCAACTCTGCCCACCTCTCAGAAGCTTTCATCTTCACACTTTTTTCACCCTATTCTCTTTGCCAATAGCCCCCCTCTCCCTAGATTGCCACACAAACATCACCGTCCTCCTTCAGATCTCTTCTGAAAATCACTTCTTCAGGCTTGCCTTCCATTAGCAAGTACCCACCCACTGATTTTACAATACGTCACTCAATAATCCTTTGCTTTAGCTCAGATTACAGTACAATTAAAATCACCATAGTACAAAACCAAGCTAACAAGATTAACTGCTCAATCACTTATCTTTTCTGTTGCATCCTTTCTGGCCATCTCTCTGACTAGCTATTTAAATTGTAGGGTCTTTACAATCCTGACATGTTTGCAAAGCCCCATGGTACAGCAGCAGTGCTACAGAAATTAAAACATTATTATGTATGTTATGTATTTACTATGACTAAATAATATAAAGTTCTGTAGGTTGAGGGTGCTTTACTCCTATTATGCCAATCTATCTTCCATCTTACTCTTTCATTAGTTATCTGCATTTTCCCCTTGTATGCCATTTAATGCTTTCATTTCTTTCCCTCTCTTTCCTTTTCCCCAGTTCTATTTGTCTTTTCCCATTCCCAGCTTTTTGATATTATGTGGTGTCTCCATTTACATACTACCCTTTTCACTTGCTTTCTCTTCTTTTCATTGTAGCCTGTCTTGTTTGGCTCTTTGCACCCTCTACTCCAACTCTTTTATGACCCCTCTCCTATTCCTTTGTGGGGGGTTTCCTGTCCCACCTTTCTTCCTATTCTGTTGAGTGGTAACTGTACCTCTTCCTTGTGTTCTGAAAAGTCCTCATTTTTTTCTCCTTCCCTTCACCCATTGCCAAGAATCTCCACCTCCCTCCCTAAGGCCTCAAATTAATTTTACTTTTATCAATTCTGCATAGCAATCTGGATCACTTAGCAAGATGGGCTCATATGAATGTGTAGTTTAGACAAACAAATGCAAGTGTAGACATCTGGGAATAAAGACCATATAGCACATTTATAGGTTGGGAGACTGTATCCTGGAATGCAGTGGCACTGAAAAGGAGGTAGTGGTCATGGTAGATTACCAGCCAAAGAGGAGCTTCAAGTATGATGTTATATCTAAGAGAGGTAATGCAATCCTTAGCTATCCAAGCAGGGAAAAAAGAAGTAGGAAATGGGAATTGGCATTATCTCTATATATCGCATTGATGAGGCCATTACTAGAATTAGGCAGCTGAGTATAGGGAGGAGGTGAGCAGCCTTCAGTAGTGAAAGAACAGGTTAAGGACTATTTAAAAAAGGCGGAAGTGCACAAGTCTATGGGGTCAGATCTAATGCATCAGAGGGTGCTGAGAGAATTGGCTGATGTTATTGTTGAGCCATTGGCTATTACTTTGAAAACTCATGGTGATTTGGGAGTGGTCCCGGACCACTGGGAAAAGGCAAATGTAGTGCTCAACTTTTAAAAAAGAGAATTGAGGAAACTACAGACCAGTCAACCTTACCTCAGTCCTTGGAAAAATCAGGGAGCAGATCCTCAAGGAATCTATCTCAAAACACTTGGAGGAGAGGAAGGTGACCAGGAAAAGTCAACATGGATTCACCATGGTGGTTTTGTTCAACATCTTCATTAATGAGCTACATGATGAGAGGCATTGCACCCTCCCCTGCATCCTGGTCCCTGCCCACTAGCTGCACTCACCAGCCCCTCTGCTGAGCTGAGCTGACAGCACAGCAGGAGCTGGCTGAGGATCACTCTGGCTCCTTAGGAGCAGCACAATCAGCCAGGCAGAAGCAGGAGCACAGACTGCCCACGCCGGGCTCCCACAGGACCCACTTTCCTGGCAGGGCCCCTCTGAGATCTGCTGAGATCTTCTCCTGACACAAGAGGCTGCTTTGCTTTCCCTCCTGGCAGGCGCACACCAGCACCCCTCAGACGACCCTTCCCCCTGCTGGGACCTGAGAGCATCCATAGAATTTTAGGGACCTTTAGGCATCCCAAGAATGCTGGTGCCACTAAGTACAAGACTCCTGTGCCTAACTGGAAATCCTGCCCTGTCTAAGCCCCCTGCATTGAAGCAGGGCCAAAATACCTAGACCATTCTTCACAGGCATTTGTCTAAGTCAATGTTTCCCAAATGGTTCTGTGGAACCGCGGGGTTCTGTGCAGTGAAAATAAGGGTTCCGTGAGAAAATTCCATTTCAATAACATTTTATGATTTAAAAAAATAATAATAATTAATATGATGTGATTTTTGTTTTTAAATGTGTGCAACTACACTAAATGTTGATCTCATGACCTTGTTTAGCATTTGTTTATTATTATCCTTACTTATTTGTGGTCTACTTTTTCATTTCCATATATTAGACTGTTATTAGGGGTTCCGCAAAATTATTTCAAGTTTAAAAGAGTTCTATGACCAAATAAAATTGGGAAACACTGGTCTAAGTGGTTCTTAAAAACTTTCAATGATGGGCAGGCCACAACCTCCTTTGGACAGCTATTCAAGTGCCTAAACTAGCCTTATAAAGATTTTCCTAATATATCACTTAATTCTCCTTTGCTGCAGTTTAAGTCCATTTCTTCTTGTCCTACCTTCGGGGACATTGAGAACAAATGATCACTGGCCTCTTTATAACAGCCCTTAAGATATCTGAAGATATTAATCAGGTCCCCCCCTCAGTCTTTTAGGCAAATTTAGTCTGGAGGAACTTCTTCCTCACCCTCACCTGTAGAATCAGCAGACAAAAGGAGCCCCTGAGTTTGGAAAGTTTCTGATGCCATGTTGTTATTAATATAAAGATTGGAGGGATTTTTGTTTATTACTCAAGGCAAAATTTATTGCAAATGACAGGCAGCAGAGTATAGCTGCAAATGGCAGACTGCAAGCCAGCACCCTGGTTCCACACCTGCTACCACCATCATGTGCAATCAAAATGGAAATTGTGAAGTGCAAAGAAGCATTCACAAGAAAGAAGCATTCAAATTAAATTTGGACAGAGCTGTGTCTCTGTGTTTAATGTAAGACCCTTTTATTGGTTTCTCTTTTAGTATGCCTCACCATAGAAATGAGGCTACAACATAGTCATAGAATCATAGAATACTAAGACTGGAAGGGACTTTGAGAGGTCATCGAGTCCAGTCCCCTGCCGTCACGGCAGGACCCAGTACTGTCTAGACCATCCTTGGTAGACATTTATCTAACCTACTCTTAAATATCTCCACAGATGGAGATTCCACAACCTCCCTAAGCAATTTATTCCAGTGTTTAACCACCCTGACAGTTAGGAACTTTTTCCTAATGTCCAATGTAAACCTCTCTTGCTGCAGTTTAAGCCAATGGCTTCTTGTTCTATCCTCAGAGACCAGGAAGAACAAGTTTTCTCCCTCCTCCTTGTGACATCCTTTCAGATACCTGAAAACTGCTATCACGTCCCCTCTCAATCTTCTCTTTTCCAAGCTAAACAAGCCCAATTCTTTCAGTCTTCCTTCATAGGTCCCATTCTCTAGACCTTTAATAATTCTTGTTGCTCTTCTCTGGGCCTTCTCCAATTTCTCCATATCTTTCTTGAAATGTGGTGCCCAGAACTGGACAGAATACTCCAACTGAGGCCTAATCAGTGCAGAGTAGAGCGGAAGAATGACTTCTCGTTTCTTGCTCACAACACACCTGTTAATGCATCCTAAAATCATGTTTGCTTCTTTTGCAACAGCGTCACACTGTTGACTCATATTTAGCTTGTGGTCCACTATAACCCGTAGATCCCTTTCTGCCGTACTCCTTCCTAGACAGTCGCTTCCCATTCTGTATGTGTGAAACTGATTGTTCCATCCTAAGTGGAGCACTTTGCATTTGTCCTTATTAAACTTCATCCTGTTTACCTCAGACCATTTCTCCAATTTGTCCAGATCATTTTGAATGATGAAAAAAACTGTCCTGAGTTGGGGTGGAGGATAAATGTAGGCCCTGAGAGATTAAATCAATGTCTAGAGTGTGGTTGGGAGGTTGTATGTAACCCAGAAATGTGCTGGGAGAAGATGGTGAGGTAGTTTTTGTATAGTGATCATTATTCACATGTAGTCTCTAGGCATACTCATTCAGAGCAGCCTAGATTGAGAGGCATATGGAGCCACAGGGAGGCAGTAGTCCATGTGGACATTAATGCAGCATCCTGTTGGCTTCACCCTGAGTCAGTCCCCATTGTTGATACCTGCAATTTTTTACTATACTAGGAACCCTGGATAGGTAGTTGCATTTTGGGGAAAGGCATATTTCCAAGGACATCCGCAGTGGGCCATCAGCCCACTCTACTCACAGATGTGCTGCCAAGTCACTGTAAGTTTGGAAACCTGTATGGCATACATGGTTGGCTTGTAATTTTCCAGCCTCTTCCCTATCATCTAGTCCTCTGTTAAAGTCATTTTTTACACCTATCTCTGGTCTTTTGTCACTTGAGTCCTTTAAGCCTAGTTTAAAGCTCTTCTCATTAAGTTAGTGAGTCAGTGTGTGAAGATACTCATTCCCTTCTTTGTCAGGTGGACCCCATCTCTTTCTTGCAGTCCCCCTTCCTGTAACAGCATCTCATAGTGAAGAAGCAAAAGGTTCCCCCCTTCTTCTCTTTTCCATCAGTTTTGTTTTCCTTCCTCTTTCTTGCTCCCCTTGCCATTCGTTCTCCCTGTGTTCTCCCAGCTGGGTTTATAGGCCAATGCTCTCCCATGGTGATAGTGAGTGTGGCAGTGAAACACAGCTCTCCCCCTCCTGCTCTGGACATAGGCTTTGTTTTGGTTAGGAAACAGAGCAATCTGCTCCCTGCAAATTTGAGGCAAGTTGCTGGAAGCAGAGCAATGCAGCAGGGGACAAGGAGGTCTTGAAAAACACTTGGTGGCCTTAGACATGGCCATAGGACTGTCACAGGGGAATGTATATTAGAGCAGGAGAGGAATCAGTCACTGGCAGGGTGGTGGAAAGAAGCAGAAGGGCTTGATGGCTGGGCTCAGTCCTGTCCAGTTTTGTAACATCAACATTTTGAATCCATTGTATCCATTCCTCTCTGATAATGAAGCAGCCATTGTTGTCTAGACCTTCAGCACCTTCCAGGCAGAAAACTACAACTGACTATATCTGATGACAACTGTGAAGATCACACAGAAGCCCCAATTTGTGCAATGCACCAACCTACCTTTAAGACCAACAAGAAGACATCGCAAAAGTACAGTTCACTCTCCACTGGCTCTTCCTTTAATTCTAGGTCCTCATTAAGGTTCTCCTCCTAATATTTTGATAATCTTTTGAGTTTCTAGTGGGCTGGACTTAGCTATTTTGGAGATTCCCTTTCCATCTACAAACTCGATACAGGATACAGTGATTATTAAAAACTTAGAATACATTTTATTAAATGTATTAATTAAAAAATTAAAAAATTAAATTAAAAATTAAAAAAAACACCTAACTATAAAGAAAATAGATGCACTTCAAACTGTTTTTTTTTTCATTTTAAAATATCCTACCAGATAGAGAAAGATTCCTTAAACCTAAAATGAGGAATAGCTCTGAAGGCAAAGAAACTTTTAAAGAATGCACACACACATATTATAATGATTAATAATCAATCATAGTATATATATGAAAGAACAGGCACTAAAACAAGTTTTATACTTTCTGCTAGCAGGAGAGGATTTAAATAATAGGAGCATAAAAATGTAAATGCCTGTGAAAATATTAAACACACATAATAGGGGACAATGATAACATACACTTTTAAAAGAAATACAAATACAAATGAGTGAACTTTTTAATGAGAAATATCTTCACCGATTATGTTAGAGGTACTTTTCAGTATCTCAATGACTAGATATTTACAAACCTTATACTATTTTTCAAAAAGAGGCAGTCAGATATGTGAATGCATGTGAATATTGTAAACTATTGTGAGAGTTTCATGAAAATATATAGACAAAAGGCATATTTGATTAGACAAAGCCAACACAGATTTACATGAAAGAGAACTGGTTTTAGTAACTTCAAGTTTTTAGAAGATAAAACTATCATGGGTAGACAAGCAAAATGAAAGGAAAGCAACACACACGCAGACCTTTGAAAAGAATTGATACAAATTTCCAAGGTGTGCAATCAAAGAAGAGGGTAATTGTGAAGCTTTCTGGACTTTTTCCAGAGAACTTTATGATGACTGTCTATGGCAGTTAATAAATGTTTGATAATGTGGAACAATATATGTATTATTCACACTAGTAAGGAGGTACAAAAACCTCGAGTATAATCAAAGGTCAAATTCTGGTAGGACACTGTGCACAGACTTGTTAGGCTGAGTCATCTATTTGGTCCCAGTGATTAGTCTATAATGAAATCAAATAAAAACAAGACCATTTTTCTTGCCCTCACCAAGTTTTGATGTATATATGTTAATCCCATTATAAGGCTTGAGAAATAATAGAAGTAGAGGGTAGGTTAATTCTTAGCAAATAAACACAACATAGAATATAACAGATAACCAACAATGACAAAAGTAAAATCTATAGAGAGCTATAGTAGAGCTTTATTAATTCAGTATTCCATAACTAACACTAATGATGGAGTGAGGTAACTGAATGACTCAAGTTCGCAAAATAGTAAATGGCTAGATTCTACCATCTTTCCTCATGCCCAGTCTGAGTGGGGCTACTCCTGGAGTATGGTATTATTCAACATCAAGAAAGGCAATAAAATCTGGCTTTCTTGACCCAATTCCTGGTCAGCTGCAATCAGTGGAAAGACTCCCATTGACTTCAATAGGTTTCAGTTAAGGTCCTATCTGAATAAATACAATAATTAGGCAAGCAAGCAAACAGATCACCAAATGCACTTTTAGGATGCATTTTGCCAATTTGGAGATAATAATACTTACCTCCTTTTGTAAAGCACTTTCATATCTACTGAGAAAAATGCTAAGAACTAGCTATTATTTTAATATTATTTGTAATTATAATCCAATGTTAATTATTTATGATAGCACATCACAATGTACTAGTAAGTGTTTTATAGGAAGGAAACCTTAATCATATGGTGACTCACTGCAATCCTGATGAATTAATCTTTGCAAAGCTGTGGAGAGATTGACAGCTTTTTATGACAATTATGAAGTGCCTCAATGTAAATTAGCAGGTACTACTCTATTATAAATATGGAACTGGGTTTCCCTGTCTCATCAACTAAGACATCAATCAAGAAAATGAACACAGATAACCAACATTTTCAACCTGGGTGCCTGAAAATAGACTCCAACATCTGGGTAAGCATCTAAGTAAAAGAGAGCTGATTTTCAAAAGGTAAAGCACCTGTGAGTATCTCTCTTTGACTTCAATGGGGTTTGCCAGTCCTATTTGGATTCTGGGAAGTGGTAAAGCATAGGCCCACCCATGGCTAAAGAAAACTGTCCTAATCTTTGGGGAGGGTCCACAAGGCCCAGGAACTCAAGTAGTTACATTGGACAACCAAGAATATAACAGGCACAGGCATGAAGGTCAAAAGTTTGGAACCAGGGGACCTGAAAGGGACACCAAGGAGAGAACCCTAGGCAATGCCCACTGCTCCTCAAAGGTGTTAAGGGAACCAGCCGACACCACCCAGAGGAACTCTGCCTTGATGCGTGAAGAGAGGGAAGATTGGAAATAGGCCCCACAGTGGCAGGAGAGCCCCCGCCCAGCCAATGTCCACTCCCTTATCTTATAGATGGCCATTTTGGCCTGTGCTAGGAGGTGGCTGATAAGGAGTCCTACGACTTTGTGAGGCCATAGATAGGGAGCGTATGTACAAGAAGGTGAGGGGAAGGGCAGCCAAAACACAAAACTATATCTAGAAGGAGTTGGAATAAAGGCTGCAACCTGGTGCACTCAATGTATATGTGTGCCTGAATTTCCCTCACTTTGCAAAAGGGGCCAGTGTTGGGGATGGGAGTGAACTGTGCTAAGTACATACTGATACTCATGGCTCCATGGAGGAACCACTAACAGATATTCCCAGTAGGCTGCAGAACTAAGATGGAATATAGACTGGCCCACCAGAGTTCCTTGCCCTCAAGAGATGGTAATAGTTCCCTTCATTTCAAATCAGGGTGAGAAACGAGGGTGAGAAAATGAAGGGTGTGGCTCATAAGAGTGTACAAGTGATTCCTGGGCACCGTCTGGGAGCGAGCCAGCTGCAAGTCATGCCGCTGGCTCGCTGTATGTGGGTGGGATGGCTGGGGGACACTCACAGGGCAGGGACCCAGTGAAAAGGTCTGAAGGGCCTGGGATGTAGGGTGAGTGGGAAATACCTTCCTGCAGGACCTGGTTGGGGTTTGCTGGTGCGGGCCACTTTTATTTAAGGCCCCAAACATCTTTTCATCCCATTTTTAAGTTTTAAACATACAAAGTTTGTGTACTCATGCACAATTTGAGGGCCTAGCTAGGGGGTTGTTCTCCAGATGAAGTTTAATTTATGGCTTGTACTTGGTGTATCTGGAGTATTTAATGTTAATGGGATAATCTTGCTATATAGATTAGCACTTTGCTTGTCCAAAGGAAAGAGTCCAGTTTCTGGAGATTCAAGTTTTAAACTATGGAATTCCTAGTATTCTCCTCCCATTAGGTGAGCTGACTGGATGTTCCACTTGTTGAGTGCTTGAAGGACTAGATCCAAAGTATCCAACATGGTTCCTTTGTCTCCTGAGTATTTGGATTACTGCTGAGGCTACTGTCCACAGGGACAGATGATGCACCCTCTTTATTAATAGCATAACTTCCACTCTCCTCAAAGCTCCAGGATTTATTTATTGTGCCTGCTTGAGGCACCACAGTGCTAGCTGGGGTAGTCCATTTCTGCAGCACCCCAACATGACACTGTGCTTTAACCTTTGTTTTTTTCCTGCGTGCAGGTAGTTGGGATATTGGCTGTAGTCTTCACAAGTTATGAAATGTCACTTTTAGTGAGTTTTTTTATACATGCATTTTCAACTGCAGCACTTCAAGGTCATCTTTGCATAGAAAGTTCAGTTGGCAACAAAACTGCCCTCTCGTTCTTTGATTTTAAATTTCATTTTTTTTCTATAGATATAATCATTATAACAGAATTAATGAACTTATATAACCAGATGCTTTCACAGAACACACAACTACAAAAAAAAATAGAGCTTGGTCAGTTAACTGAAAGAATGAAGATTCCTGTTTCAATCTTCCAAAAATGACTTTGGTGAAAGAACTGCTTATGTTTTTCCTCAAAAAACTATTTTGTCAATCAGGATACTTACATCTGCCAAGTGGGGACATCTGATGTTCAAAGTAATCTGTCCCAAGGCATGCCAAATCTCTGGAATGCCCCATTTAGAGGACAAGGCCTTCTGCAGCAAAATGGATGAACTGTATATCAAGCAAGGCGCATAAACTATATAACTGTGGGTATATCAGACAGTGCAGACTCGGAAAGGCTCATTATCACAACATTGGTTTCCTGCACAAAATTATTTTGATTTATCCATGGCTTTGGCTTCAGAAGTTTCTTACAAGGCGGCCTCTAGTGGTACACACGGCTCTAGAAGTCAACTGAAAAGTGAACGGAGAAGAAGAATTATCCCAAATAAACAACAAAAAAGGAGGATTTATAAAAGTCCAATACAATTTCAGAAAACAGTCACGGGAAGTGTTAATCTGACCACCCTACAATTAATTTACATGGCCAATACTTGTGTCAGATAACAACCACTCACTGATTTTGGCACTGTTAAAGGAGAAATATTTTTACAAGGATGAACAAATAATGTTTCCAGTTTATTAAGTACCAACATGTTTTCTATCAATACCAGGCCTAAACATATTCCTCTTTTATGCCTTTATGTTCAAACACAGTGGAGTCATTGTATAAAAGCCTCCACCCTCTCCATTTCACATTACAACAAACTGATACAGAAATGTAGTGGCTCATCTTGCTTTAATCTATGGCTGTGCTTGATCATCTTCAATAGCATAATGCAATTGCTAGTCTCTAGTGACCTTCATTGATAGCATTCCTGTACTTTATCAACTTTATGTTAGAATGTGAAGGTGAAAGTAAAATTTGCTCCAATATGTGAACAAAACAAAACAAAACAAAAAGATACTATTGGACATGTAAAGATATCAAACATAGTGGTACTGGGATAGATGCAGCTTCCCCACTGCTAGTTACTTTTTTTGGTCCAGTATATTTTGATAGAAGTATACTTTGATACACTGCTGCTTTGCTGGTTAATAAAGTGTAAAAAAGGGTTCATCAAGTACATGTAAAGGCTATGCTGATAAATCAGGTATTTTATTGTCTGAAAGAAAGGGGATTCTAACTTGTTGATGGTTGAAATCCATCTTAGACATCAGAATGTGGCCTCATATTACAGAGATTGATTTTTATAAATATCAGAGGACGCACCCACTGGACAACATAAAGAACTGGAGAAACAAGAAAACTACATCTGTGAAAGTCAAATACTGAAAAACAAAACATTGTCTCTCCAGATTGCAAGTTAGAGCAGTTCCCAGGCAATGGCTTTTTATTTATGTATGTTATCATGCATCTTAATTTATAGAATGCTCTTTGAAAAAGGTTGCTTCAGAAATTTGCTCAGCTAATATCTGTCCTGTGACAAATGCCACATATTAGAATTTCTATCTTTCTGAACTCCTTGCATTATTTCTTCAGTGCAAACTTATAGTTTGGGTAAGTATCAGCTGCAGAAAGTTCATGTAATCAATATAATTCGTCTCCTCTCTTTGGACACTGTACATCACATTCTCTTCTTAGCACAACGTCTTGCAACTTGGCTGTGGCCAGTTCTATATTGGTATTTTATCCCGTACCAATGAAATCACCTGTTTATGTACAAAACGAAGCTGAGTGCATATGAACTTTTCTGAATGTAATGCAATTAGCACCTCTGGCTCAAATTAACCCTGGAGTAAGCATGCTAAACTCTACTTGAAGATAATGGGAGCTGTTCCTGTTCCCCCAGAACTCAATCTGACCATCTGCATTTGGGTTCTGATTCAGAGGAGCACTGAAGCACATGCTTGACTTCAGTGCTTTTTTGAACTGGGGTCCTGGTAGGGTTTAAACAACATAAAAGGGGGAAAACACACAAGCTAACCAACCAGCCAAACAGATGAGCCTTTCTGCTTAATATTTAAGAGCAAAAATTAAGTTTTACCTCTCTTGAGTTTCGCTATGAATTTCATGTCCAAACATCCAAGATAATTCAAGTTTCTTTTTTCCCCCCTCTAAGGGTATGTCTAGACTACCTGGCTCCGTCAACGGAGCCATGTAGATGAGCTTTCTAGACATAGGGAAACGAAGCGGCGATTTAAATAATCACCGCTTCATTTACATCAAAATGGCCGCTGCGCTGTGCCGATCAGCTGTTTGGTGGCACAGCGTGGTAGTCTGGATGCTCCGCAGTCGACAAGGCAAGCGGTCTGATCCTACATTCCATGAGGCATAACGGGGTGGTCGACAAGGGCTTCCCTTGTCGACCGCAGAGCGTCCAGACTACCGTGCTGTGCCGCCAAACAGCTGATCGGCACAGCGCAGCGGCTATTTTGATGTAAATGAAGCGGTGATTATTTAATCGCCGCTTCATTTCCCTATGTCTAGAAAGCTCATCTACATGGCTCTGTCGACGGAACCATGTAGTCTAGACATACCCTAAATTATAAGGGAAAACCACTCCCCTTTATTTGTGGGAAACAGAAACGTTTTTTTTTCCCTGAAGTTATTCTACTTTATCAATTGACCATGCAGCCAAGCTGTCTGCTTGTGGCCTGATCCTGCAAAGACCTACTACTGTGAGTAATTCTTACTTTGCCACTGTTAAGCATTACTCCCAAGAGGAAGGGTCTGTAGGATCAGGCGCCTCATATATTTTATTCATTCTATGAGACAGAAATCTGGGCCATTGACATGAAGCTTCAGATTCCAAAAGACATTTTTGAAATTGCATGTCTGCCATTGCCATTAATTTTGACTCTCATTAATTTGACAAATTTTTAATGTTACACTTTTATAAAAAACTTTACAAAGACTATTTTAATAAAGGGATTACAAATGCAAAAAAACAAAGACAGGTAACCTGAGATGCAACTTTGGAATGTATACTGCTAGTTCAAATGTGCAAGCTTGAACTTAACAAATGTTTAAAATATTTCAGTTTTTTAAACAGTGCCAAAATAAACCACATCTTTTCTAAAGACTACATATTTAGCTAGGCACTGGCAATGCAAATCTTTCAACCATTCCAAGTATTTGTTTAAAAGCCTCACAGAACACGTGTGCTCCCAACAAAACTGAAGAATGAAATGTTTAGATCACTGAAGCCAGCAGCTGACTCACAATCAAGCTAAAACAAGAGAAACACTTTGTTTTTTTTTATTTCCTAATACAATTTTATTGACCAGAATAGTGGTAGAAAAAATAATACTTTGCACAGACCTTATGTTAACTGGTGCAATTGTAAAAGCCAGATGAACTTCCTGTAATGCTGAAACTCTGTCAAGTGTAGTACCAGAGAAACTGCCATTCGTTTGTTGCAACAATTTTCTCTGCCTCACAGTAAATTGATTATTCTGGTACATGGGGAATAGCACGCATGCACACGTACACACATACACAGCTTTCATATGACGTTATATTAAAAAAAGAAAACAAAGGCATATAGAAACTGACATTTAGATAGCAACTTCATTTTTATGTGTGAATTAGAGCAATTATAATTCAAGGTCATCTAATAAGATTATTTATAAAACCATTTTAATTTGGAAAGTAAGGTGAATGAAAATTTTACAAAATATTTTATAATTTGAAAAAAAACACCTGACCATCTCTGTGACAACATATTGACTTCATTACATTATTTCAGTATGACAGTTTTTTTGTAAAAACAGTCTTAAAATTCCCATGCATTAATAATTAACCAATGAGTCTTCCTGTCGGCTGAATATATTTAAAGAGGGTTATAACTGATTTCATCTATAGGGTTCCACTAACAAGACTGAGTGGGCTATGAACTTTTCAACTATCAGCAGCTTTCCTGACGCCAATGTACAAAACTATGCTATCAGATTTTGGCTATGGGCTGAATGAAAAACAGTACTAAATGACTAAAGGTCCACAGTTCTTTTCTGTTAAAGTTGACTTGTCACAATATTGTTAATTAGTGAGGGCTTAAGGAAGGCTTACTATGAATATAATTACAGTGCTGAAAAGCATTAATAACATTCTTATCCGCAGACAATGTGAAACTATTTACATATTTTATCACGGCGTGCATTGTGAATGGCTCCTAGTGTTGTCACTTGCTGCACGATCACACTGAGAAATACAAAAAATCTCGAGGGATATGAAATTTACATATATCTCCATGTAGCATCAAAATAACGGTGAGACTACTTACACCAGTGATTCGGGAGTGGGGAATCCTTTTTGGGTTGAGGGCTGCTGACAAATTTGTTGCACACAAATGAGAAGCAAAAAAACCCCAACCCCTCCCCCCAAAAAACCCCAACCCCTCACTGAGGCCACACAAATCCCCTCGCACAACAGAGCGTGGGTGGGCCCAGCATAGTAGATTTTGTGTGTTCCAGCCCTGAAGTGGGGCAGCAGTGGGTCTGGAGTGCCTGGGGGGCCCCCTGACCCTCAGGGACCAGATCCAGGCAAGCTTGGGGCCACGTGTGCCCTGGGCCTGAGGTTCCCTACCCCTGGATTATACCATGCTTATATATTGTTGTCATAGTCTTTGCCTATGGAACACGAGCACTTATTCTGATGGCAAAGGAAGTACCTCCTCTGGGATGTAATCTGACACAGCTTCATTCTTTCCCTATAAATTAGGAGACTAACAAATAACAACTATTTTGGTATTATATAGTATTTTATGCCTTCAGAGTGTTGTACAGACATCCTCACAACAACTCTGTGAGGAAAAACAAAAGCAAAATACTATTAACCCCATTTTACAGATGGGGAAACTTATAGAGGGTGAAATCCTACCCGCCCCCCCCACTGAAGGAAATGGCATATCTCCCCTTGATTTTAATCGGCCCAGGAGTTCGCCCACAGAGATCCCCACATCACTGGGGATATTGACATTTAAGTCAATGGGAGCAGGAACATAAATCAACGTATTTAAATGGCAGCTTACTTAAGCATTTTCAAAATGCTTCTTGAAGATGCTATCTGCATCTTTTAGAGCCTTAAAAATCTGGAACAATGAAACAATGAAGAGCCCTTTGACACTTTAAAGACTAACAAATGTATCCGGGCGTAAGCATTTTGTGAGCTGGAACCTACTTATAATATTCCTTAGTAAGCTTTAACACAGTGCTGTTTCAAACAGCAGTATGTCATAGTGCACTAGGGAACCTGCTGGGCACACCAGCACACTCTGCATGGACCAGTTCATGTGTAATATGTTAGTGTGCTTTAGAAATCACACCCCACAGTCCACATTACTGCAGATAGATAAGTCCTTAGATACAAGTAACCATTTCTGGTATTTTATTGGTGTTCATTGGATAAACACCAGTTTCATTTTTTTTGTACTGAGAGTGCTGTATCAGCTCAAACTGAAAATCAGAAGTCCTACCCTTGAGAGAACCAAGAGGAAAATCCTGGAAACACCTAGGTAAACATGAAACCTAGGTAACTCAAGCATGGATCACAACATCTTCCATCCTTAGATGACCATTTGCTTCAAGCAGAATTGGCACAAGGGTGTCCACAGCATGTGGCATGCCACTCACTATACCCCTGAAGGTACAGTAAGAGCATCAGAAAAAGGGCAGTAGTTGCTTCCAATCTAGTGAGAGCAGCATCCTCAGGACAGTAATTATAAGCTTACTTTGAGCACAAGAGGAACTGGAGTCTGGTGTAGCAGTTATAGGTTCTTCTTGGGTTTCACCAGCTCTCAGGTCTGGAAGCATTATAGGTTCACCCATGGTTTAATGACTATGAAGGCCCAGAAGCTATAATCACAGTCTGTCTTGGGGCAGAATGGATGGTTAGGAATCACTCAAAAGGTCTCCTAGGCCACAATGAGTACAATGGTCTGCAGGTAAACATACCTTGAGGGAGATCTACTGCACCCCCTGTAAGTGTCCCAGTTGGTAGACTGAAACCAAGAGGAGCTTAAGTCTGCAGGCAAAGAATGAAGAGAACTGCAGAGTCTGACTGGAAAGATGGAGCCCGACTCTCCACATGCTAAATAAAATGGCATCTTGCAGGTTTCCTTCATTCTTATAGTCCCTTCTTTCATTGTATCTATAAAAACCACTAACGAGAGAAGATGGCAAAAACACACAAAGGCCAGATTTGGCGGGAGGGAAGGAGCAGGAAGAGGAGCAGAATGCTCCTTGCTTTCATTTTCAAGGAGGAGGCAAGAAGATTGATATAAAAGAGGTGAGGCTGTGTCTTACACAGTGGAGGAGAATGGTGGTTCCTTTGCCCCAGCAAGGTGGAGTAACTGACTCCTCAGAAATTTTCTGTGAAAGGATATGGAAGAGTAACACACAACAATTAGAACTACATTTTTACAAATTCATGAATCTATTTTTTTAGTGAAATCTAACGTGTTTATAAGGAACTGAAACTGTTCTGTCGTAGGATTTTATGTTAACTATAGAGATACTTTTTAAAGCCATGTGTATACCTTCCCCATGATACATGTACATAACTCTGATTAACAACTACAATACAGGGAGCAGGGGGATTATGAGTGTGCAACAGAATGAAAACATTGCCATCATATTAACATAGACTGAACATTAACTCTGAACCTCTATTATCAATTAAGAAATACATTCAACATTAAAATATTCAATTATTTGCAGATTTATAAATAGCACAGTAGATTTACATTCTGAGACTGTGCTTTGCAGGACTGGCCTCTGAAGCAAGTCATATGTAAGAACATGACCAGTTTAAGCCATGCAGAACATAACAGTCCGGCGATGTTTAACTGAGAGAAGAGACTATTGTTAAAACAGCACACAAATGATTTCCACAATACTCACTGATCTTACCACAATACAGCTGCTTAAAGTAAATACATGTTAGCAGTGATACAGTTTAACAAATAACACAACTCAGCAGCAAAGTGGTTAAACATTTATGATTTGATTTTATCTCAGCCTGGAATGTCATTGGAGTGTCCCACTTCTAACAACTGTTTGCTAAGTTAAGGCTTTAGTGTTTACACAGTGCTGAATGAAGCAGCCTGGTCACCAGATGTGAATACTTCCATAGGCTGGAGCTTTCAATCATATCACAGTCCTAATGGTCCCTGCTCCAACCTTCTTCCTCAGGACGTCCACCAGTCTTTCCAACCTAGGATGGGGGCAAGGGGAGGAGGGAGGGAAGAAAATAAAAAGGAAGCTGTCATTAGGAATGTTCGGCTGAGACTGTGTTTGCACTGAACCTAGCTCTCCTGGTGGTGGTCATGCTAAGAAACAAAGCATTACTGTAAAAGACAGACATGAGGGTAGAATGTAGACAACTTAGGAGAAACTTTTAACCTAGAGCCCAACCCAGTCACAGTCAGAGGTGTATATCAACTCATCTTTCCTCTGTGTATTTCATACACTATCTGAAATCCCCAGTGACACACTGGTTTACACAGGATTGTATGAATAAGTCTTGCTGCAAATATGCCGTGATACACAAGCAGCACACTAAATTCCTGGGAGGGGGGACCTCCTACTCTGTGGCTGTTTGCCTTCACTAAACAAAATACTCAATTGCCTTATTTTCTTTTAAAGCAAATCAGCACCTGTTACTAAAGCGATGTGTCCACTAGCAGTGCTCCAGTGACAATGCTGCTATGTGGGTGTAGAACAGATGCTATGTGGGTATAGAACGGTTCAGAAAAGGGCAACAAAAATGACGAGGGATTTGTCATGGGTTCCATATGAAGAGAGATTAAAAAGACTGGGACTTTTCAGCTTAGAAAAGAGAAGACTAAAGGGTCTATAAAATCATGACTGATGTGGCAAAAGTGAATAAGGAAAAATTATTTCCTTGTTCCCATGATATAAGAATTAGGGGGTCACCAAATGAAATTAATAGGTAGCAGGTTTAAAACAAATGAAAGGAAGTTTTTCTTCATGTGGTGCACCCGTGGAATTCGTTGCCAGAGGATGTTGTGAAGACCAGGATTTTAACAGGGGTCAAAAAAGAACTAGATAGATTCATGGAGGTTAGGGCCATCAATGGCTATTAGCCAGGATGGGTAGAAATGGTGTCCCTAACCTCTGTTTGTCAGAGGCTGGAAATGGATGACAGGAGAGGAATCATGTAGTGATTAACTGTTCTATTCACTCCCTCTGGGGTATCTGGCAATGGCACTGTTGGAAGGCAAGACAATGGGCCAGATGGACCTTTGGTCTAACCCAGTATGGCTGTTATGTTCTACATTGTTCTACATTGACAGAAGGATTTTTTTCACCCAATGTAGTTAATCCACTTCTCTGAGAGGTGGTAGCCAGGTTGATAGAAGAATTCTTAGCTGCACCTACACTGGGGATTAGATTGACCTAAGATGCTGAGAGTGCCATTTTTTCCACAGCTCAAAGCACTGTAGCTAGGCCAATCTCATTTTGAAGGGTAGAACAGGCCTTAGCTCAATTGTGCAAGGTGCCTTGCATATACTGTGTTTACTTCTAAAAATTCCATGTGTGTTTATATCAAAGGCTCTTTTCAAAATATATGACTAGTCATGTTTCAGAGCTGAAAGTATAAAAGATGTTGTTTCTACACCGGTTCATATGTTTTAAATTGATTACACAAACAAGAACATACAATAAGTTAGGGTCAAACCCTGCAAACTTCAGTATAATCAATTCCCATAGACTTCAATGCAATGGGAGCGAGGGTGTTCAATACCTTGTGAGATCAGGTGCTTCATTTCTTGTTCGTGGCACGTAGCCAAACCCAAATTCTAAATTTGTCCAGCAGTTTGCAGTCACACACATTTTTCTTAAACATTCCGTTGAAAGTGTATCTAGGTATTTCCTCAATTTATCTATTTTTAATGTAATCCTTCTAGTAAGGTTCCCCCATAAATAAACACATAGCATAAAGCTGGACATTGAGGAAAAGGGAATGTTTTCAGTGCCAGGCCCAGAGTATCATGCACACACCTCTCATGCTAGTTAACAAGAGTTATGACTTGTGATTCCAATTAGCTGGGGCTGGCAGCCAATGCACTCTGGCCCCATTCCTGGGTAGACCCCTGCCACCCCATGCTGTTGCCTCACTATCAGAAGCAGCACAGCAGGCTGTCAGGCAGGAGCCAGTCCGCAAGTGGGGCCAGTTTAAAAACCAGATCCCTGCAGAGATCAGCTGCCTGCTGCCCTGGGCTGCTGCCTCTGATAAAGAAGCAGCAGCATAGGGTGGCAGCAGCCCCTGTCTGCTGAGGTCTGAGGTCCCCCTGGGCCTGCCACAGAGAGAGACTGGTCTGGCAGCAGCCCCTGTCCGTCGGAAGGGGGGACAGAGGCTGCCTGCAAGGAGCATAGATCCCCCGTGGACAGGGGTTGCTGCCAGCGACCAGCCTCTGCCCCAAGGCAGGCCCAGGCTTGTTGCGGACAGAGGCTACTCTGTGGGATGAGGAGCAGCCTCTATTTGCAGGGAGCTTGGGCCTGCTGCGGACAGAGGCTGCTTCGCGGCAGCCTCCCTTGACACCTCCTCCTCCCCACACAGAAGTTGGGGGAGAGGGAGGTGGTCAGCTGGCACTGTGGAGACAGTGCTGGGGGGAACTGGCTTTTAAGCTGGCTCCCCCCAGCACCAGCTCCTGCTTCCCCCCCCCCTTGCTGCCTCTGATAAAGGGTATGGCTACACTGCAGTTTTTTTTGATCATTTTCTTGGAAGAGGCTTTTCCGACATTTGGCCCATCTAGACAGTAGAACGAGGAATACAGGGGCTTCCGAAAAAGTGTTTTTGCTCTTCTGGGAAAAAAAAAAGGAAGAGCAAATTCGTCCCTGGACGCAGAAGAGTTTTTCCAGAATACTGGAGGTATCCTGGAAAAACTCTTGTAGTCTAACCATACCCATAGAGGCAGAGGATGGGTGGGTGGGAAATGCGTGTAGTCAAGCTTATCGGTTAATTGTGTAGTCAACTACACATTGATATCCCTAATATACACACATATATATCGCACAGTACTGGAACATAAATACAATATGAAAGTAATTCAACCCCTTTAGAGCTGAAAAATGCATTTGACTTAAAAGGATATATTAGTGACTCCAGTGCAAAAGAATTAGATCATGCTTCTTGGACTTACTGCCACAAGTTATAATGTCCAATAATGACTATGTGAACAATAGATACTGAATCACTCAGATTTTCTAGTAACCTTTGTTCACTATGAAACTACAACTTTTATTGTTCTATTCAGATGACTTAATTCCAGAAACTACAGTAGGAATTCTCTACCCAAAAGTAACTGAGGGGAAGATTATCTACAGGCACCAGGAAATTACATATGCAAAATTTAAATGGTAGTAATTATATATTTTCCATGGCAAAGGTACTGGAGATGTGGTTTTTATGCCTGTGTAGTTTCACATTTTAGGTACTATCATAGTCAGTATCATTAAGGGCTAACTATTCCTCCTGTTCCCTCTCTCTCTATTTTTATCTTTGTTATTTTTTCTTTTGTCTTTTGTCTTTGTTTGTTTCCATTGTTTGCCATAACAAATGCATTTATAGGAGTTCATCAAACTTTTGGGGGTGAGGGTCAGGCAGGAAACAAATTACTAACCATGATCTACACAACTCTCATAAGTCAGTTCTTATGCAGTTTACCCTAACCAGAAAGACTTTTCCAGGCTGGGTAAGTAAATGGCTTTTAGATCCTAGAAGACCTACGGATTTTACCTCATAGCTACATGATAGGCCACAGTTTTCTTCCCTTTTACTTAGAAGTTCATGTACTTTATCATTTCCTGTTTCAGGGACAATACTTAGTTTAAAATAGAGCTGGTTGAAAAATTTATGATGTAATGTTTTTCTGTTGGAAAATACTGATTTGACAAAATCAAAACATTTCATGGAAAGGCATCTATTTTGTTGAAATTTTTTATAGGAAAATACTGAAACATTTTATAAGGATGAAACAATCCATTCAGACATCATCATTTTGATAACAAATATGTTATTACTGAAATCTTTCAACTTTTATAATAGTAAAAATAATAAAATTATGAACGTTAAAACTATACATTTGAAACAAAACAATTTGACCTCATTGAAATGAAATGCTTTAATCAGGTCAAATGAAATACTTAGTTTCACAAAATAATTCCAAGATTTCTACTTTTTTGTCCCAATTCAGGATGAAGCAAAATTTCAAAATCTTTTCCCATGGGATGGGAATTCTATTTTCCAATCAGCTCTAATTTGAACCACTGAAGTCAATGGAAAAATACCAATTCACAACAGCTAAGGATCAGATCAGCTGTATCTTATCCGGAGAGGTGCCCTTTTTCACTGAATAGTTTTTAGTTCCCTATCCTGCACCACCCAGAAATTGCCTAACGCCTCTGCAAAAGATCTGGGAAATATCCAAGAAGAGTAGCTTTCCTTTGATGGCTTTTTTAGGTTAAGGATTAAAATGACATTTTTAATTTTCATGAATGGGGGCTATAGGCAGGACTAGTTCTAGGCGTGGGCATGGAGAGTGGTTTCCTGGGTGCCAACTTCCAGGAGTGTTGAAATGCTGTACTTGTTTCCCTCCCCCCCCTCTGATCTTGATTGGCTGGCTATGTTTTCTCCTACTTTCAGCTGCTATGGGAGAGCATGCTCCAAACCATTTTCCTCCTTGGCTGGCAAAATGGCTAGGGCTGCCACTGTCTCTACACCTGTTCAGACTCACAAGGCTCAGTTATAGGAATATAAATAGGGAAGGAGGCCAGGCCAGAGTTACATATCATCATTCAACTCCCTTTACTTTCAGCAGCTGCTAGGACCTTTAGCTTTCATAGATAAGCTTACGTATTGTGTTCAATAGCACACAACAACCTTCTCTGCCACTTTAAGCACCTATGAGAATTTCCCTCATACTAGTACTTATCTCCAGATTTTGTCAGGAAAATAGAACCCCAGCTATGGAACAAGAGGGATGAGAAACTAATCTGACACACTGAAAGTCTGAGATTTGAGGATTCATTATTTTTTGGAAAATAGAACCACTTGACAGCATGCCTTATTATAAATCACCGTTGTATTAAAAGTAATGCTGTGCAGCTGCACACACGAGGAAAAAACTACAATGGTTTCAGTTATTTAAGTACCTTTAAGATCGTAAGGTAAATATGGAATAGAGGTCAGTGTTAACAATTTCTCCTGCAAGCGTTTTTAGATATATAGATATGATCACAATTTTGTGATCAACCAGTGACAAAGGACACCAAATTAGACAAGTGAGTGAAGAGTTGCCCATATTTGAAAAGAAATACCAGTGGGATGAAAGTTGCTGTCTTCTGTTTAACCTTGCAACTGTCAAGCCTCATTGAAAATAATGAGGCTTAACAATCATAGCTTCTTCTCCTTAGATGAATGATGACTGCAATCATCAAAATGAGGGATTCAGCACCAAGTACAAACTATGCAGGGCTTTTGTGCCTTTTAATTCAGTCAGGTATGGAGTTGCATTTATTTAATATTGGAAAATAGTAAGATATTAAGAAATCACATCTCCAACATGGATCTAAACAATTCTGTGAAATACAAAGTAGCGGCTAATTATTAATTAAATCACAGAGGGTGAAATTCACCCCGGTGCAGAGAGCCAGCAAAAAAGCCAACTTGTACCACTACCATTCCACTTAATTGCAGAAAGTAGTGCTATGGCCCAAATCAGTGGTAAACAACCCCTGGTGTAAGCCTCAGGATTCACGTTTGGGAACTGTAATTCTATATCCTTGTTATCCAACACAGAGCCCAGTGCTGTCATCCTTACTTACACAGAACAACATCTTTCTCTATGAATAGTCAACTAAAGTTAATGAGACTACTTGATCATTTGGGTATTACCCAAAGTGAGTAAAGGTGACAAAATTGGGCCCTGAATAATAAGCGTGTTTGTTAGCTCAGGTGGGCTGCTGCAGATTCCCTAGTTCTTTTTCAAGGTTGTGTCATCTAATTCATGGTGGAGCTTGTTGCTCCAAATACCATTCGTATGACTGAGGTAGCAGCCTACATTTCATTGTAAGTTAAAGCATGCAGAGCTGAATGGAAAGTGCAGGGAAACAGTTGGCACACCAGATCTCTCAACTGTGGTAAAGCTTCTTTCATAAAAAAGAATTGAAGCCAATGATCGATAGGAAACAACATTTAATACCCATTATTTTTATCATCTCTATATAACATGCTATTATGATATTAGGAACATAAGAATGGTAATACTGGGTCAAAACAAAGATCCATCTAGTCCAGTATCCAGTCTTCCAGCAATGCCTGGGGCCAGATGCTTCAGAAGGAATGAACCAAACAGGACAGTTTATTAAGGTATCCATTTTCCTGTCCTCCAGTTCCAGCATCTGGTAGTCAGAAATTTAGGGACATCGACGCTATGTCTACACTGCCGAGAAAAGTCAGAAAAAGATACGCAAATTGCAAACCTCAATTTGCGTATCTTTTTCTGCTTTTTTTCTGAAAGAGACTTTTCCGAAATTTGGCCTGTCTACCCGGGGCCAAATTTTGGAAAAAACTCCACTTTCAGAACATCTCTTATTCCTCTCACTGAGAGGAATACAGGAATGCCGAAAGAACACATCCGCTTTTTCAGAAACTGTTCCGAAAAAAGCGGACGTGTTCTCTGGACACATCTCCGCTATCCCAGAAAAGCTCTGGAGTCTAGACATAGTCCTAGAGCACGGGGTCGTGTCCTTGAACATCTTGGCCAACAAACTTATTTTTTTTAACCCAGTTGTATTTTTGGTCTTCACAATATCCCTGGGCAATGATTTTCAAAGGTGCCTATGAGATGTGTGAAGAAAACTTCCTTATGTTTGTTTTAAATCTAATGCCTATGAATTTCATTGGCTGAATCCTGGTTCTTGTGTTATATTCACTTTTTCTCCACCATTCAGTATATGTCTATACTATCCCCCTCTTGGGGTATGTCTGCATAGCTGGGAAGATTGATGCTGTAGCGGCCAATTTCCAGCGTTCAATTTAACGGGTCTAGTTGGGATATGCTAAATCAAATGCTGGGGATGCTCCATCAGTGCTGACAAGCCTCGCTGTTTGTGAGGAGTAAGGGAAGCTGATGTGAATATTTCTCCCATCAACCTCCCACAGTGAGGATGGCACCCTAGCTCAGCTTAAGGTACATCAACTCAAGCTGTGTTAAATATGTAGAATTGCATACCTTAAGCCAAGCTTCCTTCTATAGTGTAGACCTGCCTTTAGTCACCTCTTTTCCAAGCTGTACAGCCCCAGGATTTTTGCTGTCTCCTCATATGGAAGGTTTCCCTACCCCTAATCATTTTTGTTGTCCTGTGTACTTTTTCCAATTTTTTTTTAGTTGGGTGACAAGAACTGCACACAGTATTCAAAGTGTGGGTATATCATGGATTCATACAGTGTTACTATGGTATTTTCTGTCTTATTATCTATCCCTTCCTGAATGGTTCCTGACATTGTTAGCTTTTATGACCACCATTGCACACAGAACCCATGTTTTCAGAGAACTATCCATGGTGACGCCTAGATCTCTTTTTTTGACTGGTAACAGCTAATTTAGATCTCATTATTTCATATATATGCATTCATTTTTATAGGCTTCGGTTCATATATTTTAGTTAAGTTGCAAACATATTTATTATGTTTGACTGTCATTTTCCAAAACAGGATGAATTAATCTTTTCACTGCCGGGAATCATATTGTGAACCAATACCTTATGGAGGAGGTACTCTTCTGAGGATAACTAAAATGTATTAGACAATGCATATCCCCAAGAATAAACATGTATAATGACCCAGTTTGCTTCATCTCTTGAAGCTACCCAAACAGTATATTTTGGAAGATGAGATTGCTTCTGACCTTTTAGTGAAAACTGAACATGAATGATTGACTGGTGGAAAAAAAATCAGCTCTAGTGCTAAGGTCCAGATGTTCAAAGATATTTAGGGCCCTGAAGATAACAGGCTTAAGGTGAGTTCTCAAAAGGGCCTAATCTTGTTAGGCATTTAACTCACCTTGATTTCAATAGAGCAGACACCTAATCTGCTTAGGTATTTTTAGAAATTCCAATGGGCACCTTTAGGTGCCTAAATGCCTTTGAAAATCTAGCACTAAGATATTAATTCACCTTACACATATAAGTTTACTGGTGTGTAATTTCTTTTTGTATTTCATATGTAAGTATTCAAAGACCCACGTTAAAAGAAAAAAATACCACTAGGCCATATTATGTCCTCAGGTGGACATGCACAGCACATTCCAAAGGCAATACATTCCATGCCAAAAGGATGGATAAAATCTGCCATAGCTGAAGAGCATAAAAACTAGTGAGAAATATTCTTTATATAAATTATTTTTATTATGTCTATTCGAGTACGTCTTCTGATAACCCTGCATAATAAGAAAAGTTCTACAGGTTAAAGGCAAAGGCACCTGCAATGTTGATACATGATGTATTGCCTTGAAGACTCATGAATTGCGCTATACTAATAATGCTCTTTTTAAAAAATATGATGTTGGAGTTAGTTCTAGGCCAAAAGAAAGGGAATCTGTGGCTGAATTTGATAGCATACACACTGGTGGGGTCTGCTACTGTGATTTATCAGGTGGCATAAACACTTCATGATATTCATAATTTTTGAGATGATGTTCCCATCTCTAGAAGCACACTGCCTAAGCAATCAGTATTACTTTTCCAAGACATACTCTGCTTGGTTATGCAGTTACTTAAGCTTTGTGCTCTCTTGCCTCTTATGTATGCTGTTCTGATTTGAATATTGGATGTGGTTAGATAGTTCTCAGTGCTTGACTGCTCTGATTTTTAGTAGCTTTATGGATGTTTAGTAGCTTTATTAGTGTTTCCCTTTGGACTGCCAAAAATTGAAGGTATTGGCCACTGTCGGCAGACAGGATACTGGGCTGGATGGAGCGTTGGTCTCACCCAATATGGCCTTTCTTATGTTCTTAATGTGGACTCCAGATCTTCAGAGGCTAATGTCTACGCTGATTATGGACAATTCTGAATTATATAGACATTTCCTTATTAAAATATATTTAAAAATTCTCAATCATGGACATTTCAGCATTAAACTGTAGGGCTCTATTCACTGCTCCTTCATTTAACCTCTCTACTGTGGGGTGAGGGAATTTTTGCACCAATCCCCTTCCATAGGAGATGAGATGAAGGAATAAAGCTTTAAACTAGGCTTGGACTTAATATAAGATCTACAGACAAAAGCTAAGAGGTGAGCTGAATCAGTGCATCTCCAGCCTGTGACCATTCTCTGGCCTAAGCTACCCATTCTGTGTTAGTGACTTTGAGCCACAAACCATGAGGAAGGGCTTGCATAGAGCTGCACTGCTCCAAGGGGATCACTGAGGAGATTATAGTTACATCTACCTAAAATTTACCTCTCACAGAGAATAGCAACCTTCAATTAGCTTTTGGCCTAATCTGCACAGCAATACATAGACTAGGCCAAAACAATAGCTTCTGCCAGCAGATGGATGATAACTGATAAAAACAAAACCCCTGTGGATTTTGAAATACTATATAAAGGCATATAAATCTACACTCTAACCTTTGGTTATCTATCCAACAGATTAGATTAGGTGCAGACCATGAAAATGGCCTTACTTGGGTACTTGCTGGCTTCTTGTGGAATGTGTTCTGCTGACATGAACATCTCTCCCAAGCCCAACAGTTCTGACACATTCCATGACGTGTAAGAGCAATAGGCAGAGCTGGACATGTCTGTGTTTAATAGATCAAGTGGCAGATCTACTACAATCCTTTAACAGATTTATTGGATAAAGCCTTGATATGGTTTAGAGGCATCATACTGCTTTCCACACACATAATAAATGTCCTTCTATATCTTTTACATCAAGACTAGATATTTTTCTGAACAAAACTCTCTGGCTCAGTCAGAAGTTATGAACTGGATGTAAGAATTACTGAGGGAAACTCTAGGGACTGCATTATGCTGGAGTTCAGACAGGATGAACTGAGTGGTCTAAAACACAAGAATCTAAGAGACTGATTGAGCAGACCCAGTTAGCTCTAAACCACAGTACACCACTGTGATAAATTAACCTACTCCAGGAACTGCCACCAACTACTGACTGGTCAACACTGTTTGTTATGTCATACCAGTAAGCCTGTTCCAATGAAGTCCTGGGCTTAAATTTGGCAATGGAAGTTATTGTCTCACAGTTACACGATGATTAAAAGTTTCAGAGACATAGCTGTGTTAGTCTGTAACTGAAAAAACTTTAAAAAACCCCCAGCAAATAGTTCTGTAGCATCTCAGAGACTAACAAAAAATGTAGATGGTATTATGAGCTTTCATGGCCACAACCCACTTCTTTACACTGACTAAAAACAAGCATTTCTAATAAAACCACTTCAGCATCTTCTCTACCAAAATGAATAGTTTTGTACTGGATTAAACATAGAAGTAAGTACAGCCAATTGGGCTCCTTTCAAAATAAACCTGGCTATCTGGGCCTTGGCTAAAATATTTAGTATTGTTCTGTGGCCTACAATAGCTATCTTACCAAATAGTTTTCCCTCTCTCAAAGATTATGAGCTTGACATACGCATTGCCATGTACCTTCATTTATGTAAGTGATGATAGAAAAGTGAGTGCAAAACACTACCAGTCTATTTTGTCAGTGTTTTACTTCCAGTGGAGAATTAGACCTTGGGTATGTATTTGGGACTTAATACATTCTTGCTAAAAGTGCAGATGTTCCCCTGTTTTAGGATGTTTATTAAGAAGAGCATTTATTGATTGCCTACAAGACATTAGATTATTACAAATAAGACAAACAACTCTGAAACCACTAATTTACCACCTCAGCTGGGTTTCAGTACAACCAGCCTCCTATGTGTGTATCTTTAGACTGCATGCTCTTCGGAGCAAAGACTGTGCCTATTTGCTGTACAGTACCATTCTGTGCAAGTTGTTCACACTAAACAAATAATAATAATACTTAGAAAAGATAAGAGATTCACATATTTAAAGACCAGAAGAGACCGTTAGATCATCTACTCTGACCTCCTGTAAAGCAGGCCAGGGAATTTCAGTGAATTATCCCCTTATGGAGTCTAATAACGTATAGTGGTTTCATCAGTGGCTTACTGCTCCCACATGTACAACAGAAACCACTTTCTAAATTCTTTCTTTGTGTGTGACTTATTTTATACTAGTTTCTCCATGACAGTCTGTCACTGACAATTATTGCTTCAGGTCATTTTGTTCCATAGTTTATTCCCTTCTTTGTAGAGTTCATCTAAAAAATGCTGGCATCAGAACATGTGTCTTGGAATGGCCACATTTTCACAGCACTTGTGCTTATATTTAATAGGGAGTTTATTTGATTTTCATACCAAATATTTACTGGAACAATTCTCTCTGTCACATGAATAAGAAAAACTAGCAGTTTTGCTTTTCAGTTCAGATAGCTTTACCATAGAAAGCCTTTGTGCCAAAGTATTTATTGGGTTTGAAGGGAGGAGAAATCACTACTTCCTATCAACCACAGAAGAATACTAGTCTTTCATTTTGGTAATGCTGTTTGATGTTATTAAAAAGTCATGAACTCCTGAAAGGCTCAGTCTGTCTCCTAACAGCTCCCCACCCTTCTTTCTAGAGCAATCTTTCAAGAGAAAAGTGGCATGTGTGTATAGCTGTGATTTTCACATGCATCATGGAGTTAAGGGCAGATTCTCAGCTGGTTTAATCAGCATAGCTCCCCTGACTTCCACAGAACTATGACAATTTACATCAGTTGAGAGCTATATCAAAAATGCTTCTGATGGGGCGACTTATTTTGCGCAGTGTCCTGTAATAGGCAATCAATTTAGCTAGAAAACCAACATTTTTCTTAAGAATTGTATTTACTGCTTTTAGAACAGGTGCTGACAGGTGTTATATGATTCTCACACAGATGAAAGGCAAGTTATTGGCTTACTGGGATACCAGTAACCCTGTGGGATCCTTCAAATCTATGCCAGGACCCTGAAGGTGGTTGCAATGAGGGATTTTTTTTGGTACAGCTGTTTTAAAGCACTATTCTTTTGATCCTGTAGGATTTTTACAGGTTACAGAGCAGATAGGACTTATCTGCAATGGAGCCAAAGGTAAGCCCTTGCTTAGGCTGTTGGGCAATGCCCAAATCCAGTTCTCTCTTTCTTTCTAACATCAAAACTGACTATCACTGTGGCTGTTGTCACTATGCAGGGTATTCACAAACTCTATATCATCACAACAGGAGGAGGAGGATTTGAAATTTCTCTATTCCACAGACTGGTAGTTGTTATATGCAGTCTTAGATCAGTGCCTTCTAGACTGAAGGACAGTGACAGACTTCAATGTCTCCCAAACACAAGTGTTGTACAAGAATGAGTACAAACATAGTGAGCTGGGAATCTTGCCATTTCTATGAAGGGCTATCTCTAGGGTTTCTTACAGGGAATAGGCAAATGTCCTGCAGTGAGCCCAACAGGCAGATAATGAGTTTTGTTTGCACCAGGCAATTATCTGTATGGTTTGCCATCCCTCTTCCAAAACACCTGCTCCACTAGGGATGCTTGTTAGTCCCCACTAGCAGTAAGGAGAGCTTCTAATAATAAAATACATGATTGGTACTGCTTAGCACTTAGAGTGGGGTTTACCACAAAATTTAAAGTACTTCACAAAGTAAAGTGACTTACTCAACCTCAAACAATAAACCAGTAAGGCCTCCATCCTGCAAACACTTCATGCATGTGCTTAACTTTATTCACAAGTTGTCTCTCTGAATAGGATTGCCCATGTGCACAAAGCTGAGCATACACATATGTTTTTGCAGGATCAAAACTGAAGAGAGCTGTGAACAGATCCCCTCTCTCTTGGCTCCCATTGGACTATGTTCATACTTGTGGCTCCAAAATGCTTGCAAGTTTTGAGAGCTCTCTTAATGATAACTGTCAGAGGGTATGAGCTGCAGGGATTGGAATTAAAACAATATCTTGTTGAAGATTTTTTGCCCTCTTTAGAAATACTCAGTGACCTAAAAAATTGATTATCTGACAACTGTAAACACTTTTAAAAAGCATAAAAATCACAGGGCTTATATTATTTTGTGTTAAGTACACAGCAAGCCATACGGTGTATTTTTAAAGTCTCTAAGAAAGCTGTGATTATAAAGAGATTTTAAACTTGTTAAATGTTAATGCCATCCTTCTAATACCTCTCTGCATGCTTTAGACAAGCCCTCCTTTTAAGACCAGATCTGACCTTCTTGTCTATTCCATGTCAACCGCACCTTTCTTATGTGTGCCCTAGTCAAGTCTTGTTTACAATGAGGTTTGCAAATTGCTAATACTGTTACACTGCCCAGGTTTGTGTTTCTCAAGCATATCCCATCAAGATATAGTTTTGATGGTCTCTGCTTAAAACACTAAGCACCCCCATTGACATTGTAAACAATGAAGACAAGATGGTGTTATTTCTTGATTCTGTGAATATTTTACAAATAGTGATGCAGACTGGTTAGCTCTAGACAGTCCTTATTTTTGTTCTCCCTTCTCTTAGGCAGCCGTACCTTTCTGATTAAAGCAGTGTGGAACCTGTGGAGCAAATTTTTTATCCCCATGCACCACCATCAAATCCCTTTAAATATACATTGAGAAAAAACATTTTTTATATAGCCATGGTGTATTTTAGTTGATTTTCCCTCCTGGCATGACTGAAGTGATGTGGCCCAAGCCAAAATGGCAGAGATGGTGCTGTAGAGAGATCATATGACAACGGAAAAGGGTTTGGAGGCAAAGGGAAGTAGTTAGTTAAGATCTGACTTGTGACAACTCCCTCATGGCAGGCTCAGACGAGTAACCCAAAGTGCTCAACATTCTGGCAAAATCTAGGGGAATATACCGAGTAATACATCTTGCCCATAGACCTCTGGATTTGGAGATTCTCACAGGGTGTCAAATCTTGGAAAAATAACCTCAGACTATTTATTACTAGCCTCTCAATAACGTAAGGAAAATGCTGTAGATGAACCATTTCTCTACCCACATTGTTTATTTCTTATAATGTTTTAAAAATACTTTAGGTGGGCATTATTAATCAAGAATATTTACATTATGGTGGTCTCAATGGCAATTGGAGCCCGATTGTATTGGGAGCTATACAGACACAGACAAGAATACAGAAGTGATCACTTGCACACAACAGAAAAAAAGATTGTGAAAGCATTGCTTTGAGGATTAACAGTACTCAGCAAAATGTGCCATCTGCACATGCATGGAACTTTCCTCAGATTATGCTGCTGACATGCTGCTCTCCACATGAGTTCCTTGTTTAAAATGTTAGAACCTGCTCAAAGATTTGTGGGAAAAGTTGGCTGCTAGTTTAGAAACTTAATATTGGGTTAGAAATGAGAGACACTACTTTTTCTTCATAAAATTACATAGGCCCTGTTTTTGCAGAGTGCTTACACCTCTGGTTAACTTAAAGCAACTGAGTAGTCCCATTGATTTTAAGTCTGTTTAAAGTTAAGCATGGACTGATGTGCTTTGCTGAATTGGGGCAATCGTTATTTCCACCGGCATTGTAAAGAACAAGAGTGACTCGCCCAGCCATCCAGTGAATCTTTATAAATCATTCATAAGCCAATTCATGAGCCAATAAGTCTGACTTTTTGCAAATACAGTTTTGTCTGGCTATAACATTCCATCATTTACATATTCAGAAATAATTTCAAAGTTTTTTTTAAAAAAACTTATTTTTTTATTCTAACAGCCAAGTCACAAATAATTTTTTTTTTACCATATTTGATAAATGGCTCTGGCAAGAAAGTTAAATATCAGCAATATAAATGCCAGGCATATATTTTATCTTGATAGAAATTAAAAATGATCATTTACCGAGACACTTACTTTTTCACCTGGGAAAAAAGTTTTTCAGAAAATGTCTTCAAAGGACATTTATTGTGTTTTCAAAAAGGTAATTTTTGTCATAGAACAGGTGACTATATGATTTAAAATACTGCATAAATATGCTTCCTGGTACTGGACAAAGTGTACAACTTCAAGATCTAATTTGCTTGTGTTATTGGTCTTACTAAATATTAGTCTTTGCAAGTGTGGTTTACACCATTTATCTTGACTATGCCAACATTCTGATTTTGTTCTGAAGTATTCCACAACAAGATGATGTTATACAATAGTAGCCCTAGAGCTAGCTTTTCCAGTTTACTGTGTATACTGAGTATATTTTGTTTCTAATAAATCAGCAAAGCCATGTTGTAATGGACAAAACTCCATCTCCGTGAAGGAGCTATAAGCAAACTGTAAATGAACACACAGGTCAAAAAATGGGATGCTGTGATCAAGTTGACTCTAAAAACATTTGATTTTCAAAGAGTATATTTTACTGTATAGAAAAAATTATCTTGTAGCACTGCCTGCATCTTCTTGAACATTAAGGGGTGAAATATTCAAAAGATGATAAATGTTTTGTTTAGATCCTATTTTTCATGTTTAAAAACAATTAATTGTGAGGATCTGTGTTACAGACCATAACTTATAATTGACAAGTGAATTAAATCATATACAGTAAAACTCCAATTGTCCGGCATCCAGCGATCCGGCACCAACTGGAACTCGGAAGTGCTCCGGCCAGCCGGACAATTGGAGCTGCTCTGCCCCTGGCTTCCCCAAGTCAGCTGCTGGTCAGTTTCAGCAGCGGCTGACTTGGGGAAGCCGGGGGCAGAGCAGCTGGGGTGCTGCCGGGTTGGTCCCGCAGCGCTGCCCTCTGCCACCCTCTCCCACGCTGCGCAGTTCCCTGCCAATACCCCCACTCCCACCCCAGACCTCTCATAGCCCCCCTTCCAGTACTCCGGCATATCTGATAATCCGGCACCGCTTGGGTCCTAAAGGTGCCGGATTATCAGAAGTTTACTGTATACAATAGATAAATACTTGACTGAGGCTATCTCGATGATTAACATTTTAGAGCTGTAACAGTCAGTGTAGACACTTACTACAGTAAGGGAGGCACTCTTCCATCACTGTGGGTAATCTTGCACTCCTAAAGGTAGTAGTTAGGTTGATGGAAGAATTCTTTCATTGATTTAGCAATGTCTACACCAGGAGTTAGGTCAGTTTAACTACATCTCTTAGGGGTGTGGATTTTTTACACCTCCAAGATATGCTGCTATGACAAATGCAACTTTTCAGTGTAGATCAGCCCTTAGATTTTGAGCTTGATTCTGCATCCCATATGCATCCAAAATTTCATGAAGGCTATGTATGTTTGAGGAGTGCAAGGAATGCAGGAATTGCCTCTCTGTAAATGTCTTGATGGGGTCTCTTGACTTCATTCTTAAGTATATCACCGAAACTAATCAGAGTGGTAGCCTCGAGAGTCTGCAAAAATGATATATCCTGTGGTACCTTAGAGACTAACAAATTTATTAGGGCATAAGCTGCATGCTTTCATCTGATGAAGTGAGTTTTTGCCTAGGAAAGCTTATGCCTAAATAAATCTGTAAATCATTAAGGTGCCACAGGACTCATGGTGTTTTTACTGAAAATAATATTGCCATTCAACATAAGCTATCAGATGCCAGAATTTTCACTTCAACCCATAGCATTGGTGATGCCTATAGAAAGATATCATTCTATGACACCCCAGAGACTCAGGTTTCAATGAGATTTTTTGGTATTTGATGTCAATGTCTGATGTATTATGGGATAGCCTGAAAGAAACAGGAAGTGTTAGGAAAGACTCAGATATGGCAAATAGATAACATTTATTTCTGTGCTGAAGGGTCGCCACAGTCTGGCTAGTAGATGTTGAGGGATGCATCAGTGGAATTTACCCAGTTTTCATTTTACCTTAGTTCCTATTTAAATATTTTTATTAATATATTGCCTTATATTTCATGATATCAAGATGATATCTCAACCTAGTTAATCAGTATGTATCAAATTGTATTAACAATTAAGAGAGGCCAGGGCTGAGACATACTACTTACAGAATAGCAACAGATTAGCCTACCATCAGAAGTACTGCTTTATTCTTGGAACACTAAGGCTTTATTCCTGGAACACCGACACATTTCAGTTGTTGGAGAAAGTTCCTGAACTGTGTCATCAACTTTCACATCAGCTGTAAAACCCACATCAGTGAATTCCTTTGTAAATTTATGTTTCAAGGGTTCACAGGAATCTTCATTATGTTTTAAAATTAGTTTCTGAATTCATGCCCACTAGGTAGTTGTACTGTACAGTAGGGATGTAAAATCCCAGTTAATCAGTTAACTGCTTAAACCTTAGATTTAACCAGCTAACGGATTAAGCAGGATCCTGTGCAGCCCCCCCCCATATGCTCTAGTGCCCCCCACATGCACAGGCAGCCAGCTCTTGGCCTTCCTGTGTGTGTGGGTAGCTGGCTTCTGCTCCCGCCCTCCCACCCTCCCCACAGGTGAGCTGGCAGTCCAGCGTGGGGAGGGGGCCTGCTTTTGCTTCTGGTCCCCCATGAGCGGCCGGCCAGCTCCTGTTCCTGGCTCCACCATGTGGTTGGGAGCTCAGGGCAGGAGGCCAGAGACATTGGGGGTACAGGAGTCAGGGTTGGGGGTTGTGGAGGGCTCAGGGCAGATGGTGGGCAGTGCAGGAGCCAGAGCAGGGGGTTGGAAGGAAGGAAAGTTCAAGGGAAGGGGTGGGGGACTCAAGGGAGAGGGTCGGGGTAGCTGCAGGCTTCTCTCTGGGGTGGCTCAAGGTGGTGGGGGCCTTGCACCCCCCCCCACGGTTTCTCCCCTGGGTGAGTGGGGGCACATCCCATGCCCATCAGCTTCTCCCTGGGGCCAACCTGGGAGGGCAGAGAACCCCTGCTGTAGGGTTCTCCCCGGGGACAGCCTGGGGAGAAGGTAATGACAAGAAGTAATCAGAGAAATCTGCAGCAAGGGAGATTTAGGTTAGATATTCTAACTAGAAGGATACGTAAGCACTGCAATAGACTTCCACGGGAGGCTATGGAATCCCTATCATTGGAGGTTTTAAAAAACAGGTTGTGTAAATACTTGTTAGGGATGGTCTTCTCTGGTGCTTCTTGTACACAATTCCATACCCCATATTCTTAAAGAAGGTTCTTTCCCTATTCTGCATGAGATTACTCATTTTTGTCCTCAAAATGACATCACTAACAGCAGCTATTCCATCTTTACCTTAAATGATACCTCAAGTATCATCCTGTTCAGAATATGTTTTGCATCTGTAACACTGACAGGTGGAACCGAACCTGGGATCTCTGGAGCTTGGTGCAAGAGCCTCTAACACATGAACTAAAAGACAGCAGGCTCTCAGCTAAGGCTGTAGAGCAAAATCATTCTTTCTCTCTTGAATCTCACTACATGCAGTACACCACATACTGTGTGTGGGTTACATTTACTGTTTCTTGCATCTACCAGTAGAAACTGGAAAGTGCATTAACCTGTTCTTCTGTGCCATGGTCCATGGTAAAGGTAAATGACTCTGATAATAAATGTGAGTCCTGGTAACTGTGCCATAAAGAGTGAAGATGTTATAGACAAGATGTCACTGAGCATGTAGTTTAGGTTAAACTGAAACCTTTGCAATCTCATACATATATATTTTATTTTATTCAACATTTTTAAACACTCTAAGGTATTATGTGCAATTTGTACCAGGAATTTATTCCCATACATGTACTGATGAAATCTTTCTGACCAAAATGCAACATTTTTTTTCTATGAGGGGAAGGATTCTTGTTCCGCTCCTCTTTGAATCAGTGATATGGAAGCAAAAGGAAATGGAACAATAATTAGCTTTATCCACTTTGTTAGGCAGCACCTGCCAGTCCATTTGTTTTGATATAAATATTGCAAAATAAGGGGGTTTATTTACAGTTTCTTCACTATTTTAGTATGTTTCAATTTCCATAGTTATTCACAGTACTTCCTTAGTAATTCTTTAAGGGCAGAGTTACTGTGGCATTTGGTAGCAGGAATTTGGGAAAGTACATTACCATTCCAATCTGTTATTCCTATTTACTTTTAAGTTAACAGAAGTTTTGTGTTAGCTTCTACTTTAGTGTCACACTGCTTAATGACTTCTCCAGTTACTACAGATGGAAATGTCTTACCCTATTGCTAGCCTTGCAGCATTTACCTTTATTAAATGTAAAGTATTATTTCCTTGCCACAACTTCTAGCATTGTATTCCCTTCTTGGGCCACAAAATCAACAGAATCAGTGATACCATCAACTGCTCTTAACTCAGATTACAAAATTCTAACTGGACACTCACTCAGGGTACACAATTAATTTTTACAAGCAAGTAAAATATTTTAAAATTATCCTCAATCAACATGGCAAAGAATGGGTGATTAGATTTTATGCCTGGGCTAGTAAATGTGCATGAGAATTTTGCAAGAATGATCTTTACTTTTTATGGAACATGAATAGCACACTAGATATAGTGAAAAAAATATCTACCAAGAGATAGATGTGAGTATGTATTATACCCAGAACATTCTCTAACTATCCAGGCAAATTTGTCATGAGTGACATGCATCTAACACAAATTAATATTCAGCTCCAGTCTGTTCTAATGCTTATTTCTCCAATGGCTAAGAGAGGAAATTGCTTTCACTTTATAGCTTTATTAAGTTCCTTTAGATCTAAACATACCCTCACCAACTTGTTTGTTTTTCTACCACTACCTGTACAATTAGATATACCTAGATAGCTGGTTCACTGAGTTTCTTTTTAAGTTGTAATTTCACCTCACATGTTAGCCCTGCATAACATTATCAGGGCAAATGAAATTTTGCTGAGTGGAATAATAATAGGGATTATTTAGGGTTTAAAACAACTGTGGTATGTGTAATTACTTTTAAACACCTAAATAAATTGTGTGAATACTGTACATTGCTTTCAGTTACATTGCACATGAACGTCTTTATATATTTTAATGTCTTAATTCTTCACAAGTCTTATGCCCTAGAGCAGACTAAGTTTCTATACCCAGTGTCACAAAATCTAGCAACTTTACACTCCCTCTAGTAAAACGTTACTTTTGTTTTTGTTTTTTTTCCATTTCAGACTTCCTCATGTGCTTAAGAAAGCTTGCATCAGCTGTGGCACACTTTGTAGAGTTCCCTTGGGATGCACTGTACTTTTGTGCATTTGGAAGTCTTGCCTCCTTCCCAAACTCTCTAAATGCCAGCAAGCAGAGCTTAAAGGCTTAATGGGGCCCATGATACATTGTAATACTCACATGAAGAAATCAATAGTTTTACTGGGACACTGCAAGTAACAACGCTGTCATACAAGGTGGGACTCAAAACATCCTCAAATCTCCCCTTTCCCACAAAAGCCAGACCATTATATCAAAACAAGACAACACCTTAGCTCTAAGATACTGCACCAACTATTGGTGGAGGTGCTAGCAACTGATCATACAATGACCACCCTCTACCTTTAAGAAGGGGGAGGAAGGGGTATTCGACTGGCTGGCCTGAAGAATGAAACTGCTTTATGGCTGGGGGTGGGAGAGATGAAAACTGCTGTAAAAGGGATCAGCATGGTCACTGACACATCCCCTAGAAATTCAGGGCTTAAAAGGGGAAGCTCTGTGCGAAAAGCCTCCTTTTACACACAGCAGGCTGAATCAGAACCCACCCTTCCTCCCCTCTACATGGTAAAGAACCAGGCTTGGACAAGACTTGCTGTGGGCATTGCACTAGCCATCTCCTTTTTAGGGGAGCTGGGAAGGAATTTTTCCCTTAACGCCATATTGACATGGCTGAAGTTGGGTTTTTTTCACCTTCCCCACAGACAGTTCAGGAAGGGCTCTGTTCACGCATGGCATGAAGAACAGTAGGCCTTGTGTTGCGACTCATTACTTATGTGTAGCATGGATGTCCAGTGCAGGTACTTCATAGGGAAGGCATACAGTGACTGGATAAATGACTTGGAAAAGGACTTAAAAGAGGTGTTTATTAAAGGAACAATTGGGGGAGGGAGGGGTTGAGGATTCTTATGATTGGTATGGGTGGGAGCCAACCTCTCCCCCATTCTTATAGCCCATCTTAATCTCTCCTATGAGGGAGTGCATGGTAAGGTCCCGACATTTGCTGGAGGGAGGTGGGTGGAAAAAGAGTGGGAGTTGTGAAAACTCACTTTCCCCTGGCATGGTAAGGCTCTGGCAATAAATTTGAGATGGAAAAAGAAGTCCTGGCAATAAATTTGCCAGAAGGACTTGGAGAATGGAATCGGAGGGGTGCTGGTAAAAGCCTCATAGGTAGTTATAGAATTAACAAGGGGTTACCTGCAATGTACACTTTTATCGGCCAAGTAGTCCCAGACATTTGATAATTAAGTTGTGACCTGATTAAACTTATGTCAAATGTCTTTTGTTCTTTTTTTTGGTATAGCCAGGCAATATACATAATCTGCTTTGAATAACTGCATTCTTCCAGGACATCAGAGTCCTCACCTAGCATTTTCTCTCCCCTCCTCTTACCCCCATAGATCCTACTCAATAACTTTTGATCCAGTTATGAAACTCCATAAAGTTGTTAATTTTCATCACTGTCCTGTTATACTAATCTTATCACTCACAGACCTTCACAGGGCCAGACACTACTGACACCAGACATTAACTCTATTGTCTTTAAAAACAAGAGTTTGTAGAAACTCTCCAGATTTAGCCTTTACTCAGTTGTCTATTCTAGCTAGTTTTTTGGGTATATATAACCTATTGCACTATAAATTATGGGCCAGATCCTGAGTTGTGACAAATCGGTGTAGCTCAACTCAATAAAGCTAGGTTGATTCACATCAGCTGGCCCCATATTTATATTCTTCCACAAAATAGCAGAGCTTATTTTATGTTCCAGAACACCAGAATTCATTAAAATTACCCTCTAAATAATGTTAAAAAGATTACTGATTATTCAGCACCAGTACAAGTTTTCACTGACACAGAATTATAGCACTCTTCTTTAATATCAAACTCACTTTTGACATTATGGACCAAATTCTTTTCTGGCATAAAGGGGGAAAACTCCATTAAAATGAATGAAATGAAATTGCACCCATTTACTCCATTAGATAATTTGGTCCTGTCATCCCCCAAATCCCTCTTTTATAATTAAGGGAAAGAATCAAGTCTACATTTAGTAAAGGAATTTAAGCATGTAATCATAAACATATTACTAAACTAACAGGAGCAAACTAAGTATTGCGAAAGCCCCAAAACAGAGAAACTTATTTGTGATATTTAAAGTAAAGGCAGCTGAATTCTCTAATATTGGGTAATTTCTCCAAAACAAATAGCTTTTATTCTCCATGAATGTACATCTTGTTTTGCATAGTGCTTCTGCTTGTAATTTTTAATTAACCAGAGCCATACCTATCTTTGAAGAATGAGTAAAACTGTACATGCCACCACATACACATCAGCTAACCATATTTAGGTATGATTTTAATAGGGAGATAACTAGTTAACAGCATTTACACAGAAGAAAAAGACTCAATCAGCATAACAATCCTGAAATCTAGTTTTTAATCTGTTGCCTGTTTAACAAAAGTTGTGCTCTGCAGAATATAATCTGTACATTAAAGATATCATGCTTGCAGTTAAAAATCTCAAAAGACTTTAGACCTACCAATAAAAGATACCCATTTTATCCTTTTCTGAGACACTGACCTGTATCCTCATTTAAAAACGAACACCCCATCTTTATGTTATTAAATCTTTGTTTTGATCTGTTAGTATTCACCAAAGTGCCATTTTATAAAACCCCACACTGAATAGACAAGGCTGGAGGTAACCATCTGCAGCTTTAGAGTCTGCGTTTGAATTGATGAAAAGAGCTTTGTGTTTTCATTGCCAAGTTTGATTCTTCCAGTCATTAGGCATTCCCCTCAGATCGCATCAATGAAACGGACTCTCTAACACCCATGTGTTAAATTCTCTTCTCCTCATGGTTTCCTTTGCCAGCTATACTCCAGAAAGACTACTGGGTCTTAGCCACATTCTTCTCACAGCTGTGTTAAAAAAGAGCATCAGAGAGTCTTCCCAAAACCCATATGTGTATCTGGTCAGTCCCCTGTCTGAGGGTCATCTCACATTGTGGTGTGATTATTCAAAGATTCATTCTTGTTCTTGAACTGCACTGCTCAGATCATTCTGAGGAAGATTAGACCCTCCAGTGGGCACTAGAGAACGTCTTGGACATTGATGTGAAATGCACACAACTCCTATACTCAGAAGGCAGATTAGTTTTACTTTCAGAGGCAGAGGATTCTAATGTTCATTAAATGCTCAGTACTCATTCCTTTTCATTTTCACAGTCTTTTCACATGTGTCAAATGCCAATATAAAATGAAAAGAGAAAATATTCATTTTTGTGTGTCTTGTTAATGGAAATACTTGTTATGCAAAGCAAAGAAGCAAAACAAAATTTTATAGCAAAATACCTGAAAACATAAAGAGCTTGCACACCAGAAATGCAATGGTAAAAGTGCAGGATTGTGCAAAATTGATACATTCCATTAACAGTAAGGACTATGCTGGGAAGGAACATGCAAGAATTCTCATTCTATTTTACTTAAAAGAAATCACCAACAAATTGGGCAAATCACTGATAAGATTAAATATATCTTTTATAAGATATTGTAAAGTCCCTTTGTTGAAATTACCTAATTATATATGATGTACTTAAATTTTTTCTTGCGTTTTTTCCGACTGAAAAGCAAAAACAGGATTCTTATATTTTTTTTTAAAGAACTGAGTTTCAATAAACAATTATAGATAAAACTAAGAGTGTTGTCACTTTTATATATTTTCTTAGTCCACTAAGAAAACTAACTTGGCAAAATGTATGTACAAGCATTTATCACAGTTTATATTTATTTTATTAGATTTTTATTTTAACATCCAGATCATGAACTTCTGTTCTACATTTATATATGTCATTTCAGAGGCATGTGTAGAAATATTTTGTGTGTGCACGTACACACAGAGTCAGACGACCTGATTGATCTATCCAGTGTCATTAAATTACTCTTTTAATACCCATCAGTAAAATCTCATACACTTAAATTTGCATTATCCTTTAGTCTAATGTTATAGAAGTGGAGATCTTCTTGGGGAGAATACATCATTACCATATCAGTATTTTCTGATAAATTATTGACATTGATTTGGCACGATATTAGGACCTCCTCCTACTTTTAGTGAACAGGATGGCCACTGCCAATCCACAGCAGTTCCATCGGGGAGGATCATCTTAAAATCCAGCCTAGGCTTCATACGATCCAGGCTGGCAGAAGTACTAATTAATTTATGGCATCTTACAGCTGGCTTGGCTCTACCTCCTTCAAGTCAACCCCACTTTCTTTTTGAGGTTGCAACAGCTAGCCCCAACAGCAGGGCAAATTTATAGGGGCTTTTTGCCTATGTGCTACCACTTCAGGTGGATTTATGCCACTGGCCCAAATGCTTTGCTGATCAAAATTAAATACAAATATTTACTTATGGAAAATTATATTTATTTATAGACTGACAATTACATATACTATTGCAAAGTTTTAAATATTTTCCTAGTTCTGCATAGGTATTTCATTATGTTTGCTGGCTATTCTAAAAAAAATATAAACATTCATTTGGGATTGAACCAAACATAGTAAAACCAAAAAGTGGTTTTTTTTTTGTTTTGAATCAAATGAAATCTTTAGTTTTACCCAGAAATTAAATTCTTTAGTTAGAAAATATAACATTTTAATGAAAGAAAATTAAAGGATGTGTGAAAATAAAAAATGTTTTAATTAAAAATAAAAAACTTTTTATTTTGAAAAAAGGCAAACTCAAACAGAATTTTTTTTACAAAGGTTTTTCCAACAATGGAAATAATTTGGAGAAACTGACAAAAATTCTCAAAACGTTTTGGTATTGCTAAATCTTTTTTTGGTCAAAACCAATTTTGATCAAAAAATTTGTCCAGGTTTCTATGCAACAGATCTTATCTATTAAATATTTACTAGAATGCATATCATATATTGTCTATATATTGCTACTTGTATTCTGCAATACATTGAAAAAAAAGTGAGAGTATTTTGCTATATCCATGTGTGCTATAAGCAAATGCCATTGTAATCCCTTTATGGCTCATAGCTTCTCCTTCACGTGGGCTGGAATCCAGCAACTTTTTAGATGGTTTGTGTCCACATATCAAAGGGCAATACACTAATTTATATGGGATACTAAATTTAGAGAGCAACAGAGACAGTTACGTAACTTAATATATACACAAATAGATTAAACCCAACAGCACCACCTTAGATGGAGAAATGAAAGCTGTGCTGTTTTCTATACTATTGACATAACATATATTGTAAGAATAAAGATTTTAAAATCTTAATTTCTTTAATAATTTCTTCAATAATGTCAAAGAACTGATCATCTAAAGTGTGGTAGATCAGTAAATGATATTAAGAAAGATTTTCTTGACAAACTTGATTTTTACTTCTATTAATAATACTTTTAATTATTGTTTTATCAATCTCATCATTATTTCCCTTTTTTAACTCTAAGCCCATTACAATAACACTGAAAAATATAAAATAACTTAGCAGTTCTCCAGAAAGTACTTCATTTACAAATCAGAATTATACTTTGTTTTGCCTTTTTTAAGATGTTATGGAGAAGCAGTTGTAAGTCTACTTTGAATTCTCAGTTGGGCTATGAAGTTTAGTTTCATATTATAAATAAAAATACAATAAAAATCTCTATAGGATAATGATAAAAATTAAATACTAATATAGCAAAAGCCTTCAAGTTGATGGGTTTTAAAACTGTCAGTCCTTTTGGAAATGCAGAACATCCTAGATCATAAAAAAGTAAAGCTAACAAACTAGTTGCTGCCTAATTGCCAAACACCGATTTGAATGAAGCAGTTGAGGTTACAAAGAAATTGTGAATTCTCAGCCTGGTTTCCCTGCTGATGAGCAGGAACTGTCTGTGTAGTTCTCCCAGAGGTGTCAGTGGAATCTCTATAGTGTCACACAAGGGTTCTTAGCTCAAAGTAAACACACTTTCCACAAACTCAGCTGCTTAATCTGTTTGCAGGTTGAATTATAAGATGGGGGTGGATGACTGGGTGCTGGGAAGACACTGAGCATTTCCACAGTTTCTTGATAAAAAGGGCATGCTATTGTGATCAAAAGACTTCAACCAACTGTTTAATTTCTCTAGAGGATTAATTTTAGCAATAATGAAACTAACCAGACAGAAATTTTCCCAAGTAGTTAAGCAAGTTAAATTGATGAATTATTTTCATTATGACAGTGCATTGGCACGACTATAGCTCAAGTTGTGTCTGCCCTTCTATTATAACCACTCTGGTTTCAGGGGACTAAAAACATGACTGAAAAATATTTGCTGGGACAAATATTGGCCTATAAATTCCCTCTTTACAAATACAGGTAGCAAGTGTTTTTAACTAAGATGAAAAAACAGTAACATGACAGCTTTGAAATTATACTAGAACAAAGGAAGGTTTAATCGATGTCAGGACATGGACCATGAGTCTTCCAAGTTCTGTACAGCACAGTGTTGACACTAAATAATATAGATAATATACATTAATTTGTCAAAAGTTGATATAAAAAATCAGCTCCTATGTACTAAATCTATTTTTTCCGAAGAGAGTGTAAAATCTTACTGGATGCCTGAAATGACTTATGGACTAATTTCTGGATGCTATGTGAATATATTACACACAGCAGGAAATTTGTTGGCAGATGTGGAACAAAGAGGGGGAAACTATAACCTGATTCTAGCACCACCACCAAAAAGCTTATAGAAAGCTCATTTTGGAGCCTCCAGGTGTCATATAGGAGTGAACAGGGCCAAGAAATGAAGAGATATGGTCTGCAAATTTGCCCTGATTCAGCAATGGGAACTATGGGCAAAGAATTTACAGGCATAATAAATAAAAATACAATTCTTAGGATTTTGTTTGTATATAAAATATGTAGCTTTATAGCTCTGTTTTGATCTAAGGACATTAATATTGATCAAGGAAGTAACAACACAGAACAAAACAGCACATCTTTCCTCAGAAGAGGGGTGAGCATACTACTCTGAGAAATAACAATACCTTCACATGACAACTATTAAATATCCTTGGTTTTCAGTGAGAATAAGGCCAAATTTGGAGTCTTCATACTGGAGACTATGTCAGAAATTTAGAATTAACACGCGCACATTCCCCTTAACAGTATGCTGTATTGTTTCTGTCTGTGTGATTCATTTCTTACAAGACTGAAGAGTATGTTAGGTGAGCATTTATAGTGAAGCGAGAAATAAGCCAGTTCGCCAATGTTAGTCCCTTGCAGGCCACCAGCACTTTATTTACCTGCATGTGCGCAGATACAGTTTCTTGCAGCTCCTATTGGACACGGACCACCATTCCCAGCCAATGGGAGCTGTAAGTGGTTGTACCTGCATACATAGAGGTAAGTAAAATGCTGGTTGCCCACCATGGATTAACCCTGGCAAACGGTGTCCCTCTTGCCCATCCATGATTTATAGTGACAGGTTGGAAAGTGTATAAATTGGCAATTTATGAAACATATATTAAAGCAAATATTAGGCATGTGTACAAACAGTCTAATTTAAATTCATGAGCTGAGTTTGACTTGCTCTATAATAATTATATGTAACATTGTAAAGCAGACTACAAAGTCAAATCTTTGTTTTATCAGCTAGTTATTTAAAAATTCAACTATCACTTATAATTAACAATTAATTGACTTTGTGAGTTTCCATGTTCATGGTTTCTTATTGAGTTGGATACACATCTGCTATATTTAGAAGAAAAGTGATGTTGCCTTGAATAACTCTGTACATGCTCTCTGGGATCTGAAAATCAAGTTGTGTTCTCCTTTCCAGTTTGTGCATCACCACCATACGGGTGCCACAGATGGAGCACAGTTAACAGTTATGTCTATAGCTGCATAAACTCAGAACCTAGCTCATTGTTTGGCTATGCTGGAAGAAGGCAGATGACTCAGGATGTAGTTCAGTTAGGCTGCAACTTTATTCTTAAATGTCTGGGAGTTCCTGATAGATAAAAGTGCAAGGACAGGTAATAGATACCCAGGGAGCTTCTGTCAATCCTTCCCCTTACCCATTTTGATCCCCAGCCAACCTGCTTCTGGGACATCATCATGTCTTCCCATTCAAATGCACATCAGAGGAGGCTATTAAAGAGGTGGGTTGCCTCCCTGCTGCACTAGAAATAGGAGCCCTGACCCCACCCTCCAGTTTCTGTTAATTTAAGCATGCGTCCTTTAAATTATTCACCATCCCATTTCATGTGATCACCGTATCCCTTCTCTATGGAGTATCTGCAATGGACATCTGTTCCGCATTCACATACTGAGATGTGACCTCATAGCCTAACTCCCCTTTCATGTTTGCCCCAAATAACCCCCGCCCCCTCAATCCACTGTGGGGAAGCTGAAAATGCCCAATCTGGTGGGGAAGAAAATTTTCATTTCCCAGCTCTCCAAGAAAGGAGCAAGCTATGCCCACAGAGAATCCTGACAAATCCCAGTATTTCACCACATCCATGGGTAGAAGGGTCCTGATCCAAGCAAAAGAAAGCTTTTCCTGCACTGGCATGGAACTATATCATTTCCCTCTCTTCTCATCAGATGGGGACAGTTGGGTCAGTGCCCCTTTGCTGACCTGGCCCACAGTTGTTGCAGAAAGCCTCTCCCTAGCTCTCTAGCTTTTAAAGAAATTGACACTCTGCACCCCATATTCATCATAGTGATATAATTATGACATCATTATAAAGCATCTTGTATAAAATATGTCATGTAAAGTGTCAATGAAAAGGTTATGATTTGATGATATGATTATCTTGTTTATATGCATGTATCATTTTTGTATCAGGCGTTATGAATATTGACTATGCATTTTTCACTGTGATTGTATTTCAAATATGCTTGCTCTTGATAACACCCACAAAGCTTTATATCCAGTCTATCCAGCACACTATAAAGGGCCTACTGAAGTTGAATGGCCCATCAACAAAGACAACTGGTCAAGGGAAAGGCTCGCCTCACCTATGAACTCTTCAGTCAGTATATGGATAATGGCTACCATAACTCATTGAAGCATGCAAGGGTATGTGAGTAGATCAAGAAACACTGGACTCCATTTTAGTGTCTGTATTTTCCCACAAACTGTGCTGGAGGCCTTGGCTTAAAACAAAGTAGTTCCCTCCACATGGCAAAAACTATAAACAAGGACGTCACATCATTATGGGGCCTTACTACCCTATAACACAACACATGGAAACACCTTAGACAAAAAGACTAATGTTGGAAAGCGGGGTTCCAGGAAGGAAAGAAACCAGTCTGCCTGTGTATGGAAGCTTGTTAGACCGCTTGTTCCATCTGCTTGATTCACGTCTTATCATTGATTCAAATCCTAAATTTAGAGAACTTAGATGGTTCCTGTTTAATTTCTTATGGTAATCACCTTTGATCTGTATGCCGCTACTTATAATCACTTAACATCTATCTTTCTGAACTTAATAAATCTGGTTTATATATTTTACCAAAAACAATGTAGTTTGGTTGAAGTGCCTGGGGAATCTGCTGAGGAATAGGGGCTCCCTCTCCACATCGAGGGAGGGCCAGACTGAGAAATAAACAGGTTAAACTTTTGATCATAGTAAGACAGTACAGCATTGAGGTCCTATGCAGGGTGGGGGTGGGGTGGGGAGGGGGAAGCTAACTGGAATCTCTCTATTGTTAGTTCATAAATGGCTGAGGAGAAGCATTCATGAAACTGCAGCTCTGTGTATGCCTGCATGTGTAAAGGTCTGTGTGAGTGCAGGACTGGGAGTGGCCTGCAGCTTGTCACAGCAGCACAGTGAGAGAAGGAGTCCAGGCTGGCGAGTCAAAGGGCTCAGTGGTACCTTCCCCATTTCCAGGTTGCACCATGGGCCCATTGCAGAGGCCCACCCTTTTTCAACAAGCCAGAAAATGGTCCCCACTCCTTAATGTCCAGTCAAATCCTTCTCCCAAAGGTGGGTTGGTTATAAATCACTGAGGCACTATGTTTTGTCACTAAAGCAGTGGAAATGGCTCTTACCCGTACAACAAGAAGCCAATCTGTGAGTCAGAGGAAGCCATTTTTAAACAGCCACTTTTGTGACTACACTTTAAACATCAGGAGGAATAACATTTGTGAATTGACTTACGTTTGAACTTTTTCACTGGCCTCTTGTGAAGCTTCTAAAGCTTGCTGAAGCTTTAATTCCATGTTTGTTCGCTCTGTCATGGCTTGCTGCAGCTGGGTAGCTAGCTGCTCATTTTGGCGATATGTGATGGCTACAATATCCTCTCTGCTTTTCAGTGCATCTTCATATGTACTAAGAGTACAGTTAAACTGATCCTTAAGACTCACTTCTTGGGATAGAGAATTGTGTAAACTGGGAAAACAAAACAAAAAAGATACATTTTATTGACTCACAGTATAAGGTTAGATAAGGTTAGTTTGGACTGCAAGAATACCACACTTAAATGTTATTGATAGATTTAAAAATATTATACATATATCAATATAAATTAATTGCGAAATAAAATCTTTATTAGGTAACAAAACAGGAAGATTGGAAATGCAGAGATGTACCACCAAGCTGGAAAATCTCGTTATATTAATTTTGATCAGCTTTTAAAATAAAAATATATATTATTTTTAAAAGCTTCTTTTCAGGTGTACAGAAAGTATTTAAAAATTCCAAAAGAAAACAAAAGAAAAAATAGAATGCATTCCAAAATCAATTCTTTAAAAATAAAATCTGTGCCACATTTAAGCATACCTTTTCTACAGGTTGCATGATAAAGTTGGATGTGTGATTTACAATAAACTGAATTAATTACCATGAATTATTGATTGTGCAATGGAAGATTCAGCTGTTTTCTCATTAAATATTGAAATAAGTGAGTAGAATGAAACAGAGGAATAAATTCTGATGCCCTTAATTCATTTTGAACAGCATCAATTGTCCCATTGACTTTAATGGGATTGCTTGTGAAGTAAACTATTACTCAACTTGGGTAACGATATCAGAATATGGTCCAAAGGGAGTAAAAGTACAGTGAAGTAAAACAAATTCATGAAATTAATTTGCTTTTCTGAAATAAACTTTGCACAGGCTAGCCTAACTCCAAACAACCTCAGTGTCAGCAATCTCAAATCCCTTCCTGATTTTGGTTTAAATAAGGTAGTAATATTCTTGCAAGGTTAAACTGTTCTTAAAAAAGTTTATTAGGCAGAAATATGTTACTTATCATCAGATGGTAATCACTGGGCCAATTCCATAGCCTCATGGAAATTACAAACCAGGGTGTGAATCTACAGTGCACTAGCTTACTGAGCACTAACTGGCCATGTAAACCCTGCAACCATGTGCTAAAAGTTCTGGAGTGTGCTTTGACATATTCCTGTGTAAAATGCTGAATACAGAACACCTTGCACTGACCAGGTAATGGATGAGACAGAAGGTCTGCTCCATTTCTACTTTCCATTCTATCATTCATCTATGTGTGAAATGGGAGCAAAGGTAGAAGAAATTCAGGAAGCACATTTACAATAAAAGTGGTAGTAACAAAAATGTTATAATGAACAGACAGCTTATATCTTAATTTAGGATACACTACTTGGAGATGCTCAGATACTATGGTGATGAGTGCAGTATTGCACCAATATAACAAAGAACAGGATATTCTGGATTTGCTGCCTTAATTCTGAATTTCTCTGTGTGCGTATGATTAGACTAGTTATATATTTTAAAGACCCTCCAGACACGTGTATCTATTATTTGCAATGCACACCCTTTCATATAATCTAAAATTTCTTTGCTTCTACATATGTGAGAAATGTATAGTCAAAATTCATAACTCCAGATACAAAAATGATACATGCATATAAACAGGATAATCATATTCAGCAAATCATAACTTTTTCATTGACACCTTACATGACATATTTTATACAAATATGCTTGCTCCTGATAACACCCACAAAGCTTTATATCCAGTCTATCCAGTACATTGTGAAGGGCCTACCGAAATTGAATGGTCCATCAACAAAGACAATTGGTCATGGGAATGTGTATGTATACTAGAAATTGACAAAAGCTGTTACCATATCAATAAATATCATCCGAAGTCATGTCAGAATGACGACTATGAAAATATCAACCATTCTTTAAAGTGTGTTATCCTATTCTCTTCTCTGAAATGCAGGGTGAATAAAACACTCCAGTCAAACCTTGCATCCAGGATGCTGGTGTGCAGTGGTGTATTTATTTTCCTTACTTTTTGTTATTATATTTATACAGAAAACATTCCTTCTCCCCATCAAGCTTTATAGAAAATCACATACAAATTAAACTATAATATACATGTATAAGTAAAATATTGATGAATTAATAGAAATCTAAAAGTTAAAAGTTACAACATGGGTATGTCATTACAGGTAGCACCTGAGGTAGTTTGCAAATGGTGTGAAGCACCTGTTCAATTAAATCCTGACATTTTGAAAATATCCATAATTTATGAAGGGACATGACAAATCCATAGAGTAGAGGCATTAAAAAAAATAAAATCATATTAGTAGTCCATCATATAAAATGTATGAATTGATGGTTTATTCTAGTGGGCAACCACTGAGCACTACTAGAAAAAGTTAACAACAGCATTTGGAAGCAGTGCTAAAAGCTGCATATTAAGGATGCTATGGCTCATTTTTACACACTTTGGCCAAGATTTTCAAAAACGGGAGCCTAAAGCTAAGCCCCTAAGGGTATATCTGCACTGTGATGAGACACCTGCAGTTGTCCTGTGCCAGGTGACTTGGGCTTCTGGGGCTCAAGCTATGGGGCTGTGGTGTAGATATTTGGCTCCAGACCAAGCCTGGATATCTACACTACAATTAAACTGCCCTATAACTGGCACTGGCCAACTGCAGGTTTTTAACTGCACTGTAGATGAACTTAGTATTTAGATATGTAAACAAGTGACCTGTGTTCAAAAAGTGCTAAACATCCAACTTTACCATCACCTTGGCTTAGATGGGAGTGAATGGGTTTTTCAGCACTCGGGAATATCAAGCTGTGTATTTATATATCCAACTATTGATTTGGGAGCTTAATTTTAGACACCCACTTTGAAAATATTGGCCCTGAGAGATACTGTGTCTAAAGCTCGTGGTTACATGTTTGACTGCAGAGGTGACTGTGGTTTGGTCCTGGATAAAGTGATTCTGACATGTTATATACTGCGAGCCAGTCTAGAGGAAGGCCCTATGGTATATAGCCGTAAGTTATTTTCATTGCCTCCTTTTTTTCAATTCAGCCTATCTATGTTTTATTAAAACCTTCTCTCCTTAGATCAGTGTATCAAGTATAAGGCCTGGCTGCTGTGCCTTCTCAGTATTCCTGACACCCTAACAACTTAGGATGTCTGACAGACCACCCTGCATCTAGCAGGTCAGTTCTTAAGCCCAGAAGCAGCAGTAGCTGGGCTCCTGTGCTCACCTTGTTGTAAACCCTGCTCCCCATTTGTTTCTCCATGGCTATAGCCCAGATCCTGCCATGCACCCAGTCTTATTCCAGTCCTGGCCCAGCCTTGCTCCTGCCTTCCTGAACTCCTGTAATCTGGATCCAACCCTTAGCTCTGGCCTTCATCCTTTGATTTCGGCTATGATTCTTGACCGTGGTTCCTGATTTTGATTCTGAGTCACCCCTTGACTCTGACTTTTGGACTCTGACCACTTGGCCTGTCTTACACTCTGACTGCTAGGCTTGGCCATATATGACCTCGTCCGCTGACATAGAATCATAGAATCCCAGGGCTGGAAGAGACCTCAGGAGGTCATCGAGTCCAGCCCCCTGCCCAAAGTGGACCGATCCCAACTAAATCAACCCAGCCAAGGCTTTGTCAAGCTGAGACTTAAAAACCTCTAGGGATGGAAATTCCACCACTTCCCTAGATAATCCATTCCAGTACTTCACCACCCTCCTAGTGAAATAGTTTTTCCTAATATCCAACCTAGCTCTCCCCCACCCCCAGTAACTTGAGCCCATTGCTCCTTGTTCTGCCATCTGTCACTACTGAGAATAGTCTCTCTCCATCCTCTTTGGAACCTCCCTTCAGGAAGTTGAAGGCTGCTATCAAATCCCACCTCACTCTTCTCTTCTGCAGACTAAACAAACCCAAATCCCTCAGCCTGGCCTCATAGCTCATGTGCTCCAGCCCCCTAATCATTTTGGTTGCCTTCCACTGGACCCTCTTCAGTGCATCCACATCCTTTCTATAGTGTGGGGCCCAGAACTGGACCCAATACTCCAGATGTGGCCTCACCAGAGCCAAATAAAGGGGAATAGTAGTACTTGCTCATTCTTTTCCAACAATTATGTATTTATTGAATAAAATATTCATTTCTTTATAATTTTAGAGGAAAATTAATCCCAGATAAACCATTTTGATGGTATAGATCTTAGGGATGTAAAATCCCATTTAACTGGTTAACCAGTTAAACATATTGTTTAACTGGTTAATCAATTAAAAGAGGGGCAGGTGGGGGGAGGGCACCCCTCAGGCTGGGCTGGGGCACCCCTCTCCATGGCAGGCCCCGTGGGGCTGGAGCCTAATAGATCTATGATATACAGGAGGCCACGACTTCAGAACAATTCTTTCCAACACCCAAAATATTTGAGGGTGAGAAAGGATCAAAGCTTTCTGCCTCTTGGGTTGCTGTAGCACATATAGCTCTCTCTTTCCTGGCTGATCTTGGATGTGATGGCTTCAAATAAAAGACTTGTCTTAACTGTGACCAGGTAGGGAGGGGAGGTTTCAAAAACAGTTGTATGCCAGCTGTGCACTCCCCCAACCACCTGCACAGCTGAGACTTATTCGCCCTCAGTGTTACAGCAGAATCATGACTCTTCTAACTTGCACCAGCTAAAACAGTCTCCAAGGGGCTCTTACATTTGCTGGGGACCACTGGAGTATAGCAGTTCTTGGGCCATACCCCTTCCCAACTCAACCATCCCTATTTGTTTATGGAATGTCCTGCACAAAGGGGTCCTGATCAATGTTTGGGCCCCCTATGTGTTATCAGAACACAAAAAAACCCAAAACCCTAAAACAAGACTTTGGAGAATCTTCAACTACCCATACAGGGCAGCTTTAGGGCACTTTTGCACTGCTGTTTCATGGCCAACCATCTAGCCTATTTGCTACATCAGTGCATTACCTTTGTCCTATTGGTTGCATTTGGTTACATTCATGAGTCCTGAAATCTCTTATGCTCTTCAGAATTTATAACATTTTTGCATTTTGAATTTGGTGAAGAGAATCTGTGAGATAACCAGTGATTAACCAAAGTAGGATGTGAGGAGTTGAGGGAATAGTATTTCAAAGGGAGTAAGTCTCTTTGACAACCTGGTGTCAGATTTCTTCAGGCCTGAACCTATGAAATCTATAAGGCACCCGCATCTGAGCTATTTTGGCTGCAAAATAGGGTGCATAAAATAGTCAAGTTTAATTGAATGTAAACATGTTTAGTTTACATTTAAGTCCAGCAGCCAATAGACAGCCTCCTTTGCCACAGGCGAGCATCTTGAAGCATGCTATTGTATGGTTTCCTCTACAAGTACATGAGTTACTTCACGTGAATAGTCCAATCCACACATTGGATAGAAAAGCCTCCTTGGACACATTGGATCTAGTTAAGTACTCTTCAGAGTCAAACCTTTTTCTCCTGAGCAAGCTCATAACAGAGCAAGCCATTTTCAAACTTCCTGTAGGATACTGAATCAAGTTTCTCTGTGCAGGAGACAGCCTCCTCAAAGGGGTTAATTGCACACTGTGGAACGAACCCCAAAAGAACAAAGGACTATCATAAACCTCACTACCTACTGTTCTAAGTGCTAAGCACATTTCTTTGACCTTGCTTTCTTCAATAATATAGCCACACTTATCTGTTGCTATATATTATATTAAAAGACCAAAGCAAAATGCTTGACTGAACGCACTTCTAACCTTGGGAACAGAATGAGAGAACAAACATGTGACAGATGTTGGTCACATTATTTAATGCACTACTTGGAGACGCTCAGATCCTATGGTGATGAGTGCAGTAAAAGCACCAATATAACACAGAACAGGATATTCTGGATTTGCTGCCTTAATTCTTAATTTCTGTTTGTGTGTGTGTGTGATTAGACGAGTTATCTATTTTAAAGAGCCTCTACACTCATGTATCTATTATTTGCAGTGCACACCCTTCCATATAATCTAATATTTCTATGCTTCTACATTTGTGGATTTTTGGTTTTCAGATTAGTAACTGCAATTGTTGTAGGTGCCCACTGATATTTATTACATTATACACCTACATTTTTCTGTGAGCAATCTTAATGTTTCTGATGAACATTAGCATAGAACTGGCTGTTCATAATCTTCATATGAAACAAAGTATACAGGATATTGTAGAGAGAGAAGATAGATGAGTTAATATTGCTAATTGGACCAAGTTATGTTGCTGATAAGAGACAAGCTTTTTAGTTTACACAGAATTCTTCACTACCAGAAATGGGTCGTATAAAAGCCTCACCTCATTACCTCACCCACATTGCCTATCTAATATCCTGGGACCAATAAAACTATGACAACAACTGGGTAGTTGCATACACGGTTTGGTATAGACATGGGGACATATCATATTTGTGCATCCTTGAAACTCAAGACAATCCAGGCATGTTGCAGTCCTGCACCAATTGAGAAAAAGACAACTGTAATGATGGAGTCATGCCCAACCTACAGAGGGCACACTTCTATAGAAAGTATATAGAACAAAGAGCATGAAGCCAACCATGAATGAGGTTGGAATATGTAATTTTCAGGGATTTCAGAAGGCGAATTCCTTCCATACTGACTCTTACCACAGGAAAAGACTTAGAAGAGACTGTTCACGATGGAAGTTCATTCTGTGTGCCACCGAGGCTACATCATAGACATGTGACTTTGTTGCTACTGGTGCATCTCTGAAACACCCCTTCAAACTAGGTAAAATTTATCTTAATTTGCAGAGTGGCTGCGTTTTGAGCAGTATCGTTTTTTCCCCATAAAAAGTTATAGAAAATTTTTTACTTTTTATCTACTATTTATTGTCAATTCGTGTAGTCTGGTCATCCTTAAATACCTGCCAATTATTTTGGGTAACTAAATAACTTAAAGTTACCTCAGTATCTATTTAACATGTTAATCTATTAATTGAAGGTACAATTGGCAAGTCGTTAAGAGTGACCTTAATAATTAAAAGAAAAGAGATGTTTATGATGGTACCTATGTTTCACATTTACAATCTACCAGGTAAACCTGATTATTTTACACATAAAGGGCTAAGTTAACAGCTGCACCAGACCAGAGCTTAGGCTGATGGGTAAAATCCAGCATTAAGTGAAAGTTAACTTCAGCTGGCTTGTGGAGGCCACTACATTAATTAGAACTATTAGAGGCCAACATAGAGTGTCACTGCCCCCTACATAAGGAAATCTTTGTGAATGGATCGAGTAAAGCCAGCTATACTGGCTACATGTCAACGGAGAATTTGCCTAAGCCAAGGATTTATAGCAGCATAAAGTATCTGGAATGGGTTTGAGGATCAACCCCAGTTGTTAAAAAAAAATATTTTTTAAAAAAATATTTCTTGTGTGTCTAAATACACCAGTTTTAAAAGCAGTTCATATTTTTGCTAAAAACTGAACATATTTTTTTTAAAAAAACCCTTGATTATATTTAAAATATTATAGATATTTTTATGCAAATTTAACTTGGTAGAAAATAAAAAAGCAGTAGATATTACTCTCCTTTATTTATCCTTATGATGAGCCTGATTCTCCAAACTCTTTTTCACTGATGTGAGAGGATCAAGTCCCAGAGCTGCATCCAATGAGGTATTTATTAACTGTGTTCTGAGGGCACACATTTACACTGCAACATTATTTCGAAAGAACTAGCATTATTCTGAAATAACATAGTCCGCGTCTAGACAGCAGGCAGTTATTTTGAAATAATGGTGAAATACGATCAGGCTGGAGGACTTCTTACTCTGACTCCTGTAACCCTCATTGTTTGACGAATAAGGGAAGTTGGAGGAAGAGTGCTCCATTTTGAAATAAGTGCTGTGTAGACGCTCCCTATTTTGAAATAAGCTGTGCAATTGATGTAGCTCAATTTGTGTAGCTTATTTTGAGTTAAACCCTGCAGTGTAGACACACCTAGGGTGCAAAGGCTCCTCAATTCTTACTGACTTTTCTGGATGTTGAAAGTGCTCAGCAAATTGCATGTTTCGACCTTGCTTCTCCTGCTGGCCAGGGCCCAGCACCATGTCATATGTGGTTGGAGGCTTTAATAATCTGTGCCATCTTGGTTGTTTGACTTTACATCTGAATACCCCCCTAAGAAAATCAAATGGAAACTACATACACAGGAAATAAGCTTTGCTTTTCATTAGGAGTTGCATATTAAAAATAAAGGGCACAAACAAAATCATCCCTACGTTTATGAATAGTTTCAAAGATTATTTTTTTAAATAGGACAAGCCTTCCCTGAAAAAGAGTTGCCTGTCTATGGTAGCATATCACTATGCTGTATTTCTTAAACAGCAAGAATAATAAACATGAAAGGAATAAGAATCCTGCCTCTGAAAACTGAAGTACCCAATAAAGTGTACACTCAGTTGAAAGCGATACTTATGATATATCAGCAATCTGATAACACTGGAACGTATTATAACACAAGCAGAATCACCTAAAAAAAGTTAAACTTAATGACCGCACTGTGCTATTTACTTTTATTTTCATCTCCAGGGAATACTGTTTACCTTGCTTTAAAAACTGTATGAGTCATTGTTATGTGCCTTTTTTAATTAGTTTGAAGGAAATAGTTATTTGGGAGAGACAGCGGAAATCAATTCTGATTCGATATTGATAGCTACTGTGCGATGTAAACTGCGTGCCCTCTCTAATTAAATGTAAACATGTTCAGTTCTGAAGTCCAACAGTGATGACAACAACCACTAGCAAGGATTGCTTAAGCACTGATCAACTGATTCTCCTGAACCTTTTGTTCATAGTGAAGGTGCGCTTGTGCAATCTGTGGCAGGGTGAATGCCAGTTGTAACTGACTTTATTTTAGGTCATCTTCAGAGAAAAGAATTGACAAGAATGTGGAGTGTTCTGTAATACCTCAAGTTACTCATTAACTATGTCCTTCTGATAGCTAATCAATAGCATTGCATGGAGCCAAACACACTGCACTGAACTGCCCCTCTTCCAAAAGCCAAGTCTTGGTAAATATTTAATGGCAGTAAAGGTGTTTTGACCGTTATCAAACTGATATGCTAAAGAACTCTTAAAAGAAACTTTATCTTGCTTCTCTCTGCATAAATAATTTGTGCTGTCACCATACAATCCTGATGCAAACGCACTTACCTTACTGCATTTGAATCAGTGCTTAGGAGAGAGAATATTGAGTTTCACTTCATGTGGTGAAATAATGAAAATAACTTTGCTGTCACAAAACAACAATGAAAAAATCAAAAAGTTTACTTCCTTGGTAAAATGCCAGCTTCAAATACACAGCAAGCAACCCAACCCTTTATACTGCAGTAGTAAATACTGCACCAGACTTGTTCAAAACCTGTTATACAAGTGCACGCTTGAGGTTCTCTGACAAGGTTTCACTTGTTATAGAATCTCCATGACCCTCTAGAATTAGAACACTCCTGTATTTTCATCCCTTATCCAATATAGGGGACAAAAATATCCAGTTTTGAACAATTGCCCTAGAACCTGCATATTTTTATTTTCCACCACCATCCCATACAGCGGATATGTCCCCACACCCCGCCTGAATTGGAAATGTCCTTAGCCATTGAATCTCATTAGGAAATCTTCCATTTGTTGTTTTTTCTCTATACAAGCAGCACATACATAATTTTTCAAGCAGATAAACACTTAAGTCCTAAAACAATATAAGTGCATGGGCTGACTGGTACACTTACCCAGTACCCAGCTGATTTCAAAGGGGTTTACACAGGAACATCAATGTGCGATATGATGTAGGATCCAGGTCTTAGACATTTGTCTGTTTGAGTATCTGACTATCAGGTAAACCTATGTGTGTTTGAAGACACTGTTTCATCCGTGCAGCCTAGTTTTTTTTCTAGGAAAATAACTGTGGAACATAACATTGAAAATGCTTCCAGCTTTGAAATTTTCAATGCTGTAACACTAAAGAAGCATGAGCCCTTATATTTAGAAAACACCTCTTCACTGTTCTAGGAGCTAGATGTTCATAGGGTTCTAGATGTCCTAGAAGCAATAAACCTAATCCCTTTGCCCCACTCCTTGCCCTGCCTCCCTCCAAGTCTTTGTCCCCTGCCTAGTCCATCCCCTCTCTCTCTGTTGATTGCTCTTCCCACCCTCACACACTCATTTTCACTGTGCCGGGGCAGGTGGTTGGGTTTTGGGTGGGGGTGAGGGTTCTGGATAAGGGTGTGGGCTCTGATGTGGGGCAGTGGATGAGGTTTTGAGGAGCAAAAGGGGGCTCTATGATGGAGCTGAGGGGTTCAGAGTATGGAAGGGGGCTCACGCTGAGGCAGGGGGCTAGGGTGCAGGGGAAAGGATAAGGGCCCCAGCTGGGAGTGAAGGCTCTGGGGTGTGGCTGGGGATGAGAGGTTTAGAGGGTAGGAGGGGGAATCAGGGCCGGGGCAGGGGAGCGTGTGAGGACTGTGGCTGGAGGTGAGGACTCTGGAGTGGTCTGGGGATGAGGGGGTTGGTGTGCGGGCTCCATGCTGGGATGGAGGTGTTTGGAGTGCAGCAGAGGGATCGGGGCTGGGACAGGGACTGGGGTGCTGTAGGTAGAAGGGTGCATTGGGTTGGGCCAGAGGGATTCAGAAGGTGGGAAGGGGCTCAGGGCTAGGGCACAGGCTCAGGGATGCAGGCTCCATGTGGCGCTTATCTCAAGCAGCATTATGTCCCCCCTCAGGCTCCTTGGTGGAAGCACCGCCCGGTATTCTGCACGCTACCCTGTCTGTAGGCATCGATCCTCGTTCCCTTTGGCCGTGGTTCCCAGCCAATGGGAGCTGCAGCACCAGCACTTGCAGTGTGGGGGGTGGAGCGTGCAGAAACCCTGGCTGTTGCTAGTCATAGGAGCTGATGGAAGGATATGCTGCCACTTCTGGGAAGCAAATGGCAGGCAGGGAGCCTGTCTTAGCTCCACTGTACCACCAACTGGACTTTTAATGGCTAGGTCAGTGGCACTGATCAGAGGCACAGGGGTTCCTTTTCAAGTGGGCATTCCAGTCGAAAACCAGACACTTGTTGAACCCTAGCTGTTCAACAGATAAAAAAATATTAATTCATTATATTTTGGAATTATTCCAATATAATCATGTACCCCAGAGATTCCAAATAAATAATAATCAAGGAAGAAAACAATATTAATAAAATAATAAAAACTATAAATTAATCAAGCAATAACAAAGTGCAGGACATTAAATAGCAATGAATGACTAGTTGTAGAAAGGAAATCATTGCCATTGAATGCTTTGCAGTTAATACATTATTATTGTTATAAATCAAGTCAAAGAAAATATTTGTCAGTCATGAAATGATGGATGTCATGGTTTGGGTATTACACTGGGGTGGCTAAATCTGACACTGAAGGAGCATCAAGATGGCAATGTACTTCCTGTGGATTGGACTGGTTTCTAGCACTGTTTTCTAGCAACATCAACCCTGAAAGGGGGATGGCAGGAGTCTCTCCAGATGGAGAGAATAAAAGAGAGGGAAACATACTTCGAAGCTGGGCTGCCTCAAGAGATACTGAGTTTGAGGCAGAGAGGATCAGTGAGTGGGCTGAACAGCCCAGAAACAGGGTCTCAATGGACTTTTTCACTAAAATTGTTTTTAAAATGCTCTGCATGGCATTTCATCAGAAGTGTTACTGAAGATGTTACACGAGTACTTCATTTACAGAAAACCCTTTGATAATAATGTTAATGTTTTCAGTAAAAATAAAATCTCCCAACAATAAGTGTCTGTTCTGAATCCTTCAAAACAAAAATAACTTTGAAATGTTGGTGTTTTTCCCAATTCCCCCCTCCCCCCCGCCTACCATTTTTCACTCAGCTCTATCAATAAAATCAGGTCCCAGAGATGCAGAAAGTTCTGATAACCAGGCTGTGTGGACTGTTTCTGCGGGTTTGTCTTCACTGCCATGCTGCACTGATACAATGCATCTGATCAAGGCATGCTATGTCGATGGGAGAGTGCTCTCTCACTGATGTGACTATTCCACCTCAACGAGAGGCAGAAGCTATGCTGGTGAGAGAGCATCTTTGGCTGACACAGCATGGCGTAGACACTGCTTTATGTCGATGTAACTTACACTGATCAGGAGGTGGCTTTTTTATACCTCTGAGCAACATAAATTAATCAACTTAAGTGGTAGTGCAGAGTGCAGACAAGCCTTTAGAAGAATCCCCTGTCCAAAGGCATGCAATGAAGATCAACTGCATTGTAATCCATATATTTTACTAAGGGCCTGCCCCTGACAAACTTTTGCTCATAGAAGTCACTCTGTTAAATCGACATATAGACCCATGAAACAAAGACAGCGGAAATACCAGCTCAGAGTGATGAAAGAGCGGGGAATCCCTGGGAAATCTAATTTGTTAAAAGTCGATTAATCAACATACCAGCAATTACTGAGACAATTGGCAGGCTTGTCTGGGCCAATCCCCTGAACACTACGGCATTATTTGAAGACTTGGGGAGGGAGAAAGGTCTTGTGGTTGAAATGAGGGAGGAGGACTCAAGAGATCTGGGTTTAATTCCTGGTTCTGCCACAAGCCTTCCATGTGATGTTGGACAAGCCACAGACTCTTTGGGGTTGAGTTTTTCTTCTTGAAATGGGGAATAACACTTCCTTTCTCTCACATGTCGTGTCTGGTTCATGTAGATTATAAGCTTCTGAGGCAAGCACAGTCTCTTCCTGTGTATATGTACAGCACCTAGCATATGGGGGCCCTGACTCTGGCTGAGGCCTTTAGGAGATACTATAATACTATTTATTATTAACAATGAGAAGACCTGAAGATACCAATTCACTGTAGGATCAGGGCCTAAGGCACTCAAATGTAGCTTACAGGATATGAACTCCACCTGCCATTGCTTGAGAAAATCAGAGGAGCAGCAGCAGCTGACTCCAGGAAGTAAATGTTGGAAGGGGACTAAAAACAGATTTTGTATCCTGGAGCTTATAAGTCAGTTGCTCTCATTTCTTTTCTCTCTTTTTTTTTCCTGCTGAGTCTGACTATTGAGCTATTTAAATGATGTGGGGAAAAACCTATGCTGTAATGTACTGTAAGCAGGTCTGTGTTAAGAGGAAGACATACTATATGTACTTAATGAGGTAAGAATTCTGATGAAAAACTGTAGGTCACTTCTCCATAACCTGCAGATAAAATAAAATTTAAGGAAGCATGTTCATTGCCTTAAACAAATGGCTAATTATTTTGGGAGACCATGACAAGGAAGTTGAATGTAGGATCCCTCTGCAATCTAGCCAATGTAGTGTGCACTGCAGTTCTTTTGGGAAAGGACAAGGGAAAAAGCAAAGTATGAACATTACCTAAAATAGGGCTGCCAACTTTTTATTTGCACAAAATCAAACACCCTAGTCTGCCCCTTCCCAGAGGTTCTGCCCCTCTGCTCACTACACTCCACCCTCCTTTAGTGGCTCATTCTTGCGATGTGGGAGGGAGAGAGGGCTTTAATCAGGTGTGTGGGCTCTGAGGTGGAGCCAGAAATGAGATGTTGAAATGTGGGAGGGGACTCTGGTCTGGAGCAGGGGCTGCGGTGTGGAAAGGGGCGAGGGCTCCGGTTGGTGGTGCAGGCTCTGGGGTGGATGAAGTGTTTGAGGTGGATGAAAGGGTTGCAGGCTATGGGGTGGGGCCAAGGTATTCAGAGTGCCAGGGAAGAGGGTTGGGGAACAGGAGGAGTCTCTGGCTTTGGGCCAGGGGGTTGATGCTCAGGTTTGGGTTGTAGGGTTACCCTGAGTGGTCAGAAGGCACAGTGGGGTTAAGGCAGGCTCCTTGCTTGTCCTGACTCTGTGCTGTGCCTAGGAAGCAGCTGGCAGGTCCAGCTCCTAGGCGGGGGATCATGAGGCTCTATGCGCTGCTCCTTACCCACAGACACACCCATGTAGCTCCACTGGCCACAATTCCCAGGCATAGCGTGGTGCCAGGCACGTTGGGACCAGCCTATCTTAGCACCTACAGCACTACCAACCAGATTATTAATGGCCCGAGGTGCTGACTGGAGCTGGTAGGATCTCTTTTCAACCAGGTGTTCTAGTTGAAAATGGGATGCCTGGCAACTCTACCTTAAAATTAATACTTTTTGAATTAGGATTTTGCTTTTCTTTTTTGGATTTATAAAACCATGCCAGAAGTACAACTGAAATCATATCACAGGCTACTTGTTTTACCATTACAGCTAAAACGGAAGTAGGAAGATGGTTTCTTATCAGGCTCATTTGGTCAGACAGAGTTAAAGTTCTCCCTTTTTAAAGGGAAGAACACAAGTCTTCTGCATCTCTCTCCAAGATTTGAATTTGCTTTAGCCTGTGGAAATCACTGTGGTAGAATATTCCTGAGGCACACATCACATGAAGTCGGATGAGCTTGGATAAAATTACAATCCTTTAAGTCTTGTAGGTCTAGAGACTAAAATAAGGAGGAAGCAGGAGGAAAGGGAAAGGGACAGGGAATGGGAAGAGGGGTTGAGCACAACTCCCCATCTCTGCTAAAAGCGCTCTTCCTCCCCTTGGCTTGCACTCCCCTACAGCGCTCCTTTCTCCTGGCCTACTGGAATGAAAGCTATCATCCTGTTTCAAGCTACTGTCTCCATTAGCAGATCTCTTTTTGCTGGGCCCTGGGTATAATACAATTAGATGCATTATGGAAAACTCTGCTCCTTCCCCTTAATCTTTCATGAATGGCCACACTTAGTACCAGGACACCAGACTAAAAGGAACAATTCTGATGCTTCTAAAAGCATTTAAAAATCCAAAAAGAGGGTCAATATGAAACAGTTATTTCAGGAATAAGAACCACTAAAAATCTAAATGCTTGGCATCTGACATTAACCTAATTTACCCCCTAGCAGCCAAGCAATGTCTGTGACATAATTCCTCAAGGGCGTATTTCGAACTCTTGTGCAGGCCTCTTATACTAAGTGGAGGTGCACAGCTCAGAGCTCATGAATCAAGTTGATAACATTCCCCTAAGTTATTGGTTCTTAGTGGGATAGTGGGTGAATTGGTGTCATTCCTCTGTTCAGTCAGGAGTTAAAACATGTACAGCAATTCCTTATTTTCACAATATTCCTTCTTACAAAGATAATCATGAGAACAGTTCCCAGCGAGCTAAACCTGACATACAGGTTTTGTTAATAAAAAAAATGCACGACTTAATTAATGAAATGGATCTATTAAGACTGTCCCCCAATCCACTATGGCTGCCCCACCTACTGCTGAACTTCATATGACCTATTTTATGCAAAAAGAATTGTAATAACTTGTACTAAAAGCTATTACAGAGGAAAGGTTGCCACAAAGATAAAGTATGACTCAGAAATGCATATGATGCCCTTAGAGGAAAAAGCTTAGCAAATTTACCTTTAAGTAGGGTTTACTTTTACAGTGAATAAATGGTTGACATAACTTTGTTAAACTGTGTACTTATTTCATCAGCAGTAATTGTATTTGGATATTTATAAATACTTGATTATATTGCTTGTGCATCCAATTCAGAAATAAATGTCCATAAAACTCGCACAGATCCAAACTGACATCATCTTCTTTTCCAAATGCAAACAGATGGACATCATCCCTAACGGCCTAAGGGTGAAAAACTCACTACAATCTACATACCCCACAGATTACAGCCAGAGATTGTGCCACACTCTCGCAAAAAAAAACTAAGGAACCACCTTATCAGCATTCTCTACAACAAACAGAAAAAAATCAAGGAGGAGCTCTCTACATTAGAAACTATCATAAAAAAACAAGCCTCCACACACATTTCACCTTTTCCAGACTATTCAACAAACCACCTACAAGGACCACTTCATCTCCCTTCAGACGAAAAAGGACAATAAACTGTCCAAACTGCTATATGCCTCAGGATCTCTCATTACAGATACTTTCAGCTCACCCGACAACATCATCAACCTATCTAATCACTCTCTCAGCCAGGCAGAAGAATCTGTCCTATCCCGCGGACTCTCCTTCTGCCCCACCACACACACAAATATGATTCAGTTCTGTGGGGATCTGAAATCCTATTTTCACCGCCTCCGCCTGAAGGAATATTTCCAACACACGGATATACAACATACTGACCTCACTGCTCCCCCCTTCAGTCCCACAAGAGGAAGGCTTCTATATGGACCCCCACCAACGGACGTAACAAAGTCTTGATTTCTACATCGACTGCTTCCACAAACGCGCTCGAGCTGACATTATCAGCAAACAACATATAACATACAACCTCATGCAGAATGCAATGCTATTCACAGCCTCAAAACCAATCCTAACATCATAATCAAAGAGGCCGACAAAGGAGGCGCTGTAGTCGTCATGAACAGGACAGATTATGAACAGGAGGCGAACAGACAACTCATCAATACCAGATTGTACAGGCCTCTCTCCTGTGACTCCACTAAGGAATACCAAAAAACCATGAAAAAACTGCTCATGAAACTCCCTGATGCTGCTCAGGAACAAATTTACACTAACACCCCCCATAATCCCTGACCAGAAACTTTCTATCTGCTACCCAAAATACACAAACCTGGTAATCCTGGACATCCCATCATCTCAAGCATTGGCACACTCACCACAGGATTATCTGGCTATATCAACTCCCTCCTCAGACCCTATGCTACCAGCACTCCTAGCTACCTCCGCGACACCACTGACTTCTTGAGGAAACTTCAAAACATCAGTAATCTTCCTGAAAATACCATCCTGGCCACCATGGATGTAGAAGCCCTTTATACCAACATTCCACATGAAGATGGATTACAGGCCATCAGGAACACCATCCCCGATAACAACACTGCACACCTGATTACAGAGCTCTGCGACTTTGTCCTCACCCACAACTACTTTCAATTCGGAGACAATTTCTGTCTCCAAGTCAGCGGCACGGCCATGGGCACTTGCATGGCACCACAATATGCCAACATCTTTATGGCTGACCTTGAACAACGTTTCCTCAGCTCTCGCCCCCTAACACTCCTACTTTACTTATGCTACATTGATGACATCTTCATCATATGGACCCACGGGAAAGAGACTCTTGAAGAATTTCACAAGGATTTCAACAACTTCCATCCCACGATCAACCTCAGCCTGGACCAGTCCACATGACTGGTCACTACAGTATAGTTAAATAATGGGCAAATTTCCACCACCCTATACCGGAAACCCACCGACTGTTACACTTACCTTCATACCTCCAGCTTCCATCCCAGGCACATTTCTCAGTCTATTGTATACAGCCAAGCCCTAAGATACAACCGTATTTGCTCCAACCCCACAGATAGAGATAATCACCTACAGGATCTTTACAGAGCATTCCTAAAACTGAAATACCCACCTGGAGAAGTGAAAAAACAAACTGACAGAGCCAAAAAAGTACTGCCCAGACATGTACTACTTCAAGACAGACCCAAAAGAGAAAATAACAGAACTTCACTTGTTATTACCTATAGTCCACAATTCAGACCCCTCCAGTGCATTATATGCAATCTACAAACCATCTTGGAACATGATCCCTCACTCTCAGAGGCCTTGGGAGAAAAGCCTATTCTTGCTTACAGACAACCCCTCACCTGAAACAAACTCTTTCTGGTAACCATGCCACACAACCACATCATAAGCATCCAGGAACCCAGCCCTGCAACCAAAAGCAATGCCAACTCTGCCCACATATCTATACTAGTGATTCATCACTGGAGCCAACAACATAAGCTACCAAATCAAAAGGTCATTTGACTGCACATCCAGTAATTTGATCTAAGCCATCAAATGCCAGCAATGCCCTACTGCTATATATATTGGACAAACTGGACGGTCTCTGAGGGAAAGAATCAATGGACACAAATCAGATGTACGTAAAGGGAACATACAGAAACCTGTTGGGGAACACTTTAATCTTCCTAATCACTGTTTAAAAGATCTTCAAGTAGCTGTCTTGTCACAAACCAGTTCTACTAGCCAGATACACAGAGAAACATTGGAATTAGAGTTCATCCGCAAGTTCAATTCACATGCTAATGGACTCAGTCGTGATGAAAGTTGGTTGGGGCACTACCTACTCAACAGCCATTGAAGGTGCAAACAGCTCTTTGTGTAGCCTCCTATGTCAGGACTTTGATTGACTTTGATTCTTATCTGTTTCGTTTTAACTACCCAATCTTCAGATACTTACTGATTCCCTCTAGCTCCCTGTCTCCCACCCCCTCCTTTTTTTCCCTCCCCCTCTCCTATTTATTTTGGGTCTGCACATCCTAAACTCATAACTCTGGTCATCTGAAGAAGTGGGCTGTGCGCACGAAAGCTCATGATACCATCTACATGTTTTGTTATTCTATAAAGTGCTACCAGACCATTTGTTGTTTTATTCGAATAAAGTCCATTTTTGAGGTATTAGTGAAATACAGATTTTTAACAGAGTTTTACATTTTTAAAACTCCTCTACAATAATCCCCAAAAGTAGAACCATGACATTGATAGCATTTTGTTTTCAATTTATACATCTTTATTTAAATATATAAGTTCAGGATCTTTAAACCTAAAAACAATTTGCCTGTTTTGTCCCAGCAAGCATTACTTTGCAGTAACCTACTCACTTTACAAGTTTTTTATTTCTCGTCTAGCCATCCCATGCTAAACTGGTTTTCAAATCCACCTCCATCAACATTGGCAGGTTCAACCTCTCCTCTCAGATAGTTTTTCCCCAATAATGTCCTATCACACTACTTGGAAAAGAAAAAGAACTCAGCTCTATCTACATAAACCAAGTGCTACATATGTTCATGCACTGACCATGAATACTTTCCAGACCGGCACTTATACAATAATAGGGCTGACCTATTCCGAGTGCAGATGTTTTTTCTCTATCTCAGAACAACACTGTATTTCAAATGGGACAGTTCCAAAAACTCCTTGTCTGTATGTAGAAGAAATATTAGACATATCTGGGAATAAATTCTCACTCCAACTGATGGATGCCATAAGCCCTCCCATATGCATGATGGTGAGCTGACATCTCCCATCCTTCGATTGAAATTTGTATCTTGAGACTAATCTAGAAAAAACCAGAGGTCCTGTTGGTCATTAAGCACTGCATGTAGTAATTGGTCTTTCACAATGCATCAGTTGTGGAAAATTGGATGCAGAGCAAGAGCCACCATAGAATACTTTTCTTACCCCTACCTAAATTGTAGCAGGGAGTCTTATAATTAATACTTAAATTACTGTACCCTCATAGTGCTTTCCGAAGATGAATGTCCCATTATTCAGATAGGAAGAGTGAGATGCAAAGAGATAAAGAACAGTATTTTCAAAAGTTGCCTCTGATTCTGGATGCCCAACCGGAGATTTCCTGGGCATGATTAGTACTGGGATGACTACTGAACAACTCTGAACAGGCCTAATGTGAATTAGGCCATTAGCCTGAATGGGTAGGAACGGTGTCCCTAGCCTCTGTTTGTCTGGAAGTGGGAGGGATCACATGAGGATTACCTGTTGTGATCCCTCCCTCTGGGGCATCTGGTATTGGTCACTGTCAGCAGACAGGATACTGGGCTAGATGGACCTTTGGTCTGATCCAGTATGGCCGTTCTTATGTTCAGTGAAGCGTAGCCTCAGTGAGTTTTATTTACAGTGCTCAGCCTAAACAAAGAGTCTGTTGGTGCTTTTAAAGTTACACATACCACTTTACACATACCACTTTACTCTCTAGACATGAAATGCTATTTCAAGGTCTTAAAGATGGGCTCAGATATTTAAGATGCTGACCTGCCTAGTAAATGGCCTATATTTTGTCTGGTCAGAAGAATTGATGACTAATTTAAAATAAGGATGTTAAGAGGTAGGTAATTGACTGCACCATTAGTGAATAAGGGAAGGTGCTCTGTTATGCTGGTCCAGGAGCTACCTGTACTGTGGTTCTGCAGTTTAAATGTAGCAGGAGCTGGGTGTGCAGGCAGCCTGGCTCCTACTACATTTAAACTACAGAGCCACAGCGAGGACAGGTCCCCAAACAGCATAAGCCAGGACAGAGCTGGGACCACTGCAGCTCTGCATTTTAAACGTAGTAGGAGCTGTCCAGGCCCACTATGGGCAGAGGCTACTTCATGGCAGCCATCTCTACCCCCACACCCCACTGCTGCCTCTGATAGAAGAAACAGTGCAGTGAGGAGGAGCAGGTGGCACCATGGAGACGATGCTGGGGGGAAACCGGCTTTTAATCCGTTTCCCCCCCAGCACTGGCTCCTGTTCCCCCCCCGTTGCTGCCTCTGATACAGAGGCAGCGGGGGAGAGAAGAGCGAGTAGTTGACTCCACTACCCAATAAGCTTAGGCCTATCAGGTAGTTGACTCCTTGCTTACAATTATGCTTACATCCCTAATTTAAAGTATGTTATTTTGGGAGCCACCAGAGAAATCAATGCTACACACCAATGGAAATCCAGGAACCCTTTTATTTTTCCTTAGTTATTCATGATATATTACGCCTTAAAATTACAACACTGTGATCACCATCTTGACTTTCTCCCTCCTGCTTCAGTTGTGAACTTAGTTAAATGGCTGCTATTTCAAATGGTCCCTGAGCTTTACATACTATCAAATACCATACAGTGCTGAAAAGCTGATCGAAGTCAGTGGAAAGACTCCTACTGACGTCAATAGGCTATGGATATGGTCTAAGACCGTGGCCACCAACGCGTCGATCGCGATCTACTGGTTGATCTTGGGAGCCTGACCAGTCGATCACGAGGCTTTTGGGGGTCCCCCTCACTGCCCCCACCCCCAAGATGAATGCTGCGCTGATGCTACCTCCAGGAACAACGGAGGTAGCGCGGGCTTCCAGCGGGGTGGGGAGAGTTCTGCAGCCGCGCACCTGGTACCGGAAGTGCGCGGGCTGCTCTTCCTCCCCTCTGAACAGCTGGCGCAGCACCTAAAATGCCCTGCCCAAGTGGTCGGGGCTGGCGTGGTCTGGGACTCCCCGTTCCCACTGCCCAAGCAGCTGGAGCCAGTGTGCTGGGGACTTTATTCCCCAGCATGCGGGGGAGGAGGAAGTCCCAGCTCACGCCAACCACAACAGCTTGGGAAGCTTGCGCCTTACTCCTCCCCTCCCCGCGGCAGCATGCGCTGCCTGAGCAGCCAGAGCCGGCGCAGTCCCAGACACCCAACCCCTTCCCCGCGCGCAGAAAGGCAGCAGGGGAACAAAGTCCCCAGTGCATGATGGACTGGCATTTTAGGTTGGGGCTGGCGTGGTCTGGGACTCTCCCCCTCCCCCCCACCCCCCCAAGGCAGAGGGGAATAAAATCTCCAGCATGCCAGCTGGAGCCGGCGTGGTCCGGAACTCCCCATCCCCCCCGTTCCCAGCCCGCACAGGAAGGCATCAGGCTACACAACGAACCAGTGTTTCAGGTACCGTGGTACTGTTTAGGGCTCGGGGGAGCAGCCCACTCACTTCCTGGGCCTTGGCCTGCAGCTGCAGGATCCCCAGGTACTGGTCCCTGTCCCCTCCCCCTGCCCAGACCCCCCAAAGTACCCTGCCCCACCATCCACCGGCACCCTGTCCTCCGCCCCAGGCCCTTGCCCCAGCACCCACTGGCTCCCTGTCCCAGCCCCCTGTCCGTTGCCCCAGCACCCTGTCCCCTGCCCTGGCACCCAGTCTCCTGCCTCGGCACCTACAAGCACCCTGTCCCACCACCCAATGGCACCCTACCCAGCACCCTGTCCCCTGTCCCGGTACCCCCAGCACCCTTCCCCAATACCATGTCCCCTGCTCCCACCAGCACAGTTGGGGCCACATTAGTGAGGCCTGTGGGGGTTTTGGAGGAGTTTTTATTTTGCATCTCACTTGTGTGGCCCCAACTGACTTTTCTGTGGGTCAGTGACCCCTGACTCAAAACAGGTTCCCTGCCCTTCTCATAAATAAAGACAATGCAGAAACTTTTTGTGTTTGACACAGTATTTTATTTAAAAATGAAGCCTGGCCAACAAACCCCCAGTTGGGGCCAAGCCCCCATCTGCCCACAGCATCATAACACTCCTGCACTCCCCCTTCCCCCACACCCTAGATCTGAACCTATCATATACTGAAACCCCCTACCCTGAGCCCCTCACATACCCCAACCCAAATTTCTGCACCCTCATACCCACAAGCCTGTGGCTTGCTTAGTAACCCAACCCTATATCTGACCCCAACACTGCCCAGCCTGAAGCCCCCTCCCTGACCCAGCATCCCCTTCTCCACCTCCTCCTGCATCCAGATTTCCTCCCAGAGCTTGCACCTCTCACCCCTTCCCACACCCAAATCCCTCATTTCTACCCCAGAGCGTACACATCCTGCCTCAACCCAGCGAGGGTATGGCTAAACTGCAAGAGTTTTTCAGGATTCCGGAGATATCCCAGAAAAACTCTTCTGCATCCAGGGATGCATTTGTTCTTCTGCTTTTTTTAGTGAAAGAGCAAACGTGCTCTTTCGGTCACCCCTATATTCCTCTTTCCACAAGGAATAAGGGGGCTTCCAAAAGAAGGGGTTTTTCTGACATTTGGTCCAGTCTAGACAGGCCAAATGTTGGAAAAACCTCTTCCTACAGAAGAATTGGGGAAAAAAGCAGCAGTATAAGGGTTGGGGATAGCACGTGATGAGGAGGAGGAGAATAGAGAGGAAGGGGCGGGGCTTTGAGGAAGGGGCAGGGCAGTAGATCTTGGCTTGTTCTGTCATTTAAAAAGTGATCTTGGGTGTAAAAAGGTTGGAGACCACTGGTCTAAGATGAGTGTATGCATTTACAGGGGAAGGAAAGCATGGCTATAAACTGGCACTAGTCAACAGCATTTTGGCTGTGTCCCTGTGCTTTCATCATTGTCTCCTGGTCTGTGACCCATGCAGCTCACCCCAGGGAAAATAAAAAGTTGAATCTTTAACACCATCTACAACTTTGGAAAAGAAAACAGTTCACAAACAGAATCCAAAAAAGCAGAGAATGAACAACTAGTATGCCCAGAGCTCTTACATTTTTCAGGATGAAGGTAACCTGGTTCGGGAGCCATCTGTCACAGCAGAGCAGATGACAGGATTCTTTATATGGAATACAAAAGACCTGATGTACACAATGCACAGATACTATGCAGCAGATGAAAAAAATATTGGTCAGATATCTTGAACAATCAGTCTGGCCAAAAGAATCTAGAGTCCATAGATATAAATTGGCCAGAATAAGAGTAATATGCCACCTAGTTTTACAATAAGTAAAAGTGGTTGGCTGCTAAATTTGGGGCACGACACTGAAAAATCTCAACAGGGAGATCAAGGAAAAGAGAAGCAGTGTATGCAATTCTCAAAGTAACTATGGTGTGGAGAAGAATTTCAGCAGCCTGCCTCATCAAGTACTGACAAATGGAATGTGAGAACTATCCCTTAGATGAAAGAAGCCAGACTGAACAATTCAGCTAATGGGATCACATTGAGCTAATGGGATCACTCTGACTCTTGCTTCTGTTGGTGTTATGTCAAAACATTAATGTTATTCTAAGGTTGTTCCTTTTATTTTTATATTCATTAGCAGTGGGCCCAAATGGTTTTAAAAATTTGAAGGGCTTGAGAGAATAAACACATCCAGACCGCTGTAAAAACTGTGGGGAAAATGGAACCTTCTGGGACAAGTTGCACGTCAAACTTCTGCTGTTTTAAAACCATGAAAACAAATTTCTCTAGCACTGTTACTAAAGAAAAAAACAGAAACCCTGGGTGCTTTAATATCACATTAAAGAGCGATTTACTGCTTCTACAATCACTTTGAGATGAAAAGGTTACAGATTGTTTGTATTCAAATAAGCCCCTAACTGGCTTCTTACATATCTCTCAGGTAGACAAGAGAAGGGTAAATAAAATCAAACCGACCTTCAGACATGACATAGCACCAGGTAGATTTGGTGTTCAACATTATTTGCATAATCTAGACATTATGGCTCCAATTCAGTTTCTGCTGAAGTGAATAACAGAACTTTAGTGTGATACTGGGCTCTATGGTTACATTTTCAGCCTTCAGAGCTATGTGACTCCTGAAATCATGAGTTAAGTCATTGTATCTCTGTGTGTGCTGCTTTGAAAACTGACTCATATATGTTGACAATATGGCAAGCATCTAGCACATTTGTGGACACTGTAAAAATATGATAATGATTTCTAGAAGTTCTGGGCTATGTTTATGACATGTTAGCATCATGGAATTAAGCACACAGTCTGAGTTTTGGGTACTTGCAATCAACTAATTCATGAGACTTTTCTAATAAAAGTAAGATGAGATCAAAATGTTCAAACTTACGTGCTTAATTTGATACCTAAATGAGCAGCTGGTTTTTCAGAGATGCATTTGCAGTTCACACTTAAATCAGCACCTTTGAAAATCAGGCCACCGGTTTCTTACCAAGGATATTTCTAGACTACAATTGCTAGAGTGGCACAGTTGCAGTTACACAGCTGTAGTACTGTAGTGCAGACACCTACTATAGTGACTGAAAAGGTTTTTCCATCACTATTATACATCCATCTCCTCAACAGGCGATAGGTAGGTTGGCTGACAAATTCTTCTGTCACCTTAGTGGAGTCTACACCAGTGCTTTGGCCAGCTTACCTACATCTCTCAGGATATGAATTTTAGATCTAAATTTTACATGTAGACCAGGCATTAGTTCTTAAACACAGAGTTAGGTGCCTAATTTTACGTATCCAAGTTGAAAAATTTGGTTTTATGGTCAGATCTGCTGGGAACTCCATTTTAAAAGCCCTTTTAAAACAACAACAAGAAGAAAGCCTTAAAATACATCGGACTTCATGGTATTAAATCTAAAAACTGCTCAGAGCAAGCCAACATCCTCACTGACTTCCAAAGTTACGATTTTTACCTCATACATTTTTATTGACTAATGACAGGTTGAGTCCCCAAATAAGATTTTGTTTGGAACATATATTAACCCTTTTGGGTGCTAGCAGCTAGCTGTCTAAAAAGCTCTGGCAGAATAAAAGCATTCCAAATTGCAGTGGTCTATGACTCCAACACTGGACATGGCAACTCTGACATTTCTGTTAATTGAAAAACTGGGATCAGTGAACCCCTGCTTATTAACCCCTGGAGATCTGCTAAGATTACTTCTATTATCTACAACATCACTAGTTTTAATGATTCTAGTGATTACACATAGATAAATTTGAGGGACACTATTGTTGTCTCCTATCCTATAACAGTAGGTATCCTACTGTGACTCTACCTTAAAAGAATAGGCTAATGAAATACAAGTAGATTTTCTGATGTAGGCTACTGAAATACTAAAACAAAAGCAAAACAGTATGAACAAATTATTAGGAATACTCCACAGCATGCTTTCTCTTGGTTTTCCAAGAGAAAACAGAGAAAAAAAACAAACCCCTACAACAACAACATGGAATTCAAATTTAAGGAGCAGATTAAAAAGGGAGACTTTGTTGTAACTATATGATTGCCACTAAGAAGTCAACATTTGCCAACAAATTTTACACAGTTGCCACTGTTATTTCCTAACTCGAGCATAAAGAATGAATTTGGTATTTCAGATTTTGCTGTGTGTAACGTATAGCAAACACTGTTGGCCGCTACTGAGAGGTACAGACAGACATAAGTTACCCCTGTTGCAAGTCTAAAAACAGTCAAGAAGCCAGACACATTATATAACAATATTTGTGAATTCCTAGGCACAAGGAATAATCCCCACATGAAAGCAGAAGCCTTAAAGATAGTAGGATGGGAGGTTTGGTAAGCACAATTATTTTCTTGATTTTGGTGCAGACACACAATCCCACCTGCAATGTAGGTTCAAGAATTGTGGAAAGCAAAATAAAACATAGTACACTGAGTTCAGTCATCTGTTTAAGGCTACAGAAAATTCAAGGCTGATATATTTAAAAGAGCTTTAATAAGAGACAATACTTTGTAAGACTGACAGTGTGGTGTGTTATTTTAGGCAGCATCAAACCAGGAGTGGGTGAAATTCAAGACTTGTGAATTTTTTGGGTTGTCACCAAAAAAAGGGATTCATTTCAGTTTTGACAGAATATCACCATAATTTTCAACCATTTTTTGGTATTTTACTGCTAAAGAACTATCTTCCTCACAGACAGTATGGCAAAAAGTGGCACTAAAGTTCTCACTTGATTTCATTAAGTTTTCCACTTGGAACACATAACTAAGAACTCACATAATGAATGATATCACCTAGTAACTGTCATAGGCTGTGAGCAAGGAGACATTGTGTTTACAAGCCAAGGAAGTAGAAATGAACGATCTTCTTCTTTTTAGTCACATGAAAAAGCTAAAGCTCCAACAGGGTTCACACGGGCCACTCAGTGTGCAAAATGTTAATGGACACTAAAACGTAAACTCCTCTAGTGTGGGCTAATACACCATGTAGGCAAGCCCTCAGAAATCAAAGAAAAGTCTATAATGGAAAAGCTGATTAACAAAGTCAATAATGGAAAATCAGAGAATCAAATGGAAGAGAATTCCCTTAGATGTATAACAGAAAGTTAGTATGAAGGGAGAAATAGAACCATGAAACCACGTCAACATTCAATTACAAACAATTCTTTCGTCACGACCCAAGACAGCACTTAAAGGGCAACCTGAAAGAAACTACAACTGCAAAACTGGCAAAAAATCATTCTTCTAGTTAGATTTACTACAAAGCCAAAAATCTGACATTTTTCCTTGAATAGTTCAGTATGACGAAAGACAGCATATTACAGATGGAGATTGCCTTTTGCTAGAAGATAAAAGTCCTTGCCTTATGGACTTGATAGATCTGACACTTTTCAGAGGATTTAACTTCAAACATGTAGTACATGAATAAACACAATAGAAGGTATAAAAAGTAGCTTCTCTAGAATAATAATAGTCAGTAAACAATTACTATTGCATTAAATAACAATTAAGATCTGCACTATATTGAAATAACTCTTTTAAAACTGAATGTGCAGCATAGGTAACCAGAGAGTGGACTACAGCTTTCATTTGCTACGTGGATGTTACGAGGCAACTCATTATTCCATCAAGAAGTTGGAGACTTGTGAAACTCCTTCAGGAAACTGTGAGTGCCCTCTCTTGCTCAACATTTCTATAATTGCTTTAATGAACCAACAGGTAAAAATCACGTATTTTTAACAAAGTAAGGACCCAAGCCCACATTCCTTGTATTGCCCAAAACTCCCACTGAAATCAACAGGGCTTTACTTATTGAGAATAAACTATGACACATCACATGGTATCCACATAGGTGGTATCTGCGATTTTTTTTAAATAATGAAAGGCAAACAAAAAACTCAGCATTTCCTTACACTTCCATTGTTCTGTATGAGTTGTGCTGTATCAAATTGCATTGGGTTAGGCTCCTTCACATGAAGGCAATAACTCAAGACATATCACATTGTGTCCCATCGCATAATGCAAGTAAAGAAATACCTCCTCTTCACTTTGGTAAGGCAGAAAAAGAATACTTCCCTCCCATGCCCTGAAACTATAAACATAAGATGAACTTTTGGAGGTAGAATGCCTGTGATTCATGGAAAACTAGTCAGGATATGAAGGAAAAGTCTTTATAGTACTGAAAAGAATGCCACAAAATCAGAATAAAAAATAAGAACAGTACATATATAATGAATTGATATAATTGTTTGAACTAGTATTTTTATTATTCTTTTATTATAGTCAACCACACTAAAAAGCTTTTGAAACTGTTGAGTTTGGCCTATAGGGGAGAGGAGAGAGAAAGGACTGAGGGTGAGAATGAGGAGGAAAGAGAGTCAACATTAAGATTTTAAAATTTTGACATTTTTTCACATTAGCTTAAGCAGAGAGACATCGAGGAAGCATCTTTGTTGCAGGCAATAAAAACTTGAAAAATCGAAGTACAGGAGCCAGCCAGAGCTGAGTCAGACAGATTTGCATAGTCACAGTACTACCGAGAAATAACCATACATTAATTATGCAAATCCCTGTATTATGAATGGCTAATACAATGACTGTCAGCCAATTCAAATCCAGTCAGGGTATGATTACCGAAAAATTACATATAACTATATACCACCAGAGTCCTCATAATCAGTATTGAGGGAATTGTGTAACTGGGCACAAAATCCTGCAGTTATGTATCAATTAGTGCACAGAATCCACGTATTATGATAGGCTGAGACAATCCTATATCAGAATAATAATCCATAATTTGGACCATGAAGCTATAAAATGTAAGTAAATTGAACACGTACCCTTGCACACAGAGCCAAGAGTTCAAATAATACTCTGAAAAGCATCTTTTTTTCTTTTATTCCTCCTATTCTAGTTTGTTTCAGTTCTATAACTAAAATCAAAACCTCAAATGTCTTCTTTGCACTATGATACTACTTCTGTCACTTGAAGAAAATGACAAACATTTTTGATTCCCTTGTTTTTCAAGTATATCAATTTTAATCTTTAGGAAGATCATCCCACATGTCACAGAAATATACAAAACTCCACAACATTGTTTTTGAGATGGTTTGCTCATGGTACTTAAACTATGAATCCTACCTTAACTGAAGAATCAGGAACCGACTTTATCAAAATGTCCTTGGAGTAACTACATCACAAAACTAGGTTAAGGAAATACAATAGCAGGAGAAAAATTAAGGGCAAAAAAGAAAGCTATTGAAGTATGGAGATAGTATCTGTAAACTGATTTTGGATTAAAATTGTAATAAATCTCTTCATCAATCCTTAACTCTTAAGAACGGCCATACTGGATCAGGCCAAAGGTCCATCTAGCCCAGTATCCAGTCTTCCAACAGTGGCCAGTGCCAGGTGCCCCAGAGGGAATGAACAGAACAGGTAATCATCAGGTGACCCATCCCCTGTCACCCATTCCCGGCTTCTGACAAACAGAGGCCAGGGATACCATACCTACCCATCCTGGCTGGCTAATAGCCATTGATTGACCTATCCTCCGTGAATTTATCTAGTTCTTTTTTTAACCCTGTTAAAGTCTGTTGACTTTAAAGTTGACTTTAAGAGGGTTCAAAAAAGAAGTAGGCAAAAGGGATAAAAAAAAAAAAGAATTAGATAAATTCAGACTTTAACAGGATTAAAAAATAACTCTTAAAAGTAACAGGACTGGTTAAGGTGTTTCTTTGCAGCAATTCAGATGAGGAAGCCACCTGTAATAATTAAGGGGCTTCTATAGTAAGTCCTTACACTGAGGTTATTGCTGTGTGGGTTTTGATAACTACTGCACAGATAAGTCAAGCTATCTTCTCTGCTCTCTGCCACATTGTTTTTAATGATTATACAGCATGTAAATCCCTGTACTCTTTCTTTCTACTTGCCTTCAGGACTCACCACCCACATGCCAACAACAAACGTGGCGGCCTCAGCTTTTCATTTCACACTGGTGACAATTTATTTTAAAAAATGATTCTATAGGAACGTTAGTTGTAAACCAGTTGTATTACCTGAAAAAATCTCTGCTCTTATGAGCTCTGTGTAACCTTGAATTCCTTTCATCTCACCAACAGAAGTTGGTCCAATAAAAGATATAACCTCACCCACCTAATGTCTCTAACATCCTGGGACCAACAGGGCTACAACATCACTACTACAAACAGATTTTGGGGGGGAGGGGTAAAATGGTTTTTATTGTAGCATTCTTATTTTAAGTTACCACTCGTGCATTTAAAAACAAAAGAAACTAAAACCCTAACTCCTATATGAGGGCCCAGCCTTGCACTGGTTACCTGGAACTGTATTAGGGATATTAGGTTTCTTTTAATCAGCTAATGAAGTAGTTGATGGAATTTCCATCAACTACTCGATTAGCTGATAAGGGGGGTGCTCGCTATCCTACTGCGCCTCTGCCTTTGAAATGTACAAGAGCCGCGGCTCTCCCGACTGCTACATCTCTCCCTTTGAAATGTACAAGAACTCCCCGCTGAGGCTCTTCCTTTGAAAGGAAGCAGCACAGAAGGGAACCCACGCGTAGGGGGACCAAAGCAGTCCACACTCACACAGGGTCCCGACTGCTGCACCTCTCCCTTTGAAATGTACAAGAGCCACCTATGGATTTTAAGCCAGCTCCTCCCAACACTGGCTCCTGCTCTTCCTCCTTGGTGCTTCTGATACAGAGACAGCAAGGGGAGGGGCGGAAGCAACTAGTTGATTAGTCACTCGACTACCTGATAAGCCTAGGCTTATCAGGTAGTCAACTAGTCGCTTACATCCCTAAACTGTATTTACATAATTTTCCTTTACCTTCTTATTTTTACACTGATTTTCTAGTTTTGAAATCTCTGCCTTCAGTTTCTCTTTGAACAGAACTTTGAACTGATGACATCATATTAACATCAAGGGGAAACAGGCAGAACCTTAGGTGTGATGCTGTAACCCCTCCATCTTATTGTAAACATTGCCACCCAGCTGCTTACACTCTAGCCAGAAACACTTTAGCTCCTTGCCCAGTTCCTGTGACCTCGCTCCCTCTTGCCCCATGTTTGCTCTTCCTCTGTGGCCCCTGTTCCTCTTAGGGAAATTCAGCAGCCTGCCATCTCCTCTATGAATTGTGGTGAGTGTTAACAGCTGCCCTCAGGAAGTTATTTATATTGCCGAACAACAACTTTACTGATACTACAAACTTAACAATGTTGCATATTCTTATATACCAAAAGGTGTAACTCTACGCAAGTACAGATCTTTTTTTACATCAAAGAATACTTCATTAAAGAAAAAGTTCAAGTTACAGAGTCAAGCATTCAAAATTCAGGAAACAGCAAAATAAGGTGGTCCCTTTGTGTGAATGCACTATGATACCATCACAGATCCTGCAGACCACTCCCCTGCCAGGGAGTCCCCACCCACTAGGACTGCTGCAAAAGGAATGCAAGCCTGTGTGCTCTAGATCCCACCAAATGTGTTCTGTTTCTGGAGCCCTGGCAGTCTTTAGCACTGGTTGCTCTCTTGGTCTCTCTGGCACATTTCCTGAGCACTGACTCAGTCTGCTACCACTTCTCACAAATGAGGCTCCTTAGTCCACCTGCTCTAGGCCCCCAGGACCAACACTGATTCCAGAGATACCTCAGTTACTTAAATATACCTCTATACTTCTAATGTATCATTCAAATTTCTCAGGGCACACAATAGATGTAAAGTACTCAGCATTCATAGTTTATAGTTGTCTGCCTTAGTTTTCTCACCACTTCAGGGCATTTTTTGGGAGGTGGTCTGAGTCTTTTGGGTTGCCCAGAATCCCTCGGGCCAGCTTGGTTCAGAAAAGCAAGTAGGGCCTCATGCCCCATGCTAGTATCCTCTCCTTCCTAGATTCCCTTACCCAATTTCTGTGACCTCCCCTGGCCCCATGCTTGTTATTGCTATGAGGTTCCCCCTTTCCTCTGTTTCTTCATTTAAAGCCCTCCTGCTCAACTGACTTCCTTTGTTCTAGTCCTGATAAGTTTCCATTTCTCCTATCTTGCCCCCAACCTTCAGTGGGGTAGGGATGGGGGCAAGGTAGGGGCTAACCTAATACAGGATTTCCAAGGCTAGCACTGCTTTTTAGCATATCCTTTGTGAGGTATAAATGCTGTCACCTAAGTTCCCTGTAAGCTGCAAGGCTGCAGGCTACCTATGTAGCCCGTACAGGTGCTCCAGGAGGGTATGCAGGACAGGAATCTGTGGCAGCTTGGGAAGGGCTAGAGGGATAAGAGACATATATTTTGCCAGTGGGAACACAGTTATTTGCTGACTATAGAGAAATATGAACTTCATCCCCTCCACTGGGCTTATTCCCATTCCCCATCTTCTGTTCCTGTTTCTCTCGACTAGGTCTCGCTAGAAAACAACAATTCCATTTTGCAAAACATGTCAAGGTTCTGAATTTCCAATCCATTACAGAACACAAACAAGACCTTTCCAAAAGTTGTTGTTAAACAGATACTCATTCACATTAAGGATGTTAAAATGCAGTTAATTGACTAGCCGATGGAATTTCCGCAGATCAGCAGTGCAGCAGCTGCTCCTTTGAAATGCTGCCTTGGGGCTGTGCGGCGCTGCCCCTTTGAAGTACCCTCCCTCCCCCACTTTGCATTTCATAGAGGCAGCAAAGGGGGGGATATCGACTAGTCGACTAGTCAAAATACTATTCGATAAGCAAATGCTTATCAGTTAGTCGACTAGTCTTTTACATCCTTAATTCACATTAGGGACTTCAACCTGGGTTTCTCAAGCACCAGACCAGAGTGAGTCAGTATCTTGTTTTGACCAGAGTGATCCTGGACTCAAGAAACTTTTCTGAAGACATTGTCTTAGAAACTGGTGAGTTTCCATGAAACATTTTGGTTTTGACACAACAACATTTTATTTTGATAAAAAAATATTTTGATTATCTTTACTCAGCCCCTCTCCTTTAATCAGCCAGGGTTCCTGTCTCTGTCCTCCTCATACCTATTACTCACAGCATTCAACTACCCATCTTCCATTCCACTGCTCCTTATTTCTTTGAACTTCTCTCTCCCCCATGGTGCCTACAAACTGTTAAAAGAGCAGTGAGAGAACAAGAAATTCTTCCTGTTTGGTTCTGGTGCCATAACAGCCCTAGAAGACAGGAGAAGCAATACAACCCTGCAGCCCTGAGGTGGAGCATGCTCAGTGCAGATGAAAACTTAGTTGACTAATACTGTCAGCCTCTATCAAACCTTTACTGAATATGCACAAACTGCATTTTTTCAAAAGCTCGTATCTTAGGCAAATTTTCACAAGGACAGTACACCTGTCATACCAGGATGATCACCTTGCCAAATTTCAAGTCCCTGCTCCAAAGTATGGAAGTGCTAAAGCTTCTCAGAGAAATATGGTTGCAAAGAATTTTTTTTAACTTAGAAAAAAAGTGTATGCTTCTTAAACCTCTCTCAAAAAGGGCCAAACTGTTTTAGTGAAACTTTAAATAAATGTCAGCTTGAGACAGATACCCAGCATGGAAAATTTCAGCTCAAAGAAACTGAGTTTGGCAAAGTTATAACCAACTGTAAACAGGGTCTTATAATAGGACATATCCTGCAACCTAACTATGGGTGTCACTATCTGCACCTTCTAGAGCATAAAACTGTGTGGAGATGGAGCTCACCAGCGCAGAATCTGTGGGCCCAGAAAAGTCAGGGGTAAGTCCTGCAGCAGATTTTTCACTCCTTTCTCCCCCCTCACTACCAGGACAGTGAAAAAGTAAGGCTGATGGGCATTTTCTCACTGGGAACTAGGGTCAAAGACTAGTTTAATTTTCATTTCTCTGTTCTCAGAGATTAGGGACTAACATGGAAACAGGACCAACAAGGGAAATCCTGGGTTGACTGGTGGTCCAGTTTAAGCCAGTGGGGAGAAAAAACTGATTGGGACACTGTTCAGCAGGTCTGAATTGTGAAAGTCAGGGCACAGTGTTTGTTCAGCATTTCCCATAGTGGAACTTGACAGACTCCTGACCAAGAATCTCATACTCACTCCTATTGAGCAAGAGGCAGAGTTTCAGCTGTGAAAAGCCCCCCAAGATAAACCAGCTGTACATCTCCCAACTCCAATACTTGAAATCTGGCATTTTCAGACTTATTCTTGTGGAAGTTAAATAGAAAGTCTTGACAACAATTCTGTAGTAAAATGTGAAATGCTATTTTACGTATTCTTTTAAATAAAATTAAATTAAAAGAAAATGCTTCTACAAAACTTATAGGTCATGCCATTAAAATTATGCAAATGAAAGAAAAATATACTTGTTAAATTCAAACACTAGGACTATCTGAGAGGATAGACAGTAATGCAACCCCTCTACATAGTGGAAAACTGATTATTTTAACACATCCTTCATCATGTCAGTGAAGTTTCTATGATTTGCATTAATCCTCAGTCTAAAGGATAACAGTTGTGAAAGAATTAGAATAACCCAGTTGGGAACACTAACTCGGATCTGTTATGCAAATGTTGATTTCAGACTCACATTTCCAGGTTATGCATCAGAAACTGCCGTTTGGCTTCTGAGTCACAATATAAGAAAAATAAACAGAAAGACAGAACTTGCCTAACTTCATTCTGAGCCAACTTTCTTCTCACTTGTATGACTGAATTTGATTCCTGATATATACATAATATATTTCTAATTTTTCCTTCCTTTCAAAATCTGCTGAAATAAATTTTTTCTCACTCCCAGAGTTTTTAGAAAACAGAAATTCATATGAAATAAATGATCAATTTTGGTTTTCCACGTTTTAATTTTTCTTTCTTCCCTAAAACTCTCATTCCTTCCAGGAGTTGCTCTCCATGTTTTTGCTTGGGAGCATGACCTACAACAGTAGCTTCTGGCAAAGAAACGAACAATAGTTTTGAAACAGCAACAGCCTGATCACATGATATCACAGGGAAGAAAAGGAAGCACAGGCAAGGGCTCAAACATTGAGAAATTTCATGGGGTGGAAGAGAGGGCAGATAGCATTTGGTGCCCCAACACACTTGGGATCTGGGGAAGCTGAAGAGAAATACGTCCCCGTTAAAGCTGATCTGGGAGGGAACAGGAGATGCATTGAAGGTTATAGGAGAGTGAATAAGGGAATATCATTGCTAGGGAAAGAAGCAGTACTCTATCAAAGATCAACGCCAGTTAGGTTATAAAGACACCCAAAGGAGATGAAGTAACTCATCTCCTTCATGCTACATGGACTGGTTGCCTCTGTCTTCCTCCTTTTGCCTGTGAAAGGACAGGGGTTCATGCCAGCTAGGGTATGTTGATACTGTAAAAAATATATATAAACAAATCAAGCCATGGCAATAAATCTCAGAGACCAAATCTGGAGATTTCAGCTTGTGCAATGGTTCTAAAATACAGCTGTGTAGATGTTCTAGTTCCGACTCTGAAGCCCATTCTAGTCCCTGGACTCCCTGCTTCTGAGCTGCAGCCCAAGATGGAATGCTTACACAGCAATATTAGTGTGGTAGTATGAGCCTATGTCTGCAGACATGGGTGGTGAGATTTGCTGTTCTGGGTTTTTTTTTTAAACATACCCAAAGTTTCTCCATTCCCATCCCGTCCACTAGTGAGTCATGACTCCCCATCTTCTGTGAATTTGGGGATGGGGAAAGCAGTGGAAGAATGGAGGTAAGATCAGTCATAGGCAAATTTCCTTTTAGGACTATATCCTCTGGCTTCCAGACATCTGAGAGGAGCAGGAGCAATCGGTCCCTCTGACAAAACCAGACTTTTGCTTTTCCAAAGAGCTTTAGCCCCTCCCCCATTCTCCTTCCCCCCCCTCCTTCCACAGCAATTTTACATCATTATAACATGACTGTAATGAAACTATTTCATCAGTTAGACTCTGTAAATTAGAGAAGAATCGGGCCCTCTATACTTATCTGTAAGTAAGTGTATATACACATACCCACCTATAACTAGATGCGTGCATGCATGCGCGCACACACACACACACACACACACACACACACACACACAGAGTCACTTGCCCCCTCGCCCCCATGCCTGTATATGGTATTCAATATTGTGGCTCCTGTACTGGGAGTCTGGTGGTTCTGCTCTTGCACACACCAGTATGGCTCTCTGCTTTGCCAGACCTTGTTCCCTGTTCTAAGGCTCTGGGTGCCAAGAGGTGCTTTCCTGGCTACAGTGCTTGAGGGAGTCTCTTGGCAGGGGCACTGCTGCTCTTTCAGCAGTATTACGCGGCCTGTGTTTTTTAAATGCCTTTTTATGCAGGGCACATCCGTGGAGTGGATAATGGTGTTGTCGATGGTCTCTCAATTTCAGGACAACGGATTCTGGGAACTTGCCCCACAGGCCAGCAGAGATCGATGGGTAATGCCTCAACAACTATGGAACCTTGGCCCACAACAGCTGTGGGACTAACTGAGGACTCAGCTGCCCTGAGGTCTTATAAGGCAGCGGCTCCCAACCGTTGCTCTGTGGATTGGTGGCGGGCTGCGAACCCCTCTCTGCCAGGCTGTGGCACATTGCCAGGACACCCCCCAGCTTTTATTTAGCTCCACCCACTTGGGGTTCTCCTTCCTGCCCACTTACCCAGGCAGCTGCAGGGTGAGTGGGGGGCGGACAGCCAGTGCTGTGGCTGGAGCCGGGACCATGGTGAGGCTGTCACTACTGAGGCACATCCCTGTGGCCCCAGTTCTAGCTCCGGCAGCCGCTAAACGGCCGTGCTGGCAGGGCCACATGGAACATGGCTGCCCTGGCAGGCAAGGCCAAGAGCCGTGTGGAGCAATGCAGCCCCAGCCGGTGGGGCCAAACGCCGAGTGGAGAGCAGCTGCCCCGGCCAGTGAGGCCAAGCGCCCTGTGATGGGGGGCTGCCCCTGGGACCCTGTTCTCTTCCCTCCCCACTCAGCGGGAGCTTTCCCCTGGACTCTAGCTACTCCTAGCCAGCAGGTACTCACATTATTATCATGCATTATTAAGTGCATTGAAAAATATGAATGTGCAGAATATGTCAGCACTGTCACACCTGTTAACTACTGCCTCTTTAATTCCGGTGCCATGGGCTAAAATTACCACAATGAATATGCAGATATGCAAACAAAGTAATTACCTTAATGAATACACAAATATTTCAGTGCCACTCTGCCAACAGTTTTTGAATGAGTTGGCCGGTCCACAGTATAAAAAAGGTTGGGAACCACTGCTATAATGAGTTTGTGGAATTTAGGATCAGGAAGAACTTTATTGTAGTTGGACCATCCCCACACACCAGGTGCTGTGATATGTGTTGCCTTTTGACTCACCATGGGTGGTTCCCTTTACTATCTCTGGCTGGCTAGTGGGCCTATCCTACTGGAGTAAGTTGGCAGATTTCCCAGACCCATCCGGGCATTTCATATTATGAAAACTCTTAAAAGAGTGGTCAAGCAGGAGTCAGCCCCATAGGGATGACAGGTAACCATAACAGAAACAGGAAATCCTGACAGAGCTGTCAAAGGCTCTGCTGTGGGTCTACAGCTGTGGGAGGGAGTCCCTGCTATTTACAGAAGCATTTGCTGTTAACTTACTCTGAAAGCACCAAAGAAGGCAACTGATTGCTTATGGCAGCTGCAGATAGGTCCCAGCATGAGTAACAGATGTGCAACTGGCTACAGGAATGGTGTTCCTGTGCTTCAGGTACTCACACACAGATCAGAAGAGAAAGGGGGCTTTTGTGATGTTCAAAGAATGTAAAGACAAGTGCTTATTCCCTGTAAAGATGATTAGAACTTTAAAAAACTGGAGCCTGCTGTCCACACATGATGAAGGCAGCTGCTGAGAAACACCTTGCGCTTCTGAGGTCTTGATCAGGGCAAATTTGGAATGGATCAAGGCAGAGATGTCAGCGGCTGGAGAGGGTTTTTGCTAGGTATGTTAGATGTTGTTTAATTTAATAATCGTGTAACTGCACCATATTTTATCAGTACACGATTATTCAATGGTCCCGGGTGGCGGGGCCAACAGCTAGTGTGCTCCCAGACCCACTCCCAGGGAGTGTCCTGCCACCTCATGCTGCTGCTTTTGTATCAGAAGCAGCAGTGCAGGGCAGCAGCAACTTCTGTCTGCGGGGGCCCCGAGCTCCTCATGGACAGGGACTGCTCTGGCATCCTGCCTGCCCCATTCCCCCATGTGGGAGGTGTGGGGCCGAGAGGGCGGGGGAGGAGGCAGCTCCATAAAGCCGGTGCTTGGGGGAGTTGGCTTTTAAGCTGGCTCCCGCCAAGCACTGGCTCCCCCCTATGTGAGGCAGTAAGGGGGTGGGCAGGCCGCTCTGTGGAGCTGGCACACATAGGGAGCTGGCTTAAAAGCCAACTTCCCACACATATCGGCTCCCATCTGCCCCCCACCTCCTGCGCTGCTGCCTCTGATAGAAAGGCAGCAGTGTGGGGGGGGAGGAGGAGAAGAGGACAAATGGTTCCACGGTAGCCGATATGCATGGAGAGCCAGCTCCCACCTGCCCACCTCACCCTCTTTGTGTGTGGAGGCAGATCTGCGGGCCCCCTTGCATACTTAGGCCCCCCTTGCACTCCTCCATTCCTCTCACACATTTGCTGTATACCCTTCTCCAACCCCCTCTATTTCAGGGACTTCTTGCAACCATCCACTCATTCCAGTGTTTCCCCTCCATTTTCATTTCCAGTTTTCACTCAAATCAGTAGGGTTCTGCCCACAGATACCTAGAACATTTTCTGAAAATTCTGAATTGATCAGATTCAGGATTCAATTACCTTGCATAAAACGAAGGAAGCAATCAGTCAAAGAATTGCCACTTAGCTGAGTGTCCTTGCTTCATTGGTCCAGAAAGAACCCCAAAATGTATTATATTTAAAAAAAACTCATTATTCTGAGCCAATGTTGAGATTTTTTTGAGGCCTGGACTCTTGATGTTTGAATGCTTGGAGTTGCCATGTAACCTTTGGACAGCCTCATCTGCCTGCCAATCCATTCCCACATGGATATGCGCAGTATTCCAAACTTTGAACAGCTTTAGACAGCTGACATTTAAGTAAAACTAACCTGCCACAAATGTGTTTTCTATCTTCTCCCCAAATTTGTGATTATTTTTATACTCCTTCCTGCAAGAAAAGCCCAATTTCCAGAATGTATCATATTTCATTCCTGGACTAGTTATACAATCTCTCATGACCCTTCAAGGAAAGAAATAGCAACTATATATCCTCACCATTGGAGAGGGGAAGATTTCCAGCTTTTCAATGGAACTCAAAGTACTTGCTAGCTGTAGCCTGGCTAGGCCACGAGATAATGAAACTGAAAGCAATACATTTTATATGTACAAAAGCTTTTGACATACTTTGAGAGGTTTTTCCAAATGTATTAGTTATATATTTTCTTCCTCAGAGGCCTTTTATGCAGGGTTTATGCTAATTAGCCTGGTTTTACGCTAATTAGCCTGGTTTTACAAGTGAAGAAAGAAAAATTCAACCCAATAAATACTTTAAAAACTCAAACATTTCTCAGATATATTGCACATCCAGATATGAACTATAAAAGTTGTATTGCCATTCTGGCACTCATTTGAGATGACCTGCAAAATTGACTCATAGTCTTGTCACTCACAAGTATGGTGACCATCCCAAATTGATATTGATATGCTCTTATTTTATATATATATATATACATACATATATATATATATATATATATATATATATATATACACTGCAACATATGCTCTTATTTTTATATATATATGTATATATATATATATTGCATATCTTCCAAATTTGGTCACTTTCAGTGTTTAATGGCAACTGAGGATATGGGAGATGCAATTTGTTAATCCCCAAAACTTTCTAGATTCACCCCCCACTCTGTGAGCACTTTCAGACCATGTACTATTTCTATTGCACTATAATTTATTTTGTCTTTAAGTTGTATTTGTAAGCTCCTTGGGAATGGAATCTGTTCTTTGTTGGGCATGCTTGCCAATTTGCAAAACATGAAACACAATCTGGTATCACTATAGAAAATGACAGTCATCATGCTAATGTTACTATTTATTATCACACTAAAGCAATTCAGTTTTGACTCAGGCAAAATAAAATGGAGGCTCTCAAATGGGCAAAGAATGATTTGCCGGGACAAAAGGGGAATATCCATAAACTGTTTTTCTTGGGGTACTTTTTCCATCTGGCAAGTAAGTAGTAAACTCCATTAACTGAGAGGTTCTGTTGCAAGTACTCAGGTGGCATGATTTTAGCAGAAGACTGATTCAAACACAGCAGAATCTTTATAGCATAGCTTGATATTAAGTGAGAGTCAATGGTAAGTCACTGAGCAGTTTGAAATGAAAACTGGTGTCAAACAGGGATGCAACACTCAGTTCAGTATGTTGCTTTATACCTAGAAAACATCTTGTCCAACTAAGTGACACTGATGGAGGCTGCATGATACTGGGGCAATTTATCAGTAATCTTTACTTCACGGAAAATATAAAGATAATGCCTACAGAGGAATAGAACCAAAAATCGTCAATGTGTATACAACAGCCAAACAATGAGGATGAAAACTGGATGAACCAAAGATAAAAATAATGGAAATATCAAAAATCAAGAAAGAGGCTAAATTAGTCATTTATGAAGTAGATGTTGAAAAAGTTGATGGCTTCTGCTTTGTTGTGTTTCAGTGTAGCAGATGGCAGCCACTGTGATGAAGATGTCAACACATCAACTTCAGCAGAAAGTTTATGTGCTTGAACAATGCTTGAAGCTTCAAATAAGGGAACATCCACACTGCAACACTATCCCCAAATAACTTAGTCTGCCTCTACACAGCACGCAGTTATTTCAAAATTGTGTCAAAATACCGTCAAGCTGGAGGACTTCTTACTCCAACTCCTGTAACCCTCATTGTATGAGAAATAAGGGAAGTTGGAGAAAGAGTGCTCTATTTCAAAATAAGTGCTCTGTAGACGCTCTTTATTCGAGATAAGCTATTTCAAAATAAAATACGCAATTGACGTGGCTCAATTTGCGTAGCTTATTTCAAGTTAAGCCCTGCAGTGTAGACGCACCCTAAGTGACATGACAGCTAAAACCAGATATTACATTATTTTATGAAAGTGAAACATTAGTACCTACAAAGTATCTAGAGCAAAAGCTGCAAACATTTGAAACGAAGTGCCTGTGGCATATTTCAGACATGACAAGAATAAACACACTAAGAAATGAAAACTTCTGAAAAAGAGTGATAGTGTAGTGTGTGATTACAGTCATCAAAAGGCACCAACTGCAGTGATTTGGTCATGTTGCTAGAATAACCCCATATCTATCGCCTAACATTCATCTCTGTGGAGAAGATAATTCTGGGGGAATTCTGCAGAATTATGCAAGCACAGAATTAATGTCCCCTGTGGATTCCCCCCCTCGAATAACTGATTCTGACGGGGAGGCGAAGGGAAGCTGGAATTACACGTCTCTCTCACTCAGGGCTGATGTGGTGCTAGAAGAGAGGACAGAGGGCTCAAAGGCCAGGACAGCTAGCCACAGAGAGGGAGGGGACAGAGGCTGCCTCTCTCATAGTATCCCTCCTGCAGGACCAGGTGAAGAGACATGGAGACATGGGATATGGGGGGAGGGCATAAATGGACAGTGTGGGGCACACAAGGCCGGTGGGGGATCACACAGAGTGTGGTTCAGAAAGGCTAATAGGGGGTACAACATTGGGATGACAACATTGAGCCAAGGGCTGAACGGGCATGGGGACGCGGGGCCACATGGGCATGAGGAGAATGGGGAGGTGAAGGGGCACATGGGGAGGGGATGCAGAGACACAAGAACATGTGCAGATATGCTCGAATGAATGCGGAATGGTGGGGCAGGGACAAACAGGGAAAGAGGAACATGTGCCTGGCTGAACAGGGGAAGACAGAGGTCAGTCAGGGTCTGCATGGTGGAGGCTGCCCAGTTCCCTAACAATACTCCCCAGCCCCAAAAACTCATTCCATATTCTCCCACCCACACTCAACAACTCTCCTTCCCAGCAATTCCTTCCCTCTCTTTCAGCTCCTGTTTCCACTAACTCTCCTAAGACTTTGCACTGCTTCTGAGGGACGTGAGAAATACTGTTCCGTACTGCAGTTTAAACAATTAGTGCTCAAAGTTCTGTATTAAATAGGCCTACTAACGAATATATTGGTCAAAAAATATTTCCTGTGTCTTTTTTTGTTGTCTGTATTGTTACTGAGATACTGGCTGACAGGTATTTTGAAATAAATTACCAAAATAATTGAAACTGGCATGATTTTATAGTGTTGTTGTCTGGTAAAATATACAGAATTTTAAAATACTGTGTGCAGAATATTTAATTTCTTGGCACAAAATTCTCCCTGGAGTAAAGATCATGGTGAGAGAAGTCAGTGGCAGAACAGCATATAAAACCATCCAGATAGCCCTCCAACTTGCTCAAATGGTGGATCAAAATAGATGCAGACAGAATCTGCTCATGACTTTGGCCAGCAGTGGGCAAATACTAGCCCATGGGCTGGATGTGGTTCACCAGGGTTAGCCCCTGTCGTGCTGTTGTTATATTTACCTGTGCTTCTGCAAGTCTGGGTGCTTGCAGATCCTGTTGGCTGCGGATTGCTGTTCCTGGCCAATGGGAGGTGTGGGCAGCAGTATCCTGGTCCGCACTACTTCCTGCAGCTCCCACTGGCTGGGAACGATGATCCGTAGTCAACAGGAGCTGCAAGCACCTGTATCTGTGGAAGCACAGGTAAATATGGCAGCAGTGGCCCACCAGGGTCTAACCCCTGGAGAACCTCCTCCATCTATTTGCCCTGACGTTGGCCCTACCCAACCCTAGTGTTGGAAAAAGGAGATGATGGTGATGAATGGAAGCTGGACAAAGGAGGGAGGAAGGGTTTGTCACTAACACACCCATTACTCATTTTTACTAGCATAAATAATGAAAATTCATATTATGTCAAGTTTGTAAATTATTTTATAAGGAAGCAAAAATAGAAAATATCATACCGTCTATTCAAATGAACTTGTGTCCCACATGTCAACAGAAAAGTTCATATGTGAGATTACTACTAAAGGTAGCATAGTGCACACTGGGAAAACTAGACACACCCTCTAATAAAGATTTAAAGAACACTGAACTGAAAGTATCAGTGTTACTACTTAACACACTAAATCTTGTTCTGATGGCAGCAAACTATAGGATTTGGCTAGTGTTTATTTCAGTTTTTCTCTTTTCTCAGCAATAGGAAATATAAGGAAGCACTGTAAATCAGCAGAGAGACTTAGGTGTACTTTTTATTAGAGAAAAGGATGTCATTATACCGGCTGAATCGTGGAATGCAGTGCTACCAGTTTGTGACAAAAAAAAAAAAATCATGTACTGAACATGACTCTGACCCCTTTACATTCTCTTCCTCGGTGAGCTGATTCAGGCCCAAACTAATACAAGTGGCTGTTATAAGCTGATTTATCCCCAATGACTAAAAGAGGTGAAACCGCAGAAATGTTCAATTTAACTTTGGGGAGTAAACTTAATCCCCCTTCTACTTTATTATTATATGGACTACTACAAAAATTTTGGAGGTAATATTAAAAGCTGCACTGTAGCTTTTCTTGATAACATGTATGTATACACATAGGACTGAATTCTTAATGTGCTAGAAAAAGCTACCACTTAAGATATCAAGGGAGAAATACCATCCACTGGTAAAAAATTCTCTATTTCTAATATAATAAAGGGCTTTATAACCCAGTTAATAGGTGGTTCTGAAAGCTCTAAGATCAGAGGATACTACTGTAATTTGTCTATAATTTCATATATCTAATGATACCATACCATATCTGCCATAATCATAATAGATTATCAAATACCATAACCAAATTGGCACTAAAGCATTGTCAGGTGAAATTAAAGATCGAAACTTAATTAACTATGTGGTATATTCAGATATATTGGCAAGTAAATAATATTCATGTTATTGGAAGTTAAATATTTGCATCAATAGCCTGTAATCTATTATCTGCTTCAATGTCTGTTGCAGTGAATCTTTTTAATGTTAAAATGTACTCTGAGCCTTTATGCTTAGAGAGCAACTCTGAGCTTGAATTTTTGAAGTGACATGATAAAAAAGTAAATTCAATTTTTTTTTTTTTACTGTTTTCAAGTCTTTTCTAAGCCCTGGTCTACACTAGGACTTTATTTTAAAATACTCCCTGCCCTCCCGGTTACATTTATAAGCAGAGAGTTCACACTACCAAGCCCATTATTTCAAAATCACGAGCCACGGAATTCAAAAACTGGACTCCTGCTTTTCATCAGGAGTAATGCGAATTCCAAAATAGTTATTTCGAAATAACAGTGCCACTATTTCAAAATAACTGCTCCCCAGAGTAATTTGAACTAATTACGCCCCAGTGGTTCCTGGGGCTCTAAGTCCAAAGTTCCACATTAACGGAGCCTGCCTCAGACTAATTTTGAGGCTTCTCCATAGTGTGCACACACTAGTTTGAATTTGTTAAATCAGGAGTTATTAAGTCGAATTTACTAATTTTGAAATACAGTAATTACTCGTTTAACACGTGCCCGCTTAACACATTTTCACAATAGCACGATTTTTTTTTTAGGGAATGTTTTTTGAATAACACGACCGTCCTCAAAATAACATGAAAATAATCAAGTGGCAGACTACTTCGCACAGTGGTATAAGTTGGCAGAAACAGTAGTAATACGCATGAGCGGATGAATACACGTGGTCACAGTGCTCCTCCGCTCAGTCATGTGTTTATCTTTGTGTTTTAACAAACTGCGGCAACTTGTGTCGCTAGTTATGTTGTATTGCTAGATATCTAATGCTGACATTGATGACCCACCACCAACAAAAAATTGACTTTGCCACCATCACCTGAAACACAACCTCCACCTTTTCCATTATTTTTAATGGGAAAATTGACCCCGCATTCCACGTTTTCGCTTAGCACAAACATTTTCAGAAACACATCTATAGTGTTAAATGAGGAATTACTGTAGTTTCCTAGTGTAGACATGGCCTAAGTGAATAATGTTGTTGCATAATATAGTATTTCTAGTTTACTGTAATGTATCTAGGAATTTTACACTGAATATTAAACAAATTAGTGAAAAGAAATACTAATTGATTCCTTGGTGTTTCTGTTGACTAATAACCAAAGGAAAGATGCCAAACAGATTTAGGAATACTAGTTGCTGCCCCACAGTTTTTAATAAACATAAGGAACATGGAAAGCATTAAGGCAGGGGTGGGAAACCTCTTTTGGGTCAGGGACCACTGACCCACAGAAAAATCAGTTGGGGGCGGAACACAATTGAGAAGCAGAAAAAAACCCCTCACTGTGGCCCCCGACAGAGTAGAAAAAAGACACTCCCCACATTCCCCTTGCACACCAGAGCCTGGGGGGGGGGGAGGGGAGCCTACTTGATTTTGTGTGCTACAGCCCCCAGGGGGCCAGCTGAAAGACTAGAGCACCAGCTCAGGCTCCCTAATGTTGGGGGGGAGAGGGATGAGCCTCAGGCGCTGGATCTAGGCAAGCCGAGGGCCACATCTGGGCCCCAGGCCTGAGGTTCCCCACCCCTGCATTAAGGCAGGGCTGGGCAAAATACAGCCGCTAGGAGGTCAGAACGAAGAGAAGTACTACAACTGCTCTCCAATTTTAAAAAAGTCCCCTAACTTTTTTCACTGGACCACACAGCAGATCCTTTTTAGAGACTAAACAAATCCAGTGATTCACGGAGAAGTTTTTCACAGGGCTCTGAAATTACTGAGAGAATGGCTGTCCCCTCCACTGACTACTGTAGAGTAATACAAATTCTGCAGAAGACTAGAAAAGAAATCACAGTTTTAGAATTCAACAGATTTCATGTTTCTTAAATCAATGAAGGTAAAGCTGGAGAAATGCAGATAATCAACCTGAAAAAACAACAAATAGTCTGGTAACACTTTATAGCCTAACAAAACATGTAGATGGTATCATGAGCTTTTGTGGGCACAGCCCACTTCTTCAGATGATATCATCTTCATGATACCATCTACATGTTTTGTTAGTCTATAAAGTGCTACCAGACTATTTGTTGTTTTTTCAGTTTACCTATACAGACTAACTTGGCCTCCCCCCGAAGCAGCAGATAATCAAGTAAGAAATAGGCTGTGTCCTGTGGTTCAGGAACAAACCATATAGCAGATGTGCTGAGGACCACCGAAGCAAACTGCATACCCTATATGTGATGGAAACCACTTCAATCTAGGGTGTATGGTAGCACATCTTTAGTTCCACCACCTATAGGTCTGTTCTTTTTTTTAGCAAATACATTGCTACATAACTTTTTGAATTTCATCAAGAACACTGAATCATTTACTACACAGGGGAAAAAAAGCCCCAAAGCAATAAACAGCAGGACAACTGAAACTATATTAACAATGGGACCATCTTTATAAAAAGATACTTCATGGCACTGAGTAGTTCAGTTGAGAAGAAGTGGGTTTTACAGACTAACACAGGTACCCCTCTGAGACTTTCATGACACTCAGTTATTGTTAAAAAACAATAGCAGGGGATGACACCTTGCATTTCAGAATAGGGCCTGAAGATCAGAAAGGTAGAAATCTAGGGGAAAAATATCTGTAAGGTTCACACTATGGAATTTAAGGCCCTGATTCATCAAGGCAGTTATACATGTTCCTCACAAATATCTAAGCAATAAGGTCATTTCCTCACTTACAATTATAAAGCCATGAAGAAAATTTCCCCTATGAGTCATCACATTTACAATAATATAAACCATTTTACCTGTAATAAACACGTAACGTCTGAATTTCTTCTTCTAGTTTTTTATTCTGTTGAACAGCAGACTCTCTCTCTTGCTGCACAGCTAGCAACTTTGTCTGCAAATAGATAGGAGGTAATAATTTAAGAGAAGATTGTGCTGTTTTAGGCACAATAAAAATACAATAATCCTTTATGAATGTTAATGTCAGCTCTCTGTAGTAGGTTTAATCTATATATTAGAAATGTGTGTCTGTGAGTCCTTTTGTTCAAGAACTCTCCTTAAACGGTAAGAGCTCGAGCCACCAAATTTGGTATGCAGCTTCCTCTTCTCCTAACTTAAAGCAAGGTCAAGGTTTGGTTGTGCCAGGACAACCAGAAGCGCAGAGAAAGATACTGTTTTCCTTAACATAGAAAGGGTTGCAATATTAAGAGTGTCCATTGGGAGCAGCCATTCCATCAAGGGAGTGGCCAGCAGGGTTGGGGCCCCGCCATCTTACCTACCACCAGACTGGATAAGTAGCCCTCCTGTCCCAAATGCTTCTTCTCCCCGCATGCCAGCTAGGGTTGCCAGATGGTTGAAACAAAAATACCAAACACTACCACCACCCCCCCCAAAAAAAACCACCGGGAAAAAATTCTGTTGAAGGGGGAAAAAAAAGGGGGGGGGAGACCAAAGTTATTGAGCAAAGAAAAAAAAAAAAAAGGACTCCAAGGACTTAAGCCAAAAAAAAAAAAAAAATAAAATAAAACAGCATTAAAACAGCATGTCCCCTTTAAGAGTGAGTGCAGGGAGCAGTTGAGTGCTTCCCCTAGGTCTTTTGGCCGGTAGCCATTTTGTGCCGGCAGTCTTGGGGAACTGGATAAGCATGGGGGCTGGGGGTGTTGGGGGCCAGGGAGGGGTCGGGGGGGGGGAGGAGGGGAAGCCGGGTGCTGAGTGTTTGTGGGGTTGCCAGGTGTCCAGCATTTTTGCCTCCTGGCCGGGGAAAAATTCAGAAAACACCGGACATCTTAGGTGTCCAGTATTCTCTGAATTTTTTTTACTGGACAGGAGGCGAAAATACCAGACTGTCCGGGTGTATATTGGACACCTGGCAACCCTAACGCCAGCTCTTGGCTGAAGCACCAGAGAGGTAGGAGAGAAAAGGCTCCTTGTGACTAGTGGAGGGTTGGGGGCACAGAAAAGGCACCAGGTGTCTGGCAGAGGGCTGGAGGGAGAGAAAAGGCTCCTGGGAGCTAGGGGTGGGGGGACTGGAGAGCCCCCACTGGTTAACTGGAACAGTTAAGCATCACCAGTTAAGATAATGCTTACAGGTTAACCAGATAAACTTTCACATCCCTACTTGCAATTGGGGGGAGACAAAAGGCCTGTGCCGGATGAGATGCCTGCCCTGAGCACCTCCTTAATCCCCAACTCTCACTCTTTCACCCCCAACCCAACATCTTGTAGTTCCCTTCCTACCCCCAAGGCCCTGTCCTGACTCCTTCATCCCCCAAACCACTAGCTCCCTGCCCTGAATGCCAGGGAAGTCTTCTAGTTATACATAAAATAGTAGTCCTCTATAATATTACTAAGACATTCTTATTAGGCTAATATACTACTGTGTGTGTAAGTACTGACATCTTTCAGTGGGTAATGCACTAACCAAATTTCCTTACTTTTCTCTACTGCTTTTCTGTACTCTCAGTTCCCATATTCATTTTCGTCTTCAATTTTATCCTGATGTTTGTCAACAAATATATTTACATGGTATTCAGAAAGCTAAACCTTGAACTAAAGTATTGTTTATAGAGTGCCAAGAAAAGATACTGATTGTCAGAGAAGAGGTCTGGAGAAATAAGTGTATGTATGTTTAATATAGAATTATAGCATAATCACTTGAATATTTAGAAATATAATACTATTTAGAAATACAGGACTCCCCAGAATACTTAGGTTTCATATAATTTATTTAATACCTCACAGGATGATTAACTGATTTAACTACAAATAAGACTGGGCTTGCACTGCATTTCTATCGTACACCAGGCAGGCTTCCCTACCATTTAATTTTTTTGTATATTATAATTTATACAGATATTGCAGATCAACCAATTAGCAGAAGTCATAGGATATAAAACCAAAAAGTGTGCAACTCCTTAGTGCAGGGATGGGCAACCACAAATAATGGGTGGGCCACATGAATGGCTCTCCTCCTCAGTTGGCTGCAGCAGCCAACAGCCCAATGGAGTTCCACTTGTGGTCCCAAAGCCCCCCTGTCTGCTCCTCATATGCCACACACTTCCTGAGCATTGGGGAACTGGAGCTGCACACTTACCTGCTCCTCCCTCTCCCTTCCAGAGCTGGAATGCTACAAACAGCTGATTCTCAGTATTCCAGCTCTGGGAGGGAGGGGGAGGAGCAGGAGCAGAGCATGAAAACGATGATACGCAGTTCCTCCGCAGGTTACCTGCCAGTGCCTTCATGTATTCCCATGTGTGAATTCTGCCAGTGTTCCCCAGCTTGGCGCCCACCAACTCCTTGAGGCTATAAGAAAAGTTTCTCAGTGAATTCTAGATATGATAAATAAGCTGTGGCTACATGGAGTGGAAGGATATGCTTCAGGCACTGGATTGGGACTGAGTAGATCTAGATTCACTTTCTAGGTCTGCCAGACTCACTTTATGACTGTGAGCAACTCAATCTGTCTGTGCTTCAATTCCACATCTGTAAAACTGGAGATAATAATACTTCTTTTCATCCACCTTTCTTTTGTGTATTTAGACTATAGCTCTTCAACACAGGCACTGTCTTTTACTATTTATATGTACAGTGCCCAGCAGACAGAGGCTCTGAAATCAGTTGGACTTGTAGGTGCTACTGTAATGTAAACAAATTATAAGAAGCTGTTAAAAGAATAAACAAGCACAGACCATTTTACTACAGACACCACCTCTTTTAGCCTTGAAAGTGAAGCATGTTAATGCTTAACCCCTCAGTAACACAGATTTAGAACTCCTGATACTAAATGGCAATGCACTTTGCATTAGCATTTGGAGCTGGCAAGCCCTAACTAGCAACACAAAGAGGTTAAAATAACTCTCCAGGTAAGCCATTTAAGTCCTGAGCCCGGTGCTGCTTACAGCATTGCAAAGAGCACACACAGAATACAAGAATGTTAGCCAAACCAAGATATTTTCTATAATTACACTGTACTGTAGGTGAAACAACATACTTAAAAATTGGAAAATACATGCTTGAATCAATGTAGGTGGTTTGTTCTAGAAGCCAATAATTAACATCCTTGCCAATTTTCAGCGTACTGTGAAGTGTGATTGAAATGGTAGACTGGAAGGAAATGTTTGCAGCAGACACACCTACGCACAGAGAGATTAACGGCTAGTCTCTTTAGGGAGGAATATGAAAAATACACCTAGTATTCAATTCACACTTTTCAGGACAAAGTTCAGAAGACATTGGGACCTGAGCCTCTTATATATGCCAGCACTGATGCCACTAATTTCACTGGAGTTTCATCTGATTTACACCAGCAAAAATGAGAGTAGAAACCAGCTCATTAGACTCAAGATAGTAAAAATAAGAAAAACAGAAAAGTAATAGGGTTGTTGCCAATCTTCTCAGCACATGATGGGTGAGGTAACAAAAAAATTTCAGCCTGAGTATGTGATCAGTACAGGGCAGGGGAAATTGGGGGTGGGGAGGGGAGATTTGAAGAGAGAGCAATAGGGAGCACCAAGCAGTGACAGTACTCATCAGAGATGTGGGAGACAGGGTCAAGTTCTTGCGCCAGCAATTCTGGGGTGATTTTTCTCCTCACTCACAGCTGGCAAATCTATTCCACTTGCATACATAATTAAATATTCCAAGGGCCAGAGAAAGCTAATTGTATAGCTTTGTGGTTATAGTCAGGGCTGATGAGAGACTTTGCTGGGGGGAGGTAGAAGGGGTGGGGCTGTAGGCTAGTGTCCCCCAGCCAGCCCTTCAGCACTGCTAGAGTTGCAGGATTCGCACCACAGGGCGCCAGCAGCAATTTAAAAGGCCCAAGGTTCTGGCCACTGCCAAATCACTGGGACCCAGGCAGCTGCCTCCTTTACCCCCTGTTCTGTCTGATTTGGAGCTTGTATAGAGGAAAAGTCTTGAAGACTGTTTCAGGAGTGGATAGTTTCAATTGTTTATGCTTGGTGCAGCTGCAGCTGTGGAGTGATGAGGATTTATGAGTCCCTTAATCCTAGAGCTAAATGAAAACTTAATGAATGCAGATGGCCAGCAGAGAATTACCCTGCATTGTAGATACCCCTCTGGCTTTGGTGAGCAGACTCCATGTTCTGCACCCATTTTCCAGAATCTAAGGTGCAGGAGGGGTGCACTGCATTTCTACTTACACTAGCAGAAGGTCTATGAAGGGCCCTAAGTTAGAAGTGGAATGTATATCTCCCTCCCAGCAGATCTAAACTGAAAAATGGAGCTAGAGATGGCCTGTGTACCAGAGCACTGCAAATGGCTCCCTAACAGTTCTCCTGTGCCTAACAGAGATCTGGTGCAGGACAGACTCTCCCCTTTAAGTGTCCATACACATTTATGACTATTAAAATAGCTGAAATGTTTGCACATGATGGAAAGTTGTTACTGTGTTCAAGCATGATTAAACTGAAATGAGAAGCAAACATGAAAATGTTAATTTCACCTCAGCAGCAAATTTACAGAACCAGTGTTGATCTTTCCTCCTAAATTTTCAAAGTGGTACCAAGATTCAGCTATGCCTATCCTAATGACTTAAATGATATTCACATAATAAAGGACCTTGCATACTACATTATCTGGGGATGGTTTCTGATTATTTAAAAAATGATCAACATACCAAATAAAATTCTGACCTTCCCTCATCTGCACTATAGGACTTCTATGGCATATTACATGCACATTCCACATGATGAAGTCCTTCTGATATGAAAAAGTGTCTCATAGGGAATGAGGCTACAGCAAAGTAGCTAAGTATTGCATAATTTTAAGGATTTGAGTAAGCCCATTAAACTCAATGGGATTACTTACCCATTGAAGGTTACGCACACACTTACGCACCTTACCAAATGAGGCCCTAACTGTAGAAGGTAAAAATAGACATCCCAAGTGGAGAGAACAAACTTGACTTTATATTGCCCATACAGGCACAATTTCTGAAAAGTACAAGGAAAGCGGCGTAACCAGGCCTCAACTGCTTGCCCGTCTAGAGTTAAGTCCTGCCTTTGGATTCTCTTCATTGCTGAGGCAGATCAAAGCAGCCAGAAAGCTATCCTAGAAGGGCAGCTGAGGATTGCCTTTGTCCTGAATGGAACAAAGTTGATGTAGCTGTATTATGCCATCTGTGGCATCCTTCATTGGAGGGGTAAGAGAATTTAGGGTTGGTTCAGATCTATTGACTGGAATATGGCTCTAGTTTGTATCTAGAAATTTTATTCAGTAGAAGCAGCACATTAAACTCAATATTATTTTATTCTGCAATCTATACCATGCTCCCCAACCCAATCCTTACTCTGTTATTTAATACCGTTCAGGGATTTTTGCAGCAGACATGTAAACAACAACACTGGTTGCCTGTCTTCTGCATTGGTTTTAAGATTGCAGACAACAAATCCTGCATGATAATTCATTGTCTGCCCTATATGAATGCTATTGCTACATCTCATGATCATTCATTTCTGAAAATACTGAATCAGAGAAGAACTTATGGAAATAGGCCAGAACAAACATTTTCCAGATAGTATAGTCAAGGAAGAATATGGCTTTTATTGCTCTATCAAAGAAAAGAGATGAACAATAATTTGGAGCAGAGTGCACACATACAATTTGTTTTATTGTAATAAAAACAGATTGAGTTTGATACTAGTTAACCCATGCAAATAAATGTGTTTTGCAGCATTTTGTTTCTGATGCTAGCCCCATAGACTTGATTAGCTCACATTGGGTAGTGTGGCATACAAAGTATTATTATGGCAAATATTTTATATGTAGGAACAATGTGCCCATAAAAATACTACATTTGAATTCTAGCATATTATCACACTATGGAGGCAAACTGATATATGAAAAGATCATAAGACTATCAGAACAGCCATACTGGGTCAGACCAAAGGCCCATCTATCCCAGTATCCTCTCTTTTGACACTTGCCAATACCACGTGTCCCACAGGGAATGAACAGAACAGGAAATCATCAAGTGATCCATCTCCTGTTGCCCATTCCCAGACTTGACAAATAGAGATTAGGGACATCATCCTTCCCCATCCTGGCTAACAACTATTGATTGACCTACCCTCCATGAATGTATCTAGTTCTTTTACAAAACACTGTTAAAGTACTGGCCTTCACAACATCTCCTGGCAGATTGACTGTGCATTGAATGAGGAAATACTTCCTTTTGTTTGTTTTATCAATTCTATTAATTGTATTTGGTGACCCCTAGTTCTTATGTTATGGGAGGGAGTAAATACATTTTTCTTGTTTACTTTCTCCACACCACTCTTCATTTTCTCCACACTGCTCAAAACATCCAACTTTAGTCATTTATTTTCCAAGCTGAAAAATTCCAGCTCTGGACAGAGTATTCAAGATTCAGACGTATCATGGATTTATACAGAGGCAATATGATATTTTCTGTCTTATTATGTATCCCTTTCTTAATTACCTCCAACATTTTATTTCCTTTTTTTGACTGCTACTGCACGTTGAATGGATGTTTTCAGAGAAATATCCACAATGATTGCAAGATCTCTCTCTTGAGTGGTAACAGCTCCTTTAGACCCAATCATTTTATATGTATTGTTGGGATTACATTTTCCAATATGCATTACTTTGCATTTATCGATATTGAATTTCATCTGCCATTTTATTGCCCCCACAGCCAGGTTTATGAGATCCTTTTGAAACTTTTTGAAGTCTGCTTTGGACTTAATTTTCTTGATCACTTTTGTATCATCTGAAAATTTTGCCACCTTACCGATTACCCTTTTCTCCAGATCATTTGTGAATATGTTTAATAGGATTAGTCAAAGTACAGATCCCTGGGGACACCTCTGGTTATCTTTCTCCATTCTGAAAACTGGCCATTTATTCCTTTATTTCCTGTCTTTTAGCCAGTTACCAATTCATGAGAGAACCTTCCCTCTGATTGCATGACAACTTCCTTTGCTTAAGAGCCTTTAGTGAGGGATCTTGTTAAAGGCTTTCTGGGAATCTAAGAACACTATCTTCATTGGATCCCCTTGTCTGCATACTAGTTGACCCCCTTGAAGAATTCTAGTAGATTGGTGAAACACGGTTTCCCTTTAGAAAAAAACATGTTGACTCTTTCCCAATAAATTATGTTCATTGCTATGTCTGACAATTCTGTTCTTTACTACAGTTTCACCCAGTTTGCTTGGTACTGAAGTTAGATTTACGGCCTGTAATTTCCAGGATCATCTCTAGAGTTTTTAAAAACTGGCATCATATTGGCTATATCCTCCATTCATTTGGCACAGAAACTGATTTAAAGGATAGGTTACAAACCACAGTTAGTAGTTCTGCAGCTTCACATTTGAGTTCCTTCAGAACTCTTGGGTGAATGCCATCTGGTCCTGGTGACTTGTTACTGTTTACTTTATCAATTTGCTCCAAAATATCTTCCAATGACACCTCAATATGGGACAGTTCCTCAGAGTTACAATGCAAAAAATTAATTTAGTTTCTCCACCATGGCTATATCATTCTTGATTGCTCTTTCAGCACCTTGATCAGCCAGTGGCCCCACTGGTGTTTAGCGGGCTTCCTGCTTCTGATGTACTTAAAAACATTTTGAAATTACTTTTTGAGTTTTGTCTAACTGTTCTTTAAATTCTTTTGGCCTTCCTAAATATATGTCATTTGCTAGAGTTTATGCTGTTTCTATTTTCTCAGTAGGATTTACCTTCCATTTTTAAGCGATGCCTTTTTGTCACTCACTGCTTTCTTTTACTTTGTTGTTGCACTTTTTTTGGTGCTCTTACTATGTTTTTAAATTTGGGGTATACATTTAAGCTGAGCCTATATTATACAGGTTGAACCTCTTTAATCCGACAACCTTAGGAACTGATGGGTGCCGAACCAGAGAATTTTCCGAATCAAGGGAGGTCAATATTGTATAGATTGGACCTTCCTTGTCCAACATTCTTGGGACCTGATTGGTCCCAGATGAGGGATTTTGTTGGGCCAGGAGAGGTCATTTCTGGCCCCCCTGTTGTTGGCCCCACCCCTTGCCCTTGGAACAACACAGATGTCACCAGACTAGAGAGTTCCGGTTTATAGCAGTGCAACCTGCAGTTAATGGGTCCCTTTTTATTTTTATTTCACCAAGATGAATAAATGGAACAATGCTTGCAATTCTGCTTAGTAATATATGACTGTACTGATACACCCTATACAAGCCTATGCCTAACCAAGGCTTATCAGCTCTCTTCATAACAAAGTGTTAGTGTTGTTACACAATTTTAACTGTTGGCACAAGGACTTAAGAAGATAAAGCATAAAAAACCCATGCTTATGCTTAGCAGCATTACCAACACTTCCGCTGCTTACTTGGAAGATATTTACGGGTATATTAAAGCTAAATAACAGCATACAACACTAAAACCCAGGACTGGTGGGTATAAACAAACTCTATGGGACTCTATGGGAACTTGGCCACACCCATGAGAAGTGGGCATATGGTTAAGTAAAATCATGCCAAAGCACAGATGTTGCCAGACCAGAGTGTGCTGGACTAGAGAGGTTCAACCTGTAGTGTCTTTAAAAAGCTTTCATGAAGCTTGCAGGAATTTCACATTTGGCACTGTGCCTTTTAATTTCTGTTTAGTTAACTTCCTCATTTTTGTGTAGTCCTCACTTCTGAAATTAAATGCTACAGTGTTGGGCTGCTCTAATGTATTCACATTATTCTGACTTACAGTTACCTTAAGAATCAGCCTATTTTAGTTTAGATACATTGATAAGGTATCCTTAGTCTCTGCAGCAACATTTTTTAATATTCTATAGGAAATACCTGAAATATTGCAAATGCAGAGGTAAAATGAGTTAGTTATCTCAAGAGCTATCCAAGGCAAATAAGTCTGATGAGAAAACAAATCTGATGAGGTTCAACAAGGACAGAAGAATCCCAAGCATTGTTACAGGCTGGGGACAGACTGGCTAAGTAGCAGTTCAGCAGAAAATGACCTCGGGATTACAGTGGATGGGAAGCTGGATATGAGTCAACAGTGTGCCCTTGTAGCCAAAAAAGGCTAATGGCATATAAAGGTGATTAGGAGGAGCATTTCCAGCAGATTTAGGGAAGTTATTATTCCCCTTTATTCTGCATTGGTGAGGCCACATCTGGAGTACTGAGTCCAGTTCTGGGCCCCCCACTATAGAAAGGATGTGGACGCACTGGAGAGGGTCCAGTGGAGGGCAACCAAAATGATTAGGGGGCTGGAGCACATGACCTATGAGGAGAGACTAAGGGATTTGGGCTTATTTTGTCCACAGAAGAGAAGAGTGAGGGGGGATTTGGTATATTTTTAAAACCAAAGGAGTGTTTTAACAGTGTAGTGAGGAGGCATAGGGTGAAATCTTGGCCTGACTGAAGTCAGTGACAGAACTCCTTATTGACTTCAGTAGAGCCAGGATTTCAGCCATAGTTTCTGTGGATTTAAGTACATTATTCCTAAAACCCCAAAGTCACATGTAATCATTCACACATATGGATTATTACATATGCAAACTAGATAGCTTATTTCAGGCAGAAGCCCATCTTCGTGTCAACAAAAGTGCTTCAAGTGTCACTGCACTAAAGAGTGCTTTCAATACCAGGTGTCAGATTGGTTTCTGCAGGCAGGTAATGTTATATGCACAGATGACAGCTGATCCCAGGTAGAAATAGTTTTATTATGAAATCTAGCTGCAGGCAATTTTTTTAAAATAACAAGAATCCTGTATATGAAGGCGTAGCAAGTAGTTTCTTGTATCACCAATCGTAAAGTAAACTGTAAGTGAAAAGGTGAAAAAACCACAGACCCATTTACATATCTCATCAAACAGTTATTCAGAACTGCAAGGTCTAACTGATTTAGAAACCCAAGTCTCTATGAAACTCCCCGGTGCATATGTCACTTTGGAAAACAAAACTCGGGGTCCTAAGTCAGTCAGACTTTACAGTGCAGGGTGGAGCAACACTGAAATGACTTTAAAAATCTGGACCTTTGTGCTTGTGACAGATTCTAGCTTGACATCACAGGTGACAAAGTGGTGTGGGATAATGTCTGTGTTGATACCTGCTGTCTAAAGAAGAGGCTTCAGTGACCTGGGATATCAAGCTAGCGCTTGTCATGAGCACAAAGGCCCAAATGTTAAAAGCTGTTTAAGCATTGCTTCACCCAGCACTGCAAGGTCTAACTGACTTAGGAGCCCAAGTCTTAGTTTCAAAAGTAACTCAAACACTGGAAGTCAATGGGAGTTAGTCTCCTAGTGCTTAAGTCACTTTTGAAAATGAGACTTGGGCTCCTAAGTCAGTTAGACCTTGCAGTACTGGGTGGAGCAATGCTTAAATATGTTTATAAATCTGGGCCTAAGTTTGCTCATTGTTCCCTGTTACAAAATACACCATCACACATCTCCTTTGGATATCTTCAGAGTGACCAAGGCCATATTCATAAGTGAAGAATCCTGCTAACCTCCAGATCAGGATTGCAGTGCACTGGTACAGGGACTTACAGAAGCTAACACTACTGCTGTTGTAAGTTATATTATAAGATTTCACTATTAGGGTTGCCAGGTGTGTGGTTTTTGCCCTGAGAGTCCATGATTTCTAGCCCCTGTCCGGTAAAAAACAACAACCAGAAAATGCCTGTTTTTCTTGGATGGAAGGCTGGCTGGGACATTCTTTCCCTGCTGCGCCTGGCGGCGGGAGTGAGGAGCATGGGGATTCTTAAAGGTGCAGCGACCTTTTTTTGTTCTCCCACTTCTGTCTTGTGTGGGGTTTTGTGTTTTGTGTTTTTTTTTTTTTGGCTAAACCAAGTTTTTTTCCTGCCATGTTCAGACTTTTTGGTGAAAGCATCTGGCAAGTCTATTTACTATACATGCACAAACAGATGAAAAATATTTCCAACAATCAATCAACATTTACAGATATGGAAAGAAAGAAAAATACTGTTTGACAACTTGTCAGGGTTTGATTTAAGCAGGTTTACTTTGTGTATTTTGATGTAAAATTCATAATTTGTGTTTTAATGGTGATAAAGCCTTAACTTTAAATCGCAGTATCTACTGTCATTAAATAATTAGTGTCTGTCCCTCCCATAATTTCCCTCAGTTGTGAACATTTAAATTTATCTATTTACAAAAAGCAAAATAACCAATTTGCTATTGAATGTTTACAATTCATGTTAAATGGCAAAACATAGTTTGTGCTAATTATGTTAAGCACACAAATAATTAGCCTATCCCAAAGTAATACTTTTTCATTTGTATGGACAAAATCTTAAGTACCACTCTTGGGTACTTCTGCTGAGAAAAACAATATCCGAATTAATTTCTGTTTATATTTACTATTCGAAGCCATTAAATGAGACCATACCAAAAAATTCAGTTACATCATGAACAGTTCATAAAGATCACAATCCTGCAAAGAATCACAAACATGAGTAGGCCTGTTGACTTCAGTGGCACTGTTCATGCGAGTAATTTTTTTCCAGGATTTGGGTAGGCGAGGAGGGGGAGTTTGGGTTAATGTCTATTTGTATATACATGCCCTGTGTCCATGAAAGGGAAATTGAGCTATTAGTATGCACAGGCACATACAAAAAATCTAATTAGATATTATCATCTATACATAACGCAGGATCAAAATGCTGAGTTTAATACTAAGACTTTAGACAAATATGTCACTTAAGAAAAGAGCAAAGAAATTATCAACACAGAATCAATATATCTGTGATTAGGAAAATTAGGATTAGTAAGGAATCAATGTTTATACCTCAAATAAACAACTGAAGCGAGCATGATGCAAGCATCAAGACACTTGTCACTGGAGGAGCGTCTTTGCACTGGACTCATCTAGGAGCCCATTCTGTACATGTGTATTCTATTTTGATATCTGAAGTTCCAATCAGACCACCTAATTAAAGATTGTGAGCTCAATCTCCAGCTGGGCCCAGCTCAGGCTTGGCATATTTGGGAAGAGAAGGAAAAAGTAGCTTTAAGCCACCTTTCTGCTTTCCTAGTCTTGTAATTAGATGGAGGTTGCACTGGTCCCTGGCTCATTTTAGAGCAGCCGAAGGTCTGCATTAATTTGATCCATCTCATAACAGCTCTGGTGAGGGCTGCTGAGACACAAGGTGTACTGGCCCTGGAACGTCTCCTAGGCTGGGAAATCATCAACAGATAATTTAGTTCCTTGCACCATTCCAATGACACAAATGGATCAATCACAGTGGGGCTGTGGATCTGGCCTCTATGATTTATCATGACCTGTTTTGAATATAAATATCACCAAAATCTTTTAATATTAATTATGCTTTTTTCCCCCCTCACCAAAGTACAATTCCAGCCAGAAACTTCCAGTTAAGGTTTATCTTTTAAAACATTACGGGAGCCCTCCAGCAACATTTAGCTATTGCAGAAGGCAGCACTGAGGAGTCATTCTTCCTCCTGAAGCCATATGGGACATCTTCATATGAGGTCTGGAATGCTATACTGCAGGAAGTACAGTGTTATGGATCAGACAAGGTTCTGATGTTAAGGATTTCTGGCACTTTTTACAAGAATGGTGGCTAGGTCCTTACTACATTTCAATTGAGGTAACTGCATTCTTCCTTACCAAATGTCCATATAGCTTAATTAGAAACTGTGGTGTATATTTGTTGTGCACTGGTAACTCTCTGTCACATTTCAATGCATGGCTACATTTTAGCAATGAAAGAAGAAATCCCTACATATTTGATAAAACTTATAAGCATTTGGAATTTGGAAAGTACATTTTTTTTCAAAAAGTGTTAATATATTCTATTGAAAATTATAGTTTTTGCAAAGCCAAGTGAAGCACTTTGGAAAAATAAATCCTTTTATTAATGAATCATCAAGTGCTCTGACACATTTTCATGGTTATAATCCAGTGCAGAGGGCATAATTTTTTCATTCTACTTATGAAATTCTGTTGAGCCCATTTCAGTCACTACAGACAAAATTATAGTGTGCAAAAGTCATGTTCTGTTAAATCCACACTGCAAACATTTCTCTATAAAAACAGTGTCCTTCTACAGTTAGAATTTTAGCCAATACTTTTGTTTTTGTTTGTTTAAAGGATCTCTTCACTGCACCTACTGTACACTTCATCACCTGAACACCTGCAACTAAACTGATCTTGCCAACAAAATTTTTTAAAATTATGCAATCTGTGTTCTGTGAATGGCAAGCACTTGGGTAGAATTTCCTCTGTGCCTTTCAACATAACCAACAGACAATTAAGGAACTGAGTGTACAGAAATATTTGCCAACTGAAAAGTTAGGGAAGCAAGTTTAATCAAGTGATCTTCCCTGACATTTTAGCAAAGAATTAATTTTTGAGCATTAGCTGAATGTTTTAAATATAACTTATGAGGATTAACCTTGAATACTAGTTCTAGAAAATATTTTATTGTCTGAGGCTATGCAATCTGTACTAGGGAACTGACTTTCATAAAACCTGAAGCACAAGGCACATTAATATTTGAGCATCTCCTTTGCATGTGTAACCCACGCACCTAGTGTGGTTCACTCATGCGTGAAATAAGTACTTAAATGAATGTGAATTTGAGCTTCAACTTTGAAGAAAATTAGGGTCAGAGAGGAATCGTGCCCCATTTAAGTCAATGGGAATTTTGCCATTAACTTACAGATGCATTCACACAGCATCTATTTAGATCTATACCCATCAAATAAATATACATATGCTGTCTTGAATGAAAAGTGGAAAACATACGGATGAGTATGTTTGCGTGCTCTTTCTTTCTCTGATTTTATGCTTACTGACAGATGCTATAAATGTGAAGATGACAGAATTCTTTCCAGTTCTGTACTATGAAATTTGAGATACTACTGTTCCACAGTGGTAAATGATTTTCTCTTTTAAACTGACCAACGCATATCAGGGGCACTGGAACAATTTGCATAGCTGGGGTGCTGAGATCCATTGAAGCAAACTGTAAACCTGTAGATAATGGAAACCATTTCAAGCCAGAGGTCTGACTGCACTCCCAGCACCCCTCATCCTAGCATCTATGATGCACAGAGATTTTATGGAGCAATAAAAAGATCCTGGTTGTATTTCGAAAACCCAACACATGAAGAACTTGGACCACAATGATACATTTTTTCAGATTACCAGTCCTTTAGAATGACTGTGTGCGCATGTGTGTGTGTGTTTGTGTGAGACACCTATCATCCTCTTTTGGAGCACGCAAGAGTTGGCAGCCCTATTGCCTAGGCACACTGCTGTGGATTTCAGCCGTTGTATGGAACTCTGCAAAATGCTTTTGATCCATTTTATCTTGCAACTTAGCAAAGAAATGTTGCAATAAGAAACACTAACAAAGATCTGAAAAACTTAAGCTCTGGATTACCATATTGTGTTCTCCTGCCATTCAATGCGTCAGACAAAGGCAGTGGTGTTCAAAGTAGAAAAAAAGAAAAAAAGAAACTGGTCACAGAAAGTGCAGAGCACAAAGTAAATAATATTCCTCCACATCCCTACCCTTTCAGAGATTGGTTGTTAAAAGAGTTGCAGCAATTAGGCTTTTGTTAATTACCAGCTGTTGAAACAGATGTGTTGACTGTGCTTATTAGCCAACAGCTGGGACAGGAGAACAATTGATGCTCCCTAAAACCAACAGCCAGCTGCTTTGCAGTAATTATCTCCAATCAATAATACAGGTGATAAAGGCAGTAAAAAGCTTATATCTATGAGTTTCAATAACCAAGGCACTGTTAATGCATATTACTTGGAATCTATAGCTATTTTTAGAAAATGAGCAAAACAGTAACTTGCTATGGCTGCCATCTGCAATATGTCTTTTAAGGGGTACCTGTCATGCAAACACTAACTGAGGAATACACAGTAGAAACAGACACGAAATTCTTTTAACTAGCTTGCCATATTTCAAATGTCTCTGCCTAGCTTTTAGGGCTGTTCTGCCTTTCTCAGCTGGCTCTGTGATTGCTTTTTATTTACTTTCAATGGATATCCTTGCAATATGCCTTTTTCCTAACTATTCAAAGTGGTCAAAAGGATCAAACTGCATAGACCATAGAGTGGCCTAACACCATTCAGATCTACACTGGTGGTGGCCACCTATGTAACAGAAAGTATCTGAATGGATCACACTATATCAGCAAGATAGTCGCATGGTTTTTATTTCATTTTGTTCTGACTTTGTTTTCCATTTTCTTATCTTCATGGCTATTAAAGTGCATTAAAAAAGAAAAGTGATGGAAAACTGAGTTTTTAGACCATTTATATTAGGTAGGCAGTTCATCACAGATGGACAAAAGATACATCTACAACAATCTACAACCATGTCTATTCACTAATTAGTCTGCACTTAAAGAAACTGCTGTACTGAAAAAAAAGGATTAAGGCTGGTTGAATACTTGCCCTTTCATAGACCTCCCTTATGTCTCTGTTGGGTCATCATAAGCAGCTTGTTCACTCAGTTTTAAGTAGAGAAGCTTGACAAGCAGTTCTGCCCTCATCAGTAGGCACTGGGGAAATGTATAGGAACTACAGAAACTTTAAGGAACCTATAAAAAAATCAGGCAACCCAAAGTGTTCCAATCTAAATATATTTGTAAAACTGCAAATATATTAATTCTATATTAATTTCATGAAAACAAGAGTTATGAGTTACATGGTACAGAATCCTAATGTAAAAACAATCATTCCCATCCCAGCTTTCCTACTAGAAAAGAAAAAGAAGTGTTTTTAATGGAATCAAGAGTGCTGAAAACAGATCTTTGCACACACACCTTTGTGTCCATTAATGACTCCAGTTCTTTCTGAAGAAAGAACACTGACCAAGCATGAGTATAAATGTCAGTTTTCTGTTATTAGAAGAATGCTTAACACAAAGTAAGCTCCTTCCTGCAGCTACTTTAATTTCCATTAGGAACAACCGTACAATATTAGAGAGTAGTCAAATAACACAACAATAAGCTACAGCAAAGTGTTTTTCAACCATCCAAGAACTGTGTCAATAGCTTAATAATGCTAATACCCCTGTTATTAGAAATGTGGCTCCTTGATTTTGTATGTAACTGAAGTTAAACAAAACAACCAATCCACTCCCATTCCAATAAAAAATATGGTTGATAGAAAAAAAAGTATGTAAAAGCGCACTCTTATCTTTAGTATTTTGGCACTTACATAGATCTCGTCTCTATTGTATTCTTACTTTCTTTGCTCTCCCCAAATTGCCTGGAGTATTTGGACTCTTCCTCTTGTACCTATTCCCAAATGATTCCTGTTGACCTTTAAGGTGCCTTGTCTCGCCATAGCCATTTCTATTGTAGAAATTAAATTAGAAATACAATATGAAATATCTTCCAAGTTGGACTTTAGAATAAGAAATGACATCTGAAAATGGCACAGTGGTCACAAACTGCTGCCTAAAGGTTACTGAGGATGGGTTGGGAGGGTAAATAAGCTGTTTAAACCACCACTTTTCATTCTCTTTTCTCCTCCCTCTGCACAGATACCCCTCTCCTACAGTACTATCTCTGCAGTTTCTGGACCGTCACATAGCTTTCCCCCTCTGAAGGCATGGTTTGGCTCCATTCATTCTGTTTTATATCCATGAGTAATTTGAAGGGGACAAGGAAAGGGAAGGGTGCAAGTTGTTGCCTGGCTCCCCTCTGCTAAGAAATGACAAAGATCTAGATTGTGCTGGGAATGGATAGCTAGGTGAGTAGTGGACAATACCATACTATTCTTCCCTAGGGAGAGCTCAGGAAGGATTATACCTAAGCCTGAAAAATACTTTTAGTTAAATTAGGTTAGATCTGCCGCTGTCAGGACATTTTTTCAGGTTTTATCAGTTTTAATGGATTTTATTTTTGACTGATGAAGCAGCAACGACAGAAGAAAGTGGGAGCTGAAAGTCAAGAAATTCACTGTTGGCATCAGGAGCTGGCACACCTCAGCAGGGACAGAATGCATGACCCTTGTATGTAGATCAGGTGTGGGCAATAAGAAAACAGTGGACCAACAGGGTTAGTCCCTGCTATATTTACCTGCACCTCTGCAGGTATTGGGTCACTGTAGCTCTCGTTGGCTGTGGATTGCTGTTTGCGGCTAATGGGGGAGGCAGGAAGTGGCACAAACTGGAACTCTGCTTCCTGCTGTTCCCATTGGCCATGAACAGCAATACATGGCCAATGAGCGCTGCTATCGCTTGATACCTGCAGAGGCGCAGGTTAATATAGAGGTGGGGGCCCACCAGGGAATAACCCTGTTGAACCAGGTCTAGCCCACAGGCCAGAATTTGCTCACCCCTGCTGTAGATGCTTACCATTCGGGGTGAAGGGTGTCTTACCTGCCCAACATTCAAAAGCTGTACGAGTTGCCAGAAGTTGGGATGACCAAACCAACTGCCTGATTTTATTATAGCCAAAACTTTACCTCTAGAGAATAAATTACTGGAACAAAATTTAACAGTAATAAGCTACTTTAGGCTGTGTACTGCTTGGCCCTTAGTATACTGCTGGGAGATTTGAAGGCACCTAGACTTAGAGACCTCATGGCTTGCAAGAGTCCCATGCTGAGCTGTACTAATCGAGGAACACACCCCTTGACTCAGCACAGTTAAGGCAATGTTGCACAATTAAAACAAACCGTCTTAGCCTAAATAAGTATATGAAAAGCAAACTAAGGGAACGTAATCTGGATGAAATTATGATAAAGTGCATGCAGAACTGACTGAGTGTTCTCAAACTGTAATTATCAATGGTTCACTGTCAAACAAGGAGGGGATATCTAGTGGAGTCATGCAGCAGTCAATCTTGTCTCAGGTACTATTCAGTATTTTCATGGACTTGGATAATAGAATTGGGAGTAAACTAATGAAACTGGTGGATGACACAAAGTGAGGAGGACTTGCAAACACTGTGGAGGACAGGATTAGAACTGAAAATTATCTTGACAAATTGGAGAATTCTTCTGAAATCAACAAAATGGAATTCAATAAAAGCAAGTGTAAACTACTACATTTAGTAAGAAAAAATAAAATGCACCACTATATGGGAAATAACTAGCTGAGCAGTAAGGATGTTAAGAGGCGGGCAATCCACTAATCGTGTAGTCAGTAAAATTTTTATTGACTGCACAATTAGTTAATAAGGACAGGCAGCCCAGCTCCTACTACATTTAAACTGCAGAGGCACAGCAGGGATAGGTCCTGGACCCGGCACAAGCTAGGACTGAACCCAGCTTGCTCAGTCCTGGCTTGCGCCGGGTCCAGCAGCCCCTGTCCAGGGCTGGGACCCCCTGCGGACAGGGGCTGCTGCCACAAAGCAGCCCCCATCTGTGGTGGCCCGGGATGGCCGCAGGCAGAGACTGCTCCAGCAGCAGCCCCTGTTTGTGGCCTGCCCTAGCCGCCACAGATATGGCTGTTGCTGGAGCAGCCTTTGCCCATGGCCAGCCCAGGCTGCCACAACAGGGGCTACTGCCAGAGCAGCCTCTGCCCGTGGTAGCTGGGGCTAGCCATGAACAAGGGCTGCTTCGTGGTAGCCTCCTCTGGCCCTCTTCCTGCACTGCTGCCTCTGGGGGGAGGGCGGGAGCATCGCAGAGGTAGTGCTGGGGGAAACCAGCTTTGAAGCCGGCTCCCCCCCAGCACTGGCTCCTGCTCTCCCCGCCCTGCTGCCTCTGAATCAGAGGCAGCAAGGGGGAGGGTGGAAGCAAGTAGCTGAGCAGTCGACAATAAGCCTGGGCTGATCAAGTAATCGAATATTGAACTACTTGCTTACAACCCTACTGGGCAGTAGTACTTCCTGAAAAGGATTTGGGGATATAATGGATCACAATTTTAATATGGGGGGAATAATATGATGCAGTTGAGAAAAAGACTAAAATCATTCTGGGGTGTGCCATTCATAAGCTGCTGAAAGTCACTGTCCCATTCCAGTGTGCACTGGAATGGCCTTCAGATGCAGAAATGTGTCCAATTCTAGGTAGCTCACTTTAAGAAAGATGTGAAGAAACTGGGGAGTGTCCAGAGGAGAGCAATACAAATGATAAAAGTTTTGGAATCTGACCTATGAGGATATGATTAAAAGGAAAAAAACCAACCAAACAAAATCCTGAGCATGTTTGGGGTTGAGAAAGAAAGGGGGGGGGTCCTGATAACAATCTTCAAATGTAGTATGGACTGTTATAGAGAAGATAGGATCAATTGAACTAGACAGGAGAAGAAGTAACTGGCTTCATCTGCAGCAAGGAAGATTTAGCTTAGATATTAGGAAAAACGATCTATGTATAAAGGCAGTTAAGCTCTGGAAGAAGCTTCCAAGGGAGACTGTGGAATCCCTATCAATGGAGGTTTTAAAGAACAGGTTGAACAAACACCTGTCATGGATGATCTTGGTCCTTCGTCAGAATGGGGGCCCCTTCCAATCCAACATTTCTATTATACACTCTGAATTTATAATTAACAGGACCATGTTCTGTCTTCTGTGACATTCATACAGTCCCACTGAATAAGGCTTAGAACGTTATCTGGCCCACTGAATTTAATGCAGTGCATTTTCATATCTCTTGTACTAGAATTAATTTTTAGCTTGTTAATGAAACATTTACATATGTCAGCATGAAACATACTATTGGGGTATCCTATTTATCCAAATCTACAGTATGTCATAAACAGTCAGAACAGTTCCCTACAAAAATGTTGACTATAACAAATCTCTTTTGATATCTCATAAAATGTTGGTAAATGTTCCAATCAACCAAGCTCTCAACAAAATTCACCAGGCAACAGCAGCACTGAAACAAAGTTACTGCAGCAACAAGTAACGTCACAATGTTAATAATTGACATGCAAAGAATGAAAAGGTGAGCAAGGGATAAAGAGGACAAAGGAGAGATTTTAATATGAACTTATCCTGCTATGTAATCAATCAAAATTAAGATTCATAGAATCTGCACTCAGCATTATGTTAAAAGCTGAAGTAAATGTTATATTCTGGATATTTTTATTATCAATATATACACGGATATTATCATTCCATTTGTTACATTTCACGTTTAGAAGTTGATTTGCAAAATCTGACAAGCAAATCCTTCACTGATCTGAGTCTTCCTTCATTTAATTCTAACAAGACGCTAAAGAGAATGCAAAACTGTAGCTCCAGAATGTTAGCTGTTTCTAAAAAAAGTGTGGTTCAATTCCTGGTTCTACAGGTTAAAACAGGAATTAGAAATGTGTTGGTAATGAATGAGCTTCTAGATTTACAAATATGTACCAAAAGGACACACCCCTCTCAGGGAGGAACTAGATCCTAGTGACACTGTTTAGATGAAGTTGATTCGCATGACTAAATTATCTACAGCCTTGGGTGAATTCTGCTATTGTATTAACAATCATGACTCCTGTTGCTAGAGGCATTGCAGCAAAGAAGACTTAAACAATAAAGTAAAAACAAAAATAAAAATAGTGAAATATGGGTTTGATCCTTCAACACATTTTTTCTTACATGCACAATATGATTGTCACATAGTTCACGTATAAAAGTTTTAAGCCATGCTTCTAGTTAATGCTGTGCTGTTATACACTATTAAAATAACACTGGTAGAAGTTATTTTAATGTACTATAACTGCATTTCAGAGTTTTCTGGAAAACTTGCTAACTAAACATAATTCAAGTATTACACTTAGTAAAGTAAGAAAAGGGTATATTGAAGTCAATTACTACAAAGATTCTTGTAAAAGTAAGGGTTTTGCCAGCTCAGACCTCTAATTTGTTTTCCCCTGAAATTAAAACCCCCATTTTAATTACATATAAGATACTAAAATTATATCAATTCTATTCATAAAGGTTCTATTATTTAGCTGGATTATTTTATTACATTAAATCTTGCTATTTATTCCACACTTTTAGGACCGCACACAAAATACTTGTCATCATTCTCTATCAGTCAGCAAAGATTTATTAGTAGAGACATTGTAGTATGTTTTTACAAAATATACTACAGATTTAATTCTACTTCAGAAATGTTGACTTAAGTAATTAAAAGTTGAACTGTGATGGTCAAAATAAGTAAGCCAAATATATTTGCTCTTTTGCAGGGGTTATTAATTTAGTGTCTGATTCTAGTACCATTCAGGCCAGTGCAAGTCTTCCCAATGACTTCAGTGGGAGAAGGACTGGCACTTTCCTAGCTAGTTCACAATGGTCTTTGCCAATTAGAGAGACGAGATAGGTGAGATAATATTTTTGTTGGACTAACTTCTGTTGGCGAGAGAGACAAGCTTTCATGACACACAGTGCTCTTTTTCAGACCTTTGTGGCTTGAAGACTTGTCTCTCTTACCCCAGAAGTTGGTCCAATACAAGATATTACCTCATCCGCCTTGTCTCTCTAATAGCCTGGGACAAACATGGCTATAATTAAAATGCATACATTCCCCAAATTAGTGAGACTTAGTGTCTTCTACTAGGCATGTAAAATGCCATTTAATCAGTCAACCAGTTGAACGTTATGTTTAATCACTTAAATGGGGGCAGGCTGGAGCAGCCCCCCCACCATGAGTAGGGGCTGTTCTGGCCAGTCTGGAGCACTTCCGCCTGTGGTGTGTTGCTTCAGCCAGGCTAGGCCCACTGCAGACAGGGGCTGCTCCGGCCAGGCTACAGCGCCCCCCGCCTCCTGCCCCCCGTCTGTGGTGGGCCCTGCCAGGCTGGAGCAGCCCCTTGCTCACAGCAGCCTGCTCCATCCCTCCACCAGTTAACCATAAGCACTAAGTATCACCTGGTTAACCAATTAACCACTCACATGTCTATCTTCTATGTTAATAAAAAATGTTTCCACAAAGCTTCATTCGTATTTCACAATAAAAGCAAACCATACAATATTATCTTAATACTAATATCTGTTATGGCTCCAGTCTCAAAAATACCCAATTATAGAAACTCATTAGCTTTCTTTTTAATCTGCTTCACTGTGGTATTCTTTAAACACTGAGGACTTTGTAAAGAATGGATCTGATTAAGAACCTTCTACAACCTTCCCAACCCCTATTTTATAGCATCAAAATTCTAGGAAAATGGGTGATTTCACTGAACACATCCTTTTACAGAATAAAGAGTTTGTATGACTACTGGAAAAATGTCCACCTCAAGAAATTTGATAACAGGTTGCAATCTTTCACCTCCAGGTAAACACTCATCTGAGTTCCAAGCAGCTCCCACTGATTTTACTGTCTCTCAACAACCTTATTTTTAAGCTACCTTAATTTTTGGACATACTATGCAATCTTCCCTCAAAAAGAGACTTACATTAATGTTTGCTAATAACAGTCATCACCACCATCACCACCATTTGTAAGAATTAGGTTGAGACACTTGTTGCAGCAAACACTGAAACTGGCAGTTAGCATCTACAACAAACTTTATTGCTAAGGAAAAGCCACAGAAAATAAACATATCACTTTATGATACAATGATCTCAGCGTGGTTGTAAATTCACGCTTCATTTGCATTTTCAATGTCCTTCATTTGCATTCCTCTTTCGAGAGAGGAATGCAGTCTAGACATAGCCCAAGTCTTATACAGTATATAGATTTTAAAAAGCCCATATATTACTACATATTTTAGCCTCACAATTAAAATGTCAATTTTTGTTAAGATGACCATTTTTTAAGAACAGTATTAATGGTTTTTGTTCCTAATATTTATAGCTATTAGAGAAAGGGGGAATAATGCTAAATAAACCATTTCCAGGTTACGCTAATCTGCTAAACACGTGTTTTTATAAAAGTAGACAGATTTGCTACTGATCGTGGTAAAAATAAACATGCTACCGGATTTCCAGAAAGCACATCTTACTATATTGTCTTTGTTTCATTTTAAACAATGAAGGACAGAAATCTGACATTCCTTTATTGTTTAACGAGTCACCAGTCTTAAGACATAAAACCCATTAAATGAGACCCACCTAAATTCTTGGGCTCATTCAAAGTGAAATATTATTCTTTATCAACCAGGATAATCTCTTTATCAGCGTTATAACCATATCACCTTATTAAGACTACCTGGGGGACAGAAGTGTTTCTCTCCAGGCACTAAGAAAGCAGATTAAGGGTTGGGTTGAATTCTACAGCTCAATACAGGATGACTGAAGTATTCTTTCTGAGCCCTGATTAGAAATATACTTTGCAGAACTACAGCTAGAAAAAATACTGTTAGTACAAAATATAGAAATAGGCTAACACACTATGTATGTGTGTAGATGAATATATACATGTGTACATATACGCACACGGACATATATATTATACACACAAATAATGCTTAAAACACATTATTAAGACTGCAACATCAAGCACTGAAATGTTAAGAAATGCCACAGTTAAGGTTGCCTGTGCAATCTTAACTCAGTCTGCTTCCCTATATACATTATGGCAAAGTCTTTAATTAAATTATCACATATTATTTTTTCCACAAGACCCCTGCCTCATTCTACATACAGGCTGAACCTGCTCTAGGGATGAATCAGATTTGTTCAGTAAAGAAGGCTGTTGTCTGTACGAACACTGCTTCATTTGCTGCAGAACTTGGAAGGTGTGGAGCAACCAAGGCAGGGAATTGTAGGAAGAGAAAGAATGGAATAATGGCATTAAGGCAGTTGAATGCTGCCCCGGAGAAGTGGATTACATCCTGGCATCTGCTGCAGAATTTCTCCGTGATGTGGGGCAAGTCACTTAAATCAAACCTTTCACAGCTGGGCACTCAGTTTCAGGGTGCCTGTTATAAGACACTGAGGTCTTATCATCAGAAGTACTGAACAATCAGAACTGCAACTGAAATCAACAGGACCTGTGCTTTCAACGTACAAAGTGCAATATAATGTTAAGCATTCTGAAAAATCAGATCTAACATATGTATCTCAAATTGGGAACCTTAAATTAGTGACTACTTTTGACCCTAATCTGTTCCTGATTCAGTTCTGATTTTACTGCACCCTCATCTCACAGGGGTGTTGTGAAAATAAATTCATGAATATTCACAAAGGACCCAGAGACTATACTACATAGACATATGAGGAAATTAATAATGCTGCCTTCAGAGCACGTTTTGAATAATGGGCAGTAAATAAGGCCTGGGGCCACACACTGAACAAGGATATCACTATATATTGAACAGCTGCTCACTAAGTGAGCACTATCCACCCTGTGTGTTGAATGAGTGCTCAGTGTGTTCACTGGAAAAAGAATATGTCATCATGTAATTAAAGACTATAATAAAGTACAGGCACAAGGTATGAGACAACCCAGCAACCTGACCAGGGCTGCTCACACGGCTGGCATGAGTCACCCCTCCCGCACAGCCTGTGGTGACTCAGCCCTCAGGCATGCTGCAGCAGCCTATCCCTGAACAGGCCCTGGATCAGATGACAACCCCCCTCCCCAGGCATAGGTATTACCCTGAGCCTGCTAGAGCTGAAAGTTAGTTTGTGCAATAGCACTACTTGGCCAGGTACCCTCCTGCTACCTCGCAGTGTTACAGGATCACTGGTTTCCAGCCCGCTCCTGATCCATTTCCTGTTCTGCCACCAGCCTTGCTAGAGCCTTGCTCCAGCTTGTTTCAGCCTTGTTCATACCTTGCCCTAGCCCTGCTCAAGGCCTGTTCCACCTGACCTGTTCTGACCCTGCACCCGCCTCCTGAACAGAAACCAACCAGGCTTCAACCTTTGACCTGCTTCCTGACTCTGATTACAATCCTGATTTGGTTTGTCCACAAACCCTGAGCACAGTTCTCAACCACAGCCCTACCCTGGATTCCAATTTCAGCACTGACGTTGGTCTAGTCCCTACCCTGACTGGCTTCAACCACTGTTCCAACCAGCAGGCCTGATCACTGAGAATCCAGAGCCTGACACAAGGGGGCCTATAGTTGAGAATGCAATCTTGCTGTGGTATTTCCTAACCTCTGAGAGCTTGACTTCACAACCTTACTAACATTCATTCCACACAGTTTTCACATGATGGACATTGTCTGACCCGATAACCTGTTTTCCCGAGAATGAGGGATGGTGTGACCAGTTCTACTCTCATTTAAGATCTGTGGATGAAAAATGAGATAAGAGGTAGGTATTATTGTTACTCCTGAAACCAAAAACATTTGGCCATCCCATGTTATGCTGCTCAATTCCCCTGCAGTTTCTGCACTGTGAATATAGCCCAACAGTGTGTCCAGTGGATACCAGAAGGTTTTTCTCACCCAGCCCACTGCTGGCCACTTTCCAGTTGCTTAGTGTGGACTTGAAGTGATCTTTGTGCTTCACAACATAGCTAAGGGGAACAAAAATAGCAATATCTTAGCTGCTGCTCCCAGCATGGGAGGAAGGTTTTCAGGACTGTTCAGGCTGGCCCAATGCTTGGGTAGACTGTGCACAGGGAAGATGGGGACAGGGTCCAGAGAGCATTAGAACCTGAAGAAAGAAAGAATAGAGGAGGAAAGCTGCAAGGAAGGAAAGTGGGAGGAGACACTTCAAGGTGGACCACAAAGACAACCTGAGAAGTGCCAAACAGATGATGTGGAGGTTTAGGGAAAAAAGAGAGTGGAAGGAGTAACTAGCATCACCTTTCTTTTAAAGCCAGGCCAAATCACTCAATCAAACAAACAAATCAATCAGTCCATCAAAGGAATAGAAGAAAGTGAATCAGAAAATAAAATTAATTGTGGAAAGTGTTTTAAGTAATAAATAAACCTATTCAACTTAATCAGTTTTTTTGAGTACTCTGTTTTATACTGAGGTATTTACACAGACATAAAATAGATTTTAAAGTTTTTTTGCTATAACACATATAAGTTAAGATTTTTACTACTGGGCAAGATTTTCAGAAATGACTAGTGATTTTGAGTTCCCAGATTGAGATATCTTAGATAGACCTGACTTTCAGATTTTCCTGGTCATCCAGAATTTGAAAATCAGGTGTCTCAACCTAGGCACCCAACCTAGGAATTATTTTTGAAAGCCTTGGCCACTAGACTGTAATTGTAAGCTGTGAATGACAAGTAACAATTCTTAATGGTTAAAAGGGGTATGATAAAAATATTAAGTTTGTGTTTGGGCATTTAGGCCTACAAATTTTGGAGTACAGTAGTCTAGCAGCCTAGAGAGGAAGGAGAATGTGGTGCCACTTGGAAGTGCAGAACAGCATGCTTAGCAAGTCAAATCAGCTCACTATTCAAGGGAGGGAAGTAGGTCGAATTGTGAACTGGAGGGGGCTATGTTTCCTAGAATCTAGAAACTTCTGACAGGTGGTCAGGAGATCTGACAATGTGGTTCTATATAAAACTATTTTATATGTATCTATTTTCCATTTTCTTTGTTCGATTCACTAGGTGGTGACTTCTCAATTAAACAGTAGTAAATGTGAAAAGTACAATACAGAAAATAGGCAATTAATGTTCAATGATTGCTAAATGTAAGTATGAATTTATCTGAAATCCTGCATCTTGGCAGGGGGCAAGGCTGGATGACTTTTACAGTCCCTTCTAACCATAGGATTCTAGAATCAACCCAACATTCCTAGAAAGTTAAAGGAAGTGGATGGAACAAGTTACTGAATAAACATAAGTAATGAAAACCAAATTATTCTTCTAAAATAAAGGGTAAAAGATGTGAAAATTTTTAAAGTAGCAACAAAGATACGGGCTCTTAAAAATGACAATTGGTTCTTTCAATTTTTCAAGTGCCACAAAATGAAACTTGGTCTCCATAAGTCAAAATACACAGTGGAATAATCTCTGGTCATCTTCAACCTCAAAAAATGCTAATGATCAATTGATGATTATGCCATAAAAACATGTGAAAAGCAGACTTTAATTTCATATGAATCTGCAACAGCTCCTTATGCTATCACCACCAATTTTAATGTAGGACACAAGGAGCAAAGTACATGATTAAAGCTCTTCACCATGGATATGCTCCTCTTGACAGATTTAATTTGCAGACATCCTGAATGTCATGATATAAAGGAAAAATAAAGGAAGAATTAACAAAGGCATTCACTTCTCATGAAAGGGACTGTAATCCTTGTGGGGTAGGGATACACATGAGAAAACCATTGTATACTACATGCTTTCTGCATTTTTTCAGTTACCTTCTTCAAAATAAATCAATTAAAACAAAAACTATAGAAGTCATATGTAACCCACACACCTCCTGGATGTGGTATACTGTTCCACCTAGCCCTGGTCTACACTAGGACTTTATTTTGAAATAACAACCCCCCTCAATGTCCAATTTATAAGTGGAGCATCCATACTACCAAGCCCATTATTTCAAAATAACGGGCCACGGAATTCAAACTCCATACTCCTGCTTCCATCAGGAGTAATGCTAATTCTGAAATAGTAGTTTCGAAATAATGGTAGTGTGGACACTCTCTAGTGCCGCTAATTTGAACTAATTACTCCCCAGTGCTTCCTGGGGCCCTAAGTCCGAGGTAGCGTGTTCATGTTAATGGAGCCTGTCTTGGACTAATTTCAATGCTTCCCCATAGTGAGGACATGCTATTTTGAATTTTTTAAATTGGGAATTAAGTCGAATTTAGTAATTTTGAAATAATTTCCTAGTGCAGATATGGCCCTAGTGGCACCATGACCACTTGCAGAGAAAATAAGAAGTCTGCTCTACAGCCTTAGTGAAGAGCCAGCTGGCTTTTAGCTCATACACTAAGCTCCAGAGGTCCCAGGTTCAATTCCACTTGTCGGCATTATACACGCTCTCTTTAGAGAGAATTTCTTTTTTCTTCTCTCATCTGAAGAGCGCAGACATGTCCTGGTTTCATTGGAAGAAAGACATAATGAAGAAAGGAAAGCCTACTGATTTTGATGAAAATCAAGAAGATACTTGTACACTAAGAATGGCACTGCATGTAGAATAACTTTGCACACATGGAAAATTTCGATAGGTCTTTTTTAAAAGAGAGAATGTGTGTAGAAAAGGGCTGTGTTAAAACATGTCCTTACCAGATCACTCCCTTTCTTACCAGATCATATCTCAGCCACTCATCATCACTTTCCCAGCTGGTAACTGCTCTGCCCTACTTCTGATGCCTCCTGGGTTGCAGAAACTAAGTCTTCTAGCTAGGTCACTTAGGCTATGTCTACACTTCAGAGCTTTTCCGGGATACCGGAACAGTTTCTGAAAAAGCGGACGTGTTATTTCGGCATCCCTGTATTCCTCATTATGAGGAAGAAGGGATGTTCTGAAAGAGGAGGTTTTTCTGAAATTTGGCCACGTAGACGGGCCAAATTTCAGAAAAGCCTCTTCCGAAAAAAAAGCGGAAAAAGATATGCAAATTGCAAACTGCAATTTGCATATCTTTTCCTGACTTTTCTTTGCAGTCTAAACATAGCCTTATAGTTCTAACCCTTCTGGGATATTCAAAATCTACAAATATAAAGCAACATAACTCTCCCTATTCCTCTAGCAGACCCACTGGTATGTGATATTAGCCAGCCTTTTCTCCTGCAGTGAGAACTTCACATCAGCGCCCCTCTAACTAAACAGGGTGATTCTTTTTATATCAGTCCCTGGAAGCCTGCCTTCTGCTCCAGGTATGTCAATTGAGGTAGTTAGACCTTCTGTTGTCCATTAACCCCCTCCTGCATTGAATGGTAGCTTGCATGCTGCTCTGCAGGCTACCATCTCAAAAACCCAAGAAGCTCAGACAAATGCAACTTCATAAAGGATTTTATGGGTTGAATATTTTAAAGGATCTCCAAATGAGGAATGCAAAGATCATACAATGCTAGATTCATCCTCCAGAAGGCTCACAGGAGGCTTACACTAAACTAGATCTTCTGAATAACTGTTTCACAGAGGTTATTGACTACCTACTGTATATATCGCTGAGCAGAATCCTGGTTTGCCCTCAAAGCTGATGCCTGATGCCTCAGAGAGTAGATTAAAATTCCTTAATAAAAACCCTGTTGGGAAAAAGTCTTGGACCTTATACTGAGAGAGGGTTTGGTAGGATTAATGGATCTCTCGTTACTCCTATATTAGAATCTCTCCCAGTCTTCTTAATAAGAAAAGAACATAGAGCAGCACCTGGAATTTGAACAGGGTCTCAGTGAATGTTATTCAGAATTAGAGATACATTGAAGAGTTAACCTCTTGCATGCTTGGCTGTCAGAGCTAAACACTTAAAGGTCATGTGAAAAACAACCTCTTGTTGGTTAAGTTATGTTATTTCAGAGGTATTCTCTGTTCAGACTAACATTGGCCCTCCTGATACGATTTCCACGAGGCATCATCTTTTTTAGCTCATATTTTCAGAACATTTAACTGGAACCTCACTTCCAAATAGAATCATTTCTCCAAGACCCTACAACTGGCCAGACTCACATCTATTGCATTAAAAGTCCACTGAAGACTCAACAGAAGTCCATTTTAAGCCGACCAGTTTAAAAAAATAACCAGAAAATTCAGTTTTGTTGCAACTGAAACATTTTGTGGGAATGAGCTCATTTTGAGAAAACTCTTGCTATCCTTTGTTTCATTCATTTTAATAATTTTAATTTCAATGTAAAAACATTTTGTTTCAATTAGGTTAAAATATTTCATTTCAGATTTATCTTTTTGATTAATTTTGTTCCAACTTTATATTATATTGAATAGTACATTTCTATATACTAATCGATCTACTATATATTTGAGAGAGTTTATCTGTGAGTGAGCAAGTTTGTCTGTCTGTCTGTCTGTTCAAAAATTCTTCCTGAACTGTAAGAGCTAGAACCACCGAATTGGGTACACAGCTTCCTCTTATTATAATTTAATGCAAGGTCAGGGTTTGGTTGTGCCAGACAATGGAACGTGACTGGAATTCAATTGTTTTTCATAATACAGAAGGAGGCGGCTGCTAGCAGGGACAGTTATACTGTAATGTCCACAGGGAGACAGCAAAGGAGTGAGGGTACGTCTACACTAGCTCGTTAGTTCGAGCTAGGTAGGGTAATGAGGGCAACCGGAGCTGCAAATGAAGCCCGGGATTTAAATATCCCGGACTTCATTTGCATGTTCCCGGGCGCCGCCATTTTTAAATCCCCCTTAGTCCGAACTCCGTGCCCGCGGCTACACGCGGCACGGACTAGGTAGTTCGAATTAAAGATCCTAATTCGAACTACTGTTACTCCTCATTCCACAAGGAGTAACAGTAGTTCGAATTAGGATCTTTAGTTCGAACTACCTAGTCCGTGCCGCGTGTAGCCGCGGGCACGGAGTTCGGACTAAGGGGGATTTAAAAATGGCGGCGCCCGGGAACATGCAAATGAAGTCCGGGATATTTAAATCCCGGGCTTCATTTGCAGCTCCGGTTGCCCTCATTACCCTACCTAGCTCGAACTAACGAGCTAGTGTAGACGTACCCTCAGAGATGGGGACCAGGACCACTATTAACCCCATTGGTGCAGCAGGGGACAGGGATGCAGGAAAGCTTCCCACCTACCCCCCCACCAGCATAGACCCCACCGTGGCTTGCCCCAGGGAGGCACCTCCCAGGGAGCTACTGCCTGAGAAGCGCAGCCCCCTGCCATGACCAGCCTTAGGGAGCTGCTGCCTGGGCAGCGAGGCCTCCACTGGCTCCTGCACTCTCAGCCCCCTGCCTTGAGTCCCTCCTCACCCCCCAACCCTGAATCCTGCACCTACTCCCCCCCCCCCACAGCCCCTGCTCTGAGCTCCTCCTCACCCCCAACCCTGACTCCAGCATCCCCACACACAACACTTTGGGCTCTGAGCCCCTCCTTACCCCCTAATCCTAACTCCTTCACCCCCGACAGGCCCCCTGCCCTGATCCCCCTCCCCCTCCAAACCCTGACCCCTACACCCCACACAGCCCCAGCCCTCTCCACTGAAGGACCTGAGCAATGCTGGGTAAATCTGCTAGTATTAAATATAATGTATACATATTATGTATTTAAAAATCAAAACAAAGTAAACTGAAATCAGGTAAATATGTCATTTTGACTTTATTAAAATGACATATTTATACCTTATCAAAATGCCACATTTTTACCCTTTTGATATAAAACTTCTTGATGGTCCCAAATTTTAAAAAAAATATCAAAATTTTCATTTAATGGGAATTTTCAGCTTTTTGTTTAAAATTCAGAACCTTCCCCAACCAATGTCAGGTTTCTCCGTGGAATAGAAATTTTTATTTCTGATTGTATACTACTTTTAATAGCCTGAAGCCCTGGAGAACTTTTTATCCATATTTATTTGTTTGTCCAATTTTTGCGTCTAATTCAGCGTCTAGCATTTTTGCATCTGGCTCATAGACAAAATAACTGCAGAGGTCAGAGCTGGAACCAAGTCCGGAGCATTACTCTGAGTATGATACCAGCAGGTGAAGACAGTATACATTGTCTGATGTGAAGAATGCTGTGGAGCATAGAATTTTTGGATGTCTGACTTTGATTGTCTTTTCTTCAATTAAAGAATCCCTTCAATAGTGATGTGATCATGGTAGAAAAGAGTCAATTAGGTTTCAGAGGAAGGAACCCCAAAAAACTATTTTACAGGCCAACCACAAATACTAACATTGCCTCTGTGTGAAACTGGATTCCCAGGTGAAAATTCTCGTTAAGATTTAAAACTAGGGATCAGAACAGACAAAACCTGGCTGCTGCTGGTTGCCTCTCATTTTAAGACTTCAGGAAATCTAATGTAGAGTCAGCAAAGTTGTGCTTTTTCTTAAAAGACTGACTATTGCTCTCTTAAAATTACCATGCATTTGTAAAAACACTGTACAGCCAAAAGAAGGATCATGGTTTTGGATGTATAGATTGCAGAAACAGAACTGGTGCTGGAGAACAATCAGCAAGCACATATAAGCATCTTGGTGAATGGGAATGCTAAGAAATTCTAGAGAGGAACAACTTGAATGACTGGATGGAATCCATCTTGAAAGCGTAGGAAACTCTTAACTTTCCAATTAATTTTCAAATCCAGCATTTCTTCATTAAGAAACATAATGAATAAAACATTCATAATCTTTTATGTGATGGTTCTAATATCATCTGTGTGGTGAGAAGATACTGAATTGTCCTTATCTTTTTATGTACTGGAAGAAAGGTGACTGAACTATGCAGAGTGAGAAGGGAAATTAGAGAAAATCTATTAAATAAGTTTACACACAGGCAACGATGTAAGCAAAACAGACATTTATAACAATAATGAGAAAATACATGGATTATTCTCTTTTAATGTCCTGAGGATATGCTTGTAGTTGGACTTCTCCTAGCAGGCCAAACTGACACACCCTGTGAAAAATCAAACAGATCAGATTTCATGATCTTTTATAAGCAATTCCAATTTTAGGGCCAGTCTAATTATAAATGATAGGGCACAACAGCCCTTGCATTTGATAGCAAGAGGTTCTCGGACAGCTTTTATTTCATTGTTACCACTGGTGAGTAGAGGACAATTTTAAGAGAGAAAATGAGCAGGGAACCAGATTTTGAAAGATATTTAATATCTCAAAATGCAGCTATTGCTTAATGGGATTTTCAAAAGCACCTATGCAAGCGAGGCACCTCATTCCCATTCATTTCAATAAGCATAAGGCAACAAACCTGCTTAGGAGTTTTAGGAAATCTTGCTGTGCAACTGTCTCCTTAGGCATCTAAATACCTTTGAAAATCTGCCTCTAAAACCTATCTAGGCCTGTCCCACCCTTTAAAATAACATTTACAGCAGTCCACAAGACTTTTCTGATATTGTCTGAAAGCCCTGTCTGAGTTTAAGTGCTCTTTTTTTGGTCCTCCCTAGCTCTTAATCCATTTTTTGCAATATATCCTAAAATGGTGTGAATCAGCATAGAAACATTAATTTCACCGATCCTACACTGAGCTGCACCAGTTGAGGATTGGGTCCCCATGCTTCCTCCATGCCTACATGTAATTCAGATAGGTTTCCTGAATATCCTTCCATTTGACCTGCTTGGGGACTATTTTTAAATTCTTCCCATGAGTTTCTTTCCTTGTAGTAAATTAAGGTTGCAGCCCACTTTCTCCAGGTGGCAAAGCAGCTAAGCAAACTTCATCAAAGCACATGCCAATACTAATATCACTTTACTTGTTGAAGGACAACACGGTGTTTTTTGTATCACTGATGCTATATAATTACTTTTTGGAACACAGTAGAAATACTTTCACTTTCCTGTTTTTGGTAAATTGAGATAATTGTGATATAATTTGTAAGCCTTTTGGCAGTGCCAGAGCTTCGAGGGTTGGAATCCTACCACACTGCTAAGCTATCATAGAAATGTATGTTTGGAAGGGACCTTGCGTGATCTTCTAGTCCATTCCTCCCATGTTAACGCAGAACCAAGCATCGCTTGGCAATCCCTGACCGGAGTTTAAGTATAATCTGTTCTTAAAACCTGAGATGATGACCTCATGTGGTAACCAATTCCAGTCCTTAACTATCCTAGCAGTTAGAAAACGTTTCCTATTATCTAACTTAAATTTCCCTTGTTGCTTATTACTTCTTGTCCTACTACCAGTGGAAATGGAAACTATCGATGGCTGTCCTCTTTAAAACAGCCCTTAACACCAGAGTGGGCAATAAATGGTGCAGTTCACCAGTGTTAGCCAGATTCTCTGACTTCCCCCCACTCTGGACCATGGATGTTGCTGGACCAGAGAGTCCAAGTTTATAGAGGTGAGACCTGCAGTGGATTTTCTTTTGTCTTTTTAATGTTCTTTCATTGACTCTACTTCAAAGAATTCTTTCACAGCAAAGATGACACCATTACAACTACTATGCCTCCACTGTCACTCACAAAAAAATTAACTGGACCCCAAAGACACTGGACAAAACCACATACTTGATGATTACATTGATTGCTTAAGGGAAAAATGACTGTGAAATTCTTAATAAATATTATATCCATCACAATCTCTCAACTGCCAAATGGATAGCTATACAGTTCCTCAACCACCAGACAGTGATCAAATCAGCAGATAAAGGTACACCATCATAGACTTCAAACAAGAGGGCTACCACCAACTCTCCAACGGCATTTACTATGAAGACCTCAGAAAAGATCCCACATTACTCACCAACGAATTTAAGGATATTATGAAATCCTTCCCCACATAACTCCAAGAAAAACTTTATTTCATTCTTCCCCAAGAATCTACCTCAGGGACCTCTAAAATGGAATGGTTCTCAAGATGCAGGAAAAAAAGGAACAAGTTAGACCTATGATATCTGGCCCTGGCATTTTTACTGAAGGAATATTCGGACTTAAAAACCATTCTCAAATTACTCAAAATAGAAGAGGCCAGTTTCTTCCAAGACTCAACTGACTTCCTCCATAAACTCCTTAGCATTATCATCATCCCTCAGAATGCCACTCTTAGCCACCATGGACATCATAATCTCCTCATACCCAAACATCCCTCACAATGACAGTATCTGTATCAATAACTGTCTATGTCAAATGTTTACATGATAATCAACAACACTCTGATATCCACACCAAACACATTGCCAAAAATTCGTCCATTTCATCTGTCATGCCGTAACAATTTTGCATTTAACAACAAACATTTTTGTCAAACTGTAGGAACAGCCCTGGAGACTGGAATAGCTCCCCAGGATGTCAACCTCTTTGTAGGCCACCTTAGGGAAGAATTTATGGACAACAGCTTCACAAAACCAATGTGATATCTGAGATACATCAATGAAATTTTCATCCTTTGGACAGATGGTCTAAATACCCTCATAGACAGCGTCATCCCAGGGAAGAATGGTTCGAGGACCATGTAGCCTCATGGCAGATGTCTCGGAGTGGAACCCCTCGCAGGAAGGCTGTGGATGTAGCTACTGCCCAGGTGGAGTGTGCCTGGGGGTGAGCAGGAAGAAGCTTATGATGTAGAGTGTAGCACTGCGTGATACAGGAGACTATGATGTTAGATATGCATTTTGACAAAAGCGCACCATCCTTACGTTGCTGTGCAGTTGTGACGAAGAAATGCTGTGAATTATGGAAGGGTCTCACGTGGTCAATATAAAAGGAGAGGGCCCTCCTGATGTCTAAAGTGCGGAGGAGAGCTTCCTGTGCAGAAGAGTACAGTTTTGGGGAGAAAGTACGTAGTATGATTGGCTCATTGATATGAAGGTCTGAACACACCTTTGGGAAAAAAGGATGGATGGGGGTAATATAACACTGTCCATAGTAAAATCTGTATATGTTGGTGATGCTGTGAGGGCTTCCAAATAGCTGACCCTGCAAGCAGATGTTATTACTAAAAGGAAAGCCACTTTACAGGTCATTAGAGACAATGAACATATTGCTAAGGGTTCGAATGGAGGTCGAGATAATGTGTCCAACACCAACTCCAAACTCCTTAACGGTGATGGAGGTCTATGAGGTGGGATTAGGTTTTGAAGGCCCTTCAGAAAATATCTAGTGACGGGATGTGCAAACATCCACCGGGGGATGAAATGCCTCAACGGCAGCGAGGTACCCAAAGGGAAGGTAAAGATAAGTTTGATTGTTTTAGATCAAGAATGTACTCCATGATCACGTGGAGTGGGGCTGTGTGAGGATCTGTGTGCACCATTGTGAAAATCTTGTCCATTTATGTAGGTAAGGAGTCCATGTGGTACTGTGTCTGCTGTGCAAGAGAATGTGTTTTACTTTGCCTGAGGAGCCAAGTTGTCAGATGCAATGTTTGGGTATGGGGGTGTAGCAGGGTGCCCCCATTCTGAGTCAGTAGGTCTGGTTGGCAGGGAAGGGGACAGAGAGGTACAAGAGACATCTGAGAGAGATAGGGAAACCAGATCTGTTTGGACCAGGAGGGACCTATGAGAATTACCCGGGCATGGTCCCTTTTGATCTTGTTGATGACTCTTGGAAGAAGCAGGATTGGGGGGGAAAGGCGTAAAACAGGTGAGCTTTCTAAGATATCAGGAAAGTGTCCTCTTGAGAGCTGTGTCTTAGACGTGCTCTAGAAAAGTGCTCCAGACATTTGGGGTTGGTGCGAGAGGCAAAAACATCAATCTGGGGATACCCCCAATTTTGAAACATGGGCTTGAGTATCTGTCAAACTATTTCCCATTTGTAGACTATGTTGAAAAACCATGCTTAAAGTGTCTGCTGTGGTACTGCTGATTCCTGGCAGGTATGATGCCATCAGAGCTATACTGTTGGTGATGCACCAGAGCTTCGATGCATAATGAACGGGATCGAGCCCCGCCTTGGCAGTTGATATAATACATAGTTGTTATGTTGTCTGTCAGTATCCTGATAGTGGAATTGGCTATGCATGACCAGAAATGTTTGCAGGCTGCAACAACACAGAGCTCTAGGAGGTTTATGTGCAGAGATATTTCATGGTTGGACCACCAACCCAGGGTAAAAAGACCACTGAGGTGTGCTCCCCATCCAATCACAGAGGCGTTGGTTGTCATCTGGGCCGACAGTTGCTCATGCTGGAACAGAACCCCTGTCAACAGGTTGGCCAGGATGATCCACCATTTGAGGGAGGTTATGATGTATGGAGGGGAGAGGGACTTGTTTGTGAATATGATGTTTTGAAGGGACATAGACCAATGCTAGCCAGTGCTGGAGGCAGCAGAGGTGTAGGCAAGCATACTGCACGACGTATATCGTAGCAGTTATATGGTCCATCAGTTGTAAACATAACAGAACTATCACAGAAGGGATTCCAGGGATTATGGCAACCAAGTCCTGTATTGTCTGGAATCTGTGCATTGGCAGTTAGGCAAGCACTTACAAACGCTAAAGACTGCGTGGGCTGAAGGGTGGACTTTTGGTCATTGATAATGACACCCAGGGAATTTAACAAGTCTCTGGAAGTGGATATCACGTGCAGAGTCTCTGCTTGGGATGAATCTTTTGTAAGGCAGTTGTTAAGAAAAGGGAAGATTATCACTCCCTGATGATGAAGGTATGCAGCAACTACTGCCAGGGTCTTTGAAAAGACCCTGGGAGCTAAGGAGAGGCCAAAAGGTAGGACTCGATACTGAAAATGTTCCCATGCTATAGAAAAATGGAGGAAATATCTGTGAGATGGGTGAATAGTGACATGGAAGTAGGCGTCTTGTAGGTTGAGGGGTGCAAATCAATCTCCCGTGTCTAGCGCTGTAATTATGGATGCTAGAGTTACCATCTTGAACCACTGTTTATGTAGATGTTTGTTGAGCTTTTGTAGCTCTAGGATGGGTCTCCATCCTCCTGTATGCTTCTCTTTGAGGAAATAGTTGGAGTAGAACCCCTTGCCCCTGAAGTGATTGGAAACTCTCTCTATTGCTCCAATGGTGAGGAGCCGATGAACCTCCTGTCTTAGCAGGTCTTTGTGAAAGGGATCCCTGAAGAGGGATGGGGAAGGAGGGGAGGGTGGGGGAGTAAAGTGAATGGAATGGAATATCCAAATGCAACTATTTCCAAGACCCAATGATCTGCTGTGATGGCAGCCCAATGATGGTAGAATGGGTGCAAGCGGTAGTGAAATATAGCAGTGTGTTGCTGAAGATGGAGGTGGGAGAGGTCGTGCAGGCCCCCAACCAATATCTTAAACCTGCTGCTTAGTGGACTGTGACAGAGGAGTGACTGTTGTTTTGGAGCTTCCTCTGAGTGCGAGGTTTGGGACAAGACTGGTCATAGGGCCTGTGTTGGTTTCTCCAATATTATGACTCAAGCTGGTGTTGTTACAGCATGAATCTCTTTCATTTGTAGGGAGACGTGTACACCCTAGAGTTCGGAGTGTTGTTAGAGAATCCTTACTAGTATGAAAGACCTCATTGGTTTTTGCAGCAAAAAGTTTTTCCCATCAAAGGGAAGGTCTTCTACCTTCCTCTGAAGTTCTTTAGGGACTCCTGCAGATTGAAGCAAGGAGGCCCTTCACATAACAATGAAGGTTGTGGTGGATTCTGCCACGGTATCTGCCACATCTAAGCTGTGCAAGCCATGGAATATCCCTCCTGGATGATTGACTTGAACACTGTTTTTTTGTTATCTGGCAAGTGGTCCATCAGGTTGGTTAACCTGGAATAATTATCGAAATCATGATTAGCCAGGAGGGCAGTATAGTTCAAATGTGTAGTTGCAGCATAGAAGACTAATAGACCTTTCTTCCAAAGAGGTCCAAATGTTTGTCTTCGGGCATATTACGGTATTGAGGCAACTTTGATCTCTGCTGAGCAGCATCAGCCACCAAAGAACTGGGTTGTGGGTGAGTAAATAAGAAGTCTAAACCTTTGGGCGGGACAAAATACTTTTTATCCACACATTTATTAGTGGAGGGGGGCGGGAGATGCAGGCATTTGCCAGATCTTGTTTGCTGCCTCCATAATCATGTCGTCTATAGGGAGCATGATTTTTGCTCTTTGAGTAGGTTGGAAGTTCTTCAGAAGGCATTGCTGCTTTTCCCAGACTTCCATGAGTTGCACCTGTTGACTTGTGACTACTCTTGAACAGTTCTTGAAACTGTTTGAGGTCATCCACCGGGAACACGTCCCCTAGGACAACTGCTTCATCAGCAGATGATGAAGACTGATCAGTGGATAAGGTGTCCAGGTTGGGGGGGGGGGCTGTCATCTGTTATTTAACCCTCCTCTGTGTCCTGCTGATCGGCAGTGGCTTGGGTGAGTCTGTGGGGTAAGGGAGGTGGTGGCCTGGAAAATGGCGAGGTGGGGCACTGGGATGGTGTCAGCCGGTGGTCAGGGCAGTGAGTGGTGTGTGTGTATTATACACCCGAGACTTCAACTGCTAGGACTGGGGTCTCTTAGCAGCGGGCAACCTGGAGGAGGTTGACGGGCGCCCCAAGAAGTTTACAGGGAGAGCTTATTACACCTCAGATTTTGACTGCTAGGATACATGATCCCTTCGCAGCGGGCAGCCTGGGGAGGCTGAGAGATGCCCCAACGGATCTGTCCCCTGGAAGCGACATGATCCAACGCTCAAGCTCTCCCTATATCTGTCCCTTATGACCGGCTGAAGTTCTTTTAAAATTGTGTTTGGTTCTGTTACAGCAACTGAAGGAGTCAGGTCACAGCTTAAACAGTTACTATTTTATTGTTACAGGGTAAACTTAGCTGTTAAATGCTACTACTGTGTTACAGATAACACAGCCACTACAAAGGACAGGACAGAAATTACACTAAGAAGTCACTTACAGGTACCATGAAACCCTTTTGGTTCTCTGAGCTCTTATTAAATGCATGCAAAATAGACACCTAGCAGGTATATATTCTCACCCCTGCGTTCCAGACTTGGCGTGGCCAGCGTCTTTCTCTCAATCCCTCGGGAAGAAGTAGGGCGAGGTTGGGCGTCCCACAGACCTCGGGAGACAACCAATACCTGCCAGCAGGTGTAGATGATTGGAGCTCAAATGGGGTGGGCTACTAAACCCATCTTTATACCCCTTGGGTCATGTAGGCTTCTTCCTGGTTTCAAATGACCAATTAGGAAAAATGGCTTTGAACGCCAAGTTTCCCACGAAAGGTGCAAAGCATAATTCACACCTGGGAAAATGCAGACAATGGGCACCTCTGGTATGTGATGGGCGAAGATTCCTCTCCTGGGACAGTGCAGGTGTGTCAATTACTGGTACTAGCCATCAGAGCGGCAGGAGGCCCCGGGTCGTCAGCTAGCCCATTTACTGTCTGGTTTCTGTTTATTAGAGTCAGGGACAGGCAGCACACCTGCGTTCCCAGGGCATCAAAGGCTGACTGCCTTTCTCTTGCTCTCTGGGGGCGAGGGAAACAAGATGGGGTTCATGTCTGGCTACAGATGGTGCCTGGATACTGATCCCTGGCAGCAGGGTGACCAATGTTTATAGTATCGAGGTGGATACCACCACTCCATCATCCATGGAGGATGGTGATCGTAAGGATGGCTGTGCCTATACATGTCACAATATGATCTCGTTGGTGAGGAGTGTCTCGAAGAGAAGACACTCCTGATTTCCTCCTCAAAAAATGCTCCACCCTGATGACACTGAGGACCTTTGAGATCTATGGTAGTCCTGAGATGAAGGAGGCAGCGAAGGAGAAATACGCCTTGTTTGGGCATGGTGCAGCCCCATATGGGGAACTGCATTGTGAGCATGTGTGATATCATGGGAGGGATGCTCAATCGGTGCCGGAGAGCACAGCATTTATGCTGGTGAGAATGGTGCCGGGGAGAAAGTTGGTTTCAGGCTCTCCAATGTGGCAGACCTGCGGTTGGATTCTGACCATTCCTTTGTCGGTACTGGAGGCTCACTGCGTGGTGGCAGTGTGGACAGGGTGGAAGTTTTGTCTGCTTCACGTGGTTTCACTGGTGCTGAGGTAGTAAGCGGCACCAGCACTGGTGAGGTGTTAGAGCTGCTGCTGCCGATGATGTCCCATGCCAGGGCTTCGGATTCGTGGACTTAGAGGAATAGGCGGTCGTAGTACGGAGGTGCTCGGTTTGGCACCGGTGCTGATTCAGATGAAAAGGCTGGTAAGGAGCGTGTCAGAGTGACTTTTTTCTTCACCGCTTTTGGTACGGGCGAGCTCACTTGTCTTTTCTCCGGCCTAGGCGGTTCCATACGAGAGTCGGAGTCCCGGGTGCCAGGAGACTGAAGAGCCTTGTCAAAGAGGAGTGTGCAGAGCCGCATGTCCCTGTCACCACAGCCCGGGCAGCGAGTTTGGTTCAGTGAGGGCATTTTTGAGGGATATGTGCCTTATGAAGACATCTAATGCATGATGAGTACCTGTCGGACATGGGCTTAGGTTCGTGACAGCTGTCGCACTTTTTAAACCCTGATGATACCAGCATGTTGAGGGTCCAGCTTAAGTCTCTTCTCTTTTTTTTTTTTTTTTCAAGTCACAGCTGGTTGAGCCTTACAGCTCCATTAATTTACATTATATCTTTCTTTTCTTTTCTTTTTTTGGTATTAATGAAAGTACTACTGACTAAGGTAAGTACTCTTAACTGTAAAAGCTATAAAATTAACACTAAGTACATCTCTCTGAGGTAAAAGCTCGGAGGAACTAGGCAAGTTCCACCTGCAGCTGAGGGTGGCAATGAAGGAACTGAGGAGGGGCTGGACCACACACACAAAGCAAAGGGCGTGAATGGCACAAGGCACCTGGAGTGCATGCACAGCCCAACTACTATGGAAAACTCTGATCTGCAGTGCCGGGGAGACCTAACACCTACAGTGGAGCACCCACAGGGACATCACTCGAAGAAGAATTCATGTTGTTCTTTCATCTATGGTGACAAGCAAACATAAAATTCTAAAGAGAAAAAAGACTAAGAGGGATATAGAGCACAATGCTGTGACCAGCAGAGTAACTTTGTTTTCAGTCTCCTTCAAAAGCACAGAACTTGATCTAAACTGAATAGTTCTTAAGGAAAAGTGTTACTACAATTGTAAGATAACAAATTACATAGTCAAGAATACCAGGCATTGTAGAGAGGCAAGAGAGGTCTAATTAATTACAAAATATTAAAGAAAACAATTCTTAAAAAACTGAAGTATAAAACCCACACCAGCAACATATAAAATGAACAGTAAATAGCAAATGGAACAGCAGAAGACAAAAATTTCATCCAATCACAATAAGGATTTCTAAATAGCAAGCCAAAACAATATATTTCATAACTCTAACAACATCATTAAAAATACTTGTTGAATTTCAATTTTAAAAAGTGTGTGCAGGTTACTGTAGTTAATTTTAAAGAGATAAACCAGTCCAGATGGCACCTGGCTTAACTCTCTAACCAACAACAGAAGGACAGAAAAAATATCACCTAAATGATAAAATAGAGGCAGATGTGGTTTTTTAAATAATGGGTTTCTTTAAAATAGAATTCCGCATTCTAAAAAGAGTTCAAGATTACTACGTTTAATGAAAGTTTGAAAATACTATATGATAGTCAGCATTTAATAAAAAGCCACATTTAACTATTTTCTTATTTCACCTCTAAAAATAAAATTATCGAAAGATACAGTTAATTCTTGCCACTCAAATCTGTAAGGTTCTAAAAAAAATCCATTATTTATCTCCAATGTTCTCTATCTAATAAAATTTAGACTATAGGCAGAAAATGCTAGTAAAAAATAAAAAAAACCATGGGTAAGACTAAAATTAGCTAAACATATAGATATGATCTGGTATCCTACTAAATGCTAGAAAAAATCCAACTGTTTTCAACTTGGGGTTAATGATTAGCTGCATAAAGAGGTCTGATGTCTCTCTCTCTCTTTCTTTCTTTCTTTTTTGTATTGCAAAGGCAACACAGCCATCATGCAGGTCTGTCTGTGTCATTCTTAGGCCACTTTCAGGCAAATTGAGAAAAGCTGGAAAGTAAACACAGGTGTTTTAAAACTGGAGCCGCTGTCACGGACAACCACAAACACCCTCAACTCTGATGTGGCAACGCCTCTTTCCCGCCCTCTCGTTTTTTAAAGCAATGCCCAAAAAGAAAATGTCAAATGTTTCACCTTTCACCACCTCAAAATAACTTGGAGCTTAAAGTCTTGTTTGGCAAATCTCAAGTAAATAGATCATTTTTTTGTTTCTTTTCAAATGTAACCAATTAAAAATTATCTACATAAAAATAGAGTAATTTTATTTCTTTTTTATTTTCAGAATAAGTTTGCTATTTGACTATAAGCACTGTTACAAATTGAAAGACTTTTTTTTCTAAAATTAGTTTAGACTGCTTGTTTCAATTTCAGCTAATCTGTGAGAGAATATTTTGCAGTGCCTAACAGATAGACTTAATCCAAAGGATAAGAAGATAAAAAAAATCCATGGCTTTTTAGTCATTGTGCAAGATCAGATGCAACAATGTAAAAGTACTAACATTGTAAGTCAGCTATCCCAGGAAACTGTACATCCTGTTTAACAGTCACAAAGAGGTATTGGCAGTAGCGAACAAAAAAATAGGGTAAGTAAAAGTAGAACAATTCCCCACCAATTTTTGAAGTATGTCTCCAATTAAGCAGCCAAGGGGTTTTAAAAAATCATTAAAAAAATATAACAGCTACAAAGAGACTAAGTGTTTCACCTTCAAAAACAGGTAAACTAAACAAATGTGGTTAATCCTGGACCAAAACCTTCACCGCTCTCCACAAAGTATATAATTGGTTCGTAAGCTAAATATGAAAAAATATGGCAGATAAACCAAGAAATCCTTAAATACTGTACTCAAAATTGAATGAAACTTCCTCTACTTCTTGCATAAGCAATTGACATACTTCAAAAATATTTGTTGTTAAAAGAACAATGCCTGTCAAAACCCGATAAAATATTACTTATCTTTAAGGATGGTTTTTCTTGTCTGTCTCCACATCAGAACTCCTGAACAATTTTCTTTTTGAAATAGATGCTTACACACCCTGAACGGTTTTAAAAACCAGACACCAGACTTACTGTGTGTTCTGTGTTGTAAGTTAAACAAACACGTGCAGTACTTCATGAGATAGACAGTGCTCATGCATACATTTATTTATGTTAGAACATAAGCCGGTTGGGGTTAGGTTTTTTGAGTTTCACAGTATGGTGATGGGAACATATTCTTTCAAAAGATCTGGCTGAGTGGTCCCTAGCATCCTCCCATTCAGTTAACCTCACTAAGAATTCAAAGGTGCTTAGCACATCAAGCTTTAAAAGAGCATCACTAAGTGACTCCTGAAATTAAATTAGACAAATCTATTTAATTAAATTAATTAATTTTAGGCCATCTTAGCTTCGTGGAAAGCTGGATTCACAAAACCTATGAATTACTTTCTGAAGTGGTATTAAAAGTCTAAAGAGGTAGTATTTTCAAAGTTGCATTCTGTTAGGAAAAACAGACAACAAAGTGCAAATGACACTAAAATAAATATCAAAATTCCATCATCCTGCAGGGAAGCATCCATGCCTTGCATTGTGTCACATACAGGGTGTCAACAGACAAAACATACATGTTAAGATTGTGACATAAGCCATGAAGAGCAAATATATTATAATTTAACATTAATTGTCCTTAACTCCGCCCCTTTCATCAAACACAACATACATGGACAGTAATATCATACACTATTCCTGAAACCACTGCATGCAGTGGGGCAAAAGTAAGGGAGAATATGTCAAGTTTATACATACATTTTAGCTTTTTTTATTGGTTGGTGTTAAACTTAATTTTTCATAAACACAAGGATTTATGCCTTCAGAATCCTCTCATCCCCTTTCATGGCAGTTTTTAATAGAAAAAATAATTTTTTTGTTCAGCTTCTTTGTTTTGTTTTTTAATTCACACCATAGAACTACAAGATGCAAAGTGAATTGTGAGTATCATCTCTTATATGCATACTTTTCACTAATTCACAAATGATTGGGAGAAAGGAGAAAAGCAGCATTTATGGTCCATAACTTACCTGTGTGTATGAAACAATTTAGAAAGGGTATTTTTAATCCAATAGACTGAAGTCAGTTTAGTTTACCAAGTCACTGGCTATCATTAAATAATGAATGATTATCTTTCATGCACCATGCAGTGATACTGGATGAAAAGTCCTTCCAAGCCTTTGTGCTCAAAGTTATTACCCATGTACAAAAGGAGCCAATTTTCTAAGCAAAAAGTCATGCCCTGCTCCTTAGCAGTCTGAGTGCTCACATCAGCCACTAACTTTAACAGCAGTTGCAGATACTCAGTATAGCTGATTAATTACTGGATATATCTGTAAATTACCTTTTGGGCAGAGACTTGTCATTTTCTGCATGTCTTTAAAGCACAGCACTGTGGTACTGAATAAAGTAAAGAATTATAATAACTTTTAATCATTTTTTATGAAAAATAAAGCTGTTTTTGATAAATGGTAAAAAAAAAAAAGCATCCTTGATACTTTACTATTTTTTTCTTTTAATAAACAAGGAAAAACATGAAACTGATTTTTAAAACTAAGGCCCTAGTCCTGCAAGTCTTATTCATGTGAGTAATACATACTCACACAAGTAGTTACATAAGTGAGATTTACTGAATTAGGCCCCAGTTTGCGAAAATGTTGTTTCTGGATTTGGACCTGCTACTCTGAGTTTCAAATGGGAATGAAGTTTTTACACTTGACTTTGTAAGCCCTAAAGATAGGGGGTTAGAATGGAAACAATTTAGTGATGTGAATTTTGCCCTACACCATCAACTCTGCTGGGCATTTTCTTTCCAAGTTCCTAAAGAGAGGAAACGAAGTCTGATGTCATTTTCTTACAAATATAAACAAATCCCAGCAAGAGTGCAAGTCTTTTTTTCCCTTGAAGAATAACAGAAAAAACAAAACTATGAGAGGCAGACATTCCTTTGTAAGGACAAAGCTAATAGAGCACTTTATGTTGGAAGTAGACATGACACAATTTGAGTTTAAAGGTGCATTCAGCTTTAGCCTAATATTTTAAATTTGACAACACTACGTGTCAAAAGATGTTAACATTGTTTTGTGGTCCGACAAATCACTCTGCAAGAATAATTTTTAAGCAGCTTTTCTTTTTGTTTCAGTTAAAATTAAAATCCATGCTTTCTAATCCTTGGAGTCAATCTGTAATTAAGGGGATTTGAAGAGAGACCATGCACTGCATTAATGATAAAATTTAATATCTGTTTTAATACTCCAACATAAGAAAAAGCTAAGCAACACACAGACCCACAATCATTTCTCGATTGTGTGTGAATACAGATATATAAACCATTCTTATGTGTAGTCACAATGCTATAAGTAATGTCAGCTTTTTTGTGTATAGATTGAACATTTCAGGATTTAGTATCTATGCAGCTTAAAACTGCATCTGATTGAAAGTTGGTACACAGCTCTAGTAGGCTACATAAACAGATTTTAGTTTATCTAGTACAGCAAATTATTGTTGGGTGCATAACTGGTTGTACTTAGAATTCCTAATGATAATACTCTCACAATTTCAGACATTCCCTTCCCTCTAGCATCTAAGACAATATAGCTCAAAAATGAGAAACAAGAGTAAAACAAGCAAGTATAGTTGACCAACTTTAATTGGTGTTTGGATTTTTATAGGTCAATAACTACTTTTATACATTCTATTGAATACTGAAAACCTTTCCCCTAAGGTTTTTGTATACTATGTATCATAGAGCACAATACCTCCCAGGCCAGAGTTTGATATCCTATCTATGTAGAATTGCAGCAGGTTGACACCTAGTGTGGTACTCAAAGTGTCCACCCAACTGTACATCTATAAATGAAAACATGATTGTTTTTAGACTGAAGCTGATTGTAAGTAGTCATACTTTATCTTTGTACAAGCTAGTTAAAAAAAGATCTAACTGAACAAAAAGTGCTTAAGAGTGTTCCTAACCACATTTCGAATGGGAAGGTTTGAAGTGTTACAATATATATATTTGAGAAATGAATATGGACTTGGATCAGTAATTTTACTTTGGAACCAAGTATTTTCCTAGATAAAATGCTGACTTCTCCTGAGCCTTTCTGACAATTGTATAGAACCATAACTTATTCCAGCAACAACTAATCATACTCTAGAACGTACATACATACATACTTTACTACACAGGTTCCAATTATGTGACTGAACATTATGGGTTTTTTTTCCCATGCCAGTATAAGTGTGCATAACACTGCCCTGAAGACCTTAAAAGTTCTGAGCCCAAGCCTACAAACAATTAAGTGTAGGGTTGCCAGATGGTTTCAACAAAAATACCGGACACACCTGACATTACACCACAATCTACATTACATCTTATTTAGAAAATACCGGATATTTATATTTTCTCAATTTGTTTCCCAAACAGAAAGCTCAAATACTGGACTGTCCAGTTCAAAACCGGACACCTGGCAACCCTAATTAAGTGTCTGAGTAACTTTTAAATGCCAAACTAAGAAGAAAAAAAAGTCCCAGTTCTGTCAATGCTTATGCCTCTGAATTGTGTCATTCAGCTCATGGGGACCATCACATTCACAGTTGCTCACCTGCATGTTTACAGGACCAAGACCTATGTCAATAGGACTGCTCCATGAATAAAAGTACTCACTTGAGTTCTGCAAATCAATATTTCAGTTTGCTGGCCAAACAAAAAAAATATCAAAAACTAATTCTGGCAATATCTTTTTTGGTTCTCAGTGAAACTAAAAGTGAGAAAATAAGTCATTTTAGGTCAAACAAAAACAAACTGTTTTAGTCCCAAATTTTTCAATAGATTTACAAAAGTGCCCTTCACAATACTGGCGGAGGTGGTGGAGCTCTCCCCCACCCCCTGTTATAACCCATGGGTTCAGGGATAGAGCAATACTGCATCTTGGATGTGGGAAATCCAGGTACACTGGATCAGAGCAGTGAGGAAGACTGGCAGCCTGGTGGTTGCCAGTGAGGGAGACTGGCAGCCTGGTGGTTCTAGGGGGACTCACCTAGAAGCGCGGACATCTGGTTCCAGTCTTTGCTTCAATGAAAACTTAATTATATAAAGCTAATTAAACAGATAATCTAAAATGCAAAAGAGCCAGGTTTAAATCCTCCTACAAATGAAGCAGCATAGGGATCTGAACACAGGTATCACAGGTGAGTACTCTAACCACAAGGCTATCGAGAGACAGGGTAAGACTATTATCACAACTTCCTGGGATGGTACTTAAGGCCCATTGTGAATCAAACCTCACTCAATATTTTGTGGATGAAACTCTTCAGCAAACTCACAAATTCATGAATAGTTTTGGTTGACCTGGAAGTACATTTTTGGCAAACTATTTATCTGAAAAATTTCACCCAGCTCAATTAATTTTATTCTTCAATGTATACTATTCCAAAGCTCAATGTAGGAAGTGAAGCCAGAGTCCAGCACACTGACATAGAATCTTGGTGGAGATGCAGATAGAGGTCCATTGATAGAGGAAGTGGAATATTCCACTCCAAAAAGGACCCCTCCATGTGGGAAAACCAAAGGATCAATACAGGCAAGTCCACTAGATCTGCTGCACCCCTCACTCAGATGCAAACACAGAGTTAAGGGAGTACCTATAAAACAGGGCTACATATGCTTCTGAGTGGGCATGTCCCCTATGTAGCACCTCATATATATATAGAAGACTAGCACTCCTGCCACACACATGCACAAAGGTAAAGGCAAGATTTAACCCTTAGTTATGATGAAATAGGTGGGATTTCAAAAGCGCCTTGGTGATTTGGGAGCACAAGTCTTATTTCAGCCACAATACATTGTATAAACAATACATTGGATACACACAGTGCATTAGACAAACATATAGACTGGGAATTAAAACAGGTCTCCAGAGATATTTCTGCAAATAAATGATAAATGGGAAGTAAAATGCAAGTTTTGATTTGGTCTATGGATGTAAGCCAAGAGACGCTTTTCCAATTGTAATGATAGAACAGACAAGATCTGCAGATGATGACGGAAGGAAAGATGGATCAGAGCAGATAGATAGCACCTCCTGGCTTCTGAGTCAATGCTGATGGGCAGCCTTGAGACGGTTTTAGGGTCTTCTGTTTCAGTATCATCTACTGTCACTTCCTGCTCTTTCTATTCAAACTCACTCATTATGGGTTCTTAAACCACAATAAAAAGCCCATCCAATGGTGCATAAGATCCAGATAAACCGGGCAGATTTTCAGATACAGGGCCCCCAGAAGCCATTTTAGCAAATGGAGTAACACTCCGAAATATTTAGATTGATACTACCACCCCCATGTCTCCTCAGTGTCTACTACAGATCTAAGTGGATTCTATTAACTCGCAGAGCCTTTTCAGATAAGGAGGTCATGGGTGGGTCAGAGCAAGACCTTTGCTATTTAAGGCTCCTGTGTCTTGTCTTTTGGATGAGGGCTTAGGTTACTACCTTTTATACATTTTATTGGTGGACAAATAACCAATGTGTCATCATGCACTCAGGCTCCAGCTGTTGTTTACAGTTACTGCTCAAATAAAGTTGTTTTTTTCTGTGCATCTTGTAAACCGATGATGTAAAGTAGGCCATGAGAAGGATGCATGAACACAAAAACTGGGATCCACTGCACTGTGAGGGATGGATGGAATCAAGTTTTATGATATAGAAAAAGTAATACTTAATAACACCACATTATTCATCAGAGCCATTTACATAGGTCTGGTACCTTGCCTGCAGTAGACGCCTTAGAGAAAGTGAAAATGAAGACTCGGCTAAATATTTTTGTTTGTGATCGAGCTATTCAAGTATTTTTTAAAGGAGAAGTAAAACCAACACATTATAGCAACAGAAAAAAAAAAGAAACGTCAACGGAAAATGTTCTATAAAGTTTTAGCACAAGGTATGACTCAAAGCCAGATGGCCACAGCCACCTGCTCCCACCTGGCAATCATAGCTCATGGAAAGGGGAAAATCCCAAAAGCAAATACAGTTATCCAAATTCCAGTATAAGTATATTACTTTAGGATCAATCACGAAAGAGCAGAAATAAAACACAATCAATGCCAAAAGAGTCCAGAGTTCAACAATATTCAAAAGCTTCATAGTACCTATAATATTCAGGGTGAAGAACAGCAAGCAGCTGCATACCAGGTTGCACTCAATATTTTACTAATCAAATGAGATAGGATTCTATTATCTTGACTAAGATATTGTGGGGATGGTTGATTCAGATTATTCAGTCTTCTGTCTGCCTCAAACTCATATCAATTCAGGCCCCTATAACAGTGGTGGAGAATCTTCGGCCCCCAGGCCACAAACAGTTCATCAAGGTTAGCCACTGGCAGGCTGTCAGACTGTTTGTTTGCTGAGCATCCGTTTGTTTACCTGAGGATCCACAGGCACGGAGCCCTGCAGCAACCAGTGACCACGGTTCATTATTTCCGACCAACGGGAGCTGCGGAACTGGTGGCCTGACCCACACTGCTTCCCACAGCTCCTGTTGTCTGGGAACAATGAACCGTGGCCATTGGGAGCTGCAGGGCTCCGTGCCTGTGGATCCTCAGGTAAACAAACGATGTGGCAGCCCACCAGCAGTTAACCCTGATGAACAACATGTGGCTGGTGCACCAGAGTTCCCCACCCCCGCCCTATACCATGACATTTAAATCAAGTGCCTGTGCATGGTCATAAGAATCTCAAGCAGTCAACAATGCCCCCAAATAAAAAAATGTCTGACAGCCACAGCGTTACCTAGGACTGGAATGACATTACAATTGTTTTATTGCTGCAAACACCAATTTACTGCTGATTTTAAAGTTAAGTCCTCAGCCACAGAATTATCAGTTTTAATATGAGTCCCACAGCACAGCCTTCTGAAGAACAAGAACAAGTTAGCTAATGCATTTTAGACTCCTCTAAAGATCGCACAGAATAGTAACCATTCCATATGGGACAGTTTTAAGGTCCCATCTCTTATAATTTACTAGTGATGAAAACAAGTCTTACCACTGAAAAAGGTGTGAGGAGGGAGAGATCCCGGGTATAAAGAATGATTTCTAGCCTGAAACTTTAAGAAATTACACTTTAGCCTGACCCTGGCTGAAGACTGAAAATTGCATGACCTACACCTCAGGCCAACATAACTTTGAAATGCAATTCCATATTTGGGGTAAGGGAAGAAACATTTTTTGTGGTGGGTTTTGGTTTGTATTGCAGTGCAGCTAAGTGAAAACTGCTTGGTGGTTGGCATGTCCAGAGCCCATCCCCCGATGATGGATTATTGGACAGAATGAAGTGAGATGTTCGATTCTGTATGTTAAGTTAGTTGGCACACAGATAATATCATTATATATGGGACTATCATAAACAAATATTGTTCCAAACATATTTATATGACAATGGATTGGGAGAGAAGACACTGGCTGAGGGACTTAGGAGCAGTATTGACCAGGGAGCAGGGCTAAGGAATCTGGAGACCAGGTGAATGGTATCTGACGTGTTTAAAACTTTAAACTACGAGCAGAGGAAGCTCTAACTGATGCTCAAAGTTTCTCCCTTAGGTGATCCACACAGAATGAAAATTCTCTGAAGTTGTGTGGTTCTCTATGGTAGTTTCTGCTCCTCTGTGTATGATGATGCATGGGCTGGTTGCCAAAAGTCTATGACATATCTTTAATGGGAATTATAGGAAGAAGAAAACACATTCAGTTCACCTTGCACTTGAATATAAACACAATTTCTTATTCCAGTAATTGCAGATTGCAGTTTTAAAGTTCAGCTAGTGCACAGTACAGATGCTTACACAGAGTCCAAATCTGCAGCCCTTAGTCATGTTGAGTAGTACTTAATGGCATTTAATTCAGTAAGATAAATCAAGTAAGCACCATTCAAGTTCAGTGAGGGTTGCCAAATTGGACCTAGATGTAGTGACATCCCACAGACACACAATACTCCTAGTCTAATAGAAAACAAAAATTATATTTAGTGACAGTTAAGGTTCTGGCAGTTCACACCCCATGCACCCTAAAAACCTTAAAACACGGAAATAAAACTTTCAGGGAAAAGGAGAGTGTATTCCTTTCCACCTTCCTTTTCCTACAACATTGTCAAAACACACTTGAGTGCTCTATAAGACTTTAACTTCCATCTGCAGCAGATACCCAAAAGCTATATGCATCCCAGTTTTAGCAAAATTACACTATAATGCAAAACCTTAACAGTGATCTCATATGCTTTTATATTAATTATGTCAACAGATCAGCACGTCTGACTGTCACACAGTCCGTGCATTTGTGAAGGTATTTTTCCTTAACATTCCTGAGATCACTGTTAAACTTGCGCTCAAATAGCAAAGCCTAAAACTAGGGGGAGAACTGCATTTGTATCTGTTTGAAACGGAAGTGAAATCCTTATGTAGTTTTAGTTAACTCACTGGACAGCTCCTCTGAGTCAGGGAGAAGCTGCACCTGTCTGCAAATCAGAGGGAGAAAGAGAAGCTGCTGCAATATCAATCCTGCTGAAATTTATGAGGGGCTTTTGTCTCAGTGAATTCTGTGTCTGTAAAGTTCTATCCCCATTGAAAAGTTCCTCAACATAAGTACAGCAAGAACAACCCTCCATGAAGGGTAATGACAACCTAACTGTTCACAGAGGAAACTTCCATGAAGAAGTCTATGTAATTACTCACTTCCTAAACACACTGTCACCTCTCATAGACTTCTGGAAATTGGATACAGCCAGATGGAGCTGCAGCAGCAGGGTGTGCATTCCTGCGTTGCGATGGCAGATCTGCCTATCCTTCTCCCCCTTACAATGGCAGCATAAAACATATACCTCCACCTTCCAATACGCTGCGATGCTTGCCATGGACACCCAGAGTTGTGAGGCACTTCTCTACCTGCCCTTATCCCAAAAAAGCTTTGTCAGTGCATGCTGTGGATCAGCTTCATGAATCGCTCAGCCTCTGGCAATAGAAGTATGGACTCCCAGGCCTGTCTGGTTAGCAATAGGTATACGCTGACCCCCCAAGTCCTCAGGTGTCCCTCTTGAGTGCTCCACTCAGGATCACCTCTCTCAAGCTCTCCCACACACACATACCCTGAAATCAGTTCAGCTACTAGCAGCAACCTAGTTTCAGACACAGATAGAACCAGGCAATACAATTTCTCTTCTGAAACAAGCATCGTATTTCATATTGTATATTACACCTAAAGTGCGCAATACATTAATTTCAATAGGACCTAGCTTATTAAAGTTTGTTACAGCTGATACTTCAGATTCATTATAAAGTCAAGTGTTACGTGCGTCACATGACTGGTTGAACACTCAGCTGTGATGCTCTTCTGATTGGCACGCCTTTCCACTCTAACAATCTTGGGACTACTGGGGGCCAAAATGGCCTCTGACACAATGTAGGGAAGCCTAAGGGGTGCTCTAAATTGAACCACCTGGAGCCTGGTCACTGCTACTTACCACATGCAGAGAGAAGGAAAGACGGAAGCAGGTGGCACAGAGCCAGCTGTGCTGGCTTTTTGTCATCACTGGATTCACTTACTCCTGGGGAATCCTTGACTGTTCCACTAGGGCAGTTTCCTGGCACCCTTGTGCAGCAGGACCAGGAGCTGAGGATCTGGCCTGAATGTATTAAGTTCTTAATAAAATCACGAAAGTTCATAGGATGAATTCTACATAAAATTACAACTAAAGAGATGGCCAGGCAATAAAATACAATAAAACAATCACAGCCAAATATTAACATTCTAACAGCTCTGAAGGAGATGAATAACCTTTAGAAGGTCTACTGACATCATACTTGGCTCGAATAAGCTCATTAAGTCATTAAAGGGCACCCGATTTGTGTTTCATTGTGAAACAGTCTCTCCTTCCCCCATTTTAAGGATTTAGCCTGAAAGTAAATTAGTGTATCTCTTTGGTGTTTAAAGCAGATTAATAGCAGCTTTACAAATAATGTGCCACCTAATTAAAATTTACAATACAAATCATACACCTTTTGCAAAAAAATCACTTCTCCAAACTTTGTACTCAAATCAAGTTAAATATGTTCCATGAGTGTTCATGTGAAGTTGATGATTTCACAAGACTTCTTTGTCCATTTCTTTAGCAGAGCAAAGAGGACATTCATATAAAATATAATCAGTGAGTGAGACATAGAAGAAACATTTCCTTCTCTTTTATGAATATAGTCTCCACAACTACAAACTACAAAAATCAACAACAACAAAAATGACTCACGGTGGGATTTTAATACTGATAACAAAAGCCGTGATTTCTGAACACTGCACAATTTAATGCAGTCAAATATTTCAGTGTAATGTGGGAATACATTTATCAGAATCAGTAGAGACCAAGTGTTAATTACGAAGGCCAAGCACAAATGAATAATCTTCTATATAGACCCTGACATATTAGTCCTGTAAAGCACTTTGCAGATCTTATTTTATGAAAATGTACTAAGGGCCTATATACATTTGTGCTCTTCAGAAGCAATTATTCCTAAAAGATTTAGATATAATTCAATCTGGAATATTTTAAGAGATTTTTTAAAAAATGGTTTCAGATAGAGGGGGATTATATTACTTTAAATGAAAATACCAGACCAAATTCTTCTCACTGTGAGATCAACACAACGCTGGGTTTCACAGTGATACGGATTTGGGAACCGCATTTTCACCAAATGAGTGTAATCATCTAGTATGTGGGGGAAAACATTTATAACAAAAATCAGAGCACAGATCTGGCATCAGTGGGATTGCATCACTGTCACCATGAAGAGCATTTGATCCATTACATTAATTAGTCACATAAATCCTAGACCCTAAAGGATGAGCTGCACAAGAGAGTGTGGTTTAAACTAACTACCTTACAAAAAGGATGAAGAGAAGATTACTGAGTAGGAAACTAATGTAAATGAGTGGTATGGAACAAGAGGAAAGCTGCATACATGTAATAATGTTACACTTCATACATGAGGCATGATCTTCAAGTCTCACACAAGACCGAAGGGCGTACAAGCATAGCTTTACAGCACCTTTGTGTCCCCCAAATCTGGGGACTGGCTAGGGCATGGTTTACCCCCAGCACAGCTTAAAGCAGTCTTCTCCCTAATTCAGTTCCTTTTTTATGGTGCTATGAAGTGCTGAATGTCCTCTAAACCTCTATCATGTGAGGGTAATTAGCACCTTACTGTGGGTGGCCTATGCCCCAAACATCTTATAGAAACAACCATTTCATAAGAAATACATTACAAAGCTTTTCCAGCTGCAATTATTGCAGCAGAATACATTCACTTTAAACTACTTACTATTGTCTCATTTATGAAGTTAGTCATTATATCACATTTCATATTACTTTTTTTAAAGCAACAGTGAATTGTAAGGCATGGGGGATATTTCTAGGAAGCATTAAAGTACTCTAAAATTCCCTGTCTCTAGTCCCCACTTTGCAATTTGCAGAGATAATGAGAAAGATTCTTTAGCACAGGGATTGGGAATCTTTTTTGAGTCAGGAGCCGCTGACACAGAGAAGTCAGTTGGAGGCCACACACAAGAAGCAACCTCCCCCCCCTCCCAAATTCCCCCCAAAAAACTAGGTTTGCCAGATGGTTTAACCAAAAATACCGAACACCCCTCCAAAAAAAAACCCTGGGGAAAAAATTCTGTCGAGGGAAAAAAAAGGGGGGAGACCAAAGTTGTTGAGGACCCCGAGAATTATTTAGCTAAACAAACAAATAAATAAATAAATAAAATTAAACAGCATTAAAACAGCATGGCCCCTTTAAATGCATGCAGAGTCAGAATAGGGATAGGAAGAGTGGAGTGGTTGAGCGCTAAGACCCAGGGAAGGCATTGCTTCTCCTCGCTTCAGGTCTTTAGGCTTTTTGCTATGGCCATCTTGTTTCCTTGATCAAGCCAGAAGGAACCAGGAAAGCAGGGGGACCAGGGGGGCGGGGAGAGGGGATTTGGGGGCTGGGCCCAGGTGCTGAGTGTGTCATAGGGTTGCCAGGTGTCTGGTATTTTCGCCTCTTGGCAGGGAAAAAAACCCAGAAAATACCGGACATTTTAGGTGTCTGGTATTTTCTGAATATTTTACCGGACAGGAGGCGAAAATACTGGACTGTCCGGGTCAATATTGGACACCTGGCAACCCAAAAAAACAACCAAACAAAAAAACCCAAACAGACCCAAACCCTCACTGATGTGGTCCCTGACTAAGAAGAAGACAGACACTCCCCACATTCCCTTCACACATTAGAGGCTGGGGGAGGGGAGGCTAGTAGATTTTGTGTGGTCTAGCCCCACAGAGGGACGGTGAGGGGGCTGGAGCACCACTGTGGGCTCCCCAATGCTGGGGGGAGCCCCAAACTTCTGGGGCCAGATCGAGGCAAGCTGGGGTTGCATCTGGCTCCCAGGCCTTAAGTTCCCCACCCCTGCTTTAGCACATGCATAAAAAGAAAAAAAAATCCTTTATACTGTACATTCACTTTCTTAATCCCCCACTTCTTCACTTTGGCAATAACACATTAGAGACCTCACAGCCCTTCTTTGAGACTAACTCAGCACTGTCATATAAACTATTACCATTAATTACCATTTATTTTGTAAGGAAAATAGTATGCTCCCATCATATAGACCCTTATGAACGTGAATAACTTTACTTTTATAAATGAGTTGGTGGGATCATTTAAGTGAAGAGTCACTTTGTGTGACAGTGTCTGCAGGTTTAGAGCCTTTATTTTCCCGATTTTCTTCTTTCATTTTTTGAAGGGAAGAGCTGATAAATTACAAAACAAGTGTTGGCTGACTCAAAGATAGAGTTATGGTTGCTACCACACAACACTGCTTCCTGCTTTTCATACTCTGGCACCCCAAATCAGAACACCAAACTTTTATTGTGATGTATTTCTTTCCTTATCTCTCTCCCCTAATCCTCCTCTCTTTGGCTATGTCTACACTGCAGTGTAGGGATACTGGAGGTATCCCAAAATAGCTATTTTACATCTTTTGAGCGTGCCCATTATTTCAAAATATAACAGGCTCACTATTCTGAAGTCCCTGTAAACCTCATTCCATGAGGAGTAAGCAACATTTTGGAATAGCGCTTTATTTCGAAATAAAGCCTGGGGGCAGGGAGAGTGCACGAGGTCTCCTTCAACTAGGCACCTAGAGGGAACTGCCAGCTGATTTAAAACAACTGGCGTTTCTCTCAAGGGGGCGAGGCAGGGGAGAGAGAGGGAAGATTTCTCATGCTTCCCCACTCCAGGCCAGTCGGTGGAGGAGGGAGCACAAGAAGTCTCCTGGCCTCGTCCCCTTCCACCCGAGCCCCCGCCCAGTCAATTTTTTTTTAAATTATTGCCCACCCCTTACTGAGCCATGCAATGACTACAGCAGCCCTGTACACTGCTCTGGAAATAGTGTTGAAAGATTATTTATGAAGTTTTGCAGCTTGTTTTTAGGCATCAACCACTAATTTAGACAGTGATCTAAAACTCTTTAATCTATACAGTGTTGCATGTAGTGTGGACATTGCTAATGGAGCTTTCCCTGTCTTTAAATAATTAATTGTAAGAAAGCCAATATTTTTAAAATAGGTCATTATTTAAGGAGTTGTAGCTCAGACACGCTTTTAGCAAATGACCTCAACTTTGTATCACTAACTTTACCCTTTGGTCCTCAGTTGGCATATCAATTTTCAGCTCAATTTGACTATGTATGTGGACTACAAAGAGTAATTTGCAAGGTAGAAAAATTTATTACAGAAGTTCAGTAAATAATCTTAACTCTGATCTTATATTACTGCTCTCTACATCATTTCTACAGCCGGTCCCCGAGTTATGAATGCATCGACTTACGACCGTTCGCACTTACGACCAACCTCCCATTAAACCAATTACAGCCGGTCCCCGACTTACGAATGCACCATCCGCACTTACGAACAGCGCGGCCGTATTTAAAAGCATGTATTCCGATTTACGAACAAATCAAGTTACAACCAGGTGTTTGGTACGTAATCCGTTCGTAAGTCGGGGACCGGCTGTATATGTAAAGGTGTAACTATCTTTTTATTGTCATTCAGATTTTGACCTCTCTTACTTTTTAAAGCCAAATCCAAAAGGACATGAAACTTCTCATTTTTTCCCCACCATAATAGATTATTTTGGTAAATTCAAAATGAATTGGATTAGATGAATTAAAGTTATGGGAGTCAGAAAAATATAAGAACTGCAATGTTTTTTAAACAATTGGTTCCAAGGAGACAAAGTAAAGTGGACATCCACATTGTTTCTGCAATGTGTGGTCTTACAGTCATATTTGGAGGATGGAGTAAGTATATACATGGTTGAAACAAAAGACAAGACTATGCAGCACTTTAAAGACTAACAAGATGGTTTATTAGGTGATGAGCTTTCGTGAGCCAGACCCACTTCCTCACTATATACATGGTTGTTTAAATACAGGGGATATGTGAGGTTGTCAGCTTTTGCCAAGGTTGTGTCACCTACAAATTCATAGCTGGAAACCAGCCCAGCTTTCCTGTATACACGGGTGAGAGTGATTTAAAAGTTTTACCAGTATGGGGGCCATGAGAGGCGAGGCCTTGGGTGGCAGAGGATAAAGCTAGGGTCCAGCATTGCCCGGCACATGCCACTTGAGGTTCTAGGAATAATTCAAAAGGCCAGTAGCAGCAACAGTGGCTGGAAGCCCCGGACCTTTTTAAATTGCTGGGTCCCAGTATAGCTGCCTCTTTTGTGCCCTGTTGGTGGCCGTCTAGTATAGTTCTGAAAGCAATGCCACAGCAGTGCTCTAATGTCATCTGTGTAAAAGCGGCCATTTTCTTCCCAGTACGCTGTACCAGCCCACTTTTACCTCTGCTTGTATATTAGTATTGCTCAAGATAGGCATTAGACCTACAGGGATTTTTGGGGGGTTTAGACTCTATGGAATGCTTGTAAGTAACAGCATGCCCTGATTTCACTTGTCATGTCTGTATCCCAGACTGTAAAGGTGTTATGTAAGTTTGCTCTGAACCTGTGAACACAGTCAAGGGAATGGCCCATCCCTATTAAGAGGGTCTATCAAAGTTAAATGAACTATTGCGGAACATCATAATACAAAGACTTAGTGGCCATCTCACACCGATGAAGGTGCTACATGTGAGAAAGTCTGTCTCATCGGCTTAAATGCTAAAAGACAGGGATAAAACAGGGACAAGAACATGTTCTCTCTCTCTCTCTCTCTTTTTTTTTAATCACAGGACAGGAATTAGGAAACAGAAGCAGAGATCCCTAAGGTTAACCCTTAACATGTTCGGTACTGGAAGAGTAGTACGATTCTGTCACTCTTTGGAACCATACATTGTAATTCACTTATGTATATAAATTGCCTACTTTAACCCGTACATAACTCTCATTTCTTCTTCCTAGTTAATAAATAGCTAGTTTATTAAAGGATTGGCCGTAAGGTTTGTCTTTGGTATGACATCTGAAGTACAAATATTGACTTGAGGTTACTGACTGGACTTTTGAGACTGGAAGCAAATGGAATCTTTTGCAAATCTTTGGCATATGGCAATCAACTATCACTAAGTCCAATTAGGCTGGGTGGCAAGATAGGGACTATTAGTGACTCCATGGTAAGACTGTTACAGTTCTTCAGGAGTTCACATTTGTTAGATAAAATCTAATCACAGAACATACCAGTTTGGGGCATCTGTCCTGCTTTTTGACACTCTTCCCTGAGGTTGGCACTCACAGTCATGAATCATGCCACACAGTGTAAGAGAGTGGATGAAGTAAATTTGTTTCCCTGGATTAAAGTGGGATAGTAGGAGTAGGAATGGTTGGGAGTTGGGAGGGTGTTGCTTTTTTGGCTGATGCGAAGGGGCTCTTAGATTTGGAATGATGGTAGGTGTGGTGAAGGCATATGGTCACAGTTGGAAGTGTACCAACAGTGGCGGGGAACAAGAAAGGGGCAGGGGAATGTTTTCAGTAGGGACGTTAGATATTAGATAGTGATTAATTGAATAGTTTAACTGCATCAAATTTTAGTGGTTACACAACTATTCGATTGTCCCTGGGAGTAAGGCTGGCAGCCAGTGTGCTCCCAGCCCCATGGCCGGGGAGCCCCCAGGCACCCTGCGCTGCTGCCTCTTTATCAGGCAGAGCCTGTTCACAAGGGGAGCTGATTTAAAAAACAGCTCCCCTCACAGACTGGCTCCTGCCTGCTGCCCCATGCTGCTGACTCTGATACAGAGGCAGCAATGCTGGGTGGCAGCAGCCCCTGTCCATGATTAACCAATAAGCCCAGGCTTATCGGTTAATCGTGTATTCAATTACATTCAACATCCCTAGTCATGCTCTGCCTCCCCATAGGGTGTGTGTGAAAACTCTGTCACAGCAAGCCCTGGTGCTAATAGCCATAGGGGCAGATGGACAAGAGTGCAGTGGCTAGAGGAAAGCAGTTGCAGGAGAAGAAATTATATAAACATTATGTCATTTCATTTAAATTAATCACCCAACTTTTCAAAAGTACTCAGACGGACTGGTCTTCTCCAGGGACAACAAAATATAACAAATCTGGACTCACTGCAAACTATTCTGGAGGTATAATATAACCCCCCCAGAAGTTCAGCTTTTCCAAAAGTGAAAAGCCTTCCACAATTCATATCTCAAAAACAACTTGGCCAATTGACCTCGAACTTTGCAAAAACATTTCTGAGAAAGGCCAGGCAGAATTAAAATTCTTTGAGGACTGGATACAGGCTCAACAATATCAGGATTAAATATAAATCTAGTTGCCACTTGAACTATTAGGTCACCCCTATGGCTCTGAAAATAAAATTATATAGTAACCATCACTTCAGATAATATTAAATGGAAAAAGTATACTTTAAATAAAATATTATTTTCTGATGGAAAGACTCTCTCCAGCAACTATTGAATGACATTAAATAAGTAAATACAATTATGGAAAATTACTTAAAATCTTTTGAACATTAATATTTGCAATCAATAGAATACTTGTCAAACACTAGCTTTTGGCAACTCCAGATTCAAGGCACCTGCATTACTGTGATCATGAATGATTGTAGGGCCTAAGAATTCTCTATGTGATGTCCATCAGTTACCCCGAACAAGGTTGTACTACTTTTGATATACACACTTCATTTTGCAATATTCAGCAGAGATTTACTGGCAACCTTAAACTCATGGAACTCTTGGCATTTATTTTTAGTTTATACAACAAAGATTTTTTTCCTTTAGTTAATTAAGCTTTTTGCAAAAATGGTCTAAAAAACTGAATAGCAATTTTTGGCTACTAAATTTATGCACATGCAGTTTTATATGGTCAAGTTTCTGTTCATGCAAAAAGTTGGATTCATGTTTGCAACATCTATTCTTATTCCGACATGTGAATCTGAATGTTTGCATGTGCAAATATATATGTATGCAATATTATATCCATAATTTTTAGAAACTAAATGGAGTCTGATCAGAAAATTCAACCCTCTGTATCCACCATGATAAAGCGCTACAGCTTCTTTTTGTAGTAAATGAAGGAATAGCTAAACAAGAGGTATATAAGTTACCTGATAGTCCTACTTGAGGACCTGACTCAAATTTCTCCGCACATAAGTGCTTTCTGAGCATTCCATAGTAACCAACTGCGGATCAGCCTACTGTCAACAGAGAGGCCAACTTTTAATTTCTTTGTTGCAGCGTGAAAGTGATCAAGGTTTAAAGAGAGAAGAAAACCCATCAGACTGAGATGAGTTGTCTTGCACAGATCTAATCAACCAACCAAGAATGCCAATTCTCTCAAGCTCGCAAGAGTAACCAAAGGGACAGGGCAATGCTTGACTATACATTTTCTATGTTTGTTTCCTTTTGCCTAAATAAAACACAATTTTCAAGAGGCAAGATTGAAGAGATGGAGGAAAACTGGCTTCTACTGTTCCTTTGCACATCAGCAGGAAATAGATTTCTGAACATTTTATTGGTTGAACATACACACAAGTTTTTGCATCTTAATTGGGCATTTTCTTACGCTGGCATGTTACGGTGTGTGAAGTTAGATAGGTACCAATTTCAACAACATCACAATTCCACTTTCTCAAATCAAAATAGAAAAACCATATCAAATCTTTTCATAGTCTCTTCTCTGCCCCCTTTCTAATTTTTATCTTTATTAACAAGGCTTACTATTCTTTTTCCTAACTCCAATGGAAATAAGCTACTCTTTTACAAATAATAGTATCAACTATATGGGCACTAGTAGTATAGGTCAATATTGTTATTAATATAGCAGGTGCTGCTAAAATGTTAGCTTTGTGTAGTTGAGACCAACAGCTGCAATTTTTTACACATTCGAAAAATACAATATTGCAAGGACAGAACGGAACCCAAATCTAGTGCTTGTTATCACAACACCGCTCATCGATTTGGAGAATATATTATTTCGTTCTTGTTGTTTTTGCACAACACACAAAATAAAATAATACCATAACAGAAGGGTGCTATATCTGTGTTTAAAGAAGGGGTTGTTGGCAAACACCACAGCTCACTTCTGCCGAAATGTACACAACTGAGATATGCAGCACAGAAAGCTGGCACCATTGGCTTACAACCTTAATTTGCCTGCAAGAAGGAACGGAGATTTACCTTCAGAGCACGTTCTTGATTGTTTTCAGCAGTCAGATGTCTCGTGTTGTTTGCTGAAGTCTGGTTCTGCTCTTTCAGATGATGAAGCTCCTGCTCCAGCCGTTTGCACTGCAACGAGGAAAGAATTCCATTAAGTAAAGGAGCTGGGGCATATTTTTTTCCAAGAAGCCAAATGAATTAATGTAAATAATACCACCACCATTTTTTCAGAGGATAAAGCTTCCAACAAAAGCAAGTTGTAATCTAAGAGATGAAATCGTATTAGATCTATTATACACACACACACACACACACACACACACACACACACACACAGAGTTCAATCTTTTATTCATTATCTTGTTCTGATCCAATTATTCAAAAACTAGTGTATTAAGTAAAGTATATCGACAAACTCTACCAAATAATATTTAAATATTTCACAAATAAATATGACACTGAGCCAAATTCTGGTCTCAGCTGCACCAGCATAGCAGAGAAGAATTTGTCCCATTATATATTTAAATGTAACCGAATAAGAGACAAGTGTATACCTTTACAAAATGCCTCACTTTTTAGTGAGGAAATATACATATTAATAATACTCAGAGACTACATCCATTCCCAAGTGTATACTAGATCTTAGAAGGTGCTGCTGTTTTTTAAATGTTTATTTTAACAAGTTGATTAAAAAAATCAAGAACGGGGTAGAAAATTTTAATTTTTCCTATTCTGAGTGTGTTCACATAAACACCTAAAGGAGTTAACTGCAATAACAATTTTAAATGCCAATATATTTAGGATATTCAAATTGGTACCCAAAAGCAGAGTTAACCTGTTTTCAAGATAGCAATGAGTGGCAAAACCCAGCTACTCTGGCTTACCATAGTAATTAATAGTTAGCCAAAAAAAAAAAAAAATCTTATAAAAACAGGGAAGGGGGAAGGAGAGATGAAGATTCCATGTGTTACTGAAGGCATGTAAGAGGAATTGTTAAGTAAAAATGAGAGAGGATAGCACATTAGCTGAACATATTAGCAAAAACAAAATACTGTTAGCATACAGCATTTTACTGGCAAGCAGGAGGACAGAGTTATGATAGCACCATTGAAAAACCAAAGCATGGAAAAGCTTGATGGCACAGAATCTGAATATTCAAGGATGATGAACACATTCTGCTGAATATTCAGAACAGACAGGGAGGAAAAGGACAAAGATAAATGATATAATGGCTGCTAGCACTGTGATCTCAAAACAAAAAATTTAAACACAAACAATATTACCATGAACAGATAGTTTATGACCCTGGCTCATTTTGGAAGCTACATACGGATCGGATTTCCTAGCAAATGTATAATCTGTCATGATGCAGCACTACCAAGCAAGGGAGCCTCAATGTTTAAAAAGAGCAAATGGCGCAAACCAGAAGACTACCAGCCAATGAGTCTAGTAACATTTTAAAGCTATATCCAAAAGTTCATTTTCCAACACAAGTTTAGATAACACTATTTTATTTCCTTCTTTAAACTCTTGATGACAAATAATGGACTCTGGGCCCATTACCAAACATTGGCATCTAAATTGGATGGCAAATACCAAGGCTTATATGGGTATCCAAACAATGGCAGTTGCTGAAAATGGGCAACTAAGGGCTGATCTAAGTATCCAAATGAAGTATTTGGACGTCTATTCTGTGCATGTGCATAAGAAACCTGAGCTCAGAAAAGTTACTAGCTCTAAAGAATTTGTTCTTTTTAAAAAAGAGGAAATATTTCTGGGACTAGTACACGCTCTGAAACAAATGACAGTGTGTATTGTATTAACTGAATCAGAGCTGCTTCATTTTTATAGTAAACAACAAAGGAGAAAAAGTAATAAAAAAATCTGCTGAAGTGCACCATGATGGATGGTGGGGTTTTTTTTCTCATTAAGGCCTAAGGCTCAGATGATATTTTTCATGTATTTGATTTGTGTCTCTATTTGTATAAAGCAATGGTCCAACTACTGAATATAATTTTAATGCTTATTTTACAGAAAACAGCACCACAAATCATGCCCTAAAATGCCTTTTCATAACAAATGGGCGAGAAATAAGGTGGCATGAAAATAGGTCCAACAACTCTGAATCAATTCTAATTAAATCCATGCATACATCAGTACAGTTCCTCTAGCATGCAGACTCATAACACTGAAGTTTTAAAAATCAGTTAGTTCACTCATTATGAATCCTGAGTTTTAAATAGCAACATCAGCAAAAATGCCATTTTAACCTTTCAAAAATGCCTTCCTTTTACAAAAATCTTGTGTCTTGAGACATCGCTTAAATGTTATAATAATAGAACCAATGACACTTAAAACACAAAGGGATACTCATGAGGAGATCAGCCAAAAAATTAATCATACATTTTTATTCACACTGCCCTTCTGACTCCAAAAATGACACTGGTAGATTGGTAATATTAAAACTAGTTTTTAGACAATTCAATAGCAAACCTCACATGCCTGATGTTTTGCACAACTGCAGGCCTCCATGTGTACTTCATAATCTTACTTTACTCTATTTGTTCCACTTTTATGAAGGCACGATATTGGCATACACAGAGACAACAAGATTCTAACATTATCCTGCCTACTCACCAGTTAAGCAGGCAAGTTGAAGAGAAGCAGAGCAAACCATGCGTGCACACACATCAAATCAGCTGGAAGAATTACATTTACATCAATTTCAACTGTTTGATTGATTTAACTGTACTAGATGTGGACTTTCCTATCTTAAGTGGATAAAAGGATCTCATTTTCACTACAAACTTTGATAATAGAAAATCAGGTCCAGTGTTGCTAGAATCTGTTTTACGGATAGCTCCAAAAACAAACAAGCATAACACACCAACCAACCAACTTCAACAACAATAAAACCAAAACGAAGTTTGTGATTTAATTTGTGCATCATAGGAGAACATGTAAATTAACTAATTAAGTAAATGATAGAGTCACCCAAAAAGAAGGCACAAATCAACTACTTCATTTAAAATAATTCATTAAACAAATCTCTTACAAGTACATTGCAACTCAAATTTATTTCCAGCGGTCCAGGAAATAGCACGTAGCTATGCCTTGTCTATGAAGAACTGTTGTCACAGTGACAATCTTTTATTTATATGTTAATGCTGCACAGAATATAAAAATCATAACTTTCTACAAAGTTAGTACTAAATTGTACATTTTATAAAGTTATTTTATGCTATATGCATCATACTGTGCTACAATATTCTACTAAAATAAAACTTTTTTTATCACAAAGATCAAGAGCATCTGAAATTTCTACGTAACCAAAGTTTTTGCTGTCCGGAAGGAATATATAAAGGAGTTTTAAACAATGTGCCCTTTTACTCATTTCAGCCAACATTTTTTGACTTCCTGTGTCATTGGTTTTTAGCAGGGTCCAATAAAAATAGATGTTCTTTGAAAGAACATGTGTTTTTATTGGTTCTCTCCCTTGCTGAAAGATGCCAACAACTGCAAGTATGAAACTGGACTTCCTTCTATAAACATATATAAAAATCTTTTTTGGAGAGGGAGAGAAAAGACATGGCCTAGTTTAATACTGACAAGGAAGCATAATATGTTGGCTTTTAAAAAAGCAGAGGCCTAAAAGAAGTCTTTTATTTTTAGTATTATAAATGACAATTTCTAAACCCTGCCATATCAAATTGGTGAAAATACTTACTTGTGAAACATTCAAGCTATATCCTAACAGTATCAGAGATGAGTGGAAAATTTTAAAATGATACATCAACTTAAGTAGATTTTATCCTATTAATTCTAATTTGAAAGAAAACTTCTGGCAGAGGAAATCCTGAATTAAGCAACATACTCTATTTTTAAAAAGGGGCTAATCATTTAGAAAACAGTTTCTTTGCTTGATCAAATATCTTACGTACTTAGGACATAATCATGGCACACATGCACAGTGTCTTTGCAGGTCAAGGGGGAGAAAGCATGGAGCAATGTCATGGATACTTCGCTGGGAAGAGGTCATTAGAGTCTTGGTAAAGGCAGTGGGTCATTTCATGGTGATTTTACACATGTAACCCACTGAAGTTCAGCTCACTCACACAAACTGACTTTACCACTAAGAAATGTTGTGCAGTCAAGATGCATTGCGTAGGCAAAGCTGAGGTGTGTAATGTCAAAAAAGGGTGAAGGGTTTTGATAGAAAACAGGAGAAATTTTCTTAAAGAACAAATTATTGTAATGTCTGGATGTATGCATTAGCTCTTCAAGTAGACTCCTGAAAATATGCAGAAATCCTCTTTATATCCACGAGTATCTGCACCTATGGATTTGAGTGAGGATATCCACAGTGTATTTTTGAGGATATGGAGGCAGATTAATTTTGTATCTAGAGCCCTGGAAATCTGCTTTATAGCCGCAGGTAACCACATGTGCAGATGTCTGTGCGGACATCCATGGCTCATTTCTGTAGATAAAAATTTTGAACCCATGCAGGGCTCGCTCTTCAAACTTGAGTCAGTGTTGCCCACATATATAACCCAAACAGTGCTCCTTTTTAAACCCATCCCCTGCTCTGGTCCCTTAGCAATAAGCCTCTTCATTTTGTACAGCAGTTGCCACTAAAACACCAACATTTTCCAACCCTCACCACTCAGCATTGTCTAAGACACAGTACTGTCACGGTACAAAGTTCCTTTATAATGAAAAGAGGAAACAACTGCAGTGTCTAGAGAACCACTGCACGGTAACTAAGTGTTGGCATATGGTGACATTTTAAATTGTAATCACTTCAGACTTGATTTTTATATTCCTCCTACTGAATTACGTATGTATACAGAGCTTTAGTTTTACACCCATGAATTTCAGAGAGATAGTGAGAAAGGGACAGATATGATGAGCAACGTAATTAGCATTTCCCACCCAATCCCCCAAGTGTAAACAAAAAGCTGAAGCACTCCCACCCAGCTCAGCCCATCTTCTTCCTTCCTGCTAGGCTTGGGAGCACAGCAGTGCAAAAGGATCCTCCAAAGAGCTTTTCACCACTATGCCTTGAAGGAAAAAGAAATTCCCAGATCCTGCCTTTTATCAGGCCTGAGGTAAGTGAATATTCTTCTGCTGTGTGCCCCCTCCAGACGGGGAGTTTGGGGAAGAGTGGACATTCTAGATTAGCCAATTACTCAGAGGATTTTCATCCACCTTCTAAGTCCGGAGTAGGGAGCAGGAAGAAGGTGGGAGTGTGTGTCTCCATCCTCTAGAGGCTGTACCCTGCCCCAGACCTGGAGAGACTGGAGATCTTCCCTGTGATGGTACTACTGCAGGATCCCAGGGATAAAACAGACCAAGGAAGGCAACGGTGTGTGAGAGAGAACTGTAAATGTGAGAAAGAAACTGGAATGTGCCACAGTGAGAACTTGGAGGTAGGGGGGAGGAGTTGAGAGATACTGTGGGGAACTAAGGGTATGTCTACACTGCAAAGTTAATTCGAAATAACAGCTGTTATTTCAAATTAACTTTAATCGCGTCTATACATGCAAACCGCTATTTCGAAATTAATTTGAAATAGCGGAGCGCTTAATTCGAATTTGGTAAACCTCATTCTACGATGAGTAATGCCAAATTCAAAATAGCTATTTTGAATTAAGTGCTGTGTAGACACTTAATTCGAAATAGGGAGCCTCCAGCCCTTCCCAGGGAGCCCTGGTGGCCACTCTGGGCACAACCAGGAAAACTTACTCTCCTGTCCCCCAGCCCCGGAGACATTAAAGGGGTAGACTCTGGCCATAGTGCCTGTGCCAGCTCCAAGCCTGCCAGCCCAGAGCCAGCAGTGGCCACTGGGGCCCCTGACCCAGTGGCCCCAAAACATTAGCCAGCAAGCCACTGGAAGCCAGCCCTCCACCGCTCCCCAGGAGCAGTCTTCCAGCTCCCAGGAGCCTGACAGGGGCTGGAGAAGGCGGGCGCCTTCCTGGTCCAGGGTGGAGATCATGGACCTTATTCAGGTTTGAGGGGGATGCCTCCAACGTCCACGATCTCAGCACTAGATGGAGGAATGTAGCTGTCTATGGCAGGATAGCTGCCAGCCTGGCCACCAAAGGCCACATGCGAACCCAGGAGCAGGTTTGCATGAAAATCAAGTTGGTCCAGCAAGAACCCCAACCCTGGGCCCTGAGCTTCCCTCCCCCTTTCGTCCCCTTGCTTCCCCCTTCAAGCTCCCTCCTCCCAGGTTTCCCCCTTCCCCTCCCACCCTCTCTCTTCCCCTCTCCCACCTCCTTTTCCCAGTCTCCCCAGAGGTTCATCCCCCCCCCAGTTTTGTTCAATAAACCCAGTTTCTATTTTTGAACATACGTGTCTTTTGTTTGACATCAGGAAGGGGGGCTAGGGAGGGGTAAGTGGAAGGACGTGAGGGAGGAATGGGGCACGAGCCCCTGGTGGGGAGGACCAGGGAGGCTCTGAGGGCTCCTCGGGGTGGACACTCTCCCGCAGGGCCTCCTGGATCCTGACAGCCCCCCGATAGACCCCCCGGATGGCAGCCTGCAGCAAATGCAGCTGGGCTGATGGCAACAACCCCACGAGACGCACCAGTGTGCCCAGAGGCACCTCTGGCTCCATGTGGCCGAGTGCAGTGGTGTCCCGAGTGCGGGCACTCAGGGCACTCCAAGACAGGACTGCTTTGCTGTCCCTCATCAAGGTAGGCAAGCAAGCAAGCGGGGAACCCTGAGAACTATCTGTCTGGGGTGGGGGTAGGGTCCCTTTAAGCACGGAGCTCAGTTAGCCTCAGGCAGCAGCTGCACACACTAAGTCCTAACCTGATGCCCTGCCGTCACTGGTTTCGGCCAGCCTTAACTTCGGTTCAGGGTCCACTCAGTTTGGATGCGCTATTTCGAAACAGCAAAACGCTATTTCGAAATAGGTTTTGTGTGTAGATGTGTTAATTCGAATTAGCTTAATTCAAATTAACTATTTTGAATTAAGTTAACTCGAATTAACGCTATAGTGTAGACGTACCCTAAGATACAAAAAGAGAGAAGAAAAGAAGTTGAGACATCCTCCCACCCCAAGGAGACACAGTGGTGGGGACAGATTGAGAGTGGGGAGAAGGGAATAGACAGAAGCCCTGTTTTTAAAATAAAAACATAATTCTCCGCCCCCATTACTTGAAACTCCTGAGGGTGCCCAGAGATGCTCAAACAATTTGGGGAAGGGGGGGAAAAGGGAGGCTAAGAGACACTGATTCCAACTGCAAACTCTGTATCGAATGAAAAATCACTTTAAAAAGGGGATGCAGTACCACCCCCAGCACCCTTTGTTCCAGCATCTATGCCAGTGCTAGAGGCCCATTGCAGATCAGTTGCTCTTTCTATGCACCTGAAAGCATCAGAGGCAAGATTCAGCAGAGTCAGATAGGTCTAATGAAGAAAGGTAGATTTGAGAGTCCTCACAGATGACCCACACAAACCACTGAGGACACAGTGACAAAACGCATGCAGGAAAAACAAGAGAAAGCTAAGTCAGAGAACTGAAAACAGAGCCTGGACAACCCCTAGAGCAGTGGGGAACGGAGCAGAGGAAGGTGTATGTTGAAGGAACAGTCAAAGGGATAGGAAGAAAACCATGTAAGGACAGTGTTATCAATGCTCCAGAGGGAGAGACTGACAGCATTCGAACACTGAGGAGGATAAGCATGGAGTAGAGTTCTAGAGACTAGGAATACATTATTATTATAAGATAGGAAGGGACTGGCAATTGATTGAAAAAGGTTCAGCAATAAGTCAGAGGAAAGGCAAATCAAAGAATCCATCTCACCACGTTTGTCATCATTAGAAAATGAGGATGCTAACTATGACTTTATAGTCAGTGCAAACAAGTCATGCTTAATTAGGTTACTTAGATGGTCCGTTTTTAAAGGGACAGTCCTGTACTTAAGCCTTCCTGCAGGTGTCCCTTTTTTGTTTTCTAAAAAATGAGCAAATTGTCCCTTATTTTTCATTTTCCCTGCTCCCCCATAAGTACTGGTAGATTCTGCTGCTGGCAGGATTCCTGCTCACCAGCGTGAATGGGGGGATCCAGTGGCTAGTGATGTGGGAAGGTCTGCCAGGCTGGTGGCAGCTCAGAGATACAGAGCATGGGGCTAGCTGCTCCTACTCCCCCTGCTGGTTTATCAGAGCAGCCCCTGCTGCATGCAGGCTCTTGGTCAGCAGGGCCCTGCTCCCTGTCCCATTTCTAGCCAGCCCTGGCTACAGGCTGTGAGCTGCAGTGGTTGATGAGTGCAGGCAGGTGCCATGCTGCAGTCGGCTATGGTGTGTCCTCTGCTGCCCACACATCAGCCCTTTAAGTGCTCCCCCTCTCACTGTCCTCTCCCTCCTTGCCTCTTCACCTCCACCAGTCCCACTGCTCCTTCATGTCCCACTCCCAGCACTGTGTGGAGAACCCCTGGTCTGAGCTTTCAGTTCACCAACAGACTGACAAGCAGGCGCCTTCCTTTTCCCACTGCCTCTGGCTGGGCTGGTGCCTGGGGAAAGTCCAAGATCCTCTGGCCCATGGCACCAACCAGGAGGGTGCAAGCCCTGCATATGCCTTAGCTCTGTGCCGCATTGGCATGGGGAAACCTCTCCGTACCTCAGCTAAACTCTGCAGTGGAGGGAGGAGCAATTTCCATCCTGTTCTTGCCCCAACCCTGCAGGCTCCACAGCAGCCCCTGGGATAGGGGCTTAGCTCACTCTTTACTCCCCCCACCCCTGGGTCCTGCCCCCAGGGAATGAAGGGCTGTTTCATTCCATAGGCACCTTCACTTGATGAGCCAGCTGTCTGGCTCAGTTTGCTGAAATTCCCATTAGGGATGTGACTGGTTAACTGGTAAGCCTCACCCTTAATGGGTGAGGCTTGCCAGCTTCGGTTAACCGGTGGGGGCTGGAGCAGTTCCCTGCCTCCCATGTGCGGGAAGCTGCTCCAGCCCCATGGGATCTGCTATGAGCAGGGGCACTCCAGCCCGTCCAGAGCAGACCATCCGGAGCAGCGGTGGCAGGGACGGCCTCCTCCAGTCCATCTACAGTGGGCGTGGAGGCTAGGCTGGAGCACTCCTCCCACCAGCTCCCCTTTAATTAAATGGTTAAACATTATGTTTAACCAGTTAAACAATTAAATGGGATTTTACATTCCTATTCCCACATAATCAGGTTCCCTGGGCTCTGTTGCACACTACATCCTGAGGGCTTAACCCCTTCCTGCCTGCACTGTAGTATATATGAGGGGTGGGGAGGACAGGACAGGAGGAGGCTGAGTTATACCAGTGACCAGCAACAGCTTGGGACTGTAAGTTGCCTTTTGATGCTCTGTGTGTGTGTGAGGGAGAGAAGTGTATAGGAATGTGTGTGTCACCCCTTTCCGTGTGAGTGTGGAGGGTAGGAATGTGTGCATGTGCATCACCCCTCCCTCTGTGAATCTTAAAGCCTTAAAAAATAAGAAGGTAAAAATAAATAACAATAATCCAACTATGCAGTATTTCTTTTTAATGGGGTCTCAGTCAACTTGATGTTAATTTGAACATTTGTACTACATAGTTCTGATTGCTACTGAACTCGCTTGAATGAGATGTGGTGTGCCAGGTGTCCTGGATTCAGCATAGGGAAATACACCCCATGCTTTACACTGGTGAATGGTAAGCCCCCAGCAATCTCTATCCTAGGGTGTATCTAACAACTAGTTGACATTTTGTTACACACTACTTTCTATCTACACTGACTATTAAGTTGCTTCTATCACTTTACTGAGCATGATTCCTAAAAGCTGTGTTCTAACAGGACTTCATTTCTAATGAAGACAAGACCAACAAGGTTAGAGAAGAGAAAGATGAAAAGTAACTGGAGAAACAACTAAAGTCTCTCGTTGTTTAAGTGTGAGTGCTGGGGGGAGGGCAGAGCAAAGCAATGCCTATACAGGATTAACAGCCATCCAGTCACACTCCTGTTCAATGTACACCCAGCTCTACAGTTCTGATTCAGCAAAGCATTAAGTATAAGTCATCCCATTGACTTCAATGGGTATTAGTTATATGCTTGAAAATAATCATGGGTATATCTACCCTGAGGGCTAAAGTTGAGTTAAGATATGCAACTTCAGCCACATTAATTGCGTAGCTGAAGTTGCGGTAGCTTAATTCAACTTTTGGCGCTGTCTATACAGCAGGTAGTCAAAGGAAGAACATTCTTCCTTTGACTTCCCTTACTCCTCATGAAATGAGGGTTACAAAAGTTGGAGTAAGAAGTCTGTTATTTCGAAATAGTGGGCTTGCTGTGTAGATGCACACTCTATTATTTCAAAATAAGCATGCAGTGCAGACATAGCTCATGTGTCCAAGTGCTGTGCTAGTTGATCAAATTACTAATTCTTTATCTGAATATAGAGGTTGAATGACAACTAAAACTAGTTAAGACTCAACCCAGAGAAGACCAATGTTTTATTGGCTATGGAGGCAACCCAGTAATATGGCAGGTTCGGCAGAGTAGGAGGGGGTTGTGGCAAGAAAACGGTATTTGAAGTGTGGGGGGGGGGAGGAGGAATATAATTTTTTAGGACTATTTGAACCTGCTAACTTTTGGTTTTTTTATAGTGCTGCACAACACCTCTGTACAGAAGGTGGCTTTAATTAAAATGAAAATGGCAGTTATGGAAAGATGCTCCAAAAAGAAGAAAGTGCACTCTACCTTTCATATGCTACACAAATTATAAGTGGATTTTTGCTTTTCACCACAAGTTTGAGGCCAAAATTTGACACCTGAATACAATGTCACTTGTTTGATAAAATTTCCCTAGGCCTGAGCCAATGCAGAACATGTCCCAGAGTTCTTTATTGATATCTCAATCAATTTCAGCAGAAATTTCTAAAAGTGAAAGATTAGATTGATAACACAATTAAAACCAAAACTAAATGTCCTGTTTATTTATCTCTTCTAACAAATATATCATGCTCATGGGGAAGATCCTTCAGTCCGGGTTTGAATCTGCACTGTTAATAATTCTGTGACTAGTTCTGCATTAGCAGTACCAACTCTATGTAGACCTTATATTTGAATAGTGGTTCTCTTTTTTTCCATTTATGTATTTGTTAAAAACAATAATATTTGTAAACTTTAAAGATAAATAGTGATAGCTACTAACCCAAGTCATTTTGCTGAATTATACCTAATTCACCTAAACAAATACTATCTACATGAATTTATTTAAATTTGGTAACTTAAAAAAATTAACTTTGATAGAACACACTTAATTGTATGTCCTGACTGTGCCATCTTTTTTTCTCTCTTGTTGATGCTTATGTGAATCTTTTCAACAAATGAGAATCTAAATTCCCAATCTTACACTGACCTCACTAACGCTCCATATAGTTACAGGAGCAGGATGCTCCTGATGCAGGATCTAGGTCAAAATAACTGTGGTCCAATTCAAACAGGTATTTAAGCATGCTCCAGTTTTACCAAATTCAACAGGATTACTCGAGTGCTTTATGTTAGGTCTGTTCTTAAATACCTTGCTGAAATACAAGAGAAGCAGTGATATAAGAACCAAGTTGCTGCAAATACATAAAGTAAATGTATGTAAAGGGAGAGAAATATTTCCTTCTTTAATGTCTTTTAGTTATGGTCAACTTAGGTATTTGTATTGCTTATACAACATTTTGACAAAAAATGAATTTATCTCATTATGAAGAGTCACAAGAATGTTACTATTTAGATATTTATATATCTTTACATAAAGACTATGGCAAATGAAATTTAATGTGGGTAAGTGTAAGGTAATGCATGTTGGAAAAAATAACCCAAATTACACGTACTACATGATGGGGTCAAATTTAGCTACGACAGATCAGGAAAGGGATCTTGGAGTTATAGTGGATAGTTCTATGAAGACATCCACGCAGTGTGCAGCGGCAGTTAGTAAGGCAAATAGGATGTTAGGAATTATTAAAAAAGGGATAGATAATAAGACAAAAGATATCATACTTCCCCTATATAAAACTATGGTACGCCCACATCTCGAGTACTGCGTGCAGATGTGGTCTCCTCACCTCAAAAAAGATATATTGGCATTAGAAAAGGTTCAGAAAAGGGCGACTAAGATGATTAGGGGCTTGGAAAGGGTCCCATATGGGGAGAGGCTAGAGAGACTGGGACTTTTCAGTTTGGAAAAAAGGCGATTGAGGGGCGATATGATAGAGGTATATAAAATCATGAATGGTGTGGAGAAAGTGATTATAGAAAAATTATTTACCTTTTCCCATAATACAAGAACTAGGGGACACCAAATGAAATTGATGGGTAGTAGGTTCAAAACTAATAAAAGGAAATTTTTCTTCACACAGCGCACAGTCAACCTGTGGAACTCCTTGCCCGAGGAGGCTGTGAAGGCCAGGACTCCATTAGGGTTTAAAAAAGAGCTTGATAAATTTTTGCAGGTTAGGTCCATAAATGGCTATTAGCCAGGGATAAAGTATGGTGCCCTAGCCTTCATAACAAGGGCAGGAGATGGATGGCAGGAGATAAATCACTTGATCATTGTCTTCTGTTCTCCTTCTCTGGGGCACCTGGCATTGGCCACCGTCGGCAGATGGGATGCTGGGCTCGATGGACCTTTGGTCTGACCCAGTATGGCCATTCTTATGTTCTTATGTTCTTATTTTGCTGAGCAAAAAGCAATTTAACCAAAAATAAATGTTGATGTATTTCAATAAAAATACACAAAAGAGAAATTGACAAAACAAATCATTGACTATCATGTTCCTATTGAACAGAGTAGTATTTCTGGAAGTGATAAATACTAGGTACGTTTATAATTGGCAATCACTTCCTCAGAATCATAAGCAACTCACATACAACCTGTACATAAAGACTAGAAACATTTTTTTTGAAACAATGGCTATTTTTTTACCCGAGACTTACCTCAGTCATCTACAGACATAAGCGAATACAATAATATGAAACAGACAGAAACTGTTTAACTGATTTTACTCATTTTATTATACTATTATCCTTTTCTTTATTTTCTTTTTAAAGACCTTCATATGAGAATAGCACCCAACTCAAAGATTCCTAATGGAATGCAAGCATTCTTAGATTTAAACAGTTTCTTTTTCTTTTTTGAACAGTCTGCTCCTTGTCCCAAATACATCATGATTGCTTGAGAGGCGAACCTCTCTCCACTTGGATACTACACAACTCTTTCCTTTGCAGACAAAAATAATACCAACTCTTCCAGTCAAAACACAAACCAACCTTTGGTGTCAATGTGAATTATGTACTTTGAACTGCAGATGTTGGAAGCACTTACATTTATATACATAGATTTTATCTTTTTTCAAGTGGAAGAATTATTTTTGTTAAAAAATAAATGAGTTTTTATACAATAATCACTAGAAGGATTTTTCCATTAAGCTATAATTTTGAATTAAAATTTTCTACTGTCTGAAAGAAAATGTTTTCTTCAAAGTCCTGGCAAATGCTCTACAAATGAGTTTAAATGATTATTTATACAATCCTTAGCAGCTTAAAACTACTGGAATTTCAAGAAAAAGAAATGCTTTTATAGTGCTAAGGCCTCAGAAACAACTGCCTCTTAAAAATTTATATTCGATTAGCAAGAGAAACATTTCAAGCTAGAAACATTTTTTGCAATTGTGTATTGGGGTCTTGCTCACTCAGAAGCCATCAAAAGAAACATTAAAATACAGATGAAACACTCTTTGTCTGAATTGCTACTGTGAGCCAGTTGGAGCCTGGAGGATTAAAGAAACCAGATAATACACAGTATACATCACAAAATGTGTATTTATGAACATGACAAAGAACAGCAAATCAAGAGTTCATTTATTTTCTTTGGAATACTTTAAAGAACCATAGTCACACTCATACCATAACACAAGATGAATGGAAGTTTCAGATGATGCTGGTTAACTATTTCTGTCCCTCTTCATTAAAAATCTAGACTGGTACAACCAAATGGTGCCATCAGTCACACCTGTGCAATTTTGTTTGGCTGTAAATGTAAATTTAGCTGTAACTTTTATGTATGGGTATGTCTACACTGCATTCCTCTTTCGAGAGAAGAATTCAAATGCAGCTGAGCGAAACTGCAAATGAAGTGCAGATTTGAATTTCCCATGCTTTATTTGCATAATCGCATCCGGCCACTATTTTGAAATACCCTATTTCGAGATAAAAAACGCTGTGTAGACGCGGTTATTTTGAAAGAAACCCCTTCTTTCGAAATAACCATTAAACCTCATTTTTTAAGGAGTAAAGGTTATTTCGAAGGAAGGGGTTTCTTTCAAAATAACTGGATCTACATGGCGTTTATCATTTTGAAATAGGGTATTTCGAAATAGCGGCCAGACTCGATTATGCAAATGAAGCACGGGAAATTCAAATCCGTGCTTCATTTGCAATTTCGCTCGGCTATATATGCATTCCTCTCTCAAAAGAGGAATGCAGTGTAGACATACCCTATGTGTCCAGCTTATTCCCCTTTCAGGATGAAGTTTGGAAGATCCAAGGCAAGATCAATTTTCTCTTTAGTAAACTCTCAATGAACACTTCTTCTATAGCATAATGAGCCCCAACATTTGGCAATGTGGGGAGAGAGTTAAACCTATGATGTAGGACCACAGTCATAGCCCGGAAAGGAACAAAACTACTTTTGTTCATCCAAAGGATATGGACTGGCAATGACTGAATCTAATGAGACATGGTGATCTGAATAACCAGTCTAAAGCTTGGATTGCTTAACCAAACCTTTTATGTTCTAGATATCAGGATGCAACACTTGCAAGTTCAGGCTATTTCAGAAGATTTTTATTGACATTAAGTAAGCCTACAACTGGTGTTAGGCCGCAATTTTTAGTGTTGCTCCATTTAATATTGCTAGGTCCATTCCATAGTGAAGTCCCACTTTCAAAAGTGAGTTTGACACTTAGGCGTCTACACCCCATTGACTTTTAAGGAAAAGAGAAAAATAATTTTAAACTAGCATCCCTAGAAATGACCAAAACCAGCCTTGTCTAGGTCTAAACAGTTGACAAAATTAAAGGCCATTATACCCTGGCCTTTCAAGAACAGAATCACAGAGTCACAGAAAGGTAGGCCTGGAAGCAGTCCGCAGGGGTCAGCTAGTCCAAGACCCTGCACTGAAGGAGGATCAAGTAAAGTTAAGACTATCCCTGAGAGTAGTTTATCCAAACTGTTCTTAAAAACCTCCAGTGATGGGGATTCCACAACCTCCACTAATCATCAATTCCAGCACTTAAGTTCATAGTTAGCACATTTTTCCTGATATTGAACCTAAATCTCCCTTGCTGAAGATGAAGTGGATTACTTCGTATCCTATATTCGGTGGATATGGAAAACAGTTGATCACTGCCTTCTTTATAACAGCTCTTAAAATATTTGAAGGCTTATCAGGTTCTCCCCCTCCCACCTGGTCTTCTTTTCTCTAGACCAAACACGCCTAGATATTTTATTCTCTCCTCATAGGTTAGGTTTTCTACACATTTTTGTTCTTGTCTAGACTTTCCCCAATTTGTGCATGTTTCCAAAAGCATGGTACCCAAAACAATTCTCTAGTTTGAAGGACTCACCACTGCTGAGTAGAACTGGAGTTTCCTCCCTTGACTTACATACAACACTGCTGTTAATGCACCCTAGGAAGTAATTATCTCTTTTTTTCTTTTTGGTAACTACACATATTGTTGGGTCATATTCAATTTGTTATCCACTATAATCCACAGATCTTTTTCTGCTGTACTACTGCCTAAGCAGTTATTCTCCTTGTTGTATTTGATTTTTCCTCTCTCACTGTAGTTCTTTGCACTGGCTTTACTGATTTTCAGTCTTGATTTAAAACCAATTAATCCAATTTACCAAGATCATTTTAAATTCTAACCCTGTCCTCCAAGGTACTTGCAATACCTCCCAGCTTGATGTCACCAACAATTTTTCATTATCTAAGTCATTAATGAAAATATTGAATACTACTGGACCCAGAACAGACCACTGGGGGACCTTACCACATACATCCACCTAGTTTGACAGCAAAACTATTGATTATTAAGCCTAATAGATTTACTATGGATCTCTATAGAAATATAAACAGAACATAATTGAACCCAAAATATTTTTAGCCATGTCCTGGACAGAAACTGTATATGTTAGATAAAATTAGATATAACTTTTTATTCTATTAACAATATATGCGTAGATCACAGTCTCCTACTAATGCTAGCGTAAGGGAAATTCATACCTGGTATAAAGCCAGCAAAGCTGGCTCAGGGGGGCATGTCAGGGCTGTGGCAGAGTATTTCAGCTAGGAGGGCATGGTGTAAAACTCCACAACTCATATGCTGCTCCAATTACCTAGAAACTGTTTTGAGCCCTGGAGACTCCAAGTTCCCGAAAGCAGTAGGGTGGGTTTAGAGCCCATAGGCTCTGTCCACTTGAGAATTTGATCAATTTTAGAAAAGTCTACAAGCCTTTTGTTGGATGTTCTCAGGTCATACAGCATCACAGCAGTGTATTACTTGTGTCTGTGTTCTTACACTGATACAATGTATACTTCTGTACGCATGCTATCATTAGACATAAATAATTGCAACCATATCCACTGGAAGTGAAAAGAGACTGCTCACATTTTGCTGCAATAGATCAGAAAACTGGTGTCCCAGTGGAAAATTGGGACAATCCCATTCTCAATGGTGTACTGCTTCTACTTCTAGCCCCACAAGGACATAGGGTACCTAAATTTTCTCGACTTTTTAGGTCTAGAAAAGCTGCCACAGGCCCAAATTTGAATCTTACTCTTTGGGGACTGAAGTAATTTGAAGCTAAATGTCATATTTAGTTGAACGACAACATTTTCATTGCAAATTAATTTCAACATCAAATGGCTGTTATTTGAAGCATCTCGGTGATCTGAAAGGGTGAAGTCCCAGAAGATGGAGTAGGCCTCAGTCCTTTAAAGATTTGTGCATGTGCTTAACATCAGACAATGTGAGCAGTCCCATTCAACAACCCACTCCTAGTGAATTAAGCATGCATAAGTCTTTGTGAGATTTGGGTTTTAGCGGGCTAGTAATGAGATCCCAGCTATAACAATATTTTACATATGCATGTAAAATTTGTCACAAGACTTTTCCATTTACCACATGGCTCCCACTTCCACATACAGGGTATATAATTATTAATGCAATTCTCCTCAGTACTCTGGCATATTGGGCTTGGTTATGATATGTAACCAAATGTTCTGTCTTCACAGCGTATACCAAAATGTTTTGTTTAAGGAATGAGTGAACTCAGTATAATTCTATATTTTGCAACCTCTCAAACTGTTTTTAGGGTTTGCAAACTTGGTTGAATGCGAGTTATCTAAGAAAGTTCCTAAGAATGTCCAATTAAAAGAAAAAAATGCAATACATTTTTTCTAATAAAAAAGAATCCTATAGTCTGTTCTGGAAAAAGACAAACTCCTTTCAAATAATGCTGGAATAAATGGGAGCCTTGGACTTGGCACAGATATTGCATATCTTTTCACTGGATTATATTCCTCTCTCATCTTTTATCCCCTGGTGGAGTTTTTTCTTTTCCCTCCCTCTGCTACTTCCTTCATGATCCTTTCTAAGCAGAATGCAAAACCTAGTAACTCCAGAATGAGAGTGAAACTTTTACATATGATACTGCACTGGGTTTGAAATTAATCAAAAATACATTCGTTCATCTTTAGAATTTTTTAAAATGCATCTCCTCTACTGTATATTTGAGAGAGTTTGTGCATCTGTCGGTCCATCCATGAGTCTGTTCAAGAATTCCTCCTAAATAGTAAGAGCTATGACCACCAAATCTGGTATGCAGCTTCCTCTTATCATAACTTAAAGCAAAGTTGGGGTTGGTTTTGCTATCACAGGGAGGCCTGTGATAGAAGGGACAGTTGTTCCCACAATAACCATGGGATAGAGGGAAGGAGCCAGCAAGCCCGGGGGACAGTTAAACCCCAGAATGACCACAGAGGAACAGCAAGCAATCACACCCTGAAGCCCTGACAGCCCCAGAGAGCTGCTGAGCAGCTGCCAGTTGGGCAGCATGGACCCACTGCTCCAGCTTGGCCTAAGGGCATCAGCCAGCAGCTGGGCAACATGCCCCTCCCCCATCCCCAGGGAGCTGCCACTGGCCACCCCCACCCCCTGAGGCCTCCCACTCCCTTCACTGAGCCTCACTGTCTCCTGCACCTCCACCCCCTACCCTGAACTCCTCCCCGCCTCCCCACCCTAAGCCCTGAAGGACCTAAGCAACACTAGGTAAATCTTCTAGTAAATAAATAAGAGACTTCTGTTTTACATGGAGGTCACATTATTCATTCACTTTTCTAATTTCATACGTATAATTCTAATAAATAATGTATAAACTAAGCATGTAAGCTGATAAGTAGTGCTCATGGTAATAGCTTAGTAAGCTCATACACAGGAAACCAATATAGTACAATGAACTTTAAATAGTTCATACTTCTGGGCATTGTATACTTGAAAACAAAAAAATATTATCAATGATCCCAAATGGTTCCGCTAATTGCAAATTGTAATTAAGAGTTCATCATAGGACAAAAAAAGGCATCATAATTTAAAAATCAAAACTTTTTATTTGACACACACACTAATAATGAAGCACATTTATTCTAACAAGCAATTTGTGGATCTTTGTTAGCAAAAATCTTGATCATAGTACCGAGGACTAGAAGTACAATATATTGCTGGGGGATTCATTTTTACATTCAATGCATAGCAGCAACTGCAACAAAAGAATTTCAGAGTGAACAAAAACTAATTCCTATGTTGTTAGCTTGAAATATTAAACAGCACTGTTTAAAGCGTTAAAAGAATAAAATCGTGTGTTTATGGACACTGGCATGTGTATTAGTATTGATATTCTAGAAATCCACTGACAAGGCCCAGTTCTGCTTCACTTACACTCAGTAGTCTCATTGCAAAGAGTTCTTTGTAGAGTAAAGTTTCATGCTTGTTGAACATGGGTATCAGAATCAGGTACTTCGAGTAAATCATCTACCCTGCAGCTGGAGGCTTACTAAAAATAGCCAAGGATAGCACAGGCAGCAGATCAGGATAGCTGCCTGAAGACAAAACCACCCAGTTCCCCCAGGGTGTGTATTCTGCAGCCAGCTTGATCTGCCACCTCAGGCTACCGCTGGCTATTTTTAGCACACTAGCTGGAAAAGAGCTAGCATGTGTCTGTCCACCCAAGCCAAGAAGCATAAAGTAGACATACCCATAGTAAAGTCTCTACTGAGTTGTCTGTAAACTATTTTGAAATTCAGTTATGGCTGCTGCAAGTGTCACTCCTTGCATTGGGATGTCTGGTAGCCACGATATTTTGGAATGGACCTACAAAAATACTCTCTAACCTCTTAAAAACGTAACTCACTTTGTTACATCGTAACCACAGCACTATACAAAAGACCAGTCTCAGGACTTCAGGGAGCATGTTTTTAATCTCCCTAAACTAGGGATGTAAAACGTTAACAGATAAGCCTCACCCTTAACAGGTGAGGCACACCAGTTCCAGTTAACTGATAGGGGTTGGAGCAGCTCCTTGCCCACCCTTGGCAGGGGGCTGCTCCAGCCCCAACGGCCCACCACAGGCAGCTCTGGCCAGCCCTCCCATCCCCCTGCTCCAGCCCCGCTGCAGGTTACACACCGTGGCTCCTTGGGTGCAAGGCCAGCAGGGGCTGGCAGCACGCTCCTGGAGAGCCAGCTATAGAGCCTGCAGCAAAGCCTCCTTGGGAGCAGGGCTGCTTTATACTGAGCCTGCAGCACATAAAACTGCTGAGATTTTTTAGCAGTTATAGTGTTACATGGTTACATTTTTACACAACTTTTTATATCTCTACCCTAAACAGAACTTATACTTTTTCTATTAAACAGAGGTGGAGGCCTTCAGACTACAAACAGTCTCCTCTGCTGCAGGGAAAATGGAAGCCCAGCTGTTTGTTTTGAGTTCTGTTCACATCTGCTAATGTTTTTAAAAGTTTCAAGGGGCAATTCTTCAAATAACCTCTGGGCTGAAGGGCTATTGCAGCACAAACGACTGGATGTATGTGTGTTCAAATTAGTATATTTTAGATGGTCATTTCCCTCCAATTATTTAACTACAGACACCAGAACAGCCAGAAATATTAATATAACAGATCTGATCAAAACAGTCATTCCATCCTATTCCCTCAAATTTACAGAGATTTCTGACAGAGAAGAGGAGGAGAAAGGACATAAATTCAGCTAAATTCACCACCCTACAAACTGTGTACCCTTTTACATGCTCTTTCCCTTCTATTATTTTATCTCATTTCTCTCTCCTTCCATATGCGAATCGCAGGCATCCCATTTTTAATTCCCAATATTATGTTTTCTTTTAATTTTTTGGTGTCTCTTCCTGTGAAAAGCAATGTCTCCTTTCCTCTCACTCTCACCCTATCCTGCATCATCCACACCACCACGTTCCCCACATTACAATGTCTATTCCTCTTTGGTGTCTCTAATCTGTTCTTCCTCTCCCCTCAGATGTTCTCTGTGTTATGTCTTCCCTCATTAGTCTCTGTTTAATAATAAAAGTACTTAGAAAAGTTGTAGCAGCTGACAATCATCAGCTAGTAAGTTATTATAACAGCTTTCTGAGGTTAGTAGATAGGGCCAGCAGTTCTTGCCTGTTTTATGGGATGGGAAGTTAAGAGAAAAAGTTGAAGCAGCTAGATCAAAAGATGTCCCTGGTAGAGCTAAAATTAGTACACACAAGACCTTTGCTTTTGCTACTATGCTTAGCTCATTAGACTATGCAACATTGAGCTACTGCTCCTGGTGGCCACGTGTTATGCCACCTATTCAGCAGAGAAGCTGGTTCCACTGCCATCAGATGGCTTGCAGCCAGGAGTCAGCTTGTCAACCATTTGGCATAACACCCCCTTATTGCTAAAATTGATAATTGCTCTGCTTTATCTCCTCCCCCTGGAAAAAGTTAAGCAACTCACACCAGCATTGTTCACAGGCATATGCATAATTGAATGGAGGGGGTGGACACAGTCTGGTACACCTGAGTTCCAGCCTTATAAACGGGGGCAGCTGCCTGAAAAGGGTGGTAACGACAGTTTTTAAACGGTTAGTTAGAGCAGCACATTTCCAGACTAGCCATTTCTCTACAGACATTTCAGTGCTGTAGAAGCAAACATCCAATCTAATCCCTCTTCTTTGCCACCTACTTCTAGTAATGAGGAATCCGATTCTCTGTCCAATGCAGAGTATTCAGGTATGTTTTTGTGTACCGTAACCTTGGTTTGCTGAAAGCAACTAATGTAAATTGACAGACTGGAAAACAAAATTCAGTAAACAATCTGTCATTCTAATGAGTTGGTTTCCAAATAAGCTTCAATGGATTTTCTTGAAATCCATATGCAAACAGGATATTGCCTAAATGGTAAGTTGGCAGTTATTGCACAACAGGATGGGAATGCTTCTTAAAAGACCAGCACATTAGTTCAGGAAACAAGTATCAGGGATGGCTGAGCAATAGCTAGTTTATTAATCTCCTTGTTCGTTTATTATAATCATGGGACCACCGGTACTTTCTCCTGGTACACAGACTAGTTGTTTGCCACGATGATAAACACTGTACTCTCAATTGAGCTGTCAATTGCATAAGTGCCTGGTCTTGATTTTCTCCTTGTCTAATGAGTGTTGCCCAAACATCTTTAAACCCTAACAAAAGCTATTTTAAACTAGACAGACTATGTTAATCTAAAAGAAGATAATTAATAGGCATATTAAAAGGAAAAGTTTCAACAGCCTCTAATAGTAGCAACAAGTATTTTTTGAACAAAGAGTAGTTCCTCTTTTCTCCTTGGAATGAGGAATGGTGATATAGGACATGTTGCTTTCATTATTGTCACTGAAAGTAGCTCTTATTGCCCTGACACACACACACACTCTAATGCTACATAAAAGTCAAGTCTTAAATTATGTGGAAGAAAAGGTGACCTGCATGCATAAACACTCATAACATTTCAAACTTTAAAATTATTAACTCATTTTTTCTCTAAAACATTATTGCAGTTGTTTCTTACTAAGAGCTGAACAAGGGCAGAATTGAAAAATGTAAATTTCAGATTTTTTTGTCAAATTTGATCACATGCATGCAAAAAATCAATTTTTCTTGTACAAGAAAAAAGGTCAAAACTGATCAATTTTGCTCAAACTTTTCAAAATGAATGACATGTAGAGACTAATCCTGTGATGCTACAATGAATGAGCAGAAAAGATAAAACAGAAAAGATAAATTTAAAATGCATAGCCTTCCCAGATCATATAGCATATCCTATCAAAATGTGATTTATTGTACACACAGATGTGTGGATAATTTATATATCTTTATATTTGTGGTTTATGAAAAAGGTCTTTCATTATTGGCACTGATCACTTAAAAATTTCTGCCTTGAAATAAAAAAACCCTCACTTAATTAATGTCATATTTGAGGGGAGTGGAATGGAATTAGCAACCCAAGTGGATGTGGTTTTCTGAAAGCTCTCAGATTCTGAATGAAAATTTGCTATTATTTCAGAAAATCCACCTAAAAGCTTCTGATCACTAACTGAGAAGCAGAAATGTCTAAAACTAAATATTGTGGTTCCCCGAAAACCTCGTTCCTTGGGCGTTCCCCTTAATTTGTTACTAGCTATTGTTACTAGCCTGCCAATTTGTTTAGCTCCCTAACTCTAAAAAATGTTGCCTCATCTGTTGTGTGTTTGCAACAGGACTTGTAAAAAAGGGTGTTGAGAAAGGGGTCTATGGAAAGCTTGTGATTTTCTGAACATGTTTATGCTATTTGTATGCATACTTTTTGTATCTGAAGGTATGAGTACTGGCTTCATACCTGTATTTCAAATGTTTGCTCCTGGGGTAATGCCCACAAGGTAGCTAGCCAGCACATCGTGAAGGAGTAGTCAAATTAACTGGCTCATTAAGGGACACTTAACTCATAATGGATCATGGGAGACACCCATCTATACTGAATGGACTTTCCTATGAATGTTCCATCTGAAGTATGGGTGGCTGTGACTAACCAAAATTATGGCCATTCACATGTCCATGTAACTCCGTACTTTATCTTTACCTGTAATTTTTCACAGTAAGAATGATGGGATTCCTTCCACATGGCAGAAGCTATAAGGCCCTAGAAATATCTCAATTTTGCTTCTTTCTTGCTCCAGCCTCTTTACTGCTTAAACCTCTGGACTACGAACTTGCCTAATGGAAGCAATCCGACCAAAGAACTGGGGACTTCCAATGATCTGGAAACAACCAGAGTTTTAAGCCAGCAGTTTATTCCATCACTGCTACAAGCATGAATTAAGAACTTTGCATTTACTGTACGTATTTGATTCCTTTAATCAATTTTAACCTTTCTCTCTTTCTTGCTTTCAGATTTTAGATACTAAAGGACTGGCAACAGCATGGTTTTGGAGTAAAATCTGAGTTGTATATTGGGCTGGGTGTGTGGTAGGGATGTAAAATTCCATTTACTTGGTTAAATGTAGTGTTTAACCTGTTAACTGATTAAATGCGGGGAGGACCACTCTGCCCGCCATGGCTGGGCTGCAGTGGTCCCCACACCACAGGTCTGTCCATGGTGAGCCCTGCGGGGCTGGAGCTCCAGCCCCAACAAATTAACTGGATAGATAACCTTTCATATCACTAATGTGTGGCTGGTCATTTGGGATCAAAAGAACATGTTATTTGATGAAACTGGTTTTAAAAAAGCCACTCATCTTCAAATTCAGTGGTTTACTGGGATGAGCAGGGATTGGAATGCCTAAGGAAACTGCAGTGAGACAGTGTAGTGGGACGAAGTTTACTTTTGTTGCTGGTTTGGTATCTCATGGGAGAATAATCATCAGTTTTGGGATATATTTACCCTATTTCTCAGTAGTTTGTCCTGAATTTGTAACCTATGAAGGCACAGTTACACCCATGTATAATTATTTATCCCAAGCCAGGCCTACACTAAAAAGTAGCAGAGAGAATTTCTCTGAAATGCAGACTGCAACATGTGAAACCCCCGTCACCCACACCAAACTCAAGGTCTCCAGGTGATTCCATCATTTACATTTACATGGAAAACACCCTAAGTAGAGCGAGATTGTACGAAGTTTTAAGCAAACCAAAAAGCTTGCAGAATGTTATGACATCTTTTGAAAGCAACGGGGTGGGTATCCATCTGCCAAAATAAATAAATGTCTGACAACTTCTGAGAAGTGTCTGTAAACCACAGAGGACAGTATGCAGCACATAAAAGGGAAAGTCCAATGAGACACACAGCGGCTACCCAAATATGAATTTGGCCCCAGCATGAAAAGTGGAAAGGCCTGAGCATTGGTCACAAGTGAGGAATAAAGATCTGGAGTTTCTTCTAAGGAAGGAGCTGCTAGATGCCATTAGTTTCATCAAGAAATCTATTAGATTGGTTCTGCTGACCAGTTTTAATTAATACCCCTGCTCCTATGCAAAGTCTCAACATATTCCAGTTCTCATTAGAAAGTTCAATGGGGAGGGGGTAGGGATATAATAGTGTAGTCAACGAACCAATTAACCAATAAACAAAAGCTTATAGGTTAATGTTATAGACTATACGCACTTCCCTCCTTCCCCCCTTGCCAGTAATTTTTTTAGCAGGCTGGCCAGCAGCCTGGCTCAGTCCTGGCTTGCGACAGGTCCAGGACCTACCCCTGCTGTGTCTCTGCATTTAAAGAGTACTAGGAGCCAGGCAAGCAGGCAGCCTGGCTCAGTTCCGGCTCACACCAGGTCCAGGAGCTCAGACCCCCCCCCCCCCCCAGACAGGGGCTGCTGTCACTCTTTGGTGCTGTCTCTTTACCAGATACAGCAGCACAGGGAGACAGGCAGCTGGTCCATAAGGGGAGCTAGTTTTTAAACTGGCTCCCCTTGCAGACCAGCTCCCGCCTGGCACCCCACACTACTGCCTCGGATACAGAGGCAGCAGAGCAGAGTGGCAAGAGGGGAGTGGCACTCCTTGGGAGTGAGGCCCTGCCCCAGGGACTATAAAATAGTTGAATAACCATGAGGTTAGTTGACTATTCAATTAACAGCTATTTAATATCTCGGGGGGCGGGGGGTTGTAACCAGAGCTTTTGGACTGAGAAAGAACAGTTGGGCTCAGAGAAGGTGAGAAGGTAAAGGAAGCAACCTACAAAAGGTTAAATATTTTTACTTCTTGACCAGAGCTCCCAAAGTGAGGGTTGATAAGCAAGAGACCAGGGATATCCAAAATTGCATCAGGAAGAGGGAGAACGGAATCCTTCATCTATCTAACACCATTTCACACTGTGCACTGTAATAAGAATGTAAGAACAGAACAGGTAATCATTAAGTGATCCCTCCCATCACCCATTTCCAGCCTCTGACAAACAGAGGCTAGGGACACCATTCGTACTCATCCTGGCAAATAGCCATTGATGGACCTATCCTCCATACATTTATCTGGTTCTTTTTTGAACCCTGTTAAAGTTCTGGTCTTCACAACTTCCTCTGGTAAGGAGTTCCACAGGTTGACTGTGTACTGCATGAAGAAATACTTCATTTTGTTTGTTTTAAACCTGCCATTTATTAATTTCATTTGGTGACCCTCTAGTTCTCCACGCCCTCTTAATTCCATTGTGCATCTGTCCAATTGCCCCCTTCACCTTTTAGTTCATGTAGGTTTGTACTTTTGCCAGCGTAGAATTGTTCTCTAAAATTGAGTCTTTATTGCTGTTACCTATTTAGTTTTAAATGACTAAAACAATGGGGCTTCTGCAAGTTCTCAAGGGAGATTTTTCAATGGCACGTTTGGAATTACTCAAGATTATTCAACTTTAATTATGTGATGGAATAAAACTGAGCAAAATTAAAGTATGTTTTACAACCTCAAACTCTTCCTCTTCTTCCTTACTGTGAAATCCTTCAAATATTTTAGGCAGCTTGCCTTGTCTCATAAGTCACCATTAACCCCAGATGTCCACCTAGCCAGTAAATCATCTTGTAATTTTCCAGTGTTTCTTCAATGCGTTGATGTTCTAGAAATAGGACACAAAATCAAGTCTTCATTGTGTATGTGTTTCTATAATTGCTGCATAGATAATCGATACTGTATTGTTATTTTAGGCAAAAAATGCACAATACAGGGCAGGATGACAACTGCTTCTAATACATATACGCAAGCTTTCTTTTACATTAAATCTAGCCAAAAAGGTATGGAGAAGGTGGGCCAGTATTTGCAGACAGGTTGGAGTATTTGTCTCAACAAATTACACTAATCCACCTTGACCTATAGGAAACTTTTTGGAGCAGATGGTGATTAGGAACTTTTTGGGGCAGGTGGTGATTGGGAAACCCATATCTGAACTGAGGAGGAGAATATATGCTGAAAGAAATGTGGGGATGACCCCTCCCCCCAAAAAAATCTCTAACCACTCATTGGCCAACTGAAGAATGAAGGGGGCCAATTGCCTTAGTCTCCCACTTCATTAATGTCAAACTCTATATCAAGTTCTGTAAAGCCTCTTTTTGCAGTTTTTCAGTCATCCACCCTGTGCTAATGGCTCTGGAGCTGTGCTTTATTGATACCATGAGGATGAATGATTGACTCTTTGGGGGATAGAAAGGTTTCCCCCTTCCCCCTTATCATTGGGGCAAAATTGGCAGAGGTCTGAGGAAGAGGTTGTTGCTTTCCTTGCAGCATTTTGGAAGTACAGTTAAGTCAAACAGGATTTAGAAGTTAATGGTATTACTTGGTGAGGATGATAGTTCATCACAATTTACAGCCGATTTCCATTATAGGTAAGAGGAACAGTAGCCAGAATTCAAACAACTGGGATTTGCTGGCGACCTTTAAGCTTATCATATAGAGAAAGATCTTATGGCCTTCCTGGGCCAAGATCCCTCTTTTAGATTTCCTCACTCTGTGAGCGGGACAGAGGGTGAGATGGTTAGAAGAGCAAGCTGAGTCCTAGGAGTAGGCTAAGTGTCTATCCTGGGATATATGTTAGAGACCTGAAACCCCAAAACTAGAATCACTTAAAATACCTAGTTTGAGCAAATATGGGTAACTGGAGGGGTTGCACTCCTCCCCTTAGCTTAAGTTTAAACTTGCAATCTGCCTCTTCAAATCTATCCTTGCATTTGTTCTCATTCATTGTCATGTCTCAATCAATTCAGGTCATTTTTGACCGAGGGAGAGGGAATTCAATTCACAAGTCCTTATAAGATGGGAAGATTTTAGCTTGGGCCTTTCCATTGCTATCACAGGAAAGAGTGGAGTTCCTCCAAGTAGGCAAGTCTGAAGTCATTCAGGACTTAAGGACAAGGAATAGAAGAGAGGTCACAAAGTCCTTACCAAGTACAGATGTCATGGTCTCTGCTACTATCAAATTACAAAGTCACATATCAAAGCACCCATAGCTGACCTCACCCAGACAATGAGAAAAACACCCGGCACAATTCCTGTACTCCAACAGAACCTCTAAGTTCCGAACTGACCAGTCAATCAAACACATCATTTGGAACTGTAAGTAAACAAGCAGCAGCAGAGACCCTATAGTGCAGTACTATGCTAAACATAAATTATTTAAAAAAAGGGAAAGCACCTTCTCTTTCCGAAGTGCATTTAGGCAGGACTGCTAGAACTTTTGATATATTCACTTGATGTCTTCATAAACTAAATGGACTGAGTTTTTACTGCTATAATAATAAAAATAATGCTTTTCCTTTTTAAAGTGTGCTCGTATGTAATACTAAATTTAGAAAAGTATAATCAATTACTATTTAGATTGTAATCAGGATTTATGGAGACAGAGTATACAGAGGCAAATATTTTACTTTCAGAAATCTTTTAAGGGGTAATCTAGGTACCCGTTTTCCCACATAATGTTTATACAGGATTCCACTTACATCATTAGGAAGGGAGTGATCATAAAAATAATTAAAAAAAAACAACCCTTCTGTTTTAACAGAAACACAACTCAAATGTATGCCCTAAGGGCATCTAGAATAAACAATGTATTTCTGTGGACATATTTCATAAGCATGTTACCCATGCACACTACAATTCAATGAGAAACTCTCCGTAACAGTTTGGATAGTATGTATATTTTTAAAGGTAACACCCACTGAGCCAAATTCAGAAGGCCTGAGTCCTCACTTAGGGAAAATTTTCAATAATGCCAATGTGATTTTTTTTTTCCTGCTTAGTAAGCAAATCAGATTCTGGCCCAATACTTAAGAAGTTTACAACACTTTGCATCTTCTAAATATTGTAGAAACATTACTTTAAATATATCTAAGCGTGTAATTTCAGGCACCTATATGACTTGTTTCAAACATACTGAGTACAATTCTGCTGCCGGACTAAATACTGTATACACTCCATTACTTATAATACATTGGGAATTTCCTCTACAGGTTGTTAATGAAACAAGCCACCAAGATAAACCATTTTTTGCTTTTCATCCTAAGGTTTTGACATTAAATATTTAAATTAATTCTACAAAGTGGTTTGGGAGTCTGAGCTGTGTGATCCTAGAGCTTAGCACAATGATAGATGAGTCAAACAGCAATTAATCAAACAAGCCTGTATGCAAATTTATGGGCACTACCTACTGTCATTTTCAAAAGGGGAAGGTGTTCCTATGTACTGAACAAAAGATGACTGTTCTAGTTGAAAATTTAATAAAGCTTACAGTTAAAGATACAAGGCTTAATCATGCCCTTGAATACTACGTAGATATGTATCTTGTAAATTTGACACAACACATTGTTTGCGTAAGCACAACGGGCAATTTAACAATACAAATAGTGGTGCATCACAGGGCAGAATTCAGGCAAAAGTTTGTGACATTACATGGAGAAAATGCTATATTAATTAAAATTTTGCTTCAGAAGTTCAAAAAGACAATTTTTAATCCCTCTTTTCAAGGAAGTTAGGCATTCACATTTACATATTTACTCATATTTAGCATTCAGACTAGATAGCAGAATCTATTATAAGAACTTCTTGAAGGAAGATTAGAAAATCCTTCAGAATCCTCTAATTTTTACTTCCTCCATGACCTATAGAGTAACCTGTCCTTCCAGCTGAGGGTTCCTAATGGCATCAATCAATGCCATCCTTGTAGTCATACTGAGAGGACAGCATTGGAGATAGAGTGGCAGATTCATTCTCATAGGGTGAAATCCTAGCTCAAATAAGTCAATGGGAGTCTGGCTATTGAGTTCAACAGGCTGTGATTTTCCATGCAGGGTTACCAAAAATCTGGCAATACAGAAATCACAGCCTCTGACGTGTCAAAGTGAGGAAACTAGTTGAAATTCCAAACATATAGATCTCAAAATCTTCTCAAACTGTCCTATTAGAAGAATCTCTTATTCCCTCTGGACAGTCTCGCCTTCCCTCCCCTTCTGTAACAACATGTAAGCTGAGAAAGTAGAATTCTATGCAATGACTGAATACATTACTAAAATGAAAACTGAAGTGAACATTATTTTCTCTGTGGGTGGGGGTATTACAAGTGAATATACTAACCTCAAAATCTTCAGAGGATTACATTTGCTAAGCTTGCTTACTAGATGACTCCAGAGGAGTCTAGCTCACATTAAAAACCAACCCCCCCACACATTTTCTCAGCATTTTCTGAATTAATAATACCATGTCACTCCAAATTCAGGGAAGACCAATGGGTGAGCTAACATATAAGCTGAACTGAACATCGCTCCATGAAACAGTCATACAGCTGACAGCAATAAGCCACAATGACAGGTGCCAGAATCACACAGGTTTTGGCTTGTTTATCAGAGACCACTTCTGATTTTTTTTGGTATCTGAATAAAAAACAAACCACTTCTATTTTTGAAACACAGACTGACATCCAGTCAAGCAGGAAAGAACTTGACCTTTTGTAATATGCTGGGGACTGAATAACTCCTCAGTGCCATTCCCAGTACTTCAAACAGGGTTGCCAGATGGTTTAACCAAAAGTATCGAACATCCCTTGCCTCCCTCCTCAAAACAAGAAACACTGGGGAAAAAATTCTGGTGAGGAAAAATAAAAGGGGGAGACCTTTTGTTGTTGAGTTAAGCAAAAAAAAAAAAAAAAAAAAGGTAAAACAGCATTAAAACAGTATGGCCCCTTTAAGAAAAGTCTTTAGGTTTTTTGCCAGTGGCCATATTGTTTTCTTGATCAGAGCCAGAAGGCAGCTTCCCTGCGGAACCAGATAAGCGGGGAGGAGAAAGGGGGTCTGGGGGCCCAGGGGGAGAGAGCAGGGGCTGGGCCCGGTTGCTGAGTGTGTGTAGGGTTGCCACGTATCCAGTATTTTCACCTCCTGGCAGGGAAAAAAAATCAGAAAATACCGGACATTTTGGGTGTCCGGTATTTTCTGAATTTTTTAACTGGACAGGAAGCAAAAATACCGGACTGTCCGGTCAATACCGGACACTTGGCAACCTTAAATTCAAACACCATGTAGCTTCAGTGCTTCCCAGTCATGGAGGCTATTTCCACTTCAGAGGAACCCATCCAGTTTGGAGCCTCTGTAAACTCTGCAGCCAAAGAGGCTCATTTTCACTATTTCACTCCCTAAGGGAAGTAGTACAGAATATAAGCCAAGACACGACCAGGAAACGTGTGGTTTGGCCTAGAGGTTGGAGGGCAGCCAGGCCAGGAGGTGAGAGTGGAGTTGAGCTGAAGTGAAGAATCAGGGCCATGGGACACCCAGAGACAATGGGTGAGCCAGAGACTTGGTCAGGAAACAGAGCTAAGGTGTCCAGAATGGAGAAGGATGAGGCTGCAGCAGGCCCAAGAGCAGGAGGCAGCAGCAGGCACAGGAAGCCAGATAAAGTGCAGCTGCTGGGAAGGAATGTGTTAAGCAGCCAGACAGTTCTGTGATAAACAGAAATTAGCTCCACCTCTCCCCCAACCAGGAAGTACCATCAAACAGGCAGCCCTTTTAGCATCAGCTGCATCCCATGTTTCCCTATGAGAATGTCCCTTCTGCAGCTGACTCCTTCTGCAGTTGACAATAAATGAGCCTGTCTACTCACCTTTCTCAGAAACAAAGGTTTTGATGAATCTTTGCACAGAAACTCTTAAACATAGTTAGAATTGCAGTGGAATGAAAGAATTTACCCCATTACATCTGTGGAATGGCTTATAAATAAAAATCATTCTGTGGCTGGGCTTTGCTTTTTGGTGAATGCATGGCTTAGCAGAAGGCCTGCTGCTCAGCTTCACAGGCTTGGACTTCAGAGTGGATGTTTCCCTACAACTAACTACCTGTGAGAAAGATAATTCAGGTCTAATAGCTATTCCCCCTGTTCCACCCTCCCACAGTGTTATTTTTTTAGTTAAATCCCACCTTTTAAATTAGCACTTTCATTTTGTATTCTATTATCCCCCATCTCTTATCCTTCGCAAACTGAAAGCAGGGATCACGCTAACATGAGCTGTGCAATCGAGGCATCTTACAGGCAGAGTCTTTGATTTTATGCTGACTCTCTCCTGCGTCCTGCATTAACCCCCTCTTCCTGGTGATAAAGTTTTCCTGTCATCCACGTGTCTGCTACCAGCCAGAGACAAAGCACCTGAATGTGTGCATGCAGGGATCTTGCTGTTGCTGGCACAAGAGGAATCGGGTAGTGGAATGAACCAAGATAGTTACAGAGCTAATCAACTTGCAACACACGCCACACGCACACCAATGAATCTGAAAATCACCACCACCGCAACAGCTGTCTGCTTCAGTATATCATCCGTAAGGATTTGTTGCCCTCCTCCCACCCCTAGCTTTAAAGGCAGCAGCAGAGTGGTAGAAGGAGCAGTGTCTTAGCATGGCAGCTAGATCATTGTCAGATGCTCCTTCTGGTATGCTAGTGCCAACACCAGCAGAGTGCAATCAGTAAGTGTGGGCAAAGGCTAGAATAAGCATAAGCATATAAAACAGAGGTGCTAATTTGCAAGGTTTAATGTAAAACTAAAAGGTAGCTTCACTGCAAAAGGAATTTCCTCTGTTCTAACAGTGTGGTCATGCACTATTGACCCCCTCTATATGAGGACACAGATTCCCTAATTTAGATTGGAGTCCCAAGCTCATTTTCAAATAACCACCTTTTTTGTGGTCTTCAATGTTATTGCACCTCACAGGTGTATTTCTTAAATGAGAAATGTTCACTGATGTGTGGTGAGAAATCTTGAATGCCCTATGAACCACAAAAAACACACTGAGCGCTACACCTTATTTGGTGTAAAACCAGAAGAGCCGTTTGAGAACTGCCTTGGAAAAGTTAATAAAAAGTTGGCCTACCAATCCTATTGACATTTATCAGTTATTAGTCATTAGCTGAAACTGATAATGGTGGGAAGTCAAGTGTATTGCTTCTAATCTTCTGTCTCAATTACCATAAAACGCCGTCTGGTGCCAAACAGTGCCTTGAAATGGAGACAGGCACTTTAACTTGTTTTAGATGAGCAACTGGGAGTGTGCCAGTTTTGTACATGAACAGTCATAAGCATGTTCCTGCACAGCAGGATGTGATCAAACTTCAAAACTGTAAAACCAGGTTTGCTTGCCAATTATATTACTGCTTCAGCCCAGGGTATTAAACAGACAATGCTATTCTGGCTATGAAACTATTGCTTTTCTTCTACAACAAATTTTGTACTTTATTTATTTAAACTTCGTATAGCAACAGACTGTACTTTAATTACAAAATAGCTCCTCAATTTAAGACCGAAAACACAATAAATACGTACTCCTGCAGTATGTTCTATGCTCTTGGTTTACTTCCTTTAAAAGCACCTTCAAGCTCTACTGATAAAAATATCTCTTTTCTTCCTTCAAAAGGAAAGAAAAAAAGTTGCAATGCCTTACTCAGTGCCCCAGGTTCAGTTGCCAAACCTTCAATCATGTTAACATTCCTGTCCAGAAGGTGTAAAATGGCTTACAGCCAGTTGCTACTTTGAGGCACTACACCATACTGCCTCTTGCTGGTAACTATTTCCTTTAAAATATTTAATGAACATTACCAAATTGTGACCACATTGTGTTGTATTTGTATTAAAAGTTAATCACAAATATATCTGATTACTCAATAAACAAGTAAGACTCACTAAGGAACTACATTACAAATATTTGAATGGACTGGGGATTTCCAGGAATGGCTTAAGGTAAAACTGAATATCAACCAAGAAACTGATTTCTTCATTCTCATGGCAGTCAACATCTCTCTGTGTTCTTTTCTAAGAGCAGCCATAAAACAGACACAAGTTCCACACCATAACACAGTATCTATTAACTAACAAATATATCCTGGCAAATACAACCGAATGGGTGAGTTTGTTTTTTTAAAAAGATGGTTGATGGTGAGCATGGAGGGGTGAGAAGGGATGAATGTCAATGTTTAGCCATACTTTAGTTGTTTGTTTTTTATTCACTTGAAAATACATACTAAAAGTAGTATCAAATATTTGAGTTTATATCATTTTATTTGTTTTTGCACATACAAAACGTAGTTTGCGTATTTGCTTAGCAATCTAGTGAATAATCTAAGATTATATACACGTGTGCAGCTCAATATGATAATAGTGTCCATCCCTCTGTTAAGACAAGGTGATCACATTTAAAATCTCAAAACAAACCTAGATATTTGTGGTTCAGAAAGGACTGTTTTACCATACTTCCTAAAAATTAGAGAGCATTTCCAGGTTGTGCAGCAGTGAAAAATTCAAGTAAAATTTAAAGTAATGAAATATAACAAGTTAAATATTGCCAATATAACAAGTTAAAATATTGCACAATAGCAGTCTAATTAAATGGAGTGCAATAATCTAATATAATAAAACCACCACAATGTACTACAAAAATCACACCTGAAAGACTAATTCAAGACTATATTTACATGCTTGTAGAGGGCACACAATTTATTACAGCACATCCATTATTTAAGAATCTTAAATATAGTCCAACTGAAACCTAATTTATAAGTGGCCTTCTGTGTTACAGTTTCTGCTTCAGAAAATTTGAAAAAAAATTATAAAAAATACCAGAAGAGCTAGATGCTGTTCAGGTAAATTGCAGTTAACTCTCAAGTTGTGAATGGCCTCATTCAGAAGATTAATAGTTTAGCTTCATTAAGCATACCCCCTTTAAAACCCTGAAAACAGGCAGGAAGTTCTTGCTTGCATGGCATCAGTTATGCTGGTAACTCAAGTGGCACAGATGCTCCTTCACCAGATATCGTTTAATCTCGAGTACAATGCGCACTTTTTTTCCAAGTTTTTTTGGGTCAAAGTCGGGGTGCACATTATATATAGGAGTTATTGTTTAAAGTTTTATTTTGGCAGTTCCGTGTCAGAAGACAACGAACCTCCACTATGCTGACGCCACGCTAAGACGGCAGTAAACATGAAATCAACATCAACTGAAATGGCAGAGATTCCTAGAATGCTTTAAAATATTTAAAACCAATAAATAATATGAAATTTACGTCTTACTTGTCGTATGAAATAGTTTAAAGTTAATTAATTGCTGAGATTTATGAAAATAAGTTATAAACATTACTAAAATCAACCAAATTTAAAGGTAATAGAGCGTCGAAATGCCGCATATTCTATAGTTGTACACTCATGTGCAATGAACCGGCAATACAAAAAGGCAGGAAATACGACGCGCCAGCATACCATAGACTTGCAATCAAATAGACTATATTTAACGATGCCTTCGTATCTGTGATGACGGGTATCATAAAATACATGTACAATGGGCAAAGTCGGGGTGAGCATTATATATAGGAATATAGATTTTTTCATTATGATAAAATTCAAAAGTCAGGGTGCATTATAATCGAGATTTTATAGTAATAGCAAGTTGTGTAGGAGAATGAAGCTTTTACAGAGTTTCACAAATTCCGAACTCTTAATATGTTTGCTCCATGGGACAACGACAGTCAACGAATATCTCCCTCTCTCAGCAAAGGAGGAGAATATGCTTAGGTTTTTTTATTTTTGGTTTGTTGCTTTTATGCTTTTTTGTCACAATGTGCTGTGAAATAAGAATTGTAATCTTGGTCAGTAAAACCGATAAACTTTTGATATCACAATTTGGCTGATATGGGGGCTGGGATACACACAAAAAGGCATTAATATGTCTTTTTAAAAAACCTGTTTGCTTGCATAATCTCACAGAATCATGTACGATACATTGCTTTTCCAAATAATTAAACCAAGCATTAATAAAAGGTCAGTTATTCCACACAGTAATGGCTTAGGTGCAAACAGCATCAGAGCCAATTTACAAATGTATCAGTATAATACACAGGTAGTTTTAAATAATGCAGGTCATATAAAAAATTGTGATGTGAATTATATTGTGCTACCAATGTTTGATGCCAAGCAGTACTACTTCATTAGATGTTCAGGAAAAATCCTACTACTATGAATTGTAAATAATTATTATTAATAGAACTCTATGAAATTTACTTATAGAAAACCTAACTTTTATGTTTACATCTAAGATGCTCTTACAACTAAAACTAATATTCTAGAATATGTAAGATAAATCTTAAAATCGTGGCCACCATTTCAAATCATATTTCTTAGTTGATAATGTCTTGGGTACTTGTGCAGTATACAAATTACTAGTCTTTTGTTAAGAGCATGGTAAGAGTTATTACAACTTATTATCAAGAAAAATAGCAGATGGAATCTTGCATTAGATCACAAAGAGCCTGAAGGTAACTCAGGATGTCTATAGTTATACTGCATCCAACCCAAATTATTATTAAAAATAGCTGAAAAGTCAATAAAAGTACTAATATATCCTGAAGTACTAGTGATTTGGCAAATTATGTTTTGCTCAAATAATTTTTAATAATTTTACTTGAAACTCTTGTCATTTACAGTTCTCTACTCACTTATTTCTTGGCTATTCTATCAGCTATACTCTATCAGTTATTATCCGTTTATTGCAGAAATCCCAAACCCCACTACACCGTGATGGACGTTCACACTTGCACAGAAGGCCAACACAAGACCTTATGCTTTAATGATTTTGGACATCTCTATGATGTAGCCATGTGCGGCTTCAATAAGCTCCCACAATAGGACTGAGGACCGAAGACTCTCATAGAAGTAGGTACAGGAAATACATATTGGGGGCGATGCAGCACCCCCAGGTTTTCTACCCAGCATCCCTGTGCTCAGGGGCTGGCCTCTCTACCAGGAGGCCTCCAAGTGATCCCGCCAGCCCTGCTGACTTCAGCACCCCCTGGGGTCCTGCTGCCCATCATCCCCATGGGCTCTGCTGTTCACTGTCCATGGGGTCCAGGCCACCAGCCCTGGAGGCTATACAGCTGCTTGATGTCCAAATGCCTCCAGCCATAGCAAGGTTGCCAACTCTCCTGGACCAGATGCCAGCATCCTAGGTGTAACCAGTCCGGGGGTAATGAAGGGCATGAACGGGATTAGGGGGTGCAGCCCAGTGTCCCTCTCCTAAAAATAGTTCCAGTGCCACTGGGTCCTCTTATTCCACCCCTTTCCCTGCTGTAGGAGCCTTTTCTTTGAACTGTGCATCCAACCCCTACACAAACACCTCCTGCACAGTGAGAGCAGAATTTGTCTCTAGTTGCTTCGATATGTACAAAATTCCGATTCATACTATCTGCTGCTGCAAAGCAACTGCTCCAACAGATATCCTCAGACATTCTCTTTTTTAATACATCTGTCCCGAGCAAAGAATGAACTACATTTCTACCTGTAGTTCATTCTTTGCTCGGGACAGATGTATTAAAAAAGAGTGGCCCCGAACAATGGGAATTTACCAGACGAGGGGAGGTCAAGGCTGCCTACCTGGCTGTAGGCTCTACTTCCAGGTGGGGCTGTGCTCCCTGTTGCCTGCTGCTGACTCAAGCATTCCACACCATGTCAACCCTGACTGGGGCTATGTCCCCCATTGTGCCAGCCCCGGACAGGGGCCAGCCCCACTGCCTCCAGCCCCGGCAACTGGCTGTGCCTCCCCTAACCCCACCACGGTGCCGTCTGGGCTGTGTGCCTAGCTCATTCCTGGCATTTCATTCAACACTACCCCAATTCCCAGAGATATTATTTCACCTTAAAGAAAAATTACTTATTTTGCAATGTTTGGCTTTTGTGTTTGGAATGCAGTGGGGGCAAAAATGCAAAACCAAAAATAAAGGACCCCAACAGTGATGCCTGTTGCAATTATGTAAGTACATGAACATGGCTGCATGCCAAGTTGTCCTGGCTCACCAGGGTAGAGCATAAGAACAAGTGTGACAGCAGAAGAGGAGGACATTTCAGGGTGTGGAGAGGCCATCCCCCTACTTGGTAGCTTTTTAGTACAATGAAAACATAATTCATGTTTTCAACAACAAAGACCATAAACCTACTTTAAAAACTAGTTAATCCCCAAATGTGTGATATTTAGGAAATGGATAATTTACATAATTAAGGTCTGGGGAAGATGCTGGGTTTCTGGCTCTCTGAGAGGCAGAGGCAGAGGCAGATCACAGCTCTTGCATGATGTGAGTACTTAATGGCTGTACTACCCTCTATCTCAAATCCCTTTATTCTCCCCCTGGTACACTCACAACATGATCTGCCTATCCCTGTGACCTGGTCTGAAAGGACAGAACCCAGGAACATGTAAAGTCATATCAAGTACTAAGTCTAGGAGCAACCAAGACTGGGCACAAAACCCAAAGCTATTCTGTGGTGACGTACGACTCTAGCCCACTGAAGCAACGGAGGCGCAGGTGGTCTCTCTGCCAGCTTCAGGGAAGGGAAATATGTTCTTATATAGAGCCAAGGAAATGGAACAGGCTGTAAGATGTATCAGGAACAAGAAGGGACATCAAACTTCTCGAGTAAAATAAAAGAGGCAAAGGACACTGGACACCAGAACAGCACATCAGGAACCTGATTTTCAGATCCTCAACGCAGAGCTGTAGGAAAAAAATTTGCTTGTCTTAAAGGGTAATTATACGTGACAAAATTTCTCTGTCATTTATAATAGTTCACCTTTACAAATATTTATGGCCCAGTGAACTGTTACTCTGCACCCTTCGTGCCCATTTACACCAGCACAAATAGGGCACATCTGAGCCCTGAGCAGTTCAAAAAGGTTCGTACTTTGGAAGCTGTGCCCAAAAAAGCGGGGAGGGAGAGGAAACCACCGAGAAGCATCTTTTGTAACCTGGAATATCAGAAAAAAATATTGTCTCCGAACAGTGGCTTGCAAATGTTGTTAAGGTCATTTTAAATAACATTCCTATGTTATTACAGTAATTGTGTAGTGTTCAGGAATTTTCTATGTGGAAGGCCCTTTTAAAAAGCAAACTTTGAACAGAAAACACATGGAAGAATTTGTTCCCCCAAAGACGTGGGGGAGAGATTTAGGCCCTGAGTACTTTTTATAGACTCGTGGGGACTTACTTGAGACAAAGCAGCATCCCGTTCTTCTATCACTGCATTCATTTCCTCAGCTGTTATTTTCTTTTTACGCTCCTTGGTCCTGTGTATTCGATCCACAATTATAGCTCCAGTCTTCTGTATAGCTATCCCTGTGTCTGCATTGTTTATTCTGTTCAGTAATTCCTGTAATGTCTACCAACAGCATTATATGTTAGTCAGACATGAAGTTTTAATATATTTTATTTAATATAGGGTTTTAATTAATAGGCACATGTGAATTGTAAATTGACTGAGTGAAGTTATTGAATTTTCATATTGCAGCAAAGATGTACATTATTAGTGTGTCAATTCTTCTTTTTCCCACATCTTAGTTTTTGAAACCCACTCAATTGAACTTAAGCCTCTAAGATATAAGACTGACATCAAGAAATCTCCTCAGAGAACGGCTTACCATGTCATTTTCTTCAGGGTTAATATTTTCTAGCCTAGAAAAAAGGGACACAGAAAGCCTGATCAGTAGCATTTCCTTAGTGCAGCAAAATGAGTTCGCTTTTTAAATCTTTAGAACCTCAAGTAATTTCATTCTACTAGTCTTTAGAGTCAACCATGACACTGAACATATTAAAGTACCACCTGCTCGACTCCATCTTTCAATAATGCTCCATATCTTCAGCACTGACTTCAGACTGTTAAGTTATTAATGTTTACTGCTATATATGACTACAAGGATCAATTGTTCATATGTGCTTAGATGAAGAAAGTTCCCTAGTGATAGAAAGCACTGGTGCTGTTATTTTATTTATTTCTGGACTTACAACTTTAACCTGAAACGATATTCTTGTTGTCTTTATTGCACCCCAAAATAAATGGGACAGCTGGTTTTTCGTGTGTGTATGTGTGTGTGTGTGTGTGTGTGTGTGTGTGTGTGTGTTTTAACAAAATGTAATTCTTCCATCTCCCTAGGAGGACAAACATCTTAGTTAAAACTCACTTAGAATTGTTTCTGTTTTATCCTATCATAAAATATAGGAGTCAAATTAAGCCTCTTGTGGTGCCCTTCTTTAATACTGGGAAAAAAATATTGCACTCTCTCTTTGTTACACTGGCACATTTACTTATATGCCAGATGTAAATTAGCAGCAAACCGTTTTGCCAAATGATAGCTATTGTTCTCTGAAACAGCAATCAGCAATGAGTAATAGCACAAATTTCTGCCTACAGAGGTGATTAAACAGAAAATTAACATTAATTACTATAGAAAAAATGTAACTATAATAGTTAAACATATTATTTACAGAAAGTTTGGGGGTCTAAAATACAAAGACTAACAATTTGTTAAAAATTAAGCTTAAACATTAAAGAAGTGCAGCCTCACCCAGTTCATAGATATTTAATCGAACGGGGGACTCAGCACCTACTAAGTAGCTTAAGAGCGAGCAGTTCTGGCACAGGCTGTAATGTAACATTTCAGGAGCAGACACTGTAATCATCCAACTTCCAATGTCTGCTCAAGAGTGACATGTAATTTGTACTGTGACGCTGCTGTCAGAGATCACCCTTCAAGCATCCCTCTGCCACACAGCAATTGACAGTGTACTAACCTCATGCCTGTGAATGCACTAGTCTTCATGACCCTAAATCTGGCATAGCCACTTATGCACACTAAGCTATGAAATCAACCCATTCCTGACATCTGATCTTTGACATTTAAGACAAGTGTAGTCACCTAATATGGCAATTAGTGAATTTACTCTGTAATAGTCAGGCAAAGCCACCTGAATTCTTACGATCAAGGGAAATGATTCAAAAAGAATGCTCTATTGTTGCTATATAACTGCTATATATTTGAGAGAGAGAGAGTTTGTTCAAGAGCTCCTCCTTAACAGAGCTAGGACCACCAAATTCAATATACAGCTTCTACTTAAAGCAAGGTCAGGGTTGGTTTGTGCCAAGAAAATGGGACGTGACTGAAATGGGATTGCTTATCATAAAACCATACAAAAGAAAGACAAACACTGGGCAGGTGAAAGGACTCGCTGGAGCTGCAGCAGCCATTGAGAGATGCTCCTCATTTAGCCCCAAGTTCCTACAGTGATAGGGGGCTGGGATAGTCCTCTCTCCCCGGGGCAGCCTGCATACTGAACCCTTCATCCCCAGTCCCACCCCAGAGCAATGATTTAAATGAAGAAAAACAAAAATTAATTGAATTAAGGACCTGAGCAATGCTGGGTAAATCTTCTAGTTGGAGCATATTTATTAGAGAGGTTCTGAGTGGATGGTATTCCTAGCATACCGCAAAATAGTAAACACATGTCGAGTAGGTTTGAACCTTACCTCTTTGATGGGATTTTACCTTAAAATTACAAACAAAATGTGAATTCCATTCTGAACCTTCACTCCTATCTTGGTTAGCCTACAGTTCCTTCCTTTAAAATAATCAGTTCAATCCCCTTCATTCCTCTAATAGGGCCATCATCATCATTTCCAGAGCAGGTAAAGGATCTCCACCTGCCACAGACTCAACCAGGGTTCAACTGGCAATTCCGTGTGAGTTTCCTATACTTGCTAACAGGATAGGTCAACAGTAAAACACAGTCAACTAAAAGGGAAAAAAATGAGTATCATTACCCTTTGTGGGTAAGGCTACTTGCTAAGCTTGAATCTGGGCCAGATTCAAGGGCCATGGTACTTAAGTAACTTGTAAAAATCTATTGACTAATGGAAGAGACAATAGCAGCCACAAAGACAAGAAATGCTAAGGAGGAGTGAGGAATTTGCTACACAAGAGAACCTGAGTTCCAAAAGCTGTTCTGGGCAGTAAGAAGGAATTGGAGGGAGTTGGGTTGGCAGGGTCACAGAACGGTATACTGGTACCAGTCCAGAGGACTTCTCAACCAATTCAACAAGTAGCAGCTGGGGGAAAACTTCCAACAGCTGTGCATGTGGTGCACATACACTTAACTGGAATTGATATGAGCAAGCACTTAAAGAACAGTAATTACGAAGACACAGCATTCTCTGTTCTGGTCTATCCTGAAAAGGGAGTATTGAAGAGTATGTGTGCACATGCACAAGAATATGCGCATTTGAGTGGGAGGAAGTGGGAATTGTTGGGTAAATGAGAAATAAAGGGCCAACTAGGGAGGATGTACTGATGAAAAATGAGAAAGAACAAAATTAGGGGTAGGCAAAAAAGTGAGGAAACGGTAAAGAAAGAGGAAGAGAGAACAAGGATAAAAAATATAAAGATAAAAAAGAATGGGTAATTGAAATAGTCAGTTCTTCCTGTATTAAGATGACTTTTGCCTTAAAGAGAAAGAATAGGAGGGTAATCACATAATTTTTTCCACACTTCCACTGTAATTAGCAGAAATTTATCTGAAATAAATGTCTAGTTGGCTCAAAGACTCAATTGATTTCCTATACAGTGCAACTTCTGACTGACAACTTTGTACTCTAAGTGAAGAAATGTCACACTTCCCTGATTTATCTCTATTGATTTATTCAGTTTTTTTGGGGGGGGAAGAGGGGCTTCCAACAAGAGTCATTCGCTTTGTTCTCCATCTGGGGAGAAAAACGTGACCTCATTTGATAATGTTGAAAAAGAAAAACTCTATACATAGTGCTGATATATTGAGACCCTCTTAAATCCTATCACACTGAAATTCTTGTTAAGATTTACCACCTGATCACTTTTTAGTATGATTAAGTTTCCTTTGGCTTCCAATAAAAAGCCATCTTTTTACATACAGTGAAAACACACACATACCCTTTAATGGATTGCTCCAAATGTTTGACTCGAAGAAGTGCTTCATCTCGCTCTTCATTGGCTAACCTAAGTCTAGCCATGACAGCTTCATCACGTTCTCGTTGAGCTGTATATACTTCTTCCACGAGTGCTGTAAAAAGGACCAGCGTGTTTATCACAGCTTTAGTTGTACCTTCACAATGTATCCTATCTAATGCCTTTTGAAATCAACAAGTTTACCACTCACTTCAGTGTCCTTTTAGATCAGTTCTTGACTGTACTGCTTATACAAAACATTTGCTAATGTGAAGATACCATAACAAGATTTTGCTTTACAGTTTTGAAAACATCAAAGTGCATCTGGTAGCTAACATGAACACCTAAAGGAACAAATAAGGGATAGGGATTTGGGACTGACCCTCAAATTCATCACACAGAACAAGGAAACCATCACTTATGTGAAGCAGTGACTCCAAAAATAAGGCTAATTCCTCATGCTCATATTCATATCAGATACAACTAGAGCCTTCTGTTACAGCAGGACCTAAGATTAAGAAAAAGGATCTTTTAACACCATATTTTAACTGACCCCATAGCGGTGCACAATCTAGCTCTTGTGTAGTGCCTCTCTGATATTACAAAGATAATATTGTCAGCATCTCTCTCTCCCTGTCAAGCCTTTACTTCATTGTTAATATATTGTTATATTATCTGTTAAAGCATTCAGGGACCTTTGAACATTAGGTGCCAATAAATTAAAATTTACTGTTAGTTTGCTCACCAGGAGAGAAACTTTCAAATCATTCTTCATGCTGGGCTTCCTTTTTTTTCTTCCTGCAACTCCTTTGTCAACATGCCTAACACCAACTCTGGAAGACCGTCAGAATTCCTATCTCAACCTTGCTTCTGCTAAAATCTTTATTCACACACTTTCAACATTCCTTCTCTCACCTACTGCAGATCTCTCTTTGCGGTCATCCTAAACTTCTATTCTCAACTTCAGGGGACTCAGGATGCTGCAGCAAGACTACTTTTATTCCAAGAAGAAAGATTATATCCTCTATCATTGGCACTGGAACAATCTTCAAATTCAATAAAAAATTATTTCCTCTGGGTTTCAAAGTTCTCTGTGGACCCCTTTCACCCTAATGAACTGATCTTTAATCCACATATTTGTGCTGCACCCAACTATGACTTCTCTAAATGCTGGTATTTTTTCTAGTATTCTTACAATTCTGCTGAGTCAAAGACTGCTATTGCATTTGTACTTCCCCTATCTAGCTGGAATTCCCTCCCATTCCCTGAGTCACAGATGAGCCATTCCCTTTCTTCAAGTCTCACTTGAAATTGATCCCTGTTCACTTTAACCTAGAGCCAACACTGCTGTTTTTTCTATCTTCGTTTCTTTTCTCCTGCTTCACCTTTGTACATTATTATGATGTCTATATGAAAGTGGCTTTATCCAATTTATTATAAAGCACTTTATAATACTCCATAGAAACAGCATTATAAAAAATTGTAATTAAATTTTATAACCCTTGTTTGCTTACTACTGTAGTTATATCCTCAGTACCAAATAAATACAAATCTTTGAAAGACAAAATAGCAAAAAAATATCACTGCAGTCAAAAGTACCAGAACTGTTTCTCATGACTAAATTTTGTGGAGAAAATACCTATGAGGAAATCTCACTTTTTATATTATTTTTCAGAAGTCTTACTATATCCATTCAGATATATTCAAGTTCAATGACAAAGAAAACAGCAGAAGTATGGATTTAACAATAACAAAGCATGAAAAATTCATAGATAAATGTTCTTGAGTGTTACAAAATAAATAATTCCTTAATCTCCCAGCGCAAAGCTAAAAAATGGGGAGATGCATGAGAAGCCTAATTTACCTGACTTCAGTTGTAATAGTCCCATGAAAGACCAAACATCTTTCACATTTGGATTTTGTGTGTCCCTAGATTAATGTCAGTTTTTTCAAGAGGTCAGTCTTGGTTTGGTTAGTTAGCCAAACAAAAAATGTGAGGGAAATAGCTGATATTTGTTTTCATAAAGTGACTCTTTTGGTCACTGTAACTGCTTCAGCAATCCATTTCCTGGCATTACTCGAATAGGGAAGATCTAGAATGCCCCAATCACAAAGGCTTGACATAGGGGAAATCCCCTACCCTGGTCACCTTAGATATAGCACCACAAATGCAATGCTTTCTACAGTTCTGCCCACTGTGCCATTAGAATGGTTCAATAAATGAAATCATTTGAAGGATTGATAGCAAGACTATCAAAACGTAGATGAAAATGTAGTCTATACAGTGAATATATACCCTTTAGCTTGTAGATTCCTTGACTCTTTCACAAGAAGCTTTGGCAGCTGAGAAATGTAGGACACGGGGAATATGCGAAAGAATGAATCTTCACAGATCATCTGGAAAGGTATTCTGGGTATGAAATACTTCTATCACCTCTGGAGCAGAACCAGAAGTATTACTGGAAGTGGATAAAAGGAGAAAGAAAGATGTGATCTTTATGCTTTTGAAGGGTACAGCAAGAGGGCCAAACCAGTATAATAGGCTGGATGAAAGAGAATGGGGACAGTTACACATGTTGCTACTAGGATGGTCTATCCTCTTGTACACATTGAAGAGAAGTCCTTAACCCAGTCACATTAGAAAAGTCACTAAAGATATATGTCAAATTGTGTTTCTAGCAGGAAAATAAGTTCTGTGTCACAAGAAAAACATGCCCAATTATCTTAGGATATTCTACCCTGATTTGGAGCATCCATCGAATACTCATTCAGATATCTTCAGCCTGAATATTGTTTGGTGGTGAAAGAAGAAGAATTTTTCTGCTGTAGATAACTGTAAAGTTTCGAAGAGGCCTAAAGTCAGAAGCTAACTGCCCCTTTGTGATAGATACCATATTCTTGCTACTGTTCAAGAGATAAAGTTAGGTGAATGGGCAGAGCGTGCAGCTGCAAAAACACAATTGATTTGGAGATGAAAGAATAATAGAACATGAAGAACAAGATTCTGACATCTGGACAGTTGTGTGGCACAAATAAGCACTATGACCTAACGCTTATCTGATTCGCAAAGGAATGCAGGATTTCTGGAATCTGTGTGCCAACAGTAGAAACCTACATAAGAGCCCTTATGACTGGGTAAACTGCAATGTAAGTGCTGTTCTACACTGATCTGGGCTATGTAGGTGGGTTAATCTGACATAAGTAGTATCTGTCTGCACCCTAATGTGTCTGTTTATCCTGGAATGGAATGCCACAATCCTCTCACTGGAAGCTCAGGCCCTGGTCCACAGTACCCCATGTATCAACTGTGCTTACTCAGTAGGTCTGACTGGCTTCATCATCTGCTCTTCTGTCTTTTGGGATTTGTAACCAGTGGTATACAGTGACCACATAGTCTTCTTAAACCAAGGTATTGGTTGTTTTAACAGTAGAAACATGTAGATAAAAAAAGATTTTAAAACAAACAGTTCACATGACTATCTTACCTAAAGGACTGTCATCCCACGATGGTAACCCTGGTAGGCCTAACTTCTTCAAACACCTTAGTAGTGTTCATGTGTTTCAGTCACATTCCTCCAAAGAACCGCCCTCTCCCCCCACCAAGGGAAAGAGATCCTTTCAAAGTGTCACAGTTCTTTTGATCTCCAGTATTCCTGGGCCTTCTCCTGTCCTGGCATTGTCTCTTAACAACCCTCAAATGTTTGCGTAGGTGTGGCTTATCTTGAACCATTTTTTCCCCTTTCAGATCTCTATAAACTAAACCAATATTTTCATAAACTTCCCGATAATCAGGTCAACATGTTGTATTCATAAATTATTACAGAGCACCTTCAAATCTGTCACAATTATGTTTTTAAATAATAGAATTTTTTTATTAAAAGAAAAAATATTTGGAAAGTAAAAAAAAAAAAGAAAAAAAAAAGGCATTTATAAGGCTGGCTAGGTTATCATAGCCAAAACAGAGATGGACTCTTAGCAGCAGGCACCCTGAGAAACCTGGAAAAAAAAAAAAAAAACCAAAACATGCTAATAGGTAAATCCTTTAAATCAGCAGAGTTCTTGCTGAACTTACCTGGCTGATAGTAGAAGGCTTATTTACCAGCTGCTAGATTTCTCTGGACAGATCTTCTACAGATTCTAACATACATGTTTTCATGTTCAACATGTGTGCTCACTATTGCCAGTATCTGACAATGTTTATCATTCATAAATTTAAAAAGTTCTAAAATTATATCAACATTTCTTTAAAAAATTCTTTAATTTCATACAGGGTGTAATTATTATCGTAGCCAAATAATTTTGGATAGTGGGCTGAGAAATTTTCACAGCAATATTCAACATTTTAAAGAGTTACTGATATGTCAAAGTACAATCCCACTCCTACAAGCTGCCCTGGCAGAGGCAGGCTCCTTGCACAGAGTACCACTGATTGCAGGAGGGCTATAGGATTGGAGCATAAGACGCTAACTCTTCAAGGGTTAACAAAGAGAAAAACCCAAGTACTGTACAAAAAATCTTCCACCTATTATTAAGCTCATATTTGAAAATAAATATGAAAAAAAGGATTTTCCTAGAGCTACCCCTGCATGAATGTGCGAGACGTGTGGAGCAGGGGACAAGGCACGTCTTTCCTCCCCCAATTCCAATGGAAGGGTTGATCTAATTTCAGTCCTTGTGATCCTGTGGGAACTAAGACTGTTTAACATTAGTCACCATGTATAGCCAGTAGGGGCCATGGCCACACCCACTCCTGGGGCAAGACACACTGAACTCTCACAGGTGGCTCCGGTGGCCATGCTACCTGTGTCTGGTGCAGAATTCTGAGAAGCATAATGTCATTTGTGAGTGCTGACATGTACTACAACTGGCATATACTTATCACCTTTCTTTATCAAAAACAACTCTATAAATAAGGACAAAAAGAGTGAACAGGAAAAAGTGTATTTTTATATAATTTAGCTTCCTGTTACAGAAAAATACCACTATCAGCAACAGGGATATCAACGTGTAATTGACTATACAATTAATCGATAAGCCCAGGCTTATCATTTAATTTTGTCGACTACACCCCCACCTTGCTGCCTCTGATACAGAGGCAGCAAGTGTGTGTGGGGGGGGAGTTGGAGCCATTGCCCATGAGGAGCTGGCTTTAAGCAGCCCCCCCCCATACTCCCACGCTGCTGCCTCTGACAGAGAGGCAGCAGTGTGGAAGGTGAAGGGGGTAGGCTGGAGCTGATACACTCAGGAAGCTAGCTTTCAAGCCAGCTCCCCATGTGTATCAGCTCTGTGGTCCTGCCTGCTCCCCCTTGCTGCCTCCTACAGAGGCAGGGGAGGAGAAGAAGCAGCCGGTGTGGGGCAGGGGGGAGACTGCTTAAAGCTGGCTCCCCGCAACACTGGCTCTGCAGTGCCACCTGCCCCTGTCCCCTGCACTGCTGCCTCTATCACAGGCAGCAGCATAGGAGGGAGGGGAGCAGGGAAGGCTGCCACAAAGCAGCCTCTGTCGCCGGTGGCCATGGATTAGTAGGTAATGATTTATTTGTAGAGTTTGTAAAGCATTTTGAGATCCTTCTGTTTGAAAGATGCTATACAGAAAAATAAAGTTGTGCAGCACAGGTTAGCAGCAGCCCCTGTCCGTGGGAGTCCAAGCTCCCTGTATACAGAAGCTGCTCCACATCCCGCGGAGCAGCCTCTGTCTGTGGGGAACTCAGACCCTCCCACGGATAGGGGCTGCTGCTAACCTGTGCTGCACAACTTTATTTTTCTGTATAGCATCTTTCAAACAGAAGGATCTCAAAATGCTTTACAAACTCTACAAATAAATCATTACCTACTAATCCATGGTCACCTCCAGAGTGAAACAGAATATGTTTAACTGCACAATAAGACAGGATAGGAAGAATGAGAGTCCAAATAAAACTCCATGGGAGATATTTTGATAGAAAGACTGCAGTTATCTAGGTTGCAAAATCAGGATGGACAGCCCCATGCTTATGGAGAGTGTTATGGGATTGTGAATGAGCATAAGCAATCAGGTTCTTATGGCCTCAACAAAAGATGGTACCTCCAGATGCACAATGGCTCCTAGTTTCAAGCTAGCACACAATTTCAGTGCCTGACTAAAAACTGAGACCCAGCTAGTCACGCACCAACTCCACCCTCCTGGGTTTTCCTTGGAAGCCTGCCATCAAAGGACCAACCAACCCTACCCTGTTTATCTCGAAAGTTGACCAACAAGAATAACATTTTGTTTCTAATTCTCCCCTCTTGAAACATTTAATTACATGAAATGAATTGTACATTGAAGCAGTATATTAAAAGGACGACTTTTTTTTTTTTTTTTTAGCAATAGCATGTATATGTCATGACATGCAAGAGTTAGTAAAGGTTATTCCTACAATGTTAGATAAATTTCACCAAATTAAAAAAATGCAACACACTGTTTTCCAATGCTTACTAAAAGTGTGCGTGAAATATATTTATATATTACATTGATGAATAGCTACATTTTATCTGCTCTGGAATAATTTAATGACATCTTTGTCTTTCTAACCAAAAAAACCTATTATACCAGAGCTTTTTATTTCAAAATTATCATTATGCTAAATCCATCAATTCTAAAACATTTTTAGTTTTTAGTAAAGAAAACAACTGTAAACAGAGAGCTTTTGTAAGGTAGATTGCTATTACAAAGTTCACTTAGAAAATCAATATAGCATTTTAGTTGGAATTTGCTCATTAAACACCCACAGCACTAATGCAAATTATGATGGAATGAATAAAGCAAATACATATGCTTCTTTCCTTTTATTAAATGTAAAATCTGATGTTAATTGCTTCTGGAATGTCATATAAACTTTTCTCCTTAACTATTAAATGGAAGCTTTTACAAAAGTCATTAGAGATTCTCTTTCTTTGACTTGTATATTATTTCAATATTTGTTCAGTAAAGGTTCACAGCAGTTAAATTACATTAACAAATATTATTAGCTACTATGTAAGCCAACTAAGTAAAATACTTATATTGCAGGTAAAACAAATCATTGGGTGTTTACAATAATATTTGCATATGCTCATTTTTAAACAAGCTTATCAAATATCCTGTAATTCTAAGTCAAATGAGAAAGACTCAAAGTAGATTTTTTCCCCAAATACTCAAATTTGTTTAGTAAGCTAATTGTTTTCTAATATGGGTGAAAGTAAATATGAAGAAGATGAACTATACCAAGTATGAGTTTACTGAGTCAAAGTATTGTACATATTTTCTTAGTTAAACCTGATTCTGTTGGCAAACTTGTCTTCCGCACTTTTTAAACTACCTTTATAATACAGTAATAGCAAGAGAGTATGTTGGAAATCATTCTAGTTTAAACATTAGTTCATGATTCTCCAAACAACAGAACTTTGGGGGAAGGGAGGGAGTATGTTTCCCAGGAAAGAAGACTGTTTGCTGATTTCCTAGAGGTCATCTGTGTAAATAGAAAAGCTGAATAGGAAAGGCAAGAAAGAAGAAATTGTTCAGATTTTAAAAAATCTACTTCAGCAGAAATCACTTAACGCTACTTATATTAAAAAAAAGGAAAAAGTCCGAGTAAAAGGAAGCTCTTATAACAAAAAGATGAGATCACTATCCATTGTACTCTGTCAAAAGATGTAATAGATATTGCAGCATTGTAATGTCTGACTTTCATAATAATTCTGTGGAACTTTATAAGGTGTTTTATATACTATGTAATATATTTCTGCCTTGAACATATATATGTGTGTGTTTGTCTGTCTGTCTGTCTCCCTGAAAACAAAAACCAAAAGCTCTAAGAAATACTGCAAGGTTTTATTTGTTAGTATTTTGTTACTAACTCAAGTTCTGAATGTTTATTTGGCATTTTCAAGGAATAACAATGACAAAAGAAACTTGCTTTTAATAATATATTGGTGGGTAATAAGAGGATTCTTTTGGTTTTGGATTTAGTATTCAAGATTAGTGGTTGTTGAACTCTGCATGACCTGGGATTTTCTTTAGAGTTGGTTCTAGAATGATCACAGTACTTTTAATGGTTATGCATAATATGTATTTTCACTGTTACACTCAATACTTGGGGTAACATACATTTTGTATGATGAAATATTTGAGGTTTCCTTAGTTAAAATTTTTCAGAATTAACAAAAAATAAAATATTTCTAAGGCTTTTTCAGAATTAACAAAAAATAAAATATTTCTGTCTTTTTTTTTTTACTTTCTGATTTGACTAATATTTTATACAGCTACTTAGAGAGTTAAGATTTAGTTTGTTTTCCTGCAAAGAACATATTTTCTATTTCCGCATTCTACCCCTGCCCAATTGAATATATATTAAAATGAAAGTAAAATACAAGAAACACCATACTTGGTAAAACCATACTTCAAAATTTAAGATTCCGGGTCTTTGGTTTATTTTGCTTGGTTGTTTCTATGAAGGATTGGTCATCTGAAATGTATCCAGTGGAATGGTTGTAAATGAAAGAGGGAGGAGTGTTTGCTTGTTGTTGGAAGGGGAGAAAGAATGGGGAGAGAAAGGAGAAAAATGTGGAAGAGATTCACTAATAACCATGTTCCTTTTCACCTTTGCAGCCTCCCCTAGCATTGGGGTACCTTCTCCTTCTGGGCAGAAGGGGCTTTGGAGTCTTTCTATGCCATTCCTAGATGGTCCAGTACTATTGATGTTAGTTTAAAAACACTTGCCAAAACTCAATTTCCATTAAAAATAAGATATTTTCTTTAGCCATCTATTTTAGAAATCAAATAAATTGACATACTTTTTTCATTTTGGGATTAATGACTAGACGTACAGTTCTTATTTTTGAAATTAAACTAATAATAGTCAAACTGAAACAGAGTAATTGCATTGCTGTGAATGTCATTAAAATGTGCTCTTAATCTGCCTTCACACAAACATTGCAAAATGCAGATAATCCCTGGAATTTTCTAAACCAAAAGGCCTTGTTCTACTCTCACTGAACTCAATGGCAAAACTCCCGTATCTTACTTTTATTTTTAAATGATCTGTAATGTTGTGCTATGAAACAGACAACTTGGTCAGGTTCCTCATTGCGATTTTGAAAACTACCATTAAATTATTTTAAATTTTGTTATGTAACTAAAAATTAGAAGCACATTGCTGATGAACGAAAATTACCAAGCATTTTGACCGGTCTATACTAGGACTTACTGACTACAAGCTATTTACATATAAATGTGACTCTGTAGATAAAGCAATCTGTACAAACACAGATAGAATGCACTGACACTTCTATTGCTTTGTGTTTGCTATATGTATTTAATTTGTTGTACTCATCTGCTCCTAAATTTCCAGTGCTGTAAACACACTGATTTAACTAAATGGCTAAAGCTGTTTCGTTGGCAGTTATCAAATGTAGCTCTGTACTGTGGTTTCATTGTGCACTCAGACCCCAATGCAATGAAAAAAAAAAAGGAATAGTTTTTTTGGATTTCGACACCGACTCTCCACAGGACTTGTCTAACCTGGCTCTTGTGAAAGTTAATCCTTGTACAACTTTAACCCCTCTGCTTTCAACATACTGAATTCCACACAGCTGAAAAACTGAACAGCAATTTTGTTCAGTCTTCTTCTACAAATAACTGTTGATTCCTGAATGGTTTTATTTCATTATTTTAATGGAAAAAAGATTGGTATGTAGCATGGGTATGTATATAAATGTAAGCACGTTATGGTCATGTTTGTGTGTAATATTTCAAAAACTATAGGTGGTTTAGTCCAACTCCTTTTTCTAAAGAATAGCATGAAGTCCTTTATTTTGTGTATAAAGGAAAAACAATTTTTATATTTGTGGTTTATTTGGCATTAAGAAGCAAAGACTCACTAACAGGGCCTTATCTGAAATGAACTCTAGATTTCTTTTTGCATAAAAGCAAAATTGTTTATAACTTAACTGAAATAGTGAACAATTTGTTCCATCCAATTAAATTTTATACTCTAGATAGTTGTGACCTGTATATTGTTTTAAGACTACTGACATTTCTGCTCATTTTAAAGAAAACTTTAAAGTGAAACAATTATTTTGCCAATTTTACAGCCTACAATTCTTCATCAGAATGGCAAAGAAAAATCTACATTGTCTGTTCTTTCAACAGTTCAGTGTACTTTCCCATCCTCATTTCTCAAACACATTTTACACATTTTGATAAAACATTTACAAAGTAGGTTTGCATAATGCAACATTAATGACAAGAAAACTAAGGAATACATATATATATATATATATATATACTGTATACATAATGAATAATTATACACAGAGAGCTGAATAATTAGTGAAAGTATATGCATTACATACTTTTAAAAAATGTAGAATGTTATATCTATTTAGGTTTATAAACATAAAGGTTGGGAACTAGTGAGTTCTTTTGGCTAAAGCCCAATATTGGCCTTATTTCAGTTTAATTGGAAGAGGATCTTGAATTCATCTTCTCCATGAGATATCAGGAACCTGGATTTCTCTTTGTACCAAAGGTTAATAAGAAATGTGTCTGCAAAAGTCAAACAGCATTAAATACCAAAAACTGATTATTATTCCACAGGAGTTGTTCTGTCATTCATAATCTCTCCATGCTCCAACCTTCCTCAGCTAATCTTTAATGGATGACATGCAAGAAAGAAAAATAACTAACATCTAAAAAGGGGACTCCACAGCAAGCTTTTAAAGAAATGGAAAATACTTTTCTCGGTGCCAGAAGTAACCCCCACTGGCACTTAATTAGTAAAAAGACAACTTAAGTAAGAGGAAATTTGTGGTATTAAATTAAACTTTAACTTCACCTAACATCTTAAGAGACATTTTCTTCAGTTTTGCTGTTGGAACTGTTGCATGTTTATTCAGTAATTATAATTTTTAAAGTTAATTTAGGATATTTTAAATAATGTTCTGCACTTCATTATGTTCACAATCTTTATCACATCTGAGTATTTCAAAGAACTACATAAACAATAATACACAATAATAAGTACTTGAACAGAAAAAAACTGGAGCTTCATTGCTACTTTATTTATTTTCTTTGAGACAGACAAACATATAAAGCTGCAAAACAGGTGTAATAGTAAGTGATATGGAACTCAAACGGCAGCTAATAGATTGTGAAAAAAGGTGGACTTTTCCTTTTCTATTTTTAAAAACAGGAAAAATCTCTACAAAGAGTTCATAATTTACATAAAACAGCAATTTAACTAGGTGACATTTCTATATTTTAAATATCCATATAGCAAAACTTACTAACCAATCTTTTTCCAAAACATTCATTAAAAAGCATAAAAACAAATGTTCCTCAATTGTCTGCTAGATTTTTAATAACCAAGTAACACATGGCTGCTTCAAATTTAAGGATCTCAAAGCACTTGTCTTACAACTTACAGGGCTACAGAGCTGTGAAAAACCCTACCTTCACATTATGAGTGTCTTATTTCGCAAGCAGCGCTGCAGTCATAAATGGAATGTAAGCATGACATGCTTTGTCAAGCTACATTATTTTTGTATCAGTTTCTCAACACATTTTTTTAAACTCATAACAACAGTCCAAGTAATGACCAAGTTGGGTCTTTCAAGGGATTTGAAAATCGCAGCCTAAAATGAGTATATATGGCTTAGCCACCATGCTCTCTTGTTCCTCTACTCCCACAACCAACTTCCGTTCCTGCTCTTGTTTCACCATTCCCAAATTCATGATGATATCTGAGGGCAGGTATTGCATCTGGTGAAGACACTCTATGCCGATGGGACAGCGCTCTCCCATAGGCATAATTATTCCACCTCCCTGAAATTCGGCAGCTATGTTGGTGTGAGAGCATTTCCCATCAACGTTGCGCTCATGTAGACAGTACTTAGGTCATTATAACTTGTGTCACTCAGGGGGTTAGGATGTAAAGGAGCGGGTATTTGGCTAATCATGTAATTGATACAATTTGTATTGACTACACGATTAGTCGCTAAGGGGAAGTGCTCTACAGAGTCGCAGTGGGGTCCCAGCTAGTGCCATCTCCAGGACCACTGCAACTCTGTGCTCCATAGAGCCGCAGTGAGGGATAGGTCCAGGACCCAATGTGAGCCAGGACTGAGCAGTCCCAGCTCGTGCTGGCTCCGGGACTGCTGTGGCTCAGGCTTCCCTGCCTTCCCCCGTCCCCACACTGTGGAGACCGTACTGGGGGGAACTGCTTTTAAGCTGACTTCCCACAGCACTGGCTCCTGCTCCCTCTGCAACCCGCTGTCTCTGATATAGAGGCAGCAAGGGGGTGGAGAAATGCGAGTAGTCGACTAATCAACTATCTTTTACATCCTTATCGGAGGGGGGAGGGGTGAATTTTTCACACCCTGATCAATGTGAGTGAAATCAATTTAAGCAGTAGTGTAGACCTGCTCTTAGTTTGGATTGTGCGTGGTGAGGGGAAAGGAAGTGAATGTTAATCAAGAGAGGTAACTTGTCCAATTAAATAGCTAACGAACATTTAGAGAACAAAAAATAAAAACATCAATCCTGCTTCACACATCCACCAAAAAACAACGGTAGTTAATTCTTCCATCAGTAACTCTTAAAAAAAAACCCAAACAATAAACCAGCATTTTCAAAAGAAGTTTGTCTTTTATAATACAGAACAAGGAACCTAAAACTTCACAAAATCTAAAACTATGCATTAAAGATGTAGTTATAGTTCAAGGTTTTGATGACATCTTAAAACATAAAAAAAGCTATCGTATTTCTCCATGTCCTTCCTTATAGCCATTGTTTGGGGTCACATACAAGGCTCAGTGTAGACAGTTGGCACAGCAGACCTCGAGTGAACTGCCCAATGACTGCAAGATACAATAAGGTACAAAGGCACCCTGCCAGGTTCATTGTCAATGAATCACAGTGATGGCCCCTGGCAGACTCTACATGGATACTAAGACATATATACCCATGACAATGGACTCAGCTCAGTCAGTGATTGAACTTTCCACTGCTCACTTGGTTGGACAGATATGTTCTCTCTGAGATACATTTTTATACCCTGATATAAACCAGATATGTGCTGTCATCCTGACCTTATCTTTTAGGACAGGTCAGTGAATTTCTGTTATCCCTGGGTAATGTTTTCATACCATTCTTGATATTGGAATGTTCTGGTAGCACTTAATTTCAGAATGTGTTTGCCTAAGTACTCTGTACTTCCCACTTCTAAGAAATGTATATTTCTTCAATGACAGCCTTGCCAGATTCTGTAAGCAGGTCCTGCCTCATGCCAGATCTCTAATACACAGGTTTATGTCTGAGGCATTCTTCCTATTACAAGGGACATGCAAGAAATGTGTTGGGCTATGTCTTTGAGAGGGAGAGAAAGTTATTTACATGATTTAAAGGAATGTAGAACAGCCCATGCCTTGTCCAAGAGGCACTGGATACAGTAGATAACCTGGAAGGTTCTTATAGCTGGTCAACATAGCCACACTCATTTTTTAGCATTATGCTGTTTGCTTAATCAACATGTAGGGATCCCCATTTTAGAAAGTACAAGTTCAGAGATATGACCTCTCTCATCACCCTGAAGGTATTTTCTTCTCTTTGGTGCCATTGATCTAAGTCTCATCTCCCATATCCAAGTGGAGAGCCTAGTCTACTGTAAGAAAAAAGTATTTTTGTTCTTGAGAGAGACTGCCCTGGCCATGACATTGTTTCGAGCAATCCTGTGCTGCAATGCACTTGAAGCTCAGACCTTCTAGAGAGACTTGACTACAGAGGTCACTGGTGCCATTCTTGGTCATCAGTCTCATTCTACATACTTCACCTCATATATTACAGTATGACATTGGTCATTATATAACACTTCGTTGCAGAGATACAGCCCTATTAACATAAAGAGTCTGCAAGACTCCATTTTCAATATATCAAATATACCTAGAACACAAAACCACTGAAGGAGCAACCCTCAGGTTTCAAAGCTTTAGGAAGTTTTTGCAACCCAATGTTGGCTTCAACTTGAAACTCTTCCTTACACACAACTATCCTTTCCTGTTAGCAGACTCTGGTTGCCCCCTATATATCTATTTAGTCTTTTCTTGGGGAAGGCCTAATGGGCTATTCTTCAAACTGAGATCTGTTTCTTCCTCTCACACAATTGAAGGAATATTCACCTTCTTTATTCCCATCTCTTCCTTGCAGTGCCGCTCTCCCTTTCCCTCTTTTGATATGGTCCCCTCTTCTCCCACCCGTGAGGCACCATCTTTCCTTTTTCACTTTGTACCTTTGATGTCCATCCCTTTCCTCTTTCCCCTTTGAGAGGTTCCTCCCTTTCCTTCAAAACCGCTCCTGTGAGGTTTTCTCCTTCCTCTCCTACTACCTTCCCCCCTACAGATCCCCGTTTTCCTCTTCATCATCCTATATGACTGAATACCTATAAGGCTCTCTCTTCCTCTGCTTTCACCTGATGTCTCTTCACTTAATTATCTCTCTGGAGAAGGAAGTAAGTTAACAATCCTCCACAGATGATGACTTACATGAAAGACAATCAGGCAGGGAGAGTAGTAAAGAATTACAAGAGAGGGAGCCTAGGAGAACAGCAACAGGAATAACATCCTCCAATGGCCAAAGAATGGCAGCAACAACAAAATTCTCCTAAATTCCTAGTCCCAGCCATTTGGGGCAAAGACAGGAACTAAAGACAGATGCTGAAACTCACTGTCCGGGCTGTAACAAGGAATAAAAAAGCCTATATTTGACAGCATGTTATTTCTTACAAACACACACTTGGTGTTGCTTTCCTCACTATTTTTTACTTCCTCCTTTGTTATTCTCTCATCACCCCCTCACATATTTTTGCTTTTTCTCTTTACCTCTTCCCAAGCATATACAGAGCTCTAGAAAAGAAAACTCTAAAGTCACAAGCTTTGGTTTATTTTGCTGCTGAAATCTATGGCATTTTCCATTTAAAAAATAAACTTTCTTTTGAAAGTAACAGTGCCAGTCCCAAGTGTGGATAAAAAAAGAAGGCTTCTGCAGTTGTGTTTACAACCCATTTAACAAAACATTACTGCAAGGCTGTGTCTAGATTGGCCAGTTTTTGCGCAAAAGCAGCCGCTTTTGCGCAAAAACTTGCCAGCTGTCTACACTGGCCACTTGAATTTGCGCAAGAGCACTGACCTTCTAATGTAAGAAATCAGTGCTTCTTGCGCAAATACTTTGACGCTCCCATTCAGGCAAAAGTCCTTTTGCGCAAAAGGGCCAGTGTAGACAGCTCAGATTTGTTTTGCGCAAAAAAGCCCCGATGGCTAAAATGGCGATCGGTGCTTTCTTGTGCAAAAGCGCGTCTAGATTGGCCACGGACGCTTTTGCGCAAAAGCGTCCGTGCCAATCTAGACACTCTCTTGCGCAAATACTTTTAACGGAAAACTTTTCCGTTAAAAGCATTTGCGCAAATTCATGCCAGTCTAGACGCAGCCCAACAGAAACAGTTCTCTTAAACCAAAAACTGAGGATGAAAATGGATCTTAAAATCCAGATAACACTGGTCTACAATTTTTTAGAAGTCGTCTGCTTCAGAGATAAAATGTGCTATTTATCATGTATTTTGATGTGCTGAATTCAAATATGACAACTAAAACAACTGACTGGCTACTGTTTCCAAGATATTTAAGTTTTTACATTTTACGTCTGTGTATATTGTGTAGATAGTAGAGTTTTAATCATAAATTATAAACCTAGGTCTTTTCATGTGTTTATGGTTGCTTTACACGATAATATTTCACCTGTCCTGTTTATGTAACACTTTAAAAATCAGCAAAAGGGTTATATAAATAAAATTTATTATGAAACAAAAGGCAAAAAACTATTATGTACATAGTTTAGTCCTATTCAGTGTCTACTCGGCGCTTCTTGGCTTGTCTCTTGTATTCATTAAATGGAGCATCTCTTGTCACTGTCCAGCAATAGTCTGCAAGCATTGATGGGCTCCATTTGCCCTGATAGCGTTTCTCCATTGTTGCAATGTCCTGGTGAAATTTCTTGCCGTGCTCGTCGCTCACTGCTCCACAGTTTGGTGGAAAAAAATCTAGATGAGAGTGCAAAAAATGTATCTTTAGTGACATGTTGCAACCAAGGCTTTTGTATGCCTTGAGGAGGTTTTCCACCACCAACCTGTAGTTGTCTGCCTTCTTGTTTCCGAGAAAATTTATTGCCACTAACTGGAAGGCTTTCCGTGCCGTCTTTTCCTTGCCACGCAGTGCATGGTCAAATGCATCATCTCGAAGAAGTTCACGAATCTGAGGACCAACAAAGACACCTTCCTTTATCTTAGCTTCACTTAACCTTGGAAATTTTCCACGGAGGTACTTGAAAGCTGCTTGTGTTTTGTCCATGGCCTTGACAAAGTTCTTCATCAGACCCAACTTGATGTGTAAGGGTGGTAACAAAATCTTCCTTGATTCAACAAGTGGTGGATGCTGAACACTTTTTCTCCCAGGCTCCAATGACTGTCGGAGTGGCCAATCTATCTTGATGTAGTGGGAATCTCTTGCACAACTATCCCATTCGCAGAGAAAACAGCAGTACTTTGTGTATCCAGTCTGCAGACCAAGCAAGAGAGCAACAACCTTCAAATCGCCACAAAGCTGCCACTGATGTTGGTCATAGTTTATGCACCTCAAAAGTTGTTTCATGTTGTCATAGGTTTCCTTCATATGGACTTCATGACCAACTGGAAGTGATGGCAAAACATTGCCATTATGCAGCAAAACAGCTTTAAGACTCGTCTGCGATGAACCAATGAACAGTCTCCACTCATCTGGATCGTGAACGATGTTGAGGGCTGCCATCACACCATCGATGTTGTTGCAGGCTACAAGATCACCTTCCATGAAGAAGAATGGGACAAGATCCTTTTGACGGTCACGGAACACGGAAACCCTAACATCACCTGCCAGGAGATTCCACTGCTGTAGTCTGGAGCCCAACAGCTCTGCCTTACTCTTGGGTAGTTCCAAATCCCTGACAAGATCATTCAGTTCACTCATTGTGTTATTAGGTGTGGTTCAGAGGAGGAGGATGGGAGAAAATGTGGGTCCTGTGACATTGATGGTTCAGGACCAGAAGTTTCATCCTCTTCCTCTTCCTCGTCTGACTCAAGTGAGAATGATTCTGGTGCATCAGGAACCGGCAGTCCTTCTCCGTGGGGTACTGGGCGTATAGCTGATGGAATGTTTGGATAATGCACAGTCCATTTTTTCTTCTTTGACACACCTTTCCCAACTGGAGGCACCATGCAGAAGTAACAATTGCTGGTATGATCTGTTGGCTCTCTCCAAATCATTGGCACTGCAAAAGGCATAGATTTCCTTTTCCTGTTCAACCACTGGCGAAGATTTGTTGCACAAGTGTTGCAGCATATGTGTGGGGCCACAAGTGTTGCAGCATATGTGTGGGCCCACCTCTTGTCCCGATCTCCAATTTTGCAGCCAAAATAAAGGAGATAGGCTTTCTTAACCATAGTGGTTATACTGCGCTTTTGTGATGCAAAAGTCACTTCACCACAAACATAGCAGAAGTTATCTGCACTGTTCGCACAAGTACGAGGCATCTCTGCTCACTTTGGCTAAACAGAAATGTGTCCCTTTGCAAAATCAAACACTGACAAATAAGAGAGCACGACACTGTATGATTTCTAGAGCTGATATAGGGCAATTTGTTCAGCAAAGTGATGTAAGCTTCGTTATGATTGCATCATCCATGACTTCTAGGAATAACATGATGCAATTCATATCATGTATGACGCAATACCAGCTTCAGATTGCATCATTCATTGTTTTGCCTAAAAAGCTAGTACTGTCCAAACCCAGTCATAGATTTATTCACAGATCCAGTCAAAGATGTATTTTAGTCATTTCTGGTTTAAATTGAGATCCCTTCCCTTTATAACTCACTTATCCTCCGCCATTCCCAAGTCAAGGGTCGTATATACTGACCCAATGGCATATCTTGAAAACTAGAGCAAATCAACAATTTTAAGCATCATTTTTGTTCTCAGTGACCCAGAATTAGTAAAGTTTGACTACATTTATTTCAGAAGCATTTTGGCTGTAGAGCAGTGTAATCACAGACAATCACTGAATCCTGAGGAACAAAACTGTAACAAAAGTGGGTATGTGGAATTCCAAATTAGGGATGTTAAATAGCGGGTAACCAAACAGACACATAACCAGCTCCATGAAAGGCAGTAGTTATGTTGGTGTGAGAGCACCAGCTCCCTGCACAGACAGGCTCCCGCCTGCCACCCGACACTGCTGCCTCTGAAACAGAGGCAATAGCGCAGGGTGGCAGCAGCCTCTGTCCACGGGGAGCTCAGTCCCCACATGGACAGGGGCTGCTGCTGTGGAGCAGCATGGGCATCAGGTATAATAGGTGGGGGAAGACACAGCCTTCCCAAACCACTAGACTGTCCCCACCCACATTCCTCTCCCAGAATGCCTCCTGTAGGTGTTTTGGGGGTATAGTGTTGCTGCTTCCAGGGCCCACCCTCCCAGTGCTCTGGGACTGTGGAGGCTGGGACCGTGCACCCTCCCACCCACCCACCTCCCTTCCACACAGTGGTGGGGGACACGTGCAGCATGCTGCCTTGCCTCCCTGTGGGGGGGGGGCAGGCAGGGAGGCAGCTCCGCTCCCTATGGAGGCAGGGCCTCAGTGGAAGGGGCAGAGTTGGGGGTGGGGCTGGGGGCTTGCCTGCCCCGTCCTATCTTCACTGACTGCCCATATGGAGTAGCCTCTATTCATGGCTAGCCTTGGTCCACCGTGGACAGAGGCTGCTTCATGGCAGCATCCCCTGCCCCACCCCTGACACTGCTGCTGACTCCCCCCAGGACCAGCTCCTTCCTGCCCCCCGCTCCTCACTGCCTCTGTAGGGGTCCGCGGAGCCGGCATACACAGAGAGTTGGCTTAAAGGTTGGTTCCCCACGTATATTGGCTCCTATCTGCCCCCCATACTCTCCATGCTGCTACCTCTCTATCAGAGGCAGCAGTGCAGGAGTGGGGGGCACAGGCAAATCCCATGCTCACGGGGAGATGGCTTAAAGCTGGCTCGAACCTCTCCCCCACAACCTCCTGCTGCCTCTGATATGGAGGCAGCAGTGGGGGGAAATACGTGTGGTCAGCAGGATTAACTAGTAAGCTTAGGTTTATCGGTTAACTATGTAACTACACTTTGACATCCCTATTATGTCATCCCTGTACTTTGTATAGTACAGAAAAACTGGGGCAGTTACATAAGAAATGAAAAAATAACATATGAACATACTCATTGTCAGTGAAAATGAGTTGGGCAAGAAGATGGCATCAAATAGTAGTACAATCTTATACACAAGGGTAGGAATTATTCTGGATAACATCAAATCAAAGACCCTACTGACTTGGGAGGCAGTGAATGACAGAATAAGAACCATGCTGCAAACAAGATACTTGTTCAATAATATCTCAAGTATATGAACCAACAAACACAGCAGGCCACAGTTGCAGGTGCAGTTGGATGATGAGTCTATCCACAAAATCAAGTCAATGACAGGCAAGTTCAATGTAGAAATTCGTAATAACTAAGGATGTAAGAGTTTAAACGGTTAACTGATAAACATTTGCTAATGCTTATTGGATAACATTACCGGTTAAACTTTCGGCCACCACTGGGAGCCCATAGGGCTGTCAGGAGCAGGAGCCAACAGGGCTGGCAGCCTGTGAAGTGTTTAACTGTATAACCAATTGAATTTCAATTAGTTACAGAGTTAGGGTTTTTTTAATTATTATTATTTTTACATCCCTAGTAACAACTCTACTGGCTGGGAAGTAGTTGTGGGCAGACCAGAAGAAGGCACCCAAACACATGATGACAAATAACTCTCAAATCTCAGTGGCACAAACACCCTAACAACAGGATAACAAGAGAATTGACAGGTCACACGGAGAACACAAGCCAATGCAACTGTCCACCGGACAGACCATGTGTACAGATCTAAAATGGACTATGTTCTTTGAGGGATGTCCGAGCTAGCAGAGGAGCAGGTGATGGCTCAGATCATTATATTTTAGTAGCCATATTACAGCGTCAACTCAAAGATCATGAAAACAGAGGGTTCTAGGACAAGGAAACATTGTTCTGATTCTAAAGCGCATTTAGTAACTGTTGCAGGATTTTATAGGACCAGGCTGATGAAAGTCTGAAAGACAATGGCTGTCATTAGAGTGGTGGAAGAAGCAGGCCAGAGAGGACAGAAGAAAGATGTGATGGATTACATTTGGGCAGCGACTGATGAACATAAAGCTCTTCAGGCGCTAAAGAAACAGTGCAAGACACAGGCAGAATTCTTAGAGCGAAATACAGACTAAAAGACAGAGTAATAAGGAAGAGACAGGGGCAAGATGGAAACATCTGGGTTCAAGAGAAGGAGGCAGAGACACAAGCAGCAGCACAGAAGGGAGACTTTAAGCAGCAATACAGAAGAGAGAAAGATCTCCCAGGAAGAATCAGACCAAACCAGATGATTCCCATTGGGCACTCTCATGGACAGATATTGAAAAATGAACAGAGAACCAACTGGACAATAGATAGAAATGTTCCACTCCATATTACATTACTCAGAGCCAACGATCAGGCAAAGTGAAGAGAGAAATGCCAATGCTAAATATGAAGAACCAACATCATCATCAGATGAATTAAAGCAGTCATCAGAAGTTTGTAGTACAGGAAAGTTCCCAAGGTTGACAGAATTGAACAGAGGTGCTAAAGTGGGGAGAGGAGGAGGGGCAAATTCTAACTGAGCAGCTAACAAAATACTAACAAAATATGAGTGAAAGAATATGTGCAACTGGGAAGATGGAAAGATACATTCTACACTGTCAAAAAAGGGTAAACTGACTCAGTGAATGAACTGGAGAGGTACTGCATTACTCTCAATCCCAGGCAATGGACTGGCTGTTGCTATGTTGAATAAAAGGAAGAAAGCAGTGGATGGAATATTACAAAAAATGGCCAGGCCCCATCCAGGTAAATCATGCAGTGAACATATTTGCTCTTTGACAGACAAGAGAAGCAAAACCCATCTTAAAAGACTTTAATAAACATTCAGTAGTGTCCACAGAATGATCCTATGGAATACTACTAGAAGCAATGGGAGACCAGACGAGCTGATCACCATAATAAGGAGTTTATACGCTGGAAGCAAACGTGGACTAAGATTGGATACAGGCCTAGGTGAATAATTTGATTTTGTGATTGGAATTAGACAAGGGTGTGTATTGTTATCAATTCTCTATGTGTTAGCAAAAGATTGGAGGATGAAGAGGGCAACAAAAGGCATTTTGGATGGTTTAAAATGGGTTGGCAGAGACAAGTCACATGACATTGACTTTGCATATGATTTTGCTTTACTAAGTAGGACATGGAATGGAATGATTGATCTAATACCAGGGATAAACAAGGAAACAGCAAAGCCTGGACTGAAAGTAAATGAAGAGAAAACCAAGATTATGAAAGGTATACAACTGCTCAACAGATCCATATACATTTTCACATGGAAAGGAAATCCCAAAGATTGAAGAGTGCTGCTATCTGAGGAGCATACTGATATCTGAAGGTGGCTGCAGTCAAGATAGTAATAGGAAATGCAAATACCACTTTTGGAAGGATGAGTATCATCTGGTCAAACAAAGGTCTCCACACCAAATTAAGGATCAGTTTACATGAAACAACTGTATTTGATCATGCTAGTGTATTGAGCAGAGTCTTGGCCAAGGACACCAAAAAGAGAAGGAGGTTGGCTATGGGGGTGGTTGAGGAAGATGCTACACATTTCATGGGGAGACAAAGCAAATGTGAGAGCAAGGAATCTGACAGAGCAGAACATATTAGAAAAGAAAGAAGGCTCAGATGGTTGAAACTGGGGATGTAAGCCGAGGCTTATTGGTTTATCAAGTTGACTACTAGCATTTGCCCTCCCCAGAGGGAGCCACCGGACCACCAACCCAGCAGATAAGGGACGTATCAGAGGCAGCGGGGGATGGGGAGGGAAGCAGGAGCCAGTGTTGGGAGGAGCTGGCTTAAAAGCCAGTTGCCCCCAGCACCATCTCCATGGTGCTGCCCCTCCCACCCACGCTGCTGCCTCTATCAGAGGCAGCAGTGCACTGGGGGGGGCAGAGGAGGCTGCCACAAAGAAGCCTCTGTCTGTGGGCAGAGGCTGCTCAGGCAGCAGCCCGTCTGCGAGGGGTCCTAGCTCCCCGCTAGGACTTCCCCACAGACAGAGGCTGCTGGACCCACTCGCGCTGTGACGCCGTAGTTAAATGTAGTAGGGGCTGGGCTGCCTACCTACCCAGCTCCTACTACATTTAAACTGAAGAGCTGCAGTGGGGGTAGCTCCCAGACCTGGCGCAAGCCAGGACTGAGTGCCTTCCCATAACAACTTATCGTGTAGTTGATAAAAATTCTATAGACTACACAATTAGTGAAATACCTGCTTAACATACCTAGTTGAAACCTGAACACCATTCAGAAGATGGGAAATGTTCTAAGCAAATACTGAATTGCATATCTGAAAGAGGAAAGAAAAAGCAAGGAAAGCAAAGGAAGAACTGGCATAAGAAGTGACAGAGAATACTGAATTCCTTGCCATCAATCAGGAAGAAGTACCACAACTAGCAAAGAACCATAATCAATGCAGAAACTGCACTGCCCATATGTCAGCAGCACAGGAGGAACTAAGGTCCAAGGTATCTTTTTCTGCCATGATGACACAGGTTTTAAATCAGCAAGGCCTTATATAAACTGGAAAGTTCATTTTTTAAAAGTGAATTGTAATGCCTTACAAAGAAGATAATAAATGTTTTTATTATTTCCTTATGTGATGCTTTTTACAATGTATTTTTCTGGAGTCGTTTTCTTATCATAAAGCCAGTACTAAGCAGTAGGAAAAATTCAAACACCCATTTTATAAGCTTCACTCTTCCGTGTGCCATATACAGTAGCAATTAAACATTAACTACTTGTGTGAAATTGTAGTGCCATGTGTTCCCCTTTTCTCAACAAACTTAAAATTTTAAAAAATATTTGTCTAAATACACTGAATCTTCATTACTAAGCTTTTAAATAATACAGTAGGTCTGCCTGTGAAGTTTTTATTACATCAGCAAACCTCCACAAATTCAGTTTGGTTCAGATCCCTCCAAAATGTGGAGTGTTTATCCATGTTAGCTAAAACCTTTACACTGGTAAAACCAACCTGGATGCAAAAACTCTTGAGAGATATTGGAGGCTTTCTCCTTTGAGTCAGCCTAGAAATAAAAGGACACGCTGTCTCAGCAATTAGAAAATTCTGTGCCTCCAGAACCAGGAGTTGCGGAAAGAAAGAAAGAAAAAAATGAGAGGGAGGACATTTATTAAACAGTTACCCTAATGTTCTTCAGTTTTAAAGCTTTGATTTACATTCAAGTTTTCATGTTTTACTTTATCATCGTATCTTCCCAGAGAGGATTAATACATTTACTAACATAGCCAGAAAATTAAACTTAAGATGGGAACTTATTGCCAACTAGTGTTTCTCCTATCTTAAAGGAAGATGATTAGAATTTTGACTACATATTTGATATCTACATATTTTCCCCATAGTCTTTAATGAGCAATGAATATTTACTTTAAATAAAATATTTCTGTATTATATACACATTGGTAAGACTCTGTGCAAACATCTAGAAAACAAACAGATAACTTGAATTTAATGCAAACAATCATCAGCTAGATAACCAAGATGTTATCATGATACGTACAGAAGATTTGATAAACAAGAGGATTCATTAAAAAAAATTAGTGGAGTTTAATAATATGCATAATTTCTCCTATTTTGTTTCAGAATATCTAGCACCTTCCCCCATATTTGCCTTCGTCCATCTGTGATACACACAAAATGAATATCATACTCTTAGGTGCTTGATAGTAAACATAAAGCTAACCATCTGATTTTTCAGCTTGGGGACACATCAGCCACACAATTATACACCTTGCACCTAACTTAAACCTAATAAAATATGAATGAGAATAAACTGTGTGAAGCATTTTATAAAAGTAAAATAAACTGTTTAAACCACATGGAGAGATCTCTCAAAAGAATACTCATCTTTCCTTAAGGTACTAAATATCAGCTCTCTGTAATATTATAATCTCATGGTATATTGACTCTATTTAGCACACAGCTGCCAATACAATAAAAAAAAATCACTTGTCAAGTGTAAGAATATTCTACTTAAAATATAACTTTTTGCAACTTTACAAGGTAACTTTATTTTTTTATGTACCTATTCATAGAATGACTGTTGCATATTTGCACAGCTATACTGTTCTTAAAAAGATTTTTAAAGTAGTCACTTTCAACTGTGAACTTAAAAACTCTTTCTCTTTGGAAATCTTTTATAAACCTCATCCTCCCAAGACATAACATCATCATCAATGTCATGTGATGAAAATTCATTAACTACCAGAAGAACAAATTTTTCAAGTAAAGTGTAAATCCCCAGTTGAGGTGAATGTGTGACTATCTCCATACAAAGGGGGGCAGGTGGGGTAGTGAGAGCTTGAGCAAGCTAAAACAATAAGTGGTATTTGAACTGCTGGTTGAAAGGTAGAGGCACTGGTAATCATTATTTCCTCTTGTTTGTTCAGGACCTTCCAACAAAACAAACAACCTTTTTGTGATTGGATTGACATGGTGTTAACAATGCATTTAATGCCCAAATCAGTATGAATACAGGTAAAGCTCTCACTACCAGGATGTTAAAGCCACCTATTTTCTAAGCAACTCTAAACAGCCACACATTAAAAAAAATTCAGACCTTCCCTCCTTTAGCAAATATAGCTAACAGTCACTAGGCCACGTCATATAGCAACCGTGGGTACTGTATGATCTACAGGGCCATCTGTTAAATGCTTGTCTACTGTACCTGCAGTCTTTTCTGCGATCTTAGCTTCTGTAGCTCTCTCCTGCAGTTCTAAGTCCAGCTTTATTGTCTTCAGCTCTTTGTCTTTTTCAGACAGCTTATCCTGAAGCTGAATTGAACAAATGGACAATAAGATTCTTATCTGACAAATATACCTTACAGCCTTCATTAACCTTCAGCAAAATATAAAATTTCTATTTTAGAAAAGGATTCCTCTCACCCAACAAAAACAAATACTAAGCAATGTGCTTGTATTTATTTAAATTACTAAAGAAAAAAAAACAACCTGTTTTCATCTACTGTATATCACAGACAACATTGTGTCACTATTTTTACTTAGGATACTTCATCTCAGACACTACTAGATGTAACAGAATTTCAGAAAGAAATTCAGAAGCAGCATGGAATGAATGATGCATATTTTTCCTTGTAATACTCTTTCAGGAATGTTGTTTCTTTCATTCAGAAAAAAAGTAAAGATCTGAGCTAAGTTTTAGGGGCAATACATTCTTTTCTGTATGCTTGCAAACCAGAATTTTTACTCTTTCTCCCTATTCTGAGGCCTTCTTGTATTTGGGAATTAACCAAATCTGTACTTGGGAAAAAGACAAATGTGACTGTCACTTAACTGTAAAATAAGTACCTGTAGAAACATCAGACACTGCTATTTGGATAGGTACATGTTGATTCCCACTGAAAATAGAAACCTCTGCAGTGTGTAACCAATGACAGAATTTACTCCAAATCTTAATTTAAAACAACCACGAGACATCCTCCTATTAGATGAACTACATGCATAAAGCAAGAGCTCCAGTTTTTGTATTGCTCTTATTTATAAGCTTCTAGACACTGTTTATGCCAGACAGTTGATAACAGCATCATGAAATACTTGAGTTGTTTGAGGCTAGGTCTAGACTACAAGTTTTTGTCAGAAAAAGCTACGCCAAATGCGCTTCGCATTTGGCATAGCTTTTTCTGATTCTTTTGTTGGAAGAAGCTTTTCAGGCATTTGGCCCGTCTAGATGGGGCCAAATGTTGGAACCCTGCTTTCGGAAGCCCCTTCTTCCTCGTGGAAGGAAGAATACAGGGGCTTCCAAAAGAGCGTGTTAGCACTTCCGCTGCTGCTGCTGCTGCTTTTTTTTTTTTTTTTTTTTTGCAGAAGTGCAAATGCGTTCCCTGGACACGGTGGGTTTTTTTTGGTATACCTCCAGTATCCCAAAAAACCCAGTGTAGACGTAGCCTGACAAAGGGGTGAAAGCCATGGGATAATTTGTTTCACAGAACAGATGAAATGAAAGCCTTTCTGGAAAGTAGGCTTCAAACTTTCATAAAAACATGGAAGGACCATAATTCAAACTCTTCATCATCAACATTATATTAGAAGGCTAAAGTTTAAAGAAAAACAAAAAAAACCCAAGAGACAAGATGGCAATGGAGACCGAGGGAATTAAAGTAACACCAATAAAACATGGCCTGGGGCCCAACTGGTAGACAGAATAACTTTTGAACCAAGATGTCTTGCAGAGTCTCAGGCTGAGGCTATATTTACACTGGAAAGGTTCAGTGACGAAAGTGGTGTCAACATGCAAATGTCGCCAAAACTGAAAATGCATCAAACCTGTTTTTCTGTTATCCATTGTTGATATATCATGGCCACATTATTAGTTCCAATGTCGGCAGAAGGAGCAAAGCAATGTGGGAAAGCATCCCACAGTACCTGGCCTCACCTTCAGTCCCTACACACTGTTGGAATGCACAAGGTAGTACAAAGCATTTTGGAAACATGAAAAATGTCCAGTCAGCCATCTCTTTGCTTCCTAGCCCTCCCTAGACTTCTGGCTTACTTTTGAGCCACTTGAATGACAGTCCTTGCTGCAAACTCCAGTGTCTGCCATGCGAAATCATGGATCACAGTTGAAGATTTGTATGCAGACAACAATGTGAATGACAGGGACAGCAGCGAAGTGGCATTGCATTGGACTATCACACACCAGCTGTGCACAGTAAAGCTTTGCTTTTGGGCCAGGAAACCAGCACCGAGTGATGGGATCACACTGTCATGCAGGTGTGGGGTGAAGAGTAGTGGGTACAGAACTTAAGGCTGCGTAAAATAACCTTCCTGGAGCTGTGTGCTGAGCTGGCCCCTGAACTGTGGCACATACCCCTAGTGTCGGATCAGTCGGCAAGGAAAGCCGATTTACAGGATCAGTCGGCAAAGGCTTTCCTTACCTACCGATCCACATCTTGACTGCCACATTGTGTCGACGATCAGCTGAGCCGGCACAACACGGCGGCCATTTTTACTTTAATGAAGCGGGGGATATTTAAATCCCTGCTTCATTGACTATGTCGGATAGTCTAATTTACATGCCTCTGCTGGCAGAGGCATGTAGTCTAGACATACCCTAGAATGAGAGCTGCTCTCTTGGTAGAGTAGCATGTTGTCATTGTTTTGTGAAAGCTGGTGACTCCCTTATGTTACCATGCAGCTGCAAATCAGTTTGGAGTGACGAAGTCTACTTTCAGGGCAGCACTTATGCAAGTGTACAGGGCAATAAATCGCATTTTGCTGCGCAGGACTGTGACTCTGGGAAATGTGACTGACATAGTGAGAAACATTTTGACAATGAGGAGCTCTGACATTTCTGCATGTTGAGGCTGCTTCCCTGCCTCATCCAACTGCTCAGCCTGAGTGAGGCATTCCCATGAAACACAAGGGGTATTTCAAGACTTCTACACGGTCCACAGCAATTGGCGTGCATTGCATCACACAAAAACTCATGGAAACCTGCATGACATTTGTCTTTATTGATGCTTTCAATCAGGATGCTCAGTGGTAAGGGATGGTACAGGTTATTGGAAAAACTCAGAATGGTGTTAACATCTAGTTGTCAAAGTCACTGCTGCTTTCACGGGCTGTGGAGTGTGCTGGGGGAAAAAACATTACTTGCTTGTGAAAATGAATGTGTGGGTGTAGAGGGAGGGTTGCTGGATAAAGAAATTTGCATGTGTGGTCATGGAAGCTGATGTGTGGGTGTGGAGGGACAGTTGCCGTGAAAAGAGTTCTACATGTGTTGACAGGGGGGACTTTGGTTCTATTCGCTCTGCATCTTGATAAGACATGTCAACACCTCATTTTGGTCTTCCCTGAGCTTTAGCATACACTCAGTGGTTTCTGTTCTGACTTGCATTTCCCTAGCTCTTCTTTGCTCCCTTTTCTCTGTTTGAAGCATTGAATGATGCAACCCATCCTTGTCCAGATCCTCTCTTGTCTTCCAAGGTTTTTTCCTTAGTTGATGGAGTCTGTCTGCTGGTGAACATGTCTGACTTCCAGGTCAAGTCTGAAAGAGTAACCATTAACAATGGCATGACTGTACTTTTCATGATAAAGATTGTAACACTTCACTAACATGCATGTATCTGAACAAAACTTGCTACTTTTCTTGTTACCCTATAGGCAAACACGGATTTCTGCAGGCATTCTGATTGTGGTAAGTTTTAAAGGTGGGAGGGAAAAGGGGGTAGGGAGGTTTGAGCATAGGTCCTCAAGAAAGTACAGTCTGTCCTTATGCAGTAGGTGTACATGGAAACAATTGGTAATAATCTTATACTTGTTCACAGGCTGCCAACTTGGGATCAGCTTCTGGATGCGAGTGGGAGGCACCCCACTCCTTATACAGTCAAACTCTGTGCTGCCGTGGCTCCAGCAGCACCGTATGAGGAATGGTTTGGGAGACTGTCATACCACAGCAGTGGGGAAATGGCAGTCCTGCTATGGAATTTCATGATAAGACTAATAAGTGCATCAGGCAAAGCTTTGACACCATCTCTAGCAAGATCTACTGATGCTCTGTTGGGATATAATGCAGACCCAGGCAGGGCTTAGCCAGCTCACAGAAATACAGCCTGAGGTTGCCCTGCATATCCCCTCCCCCAAACTGCTGCAAAAGCAATTTCCTGCACTGCCACTCACTGCACCCCAATCCCCAGCAATACATAGCAACTTACCTCCCCATGCCGCCACAGTCCCGCGCCCCTGCCTGCACTAGAACAACTTACTGTCCCGTATGGCTGTTGCCCACATCGCCCTCCCTCCTCCGCTCAGCAACTTACTCTGTGTCTCTTCCCTTGCTTCATGACCCTGAGTCTTTTCCCTTGCTCCATGTTCCACGTACAGTTTCTGAGAATCCTCACAAACATCGGGACTTGAGAACAATTCCTCGCTGCCTGGTGCACAAGTTGTCACCAGATTGAGCCTAACCGCCTCACCCGCTTCCATCTCTTCATCAATAACTTCTGTCTCCAGGCCAACTCCTGATTCTGATTCTGTGTTATGGGAAGGATCCACCTTGTCCTTGGGTGCGAATGTGGGGTTTCCACCCAGGACTGCATCCAGCTGTGTATAAAAACAGCATGTTGTGGGTGCAGCTTCAGACCGGCTGTTTGCCTCCTTCACCTTCTGGTATGTCTGCTGGACTTTCTTTATCTTGGTTCTGCATTGTAGGGTGTCTCGCTCATAACCGTTCTCACACAGGGCTCAAGAAATGTAACTGTGCATGTCCCAGTTCCTGTGTGTCCTACTCCGCTGTGATTGCACCGATTCTTTACCTCACACACTAGAAGATCTAAATTTCTGTGGTGCCCCAAGCAGGAGAGTGTTTTTTGAGGAATAACGACCTTTGTCTCCCCAAGAAAATGCCATGAGGATCACCACACAATGAGTCATACACCAGGAGATGGATTTTAAAGTTCCTGGGGTTTGCAGGTGGGAGGGGAGCATCTATTCATCACTAGCCAGAGTGGCTAATGAGGCACTGTGGGAAACATGCTCGAGTTCAATAAACTTTACAAAAAATCTGCTGTAGTACAACACTGCATGATCATCAACAATAAAGGAAGGGGGAGAGACAAAAGTCCCTTGCGAAGCTGGAAGGTTTTTGTCACCAAAACTGGGCGTTGGCTGCAACTTTTGCCACGTCACAATGTGAATGCTCTTTGGTTTGTCACCAAAAAACCCTTTTTGGTGAAAGAACTTGCCAGCATAGAGAAGGCCTTAGTGTACACTGTCACTTTACAGTGCTGTAACTTTCTGGCTCAGGAGTATGAAAAAAACACTTCCCTGAGAACAGCAAGTTACAGAGCTGTAAAGTGTGAACCAGGCTATAGCATTAGCTACTCCCCTCATGAAGATGATTTACATAGAGCGCTGAGATCTCCCAGCATTCATGCTGTGGACGCACTTTCAGTTTAAAGCACTGCTGTGTCTGCGCTTTAAACTTTTAAGTGCAAACAAACTCTTCCAAATTATAGAGAGAAAAACCCAACGGAGGAGATTACAGTACACAACTAGAGCAATGCAGAAATTACATTTAAATTATCAGTGCTTAAGAATTTGTACAAACTCTAGGGTTTCCCTCAACATTTAGTGTATGAGAGAAGATATCAAATATTTTTTAACTAACATGAGAGAAATTTGGAAATATGTATGTGGGGATTACAACTGTGAAAGTAATGTACGTATGTAGAGAATACAACTGTTATTTTGTATGTTACATATATTACTTTCTGTAAGTTTCTGGCTCAGGAGTGTGAAAAAACCACTGTCTAAATGAGGGTATGTCTACACTGCAGTTTTTTTGGAAAAAGTGCTACTGCGTTCTTTTGACAGAATGGAGAGGGTTTTCTGACAGCAGTAAACCTCTTTCTATGAGGAAGAAAAAAGCTTTTTCGGAAAAAGGCGTGTATGGATTCAGAAGAGAGTGTTTTTTCGAAAGAAGAGGCCTCCAGGAAAAAGCACACGTGCCCTGGTGGCCACTCCGTCCACAGTAATCACAAGTGAAATGCGAAATAGTGTCCAATCAATGTGGACACTATCTTTTGAAAAAAGCACATCACGTTTTTGTTGCGCTTTTGCTGTGTAGACGCTCTCGTTCAAAAAAAAAGTTTTTCCAGAACATCTTTTCTGAAAAAGCTTCTCCCAAAAGAAGCTTGCAGTCTAGACATAGCCTGAGAGAAATTTGGAAATGTATATGTAGAGATTACAACTGTTATTTTGGAATTATTCTAATTAAAAGGTGGAATTAAATGAACAGGAGAGGGAATGTGAGAGAGCAGACAATTAAAGCTTGGGATGGAAAAATGTGGTCAGCATTAAATGAAGAAAGATGCTATTAGAGGTCAGATATAGTAGCAGCAATGAAGAGATATTGCTGCTAAATAAATCAAGTGTAGTAAATCATCTGCAATGTAGAAATTAAACTACAACAGGGAAGTGCTAATATAAAAAGAAAATAAATACAGTGGAATTTGTCAATCCTAAAAGCATTTCTGTATCTGTACTTGTTTTCAAAGGGACAACCAAAACGAGCAAAAAGTTAAGCACGTACATGCTTGCGGGACTGGGGCTTAAAACATTTTCGTATTTGTAATTATTTGTGTTTTGCTTTTAAAACATTGATCTCACTCCTCCTTTCAGCAAAGATTTAATAGGAGTGTACAGTTGTGAGATGTCACGTTACTAAATATAATTACTTCTGCAAAATACTGTATGATACTTTTACTACTAGTTTGTTATAAAATATCCAATTCTTAAAACTAAATGCTTATTGTCAAATTAAATGAACAAAGCAAATTACATTATTCTCTTATTTGTAGCATGCTTACTTAATCATTCATTTGAAAAATTCTGTTATCTGTTCTAGATTTTCCAGTCATTAGCGTGAATAACTGCCATGAAACTAGCCCATTGTGAGCCCTGATACCATGCTCAGAGATGACAATTGGAGTCTTCTGACTGAAACTGAGTTAATGAATGGTCCTACAGTGATATGCTTATTTTGCATCTATATCTATGATAATAGGAATTGATGTCACTGATTAAAAAGGTCAAAGAATGAAACATCATTCACTTTTTGAGAAACATTCATTAAGCAAATACTAAGAGTAGCAATGATGAGAGATCTATTGATTATTAATGCATTAAAATAAACTAATTGGTAAAACAATATTAGCAAAGGCTGAAATGAAGATTTAATGGGCAACAGTAAAACAGCAAGTACTGTAATCTGAATATCTCTATTTTACCTTTTTATTTTTTGTCCTTACAGCATCCAGTTCTTTTAAAAGCAATGCAACATTCAGATCTAGGTCTGCAGTTTCCTTCCAAGGAGTCATAAGGTCAGAGAACATTTTACCTTGTTTTCCTGTAATACTATGATTTAAAAAAAAAAAAAAAGATAAAAAAATCATCAATCAATAGAACAGAGGTTCTCGCTTTCCAAGACATCCACTGCTGCATCTTTCAAAGGGATAGCCGTGTTAATCTGTTTCAGCAAAAACAATGAGGAGTCCTGTGGCACCTTAAAAACTAACAAAAGTATTTGGGTATAAGTTTTCATGGGCTGTGACCCACTTCGTCAGATACATAAAGTGCAAACTTCAGCTTAGCATGGACATACACGTGCAAAAATGGGAGTGTTATGTAGAGGACAAGTATTCATACAGGGTGGATGTGGGCCCACTCCCAACAATGGATGAGAAGATGAGAATACCAAAAAGGGGGAAATTACTTTTGTAGTCAGCTAGCCACTCCCGGTCTCTTATCCAGACCCAGTCTGATAGAGTCAGGTTTAGAAATGAATTCCAGCTCCGCAGTTTCATACTATAGTCTGATTTTGAGGTTTTTTTGCTTAAATATGGCAACTTTCCAAGTCTGTTTTCCACTATGATGTCATGGGCACAGCTGATGTCTGAGCTTTGTGACTCTGTCCTCACCCACAATCATTTCAGATTTGGGAACAATTAATTCCTTCAAGTCAGCAGCACTGCTTTAAGTACCCGTATGGACCCACAATATGCCAACATTTTTATGGCGGACCTAGAACAACACTTCCGCAGCTCTCATTCCCAAGTGCTTCACATTGATTTGCATTACACTGATGACTTCTTCACCATCTGGACCCTTGGGAAGGAGGCACTTGAAGAATTCTATCTAGATTTCAATAATTTCACCCAATGATCAACCTGAACCAGTCCACAGGAAAAATCCACTTCCTGGACACTACAGTGCAAATAATCCACTTCACGGACACTACAGTGCATTTTTTGAAGAGTAACGTTAGTTTGAACCAAGGGGTTTGGTTCGAACTAATGCATCCCGGCGCACACTTTCACTTTCGAAACAGCTGTTGAGCGGAGTAACACGCCGGCGAGATCATGCTAATGAAGCGCGGGATATTTAAATCCTCGCTTCATTAGCAATTTCGGTCGCCTACATTTGCATCCCTAGTTCGAACTAGGGATGCAAATGTAGATGTACCCTCAGTGATACCATCATAGGACCTAATCACATCAGCCATACCACCTGGGGCTCGTTCACCTGCATGTGTGATATATGCCATTATGTGCCAACAATGCCTCTCAATTTTTTCTCCTTTGGTATTTTCACCTTCTCATCAACCATTGAGAGTGGGCCACATCCATCCTGATTGAACTGACCTTGTCAGCATGTGCATAACACTCCCATATTTGCACATGCATATATCCCTGCCAAACTGGCTTCCACTTGATGCATCCGACAAAGTGGGTTCCAGCCCATGAAAGTTTATACCCAAATAAGTGTATTCATCTTTAAGATGCCACAAGACTCCTTGTTCTTTTTATCACCAGTATTTGAAGTCTACAAACTCTGATAGTTAAGTATCATAGGATCAGGATGTATAAATTAGCCATAGAGTTAGACATTGCCAATTTCCAACCTTTTAAACCTACAAAAGCAGTAGTATTTGAAATGATAAATTTGTTATTAAAGTAAGGAAAATATTGTGGGATCAAATTGATGCCTAACTTTCAGTGTGACTTCTTAAATGAATGGTTCCTGACTGCCTTAGTTACTTTTGAAAGTGGGATTCAGGCTCCAAAGAGGCTGCATTTGAAATTTCAAACTCTAGTAAATAAACCAGTTTCTCAATAAGTGCATAAACTCCTCCCCATCTCACATCTAAGAGTTGCATTCTCTCTTCTCTCCCCTCCCAGCATTCACTACTTCTAAAACCATCCTTTCTTTTCAGTTCCCGCTGCTAACCCCATGGGTCACATACCATGCCTGTCTCTGACCTGAACTAGGACATAACCACCTTACCCCCTGCCTCCCTGTAGTGACAGTACAATCTCTTTCACTCCAGGGGCCATTCCTCCCTCTCTGATAACCCCTAGATTCCTTTTTTGAGTGCTTTCTTCAAACTCCTCATCCTCACTTTTATGCTTTTGCCTGCATTTTACCTCCCATCTTCCTTTGTTCCCCAATTCAAACCAGGTGTTCTGCCCACTCCTCACTGCTCCCTTTGTTTCACCACTTCCTACAGTTCATTCACATGAGAATGAAAGACTTTTGTCCAGTGCACCCAACAGTCTCACTCTCCTCCTTCATGCCCTCTCTACAAGACCCATTTCTTTCATCTTGGTTTTCGCAAGTGGCCTCCATTGCTGGGCTCTCTCACCTGTTGCCCAATTGGATACCCAATTGCAATTAGTGTCAGAACTTTTTTGTGACTTAAAAAGACTTTATTTTAATCTTTCTCCACCATTTGGCTACCTCTCTCTTTCTACAGCTGGTTTCATTTTCTCTGTTGGTCTGATACAGATTTTACCTTCTTTTGTGCATGTTTAAATTCCAGTAATGTTTTCACATGTTTGTTATAGGCCCATGTAAATATTTATGAGCACCACTACAGCTTTGGAGTAGTGTTTGATGAGAAACAGTTGAAAGGAGTTGAAGACTCACTGGATTCCAGGAGACATGACCACAAGGTGAGGAAGAAACCTGGTGACCATTTTTATGAATCCACAACCAGCATTATGTTCATTCCAAATATCAGTGAATTTCAATGCAAGCTGAGCAACTCACTTCCTTCAACTCTTTTGAAAATTTTACCCATAACAGTGAAATAGTATCAATCCAGGAAAAAAAAATATAAGAGCAACTTGTGTTTACCTTGATTCTTCACCAGCACAAGGGACAATAACATGATCTAGAGACATATTTTGGGTGCTAGAGCTCTGTATGCTTAATGAGCTGGTTGTTGGCAAATCTAACAGCATCATTGCTTCAACATTGCCTTGGATGGCCAACTCATTCTGTGGTTGTAGGCTTCTTGAAGAACTTGAATCAAGCTGGAATTTTGGACAAATATCTTCTGTTTGCTGTTCCAGTTTATAGATTTCTGTTGGAAGATAAAAATTAACAACTCCCTTTTAAATTGAAAGAAAGCATAGACTTAAAATGAATATGAATATTAATAATCCACCGATGCTTTTCTTTGTAACAGAAAGAGGAAATACACCAGTTTTAGGTCCACTGCTCCCTCATCCTATTGATGAAAGGAGAGGAGAGTTAGCCAAAGAACCAACTCTGGAATCAGTCCACATTCAGGCAGTGCTGATTGTTATTGGCTATTTTACATGCAAGTCAAAAAATTCTCTTCCTTTTCCTTATTTCTCTCCCCAATTATTCATTAACAAGATAGATCACTTGCCCTTACAGATGACCTGTAATAGCCAGGATAAGCCTGCATTACATCACATTATGGGCCTGATTTTCATTTACACTAACGCCCCTTAAGGGTAAATAAAAAATCAGGCCCTATGACTTCAAAGCTTATGTTAATTTTCCTCTTAGCTTCCAAAGCAGCTGGCTCCACTCACATCTCCAGCATTCATAGCAATGTGATACTCCAGCATGTGTGATTACTGTTTTTGCCACCACAATTTGTGGAAGTCTACTGGAATATGCAGCCAGTGCATGCTGGGTGTCACTCACCCACAGAATCTAACAATATTTGTAAATCCTGGGAAACAGTTAATATTCTTAGCTACTTTATGTAGATTCAATAGAGACTACTAAGAGTTTTATGTTTAAAATTTCTTAAGAAAGTTGCACTAGGAGGGTTTGTGTGTTTTGCTCTTTATTTTATTCAATCAAATTCATTATTTTCTCTCAAAACTGATAAAAAAAAAAAGACTGTCTGTGCTCTGTCACTGTTCTATGGATAACCTTAAAAAACCCATTACACTTCAGGTACCGTATTGTAGATAAAATAGAGACGCAGAGACTTCAATCCAAGAATATTCAAATGAAATAATTCCCTAAAACCTGTCAAAATTGCAGGAATCTCTCTTTCCTGAGGAGAAGCAATGACACTCAGGTACTTGCTCAAATTCTGCTCCAGCACTATGGTTGAAGCTTGCTCCATGGGGCCAGGCTATACTAAAATTATTATGGAACTTATGCAGGACTTCAGAACAGCGTTGCCAACCATCAGTAAATTTATGGACAGTCTGTAAAAAATTAGTTGAAATTGGACATGTCCATAAAGCCCGTAAAAAAAATGTAGGTGTCGGTAAATTTTGTAAAAGTACAATAAAATTTCACAAAACTGCAATTAGTCTATAGCAATTAAATTTCCTCTGTGCTGCTTAAGCCATTTTACTGCTGAGCAGTGGAAATTGGATGTTTACTGTCAGAAATGGATATGGGACAATTACTTCAGAGATAATTAACAGCATCAGTGTTTAGATGTACGATCACAAAATGGAAAACTTCCAGGATCATGACTAATTAAATGAAAGTGAGTTAAATAGCATATTGTTCTTGTAATGTATGAATGACAACAATTACTTTTCACTTTTGGCCATTTATGTCGTCTTAGTATAAAAATTATGTCCGTAAAAAAACGCGTCTGTCCGTAAATGTTTCCCATTTTGTCTGTAAATGAAATTTTTGCGGGTTGACAATCCTGCTTCAGAAGCAGGTGTGTGCTACTGCTCATTGGCCCACACACCACTCATTTCTCACTAGCCATTCTTTGACACTGCTTCGGAATTTATGAAATCTTGGGGGGAAAAGATTAAGTCCCTTGCTCCCCGCTGCAGTACATAGCAAAGGAAGAACTCACTGTAATGAACAAGGCATAACAGACACATTGAAGACTCTAAGGCTACGTCTATACTACAAGCCTCTTTCGAAAGAGAGCATCTAGAATACAAGCAGATTTTTTGAAAAAGCGAGCCACTTTTTCAAAAGAGAGTGTAGACGCTCTCTTTTGAAAAAGCACATTTTGCATTCAATAGCGCCTTTTTTTGAAAGAGTACTTTCAAAAAAAGGCGTTATTCTTCGTAAAATGAGGTTTACCGCAATCGAAAAAACTGCTGCGTTCTTTCGATTTACTTTCAAAAGAACATGGCTGCAGTCTAGATGCAGGTGAAGTTTTTTCGAAAAAAGGCTACTTTTTTCGAAAAAACCCTAGTCTAGACACACCCTAAGAGCCTGCGCCCAAGTAAGAGGGGCAGGGGGCATCCTGGATATATACAGTCACTATTAGCTAGGGAAGTTTTTCTTTACTTTAAACCCTTGATTGGGGAGGGTGAGGAGTTCTCATCTCTTTTGGTTGCATAACCACTAAAGGGAGCTTTCCCTGAACTACCTTTAATTGCTTCTTTATCTACCAAAGTACATACTAAAGAATCTTGTCCGCAAGTGCATTGTCTCTTCTACTTTTCTCACTTTAGATACCCTTTGCTTTGCATACAAAGAAGTACAAACCATTCTCCTGAACTTTGTAGGATGGGTGCCACATTACTGAAATGTTTGTTCTCAGTAGTTTGATTTAATCTCATGAACTTTTTTTTCTTTCTATACCATAGCAATAGTCTCCATAACGAATATTTATTTGAAGCACCTCAGGCAGGGATAGTTGATCGACTGGGGGGAACTCTCCAACCACCACTCATTTCCAGTGTGTATTACCTTTGGGCCTAGAAGCCCCAGGATGGGCAAGGACTTCCTAAGACTAGGGGCTGTACAAACACAGGACAAAAAGTTGGCTCCTGTGGTGAAAAGCTTATCATCCAAAAACAGTAACTCCTTACTTAATGTCATCCCAATTAACATTGTTTTGTTGTTATGTCCTCATCTATTAGACTACATCTACACTGCACATTTATTTCGGAATAAGCTATTCTGGAATAGTTATTCTGAAATAGCTTATTTCAAAATAGCATGTCTACACTGCAGGGAACCCTCAAAATTAGTCCGAGGCAGGCTTCCCTAATGAAGATGTGCTATTTCAACTTAGAGCTCAAGGAGGCACTGGGGAGGAGTAACTTAGAATGGCCCCGGTGAGGGGCTATTTTGAAAAAGCAGAAGTGGAGCTCTATACAGCCCCTATTCTGCAATAACTATTTTGGAATAGGCATTATTCTTCACAGAATGAGGTTTACAGAAGTTGGAATAAGCCTCCCGTGATTTCAAAATTATTTCAAAATAACGCTATTGCTGTGTAGATGCTTGCATACTTATTTCGGAATAACGGCTGTTATTCTGAAATAACTTTGCTATGTAGATGCGCCCCTAGAGAACATATTTGTTTAAAATGTTTTATGTTTGCTTATAACCTTGTTTGACTGCCCATTGGCAGGTGGGGCTTGGAACCAGGGTATGCCAGCAACTACTTTAGTAGCTCCCCTACATCATCACCCACAGTGCCTTCCAGCTGATCAGCAACTCCCTCTCTCACCTGGTGCCTCCTGTCCACAGCAATCAGCTGTTGGGTGATGTTTAGGAGGCTCGGGAGGGAGGAGGGAGCATGCAATGCACAGCCTCCTCCTCCCTCCCAAATCTCCTGAACACCACCAAACAGCAGAATGCTGCAGGTGGGAGGTGCTGAGAGGGAGGGGGAGAGGCTGTGTCTCCCACCCACAGCCATCAGCTGTTTCACAGGATTCAGGAGGCTGGGGAGGAGGGGGCAGGAGCAAGGATGCACTTGGGGAGGGAGGTGGAGGAGTGGAGGCAGGCCTGGGGCAGAGCAAGGGGTTGAGCAGCCCATGGCACTTTGGGAAGTTGGTGCCTGTGCAGCAAGGCGTTCTCTAGGAAATATCCCACCTGATGCCAACACAGTTGCTTTAGTAGCTCAGGGAGCTCATGAACAAGTTCACAGACCATCCTCTAATTAGTAGTGTGTGAGTATGTCTTTTGTCTGGCGAAAAAAATTTCCCAGGAACCTAATCTCCCACCCCCATTTACATTAATTCTTATGGGGAAACTGGATTCGCTTAACACCATTTTGTTTAGAAGCAGAGTTAAGTGAGGAGTTTAGAGGAACGGACAGCCACGCCAGGACTCTGGGCTAGGTTGCAGGGTGGGGAGCTCAGGCAAAAGGGTAATGACCAAGGACAGCAGGGCCTCAGTTTCACTCAGACTGCAGCGTCCCACCTCCACTGCTGCCTAAGAGCTGCCCAGGGTGCTGCGGCGGCAATACAGCAGCGATTTAAAGGGCTCGGGGTTCCAGGCACCATGCAGCCAGAGCCCTGGGTCTTTCTGAATCATCAGGCTCCAGGAAAATTGACCCCTATTCCCCTTCCATTGGCAAGCCTGGAGGAGTTAATGTATATAACAAGTTAACAACCTTTATAGTTACATGGGGACAGATCTAAATTACAAGAGATCTCAATTCGCATGCTCCAGGACATAAGGTGATCACTATCAAGGGTTTTCCTTTTCCTGTTTTTCAGATCTGCAGCTTTTAAATTTCACCAACGTACATTCTAAGTTCTTGCAGGAGGGTGAGCTGAACAACAGTGTTTTGAGCACCAGTAAGGTGCGGTGCTCTGATTGCCAATCTAGATGTGGTAAGGACTTGGAAATTCTATGTCTCCTTTGCATCCCCAGCAAAGCCAGTCATCATTGTGATGGACTGAAATTTGCATGGGACAGGGGCCAATCTCAGCACACACTGCCAGCGGTAAAGAGTTTTACAAAAGCAAGCAATTTTGCAATTAGGTGGTCTTAGAGCCTGCAATTGACATGACGTGGGAGACACTATTAGGACCTAGTTCTTCCTTGCTGGTTTTATAAGACAGAAAGGCAAGGTGGCAGCCTCCCTCCCTTAGAATTGGAAGGACCATCTGCCCAGGGACATTAAGATTGAAGTTGTTGCTTGTTCAATAAAGCTGCATCCTTTCTTTGCTAAGGCACTACAATCTATGTCATTTTCCTTATTTGTGTCTCTGGGACAGAGTGATTTAAATAAAACTTTGTAAATGCAATCAGGTTTACTGTGTATAGTGACTTCTATCAATTTCATAAGTATTTTATCCACCAAATGCACATGATCATTTGTCCTAGATACAGAACCACCTTCAACTCCCAAACTAATAATATAAACCCCAGGTCTGGGTGTGTTGCTTTATTCCTCCTGTGAACCCTGAGGTGTACATTAATCAGCACTAGCGTACAGACACAATACATACAAAAAAGTATATGGATGATCAAACCTTATATACAGTATAAAAAAGCATATGGATGATCAAGTGCCGAAGATGGAACTCACTGCATCTTTTCAGATATTCTAGAATATATTTTCACTGAAGTGGTACCACAACATGGCTTTTAATTTTTCTTACATGCCAACCAAACTTTTTTCTATACAAATTCCAGACTAAAAAGGTGAAACTAAAAAGCTGATTTTCTACTGCAGCTATTTCTCTTGGCACAAATGTTAAGGGATATAAAGACACTATCATGGAAGCTGGCAGGTAGGTGTGTGGTGGAGAAAGTTAAAGGGGAATTGGTTTTGAAGAGAACATGGTGGTGGGAAATTTAGCATGTTTAACTTGTGAATGATGGAAGGCGAAACAAGTAGCAAACATGGAATCAATAAAATACGAGCCTGCCATATAAATGCATCATTTCCTCTACTCCTTATCTGTCTTTGTCTTTTTAAATTGTACACTCTTTGAAGAATAGACCATGGCGCTCTCTATTTATGGAAAACACCTAGCAGTCTAAGTAAGTTACAGCAGTCATTATTGTATCCATCATTACTGAAATGTAAGGGACATTGGGGTGGGGAAGCAAACTGCTGGGGAATCCTAAAGCTACACGGACAATAAAGAAAAGGGGGAGCAATGATGGTTTAAAATGGGTAATGAAAAGCCCTCTGGGATTTTCAACATTCCACTTGCTATACTCAGCTAATCAGCACTTCGGTGATCAGAAAATATCTGGGGACCTACACAAATGTAAAGGGAAAGGAAAGAACTGAGCAGCTTCCAGGTAAGATAGGAATTATCTGCAGAGGACAGAGATGGCCAAGAGAGATGGGACTTGAAAATAGACAAAGGAAGGAAGAGGGAAGAGACTGACAAAGACAAAGACCAATATACATTCTGGAAAATGCATTAATCTTTTTGGAAAGCAGATTATTAAATTACAAACGTATGGGCCCATACTGTCATTGTTAAAGGAACACTCTGGTTGAAAATCATATTAAACCCCCCATACTTTAAAAAAATCAATAAAATTTCCTTACTTATGGTACCAAAAGCTCAGATGATTAAAAAAGAATGCTAACAAAAATCTATACTTTTCATTTTTTTTCTGTTTACACTTAAGAATCATAGAACTGGAAGGAACCTTGAGAGGTCATCAAGTCCAATACCCTGCACTCATTGCAGGATCAAACACTATCTAGGCCAGGGCTCCTCAACTTTGAAAATCCTGGGGGCCACAATGATACTCATAGCAAATGCTGAGGGCCACAACTTAAGCATGGTTTTATATTCATGGAGATATATATGCAAATATATGCAAACAGATTCTTTCACACAATGTATGTAAGAGAGCAGTATGATTGCTCAGAGCTCCGGTATTTAGAGGGAGAAAAGACTGTTGAGAGTCTATGGGTTAAGTTTAGATGTGGAAGCAACAGAGGTGATGTTGTAGTTGGTGTCTGCTATAGACCGCCGGATCAGGTGGATGAGGTAGATGAAGCTTTCTTCAGACAACTGAGAGAAGCTTCCAGATCACAGGCCCTGGTTCTCATGGGATACTTTAATCACCCTGACATCTGTTGGGAGACCAATACAGCAGTACACAGACAATCCAGGAAGTGTTTGGAGAATGTTGGGGATAACTTCTTGGTACAAGTGCTGAAGGAACCAACCAGGGGCCATGCACAGCTTGACCTGCTGCTCACAAACAGGAAGGAACTAGTAGGGGAAGTAGAGGTGAGTGACAACCTGGGAAGCAGTGATCATGAGATGGTAGATTTCAGGATCCTGACCTAAGGAAGAAAGGAGAGTAGCAAAATACACACCCTGGACTTCAGAAAAGCAGACTGACTCCCTCAGAGAACTGATGGAAGGATTCCCTGGGATGCTTACATGAAGGGGAAAGGAGTCCAAGAGAGCTGGCAGTGTTTTAAAGAAGCCTTATTAAAAGGCACAGGAAGAAACCATCCCGATGCGCAGCACGTTATCAGGAAGGCAAAAGCACAACTGGAATTGCAGCTAGCAAGGGATGTGAAGGATAACAAGAAAGGTTTCTACAGGCACGATAGCAATAAGAGGGTGATCAGAGAGGGTGTGGGGCCCTTACTGGATGAGGGAGGTAACCTAGTGACAGATGTCGTGGGAAAAGCTGAAGTACTCAATGCTTTCTTTGCCTCTGTCTTCACGGACAAGGTCAGCTCCCAGACAAATGCACTAAGCAACGCAGTATAGGATGGAGGTGGACAGCCCTTGGTAGGGAAAGAACAAGTTAGGGAACTATTTAAAAAAGGTAAACATACACAAATCCATGGGCCTGGATTTAATGCATCTGAGAGTACTGAGGGAGTTGGCAAATGTCATTGTGGAGCCTTTGGATATTATCTTTGAAAACTTGTAGAGATCAGGAGAGATCCCAGATGACTGGAAAAAGTCAAATGTAGTGCCCATCTTTTAAAAAGGGAAGAAGAGCAATCCAGGGAACTACAGACCAGTCAGCCTTACCTCAGTCCCCGGAAAAATCATAGAGGGGATCCTCAAGGAATTCATTTTGAAGCACTTTGAGGGGGGGAAAGTGATCAGGAATAGTCAACATGGATTCATGAAGGGCAAGTTGTGCCTGACCAATCTGGTTAGCTTCTATGAGGAGGTAACTGGCTCTATGGATATGGGAAAGTCAGTGGATGTGATATACCTTGATTTTAGCAAAGCTTTTGATACGGTCTCCCACAATATTCTTGCCAGCAAGTTGAGGGAATATGGATTGGATAAACAGACTGTAAGATGGATAGAAAGCTGGCTAGACTGTCGGGCCCAACGAGTTGTGATCAATGGCTCGATGTCAGGTTGGCAGTCGGTTTCTAGCAGAGTGCCCCAAGGATCTGTTCTAGGACCAGTTTTGTTCAACACCTTTATTAATGACCTGGATGAGGGATGGATTGCATCCTCAGCAAGTTCGCAGAAGACACTAAGCTAGGGGGCAGAGGTAGATATGCTGGAGGACAGGGATAGGGTCCAGAATGACCTGAATAGATTAGAGGATTGGGCCAAAAGAAATCGGACGAGGTTCAACAAGGACAAGTGTAGAGTCCTGCACTTGGGACGGAAGAATCCCAAGCATTGTTACATGGCTAAGTAGCATTTCTGCAGAAAAGGACCTGGGGATTACAGTGGATGAGAAGCTGGATATGAGTCAACAGTGTGCCCTTGTAGCCAAGAAGGTGAATGGCATATTAGGGTGCATTAGGAGGAGCATTGCCAGCAGATCCAGAGAAGTGATTATTCCCCTTTATTCAGCTCTGGTGAGGCCACACCTGGAGAATTGTGTCCAGTTCTGGGCTCCCCACTATAGAAAGGATGTGGACGCACTGGAGAGGGTCTAGCAGAGGGCAACCAAAATGATTAGGGGGCTGGAGCACATGACCTATGAGGAGAGACTGAGGGATTTGGGTTTGTTTAGTCTGCAGAAGAGAAGAGTGGGGGAGGAGGGGGATTTGATCGGAGGTTCCAAAGAGGACGGAGAAAGGCTGTTCACAGTAGCGATGGATGGCAGAACAAGGAGCAGTGGTCTCAAGTTACAGTGGGAGAGGTCTAGGTTGGATATTAGGAAAAAATATTTCACTAGGAGGGTGGTGAAGCACTGGAATGGGTTACCTCTAGGGAGGTGGCAGAACCTCTATCCCTAGAGGTTTTTAAGTCTCAGCTTGACAAAGCCCTGGCTGGGTTGATTTAGTTGGGACTGGTCCTGCCTTGGGCAGGGGACTGGACTTGATGACCTCCTGAGGTCTCTTCCAGCTCTATGATTCTAATGCCCCAGTGCTCCCATCACCTCCTCCTTGGGGGCTAGAAATGCCAGCGCCCTGTACCCGTCTGTTCCAGCTAGCCTATCCACTTGTGTCTTTCAATGCTTACCCCACCTGGGAGGTGCCTTGCCATTGTGGAGCATGTTCCCAGTGGAAGCCATGTTCAAAGAATCCCACATGTGGGCCACGTGTTGAGCCCCGCAGAAACCCAAATTGCACTGCGAGCCACAAAGAAACAGTGTGGGCTGCATGTCATGTATTGAATAGCCCTGACAGGGGGTTGTCTAACCCGCTCTTAAAAATCTCCAGTGATGGAAATTCCACAACTTCACTAGGCAACTGATTGCATAGCTTGACCACACTGACAGTTAGGAAGTTTTTCCTAATGTCCAATCTAAACCTCCCTTGCTGCAATTTAAGCCCATCGCTTCTTGTCCTATCATCAAAGATCAAGGAGAATAATTTTTCTCCCTCCTCATATCATCCTTTTAGGTAATTAAAAGCTGTTATGTTCCCTCTCAGTCTTCTGTTTTCCAGATTAAGCAAACCCAGTTCTTTCAATCTTCCCTCACAGGTCATGTATTCTACACCTTTAATTCATATTTATTGCTCTTCCTAGGATTTTTTCCAATTTGTCCACATCTTTCCTGAAACATGGCACCCAGAACTGGACATAATACTTCAGCTGAGGCCTAATCAATGCAGAGAGAATGGAAGAATTACTTCTCGTGTACTGCTTACAACACTGCTGCTAATACCGCATTCCAATTTGCTGCTTTTTTTTTTTGGCAACAGTATTACACTGGTGGCTCATATTTAGCTTGTGGTCCACAATGACCCCCAGGGAGTCATTTCCCATTCTGTATGTGTGAAACTTATTGTTCCTTCCTGAGTGGAGTGGACTTTTCATGTGTCTTTATTGAATTTCATCCTATTTACCTCAGACCATTTCTCCAATTCGTCCAGCTCATTTTGAATTATAATCTTCCGAAGTACTTGCAACCCCTCCCATCTTGGTATCATCCACAATCTTCATAAGTGTACTCTCTATGCCTTTATCTGAATCATTGATGAAGATACTGAACAGAACTGGTCCCAAAACAGATCCCTGCAGAACCCCACTCATTATGTCTTACTAGCATGACTATGGATCATTGATAACTACTCTCTAAGAATGGTTATAAACCGGATACACATCCACCTTACAGTAGCTCTACCTAGGTTATATTTTCCTAGTTTGTTAATTGGAAGGTCAATGAGATTGTATCAAACACCTTACGAAAGTCTAGATGTACCACGTCTACTCCTTCCTCCTTATAGATAAGGCTTGTTATCCTGTCAATAAAAGCTATCAGGTTGCTTTGACACAATTTGTTCTGGACAAATCTAAGCTGACTGTTACTTATCACTTTATTATCTTCCAGATGTTTGCAAATGCAATCCTTATTTGCTCCATTATCTTTCCTGTAGGCTGATATAGCTATGTCACTCAGCGGAGAGAAAAGTCCACACCCCCCGAGCAATGTAGCTATGCTGACTTCGACCCTGCCGCCAGTGCAGTTAGGCTGATGGAAGAATGCTTCCAGCAGTCTAGCTACTGTCACTCAGCAAAACCTCTTTCATGAGTGCAAGCCCTGTGTATGCTATGAAGTTATCTCAGCAGAGCCGTAACAACATACAGTCCCCATAGTAAAAGAAATACCCCGAATCTGTTTCTAGTTTGCATACAAAACCACAGTATTTCGGTTACAAACACTGACGAACCATTAATTTGTTTAAAAAAGTAGAAAATCTATCCTCACCAGAACTAAAAAAGAAAGAAAGAAACCTTTTTATTGCTAGTATAAATACTTGTTCCATCATCATCTGCCACAATACATATATCTGGTTACATCTGAAAGTCTAGATATGTATGTCAAACCAAAGACTGGTGTTACGGTATTAATATCAGACAGCAAACCCTCATCTAAATGCTTCCCTGCAATCCCTCCTCATTTTCGCAACAGCAATTGATTTTGTTAATTTACTACTGCTTTATCACCAACAAACAAACAAACAAACAAACACCTCCAAACCAAACCAAGTTTCACTTTCACGGAGGGAGGAGGAATTTCTAAAAATTTCCAGTGGCTTGCAACAATCCAGATATTCCTGCTTCAGAAATTCCACAAGTGATATACGTTTGGGTTGAAACAAGATGTTTGTTCTGACAAGGCAACTGCCGTCACTATTTTCAAGCAATGTCTAACCATTCGTCTGAAAATAATGCCATCTTATATTCATAACATCTAATGCAATTTGACTGCATGTCATTACACTTTTGCAACATAACACACTAAGTCTCATGGAAAAGACAACACTTCAGCTTGAACCTTGTTAACTAACCCATTTTTAACTGATGCGAAAGAAATCTGGACCATGGCTGGGCCTGGGTAACTTAAGGATCAGAAAAAAATAGATTGGCAATCTTTTACCTTTGAAACTTCTATCAAGCAGAATCTGTGCAAGAGAACCAGATTGCTAAACTGCCCACCCATTTCCTGACTGGAAGGCCTATAGCCTGAAAAGGAGGGCAAAGCAAAAGGGTTCATTTGAATAAACATGCAGTGAAACAAAATGAAGCAGAGGGAAGGAATCTACTCCTATTGTGTGGAAGAGGTGAGAGGGTGAGGTTTGTTTGTGCTATATGCAAGGACTTAGATATGTCTGCCTTCTCCTCCCTCATTCCCACTGGGGTCCATCACAGATACAGCACGTATGAGATTGAAAAGCATCTTGGCCAACAGCTGCTTCCAGTTTTACACCTCTGTGACTTAGTTGACAGGCATCTTTCTCACTGCTGTTGTCTTTGTAACACTTAACTGAACCCTTTCCCCATTCTGTAACTCCACCTAGCCTGACTTTCGCATATGACAACCAAGCCATTGAGAATTACGTGAGGGAAAGTGCTCAGCAGTAGCAGTACATCACAAATACCTCATCTGTCCGTAATAGTCAGCCATTGTCACAAGGACTGAAGACAAGTCACCTGGCTCACACTTGTTGTAAGTCATGTAGAAGAGACCCCATCAGACTGAAGGCCTTAAAATCCTGGCAATTAAGTGGGATGGACAAGGATCTCTTAAGGAATTCCTCAAACACAATGCAAGGCAGACGTACTATGTTTGGTTTTTTTTGAAACACAAACAAAACAACAAACACCCCAGTTTAAGAAGCAGTAGACAGATGGCCTTTGCTCATGGAGGACTCTGTGTGACATCTAGGGGCTTTATTCAAGAATAGTTTTATTGTCCACAAATACAAGTTGAGGCAAAAACCTTGAAAATAGACACAAGATTTTCTCAAAATATTTTCCCTCTTGGACTCTTTGTCCATCTTGCTTCAGAGGCCACAGTGGTCTCTCGTAGCTCCTCATTCCTCCTCCAGGTCATCTGCTTAGGAGTGACCCTTCTCCAGGGCCTGCCAGAGGAGTCAGCTCCCCTCACCAACTGAGGGGTGTCTCACTCTTTTTAAGCATCCTTATTCCTCTGACTTCCTCCCATCTGGGTCAATAATTGAACAGGGTAATTTGATCATTAGCCCGTTAGGATCAGCGGGGAGGATCACAAGTGAGACTGGCCCGGACATCCCTGAAAGGGCTAGTAACTCTGTGCCAGGGCCCATTATTAATAATAATACCAACTAGATCTTGTTTAGATAGCACTTTTCAGCAGTAGAAATCAAAGTCCTTGCGCTGAAAAAGGCTAATCTCATCCCCATTTCCACATGGGGTAATTGGGACTCAGAGACATGAAGTAACTTGCCCAATATCACCCATAGGCCAGTGGCAGAAATGGCCCAGCCTTGTGAATTCTAGAGCTTTATCCACCAGGCCAACTACTGCAGTACTGGCTCTTTCCTTGGCTGCTTCCATTCTGGTGCCTTCTAAGATTACTCCCACACTAAGTTTCTCTTTCCTTTTTCATTGGCTTCATTAAGACCCTATGAGACACAACAAAATGGAGCCAAAGAATAATGTTTTTGTTTTTAACAGTGAATGTGCAGTAATGTTTCCCTATCAAGGAATAAAGAAAAAATTCAAATATTTGTATTGGTGTTCTTCCAGGACTCAGGATGGCCATAAACTTTCATTAATATGCTCACAAAAAACCCTAGAGGCACATTTACAAACTATTTTAAATAATTTTTCATGTTTTGTGTAAAAATAATTGTCCTCTTAATTGACATGAAATTGTAATTCTCATGATTTTTCAATTATGAAAACTGCTTTAACAGATATTTTCATTAGTACAGCACTGCAATTAAAGACTGGGGCTTTTTTGGTTTTGGTTTACATTTTCAAAGAGCCCCAAATGGTGATGAAATGGACAGAAACATTGCTAATAGTTCACAAAGAAAAACTTGTGTAAGTTTTATTCTGAAATGTCACTTATTTCACAAGATAAAAAAAAACTTTGCTACAATATGGACAAAACTCAAAAGTTATTAGTTCATTTCTTTAATTCTTAATGGAATCTAAAGAGAACACTGAATTCATTCTCTGCAAGCAATTTAAAGAAGGACATCTGTGTCACTTTGAATGCTTCTTTATTTCACCTGTATTTCTTTGGAAACCAGGCAACATCCTTTAGAAAGAAAGAAATTGAGTGTGCTTAAGAACTTTTGGAGTTATTCTGGCAGACTAGCCATTTTTTTAAATTCTTCAAAGACACTGCTTATTTTAGCAATTATATCTTTCCTCTCTTTCTCTCACTCATTATTAACCATTTACTATCTTTCTTGGCTCAAGTAAATGTGAAGACTAATATTTACAAGATTCAAATAAATGCTGAAAGAGGTATCTAAACTGCATATTATGATTTGGTATTCACTGAAGTTAATCATGATGCAATTCTTTATAGGTATATATGACATACTTCCTTTGGCATTCCATTCTCATTTTGCAATTAACTTTTTTTAAAAATACTAGCATTTGAAAAAAAAGATTTTTGTTGGATTGGTTTCTTTCTTACTTTAAAAGCATTTTTAGATTCTCAACACATCAAAATAGCAGACTCTCTAGTCAGACACTAAGTGGGATTCACTGAAACACAATGTTAGTTCTAATGGATGGATGATTGTGTTTGGTCTTTTGAAACTTTGAAGTATAGGTAAGTCTTGATCACACAAATTAATAAATCCTAAAGCTGGAGTTAACAATAACCATTACACCCAAATTCTGCAGCTTAGCCCAGCCAATTTTTCAAAAGGTCAGGTTGTGAACTGGAGAAGATCAGGGAGGTCCACCGCATAGCTTTGTTGCCAGGCATCTCTCGTCTGGATTGTTGCAGGCATTTATTAGTATTCGTCAGCAGACTCAACAAAGCAAACAAGAAATTCAAGCACGAATAATAAAATGAAATGCTGCTATATAACCCTTTGTCATTCAGCAAATATGGGACTTTTTAGCTACATTGTTCCTAAACCTGGGTTACTACTTTAATTTTTCTCCACAGTGCTGACTGAATGAGTATGCATGTGTGCTAAATGCAGAGCTCCCTTAACAACTGCAGGACTGCCATTTAATCTGTTGGTAGATGGACCATTTCCTGTGGGAACTCTAGCTATGACTTCCAGATCCACCAAATAAATCTCAGATTAAGATTCCAAATGAAACCTGCCTTTGGCAGATAAAAAATGTCAAGATGGATATAAACAGTAAAATTATAAATTATCTAGGTGTTGCACGATGACTTTATGTGCGTGTTTTGTTTACACTTTCCCCGATATCACAACTATACAAAGCATTCATCAAATGTCACACTTTCATAATATTGGAGGCATCATTAAAACTGTTTGGCTAAGGACCTTGAAGTGTTTAAGCAGTAGCTCAAAAGTATATTTGTGCAAAGTAGAAGAATAAATTTACATATCAGCAGCAGCTCATAAGGGATGGGTAAATATTCTGTTTATCTCTCATTGTAATTCAGGTTAGTTTAAATACTGGGTTTCAGGATATCATTACAGCCTATATGGGGTTATTACATAATTTCCAAACATGGTGACTGGCAGAGTTTTATTCATGCTCACTAGTATTTATGTTTTCTAGAACAACTGAAAACATAAACTGGATAAAGCAAACCTTCCCATCTCATTTTTTCTGATGTTACTGTGATTCCAGACAATTACAATTTATATATGACTAACTCAATTAGCTAAATCTTGATTATCTACAATTCCTTTTTATCTACAGGATGGCCATTCCTTACACTGAAAATTCTCTATATTAACCAATAAATTCAACATCCCACTTGACATTTGGATAATTAAAGTTCTACTGTATTTAGCATTTTGAACAAAACAAAAACTCTGAAAACACAAACTCATCTTTAAATGATTTTTTCCTTTAACTATTCCCTTTAATTTTATATGTCCACCATAAAAAAAAGGAAAGGTCATTTTGGCAATGAAATGCCAATAAAAATCATTCAAAACAAATGGTCTATTAAAGATGCAGGTGAAGTCTCTGATGCTAGTCTCCAATTCACTCTCCAGAGAACAAGGGCTGTTTTTAATGAAATTTTTTATGTCATGTCTCTGCTCATCTTACCTGTGCTAATGTAGGCCTGTTCTGGATTTAAACTTCATATTAGTTGATGATAAAACACTAGCAATGAAGGTTTCTAAAGAAGGAAACAACCAATTCTTCTTGTACCTTTAATAGTTCTTCTAAAGCGGATTCTGAGGCAGTGTATAAAAGATGACTGTGGTAATAACTGCCACTACTGAGAAAGTATATTTAAAGTCTTTTTTAAGTTAGCGATACCCCCTAATTTTACAAAACTAAAATGACAAAGTGAACTATTTTGAGGGTGCATGCATTCCACCCTTTAACCAATTAATAAATGCTGGGTGTTTATAAGCCCTGAGGGTATGTCTACACTACCACCCTAGTTTGAACTAGGGTGGTTAATGTAGGCATTCGAAGTTGAGATCCTAATTAGAGATCCTAATTCGAACTACCTACTCCGTGCCGCGTGTAGCCGCGGGCACGGAGTTCGACCTAAGGGGATTTAAAAATGGCGCCCGCCCGGCAAGATGCAAATAAAGCCCGGGATATTTAAATCCCGGGCTTCATTTGCAACTTCGAATGTCTACATTAACCACCCTAGTTCGAACGAGGGTGGTAGTGTAGACATACCCTGAGTTTTCAATTCAGTGTATAATCATTAACAACATTCTTCACAACAGTGCTCTGAGAGTTAGATAAGTCTTGCAGAGCTTTAATTTTGTGTCTGGTGGGGAGTAGTTAGAGAGACTCTTCCCGCCCCCATGCTTCATCCAGCACATGTGCAAAAAGCATCAAATGTAGTCATTTAAAGTTTATGGGGTGGGGCTGAGTGGCTGGAGGGGGAGGGAAGGTTTATAAATATGGAAAAGAGGTGATTTAGGAGGGTACATCAGATAATATGTGAGTTTCAGTCAGTTACACAGTCAATTAGCGTAGCCAGAAGTCTAACAGTCAAACAAAACAAAACTCCCACAAAATTAAATTCACTTTCATTATCAGAGCTCTCAGCCTTCAGATCCCTTGTCTCTTTCCAAGGTTCTTTTGGGTGTACTGTTCCATATTTCTCAACCTGAGATTTGTGTGTCCACTGTAGCCCCATTGTTTCTCTAACCCCTGCACCTGTGCTGTTTCCTCTACACCCTTGTCTCTCTTCTGCCCTCATTGCCATGCTGCTTATCCTGCTTTCCCTGCGCTCGCTCTTGGGGGTCCCCATAAACTAGAGTGGGTTTCCCTTCCTTAAAGGCAGGAGAGGAAGAAACAGCTCTGGTTTCTCCTGCTGCTGCATGCAAAAGTGAAAGAGCTGAGCCAAGCACGTCACTCTGCTCCCACACATCCACGATATTATTGGAGTGAGGGCAGGGGTGGACTGGCAATCAAAATAGGCCCGGGAAATGTGTTGAGAACGGCCCACTTTTTCACATCAAAGAATTTTTTTTTAATTTACTCTTTGACCCCCATTAGCCACACCCCTGACCCCTGTTAACCACGCCTCTGACGCCCATTAGCCACACCCCCTGACTCCCATTAGCCAGGCCTCTAGAGGTAACACTCTCGGGGCAAGATGGACACATGACCAGAAGTAAAAGGTGTCATGTGACCCCTATTGGAAGGAGGATCATGGGAAAAGTTCTTAGAGGGATTAGTTTGGCCCACACCAAGCCCCCCTCATGCAACTATCCTGCAATTGCATAAACCCGATGTGTGTAACATTACCTCGGGGGCGGAGAGGCTGGGGGAAGTGTTCCCTCTAAGAGTTTCCTCCCATGAGCAGAATGAATTTTGTGTTGTGCACCAGTACTGAGTTCATGTGGCTTGTTTGGATGTGCCACTGTGGCACCCAAGTTACTAATAAATATCTTATAAACCTCTACCTTTTCCCTCTGCTGCCATGTCTCCTCCCTTCGCTCCATCAGCTCCCCTGGTGCCTGCTGCCCCCCAACACCTCACCCTCCTCTGGTGTCCTGACTCGGACTCCTGCCCTTCTCACTGCCCTCAGCCCTCCTGAGATCTGCTCCCCTTCCCCCCTGTGCCCACTCTTCCAGTAGTCCCACTCTGATCATGCGAGCTACCCTTCCTCATCCCCTCTCCTAACACACCTTCCTCTACACACCTGCCCTGCCTCTCTCCTCTGGTGCTGGTCCCTCCCCTGCAGGTGTCTGCCCTTCTGCTTCACCCCCAGAATCCCCTGGCACCTGCACCTTCCCTTACCCCTGCACCCTCCTGGTGCCTCCCCCGTCCCTCACTGCCCCTGCCCCCTTTGCCCTCTTTTTCCCTGATGCCCACCCCCTCACCACCCTCTGCCCCCCCATTCCCGTCATGCCCCTGTGCCCTCACACATGACTTGCTTCATCTCCAGCTTTCTCATGCCCACCCCTTCTTTCAAGCCTTATCCCAGCACCTCCCCCTTCAGCCCCCAATGCCCTTCCTCTCTCCTCTCCCAGCATCACCCTGTCCCCCTAACACTGACACCTCCCCTCCTGCCCTTTTCCTTATTGTCTCCACTTGGCCCCCTGGCATTTGTCTCTCCTCCATCGTGTCCCTTCGTGCCTTCCCCTTTCTTCTCCTGACCTGCCCCCTTCCCCTCAGCACAAGCCCCTTCCTCTCCTACCCCTTCCTCCTATTTTTCCCCCCCCTTCCCACCTACCTTCTGCCTTCCAGTTTGCGGGGCTGGAATCTGTGATCGGGCCCCAGCTGCTTCCGGGGCTCCAGACCACGTGCTGGGCCTCGAGCTGGGCCGCGTGGTGCAACTCTGGGCTGAGTGCTTTTAAAGTCCCGGGCCGTGACGTCACGCCACACCTGGGTGTCTCCCCTCTCACCTGTTGTGCAGCGTTTGAGCATGCCACGCATGTGCTCCCTCGGCCCCACCGAGCCCCATACATGGCTGGCACCCAACTCTGGGGAATTTAAAGTGTGGGGCTGCGGTGCCCCGTCACAATCCCCCTCCTCCAGCTGGCCCTTCGGAGGACAGCCCACCGGGAAATTCCCCGTGTCCAGCCGGGCCAGTCCGCCCCTGAGTGAGGGGCTTCAGTCACCCCTCCTCACAACAGTTGCAGCGGCACTGCATGCTCTGGAGAAAGAAGCGTCACCTCAAGTTTGTACCCTATCAACTCTTGAGCCAATTAGGGAATTGGCATGATGTGAGAAGCACTTTTACAGGAATGTCTTACCCCCAGAGTTTCACTGAGTTAGAATGGTCAAGTGCTAAGTCCTCGTCTGCACTATGTAGTAGGTCAACCTAAGTAACATATGCTAGCTATGTGAATAATGCAATTGGAGTCAACATAGCTTAGGTTGACTTATTGCAGTGTTCTTGTTCTGGGGGAGAACTGGAATCAACCAGAGAATGCTCTGCCATCAATTTAGCAGGTCTTCACCAGACCCATTAAATTGACGCTTACTGCATCAATCATAGCAGCGTTGATCTCCGGTGAGTGTTGACATGGCATCAGTGGCTATGAAAGAGAAACCCACCATCTCATGAAACAGAGACTCCAGCTACATAGATGGCCCAGTGATTGCATAACCAAGTTAGAGCCTTGTGCTACCCTCTCTCTGTAAAATAAAGGAAGTTAAGAGACTGGGGCTATGTCTACTCTACACTTATTTTTCATAAAAAGTCTGACTTTCGTAAAAGGTATGCAATTTGCGTACCTTTTTCCGACTGTTTTTTTGGAAGAGGCTTTTCTAAAATTTGGCCCATCTACAATGGGCCAAATTTTGGAAAAACCTCCTCTTTCGGAAGAGCCCTTCTTCCTTGTGAAATGAGGTTTACAGGGTTTCTGAAAGAGCGCATCTGCTCTTCTGCAAAAAATGTCAGAAGAGCAGATGCATTCCCTGGACGCGGTGGAGTTTTTCCGAGATACTGGAGGTATCCCGGAAAAACTCCATAGTGTAGACACAGACTAGATCAAGGTGACTCTGCAAGTCAATAGCAGATATGAGATAGGATTCAGCAGCTTCTGAATCCCAAACTCACATTCAGTCTGTTGTACAATTTAGAGCCAATTACACATGTAAATGATGCAGTGGGAGTATAACTTTTTATCCCATTTTATATCTATCTTCCAAATATGTAGAAGTCTCAGAGGCAGCTGTTTTAGTCTGAGAAAGACAGACAGGTCCCATAGCACCTTAGGATACATCTACACAGCAGGGCTCTTTCGGGATAATGGAGGTATTCTGAAATAGCTACCCCGCGTTTTTAAATGCGCCAGTTATTCTGAAATATTTTTTGAAATAACAGGAGTGCTATTTTGGTATCCCTGTAACCCTAGTTCCATGAGGGTTACGGGATGTGTTGATAGCATGTTATTTCAAAATTTGGCACTGAATAGATGCGCCAAATTTCAAATTTTAAAATACAATCGAAATAAGATACGCAATTTGTGTAACGCAAATTGCGTATCTTATTTTGAGTTTAGGGTGTTGTGTAGATGCACCCTTAGAGACTAACAAAAAAATATATAGATAGTATCAACTCACGAAAATTCATGATACTATCTATATTTTTTTGTTAGTCTCTAAGGTGCTATACGACCACTCGCTGTTTTATAAGCTTTTTTTTCCTTCCAAATGTGTGGAGCTGTACATATCAGTTACAATGAATTTATCTGGGATTGCTGATAACTAATAGAAGTAAAGCAAGTGAAGTAAATGTAATAAATAATATATATTTCTAAAGTGGTATTATTTCTTAATTAATTTTTCAGGGTGCTAAGAACAGTGGAACAATCTATTTATAAATATACTGAAATACAAATCATAATTATGCTGACATAAGGAAAAAGGAAGATTTTCAAAGGTAGGTTCCAAAAATTAGCATGCATCTAACCAATGTGTACAACTCCCATGTACGTACAAACACCTGAAGCAAATACACAGAGATTACATATGTACACAAGGCAGCTGTACATGAACACTAAGAATTTAAATGCATAAACAAGGCACATGCAAGTATATCTGATAAACTATTTATCTGATTCTGATAATCTGCCCTACATGTCTGTTATTTCCCCCATCTCTCTTCTATTTTTCTGTGGGGAAGAGGGGAAATTTTTGAACAGGGGAGTAAGTTAAAATCAGCATAGTACATGGTAAATTCTATAGCAATTTCCACATGCTGCTATGCCAATACAACTCAAATCTGACTGACATCATCAAAACCTGATTAAACTGTGAGTATCTCCTCAACAGTCAGCAGCATGCATGCTTAATTTGGTACAAATTAAAATGTTTTTCATGAAGCAGATAAAGATGAAATCAGTGTATTCATTTTAATTGTCACCACACTAAAATTTTACACCCAATCTTTTGAAACACTGACTCATTAGCTCACTATGTAATCTAAAATGTACGTAAATGTAGCTCACTATGCAATGTAAAATGAGATGGAACTTTATTACTAAATCTATTCTGTGATATTTCTGCAAGTACGGTTGAAGATGTTCATTAAAAACTCCTGTTTCCAGGATTTATAAACTTTGTACTAAAAATTCCTACTCCAAAAAGAAATTAGGCATGCAAGTTTCTATCTGGGATCATAATTTGTTTTAAAATAAAAGTTTTAAATACAGTAATCTGGATTTGAGTTATATAAAACAGCAATAAAAGGAATGGATTTTTTGGACACTCACAAACAAAATAAATGAGGGAGTTGTTTATTTTACAGTAGCATCTATTAAGTCTAAATAAGGGATCAGGCCCTCATTATGGTGTGTATTGTACACAGACTTACTAAAAGACTATCCCTTCACCTAAAGAGTTTATACTCCAGGGCCTTTTGATTAACACAATGCTGGTAACTTGACTCTCATGCTATATTTTTTTTAAACTATGTAATCATATGGGGCAAAAGGAGTTGTTGGCCTGGTAACCCTTTGTGCTTATGTGTGTGTGTATTATATAAATAAAATTCAGTTCTTCCAATAATGAAATTTAATCTAAAAAAATCCACATAAAAATACAAAAGCTAAAACCACAAGCTGAGTAGGTATTTGGTCCGTTAAAAACAACAATAAAAGGAAAAATTAAGTTGCCAGTTATTACAAAGTTAGTAATTCTAGATGTACAGCAATCAGATTGTCATCATCATTTTCTACAATTTGGAATTAGTGAAAGAATACCTCTTATCATTTTTTATTAACAGACCAAAATTAACCTTACATATCCAAGAAGGGTTATCACCATCCTTTCCTTAAATCAAATACATTCACAAACAAAAACACAATGTAGACAAAAAGATCACAACTGCAAAAAGCGTAACAAATGGAAACATATTTATTGTTAACAATGAAACATACCTTGAGCTCTTCAAGTACACCTTCCAAATATAGCTCATCACATAGAACAGCACTCAGTTCAAACATAAATTTGCCTCCAAGTAAATTTAAATGCCATTTTTCCAAATCCTTCTATTTACTGTGCATTGGCATAAAAATGCTGAATTGTGAAGTTTAGTTCATAAAAATATATATACCTAAAAAAGAGCCAATGCCATTCCAAGCCTCCCCCATTGCTTTTATTTATTTATTTATCTTTGTGTGGTCCATATTTTGGTTCTTTGCCACACATTTAGGAAAAGCTTAGTATTTTAATTTACAATTTATTTTAATTTCCATACAAATTTTATACATACAGTTGCAAGATTACATTTCTTTTTATAATAGACTTTACCCCTATGTGTTTGGGGCTGGAAATCTGAGCATTTTATCTGGAAATGAAACCGTTTCACTGGCCAGCTCCCAACAATCCTGAATTATTCCATCTAAGAATACTTGAGAGAAATATGTGAATAACCACTATCCCCCTTTAATAACTAGGTCCTGTGGACATGAACAGTAAATTTAAATTAGACCCAAGACCAAAATGGTAATCCTTATACACAGACTGGATTTTAACCCTTTCTAAAATATAATAACTAGGTCCTGTGGACATGAACAGTAAATTTAAATTAGACCCAAGACCAAAATGGTAATCCTTATACACAGACTGGATTTTAACCCTTTCTAAAATATATATGAAATGAAGCAAAAGCAGGTCTTCTGTTCATGAAGACATTTATAATACATTCCAGAGGTTTCAAAGACTGAATTCCAAAACAAATTTCAAATGCAGAGTCCTCTTTAAATTGCTCTCTCAAATGTTTTATTTTCTGATATACATAAACAAATTGCCCAATGTACAATAACTATTAAAACTGACATTTCTCCAAAGGTAATAACTTATCTTTCCATTCTCTTCGGTTGCATTTCTTCTAACCACATGAATTTAAAGTCAGCCATGCCTAATGGCATTTGCTTATGCTGTAAAACAAGTTCTGAATCAGAAATAGTCATTAAGGGCTACTTCTAGAAGCAACCAGTGTGAAGTGGATATTTGAGGCAATACAGTATCCACTGCAGGAAGGAAAAACAGCCAAGAGAGTAGCATGGAGGATTGAGACACATAAAAAATACATGTTACTAACCCTAAGCCTAATTATTCAGGGAAAACACTGGAAGTTGTTTTGGATGTAGTCAGTCATCCTCCACCCGACCCACCCAAAAAAAACCATTTAGATGTGGTTACATACGTACACCTATTATCAATATGGCAACCAGGAGAATTACACCAATAAATAACTAGGCTCTTAGTGTTGGAATAAAGTTCAGGGAGGTATTTAGTTGAAATAATACTGTTTTTCAATTTAAACCAAAGTGATGATGAGCTTTGTATGCCCAATAGACCTCAGTAAATCACAACTATTAATAGTATTAATACTAAGCACCTCTTTCTTAACTGTTCTATGGATACAAGGGAATAAGAATAATAAGCTATGTAAATTACTAACTAGAACTTAATTCTATGTTATGCTATGCATATTTTCATCTTCAATATTTCATAAAGTTAGATATCTTTTATTGGACCACCAATGCATAAATATTTGCATAAAATAATGTCCCTTCCTAAACAATACAAGACTTGAAAATCCTTTCATCAAAAGTGATGTTTCAAATAAATGGAACTTATTAAAGAATAAGCAATTTTTAAATATTCTGTAAGTTATGAAATTAATACAGTTTCTTGAAATTTTACAGGGAATGTTTAATGCACAGTGAATTTAAAGTATTCATTGTTAGCTACCATTGAATAGTTAACCTTTTGAACCTTTCTTAGGGTATGCTGACCCCTAAAGGTCTAAAGGTACTAAATTTGAATTAGCTATATAAAATTGAAAATATACTATAGGAAAAGACCAGCTCTCCAGTTTTCCCACTAAGCTACTGCATTGGGACTATTTTATAGCTATTTGGTTCAGAAATATTTTTCAGTTTCCTCAGCAGGCATTCTACATCATGGGGACTAAAAGATGCCTGTAGATTATTTTTACATATAGTATTACTCCCAGGAACTTCTGAATCTCAAAACCAGTAAGAAGTAACCCTCTAACAAAAAGAAGACAAATGCTTTTTCTGCCTTGCCTCATCAATGCAAGACTGGTTTTATGGCATATTTGAAATGTATTCTCTTTGGAGAAACAATAGGGAGGTAAAAATTCAGGTGATAGATACATGAGGTACCACAAGGAGGTCTTTGTGATTAAGGCTATTAGTGGCCAAATTCTCTTCTGCCCCACTGTTCCCAACTCTCTCTCTATGTCCTTAGTAATGGCCATTTGCCAATGAACACCTCTCATTCATGAGATACTCAAGCTCTATGGCACACATTCTCTCCTTTTTTTAAGAAATATGGGCCACCTCAAGACTGACCATCTCTCCATTAGACTCCTTAGGTCAGTGGTCTGCAACCTTTTTATGTCCAAGATGTCTTTTTGAACTTAAGGGCAACCCAAGGCCTCCCCTGCCCCTGCTGCACCCCACTCACTCCCCCTCTCTCCCTTCCTCACTTTCACTGGGCTGGAGCAGGGGGGTGAGTACAGGAGGGTATGCGGGGCGCTGGTTCTGAGAAGAGGGTCAGGGCTGGGACAGGTACTTGATGTACAGGAGAGGGTGCAGGGCATAGGAAGGGTTATGGGGTGCTGGCTCAGAGGGGGCTCATGCTACAGGAGGGGATATCAGGTGTTGGCTCTGAGAGGGGATTCAGGGCTGGAGCAAGTGCTTGGAATACAGGAGGGAATATGGGGTACTGGCTCTGGGAAGGGGGTAAGGTTGATACCACATGTGATCCATTAAACACTTAATTCTCATGCAGTCCCACCATGATATCCCTCTTCCACAGAACTTTTTCTGTCACCACCGAAAAGAGCTCCCTGAGAACTCCCCTTTGTTCTTCCCAATCCCAATCAGGAGGCTACAGATACGTCTACGTTGCAGCTGGAAGATGAAATTCCCAGAATGGGTAGATTTGTACTACCTCAGCTTAAACTAATATACTATAAACAGCAGTGTGGATGTTGTGGCAATGGAAGTGGCTTGTGATAGCCAATGGAGTCCAAGACCACCTGACTCTTTGGGTCCAAGCTTAGTCTGGAAGCCCAAGCCCCTGACAGCGCAGCAACATTCAGACTGCTATTTTTAGCATGCTAACTTAAGCTGAACTAGTGCAAGTCTGATTACTTGTGCCGGAAATAACACCTTGCAGCTGCAGTGCAGACATATCCTAATACCCCTGACTCCTAAAAAAGGTGCCAAGTGTCCCCACTGAAGTCAACAGGAAACTGAGGAGACACTTGACATTGTTGGATCAAATGCTATGCTGTCACCTGATCTGAACTAAGGCAACATTTAGAAATTATTGAATATTAGCACATTTACCTGGTGTTGCTCAGGTCCTTAAGAAGGGGCTTAGGGCAGGAGGCTAGGGGAGTGTAGGAGGGGCTCTGGGCAGGGAAGTGTGTGCGCGTGCGTGCGTGCACTCATGGGGAGGCCAAAGCCCCCTCGCCCCCAAAATTTGTACCAGGGCTACTTGCTCTTATCCTTCCTGTCCCTGTCTGGGAATAAGAGCACAGTGCACACCTCACCTGCCCCATGCGCTCTCCAGCCAGATCGAGGGATGTTGCAAACTGTGCACTTTCCCATCACTCCCTGATGAAGGGGAACCACCAGCAATGTCCCAGTATGAATTGGAGAGGGAGCTTCAGGATCCCTACCCTCCCTAAAGGGCATGTAGGTGGTGAGAGGTTCGGGGCTGGGAGAGTCCCAGACAGGGTGAGGTGTGACCCCAGCCCATCCCTTTCACTTGCCTGGTGATTCTGTCTCTTTTCTGTATGGTTTATGAGGCACATCTCATTTTCTGGCACAACCACACCTCTACATTGCTTTAAGTTATGATAAGAGGAAGCTGCATACCGAATTTGGTGGTCCTAGCCCTTACGGTTTAGGAGGAGTGCTTGAACAAACAGACGCACTCTCAAATGTATAGTAAATTAACAACAAGGTTTTGCTTAAAAAACAACAAATGGTCTGGTAGCACTTTACAGACTAACAAAACATGTAGATGGTATCATGAGCTTTCGTGGGCACAACCCACTTCTTTAGATGACCAGCGTTTTGGTTCCTGCCGCAATTAGGTATAAATAATAGAAAATATACCATGACTCTTTATTAAATTTGTGAAAGAACTAAGTTAGAAATTAATGGTACTTTGGAGCAAGGACTGTCTTTTTGTTCTGTGTTTGTGCACTGCCTAGAATAGGGACAGGCAAAATATGGCCTGCAGGCCAGATCTGGCCCCTAACCCATCAGATCTGGCCCCTGGGCTGCCCCGCCAGGACCCTCAGGCACAGAGCAGTCCCATGGCACTTTAAGGCTACATCTACACTACAAGGTTTTTGCACAAAAACAGCCATTTTTGTGCAAAAACCCGCAGAGTGGCCACACTTCAAGTGCATTTTTGCGCAAGAAAATCTACAGTCAATCAACAGAACAGAGGGCTTTTTGCGGTGTAAGTATACCTCCTTCTACGAGGCATAACTCTTTTTTGCGCTACAGATCTTGTGCAAAAAGGCATGTGTGGACGTGCTGCGGGGGTTTCTTGTGCAAAAAGAGCCTATCCAAAAAAGCACAGGTGCTCTGATGGCCATCAGAGCTTTCCTGCGCAAGAGCATCCATGCACTTTGAGGTGTGGACATGCTTTTGCGCAAGAAGTTTTTGCACAAGAACTCTTCCGCAAAAGACTTCTTGCACAAAAACCCTGCAGTGTAGACGTAGGCTAAGTGTCTCACTGCTTCCTGTGGCTCTCTGCTCTGGGCATCAGGGGAAGAGGGAGGTTTTGCGTGCTGCCCCTGGCCAATAGGAGCTGACATATTTTGCTGGGAGGCAGGGGCAGCATGTGAAGCCTCCCTTCCTCCCCACCCAGAGCAGAGCCACAGGGAGCAGCCAGCTGTTTTGAGCTTGTCTCAGGGTTCTGAAGGGCTACTATCCAGGAGCTGTCTAGGTAACTGCTTCCTGGCTAGAGCCTGTCTCTGGCACCTTCCCCTTCCCCCCTTCCACCTCCCGCCAACTCCCTGCCCCAAGCACCACCGCCTCCTGCCCTGGGTCACCATCAAAACCCTCTCCCTCCTCCCTTCAGGTACAACTTCCTCCCAGACCACAAACCCTCTCCTGTACCCCAATCCCATACCCCGAGCTCCCTTCTTCATCCAACCTCCAACCCAGAGCCCATACCCCCTCTATAAGAAAAGTATGGCCCTTGACCACTTGCCAAAATCTTGGAATGCCCCCCCCTCCATCAAAAATTATTGTCCACCCCTGACTTAGAACAATGATGTCCCAGTTGAGGACCAGGACTCCTTAGCACTACAGTAATACACATAATGCTGAGTATCACAACTGAGAGTTCACTGAAATCCCTTAACATCGCAAAATACAGAAAAGCTGCAGTAAATCTACAAAAAACTGAGCTGGTTGAAGGTTTACATTTTTTTCTTTTATGGAAGTTTTAAAATTCTATTTTAAAAACAACCATGCAGCTGCTTTTCTTTCACCCCCAAATGTTTCCAAAATGAATGAAAAAAAATCACTTCAATATATTGGCAAGGACAAATACATTCCAGTCAGTACCTAGCACTGGTACACCACCCGGGGTTACGCATTAACACCTTAAAAGTCCTTACCTTTTGACCAGTCCTCCATTTGTACTTCTGAACTTGTTTGATCTGGCACACACACTGGTTTTTGCTCCAATATTGCAAAGCTAAAATAAAGCCAAGTCTAGATAAATAAACTTGAAACAATATATTAGAACACACCTATACCTAGCCTTTATTTGACAGAGAATTTACAAGACAAATGATTTTAAAAATATTTATAGTGGGACAATAAACTCTGTGTATTTTAACAGTTGATTTTAACTTACTTTTCTCAGTAAAAGATTTTTTTCTTCACACATTTAGTTTATATAATGGTTTATTCAGCTTTCTGCTGTGTTTAATGCTTCTGTTGAAGTATTTATTAGTTTGTCTCCTTGTTCAAGTCCAGATCTTGCAAACACATACTACCAAGTGCACATTTACTACAGCAAGTAATTCCATTGAAGGCAAAGGCATTGCTCACCACTATGGCAAGCACTACTTGTGATAGTAACTACTTGCAGAATTGAATCCTTGAGCTGTTTATAATGTGCTTATGTTTCTTAATTTCATAAGTAACACACAAAATAACCATGTACATTTTCAACTTGTACTTTAAACTTGTATTTCAGAAGAAAATTCAAACCCCTATGCTATTTAAAATTGTCTTATTTCCAGTACAAAATTGCATTTTATATACACTGTTCTGTATTATATACTGTAATATAAAACTAAATTTTTCAACCAGTCACAATTATTTAATTACAATTTATGGTAAACTCATAGTACTGATAGGATTTTTTCTTTCAATTTTCACAAACTATTTAATAGGATAGATTTTTTAGACTCCTTCTGCTAAACATTTTATATAATATACATTTAGTATATTATCTTTTGATACTTTGTCTAAACATTTTACAATACACTTTATGAGCTTTGCTTTTTTTATTTCTTTAACATCTAAGACTACCATAAATTTTAATATTAACTGAAGTATTGCTTTTTAAATTATCTATAGCAACAACAATTTTTTACCCTTCAAGCACAGGTGTTGGTGAAACACCCAAAAATAAACAGGATATTTTATTCTGCATTTGTGTAAAAATACAATGTGAAGAAGTAATTTAAGGGCTAATGAAAATGCAAAGGGAACTACCATCTCTGCATATAAATTTGATGTAGTATGAAAAATCTTAAAACTAAATGTATAAACCACCAGTAAATGATACCAAGACAAAAGTTTCTCACACTCCCCTGATCCTCCAGTGAATAACCGGGGGAGAAAGTTTTCTTTCCATGGTACATGAAAAACTGATGGAACTACCATTTTTCATTTGAGATTATAAAAAATTAATTCTGCAGACCACTGATAAGATTTAATTAGACTAACATTTACTGTAAACATTCAGGAATTAGTAGAATCTCAGTCTAGCTCATAGTTGTCTTAAGTTTAAGTGCACATGATGAAAGCAGCGCAAGTGTTTATTTGATGTGCTTGCTTCTTAAGAGCGAAAAAGGTAATTTTATCTCATACCTAGAACAGTGAGTGCCTTACAAAAGTCCTCAAATGAAGCTGTAAGCTTCTCCTTTTTTGATTCTCTATAACTATGTTGATTTGGAGTTGGCAATCTTTTTCTAAGTTTCTCATTTACTTTTGGATTAGCTGAAAATATAGAAGGTTATTAATATCAAAGAAATATGTTTCTGTCAATGAAGCCATTTCCCTACATATTGCACAAAAAGATTCATAATAATTGCAGTCTTTTAATAAGATATTCATATAACAAGACATGAAGAAAATACAGTCTTTAATAACCTCTAGAGAATTTTAAAACAAGTCTTAGAGCCTTAATGCGCCTAGTAATATACTATTTAAAACCATAATTTTATCCCTGTACAATATACAGTCATTCTTCCTCGCGATTTACCCAGCTAATGAATGCCAGCAATTAGTAAAATGTAATCCCATTGCACAACCATTTTAATGCTTTTAGCACTCAGAAAAGTAAACACCAAATTAATACTGCTCAAGCCATATCAGATCCTAGCTGGAAGCAAGCAATTATAGTTCAGCTCCTCAGGTGTAATTAAATGATTGGAATGATTTAGTTCCATAAATGCAAGTTAATTCATAAGCAAGCAACAAATATACTGGGAGTAATTACAAGAAACATTGACAGTCTAAGCAGGGCATGTTCTTTTATGTACCTGTTGTAGGAAAAGGCTGCCCTCTCCTGGAGATAATAGTGAATCATAAATCTACTAAATAATCAACTTCATAACTTGGAGAATGGCATAACTTTTTAGAGGTAATAGCTTCTCTCATATATTACACAAACACCCATAATTAATGAGGAGGAATTGTTTTACATATAGACAAAGTCAATTATGGTGACTAAACTATGTTGGGTGACTTAGTGGTCAGAGTCAACTAATAAGATTTTACCAGATTTTCAATGTTATTTTTCTTTGCTATCAACAAAATAATATTTTTCAAAAAATCTCACTATTCAGATTTGTGAAGTAGCCAGGCTTTATCCTTTTAAAAAATCCATACTAAAACTTAGCTTACATGCAATATTTGCGAGCAACACAACATACGTTTCCATGAGGTACTCAAGTGACATTAACAAAACTAATTACATTTTGACATTACATTGAGTAACTCATACAAATCAATGAGAAGTTGGGCATGGCCATACAAGTTTCTTTGTGAATGAATCACTGTAGAATTGCAATGAAATGTTCTACTTAAATTCACTTTTGAGATTAAATGAAAGCTTTGTAACGAATCAATTACTGTATGCATTGCTGAGTATTTTTATTAAGGAAACAAAATAAACAATGGAAGAATATATAGGAAACAGGGTTTGAAACTTGACGCAAAGGATAAGAGAAGACTTGGAAGATATAAAATTAGTTGGATACCATGGATGTCACACAAAGAGTACATCTACACTGCAACAGTATTTCAAAATAACTAGCACTATTCCAAAATAACTTAGTCCATGTCTACACAGCAGAAAGTTATTTCAAAATAGTGTCAAAATATTGTCAAGCTGGAGGACTTCTTACTCATACTCCTGTAACCCTCATTGTATGAGGAGTAAGGGAAGTCAAAGGAAGAGTGTTCTATTTTGAAATAAGTGCTGTGTGGATGCTCCTTATTTTGAAATAAGCTATTTCAAAATAAGATACGCAATTGATGTAGCTCAATTTGCGTAGCTTATTTCGAGTTAAGCCCTGCCATGTAGATGCACTCAAAAGGATCTGATTAGCAGCAAAATTTCAAGGAACTGCTAAAAGACAGACTGGAACGGAGGAGAAGGACTTGAAGAGCACCGATCCTATGTAGATAGGTCTAAAGCTAGAAGAAGGAAACAGTAAATCACTGGGGCAAATGTTATACAAAATTATCAATAGTAAGACGAAATTAAGGCCACAAAACAACGTATTTTAATTATCCAATTCAAGGTTGATTTTAAAAGCACTCTTTCCTTATTCACAATCCTTCAATTCAAGGTCGTATCAATTATACATGTCCTGTTTTAATAGTATCATAACATCCTGTTACAGCTTCCATCCTGTATATATCATCAACTAACCAGGACATTAACCAAGGAAGACTATAAACTAACTACAACTGTGGCATGCCACATCCAATAACTGCAAAAAAAGGCTTTGTAAATTTATTTATGTACCTGAATATAAATTTGCAAGTAACTTCCCAGTTTTTAAATGAGTTCCAGCCCTAACCTGTCTTTATATATTGCTTTCTAGTAAAGTGTTCAAAGAACATGTAAACAGTATTTGCAAATATACTTTATATGGTCATTTCCACAAACACCAATCTTACAAAAAGTACATTCACAAACATGTTTATTGCTCTTTAGGACACTAAGTAGATCCTTACTAATACGATTTCCTGTGAGAGAAATATGTTTATGTTATTGATCTTTACACATTTAAAAACAAGCAGAGGCCATGGACAAATATCTGAAGACTCTACACTCATTGTCGAGATGAAATCAAATTATTTTAAGAAGTCACATTTCCAAGTTTAAAATGTATGGCACATTTGCTTTGCCCTTTGATGTCACAGTCTTATTTTTCTATTCAAATCTTGTACACTGTAAGTTAATTGCTTTTGGAAACTACTTATTATTCATGTAAAAATTAATGTGCCAATGTGTTTAAATCCTTTTAAATGACCATTCATGCATCTTTCTTCTTTAAGTACCGAAGAAATCTGTCAAAGATATCAATGCAAGATGGTCTTAAAGAAAGTTATAATAAAGATTCTTTTCTGCTAACATAAGATTTTCATTTTTGCCAACTTTACTTAAATTCCATTAATTTTTTAAGCTGCTTTTAATAAATTCACCAAGTAAAAAAATTTAGGCCCCATAGTCTGTCATTTGTGTTCCAGCTGACTTTATGAATATTAATAACAGTGTTATCCTGATTAAATAGGCTTCATATGAAATCCCTGTGAATCCTATAGCTCAGACATCTCATTTTTCCAACTCTTTATGAATTTGGATTCAGATATTAAATGGGAAAAATCTTAAAAAACAGATTTAATGGTACATTTGTGCATTCTTAAGCAAAAACTAGATATTCTAATGATTCAAATAATTAAAACTGATAGCCTGAAATCTTAATATGTAGACCTTTCTGTAAACATGCAACATATTTTAACTCTAATGAAAACTTCAGCACTTCTCAGAACAAAGGATTAAGAATCTATTATGAAATACTAATGTCTGTCCTTATACTCACCTTAAACAACAAACAATATAGTCTTCACTCATGCATATGAGTTTCAGAGTTACAAAAATATTCCCTAAAGGAAAATATCTATTGACAGACTTTTGATTATGTAAGTTTAAATACCGAATACATGAACACAGAGTATTTATTACACCTTAAATATGAGTTCAATCTTTTTTAGTACATATAAAACCACATTCAAACTAAACAACATTAACATTTACTTGGTTTCCTTCTGTTCTCATGCAAAAAGGGCCCACATTTTCCAACCGGGGTCACACCAAAGTACACAAGTGCTTTCAGCTAACAAATCCTCAGTCAAATGCATGGGCAATTCTGATTTACGCGTATGTACTAGAGGTTCTGTACAGCTTTGTCAGCCATCAAACTGAAAATCTGGGACAAACTGGCTTGTTCTACACCCAATGCAAAAAATTACTTTATTTTCATTATGGGATATGGAATAGAGGCATTGCTTACCTCATTTAATTAGGAACCAATCCTGCAAAGGGATCCCTGCAATCATTAGCCCTTCTTCATGGGCATAAACGTTTGCTTAGATGGATTCTAGTGAAAGAACAGGTCCTTATTAGATTTACTGATCACCAAGATCATTTAATTCACTCATTACCTGAAGAATTTATATGTTAGAAGGAATAGTTTAAGAAGTTTAAACTGTCTAAATAAATAATTTCTGAGAATAAAGTCTAAAAATAAATCAGTCACTTTCTACAATTTATGAACAAATTAATTTTTCAGTTAATAAGCATTTTCCACAGCCTGTATGTGTTTCGCTGCCCTTCACTATAGTATACATTTTTATTGGTTGGGTGAGCACATGCTAGATATTTTGCAGTCTTGTTAAATGATTGGGCTGGTTCCTTATCTGTTCTCCCTACTGTCCGAACTAGCAGAGTATCTTTTAGTTCCCTTTTGGCAGTATCAGTATAAGGTTAGGCTGGGTCTTGTCATGTGCCATTACATAATTATATCATTACATATTGGGCTCCAAGCTCTTAGAATGCACTTTGGTGAACTACAGATACCCTGCAAAGCACTATTCTGAGCGACTGTTGGTATGTGAAGTAAAACAGGAGAGGCGTGTGATCTGATACGGATTTCCACAATTGTTCCTGTTCCTTTCTTGTACTAGAAGGAATACAGTCAAATTCACTTAGCATGTGTACAGCACCATAGGGCAACCACAGCAATCATTTACACAGAAAATATTAGGAAAGTGTTTAATTTATTTATAGTGACCTTCACTGTGATTTAGCTGCATTAATAGGGTGTTGCCTCCAGCTCCTCGTTTGTGACCAGCCAATTCTCCACAGACCCACAGTAAGTACTGCACAGTAAACAGTTTGGATAGCATGGATTGTGCTATAGTTTAAGATTGAAAGAAAATCAAACAATTTTGAACGTTTTCTGTACCAGACTCCGCTTCTCTCTTTGAAGCGTGTTAAGTCCATTCTTCTTACTACTTACTGTTCATATGACTGTAACTTCCAAACACCCAATCAGGATCCAGGCTCCACTGTGCTAGGCACTGTACAAACCCACAATAAAACATGGTCTTTATCTTGAAGATCTTACAGTCTTATTTGAAACAAGCTATAGGTGAGCCAAGTCATCATGTGATCTTATGTGTACACATTTATCATCTTGAATTGTTTTGGTTTATTATATGCTGTCCTGTGAGTGCTGCTTAGCTTGTCATTAGTTGGCTGAGGTTTTTTTAGCTGTCATACCAGAGGTGGGCCTTAAGCAGGGGGGCTGGAACAGTGTGTACAGTGGGGGTGCCGAGAGCAATTGAACCTAACTGTAAACCGTGTATATAATGAATCCACTTCAACCAAGGGGTGCCGTACCACCTATGGTCTTGTGGAGTGGTTTAAAGGAGAGAGTTGATGGATTAACTGATGGATGAATTCAGGTAGCGTATTGCATGTTCAAGAGGTAACATGGAAGCATGAGAAGAATTCAGGGAGTCTAAATGAGTTGTCTTCCCATGCCAGCCCATGAAGCAAGAAACAGGACCTTGGAGTCAATCCAAAGATTCTCAAGTCATCTTAAAAGGCTTTGACTGAATGCAAGTATTTATCATTTTTCTATAATGAATGAACGAGTAGAATTGCTCCATTATCTGAACAAGTAGTGTGTGCTTGGAGCCAAAAAGCTGTGAACTGTACTCTCAATGTTGTGTATATTTAGCTAGCTGACAAATATTGTCTCTATATACATAGACAAAGGTTGTTCATTACACGAGGTAAGATTCTGCTGTTTCTAACCAAACATTCTCGTGATTAAATCTTTGATAGAAATGGTGTATGCTCTGTGCAGATACCAGAAAAGCCTCAATAGATCTGGTTAAAACATGCAACAGTATAAAATCAATAGATGCCAACATTATTCACAGGTGTGAAAGTCAAAACAGTTTGCATTTAAAAGAAAAAGATGGATATAGGTCCCATTAGAATATAAACTGGCCATGAAAATATGGACCATACTGTACTAGATAGAAGAAGGTATTAGTATAAAAAGGATAAAAAACAAATGTTACTTAATGTATGCATTTCGTATTTAGCTTGATAACCACATACTACAAACAACTTTTCACCTTCAGCTACTCCTCAGTGGGTTTACTGTCTTGTGAGCAAACGGAGCTGGCACTCACACAGTTTCCAGTGCATTTTTCCCTTGGTGAAGGAATGAGGGACGCAGGTTTTGAGTGAGAAGGTTCTGGAATTCTGTCCCAAAAAATCAGCAAATTTCTGAGAATTCAACCAGTGCTATTGCCATCCACATGGAGGTGAAGGATGAGTTTCACAAGGAGGACTTAGATCCTGAAGTGCAACTGGCATTGACAAAATTCCTGCTCAGCTCCTGCCTAATCTTGGAGGTGCCTAAATTTCCACCAGTAAAGGGTCCTGAGGTGCCTAAATGGTGGCATCTGGACATGCACTTAGCTATTAAGTCTTGACACTGCCCAGTAGCTCAACACTTAACTCATGCTTAAGCCCCAATGGGATTCACAAATTAGGCATTCTCCATGTACAGGTTGCCTTCAGGGCTCTGTTCAGTCTGCAAACCCTGGAAGAGAAAGGTTAGCAGTGCCCTTACGTTACAACTTCTAGCTCAGTGGTTAGAGCACTCTTCTAGAATGTGGGAGAGCTGGGTTCAAATTCTACCTCTCCTTAATTTAGAGCAGGGATCTGAACTTGGCCTTATACCTCCTAAGTGAGTGTGCTCACCACTGGGCTAGAGTCTCTCACTCTCTCTGGCCCAAGCAATATTTAAGTATTTTTATACAATGAAACAGCTTCAACACAAGGCACAAAGAAACTCACCCCACCATATCTCAGAGCACAGTGATTGGGACACACTCCTGCGAGATGGGAGACCCAACATCAAATCCCCCCTCCACATCAGGCGGAAGGGAATTTGAACCAATATTCCTGGTAAGCTGAGCATTTCAGTAGCTGCTCAGGAGAGATTCAAATGCCGCACAGCTGATTAGCAGAGCACCCACAGCTAGGGGCTTTTTCTTCCTACCGGTGGTGCACATAGGCACATGCTTCAGTGCATACAGAAAAATGTATTCTGCACACAGATAGAAAAGATTACAGGGAACACTGATGTGAACCCAGGTCTCCTGCATCTCAGTGAGTGCTTCAGCCACTGATTTTAAGGCAATAAAGGGAAGAGGCCAACCTCCACCTTCTCATTTTTTCTTGAAAAAGAAGTGACCTGGCTTAGGCACCAAACTCCAGGGCAGATTCACCCTCAGGTGAACCTTTAGGAGCAGAGGATACCTCCCTCTGGCCCGAACTTGGTCAGCTAAGTCCCTTTGAGAGGCAAGAGTTAGGCTGCACCTCTCCTCCTGCCTCACTTAGGTCCTAAGTCTGCATGCTAGTATAATGCTGACAGGTGGAACTGAACCTAGAACCTCTGGAACTTACTACATGAGCCTCTAATGCTTGAGGTAAAGGCCAGAGGGCGCTCAACTAAGGCTATACCGCAAACTCATTCTCTCTTGCTATAAATGTTCTAAGTGCCCTACACAGCACAGTGAACCATACCCTGTAGATTACACTGGCTTTTGTGAATCCCATTCTTAGGCCAACTACTTCCCCTAGGCAGCATACAGGGAACCTGGACACCTAAGTCAGGTTTATGAATTCCACTAGGCAGCAGGACACTTACAATGTAGACACTGTGTGTATGTCTACATGGCCACTGGAGATCCACAGCTGGCCTGAGTCAGCTGGTTCAGGGTTGCTGGGCGCAGGCTGGGGGGCTGGTTAACTGCAAGAGCCTGGGTTCTTGGACCCTGAAAGGTGGGAGACTCCCCGAGCTTCGGCTGCAGCCACAGCCGGGATGTGTTCACTGCAATTAAACATTCCCACAGCCTAAGTCAGCCATGGGTGTCAACTTGCAGTGTAGACATACAGTGCAATGCAGGGCAATTCAGTCCTCAAGCCCTTTCCCACCTGTGGTGCTTTTCAATCTCCTGCTGGTGCCTTCACAACACAGTTTCTTAAGGACAATGGAGTAGAGACTCCTCCAAATAGCTGATACTGTTGCCCCTGGAAACACAGCATGGGACTCGGTGAAACTTAATGCTGGTATAGTGCTAGCACTATTTTATGAGCCAAAGTCCTACAGAGGAGCGTGGAAGGGCTGCCTCAGAGCTTGACCATCCTCCTCCAACACCTTTAGCTCTGCCTTCTTCCAAACTGCCAAGACCATTCAATTCCTCTTGGAGAGCTTTTTGTGGGCCTGTATAAAGGTGGCGGTATCTGATGCTAAGGTGGATAGCATTCCATCTTTACATGCTCCTTTACCTAGAATAAGGATGTAAAATTCTTTTTAACCTCTTAACAGGTTAAGCGTCATGTTTAACCAGTTAACCAGGATCCCACAGGTGGGTGGGCCTGGCCACAATAGACTAAAGTGTGGCAGGCCTGGCCTGTGCCGCGGCATGGGTGGGGGGCCGCTCCTGCCCAGCCAGGCCTGCTGCACTGCGGGCTGCTCCAGCTGGGGTGGGGTAGCCCATCCAGCTACACCTACACTACAGGTGCCTCCTGCCCACGGCATGGCACTGTGCACACAGCCAGGCTGGAGCAGTGCCCCCACCCACAGCATGGCATGGTGGTCCCAGCTGGGCTGGAACAGTCCCCTGCCCAAGTTCGACGGGGCTGCTCCAGCCTGGCCAGACCACCGGTTAACAGGTTACCAGTAAGCATCACCCAGTAAGGCTGATGCTTACCGGTTAACTGGTTACATCTCTAACTTATATCTCCTCATTCTTTATCCCATCAAACACCCATAAAAGCAAAAGCTCAGTCTGCTTTCACCAGTCACAGTTTTATTTCTTGCCACATTAGAAATCTCTTATAGATATGTCTAGATATAGCACAGCACAGCAAAAGTTTACACAAACTTTAAAAAACCCAGCCTCATCGGACCACTGTACATTTGGCATAGTATCAACCCAATATTTGTTCTGTACACTGGATGTGACAGTTATCATTGATTCATTAGGGAACTGTACAGCAGAGGGAAGTTTGTATGCTCTATTGATAAGGAAATAAAGCTTCAAATTTAGGAGTATTTTCATAGGGTTAATTAGATACCAGGATCTTCTAAAATATCCTGAAACGTTTTGCCCCAGGCCAAGCTAAACTAAATCACTTAATCTAGGAAGGTACACCATATAAAAACAAAACTTAGCTTATAGAATAGTTTCCCCAGGGAACAAACAGATTGTTTTGGGTGTGGGGGGGAAGGGGAGGGAAGTTCGCATTCAAGTGGAAGCCAAGTTTTGATGCAGTGACATACTCCTCCACAAAAGGCTTATATTTCCATAGAACCCACAAAGCTTATCAGAAAATCAAAAGTCTATAAGCACCCAAAGCAACTTCAGATCAACCAGAAAGACAGCTGTATGAAAAGTCCCTACTGTTCAAAAGAAAAAGATCATAAGAAACAATTATAATAATTACTTCACATACCTATCAAACATAATAAAACACCAGACTCAAGTTTTCATTTACATACAGTAGAATTGTTTTACTAAATTATTGCTGTATTAAAATCATACCCTCATGACTCTGGTGGGTTTTTTTGGAGAGCATTTTTAAAAATCTATGAACTCATCACTTGTGGACTTTGTCTCCTTCCTGCCCTCTAACTCTCACAATAAACTCAATTTCAACCTTTATGTCATTTCTTTTTCTCACTTTGTCTTCTGCTCTTTGGTCCTCTCTGTCCCCCCGCCTCCAGACAAATGCTGGTCGGAGGTTTCTTTCCCCTTTCACTCTCTTTCCCCAAAAGTCTACCCCTACTTTAAATTCCGTCTTCTCTCCTCCCCATACTTTCCTCCCTCAAGTATATTTTTCCTCCTAGGCTTCATCACCTCCATTCTCCTCATTTTCCAATCTGGCCAAGTATTAGCCCAAAATGCTTCCTGGGATCTGAGCTTGGATTTTCCCGCCCCCCCCCCCCCCCAATCATCCATGCCAGGCCAGTGTGGAAAGTCACTGCTGATGTCATAACTTGCTTTGATCAGGCATGAAATAGTCAATGTTAGCACTTAAAGCAAAATACCCCTTGAGATAAAGGTGGTCACTGAAAATTCTCAAAACTATTGTTTCAGCCATGCAGTATGATAGGTCTCACTGCATCAGTTTCCACACCTGGACAATTATTGTGGCAACCTTGAAGGCTTAGGAGACAATTTTTAAATGTCGCATGTTTTGGTTTTCCTTCATACAATAAAAGATGTACCATAACAATTTCAGTTATTAAAACAAATGCAAACATACATACAATATAAAGCCATATTTATTTTTAGCTTTATGTTGTAAGATATTAGAGGAAAAAAATCTTAAGAAATGATGGATGACACAAGGAAAATATCATGGCTGGTACTCACCTACCTGTGGCTATTGCTACTCAGCTGGGTTTTTTGTGGAAGAGGATATGCAAACTGCGCTCTCATTTGCATATCTTCTTCTGATTCTTTTTACAGAAGAGGTTTTGCTGCTATAAAGCCCCGTGTAGACGGGGCCATTTGTCAGAAAAAAATCCCTTTTCGCAAGATCCCTTATTCCTCAAAAATTGAGGTTTACAGGATCTTGTGAAAAAGTGTTTTTTTCTGACAAATAGCCCCGTCTACACGGGGCTTTTTATTGGCAAAACCTCTTCCACAAAAAGAATCGGAAGAAGATATGCAAATGAGAGCACGATTTGCATATCCTCTTCCACAAAAAAACGACAGCGTAGACCTAGCCTGTATGTGATATTTCTTTTATCATGCAACAAAGACATCAGTTTATCACTGTTTTAGCAGGCCCATCAACAGATCTCCCAATAAATATCAGCTTCCCACAGTGATATGTCAGATAAGTTTCTCAGTAATAAGGCCAGATCCCAAGAATACTGCCATGAACTAGACCAATTTGACCAGACTTTCCTAAACTATTTGATCAAAGTAAAAGTCCAGAGTTATTTCAATCCTGTAGAAGAAGGATTGAAATGAAAACAAGTAAAAATGTGGATATGATTAATGTGAAACTTGAAAAACAAATTTTAAAAATGCCTTAGGAGATGTCTGATGTGTCTGTTATCTTCTCTTCATGGAATCCATTCTACAGTAGATCACAAGATTATCTAAACTGTCCTAATCCTCTAAATTTACAACTTCTATCACCAGCAAAACAAGTTAAAACTGCCTTATCCTCCCCACATCCCTCATACTGAAACACAAACTAAAGTAATAGGATTACATCATAACATATCATGTCCCACACAAGCATGCAAAAGGTCCATCTCAGTGCTCGTATCATAAAAACCATGTCTATATGCAGACGGACCATACTTTTAAACACACCTATATTTCACAATGAAAATACCACACTGACATTTTCAGTGGCTTTGAGAGACCAAAGAAAGTTTAGAGGAGACAAGGGGGGGAAAGGGAAGGAAAAGAACATGACAAATTTAGAAATGCAAGTCTATTAGCTATGTTGACAATTTCTAAATTTTCTTCAATTTCCTCTTCAAAAAATAATCCTCCATTTTTCTGATAGCCAAATTATTAAAAAAATATAACACGAAAGACACAGGTTTTGAACAGTCTCTAATTTCTATACTATAGTGCCACTAATTCTAATACATACAGTCTGTTACATGGGCTCAATCCACTCTAGACATAGAACAAAACAGCCTTTTTGCATCCATTACAATCAGCACAACAATATTTCTGAGATGCCAGCCAGGAGGTTTTCCACATGAAAATGAACTTTTTTTTAATTGCAAACAGTTAGATGTGCAATGAACATACCCAGAATGGTTGATCTTCTCAATTTCTGGCATATTCTTATGAAGGCTGACTACACCAGAGTTAAATCAATCACTTGAAATTAACAGATATAAAACAAAGATACTACTACCAAACTGGACGAGCTTTGTGAGAATTAACTTTGTCTTCATAGTCTGAGCTAAATGCTTAAGGAAAAAAAAAATCCAGAGAATTAAGGGCTAAAGTCTGCTCTTACTTATGCACTACTTCTGACTCATTGAAGTCAATAGGATTGCACTGGCATAAATGGAACTGTACTTTTGCCTACAGATTTCTAAAGCTTCAATAGCAAATATTGGGCTCCTTAATTTAAGATAGTTAAGTACTTTAAACACACCCAACCCAGTAAAAAATAAAGCCCAACATTTTTAAATTGGCAAGAAAAAACAAAGTTATGAAATGCATAATGCATTTCAGGGTCTGTATGTGTTATACCCCATTAACAACACTTCACAGATGTTGAAAACACTCTACATTAGCCTTGTGTCTTATATCACACCTAAGGCAAAAGCTACGCCTAGTCGACTATCTGATAAGCATAAGCTTATCAGAAAGTCAACTAGTCCCTCGACTAGTTGTTTCCCACCCCTTGTGCAAGGTGGAGGGGGGAGAGCAAGAGCCGGTGCTGGGTGTAGCCAACTTAAAAGACGGTTCCCCCCAGCATTGTCTCCATAAGGGGCAGGGAAGTCAAGGGGGTAGCGGGGACCTGGTGCGAGCTGGGAATCAGCTGATTCCCAGCTCATGCCCAGTCCCAGGACACTGTGCCTCTGCTTTTTAAATGTATTAAGAGCCAGCTGGCTCTTAATACATTTATAAGGCTGGTGTGCGCGGGGGAGGGGAGAATCAGTTGTCCCTGCTCACGCCAGGTCTCCCCCCCCCCCCACTGTGCTTCAGCTTTTTAAATGTATTAAGAGCCAGCCAGCTCTTAATACATTTAAAAGGCACAGCTGCAGGAAGAGTTAGCTCACGGGGCCAGGAGCTAAGCCCACTGCGTCTCCCTCCTTATCGACTAATCAATTAATCACTGGAAATTCCATTGCCTAGTCGATTAGTTGATTAAATTTAACAACCCTAGTCCCTATCATGTGCTGTTGCTTATTTAGCTCTGATAAGCATATTAGTATTTTTGTAAACGTAACACAGATGTTTCTCATACAGAGACTATACATACTACAAAAGAAGGCTAAGGGGGAAAAGTATTTGGAGGAGCCACAAGAACACCAGACCAGTGGATGGGAGGGGCCTGAGACCATCCAAGTTTAAACCAGATATTTAAAGCAAGACAGAGCCTAATGAAAACAACAGATAAGTGCTGGATCTCTTCAGGAATTAAATATGATGAAAAGAGTGTTTATAATTTAAATGGAAGATGAAAATCAAGAGGACCCAATTGTAGAAAATGAATACTGCCACAAGTTGTCCCACAGCACCAACAGCAAAAGGTGAGAGGAAATTTCAGGCCTACATCTATTACTCAGAAATCAATACAAAAGAAAGATCTACCATGAATTGTGCGCGTGTGACTATTAGGCTAGTGGTGTCAGGAAGCTGATACGCTGTTAAGCACAAAGTAGTGCTGGAGTCAAGGTGACTCTCAATCCTGGGTATCCTGAGAATCATCACTAGGGATGTCAACTTGTGGGTGACTAAAAATTAACCCTGTATCAGAGGCAGTAAGGGAGGGGGCGGGAGCCAGTGCCCATGGGGAGCCAGCTTTTAAGCCTCACGAGCACCAAATCTGCCTGTGCCCCCCACTCCCGCACTGCTGCCTCTAATAGAAAGGGTGAGGGGGGAGGCAGGAGCAAGTACACACGGAAAGCTGGCTTTCAAGACAGTTCCCCATGCCTATCAGCTCACACAAATCACCTGTCCCCTTCATGATGCTGCCTGGCCGGGGGGTTGGCAGGGGAGACTACCACAGAGGCTGCTCCCTGGGATGCTGGCGCAACTTCTATCTAAAAGGAGTTTGGACCCCCTGCGGACAGGGGGTGCTGCCTCTGTATGAGAAGGAGCAGCGCAGGACAGAAGGTGGGAACTGGTCTGTGCAGGGAGCTGGTTTGCGCAGCAGAGCAGGGTGGCAGGTGGCTCCACAGGAGTGGGGCCAGGAGCACACTGGCTGTCAGCCCTGTCCCCCTCCCTTCCCCCCTGGCACTATGAAATAGTTGTGTAACCTAGGGATGTTAAATATTGATTAATCATCTAATCGAGTAGTCAATGGAATTTCCACTGACTGCTTGATTAATCAATAAAGGGGGAGGGAGGTTCGCTATCCCCAATGCACCTCTGCCTTTAAAATGTTAGAAGAAAACTGCTGCATTGGTTTTCTGAACGAGCCTGAAAATATTTCAGAGAATCACGAACAATAAAAAAATCATTAACACCCAGCTAACATTGAAAGCATGTTTGAAAGGAGCCCAAATAACAAACCAAACCAATTATACCAGCCTTACAAAAATGCCACTTTTTTAATGCAAAATGAATTACAATGTGTAGTTTTGAATTCCTGCAAAACACTCTTTCTACCATACAAGTGGAATTTTAAAACTGCTGATCTGTAGACAAGTTCTTTACTTTCATTCGTGTCTCTAAATTGGTGGGATAGCAACATTATTGCTGGATTACTATGTAGATAACTTCATGTAATTTTTAAAAATTTCATATAAGTAGTGAAAGTATAGATCAATTCTTCCGCTTCTTTAAAACAACAAATACTCTGGTAGCACTTGATAGAGTAACAAAACATGGTAACATGAGCTTTCATGGGCACAGCCCACTTCTTCAGATGACCGGAATGTTGGATATATGATTTCAGCTGTATAAAACCAAACAAAAAATAAGTACCACCAGGCTAAGTCATGATGGCTCTTTCACATAAAGCAAAATTCCCTAGTAAATAGTCAGTCATAATTGTGTTTGTGAAACTCACAATCTAAAGTTTCACGGGGGGTTTTTTCACATGTAAGTTTACCAAAAATATTTTACACAACAACTTTTTTTTGGAATGTAAAATAGATACTTTCAAAATATGAACAGAATTACATTTTTTCCTAATTTTAGTAACCTTCAGCTACTATAACTCCACTTCAAATCCCGGAAAACAGTCTAGAGACAAATATTAGCCTAGTACAGGATAGCAAAGAGGAAGAACAAAATTACATTTCAAGGCAAAACTGTATTTTAATTAGTGTTACCTGGTACACCCACACAGTAGTCACCTTCAGTGTAATGAGGGAAAAACTGCACTGGGAGAAATCTCCAAGACACTAATTCCATCCCACTTTTCTTTTTTTTTTTGGCTAACCAAGTGGCATCAAGAGGCTGTTGCAGTGGATAGAGGCTGTCTCAGGCTGCATTTATAGCAGCTATATTCCATCATAAAAACTCTTGAGATTCCAGTGATGAAAGAAATTCCACTATACCATGGAAGCATGGTGCTGGACCGGTGTCCATACACAAAACTGCATTTGCACAACAATCCAGCAAGGTGATGAGGTTGCGGGCTCAGCAACACTACCTAAGCCTATGTATTTGCATCATCTAAGCAAGCAAGATGATGCCACAGACATCACAGAGGGCTGATGCAGACACCAGAAGGAAACATGAACCTTGAAATTTGCCCAGCAAATTAGAGATCCTCTAATCCTGTCCCCTGTTGTTCGACCAACAAGCTACAAGCCCCAAGTCAGCAAGACTCCTGCCTTGACATCAAATCAGCTACCTACATCAGCTGAATCAGTGGACCCCCACCAAAGCCTATAGTTTCATCTCAGTGCAGTAGGCTATAGCTGCTACACTAGCAGAACTCCACTCTGAAGTTCAGAGGTGTATATTGACATCAGATCTGCATGCTACAGTTGCCGATAGGTACGTAAAATCCCATTTAAAATGTTAACCAGTTAAGCTATAAGTTTACCTGTCCTGCTGTGGCATGCCACAGGGGAGAGGGTCTGCTGGAGCAGCCCCCACCCACAGCACAGTGGGCCCGTGAGGGGAGGTGGAGGGCTGCTCCGGCCAGGCCAAGTGGCAGTTAACCAGTTACTGGTAAGCATCACCCAGTTTACATCCCTAGTTGCTGAGTCACAAATCTTACAGCCACCATTTCCTGACATCAGCCAAGCAAGCCAGATATGGCAAGTCAGTGACAGAAGCTTATACGTTGACATCAGTCCAGAAAACAAGAGGCCCCTGAGCTAGTAATTAACACAGAGGGCTGTGCCTTGTCATCAGCCCTGCAAACTAGAAGTGTGGAAGTTGTAACCTTTTTACAAGCTAGTGTAAAAACATGAGAGCCTGCTTGGGATCCGGTTACCTAGGGATAGGGCATACTGCCACTGTTACAACTGACTAGGGGCATAAGTGCTCAAGCTTGTTCTAGAAGACAGGCAGTTGCCAGCATAGCGCTCTCAGAGATGACAGTAGAATTTGTTTCTTCCTCCTCTGTGTGAAACAGGTCAAAGGTCTCTCTCATCCGTGCTTCTAGTTGCTAAGACTTATGAGTGTTGGGGGCTTTTGAAGGGAGATGACATGTACTATGCGATTTTAAAATTGACTAATGCATTTGATTTTGTTGTGTGTAGGTTTGTGTTATGCTGCTGCATGGATTCTGGTTTTCAAAGACTTTCAAAAATCAGAAGCTGCACCTGTCCACACTTGATTTGGTCTCTGGGTGGTCCTGGCCAAGGGTTACCACCCTCCCTCACAGCCTTACTGGTGTGGCAAATTTTACATTCATCTCTTTTTAAGAAAGACACTTTAAAATGATATGTGGGGTGATGTTAGAGGCACTGCTATATCTCCACTCCATTATAACACCTAAAATACCTGACTCTGACAACTTTATAATGAATGTGGAGTGTATATAATAACAAGGGCAATATTTCAATCCCATTTTATCACTTACATTTCTTTTGCTGGAAATAGAATTTGGAAAATGAAGGGCTGCCTATCTACTGATCTTGGCATTCACCAGGACCATACTATGATTTATACTGAGAATTCCAAGCCTTTATCTAATCTTATAAATAAATGTAAAATGCATAAAACAGTTATCCTAGAGTAAAATTGAATTTTATCTCTCTGTAATCAGCTTTTGTCTATGCTACACATTTTTATATTTGAATACAATTCAAAATTAATAACAGCTATAATTTATTTTCTTACTTTTCATTATCTTGACATTTCAACAATCATTTTTATATAGATAGACTTTACTTTATCTAGGGCTTAAAACCCACAGTTGATTTTTTAGCCATGTACAATATACTCTTCCAGAATAGCTGTTCAAGGAATAAGCGTGTTAAAATATATTTCCAATCTAACAAATCAAGAAATAAAAGGACTTAATTGTAAAGAAAAAAAAATCAGACTGAAGAATTTGTAGTGCTGCAAGCCAATGATCCAAATACTGTGTGCCCACAGCAAACTTGAATTAAAGACAGAGAAACTGGCTTTGACTGATTTCCTTGCTTTTAGAAGTTTCCCTGATTGGGAAGTGCTAATAATTTAATAATGATATTTTGCTCTTATAAGTAGATCTCAAAGTGCTTTACAAAGGGAAGTAAGTATCGTGCTTCCCCATTGTACAGATGGAAAAGCTAAGGCAATACTGGGGCAATAACTTGCCCAAGTCGCAGTTACTGGGGCAATAACTCAGCAGGCAAGTAGCAGTGCCAGAAACGTAGGTCTTCCGAATCGCACTCAAGTTCTCTATCCACTATGCCATACTGCCTTCTTTATCTAATAAATTGCCTCTAACAACAGCCAGTATTAGATGCTTCTGTGAAAGGCACATGAAATTGTAAAATAGAGGACTATGAAATAAGATGCCAACAAAAGTTTTCTCCCTCTCACTTAGTGGCCAACATATGCCCCGAAGCATGAGGGTTTATAGTCTTTCCACATTTTTTTCTACATATTTCTAAACAGACTATTTTCATAAGAAGCTAGTAAAAAGAATGTAATGATGTTTAAATATGCTCTTTTTGGCAATTTTTTTAAAAAGTGTCAATCTTGTTATTTTTTCAGTATTTGTAAAAATGTTATGGCCTATTCAAACTTGTAATCATAACATGCATACAAGGTGATGCAATGCAAAATTATGTACAGGACTCTACATGTAAACAACACTCATCAGAGTAAGCCCGGTTCTTGCCCAAGAAGCTTACAGTTTAGCTCAGGCATTAACAGTGGTTAACAGTTCAGGTTAACCGTTCAGTGGTTTTGGCATGATTGGTAATAAAAATCCACCATTGGAAGACTTCACCGATGAAGTATGGTTTAAAGCAGGGCTTGCCAACCTGCGGCTCGTGAGCCACATGCGGCCCTTCCCCCCTTAAATTGCAGCTCATGAAGACCTCCCCTGTGGCTTGCAAAGCCATCCGTGCACCCCTAAAAACTGCTCCCCTTACCCCCACTTCCCTGTCATCACTGTCTGGCACGGCAAAGCAAAATGGCGCTGACAAGATGGCTTGATGTGGCCACCAGAGTTTTGTTTAAAGGGGCAGCATCCTTGACCAAATGCAGCTGGGGCTTTCCTTTTTTTTTTTTTTTGCTCAAAAACTTTTTTGTCTCGGCCCTTTGTGGTATCCCCCAAACTATTGTGGCTCTTTGCCACCCCTGGTTTAAAGAGTCATACAAAAGTCATTTGGGGATTGATCTAAGGTGTCAAATACATTCTACTCCCACTAACGTCAGTGGAAGCTAGGGCTGTTCAGAATCCTAACATGATTTCTCAGCACTCTGAAGGATCCCGTTCTTAGTGAGTAAATCATAAAGGGCAGTTTGAGGCATAAGAGCATAAAAGAAAATGCAAATAGCAGGAGGAGACAATTTAATAAAAGAAATTAGAACAACTTGAAAAGGGGAAGGAAGGCTAAAATAGAGCTGAGTGGAGCGTTACAAATGATGGCAAGGAACTTGATCTTCAACCTCATTAAAGCAACCCTTTGTGCACACAAAAATACAGTGCTGATGTCATAGAAGGTCCTCAACACAACGGACAAAAACACAAACAAATCTTGAGTAAGTGAAAATGAAGAATAGATCTGGCTCTGTGGCTTGGCTACAACGTTGTGTGTCATGATCCTGGGCAAATAGAGTGCAGGCAGCATACGGTAGATCACTACCCAGTAGATCAGGATCTACCGGTAGATCTTGGAGCTTCTGACAGGCAATCCTTATGCCTCGTGAAACGAGGTTTACAGGAGCAGTCGAAAAAGTCTTCCCTTGTCGACCAATCCGCATCTAGACTGCCGCGCTGTGCCGGATCAGCTGATTGTTGGCACAGCGTGGTGGCCATTTTTATTTTAATGAAGCGGGGATTATTTAAATCCCCACTTCATTGACTATGTCGGGTAAACTAGTTTACATGGTTCCGTCGACGGAGCCATATAGTCTAGACATACCCAGAGAGAAGGGGATGGAGGGAACTTGGCAATGCAAATCTCTCTCTCTCTCACGCACCGTGTGTGTCTCTGTCATTCCCACAAACACACACTGTCCTCCACTCTCATCTCCTGACCCAACACATACGTGGTGGGTTGCAGTTACTTCTTTTACTGCTTGCAAAGTGTGTTAGTTTGGTTTTTTGACTGGTCTGTGAATTTCATAATTTCTCTCTTACGCTTAAATTTAATTTTTTGAGTAGTGAGTTCTAAATGCCTAACCTGTCATGGCTGGTATAATTATCCCTTTAATAATTGCTGCTCCTGGAAGTGGCTGGCATGCCCCTGCAGCCCCTGAGAAAGACAGAGGAGGGAGTCTCCACATGCTGTCCTTACCTGCAGGCACCACTCTTGTAGCTCCCACTGATCAATAACGGGGAACTGTGGCCAGTAGAAGCTGTGGGCCCAGTGCTGGTAGACGAGGGGTAGCACATGGCACCATGGAGCCACTGCTGTACATGCCAGCTTCTTTCAGGATTGGCGCAGGGCCAGGGCAGGAATAAGTCTGCTTTAACTCTACTGCTCCACCACCTGGAAGCCATCCCAGTTAAACAGTGCCCAGCCAGAGCCTGCTTCCTAAACTCCAGTCCCAGCCCTGAACCTTCTTCTGTACCTAACCTCCTGCCCCAGACATGAGCCCCCCTGCACCCAAATTCGTTCCCAGAGCTTGCACCCTGAAACCCTTCCTGGACCCCACTCCCCCATCCTGGGCTAAGCCCAGAGCCCCTCCTATACTCAAAACCCCTTAGCCCAAGACCAGAGCCTGCACCCCAACCCTCTACCCTAACCTGGTAAAAATGAATGAGGATGGGGGAAGTAGGGGGTTAGAGTGAGCAGAGTGAGGCCTTGGAGAAGGGGTGGAGCAGGAGCAGGGGCAGGCCTTCAAAGAAGGGGCAAGAAGGAAGCAGAGCAAGGGTATTTGGGTTTGAGGTAGCTCTTACATTGCACTTAAATTCAAAAAATGATCTTGTGATTAAAAAGATTGGAGACCATTGCTGTAGGGCACTAAAACATCTAAGGGAAATAGGATAAAGAAGGAGACTGGCTGTATAAATATTTCCTATGCACCAATGGCGGATTGATACTAATGCAGTTACCAAACTAGGCTGCTCCCTGGGTGGATGAGGAATGTCATAACCAGGGTGGTCTAGATTGTCAATGAATAAAACAGCAATCCCAAGAGTGAGTGGCCTTGAGTCTGAACTGGCCCTAGGTCAAAGTGAGGCAGGATTAGAAAGAAGTCCATTGAATTTCTTCATGGTAAACCCAGCAAGGAGAGGGAGATATAGCATGAAAATAGCATAATTAGCTAAAGAAAAGGTTAATAAAATAAACAATATTTTTTGCAGCTTAGCATTTATTTGTGAACTGCTGGTGCAACTCTATGTTTGATGGTAAAGCTACAAAGCTCTTGGTTGCCTGACAAGATAAGCTACAAGCTTGAATGAAATGTTCAGCTTAAAGAATTAAAATAAATCTGATGACTGATGTGTTACTGAACGTGACCGGTTGTCATCTGTTTTAAACAGGATCTTTGCTAGGATGTTCTGAAAGCAATTTTTCCATTACAATGAACATACTAAAGCTCTTTCCCAGTGAAATCTGAGTGCAGACTATTAAGAGAAAAGACCAGCTCAAACTGTTGCCATTAAAATAAATAATGAAACAGGTACTGAGCTAATTTGACTAATCATTCAAATCATAACTGTATATCTGTGATTAATTCACACACCATCCTGGAGTAGAATTATGTAACATAAGAGAGACAAAAAAAAAAAAATCAACCTGCACTTCTTTCGCCTGGCTGGAATAAACTGGATGTAAATTGAACCTATGTCAGGGTTGACTAGAGCAGATATTGATGCTGATTTTTAGGATGAACATATATATCTAAAATAAATAAATATTTGCCTCTCGCCACAGTTAGTATGAGCACGGCAGAATACCTGACCTACAAATACAGATAATTCTTTAAGTACAAGCATCCTTGCCCCATTAGATTATCTACTATATACTTGAGAGAGTTTGTGCATCTGTCTGTCTGTGTGTCCATTAAGGATGTTAAGTAGTGATTGATTTGCTAGTCGAGTAGTCGATGGAATTTCCATTGACTATTCAACTAGTTGATAAGCACTTCCGCGTTCCGCCTTTAAAATGTACAAGAGCCCCAGTGAGGGCTCTTGTTCATTTCAAAGTTGGAATGCCATGGAGGCCAGGGCCAGCGGGAAGTCCCACTGACTCCGGGCTCCATGCCAGATCTTCCGCTTTGAAATGCACAAGAGCCCCATCTTGTGGCTCTTGTGCATTTCAAAGCGGAAGCTCTGGTGTGGAGCCTGGGATCAGCTGGGGACTCCCCAGCTGACCCCAGCCTCTGCCCAGCATTTCAAAGCGGCAGTGCCGCACGGAGCCCAGGGGACTCCCCAGCTGATCCCGGGCTCCACCTGGCATTTCAAAGCGGCAGCTGCCACTTTGAAGTATCCCTCTCTTCTCCCCCCATTGCTGCCTCTATCTGATAAGCAGTTGCTTACATCCCTACTGTCCATTTGTCTGTGAGTCTGTTTGTTCAAGGACTCCTAAACGGTAAAAGCTGGGACCAGCAACTTTGATATGCAGCTTCCTCTTACAATAACTTAAAGCAAGGTCAGGGTTTGGTTGTGCCAGAACAATGGGATGTGTGTTTCTCATCACACGGAAAGAGAAGGGTGAGATAGCAGGGATAGTTATACTTATGAATGATTACGTGGAGCAGCAGGCGCCCAAGCCCTAGGGAGCAGCCACCAGGAGGCCAGTGCGGCCCCTGCTGCCCCCCAGGAAGCAGCCAGCGACTACCCCCCCACACTCTCCAGAGCCCTCCTATACCTTCCAACTCCTTGCCCTGACTCCTGTACTCCCACCCCGACCCTCATCCTGTGCCTTGAGCCCTTCCTCACCCCCAAACCCTGACTCCTACATCCCCCACACCTCCAGCTCCCTGCCCTGCATGCCCCCGACACATCCCCAATCACCTATCCTGAGTCCTGCACCCTGAGTCCTGCACCCTGCCCCCCCCCCCCCACACACACACATTCCCTGAGTGACCCAAGGTATGTCGGGTAAGTCTTCTAGTATGTACATAAACTGCATGATGATATTTTAGGTGATCTTTCAACAGCAGATGTATGCGAAAGTCAAATGAAATATGAGTTTTGTGGCCTTATCCAGGGTCTCCACATCACAGAACTTTCACAAGTAGTAAATTGGCATAACTGATCATCACTGCAGTAACACCAACAATATAGGTCAGAACTCGAGTACATTAGCAGATCTAAGAGGCAAAACTCTTTCAGCACCCGTTTAATTCACGTAAACTAAGCCACTGCAGTTAGTGAACCCAGTTTCACTCCAACTTTCAGCACAAAAAAAATCAAATAATATATTACAGCCTTGAAGATGTCATAATAATGTTCAGATTGTCCTTTCCTCTAGCTATTGGGCAGCTCTCTGCATATGGTTAGTAAACCAACAGCTGACAAATTTCATATCATATTATTGTGGAAAAAGAGCAGAATGTGGTTACAATGTGATTAGGGGGGAAAAACAGTAATTTCATACCCTATTTGGTTCTAAATCAGGTAATGAACCTGATACAATGAATGCTGCATGAGGGATTTTTAAAGCTCAGTCTTGCCCTAAAATATGTGACACTAGATATTTAGCAATATACATCTGTATGTTCGAGGGGAGGCGCTCAATGCTCACATTGTAACAGTATTTGAACCTACATGAAAATAATGAAACCTTAAGTCACAACAAAAAACTATCAGGAGAAGTGGCAAGATAATTAGAACAGTTTAATAGTTGTTGTACATTTCGTTAAAGAATCCCTAAATGCCCAAATATAAAAAGAAATACAGAAGATTCTACCACTCTGAAGCAACCACCTCTGTGGTCAACAGCAGCAATACACCTGTTTAAGACAAGAAATGAAGATTATTCAATCCAGTTGAAAGTGCAGATCGAAAGGAACCTGGCCAGATATTAAGATCTCTGTTTAATATCTTATTGGAAGAATGGTACATCCTGCTATCTCAGTGCCTCCAGCCACCATATTACAGCATTCGTTCTATAATAGAGCAGGGAACAGTACCATCTACTGATTCACCAGTGCCACCGTCCAAGACTCCTTAGGTGGAGGCCAGTTTCTTCATAACTCCAGTTACTTTAATTTTTCTATAAAAAGAAAAAAGACAATCATTCGCAGGCCTGCTGACAGCAGGAGACAAAGGAGACAATTGCTCTGGGCCTGGGCAATTTAAAAGTGCCCAGGGTCCTCTGGCCACCACTGCTGAGACTCAGGCTTTTTTAAATCACCTTGGCAGACTGAAAGGCTCCTAACGCCCTAAGATCACACTCCCGAGTCCCAGTGCCTACTGCAGATTGAAGAGTGGTTCTGCTGGGCTGGTGCTGCATTCTACCAGACAGTGTCGGGGCAGAAGGGGACCTGGCCAGAGGGCAAGTGGGGACAGTAGTCCCCAGTTGGGCTGGGAAGGCAGAGCCGGGGGAGCAACTGGCCCAGCTTTGTAACCATGTGAGTGAATAGGGAGGTGGGAAATCTAGGCTAGAAAGAAAGGAAGGGAGCTAGAGCTCTGGGGTAGAACAGGGCACAGAAATTGGGGAGCAAGGGCTGAGGGTAGCTGTGAGGTGCCAGGCTGGGAAGGGAAAAGAGGAGAGGGATGAGGGCAGAGCTGAGGGAAGGGGCACAGGACTCTGGGGGAACAGAGTTGGACTGGGGGGGGGGGACAGAAGGGAAGGAGCCAAGCTAGGCACAGGACCACTGGGGAGGCAAAAATGGGCTGGGAGGCAGAGAGCAGAAGGAACCAAGTGAGGCAGGGCACAGGACAGGCTGGGGGTACAGCTGGCTGGGGGCAGAGAGGAGAAGGAGCCAAGCTCTGCACAGGACTATTGGGGGAGGGGAGGAGCTGTGCAGGGAGTCCCTGGGTGGGTAGAGAGGAGAAGGAAGGGCATCTCCAGGCAGGTGGGGGATGGGGCTGCAACTGACCAGCAGGCCCTCTGTTCAAGGAGTGGTGCTAAAAGTTTTTCTGGGTGGGGGGGTTGTGGCTCTATCTAAGGCAAGGAAACAGGGGCCCAGAATTCCTGTCAGTGGGGCCTGATCATCAGTTCCAGATACTAACAAAATATCAAATCACAAAGCTCCTACACACTATTTCTCTCCTTCTGTTCCAAAATTTTGCTCCACAATTCACTTGGTGGTGGCACAGGCCAAATCATATTTTCCCATGTGAGCAATTGCTACAGTTTACCTCAAGGTTGTACAAAAAGGTGGAGAAGTATCCACAAACACTTTGTATTAAAGCTGTAAGTCCATGCTATCAAAAGTTTGAGAACTCCCATGTTCAAGCACATGGGGTGGAATTGTCAATAACAACAACTTGCTCCCTGTGACTTCAGTGAAAACTAGAAAAAATATAATTAAGGCTCTAGTTAAACATTCCAACTCTGTTTGCCCATGAACTCTCACTTAGGTGACAAACAATTGGACACGAGTCTTTTCTTACTGTCAAAAAATACAAAAAACCCCACAAAAACCCAACCCAGAGATAGTGACATTATCCCAAAAATAAACCAAAAATAATGGAAGAAAGCCCTTATGTTTTGTTTTCATTCTGATATAAGCTTCATTCCAAGCAAAGATGTCTATGCAACTAAAAATCTAAAAACTTTTTTCTAAGTTCTGAAAAGCTTTTCAGAATGGTTTCTAGCAAAACTTCTTTATACTGTCACTTCTCGAAAAATATTAAATGTTGCCATTTTTAACTTGCCCCCTACTCTCTAGATATAGATAAAAATAGAAAGAAATCATGTTAGCTCCATGCAAAACTATAACCAAAATAACAAATCTAATATATAAAGGAGAATGTTTGTATGTTTGTGCGCTAATAACTTGGACACTATAAGAGCTACCACAACCAAACTTTGCATGGGATAACCTTTTATCCAGGAGAAGGTTTTAAGGTACTGTGGGAGGGAAGAGATGAGAGACCGACACCTCTTCCCAGGGCTGCCCGGAGCTTGGCAGTGAGGGGAGAAGCGGATTCCCGGGGGAAGCGGAAGAGACAGTCGCTCACTAAGGCCGGCGGAGGGACAAGGAAGCGGCGCGCGGCTCCCTTCCCCCTCCCTCCCCTCAGGCTCCTCACTTCAGTTATATCAACTGTCAGCTTATATTTCAACAATGTATACTGACTATTTTTCGGTAACTCACTTTAATTATTGAACGGATTATATTATTTTTCCTAAAAAAAATGTATTAATATACAACAAATTGCATTTTTAGCCCATTTTATAAAAATATTATGCCATTAAAAAAAAGGCAGATAGGAAGAAAGACTTCAGGTGCAAAAAGAATGGCTTTATCAAGAGCACCTGAACGTGTAGAAGAGAAGCAGATTCATCTAGACAAGCAACATGTAATACAAGTAGAATTAAGGGCATCTGAGAGTCAAGCCCGCAGACAGACACGGCTCGAAAATCTGCAACTTACAACTGCAGCATCCAGAGCAACCGAAAGTGTGGAACAGAGGCAGGTTCAGCTTGATAACCAACGTGTAATACAAGCAACTTCAAGAGCTACATGCTGGTCAATACTAGAAGGCAAGGCATTTCATTATAATCTGACTGATAATTATAAAAACTGGCCTCAATTTGATATTGGGTGAATGAACAAAGTCTGTTTACACTGTAGCGCTCTAAAGTGGATTGGGGAAACACCAGGCACGTGTTGTTTGAGTGGTAAAATTAGCGTACCAATATTCCAACCGCCTCCAGAACCGCTACAATCATTGATGTCAGGATTAACATCCAGATCGAAACAAAATATCAGAAAGTACAACTCATGTTTCCAAATGACATATATTCACTTGAGAGATGCAATGGCTAATGACAGGAATGCAAACAACCTTGGTCAATCAGTAATTCTACCATCAACATTTACTGGAAGCCCACGGTATATGGACGAATATACGCAAGACGCTATGACATATGTCAGAAAATACAGTAGACCTGACCTATTTGTGACGTTCACTTGCAATCCTAAATGGCAAGAAATTCAAGCAGAGCTAATGACTGGCCAAACTTACTACAATCGGCATGATTTATCAGCAAGAGTCTTTACGCTAAAACTTATAAAGCTCATGGATACCACTTCCACGGGTCATATATTTGGACAAACTCGATGTCGGATGTACTCTATTGAATGGCAAAAGAGAGGACTACCGCATGCCTACATATTAGTATGGATGAAAGAAAAAATTAGGCCAGCTCAAATAGATAGCTTTATTAGTGCAGAGCTACCTGATCCTGAACAAGATCCTATTCTGTTTGACCTAATTGTGAAAAACATGATACACAGTCCATGCGGTAGTATCAATCCAATTCTCCCTGCATGGTACATGGAAGGCGTACCAAAAAATATCCACGAAATCTTCTTCAAAAAACTCTAACAGGAGAAGATGGATATCCTCTCTACAGAAGGACAAAAGTAGAAGATGGTGGTTTTACATCTAAAATCAAGATAAAAATTAATAACTCTTATCAAGAGACTGAAATCGACAACAAGTGGATTATACCATACTGTCCATTACTTTCTCGGATTTTTGCAGTGCATATCAATGTTGAGTATTGCAACTCAGTGAAGTCAATTAAGTACATATGCAAATATATAAACAAAGGCAGTGACCAAGCAGTATTTGGCTTAGAAAGAGATGGAGCAGCAATCGATGACATTCAACAATACATAATGGGTAGATACATCAGCGGCAATGAGGCAGTTTGGCGAATTCTTGATTTTCCAATACATGAATGATATCCAACGGTAATGTATTTGGCTGTACATTTGGAAAATGGTCAACGTGTTTATTTCACAGAACATAACTTACAGCAGAGAATCAGTGAACCACATAACACAACATTGACTGCATTTTTTTTACTCTGTCAACAAGATGACTTTGCCAAGACGCTACTATGTTGTGATGTTCCACAGTACTACACTTGGAACCCATCACAAAAAGTTTTTAAACACAGAATTCAAGGAACCACTGTACCTGGGTGGAATGGTGTGAAATATATAGATGCGACTGGTCGTGTCTATACTGTGCATCCAAATAATTTTGAATGTTTCTTTCTATGGATTTTTCTACATACTGTCAGAGGTCCTACTTCTTTTGAAGCTCTTAGAACTGTCAATGGACAAATATGTTCAACATTTCGCGAGGCTTGCCAAATTAGAGGCCTGCCTGAAGATGATTCACATTGGAATGACACAATGCTTGAAGCTGCCATTTCTCAGTCACCTGCGAAACTGAGAAATCTTTTCACCATTCTGCTCACCACTTGCGGATTGTGTAATCCTAATCGGTTGCGGGAAACTCATAAAGAAAGCATGGCCAAAGACATTTTAATGCAAGCTCGCAGACAAAATCCTGGAATCGATTTGGTATACACATCTAATATTTTCAATCAAGCACTGATCCTCCTAGAAGACAAACTTCTGGAAATGATTGGTAAAGATTTGAGCAAGTAGGTCTTCCAACACCTCAAAGAGATGTGGGTGATCGATTAAGCAGAGAAACAAATTACGACATAGAAAAATTGGATCAATATATATGAACAAAGGAACCACTACTGGTCACTGATCAAAGATATGCTTATAATGCTATCAGACTTGGTTTATAAGAAAACCGGAGGAATATTTTTCCTTGATGCACCAGGTGGAAAAAGGAAAGACATTTGTCATAAATTTACTTTTAGCCAACATCAGGAAGCAATCAAAAATTGCAATTGCAATGGCTTCTTCTGGTATTGCTGCTACTTTACTTCATGGTGGTCGCACTGCTCACTCAACTCTCAAATTACCTCTTAATCTTTCACATACTGAAAATCCTCTATGCAATATCAGCAAAGGAACAGATCAAACTAAGGTGCTACAAATTTGTGAACTTATTGTATGGGATGAGTGTACAATAGCTCACAAACACACATTGGAGGCTCTAAATCGAACTCTTAGAGACCTGCGAAATAACCAGGCAGTTATGGGTGGAGGAGTTGTACTCTTAGCAGGTGATTTTCGACAAACACTGCCTGTCATTCCAAAGGGAACAATGGCCGATGAACTTAAAGCTTGCTTAAAATTTTCATACCTATGGAGATATGTGCAAAGACTAGAACTAAAAATCAACATGCGAGTTCAACTGCAGGGTGATGTGGCTGCTGGACAATTTGCTCAACAGCTGCTAACACTTGGCGATGTGATCCGACAACTAGACTCATCAAAATTCCAAAAAACTTTTGCAATATAGTAGAATCTTCTGAAGCATTAAAAAAACATGTGTTTACAAACATTCAACATCATTTCAACGATCATAAATGGCTTTGTGAACATGCAGTTCTTGCTCCTAAAAATATCAGTGTGAATGCCATTAATCTACGAATTCAACAACAGCTTCCTAGAGAAGCCACAACATACAAGTCGGTCGACACATTTGTAAATAGAGACCAAGCAGTGTATTATCACACCGAGTTTCTAAACTCCCTCGAACCTACTGGGATGCCATCTCACAATTTTAGTGCTTAAAATTGATTCTCTGATTATTCTTCTCAGGAATCTGAATGCACCAAGATTATGCAATGGGACAAGATTGTGTGTAAAAAAATTAATGCCCCACGTGAAAGAAGCAACAATTTTAACAGGTTGCGCGAAGGATAAGGATATATTTCTACCACCTATACCAATCATCCCTACTGATATGCCCTTCGAATTTAAACGGCTTCAATTCCCAATACGACTTGCCTTTGCAATGTCCATAAATAAAGTGCAAGGACAGTCACTTAAAGTAGTTGGAATTGATTTGGAGACATCTTGCTTTTCACATGGACAACTCTATGTTGCGTGTTCAAGAGTTGGAAGTGGAAAAAATTTGTACATATTTGTTAAGAATGAAACAAAAAATATAGTTTACAATAAAGTTTTTGATGATAACATGTAAAATTGGCTGTTTTATAGTTTTTAAAATATATTTTAATCCCTACAGAGCTCAGTGCAACTTTTCTACCATTCAAAAAACAACACTAATGGACTATTGTTTTTCTACATTTTGTTCCTCCACTTTCCTGAGCAACGCTGGGTAACTCCAGTTCATTCCTAAATATAACTGGTTTATGCCGCTGTGCAACAGCACTGAATTGTGCTGTGAAAAAATCCCAAAAAGATAATTTGCAGAACTATAAGATGTGAGTAAAGGCAAGTGTGCTTCAAAAATCAAAGAACTTAAACAAAGACAGAGTTCTGAGGAAACTAACTTGTTCTTTACATTTCTTTTTGACAAATGCCCAAACATCGCTTTTCACTGTCTCATGTGTAACACCATGCCTGGAATTCACTTCCTGACAGAGATTCACTTCCTGACACTACTTCAGCTTGCAATACTAGTCAACTAAATCCATAACTTTTGGGAATAAATTAATCCCTTGTTTTTGGAATACCAGATATTGCACAACACTGTTATTGTACAATAGTGTTAGTCAGATCTAGGACAATTGGGATTCAATTTCCTGATTATTTGAATGACCAAAAGCAGCAAATATGATGCACTATAATTTATTTTCAGACAACACTGAAATGGTCCAAATTTAATTGTTTTAAACACTGATCTTTAGGATGGCAGCTTTTTTCAATCAATACTATATATTTACACTCTTTCAGACAGTATTTCACTAGGTTCTCCCCCCCAGTAAAAACAGACCAGTAATGTCACTGTAACCACAACATTCTGCTCTTTAGATGCTGTTTCACTCTCATAATGTTCACACACAGAAATGGCACTATTTTGATAAATTAGTGCAATTCCCTTTGTGTTGACACTCCTAAATGAGCTTAAGAGTGACCAATATGGATTTAGCTTAATTTGGTAATAAGCCAAATTGATTCAAGTCATTCATGCTACTGATTTCTTAAATTGAGGGTATGAATATGCATGAGGCACAATAAAGTGCATAGTTTTTTGATGACCTATTTTCTGTAGTTATATTCTGTTTTTCCAATTAAATACTCAACGGCTAAATTGATACTACAGACAGCCCTAGTTGTGTCAATGCAGGATCAGTGTCTTTAGTTTGTACACTACATTTCAAAATTGAAGTTTTAACATGTTGTGCATTTTTTTATTATATACTACAGAACCATAGGAATGAAAGCACTCAATATATATAGGAGTCTTTTTGGGAGGGGAGGAAGGGAGAGTGGATAGCCAGTATTCTAATGTTATTTTAGAGATCCATTGCTGGCACATAGCTCCATCTAGTGTTTAAAGATACTAAAAATATATATCAAAAAAGCTATATTTTTGAAAGATGTTTTTAACAGTTCAGCACCCTCAGAAAAGCTTCTGAAGGAAAGAAAAAAAGCTAAGTGACATTCTTCATCAGTCTGTGATCTCCTTTGTCGCTCCCAGAAAATATATTCTCAAAATGTATTTCAAGCTCCTAAACCACCACAATTAGTCTAATAGTTACCCAAATCAAGACATGAAACACAAGCATAAAGTATTCATTCCTCATGCTCATGTAAACTTCATATATCCCAGAAAAATATGTATGACAGATAACTTATTTGCAAAGTAGCATTCTTCTAGACATATATGCATTTCATTTCTTCAAATTTACAAAAATGTAAATGCTTCAACAACGTGAATTTTAAAAGTGCAAATATGATCTCAATTTATTATCTTTCCTCATATGGAGATAAAAATTGTGCCACATTTGTTTTCACCTGCTGTTTGGTAACACAATAAATCAGAGAATTGGGGTGGGAGGTAGATGATCAGATCACTGCTTAACATACTTCCAGCTTGGGGTTGTTGCGGTTTTTGTTTGTTTTTTCTTTGTTTTTTTGTAGGGAAGGGGATTAACAAAGAAACATCTCTCAAGATTAATGTCATCAATGTTGGCATTTAAAAATTATTGCAGTTCATTATTAAAAATATTTCAAGTGTGACTAGCAAAAATAGTAACATTATTTTATGTAGTGTTCCTTTTAGAAACAGCGAAATTAGGACATATTCTACTTCACAAGGATATAGGTGTGGATCTATATCCTTTTTCATGATCTGTAGTCAGGTGCAAATACAAATGCTTAACTTTAGCATTCCTGTGGTCTGATAAAAACAAACAGCTTTTGAGACAGAGCCAAGAAAGCAGATTTATAAAATTTTGTATGTTTGCTTTTCTTTAAAGATAAATTACAAGAACTGAAATGTTTAACTGCATCTTTATATTTATTTTTTAACATTCTTAATTTAGAATGTCAACAAGTTTGTGAAATCTTGACATAAGCAACAGATACAACTGACTTATGCTTGAAAACAGACTAAAATCGAATAGCTACGTATTTGAATGATTTACTTTGATACTATAAAGCAATGTATCCAATAGAATATTAAGTTTATTACACATCTAAAGATAATATTTGTGATAACACAAGCAATTTAACCTGAGAAATTTGTTTTGAATATATAAGTGATGGGATTGTTTTACCAGGCATTAAACTACACAATGTTATTAGTGTTATCTATAATGAATACATTTACACCTAATATATCTAGAAGGTGTGAGTAAGTGCACACACAGAGAAAAATACCACACTTACATATACACACCTTCTTTAGTTACCAAGCAATATCTAGATAACATGGAGTATCTGAATTATTCCCACAAAAGCAAGAAAACTATTTAAAAGTTGAAATCCTGGGTTTACACTGCAGAATTCACAAAACCCATTCAAGTCAATGGAATTTTTTCTGCTGACTTCAGTGGACTTTGGATCAGGTCATAAGACTTATTTTAAAAAGGCACTTCTTCATTTAAGTCCATATTTACTGTATATTTTCTTTAATTTGTGCATTCATCATAATATTGTACTAATCTTTAATTCCTGGAGACTGCAGGATAACCCCCGAGGATTGGCAATGCAAGCTGTGTACAGCGTTGACATCAAGGCAATAAATGGCATCACCATGTGCACCTTTGCACTCTTCCCTTCTAATCCATCTCAGCCAGAACTATTTTCTCTTTTCTTAAAAATGTACAAAATACACCGTTGCTCATGGCACACATGCTTACACAGTAAGCTTCTAAACATTTTTCGGTTAAAACACCACTACTTTTCAGAAAATGACACATTACAAATTTACTTCTTTTGCATGATATCCAGTACTTAGAACATTTAGTCCAGGACAAGTAAAAGATTTAGCATTTAGTACCTCGTGAACCATCTGGTCTAACAATAAGTGCTTTATACAATAACACGTAACACACATGCTAAGTGTGTCATACTCCCCTCTAGTGACTAGAAGAACTTAGTATTGTTACTCCTTTGGTTCAAATGGTAGAGAGGCCTGTGCTTTTGGTGCTGATGGCCTCATTTTGAATTCCAAGTGACAATCCATAGGAAGGTTTATTCAAATAATAGAACAGGTTCACTCTACTGTTTGATGGATCAAAAGATAAAGGATAACATATAGAATACGTGTGTTAGTGCTTATTTGACACAAGACAAAGGCTTATGTTGTAACTAAATATACAGAAGTAAGGCTTCCAAAACATACATTTTTTAAAAGCAGGATATTAATACTCATGTGTCTAAGCAAGTTCTTAAGCAGCAACTGCACCATCACGCAAACAGAATAAAATTCATTAAAATAAAATATGTATTCCAAACCAAATAAAGTTACTTGAGCAAATAACACCTTCTTCCAGTGGTTGGTAAGCAATTCATGCATGGAGGAACACTTTCTGCATGGAGAGTGGCTCGTGAGCAATTCCTACTTCTGAAATGTTTAGATAAGCATCCTGCTGCGATGAACTAAAAGGCCACGGAGTGGTGTGCTTGTACCAGCAAAACAACACATGAATGCAAGCCTTCCCCAATGTTATTTTAATCCATTTCAACTCTGCTGGAAACAACCACTTCTCTGTATATAAACCTGTCAAGCAAGTTCTTAAAATTAAGCTAATCTATAATACAACATGGAAAACGGTCAAAATGCAAAACAGGTGCAATATTTTATTCTTACATCACAAATATTTTTAATACATCCACAAATGGGGCAGTCTTCTCACTAGCTGATGTAGTATAATACAAACAAAGAAGGGGTTAATACTTGAATCCTGCACTTAGTATTTACTGCTGAATGTAGCACTGCAGGTAAACTGAAGTGGAACTCAATTCTCTTAAAGAAAATAAACTGACGTAACTAATACAACACAAATTAAGACCCCAGTCCTGCAAAGATTTATGCATTGAAAATTGGAATGCAGCACAATACTTTTAATTCTACAAATTATGTGACAAATTTTAAAAATTAAAATTCACACATATCCATTAGCATGCTTGAAAGAGCCTTATTCTGCTTCTCTCAACCCAATCTAAGTTTGGTACCACTTGATAAATCAGTATCTATAAAATGTGTAAGGAATCTATTCCATTGAGAAATTTGATTAAGATTTTCAGCGCTAAATGCACTTTTTTCCTCCTACAGTTAAAACCCAGAGCAAGAAGAAATCATCAGAATACCTCCATATTTTCTAAATATTATTTAAAACTCAGCCAATTTACTTCAAGTACCCAATTCTGGACCACAGGAGAAACTTTCTATTAAACTCCCTTGCATTCATGAGAAAAGATTACTCAATCTCAGATGAAGTTTGGATACAAACTAACACACTAACAGCAGACACTGTTCCCTCCCTCCCCCGCCCCCCCCCCCCCCAAAAATCCTGACTATTCAGTCCTGAACTTCATAAGTGGCATTGCTCAGCAAAGAATTAAACATTTTCCCCATATTATTAATATATTCATTTATTCTAGTAATAGAGAATTTAGATTTTGCCTTTTTGCCTGACAGACATGCATAAAATTTAGTTTACTGCAAGTTTGGTTCCATATTCAAATGAACATATCACACAGTGTCAAAATCCTGCCTTCAGTGGAGTTAGCTGGGATGAAAGTAAGAGTTGATTTTGGCCATTATTATGTTATGTGGAGCTCCTGGGCTCATTTTGGTACATTCTACATCGTTAAACTGTAATGACCACCAGGCGATGAATCTATTACCAATTATTTCTTCCATACCTAGGACGCAATCCCACAATATTGGAATTGATGGGAGTTTTGCCATTAAATTGAACATAAAAATCTTAATTGACTAGTTCAATGACTATAAATTGTGATATGCATATCAATTTTCCTCACTAGGAAGAAGATATCAATCAAGATCTAGAAAAACAGTCTAATAGACTTATTCTCTACAAAAACCAGAAAACAACATTTTGGTAATATCTGTGTCTACACCTGTAAATAAAATTACGACAAAATTATGTGACTCTTTTCGGTACTGAACATTTTAAATGAAGTCCAGAAACAGGAAAGTCAGTTATTCCTTGTGCTCTTTTTCAGCCTATCTTTTTCTTCTGCTTGTAAAGTGAGATGATAAACTACATTTTGAAAGTAAAGCTCTGCATATAACCATTATTTCTTTAATGCAAATAAATCTATAAGCCTCTTCTTTTTGAAAGAATATTTTCATTAATTTTACATACACCAAAGAAAGAGTATGGTTCCAACTTCAGGATCAATTCAATTGTATATTATCCTCCCTCCCTCCCTCCTTCAGAAAGGAGAATGAAAGATTTTACTTCTCTGAATTCATAGTTAATTAAAGAAATGAACACAAAAAATAACTAAATTTAAAAATTAGTCATGATTAATTGTACTTTTAAATATCATTGTTAAACAATGGAATACCAATTTATGATAAATATTCTGGATGTTTTTCTACATTTTCATATATATTGATTTAAATTACGTCAGAGTAAGTATACTGTGCTCACTTTATAGGATTTTGGATTACAAATGTTTGTTGCAATGAAACAAATGAAATTTGTACTTTTGCTCTTTCACAATAAGGAGATTGCGCTATTTACAAATGTAGATTTTTCTCCACATAACTTTACTCAAAAACAAAAAAAAACGTGAAAACTTACAGCCGACAAGTCCACTCAGTCCTACTTCTTTTTAAGCAAATCACTATGGTTATGTCTGCACTGCAAGCTTCTTGCACAAGAACGTACGTTCTTGCGCAAAAACATGAGGAGCATCCACACTGCAAGCCTGTTCTTGAGCAAGAAAGTTTACAGTAGATCATCAGAAGAGAGGGCTTTTTGCGCAAGAGTTATTCCTCTCCCCATGAGGAATAAGTGTGGACAGGAACATTTTAAAAATGGCCATCAGAGCTTTCTTGCGCAAGAGAGCATTCACACTGCCATGGACGCTCCTGCACAAAAGCATATCTCTTGAGCAAAAGCACATGGCAGTGTGGATGCACTCTTGTGCAAGAACTTTTGCACAAGAACTCTTGTGCAAATAGTTCTTGAGCAAGAAGCCTGAAGTGTAGACATAGCCTAAAAGAAACAAGTTTGTTTGTATTTACAGAAGATAAGACTCCCCACTTCTTATTTACACTGGAAACTGAAAGTGAGAAGAGACATTTGTGTAACATTCTTATAGCTAGGGTTGCAAGGTATTTATGAGTCAGATATGTTAAACATTTGTACATCCTTTCATACTTAGGCTTCTGGATTGCACCTTTTTTTTTTACAGTGCAAATATTAGTAATAAAAATAATTATATAAAGTGAAAACTGCACACTTTGTATTCTGTGCTGTAATTATATTTGAAAATGTAGAAAAACATCCAAAATGTTTATCATAAATTTAAAGTTATTCTGTTATTGTTTTTATAGCATGATTGAACTGAGATTAGTTGCAACTTTTTTTAAATCTCACAATTTAGATTTTTTTAATCATTTGACAGAATAACTTGTTTAATCATTTGACTGTAAAATAATTTGCTAAAAACACTATGAATAGTAGCCACTGTCAAACAAATTACAGTACAGGTTGTACATCCCTTAACCAGGACTCTGTGGTCCAGCAGGACCCCAGACGTTCCTGGACCACAAAGCCCAGGTATAGGGAGGTTGGGCTGTGAGGCAGGAGCTGAGGGGGAGAGGGGACAGCAACTCAGTCGGGAGCCCGGGGTCGGGGAAGAGTTCCAGCCCCTGCGGCTAGACAGTAGCATGAGGCTGGCAGTGACCACCGCAGAGCTCCGGCCCTGGTGACAGCCATGGCGCTCCAGCCTCGGGAGCCATGGCTGGGCAGGCAGCAGCAGGGCCAGGATGGTGCCCGAGCCGGGGACAGCAGGGTAGCATGGGGCATGCTGGAAGTACCTCCCCTGGACCAGCAAATCCCCTTGGTTGGGACCTGTCAGGCCGCAACGGTGCCAGACAAGGGAGGTACAATCTGTATTACCTTCATAATTTCAGTTAAGACTCAATTCCTCTGAAAAGTAAAAATTAATCTGGCAATTTGTTCAGTGAGATTCAGCCAATTCCCATGACACACAATATTATGCAAGTTGTTTTCATGCTGTTTACTGATACACACACCTTTTGGAAACATAAGACTGACCTAAGATTGCTGTGTGCTGACTAAAATTAAACCCTACAAATTAGTCTTCCCACGTAGCATTCAATGCTATAATTAAGGACATGGAAGCATTTTAATTTCAAAGATCTGGTTCTCAGTTGCCAATAACATTCCTTAAATTACCCTTATACACTGAGAATAAATTTAGAGCAAATTCAAAGATTTTTAAAATTTTGATTAAGATATCTTCAGTTGCATTGTAAACAGTTGATGCAATACAAAAATTTACAAGCCATCATAATTGAATTTACTTCAACATCAATATTATTTCTGATTCTAAGTATCAAGAAAGCCACAAACAGCTCTGTAGTACGTATCTGTTAGTATTCGGTATATGTGGCCACATGTCTTCTTAATAGGGATGTAAAATCTCATTTAAAATGTTAACCAGTTAAACTAAATGGAGCATTCCCTGACCCATAGTGCAGCTGGGCCAGGTGCCGGTAAGGGTGATGCTTACTGGGTAACCCATTAACCAGTTATCTGTTTACATCCCTATTCCTTAAGTGCTTGTACAGCACCTACTACAAGGGGGCCAGAACTGTAGTAAACTCCCAAGCAATTGTTAACTTCTCTGTTCTACTGGATCTACACAAATCAACACATACTAAAACTTCAACCAAAAAGTTGTTCAGCTCACTAAGATCAGTGAGGATAATCAAATATCACCTCCTTCCATCTTCAAGTTCATAATATTGTTTTTGCTATTCTAATTTTAAGCTATCTAGATGTAGCCATATAATGTTATAACAACATGCCTAAGCCCATCCACTGAATATATTACTGATTAATGTTTCTATTCCACTCATTTTGCTGTTGAGTCCTAGTTAGTGCATGGGAATCCACATCAAATAATTACAATCAAATTTGGTAATGATAGGCACTCTTGATGATAATTTGTACAAACCAGCGTATAAAGTGCCTTAACTATAAAAAGTGGATATATTGTACATGCTAAGGAGTAAACTTTATCAGCCAACAGCATAGTCATTGCCTCTCATGTTTACAGTTAGGCTCCCAGAAGCATTGAGGCATATTGATGGAGAAGAGAGAGAGAGAGAGAGAGAGCTTGCCATGATGTCTCCCATGCTGTACCTGTTCCACAAATAAACTGAACTTCTCAATCTCCAGTGATGTTTAAATAACATTTCACAAATAAGTTTAATTTTAAAGAGAAGGGGAAACCAGAAATCCTCTTTTCACCAATACTGAGCTGTTGAAAATATGATGACATGTACTTAAACTTAGTCTAGAATCAATTTTTCAAATTAATTTTAACATGAGAACATAAGAATGGCCATACCTGGTCAGACCAAAGGTCCATCAAGCCCACTATCCTGTCTTCCAACAGTAGCCAATGCCAGATGCCCCAAAAGAAGTGAACACAAAAGGAAATCATCACATGACTGCTCTCCTGTCATCCATTTCCAGTCTGACTAACAGAGGCTAGGGACACCATTCCTACCCATCCTGGCTAGTAGCCATTGGTGAACCTAACCTCCATGAATTTATCTAGTTTTTGAACCCTGTTAAAGTCCTGATCTTCAGAACATCCTCTGTCAAGGACTTCCACAGGCTGACTGTGTGCTAAATGAAGAAAAACTTCACGTTATGGGAACAAATGAATAACTTTTCCTTATTTACTTTTTCCACACCAGTCATGATTTTATAGACCTCTATCATATCCCCCCTTAGTCTCCTCTTTTCTAAGCTGAAAAGTCCAAGTCTTTTTAAGCTCTCTTCATATGGGACCCGTTCCAAACTCCTAACCATTTTTGTTGCCCTTTTCTGAACCATTTCCAATGCCAATATATCTTTTTTAAATGAGGCAACCACATTTGTACACAGTATTCAAGACGTGAACGTACCATGGTTTTAGAGTTTAAAATGTTTGCTAACCCACACAAGTGAAAGGAAGCCGCAGCACAGACTTCAGAGGTTTGAGCTAATGTGTTATGTGCTATGCTTTTGTATTTTTGGTTGATCCCATGAAATATATTTTATTGCTGTCATCCGTCCACATATGTAACTGATTCCTACCTACATACAATACACAAGAACTGCCTGATGATTCTGAGTTGCTGCATTCTTGGGGATATAACTCAAATGCATTTGACTACATAAAATTATGGGTAACAGTTGAGACAAATATTTAAACCCCCAACCTCCTGCAGCAGAAGGCAAGAGCAATAAAAATTATGAACTCTGGATTTATGAAAACTAAAAATATACATTGTCTAAGTAACAATTAAAGGCCTAATCTTGGATAGTGCTTGGCACAGACTTCACAGGAAGATGACGGCATTCAGAATTTCACAGCACCACGTTATGTGGAGACATAGTAATTTTAAATAGTTACATGATTGGTCTAAAAAAAAAAAAAAAACAGGCACGGAGAAGAACTCATTGAAAGAATATAGCGTCATAGCTGGGAGTAATAGCAGATTAAATTTAAAAGGTAAAATTCAGTCTGACTTATCAAGGAAAACTTCTTTACAGTGAGATCTATTAGCTTGGTCCCAATACTTATGACATTTTCAGCTAAACTAGCCACAGCTCTAGAAATATATGCAAAATAGTAATCACTCATGCGTTGGTCAGGAGATGGTTTGCATACCCTGTTATTTTAGGCCTTTTCCATTTGTAAATTATAGATCTCTATTTACATCTTACTTAACTCCTCTTCTCTCCAGTATATTTGACAACTGCCTTTGAAGCAACTTCTCTTCCAGCTGCTAGGGTGACTGTCAGAGTGAAGTCAGTGCTGGTCCCTATACTAGTAGTGATGAGTGTCAGTGTCAATATCATGGTCCCTGAGCTTAAAGTGCATCACTTCTTGCTTTCGGTGTAAGGTCACTAATCTGCATGAACTGCATTACTGAATTTATTTTTTTAAATGTTACACACTATCACAGAATTTATTGCTTGGTTTGGCAATTAGGGTTTAGTTTAATTTTGAATTTTAAAACTTCATAAAATATGAATGAGACCACCCTGGTATAAGTTATGAAGATGTAGTAATACAGGCCCATCCCACAGTGCTCTGCTGTAAAGTGGGGAGAGACTACGGTTATACACAAATTACAAAATATACTGGCAAGTTTGCAAAGAACAGGTGCAGTGGAACTTCAGGCATTCTGTATTGACCAATCCCAATACCCTCCCAGCCCCAGAGTTACTTCCAGATCTAGCTCACTCCTGGAAGAATAGTTTAATGGCCCTCTGGAATCAGAATGATATCTTCTAATCAAGATAAAGATGCTATGTAAGCACACAAGGCTCTTTTACATCCTCCTACTCCCTGCAAATTGTTACATCATACTCAGAATAGGGACCTTCTCTCTGAGCCTCCAATATCTGACCAATGAAGCTAGTACTTTCTGGAATGTCTCTCCACATCCATGTCACACTTCAAATCACTTTTTTTTGTTCCACTCTCTCTGTGTATATATAGGTGACCTGAAGGCTGGATTAAGACGCCTGGGGAATGATATCCTGCATTCACAGGGACAAAATCGACACAACACACGTTTCCTCACAAGTGGCTAGGAGGACTGAGCATCTCCAGAGGTCAGAGAGTAGGTCAGTTGCTACAGCCCACACATCCTTTACCTTCTCCTCTAATAATGACAGCGGCAATCTTTTGAGACAGGCGCTCTATGAAACAGAGTGGGACTTGGCCCACCCGTGCCCACAGGCCAAACAGAATTCTGTAACGCACTGGGCTGGGCAGGGCAGGGAAGCAGAGGCGGAGTTGCTGGAAAGACAGCGCACGTGCAGCCGTCTCGTGTGTGGGAGTGTGGTCTTGCTGAGCACAGGACGCAATGAACACAGCCCCCTGGTCTGCTCGCAGCACACAATCCAACAGACACACATGCCCCACTGGAGACTAGCCCAGGGTCTCCCCACAGGCAACTCCAATCCTAACTCCAGCACAGCAACTCCAATCCTACACACGCAGCGCCAGGCCCCCCAGATTAAGCTGCCTGGTGAAATGCCCTTGGAAGCCCATTACCTGTGTCCTCCTCCTACGACTTGTGCCACGCACCCCAAAGAGGAGACACTGCTCTGCGCGTGCCCACAGCCCCCCTCTGCCGCCGGCCCGCTCCGCCAGCCCGACCCGACAAACAAAGCCCCGAGCGCAGGCAGGCAAGGGCAGCCGGCGCGCCCTGGAGACACCGATGGGGGAGGGCGCGAGGGAGGAAACACGCAGCCCACGGGAGCGCGCAAAGGCGAGCTCCCGCAGGGAAGGAGGAGCAAACAGGACAGCCGGGGGTGGAAAGCGGAGCTAGACACGGGACGGGATTTGATCAGCTGGTCACCGAAGCGAGCGAGGAAGCAGGGGGCTGGAGCTTTCGGTGGACGTTTCTAGCAGGGGAATTTGGGTGATTGCTACTGACTTGCTGCTTTGGGGCGCGCTGTGGTGGGGAACTTAGGGGGAAGGGATGCAAAGGCATTAGAGTTGGCCAATAGGAAAGGGCTGGAGCACACTAAGGTTTTTGGGGGAGGGGAACAGTTTCTGTGCTTGTCTGCTTTGTGTTTGTTGTTGTATTGCTGGTGTGGTTTGTTTTGACTTGAAGAATCTGATGTGTTTTTTCCAATGGGGGGAGCGACAGCTGTGCTTGTTTCTGAAGGGATAGAATGGGGGCCCTGACACAAGTTGGTTTCAAGAGTAAAGTTAGTTGAATAATGAATGTGTAGTGGTGATTATTCACTAATAATTTGATATCAGGCCCTTTTTAAGCCCTGGCTTAGCTGGGTTTTTAGGTTTTTTGGGGGGGTGACAAAAATGGGCATTTGTCTTCAGGCCTGCTGACGGGGCAAAAGAGGCAATTGCCCCAGGGCTTTTAGAATTGCTGGGCCTCAGGATGCTTGGCCACCACCGCCACTACCACAGGAGCAACAGCAGCTGGAGCCCCAGGCTGTTTAAATCACTATGGCTATGTCTACACTGGCGGATTCTTGCACAAGAACCGTTGTTCTTCCGCAGAGCATCCACACTGCCCACTCACTCTTTCACAAGATTTACAGAACAGCATGGTTAGAGAGGGCTTCTTGCACAACAGCTATGCTCTTTTCTAACAGGTGTAAGCCCTATTGCGCAGGAGCTCTTGCACAAGAAGGCAATGTGGATGAGCAGCAGGGGTTTCTTGTGCAAGAAAGCCCTATGGCTAAATGGCCCATCAGAGCTTTCTTGTGCGAGAGACCGTCCACATGGCCATGGATGCTCTTGCGCAAAAGCACATGGCTGTGTGGACGTGTTCTCAAGATTTCTTGCGCAGGAAGTCTTGTGCAAGATGTTCTTGCGGAACAACCCACCAGTGTAGACATAGCCTATGGGTTCAGTGCAGTACACTCCAGGCTATGTTGAAGGCTGGCTGCCCCCAGCCCTGTCTCTTGCACCTGAGGCCACATCCCTTCTGGGGGCATGGAGCTGCACCCCCACCTTGCCCCAGGCCTCGGCAAGTCTGTTGGCCCCCATTTGTCCTGTTTAATCTTGCCAGCTCATAAGTTGGCAAGGTCAAACAGGACAGATGCTGAGTTCTGCCAAAAAATTGGAGTAGGCTTCTCCTAATTCAGAGCAAGGAGAGACACTAGCCATGTACAGTGGGCTCATGCTAGCAGTCACACCAGTTGGCTTAGGCAAGTCACTCTGGCAGTGGAAAGGGCAGGAGTGGGGAGAGAGGGGATATGAGCTTAGGCCAGCCTCACATGATGGCAGGAGAGGCTTAGGCAAATGACTTGGGTCAGCCCCATGTGGTGTCCCATTTTCACTTTGAGAAATATGGTCACCCTAAACACCTCACAGAGAAAATGATCAAATAAACTATATGTGAATATTACTGAGCTAGTTCTTTTAAAGAGGCTTCTGAGGTCCAGGTGAACAGAGATATAGTGTTAGGAAGGGCAGGAGAGGAAAAGGTTCATGAGAACACAGGATAAAATCTTGTAATGCTTTGGGAAATCTGCCTAGGGAGGTGCAGCCATTAGTATTTTGAGAAGATCAGTATTATTTATTTATATTTATTATAGAAATGTTTATAAATAAAAATATACATTATATAAATATATGTGTGTGTGTGTGTGTGTGTGTGTGTGTATATATATATATATATATATATATATATATATATATTAGAAGTATTTTGAGATGCTAAACGAGAAAAGCTATATGCTATAAGAGAAAATAACCTGAAGGAGTGTTTAACCATATGTGTTTGGGGTACACGATACTTAGTAATAAAGTGACAGTAGATTTGTTTTTATTTTAAAATTGTAGATCAACTTTAAGGTTTCCTAAAGCAGTAGTGTTTTACATAAGAGAATGGTATGATGACATCATCCACAACAGACACATTTCAGTGTTAATTATGTACATCTTGGCTATTTTAAAGTTTTCAACTTTATTCTTTAGACATACACAAATTCCTGTTTTGTTGCAATGGCACCTGTTGCAGATATGGAAGAGTATCAGGAGGAAGAAGGCAAAGCAGAGAACAGTGAAAGGGGAAACTTGTAAAAAGCCAGTTGGTGGGCAGCAGCAGCAACACATAACCAGCTGCTGCCTGGTACCTGCTTGCACACAACCACAGCTCACCGCTAGTACCAGCTCACCGCCAGTACCAGCTGGAAATGGGACAGGAAGTGGGACAGAGCCCTGCTGGCAGACATCTGGCATTCTGCGGGAACTATGCTGATGGACCAGCAGAGGGAGCAGCTATGCTGCATCTTTATCCCACACTGCCTTGCACACCCACTCCCATCATTGGGCACTGGAGTTCACTGATGGTCAGGCAGCTGGCGAGCAGGGATCCGGCCAGTATTGTTGGTGGTAGGATACTAAAAATACAGGCTAATTTGTCCATTTTTAAGAAGAAGTTGGGACACTTGCAGGACTTAAATATGGGATTGTCCCTTTAAAAACAGGATGTCTGGTCAATGTATGCATTGCTATCAAAGGGGATGCTGAACAGCTGATTCTCCATCTATGGAGAACCAGTGATGCTCAAGTAGTTTTTGACAACCTAAAAAACTGGTGGCTTGATAATCATATGGTATGTATCAAGCAATGTTCTTAATGGTATTTATCAAGCAATATCCTGGGACCAATATTTTAAAAGGGCTCTAGAGGTGATCCTGGCAATTACAGACCAGTAAGTGTAACTTCAGTACCGGTCCTTTCATGGATTGAGAACTGGTTAAAAGACAGGAAACAAAGGATAGGAATAAATGGTAAATTGTCAGAATGGAGAGGGGTAACTAGTGGTGTCCCCCAAGGGTCAGTCCTGGGACCAATCCTGTTCAACTTATTCATAAATGATCTGGAGAAAGGGGTAAGCAGTGAGGTGGTAAAGTTTGCAGATACCAAACTGTTTAGGATAGTCAAGACAGAAGCAGACTGTGAGGGACTCCAAAAAGATCTCACCAAACTGAGTGATTGGGCAACAAAATGGCAAATGAAATTTAATGTGGATAAGTGTAAAGTAATGCACATTGGGAAAAATAACCCCAATTATACGTACAGTATGATGGGGGCTAATTTGGCTATGACAAATCAGGAAAGAGATCTTGGAGTTATCGTGGATAGTTCCCTGAAAACTTCCACACAGTGTGCAGCGGTGGTCAAAAAGGCAAATAGGATGCTAGGAATTATTAAGAAAGGGACAGAAAATAAGACACAGAATATCTTACTGCCCCTATATAAAACTATGGTATGCCCACATCTTGACTACTGTGTACAGATGTGGTCTCCTCACCTCAAAAAAGATATTTTGGCCTTGGAAAGGGTTCAGAAAAGGGCAACTAAAATGATTAGGGGGTTGGAACGGGTCCCATATGAAGAGAGGTTAAAACGACTGGGACTTTTCAGTTTAGAAAAGAGGAGACTGAGGGGGGATATGATAGAGGTATATAAATCATGAGTTGTGTGGAGAGGGCGAATAAAGAAAAGTTATTTATTAGTTCCCATAATAGAAGAACTAGAGGACACCAAATGAAGTTAATGGGTAGCAGGTTTAAAACTAATAAAAGAAAGTTCTTCTTCACACAGCGTGTAGTCAGCCTGTGGAACTCCTTGCCAGAAGAGGCTGTGAAGGCTAGGACTATAACAGAGTTTAAAGAGAAGCTAGATAATTTCATGGAGGTTAAGTCCATAAAAGGCTATTAGCCAGGGGATAGAAATGGTGTCCCTGGCCTCTGTTTGTCAGAGGCTGGAGAGGGATGGCAGGAGACAAATCGCTTGATCATTGCCTTCGGTCCACCCTCTCTGGGGCACCTGGTGCTGGCCACTGTTGGCAGATAGGCTACTGGGCTAGATGGACCTTTGGTCTGACCCAGTACGGCCGTTCTTATGTTCTTACTGAGCAAAACCAAGGGAACTAATGTAAATGTTAATGAAACAATGTTGAGATTTTAATTACTTGAAGGTCAGCACATTCAGAGTTTATTGTCGTAGGGGAATTACTCTAGATTCCCACCACAATGATTACTCATAGTTTATACATACATATATTAAACAATTCAAGTTACTATTTGTTTCCTGATATGTGCAAGGGGGACAAGCTGTGTTTGCTGTGGAAGAATAATTTTGAATTTCCTGATTTTTTTTGTACAATTACAATCTCAACATATAGCAATGCATTTTTTTTACATTTAATTAATACTCTCCATGTTCATACGCTGTGCAGTGACCATCACAGGTTTTGCATTCTTTGCCTTAGGCAATTAACAGCTAAATTTTCTTACAGCGCTGGAATATCTTCTCAGTCAGCAGAACTTGTTGATAATACTTTATCACAAGAGAGGCTCAGCAAAAGAACTTATCAGAACTGTACTGTAGCTTGGTGAAAATATCTTTCTAACAACAAAATGTTTTGAGGTCTTTGCTTCTGAGTAATAATGCATTGGCTACTCAATTTCCAAGTAGCAAAACACATCTGGGAGTGATATGGCAAATTCTCAGAAAGGCCTGCTACTGGAGGAAAAATTCTTTATCTAAGAAATTCATAGACAATAATTACTTGCAGTCAACTAAAGTATCTTCTTTAAAATGCCACTTGTCTAAAATTATTGCTTTTTTGCTTAGAAAGAGCCTGCTTTTTTATCTCAGAAACAGACTGAAATGGTTAAATTAGATGAATTGTGGTTTCTGATAACTTTAATAGTCCAACTTGATTTCTCTTCCTGTTCCCTTTGTAAATCCAAGGCTAAGTCTACATTGGCATTTACAGTGCTCTAACTTTCTGGCTCAGGGGTGTGAAAAAATACCTCCAAGCGCAGCAAGTTACAGCGCTGTGAAGAGCCAGCGTGAACCAGAATATAGCACTAGGAGCATTGTGGAGGTGATTTACATAAGAGCCTGGGCTGATCTCTCCCAGCGCTCGTGCTGTGGCCACTTTCAGTGTAGACTAGCAATGGGCAAACACAATTAGTAAGTGGGCTGCATGAATGGCCCTCCATGTCAGTGAACATCCCTCTCTGTCCCCTTCCTCCACGTCCCTCTTATGCACTGCAGCTCTGCACTTCCCTGCTCCTACCACTGCACTCCCAGCACTTTTGGAATGCCATGAATCTGCTGATTTGCACTCCGACCCTGCTTCTCCTTCTCCCTCCCAGAGCTTGAACAGCAGCGCTCTGAAAGTGCTGGGAGGGAGGGGGAGAGGAAGGAGTGGGAAGTGCAGAGCTCCAGTGCCCCAGTGTGTGAGAGGCACACAGGGAGTCCGTGGGTCGCAGGTGAAACACTTTAATCCTAATGCAAAATATATTTTTATTTCTAGTAACTCTAAATTTATTTTTCTTTAGTTACTAATTCTTTAACTCTATGCAGGCATTAATGCTGTAAAGCATTTTCCAGTTTCATGGCACCTCACAAAATTTAAAGTATTCATCTTCACACCCTATGGCACAGATAATTTTTTATTAAATATTATACTTTTTATTTAAATATATTTATTAAATTATACATCCAAAGAATCACTCCAGATAAAAAAAGAGCTCTTGCGCAAGAAGGCGGTGTGGACGGGCAACAGGGGTTTCTTGCACAAAAAAAAGTATGGCTAAAATGGCCATCAGAGCTTTCTTGCACAAGAAAGCGTCCACACTGCCATGGATGCTCCTGCGCAAAAGCGCAACTCTTGCGTAAAAGCACATGGCAGTGTGGACACGCTCTTGCGCAAGACCTTTTGCGCAAGAACTCTTGCACAAAATAGTTCTTGTGCAAGACTGGGCAGTGTAGACGTAGCCCAAGTATCTCCAGTCATCAGTTCTTTTCTTTCTATTGGGTGACTACAATGTTTACTATTATACAGTTTTTTATTAACAATTACTCAATTAAGCTTTGGTCCTCTAATGTAACTGTTTCTCTTTAAAAAATCGAGTTTCCCCTTAAACTTGTCTTCTAAAATCATGCTAAAAAGAGAAGAAATATCACATTGACTTCAACCACTCCTCCATGTTGGTGATATTCACTGCAGTCCAAAAGCCTGGGTACCCAAAGAGGCTGCAGTGGCTGGATCTAAATGCTTTGGATGAAAGACTGGATTTACTGAAATCATTGGCAAAACTCCTATTGGCTTCACCCAAAATTTCACCCTATAAGTCATTGGCCTGGCAGGTCTCTAAGCAAGCACCTGAAAGTGCTCTAGCCCTTTTATTAGTGTGTCACATAATTATGACAAGAAATTGGTTTGTAAGGCCTTAAAGTCCAGATGCCCCAGGAGGTAAATGAAATACTGTATTAGTACCAACCATTTCTGACACCAATCTATTGAGTCATACCAGGCTAAGTATCAGTTCAGAATGTGGAAAGCTGCTAAAAAATTCACTGAATTCTACCCAGAAATAGCAGGCAGAATTTAAAAATATGACCTGGTTTGGCTTGGAGATGATTTGGTACTAAGGTTCAGATTGTCTTTGGTGATCAGGATGCAAGAACATGCAGACCCACATGGCTGCACATATTTGCTGTCCTCAAGAGGCTCAGCAGAAGCTAAGGTTCCTATTGTTAAGGTGGAAAGCATCTTTTTTAGGGAGAAGTTAAAAGCTTCAAAGTGAAGGAGGCAAAAGCCATCCTTCATTCCCTATCTGTCATCTAGTCCTTTCACCAGAGGCCACCAGCCAACTTAAACCACTGGATTCAGGATACTCATGTTCAGATAAACCAAAAGGGCCTCCTCCTAAATCCTATAATTCAAAGAACCAAAAACTTCTAGCTATTTAAAGGGCAAAGAATAAGTAGGCAGTTGGTATCCAGTTTGCAGGGTGTTCCTCAGGGAAGAAAAGTAGGAAGCTTTTTTATCTCAGATGGTCCTTTGTCACATTGGATTAATGGTCCCTCATCCTACCAAGGGAGGCTCTGGAATTCAGTTAAGAGAATTTTCATTAAATTCACCCTCCTAGCTCTGTTCAAGAGTGCCTTTGAGATCAACAGGGTCAGTAAGAAATGTCAGGAAATCAAGTCCCTCCTGGAAAAGAAAATCTTCAAGTATATGACTATGTACTTCTGATTCCAAAAAAGGACAGAGGGTTGCAGCCTATCATGGTGGAAAGTCAGTTCAATTGCCATGTGGCAAAAGAGAATTCTAAATATTGTCTGCAAGGATAATCATGCATTTAGGTATTATTCTGTTTTTTGAAGAAAGTGACTGGATATACGCAGTTTGGATTTCGCAGACTCTTGTATGGTGAAGTGACTGACTTTCATTTATAATTACCTAAAGATACAACCTGTATATCTAAAACAAGTACAAGATGCAAGCTCTGCCAGACCTGACTCCTGAGAGGATAGACAACAAGAGGTTTGGTATCACCTAGCTGAAGGTAGGAGATGGAAGGCTAGACAGACAACTCCAGAAAACAAAAACTACTGCCTCTTCCCTCTGAAGATTCATAGGAATTTATGAACTTGGCTCATGAGTCATCAGGGGATGAAATGGGTGCTATCTGGCTTTGGGTTAGCTTGTGGCTTTATTCCAGTGATGCCTGAAGGGCTCGTGTCTAGCCCATGAGAGGGGAGCTATGGGATGTGGGTAAGGTAACAAAATTATAGAATAAGAATGTTGGAACTGCTGGGGGAAGGGTTATAATAGAGTTGCCCAACCTCCAGGATTATCCTGGAGTCTCCAGGAATTTAAAATAAATCTTTAAGGATTAGTGGTGTGACGAAACCTCCAGAAATATGCCCAACCAAAACTGGCAACTCTAGGAGTCAGCTGGAGGAGAAAGGAGATGAGGTAGCCAGATGAGGGTCTAGGAGAGTAGAGTGTTGTGCTAGTAGACTGACGGCAGCCAGGGAGTCAGGGATCTGAGGGTACTGCTGGGGCCAGTACGGGGTTGTGGGCATAGTGGTGGTGGGCCAGGGAATAGGAAAGAAGAGCAGGGGAGCTGGCTCAGTTGATGAGGTTTGAGGGGTTGAGTGCAGCCTAGGCCCCTTCTGTTCTTTCTCCCACTCACTACTAGGATGCTCCTACTACCTCTTGGGGCTCCTGCCTATGCCTCTTGCCTCAGAGCTTCCCCCTTTCCACCCTCCCAACCTGCTCCCTCTCGGGCTGAACTGCCATCTGCAAAGCAAGAGGCGACCTGCCCTTTGGGGTCTAGACACATAATCTGCCTTCCTCCCCCCTCCCCCCCCCCCCCCCGCGCGGGTATAAAGGTTGCTGACAGTGAAGGGAGCGCACGCAACAGGCAGGTCCTTGCACGTGCAGCTGGGCGCCTTCGCTCTCACGCCCTCTCTGCCCCTTCCTCCTCCCGCCGAGCCCAGTCCCAGAGCCGAGGGGCCCTTGCGCTTCCCTCTGCCACCCGCTGCCAGGGGCTGGTCTCCGACACTCCCCTCACCCCCACCGCCTCGGCCTCTTTCCCCGCACCGGGGCTGCCGCTCCCTCTGTCCCCAAGCTGCGGCAGCCGCCGGGGACTTCGGCCCCGGCAGCTCTGTCGCGTTCCCAGCGCAGGGGACGATGTCCAGGACGGGCGGCTTTTTGCAGGAGGCGTCTCACCAGATCGCGGCCGGCGGCTCAGCGGGTAAGTCAGACATTTTGCTCCGCGCTCACCCACGACAGTGCACTAGAGGCTGCTGGGATTCAGCTCCCCCGCATGTTCAGACTTTGGCGAGGCGGGGGCGCAGCCGGCCCGGGGGTGCTCTGCCACGCTGGCCCTGGGCACGTGAAAAGCCACTTTGCGACCCACCCCCGCCCCCCCATGCGTTCTGGGTATGAAAGCTTTGATCTAGTTAAATGTGCAGTCTCGTCCCACGTCCTGGCTTTTTGTTGGCTGCTCCTCCCACTCTCTGTGCGTGTGCACTAACTAAAGGAGACGAGGTGACAGCCTGCTCTTTGGTTCCCTGCTTCAACAGTTCCCGTCTCGGGACTTCAGACCAGCCTCCTTGGCGTAGGGATCCAGGGCTCCTAAACCAGCACCGACTGGGTGTCCCCTCCTTTGATTTCACAAACTTAACAGACTGGTGTAGACCTTAGCCTGTGTAGTTCTACTCTCAGGGATTGTTACAGTCTACAGCAAGGGTCTGTAGGTTGCTGATAAAACACGACAGCGTTCTCTCTGAGGCCCCCAAAGCTACCGTTCTTAGTGATAGATACAACAGTAATAATGGTGACAAATTGAAATAGCACCACAGTGCGTCTACCGGATCAGTGGTCCTTCCAGCTCACTATCTCACCTTCCCCCAGTGACTAGTGCTTTTGAGGGAACGAACAAAACAGGGCAATTGGAGTGATCCAGCCCCTGTTCTCCAGTCCCAATTTCTGGCACACAGAGGATATGGGGACTCTGCTGTACTTTGGACTAAGTTCATATGTAGTGTAGATTGAGTATTTTATAAGGTTGGCAAGATTTAGAACTGTTTGTCTATAATGGTGCTAATGACCCACTGTAGTCTCTTCTTAGAAGTGACTGCTGTATCCTTTCCTGGAAGAAGCATAGACTTAATCTGATACCTTTTCCATATTTGTATACTATGATCCTCTCTAAATCTTTATTGTAGTGGTCATGCCATGCAGAAAGCAGTATTTAACTTCAGAAACTTATTTTATATAACATTTTGTTTGATATTATGAAGTTACTATGGGGCTGCACTCTCCTATCTGCCAGAGAGCATGATGATACTGTTCAGTGTGATGATGTCATTCTGTCACCTGGCAGGAACTTCTGTCATCCAGCAGGAAAAACTTTATATATAGAGAGAGAGACAGACAGACAGACAGAGAAATTAGATGCTGATCTAGAACAGAGATTCTCAACCTTTTTCTTTCTGAGCCCTGCTCCTCTTCATGCTATACAAATTCCATGACTCACCTGTGCCATATCATCTGAAAAATAGCTGTTTAAAAGTCAGGCCTGGCATTAGGTAGCACAACTACTCAGGGCCCCATGCCACAGAGAGCCCCATGAAGCTAGGTTGCTCTGGCTTTGGCTTCAACCCCAGGCAGTGGGATTTGGGATTTGGCTTTCTGCCCTGACCTCCACCAAGCCCCTGCTTTCTGGTTTATTTTGGCTGGTTCCCTGAAACCTGTTCAAAGCCTCCTAGGGGGCCAGAGACCTGTGGTTGAAAACTGCTGATCTAGAATATTATGTCACATTGTTAATAGTACTTGATGTACTGCTACATTAATAGTAAAAATGGCACAGCATTGAAACTGTAGCTGTTGTGTTTAAAATGGAAGCACACTACACTGCCCTTTGTACTTTGAGTATCTTGTATCTTTAAAATGAGATATACTGTTTCATCTCCAAGAAGAAACTAAAATAAAATCTTACACTTTTCTGAAATCAATATATTATTAAAGTAACAAAATAAACATAATAATCAATTACATTGTTTTTAAAAGTGTAGCTATCACTAATTCATTAGGTTATTAAAACTATAAACTTTAAAATCACACATTTATTATATTCAGTTTTTGCATTTAATTCATTTTCAACAATGACAGTATTTGTAGTTTGTGATTTTTATGTAGCAGAATATTTTAGTGTTTGGACAGCAAATAGTTTAGTGCAGTGTTTCTCAACTTTCTTTTTTTTTTATAAAGTACCCCTTTAAAAAATTATAAGTACCCCCAGTACCTACAGTTTTCAGAGACACAAAATTTTTTCTACCATTGCAACATATTTGTTTAAACAACTTAATCATCATAGCCGGCGAGCGATGAAATTTTTGAGTGTAAAAAGTACAAAAATAATAAAGCATTGTAAAACTTAAAATACAAATTCAATTTTCTCTAAATTTCAGTTGTGTTGACGTACCCCCCAGACTTCTCTCAAGTACCCCTAGGGGTACTCGTACCACCGGTTGAGAACCAGTGTGTGCTCATAGCTAAAGAAAATATTATCTTTTTAGCTAGATAATTAAAATGCTTATGTGATTTAAATAAAGTTTGCATAAAATATTTGTATTAGACCTAAACTTGTAGACAGTATTTCCTGTGGCTCAAAATACTTACAACTAAGTCTATCATTGAGGTACTATAGTCTATTAGGCCCTGGTACAGTACAGAATGTAAACATGTTTAATTTCAAATTCCATAATATAAAGAATAAACATGACAAATAAATAAAGCAAACAGTCTAAAATAAAACCACATATACACAACAAACATCAATTAGTTTGGGATAGCAGATTTTGCCTCACAGATCATTACCCAAATCTAAGAGATTTTTCTTTTCTTCACACTTTATTTCGTAGCTTTGTCAAGAAATTTAAAAATTAATAATTAATTGCATGATTTTAAAAAAGTAATTGTGATTGTATAATTAATAATGTTTTAATAATATAAACATTTATTTAAATATTTCTGATGTTTTCTATGTTTTAAAATAATTTTTATTTCAATTACCACATAGAATATGATGTGTACAGTACTCACTATTTTTTATTGCAAATATTTGCATTGTGAAATAGGCATGCTAGATATTGTTTCATTCAATAATCATGTAACTCCACCAAATCTTATCAGTTACACAATTATTTGATAGTCCCTTAGGGGTGGGACAGGCAGCCAGTGCACTCCCAGCCCCACTCTCAGGGAGCCCCCTGCCACTCCACACTGCTGTCTCTTTATCAGAGGCAACAGCGTGGGGTGGCAGGCGAGAGCCAGTCTGCAAGGAGAGCCGGTTTTAAAAGATGCTTCAGTGTGTGTGTGGGGGGGGGGGGAGTAGGGGGAGGGGTTGGGGTTGTAGGTGGCTCTGCAGGATCTGGTGCTCATGCTTATAAGCCAACTCCTTGTGGGCACCAGCTCCCTCCCCCCCCCCCACTTGTTGCCTCTGCAGGGGGAAGGGGAAGTGCATATAGTCGTAAGGATTGACTGATAAGCCCAGGCTTATTGGTTAATTGTTTACACAACTATACACTAACATCCCTAGTGAAAAATAAAATAAATCATATTTTTAAACTCACCTAATACAAATACTGCAGTGCAATCTTTCTCATGAAAGTTGAACTTACAAATGTAGACATATGTGGAAAAAATAGCTGCATTCAAAAACAAACAATATACAATTTAAGAACCTACACATCCACTCAGTCCTACTTCTTGTACAGCCAATTGCTCAGACAAACAAGTTTGTTTACATTTGTAGGAGAAAATACTGTCTACTTCTTGTTTGCAGTGTTAACTGAAAGTGAGAACAGGTGTTCATATGGCACGTTTGTAGTCAGTGTCACAACATATTTTATGTGCCAGATATGCTAAAATTTATGTCTCCCTTCATGATTCAACCACCATTCCCATGCACATTTGTCCATGCTGATGGTGGGTTCTGCTCAATAATGATCCAAAGCATTATGGACTGACACATGTTCATTTTCATCATCTGAGTCAGATCCACCAGCAGGAGGTTGATTTTCTTTTTTATTTGTTTATGTTCTGTAATTTCTGCATCAGAGTATTCCACCAAAGTAATGTTCCATACTTCGTCCCTCTCAGATTTTGGAAGTCACTTTCAGATTCTTAGGTAGAGTGCCAAAGATATCTTTTAAAATTTGACATTGGTACCTGTCACGTTATTGGATTTTGAGGGGAGCAGCCACTGCTGCACCCATGGGGGGGGTGTTCACCCCAAAAATGGTACAAAGGGGGCCATGTGAGGTGTCAAAAGCTTACTTTCTACTGATTCTGTATATGCTCTTCATATATCTGTATAATGTCTGTGTGTGGAGTTGTGAATATGTACTCTGTATGGAGACTGGAAGTTTCTCTGTATGTGGTTGAGCGATGAGCTCAGCCTATGGATATGCTAATTAGCAAGGCTCCAGGAACAATAGGTCTCTTAAGTACCTGAGACCCACCTATGAAGGAATCTAGGTGCCTGGTCAGAGACCATCTGACTGTCTCCAGCTTGGAAGAAGCCAGGAAGGAGGTATAAATAGGCCATGTGGCCGACTCCATCTTGGTCTCCAGATCTGCTCCTGACCCCAGATGCACCCTCGCAGGGATTCACGAGCCGGGAAGAACTGTGGACCCATCCTGGCATAGGATGTGCACCAAGAACTTTTAAGCCAGCAGCTATAACATCTCTGCTGCAAGCCTGCATCGAGAACTGGGAGATTCGATGCATGTAATGTATGATACTTTAACAACCTTACTCTCATGGTTTTCTTTCTTGTAGTAATAAACCTTTAGATTGTAGATTCAAAAGCATTGGCTCAGCATGATTTGTGGGTAAGATCCAGAGTGTATATTGACCTGGGAACTGTGGCTGGTTTCTTGGAACCGGACAGAACTTGTTCGGGGAAGGTGAGATTGGGTTCTAAGACCCCTCACCTGAGTATGAGGCCCGGGGCCATCTGGGGCACGGATATTGCTGGGGTGTTGGAGGGGTTTTGCTCGTGAGGCTTCAGGCAGGCTGCTGAAGCGCTCTGTGGGACTGGTTTGTGGCCTATTTGGCAAGGTCTCCAGTCTGGGGGCTAGAGAGAGCGCCGAATTTGAGCAATTCGCCCTGAGCGGATGCCTTCAGCTGTGCCCAGACCCGACCCGGTCCGTCACAGTACCATCTTTGTATTTTGTCAATTTGCAGTGAAAGTATTCTTAAAACAAGCAACATGTGTTGGGTCGTCATCCTCAGAAGCTGCTAAAATATGAAACATATAAGAATGCGGTTAAAACAGCAGGAAACATACAATTCTTCCCCAAAGAGTTCAGTCATAAATTTAATTAATGCATTTTTTAATGAGTGTCATCATCGTGCAAATATGTCCTCTGGAATGGTGGCTAAAGCCTGAAGAGGCATACAAATATTTAGCATACAGATGCCTTGCCATGCCAGCTACTAAACTGCCATGCAAATGCCTGTTCTTACTTTCAGGTAAAATTGTGAATAAGAAGTGGGCAACATTCTCTCCCATAAATGTAAACAAACTAGTTTTTCTTAATGAGTGGCTAAAAAAGAAGTAGAACTGAGTGGACTTGTAGGCTGTAAAGTTTTATAATGTTTGGTTTTTAATGCAATTATGTAACAAAAAACTACATTTTAAGTTGCACTTTCTTGATAAAGAGATCACACTACTGCACTTTTATGAGATGAATTGAAAAGTACAATTTCTTTTTCATTTTTACAGTGCAAATATTGTAATAAAATATGCACTGTATAGTGTTGTAATTTAAATACATATTTAGATGTTTTTCTACATTTTCATATGTATTGAAGAAATATTAGTCGGTATTCTATTGCTTAACGGTGCAATTAAAACTGATTAATTGTGATTAACTTTTAAAATTTGATTAATTTTGAGTTAATCATGTGTCTTAAATGTAGTTAATGAACAGCCCTAGTTTTTTAAAATCTTTGCTACCAGCAGATAACATCCATTCACTATCCTCAATTTGAAAAAAAAATGTAATTACTCTTAGACAGAATTAATAGTTCGGAAGAAAAATAATGAAGTGTTATGCCTAGAGCAATGAATATGCACTTTACTACCCTAAATCACTAGCTGAGGACTGAGGCCCACTTCTCAGCCATGGCTTTAGATAATTTTCCTGTATTTTCTACCTCCCTTTGTTCCCCCATGCCATCTTTTTAAAGCCACCTTTGTGGATCCCTCATAACTGAAAAATATAATCTAATTGGGTAAAACAACATGAAAAGGGAATGACATGATTTAGGTTGAAGGTACTGGCTTTTAACTAAATATGCAGTTTGGTAAGTGACAAGATAGTGTGTGTATCAGAGTGGGATGTGTATAAGTAGGGAATGAGCACTATCCATAATTATCTGAAATGTCCAAGCATCAAAGTGACAGAATATTTTTAGCTTGGTGCAAAGGGGTATGACTAGGGCTGTGTCTAGACTGCAGAGTTAAATCAGAAAAAGATACGCAAATTGCAAATTTTTTTTAGAGGCTTTTCCGAAATTTGGCTCTCCTACACGGGGCCAAATTTCAGAAAAACCTCCTCGTACAATGAGGAATACAGGAATGCCGAAAGAATGTGTCCGCTTTTTCGGAAACTGTTCTGAAAAAGTGAATGCGTTCCTTGGACGTGGCAGAACTTTTCCGGGATACCTCTGATATCTCAGAAAAGCTCTGCAGTATAGACATAGCCTAGGACTTACAGGATGAAATTAGGGGGTGGAAGTCCCTTTTACTTGAGACATCTAAAACTAGACTTGCCAAAGTACTGGAAAATATATTCAGAACAGTCCAACATTGACAGGAAAATATACTGTATGACGGAATAGGTCTTTTCAGTCTTTATTTTCTGTAATCAGAAAAGCTTTCCAGTATCTTTGCATTGCAGACTATTAAATGATGCGAAAGGGGAAAAAAAGGAAGAGACATACAGAGGGTACTTGGTATACATCTCTCCCTTATCTCTCCCATATCTGTTGTTTTGTGTATCCATTACTCTCTTTAACAGGGGGCCATGTTCCAACCTTTTGGGTTGCTTTTCTGTGGGTAGGGTACTTAGCCAGTAGCCAGTGCTCCTCCTCCTCCCAGCATCTCTTGCATGCTGCAGAAATTCCTCGGTGTGCGTTGTTTCGGTATCCATAGTCCTTTTCAAGAACACAACCCCAACATATACTGGGGACCCCCTGTACAGAACTTGTGATTGTATTAGTATAGTATATGTGTCTTGGTAGTTCAAAAATCTTTTCATATGAAGAAAAAACATTCTTGTGGGTGATGCTGCAGAGGTTAGTTCCAGAGGGGAGGGGGCCTGAATAAAATCATATTGGTACATAGATTTTTTTTTTTGTTGTGGGAGGGGAGTGTGTTCCTGTCATAAGGGGCAGCCTGGAAGAAGGCATAGAGCCAATTCTGATAAAAGAAAACTTGGTACAGAAACAGATGGTGTTGGCAGAGCAGAAAGAAGGTAGGAATTGGAGCAAGGGAAGAAGTTTGAACTAATAATTGCACAGTGCTGTGGGGATACAATGAAATGACTCAGAGGGGCTGGCATAATGGCAGGGGCATTGAGGGGAGAGTTTAATGTCAAAATGACTTGAAGAGATCAGACTCCAGTGGGAGAGATGGAAAAATGATAAAGACAGAAAGAAGCTGTCAGGACAGAAAAGAAAAGATGAATTTGAAGAATTGTAAAAAACATGATGGATCTTGTTCAGGACCTTGATAAGGTGGAGGGCCGAATCTAACATGACCCCAAGCCTACAGGCCAGGATGAAATGAAAGAAGATGGTGTCATCACCTGTAATGAAAAATGAAGGTCATCCAAAGATTTTGGGAGGAAAGACTAGGAATGTTCATTTTGGCATGTACTTTTGACAGGTGCATAATGACATTTAAATCATTAGTAAGTACATTGTATCATTTATTAGTTAAACTCTGATGTAGCAAGATTTCTTGCCTCTTTCATGTCAGAGGCATTCACCGCCTTCGTTTTCTTGCTAAAAATAGTTTAGCTCTCCGCCTACAGTGAAAGCTGAAGTCCTTTGAGAACATACTGAAAGTCTAAAGTCACAATCAGGTGTACCCCAGTCTTTGCTAGGCTGTGGGCTTCTCCCTGGAAGTGGTGGAGGTGAAGGGAAACTTCTGCCCTCTAAATCTCAAGTTTGAGCCAGGCAGACACACTCTAGACCAGGGGTGGCCAACCCGTTACAGATGAAGAGCCAAAATAGTGGTGGATACAAAAGTCCCCTGACCACTGTTTGGTCAAGCCAAAAAAACCCCGGCTGCCGCGTTTGGTCGAGAAGAGGAAAAAAAAGGGCCTGGCTGCATCCCTTTTAAGAACAGAGCAGGCATTGCCCTTTTTAGGGTGGCCATTTTGAAGTCTGTACTGGCATCCCGTGCAGACAGAAACACACTGTCCCTTTCAGAGCCCCGAGCCGCGGGTGTGGGAGCCGCAATTTTTTCTTTTTCTTTAAGAGCCTTGTGAGCCGCGGGTTGGCCACCCCTGCTCTAAACCATGACCCCACACTTCCCCCAAGGTTGTTTCCGTCATGCTATGTCCAATCTGCTTCCTACTTTGAGGGCATATCTACACTATGAAATTATTTTGAAATAACTAAATTCAACATAGTAACTCCTGATTTTATAAAATTGAAATAGCATTACCCACTGTAAAGAAGCCTTGAAATTAGTCCAAGGCAGGCTTCATTAAAGTGGACATGCTACCTCAACTTACAGCTCCAGGAAGCACTGGAGAGGAATTAGTTCAAATTACTCCAGTGAGTAATTATTTCAAAATAGTGGCAATGGAGCATCCAAACTAATGCTATTTTGAAATAACTATTTTGAAATTAGTCTTATTCCCTGAGAAAAGCAGGAGTACAGATTTCAAAATAAGTGGCCCGTTATTAGAAATAACGGGCTTGGTAGTGTGGATGCTCTACTTATAAATTCAGCCTAAGGAGGGTTATTTTGAAATAATGTCCTAGTGTAAACCAGGGCTGAGTTCCTCACATAAAGTTCCAACAAACAGCAAAAGTTCCTTTAATGACTTGTTCAAGATACCTTTCCCTAAGATTCCTCAGAGCCACCAAATGCTTCCCTCATTTCCAGAGTTCTTTGCCCATTTCAGATCACTTTAGCTTTCCTGGTTGTTGTCCACAGGAACACTTTCTTCTTCTGCCTATTCTCTAGTAAGAGAATAAGTATCACAAGAAGTCAGAGGTGGACAATAATTTTTGATGGGAAGGTCACTCCAAGATTTTCGAAAGTGGTCAAGGGCTGCACTCTTCCATGATATTAATGGAGGAAGTACTCAGTCTGGGATGAAGGTTGGGTGCAGAAGGGAGCTTGAGGGTAAGGGATTGGAGTGCAGGAGAAGGTGTGGGGTGTGGGAGGGAGTTTGGGTGATGGAGGTGGTTGTAACCTGGGTCAGGAGACTGGGGTGTAGGTTCTGGGAGGGATATGGGTTCAGGAGGGGGACAGAGGGTTTGGGTTGTGTGGGGTAGCAGTGAGTTTGGGGAGAGAGGCTGGGGTGCCATAGGCAGGCTCTGGCCAGCAGACTTACCTGAGTGACTCCCGGCTAGTAGCCCAGCATGTTTCTCAGGCAGCTTCCCTGCCTTCTCTGCCCCTGAAGAGGCCGCAGGGGTCAGGTACATTTGTGAATAAGATCCTCAGGGAAGGGGGTATGGTGATTCATGCCAATGAGATTGGGCTGAGGGCAGGAGCAGGGTGTGAAGCACCACTCTCCCCTCCCCCAGATTTGCCACAGCCGCTTTTCTGAGCGGTACGTGGGGGTAGCAGGGAGGGGCGCGAGGCAAGCAGGAAATCTGTCTGGGGCTCTCTGTTGCGTCTGTAGGCTGGATATGGCCCCCGGGCTGTATTTTGCCTAGCACTGCAATAAGTCCTTCTCTCTATATATGAAAGATGCTATTTCTCTTCCTAGATTGCTTTGGTATTAAGTATTTGGTTCCCAAGTACAGTGAGAATAACTGTTCCTCACAACATCTGTGCTCTGGGTAAACTTGGAATAAGACTGAGCTGGAACTTGATCCACTTTTAAAAAGCCAGCTTTGTTCTGTCATACCATGTGATTGGATTACGTTGTCCAAGAATGCATATCCGGGGAAGGAGCCAAGGAATGAGAAGGAAAACAGGCGGGTTTGGCAAGTAGGCACTGGAGCACTTTGGTTAGATGGGCGCATGTGGGTGCAGGTCTATACTGTGAGAGAAGTCTATCTGAAATGGAAAGTGTGACTTTTATATGTGGTGGGTGGAGTAAAAACAGGAGAGAGACTAGGAATTATTGTTAAAAGCTGAGGGATTGTGTGCAGGTTTTACAACTAGGGGAAATTAGGACTTGGCATTTGTTACCAGAGCAGATGAAGAGTGGAAAGAGTTTACATCTAGGAGAAAAATCTGGTGTATAGGCTTATTAGTGGAATAACGGGACTGCAATGCTTGTTGAGGATGGTCAGTAGAGAGGAAGGGGGAGCAGCCTGGCTAATTGCTGACAGGGGTTAATGAAATGAAAGAATTAAAAAATGTGTAGTTTTAGATCATTGCCTAAAACTGTAGGTTATAATAATGAGCAGGAGTTTAAATTGGATGACTGTAGTTGGATCATTACATGAATTGGTAGATTTTTTTTTTCAGTACAGTGAATTGAAGTACTCCGCCTCCCCCATCCCCCCCGTGCTGTAATAGCTAAACAGTGAATCATGGCATGAAATATTATGTCTGGATTTAACAGGGAAACAGATGAGTTTTCTTTAATATTGAATAGAACATAACTAGAAAATTACTAGGATTTAATTAAAAGAAAATCCTAGTGCAGCTTCCACTGTGGGGCTGTTATCAGCATATCCATCATGCATATAAGGGTTGCTGACTGGAGATAATTATTTGAATAGTCCAATCTACTGTATATTTAAGAGAGTTTGTCTGTCTGTAGAGGGTATAGAAAATCAGGAAGGCAGAGGGAATCAGTAAGTATCTGAAGATTGGGTAGTTAAAACGAAGCAGATAAGAACCAAAGTCAATTGATAGTATCCTTCCTGACATAGGAATCTACACAAAGAGCTGTTTGCACCTTCATTGAATGTTAGGTTGGTAGCATCCCAACCATCCTTCATCTCGATTGAGTCCATTAGCATAAGAATTGAATTTGCGGATGAACTCTAATTCCAGTGCTTCTCTGTGTATCTGGCTAGTAGAATTGGTTTGTCACAAGACAGCCACTTGAAGATCTTTTAAACAGTGATTAGGAAGATTAAAGTGTTCCCCAACAGGTTTCTGTACATTCCCTTTACTTATATCTGATTCTTTCCCGCAGAGACTGTCCAGTTTGTCCAATATATATAGCAGTGGGGCATTGCTGGCATTTGATGGCATAGATCAAATTACTGGATGTGCAGTCAAATGACCTTTTGATTTGGTAGCTTATGTTGTTGGCTCCAGTGATGAATTGGTTAGTATGGATATGTGGGCAGAGTTGGCATCATGTCTGGTTGCAGGGCTGGGTTCCTGGATGCTTATGATGTGGTTGTGATGCATGGTTAACGGAAAAAATAACAGAACTCCAATTGTCATTACCTACAGTCCACAACTCAGACTCCTCCAGCGCATTATACACAATCTACAACCCATCTTGGAAAATGATCCCTCACTCTCAGAGCCCTTGGGAGAAAAGCCTATTCTCGCTTACAGACAACCCCCCACTCTGAAACGAATTCTTTCCAGTAACCATGCCACAGCTCTTTGTGTAGATTCCTATGTCAGGAAGGATACTATCAATTGACTTTGATTCTTATCTGCTTCATTTTAACTACCCAATCTTCAGATACTTACTGATTCCCTCTACCTTCCTGATTTTCTATACCCTTGTGACGACCCTACCCGGTTTTCCCGTTCTACCCCCTCTCTTTTGGGGGTTGCTATTGTTCGGACCCCCTTCAGAGGGGGGTCGTCCGTCTCTAGCTGTTCCTCGTTCAACTTTCCCGGTGACAGTTCGCCTTCTTTGGCGTCGGCACTTCACCCAGCCCCTCCTCCTACAACGGGGGGGTGGGGGAAAGGGGGGCCCGGGCCCACCCTCACTCACCCAGCCCAGGGCCCTAAGGACTCAGATCTGTTAAGGTCCGGTCCGGCTGATGGGGCGTCCCGCTGAAACGCGTCAGCCCGCCAACCCTTCCGGGTTCTGCCCTGGGCTGCTTCCTTTCCCCTACGGAGCTTCCCCGCTCCCGGGGGGGTCACCTTCCCTCTTGCGGACAGGATGGCCGGGGGGGGGGGGGCTGTCCTGCCCCTGGGCCTCCTGGGGTCGGTACCCCCCCGCGCAGCCTCGCGCCTCCGTCCCTGGGCTCCCAGGTCGCCGCTTCCCTCCCTGCGGCAGCCTCCTCCCACGGCTTTATCCCCCCCCCGGAATGGCGGCGGCGTTTTTAAACGCCGCGCCGTCTCCGGCCCCCCCCCCAGTGGAGGGGGCGGGGAAGAGGGTACGTCCCTCCCGCTGTCGAGGGGCGAGGCTACGGCATCACCGCTGCCCTGCGCTCCACCACCTCCGCTCTGCCCCGTCTTACCGGGCGGGGGGGGGAAGGTCTCTGTGCCTTCCCTTCTCCCCCGTGCTGCGCCTCTGCGCCGCCGCCCGCGAGCGGCATGGGAGCAAACGGCGCATCGCCGGGGCGCATCCCCGCTGGCCCCGAACAACGCCTGCCCAGCGGGGGCCGTAGTGCGGGGTGCAGGCGCCCCGTCACACACACCCCCGTTTAAGTTGGTCTTTGCTTCTTGTTCCTCCCCCTCATCCCCTTCATACCGCCTTGAGAAAAAGTCTGCGTTTGGGTGGTTTGCTCCCGACCTGTGGGCAATGTCAAATGCATAGGGCTGCAAGGCCAGGTACCAGCGCATTACCCGGGCATTCGAATCTTTCATAGTCTGAAGCCATCGTAGAGGCACGTGGTCCATTATCACCCGGAAGCGGCTGCCTAGAAGATAGTACCGCAGCATGTCAATCTCCCATTTCACGGCCAGGGCCTCTTTTTCTATTGTAGAATACTTGCGTTCTTGCGGGAATAGTTTACGACTAATATAAACTACGGGGTGTTCCTCGTCCCCATCTCCCTGCGATAGGACGGCCCCTATTCCGCTTTCAGAGTCATCCGTTTGTACAATACCGGGGCCTGAATCAGGCATTCTTTTAGTGTCCGGAAGGCTTTCTCGCATTCCGGGGACCACTGCACCTTCTGGGGCATGGCTGCTCGGGTTAAATCTGTCAAGGGAGTGGCTATCCCTGCAAAATTTGGCACAAAGCGCCGATAGTAGCTGGCTAGCCCTAAAAACTGGCGGACCTGTCTCTTGGTTCTTGGGGGTTGATAACTTCTCAACGCCTCTATTTTCTCTACGAGGGAGCGCGACTGCCCCCGGCCCACAGTGTAGCCCAGGTAGGTCACCTCCTTTTCTCCGAAGTGGCACTTCCTGGGGTTCGCTGTTAGCCCTGCATCCCGGAGTGTCTGTAGTACGGCTGCTACTTGCTGTAGGTGTTCAGCCCACATTCTACTATAGATGACGATGTCATCAATGTACGCTGCAGCGTATTGACTGTGCTTTCTTAATACTTGGTCCATGAGCCTCTGGAAGGTGGCGGCTGCTCCATGGAGGCCGAAGGGCATGCAGACGAAGTGGTACAGTCCGAACGGAGTTGAAAAGGCCGTCTTCTCCCAGGAGCTGGAGGATAAGGGGATCTTCCAATAGCCGCGGGTCAGATCCAGGGTGGACAGGTAGCGAGCCCCGCCCAACCGATCTAGCAGTTCGTCCACCCGGGGCATGGGATACGCGTCGAAGAGTGAGAGAGCGTTGACTTTGCGAAAATCAATGCAGAATCTCAACGAGCCATCTGGTTTTGGCACTAGGACTATGGGACTCCGCCATTCGCTATATGACTCCTCTACCACGCCCCAGCGTATCATCTTCTGTAACTCCGCTTGCACGGGTGCCCACATTTTGCGGGGGAGGGGACGGACCGGGTCTCGTACCTTTTTTTGTGGCTCCGTCTCGATGTGGTGATGGGCTAGGGTGGTTTGGCCGGGTTCCTCCGTCAGCACATCGGGGAAACGCCGCAGCAGGGTCTCTAGCTCGGCTTGCTGGTCCTGCCTGCAAGGCGCCCGGGATGGCTCCTCCCTCTTCTCCCGGTCCTAACTCGGGGTCGGGAGGAAAGGGGTTCACCAATAGGCCCTCGCGCTCCTTCCATGCCTTCAATAAATTGACATGGTAGGTCTTGGTGCCCCCGTGCCGGCCGTCCAGTTTCACTTCGTAATCCACCTCCCCTACGCGTCGCACCACCTCGAAGGGTCCCTGCCACTTGGCTAACAGTTTCGAGCCTGGGGTTGGGAGCAACAGCAACACTCGCTGCCCTGGTTCGAAGACCCTTAGACTCGCTGCCCCCTGGTTGTAATACCGAGCTTGGGACTCCTGTGCGGTCTCTAGGTTGGCTCGAGCAAACTCCCCGAGAGTGTGCAGCTTCTGTCGCAGCTTTAGGATATACTGCACTGAGCCCCTTACCCTAGTTTCTTGGTCCTCCCGGTTCTCCTGCTGTCCATATAATAATTCGAAAGGTGAAAACCCCATAGAGGCTTGGGGGGCCTCCCGCACCGCAAACAACAACGCTGGTAAAAGGGCGTCCCAATCCCTGGGGTCTTGCTCGACGGACCTTTGCAACATCCCTTTGAGGGTTCGGTTGAACTGCTCTATGAGGCCATCTGTTTGCAGGTGATACACCGCAGTCTGCAGCCTTTTGATGTATAACAAGCGGCACAATTCCCCCATTAAGCAGGATGTAAAGTTCGTGCCTTGGTCAGTGAGTATTTCCTTAGGCAGCCCGACTCGGGCAAATATTTTCATTAACTCTGCGGGTAGGGTTGAGGCGTTCATGTTCTGGAGGGGCACCGCCTCTGGGTACCGTGTGGCATAGTCTATTACCACCAATATATAAAGGTACCCGGTTCTTGATCTTTCTAGGGGGCCCGCTATGTCCATCGCTATCCTTTCGAAGGGCACTTCTATTATCGGGAGGGGGATGAGGGGGGCTTTAGGTACATTACGAGGTGCTGCCTTTTGGCAGGCGGGGCATGACCCACAGAGGTCTTGCACCTCTCAGTATACCCCTGGCCAATAGAAGCGCTGCAATATCCGCTTTACCGTCTTTTCGTATCCCAAGTGACACGACCATGGGTTGGTGTGGGCCACTTCCATAAGGCGGCAGCGGCGGTATCGCCGGGGCACAAGGAGTTGCCGGAGAACGTCCCGTTCCTCCCTCCCTTCATCAACCCTATATAAACGGTCTAAGTGTACCTCAAAGTGGGGACCCGCTGGCCCTTCCGCTGGGGTCCCCTCCTCGTTGCCCCTCTCTCGAGCCGTGCTCCATGCATGCCGTAGCGTGGGATCTTCCCGTTGTTCCTGAAGGAAGTCACCTTCCGCTAGTTCCAGGGTGAGGTAGTCCTCCGGGTCCAGGCCTCCCGTCGGCAGGATCCGAGCTGCTGCACCCCCCGCGGGTTCCCCCAAGGCCCCCAGCTGGCCTCCCGTCACCCTGCGTGGTTCCCCTGCCTGCCATTCCTTCATGGCTCTACGGAACCCCTCCCAGTCGTGGCCCAGCAAGACCGGGTATGCTAACCGGGGAGCTATCACCACGTAACACCAACTAATTTGGTCTCCGTCCCAGACCTGCACCCAGGTGGTGGCATACTGGTGGACATCTCCGTGGACACATTGTACGTGTACGGGTGGGTCCCGTGGGCCCTTCGGGGCGATTAGGTCCTCCCGCACTGTGGTTTGGCTACAGCCTGAGTCGAGGAGGGCCATGACCTGATGGTCCCCCATCGCCACCGGCTGCAAAATCCTACCTTCGCCCTCGTCTGGGGGTTCTCCCTCACCGGATAACGCCTGCGCATACGAACAATCCATGTAGGGACAGTCTTTGACAAAATGCCCTTCTTGTCCGCAGCAGAAGCAGGTCTCCCGGGAGGTCTCCCGGGGCGTCCCGGCCTTCGGGGACTTGCGATTGGTATCTGGCGGGCAGCCTGTCGGCTCTTGAGGCGTCTCGCGGGGCGGGACGGACCACGCGGGAGCCCATGTCCGGTGGGTCCCGCTTCCTTGGCCCCCTCGCCTATTGTCCTCCTCCGGGCTCCCTGGGGTGCGGCCCCCCCCTTCCTTGTTCGCCTCGTGCTCGTGGGGGTTGTCTCCCTGCCTGGTTGGTGCCCTCAATTCCCTCGGCGGCTTCATAGTCATTCATTAATTCTACCGCCTCACTCAGGGTAGAGGGGTGATGTCGGCGGACCCAGCGTTGCCCACCGCTGGGCAAAATGTTTAGGAACTGCTCCAACACTATTAACTCCGCCACCTGCGGACCAGTGCGTTGTTCGGGCTCTAGCCACCTCCAGGCCACCTCTTTCAACCTCTGGGCGATCACCCGCGGTCGTGCCCCGGCACTGTAGTGCTCTCCCCTAAACTTCTGCCGGTACGTTTCGGGCGTAATCCCCATCTGGTCCAAGATGGCCTCCTTCAATTTATAATAGTGCAAGGCGTCCCGGTCATTGAGGCTTCTGTACGCCAGTTGCGCTGGTCCCATTAGATAAGGGGCCAACAGGGTGGCCCAATGGGCCTCCGGCCATTTGGCCGCGGTGGCCGCTCGTTCAAATGTCATTAGGTACGCCTCGGGGTCATCCGCTGCCCCCATCTTGGTTAGTCTGACGGGGAGGCGAGGCAGTCCCCCCTCATCCTCGCCCCCTTCTCCTCCTTGTCCCGCCGGTCCTAGTCCCACCGGTGCCGGCGTTGGGGCTTGGCGTATCCACTGGTTCTGCTGGGTCTTAAACTGCTCGGCCAGATCCTTGACCAGCTGCCTCTGCTGCTCCTGGTGCTGCACCGACAGTTGCTGGATCAGCAGGGTCTGCTGTTGATGGCTCTGCCACTGGGATTCCTTCATCCATTCCAGGACCTGGGCCGGATCCATCTCCTCACGGCCCGCCTGGCGGCGCCGCCTTAAGCGGCTCGCTTCACCTTTCGTCTTCTGACACAAAAAAAAACTAACTGGAGCCTACGCCCCTTGGGCACTCTCCCCCCTTTTGTCCCCGGGTGGGGACCCTTCAAAGTACCCACATTCTCCACCACCTTGTGACGACCCTACCCGGTCGTCCCGTTCTACCCCCTCTCTTTTGGGGGTTGCTATTGTTTGGACCCCCTTCAGAGGGGGGCCGTCTGTCTCTAGCGGTTCCTTGTTGAACTTTCCCGGCGACAGTTCACCTTCTTTGGCGTCGGCACTTCACCCAGCCCCTCCTCCTACAACGGGGGGGTGGGGGAAAGGGGGGCCCGGGCCCACCCTCACTCACGGGCCCCAGCACAGGGCCCTAAGGACTCGGATCTGTTAAGGTCCGGTCCGGCTGACGGGGCATCCCGCTGAAATGCGTCAGCCCGCCAACCCTTCCGGGTTCTGCCCTGGGCTGCTTCCTTTCCCCTACGGAGCTTCCCCGCTCCCGGGGGCTCACCTTCCCTCTTGCGGACAGGATGGCCGGGGGGGGGAGGGGCTGTCCTGCCCCTGGGCCTCCTGGGGTCTGTACCCCCCTGCGCAGCCTCGCGCCTCTGTCCCTGGGCTCCCAGGTCGCCGCTTCCCTCCCTGCGGCAGCCTCCTCCCACGGCTTTATCCCCCCCCCCCCCTGGAATGGCGGCGGCGTTTTTAAACACCGCGCCGTCTCCGCCCCTCCCCCCCAGGGGAGGGGGCGGGGAAGAGGGTACGTCCCTCCCACCATCGAGGGGCGGGGCTACGGCGTCACCACTGCCCTGCACTCCGCTGCCTCCGCTCTGCCCTGTCTTACCAAGTGTGGGGGGGAAGGTCTCCGTGCCTTCCCTTCTCCCCCGTGCCACGCCTCTGCACCGCTGCCCGCCGGGCCGGCCGGCCCGCACCACCCGTGAGCAGCATGGGAGCAAACGGCGCATCACCGGGGCGCGTCCCCGCTGGCCCCGAACAACGCCTGCCCGGCGGGGGCCATAGTGCAGGGTGCAGGCGCCCCATCACAACCCTCTGCTTTCTGTCTCCCACCCCCCGTCTTTTTTTCCTTCCTTCCCCCCTTTTCTCTCCTATTTATTTTGGGTCTGCACATCCTAAACTCAAAACTCCGGTCATCTGAAGAAGTGGGCTGTGCCCACGAAAGCTCATGATACCATCTACATGTTTATAAAGTGTCACCAGACCATTTGTTGTTTTTTTCTGTACAGACTCACTCGGCTACCCTCTAAAGCGTCCTCCTAAATGGTAAGAGCTAGGATCACCAAATTTGATATACAACTTCCTCTTATCATAACTTAAAGCAAGATAAGGGTTTGGTTGTTCCAGGAAAAATGGGATGTGCCTGGAATGGGACTGTTTTTTTCATAAAACCCATACAGAAAATAGATAGAATTATCAGTCATGTGAAAGGGGTGACACCCTCTATGTGCCCTTTAGGAAAGGCGGGATCAGGGGAAGGCTGAAACTCCACCCCCGATTTCTACAGAAACATTTCTGTCCTTTGGCAGAGAGTGAGGGGAAAGAGCACAGTTTGCTGCATTCCTCTCTGGCTAGGGTGCAGGGGGGAGAAAAACCTGGACCTGCCCCATTCTGGGGACATGCACCTCTTTCCTGACTGTGCCTACTAGAACTGCAGCAGCCATGGACAGATGCTTCTCACCTGGTCCCAAGCTGCTGCAGTGAGAGAGTGCTGGGGTTGTCCTCTCTTGGGCACACACATCATACAGTTTGCACTCCAGTGATCTGCTTGGGTAAAAATATACAAAATTTATTTCATAGAAAAAAATACAGGTTCACAGATGAAATAGTAAGGGAAAGCAAAAATATAAAAATTACACAGAAAATAAAAAAGATGTGACTTGAGGGCACATCTACACAGCAGGGCTAAAGCTGAAATAAACTACGCAACTTGAGCTATGTCAATTGTGTAGCTTAGGTCAAAAGAGCTTATTTCGGCATTTGGTGCTATCTACACAGCAGGAAGTCTGAGAGAGAACGTTCTTCATCCAACTTCCCTTACTCTTCATAAAATGAGGCTTACAGGAGTCTCAGTCAGAAGTCCTCGAGCTTGACATTATTATGACATTATGTTGAAATAACTGCTTGTTGTGTAGACACTGACTGTTATTCCATAATAACATCAGTTATTCCGAAATAATGCTGCTGTGTAGATATATACCCTCAGATTTTACACTTCCCTATTAACTAAAATCTCTTTTCTCATATAAATTACCTATTGCTCTTGAACAGTTTCCCAGTATGCCCTCTAGTATTAGTCCCTTGTATCTCTCATATTCTGGGACCAACCTGGCTACTACATCAACATCTGTAAATAATATATAAATAATGTCATTAAGCACATAAGCACCTGCTTAATTTTAAGCACAAGGGTATTCTCATAATACCCATAAATTTGTTGTAAGTATGGAAATTAAAGATCATAATAAATTAGATTAGTACCCTCCAAGACAACCAAGCTTTCACTGTTAGACTTTGATTCATCAAAGCACTTAGCTTTAAACATGGGAGAATCCCACTGATTTCAGAGTTTGATTTTTAGTAAGTTTAGTGTCCATACTTCAATATGCATCTTAAAATCCACCCAGAGCTACCAACCTTATTTCTAGTCACTGTTCATATTTAAAAAAATGTAATATTTGTCCTTTGGAAATCAGCTTCTGGAATTATTTCTGAACAGTACACTTCCTGCACAAAGAAATTATGAAAGTAGTTTACAAACTGATATTTGAATATTTGCATAGCTTTCCACGTGAGAGCTCCTACCAAATATAAATAAGTGTGGCAGTATTCAAGTGGTGAGCTATACTAAAAATTTGTAGGTCCCTGAACTGAAAAGCTTAGTCTGGAGGCATGAACATTAAACAAGTTCCATGGGAGCAGGAAAAAGTCATTGACTGACTATTTGTATTGATAACTAAAAGCCAGTATTGCCTTGTGCTGTTTCCTCATGTGGCTCTGAAGAGGTGCAGAGGACAGAGGAAGGAAGAATGCAGCAAACTGAAGCCAGAAATGACTAATCACACCTTGACGGGGGCAAAGGTGTCCCAGGGAAAACAGAGTAACTAGTTGAGCACAAAGCAACAAAGTCAGCTAATGATGCACATACTTCTTGGGGCATCTCCTTGGCCAGGATCTGTGGGTTCAGGCTCCTTCATGAGGACAGAAGGGAGCCTATGTCCCTAAAAATTTATATCTGTAGTCCGACATCCATGTTAAAACATCAGAGAAAGTAATATGATTCTCTCAGGTGGGTTGGGGTTTCTTCGTAAATAAGGTCTCTAATTATATTTAAGTTAATTGTTCTTTTAAAAAACACAGACAATAAGGTTGGGTATATAGCAAAAAAAAAATCTTGACATTAAAGAGTTAATGTATATTTTAAAACAAAAAACTTTTATTTTTATCATTCATTTTCTGTTTTATCCACAAGATGGCAGTATAAGACTGCCATATTGTGTTAAAACAAACATACTTAGTTACAGAAGGAACAAAAATTAGGTTATATACTTAGCCTTTCCAGGTGAGAAAGAAAATTTCAATATGTCAGTCTAGCTGAAAAATGTTTGAAAAAATTAATGTAAAGACAGACAAAGGAAAAGTTCATATATATAATCAATAGGGCCTGAAAACACACACACTATATAATCTTATGTGTGTATATATACATAATTTAATAAAGTTAAACATTCTGTTTTATTAGGAATTCTGAAGTCTAAGAAATGGCAGTATGTTTTCCCACCCAAAGTTGAAGATAAAAGTGACATCAGTTTTTTTCTTTTTTATGCAAATCCCGAGTAAAGATCACATAACATACTACAGGTTGAACCTCTCCAGTAGGGATGTTAGTGAGTAGTCAGTTACACAATTAACCAATAAGCCTGGGCTTATTGATTAATCATAATGACTACATGCAAGCCACCTTCCTTGCTGCCTCTGTATCAGGTGGGAGTCGGTGCCCACGAGGAGCGGTTTTTAAGCTGGCTCCCTGCATATGCTATAAACATGCAGAACTGCCTGCCCTCACCCCTGCTGCCTCCCACAGCAGCTCGGGGGATCTGGCTTTTACATGTTTACACAAATAAATGATAGTTAACATCCCTACTCTCTAGTCCGGAAACATCCATGGTCTCGCATGATTTTAGTTAGCTGGATGTCCATATATCATGGGTGTGGCCAACTTTCCCACTGTCCCATAAAGTTTGTTTACAGCCACCAGTCCTGACTCTCAGTGTTCTGTTCTGCTTTTAGCTTTGATTTACTCCTAACGATTATTGTACCTGTTCTGGTTCTACTACCGCATTATCGGGCATAGTAACAATGTTGCTTAATTTGGTGGGGGGGGTTTTTTTGTCTCAAGTTTCAAGATATTTGGTGTTTTCCTCAACTTCTAGATTCATGATTATGTATAAATCTTAGCTTTTCCTTTTTTAAAATAAATTTCTAGTCCTCGTGGTTGTGAACAAAAGTTTGAAAGTATGTACCCCAAACTTAATTACTTATTAAATCTCATAATTAAGTCAATTTGATCCTGGTATTTTGGTGTCTCAATAATGCTTGGGTTGGGTTGGTAATACATTAGTGGCCTTTATTATATCTTCATAGCCCTTGCTAATCTACAGGCAAAGCTTGGAATACCGTTTTGGAGCTAGTGAAAACACAGATCTACAATATATTTGAGAGAGTTTGTGCGTCTGTCTTTCCATCTATGAGTTCAAGAACTTCTCCTAAACACTAAGAAATAGGACCATCAATTTTACATATAGCTTCCTCTTATCATAATTTAAAGCAAGGGAAGGTTTAGTTATGTCAGAACAAAGGGATGTGCCTAGAATGAAATTGTTTCTCATAAAACAGAAAGGGAAGGGATCTACTAGCAGAGCCAGTTATACAGTACAATGACCACAGGGGGGGCATCAAGGGGACAGAGTTAGGGTCCAGGACAGAAATAGCCCTGTTGAGGCAGCAGGGGGGAGAAGTAGAAAAAGGGACTCCAATTTACTATATGCTTGAGAGAGTTTGAGTGTCTGTTTGTCCCCCAGTTGGGAGACATGCACCCTTTCCCCGGCAGTGCCTGCTGCAATGGCAGCAGCAGTGGACAAGTGCTTCTCACCTGGCCCCAGGCTGCAGCGGTGACAGAGGGCTGGGGTTGTCCTCACTCCCTGGGGAAGCCTGCATACTGAACCCCATGTCTCCAGCCCCACCCCAGAACAATGATTTTAAATTAAGAAAAACAAAAGTTATTTCAGTTAAGGACCCAAGCCATGCCAGGTAAATCCTCTATTGTACTATAAAGGAAATAACTGTCTCATGGAGTCCTATTGCTTACTGAAACTTTTCCCAAGTGTCTGGTGCACAAGGTACTACTTCACTATGAAATCTGACAAATACTGGCACAAAAATGAGAAAAACAGAATGTGTATTTTATTAACATGTGTATACATAAATATATATAATTTTGTTAATAGTGCTAATTACTAATTTATTACATGTGGAAATGAGAATATGTAAAATACACAAAACTTAAACTGGGTAGATATGAGTTATTGTTGGTATAATTTAGTCTCTGATAGCATGCTTTGGGTACTACAAGCTCCTCTAAAAGCTATGCTAGGTACCCTGATTACATCTGCCATTTGATACAATCACCAACCAAAGAGGTGACACAAAGACAGGAGAGGGAAATAGTACAAGTTAATGTAGCCTTGGCAGGGTATTAATTTGTACAGAGATGCGAGGGTTTTAAAAGGATCACTAGAGGAACATAGCTACTTTTCAATGTCCCAGTTCCTCTCCCCCCTGTTTCCCCCATTGGGTGAGGGGAGCTTTGTGGGATTGGGGAATATGCTGAAGAGGTGATCATCCCCTCCCCGTTATCCTTGCTCATGGGCGGGAGCAGGGCTGCTAGTGAGCGAAGAACAAATGGCAACTTTAACTCGTACCTGTTTTTAAAATGATAATTTCTCGAAGTTGGGATGTAAATGGGGAAATGAGATGGTGCTTCATTGAGACAACCTGCACAATATTTTGTTTGTGAATAGTTAGGATAACGTATACTCTCATCTCTCTCCCACACCAAACCGCACCTGCATCTTCATATTTCTTTCATAGGAAGAAAATGGAGCGGGATAACTAGCAGTGTAGCATACATACTTACATTTCATATCTTCATTTCTCAGTAATTCCTAATAAAAATAATTTATTAGAGCTCTTCATAGTGTTGACAAAGGAGATATATATTTCCTTCATGTAGTAATAGTTGCCCAAAGGGAAGGAAAATTCAGTGGAAAGTGGGTAGCTGGGCCAGTATGGAGTATTTGTGATAAACTTGAGAAACATTAAATTTGTCTCTTTGAGTAGTTTTTCACAACATATCTATAAAGGAGAAGAAAACAATGGTATTTGTGAGGAGGCAGGCAAAAAGTCTGTTTTTTCCCAAATATTAAACATTGAATATTGCTAAAGATCAGAGTAAATGAAAAGAACTGTCTTTAGGGTATGAAACTATTTTACCGTAACATCAATATGTTTAAATTAGTTCAGATTTTTCTTATTAGAATAAATGTTTCCTCTTTAAAATGCACAATAATCATAATCAGGACTAAATTTGTTCTGTTATTTATTTTCAGAATGATTGTACATGTTTAGCAGACGTTTGATTTAAATCCTTAGGGATATATTGGAGACAGATGTTTAGATTACCTCATGTTTAAAAGTAATGTATTTGTACAGCAGATTAAATTTAGCTTAAAATCTTTCCTTATATGTTTAGTGTGTTGGGATGCAAAAAGTGATCAATAATTTTATATTGGAAAGATACTACTATATTTAAAAGGGAGGTGGTATTCCCCGCTCCCCTACCCCCTACCCACCCACACAGACATCTATATACTACAAAAGGTCTGATTATGAAACAACTTGTTTACAAATGAAAATATTGTTTCTGGCTGAAGGGCCAAATGGGAAACAGATTTTTAAAGTTCCATGAATTTAAATGCAAATTTACCATGTCATTTATACTTTCCCTAAAAAACTAGTAAAAGCTTGAAACAATTTATAGTATAATATCACTTGAAGACTGCTTTATAAAGTTTCATGGGAACAAATATTTTATCATTTGCTCTCTTTGAACAATGTTATCTGTCTGGCTACCATCAAGATAATGGTAGGTAAGTATGATCTACATGGGAGGCAGTTCAGTGGCCCATATTAAATCTTCAGTATTTCAACAAAAAGTAATTATCAAAATTGGCCTTTTGAAATGTATGAATGTGCATTAATTGACAGATAAAATAGTAATCTTCAAAAGATTGAAGTGACAAACTGCTTGCATTAGGCAATACTTTGCCTTTAATGTGTTTTGTTAGATAACCAGAAGTTATTCAATAAATGGCATTCAGCCATTTGTAGTTGAAACTAAAGTATTGTAGTGATAGCTATATAGCTTTCCCTGTCACTACTAACTGTAAAATGTCATTAATATTTTACTGGAATAATAAAACCATTCTGTTTTTTTCTCTTGAAGCTAAAAGAAAAGATTACCCTAAAACATTAGTCATGTTTACAATTCTTGGGCCTAAATCCTTCTTTCACTTAAAGGCATATTAAGGTTTAAACCAGCATAAAAGCTATTGCACAAAGGACAAAAAACCAAACCCCCAGGGTACGTCTACACTAGCCCCCTAGTTCGAACTAGGGAGGCTAATGAGGGCGACTGAAATTGCTAATGAAGCGCGGGATTTAAATATCCCGGCCTCGATTAGCATGTTCCCGGCCGGTCGCCATTTTGGAAATTGACTAGCCCGAAGTAACTGCCCGCGTCTACACGCGGCAGAGAAGCGTGATTCCGAGATAAACCCCTTAGTTCAAATTAACAGTTAAACCTCATTCCATTCTATGAGGTTTAACTGTTAATTCGAACTAAGGGGTTTATCTCGGAATTGAGCTTCTCTGCCACATGTAGACGCAGGCAGTTACTTCGGGCTAGTCAATTTCCAAAATGGCGACCGGCCGGGAACATGCTAATCAAGCGCGGGATATTTAAATCCCACGCTTCATTACCAATTTCGGTCATCCTCATTAGACTCCCTAGTTCAAACTAGGGGGCTAGTGTAGACGTACCCCCAGAGCAGAGGGAAGTTTCGCCCTGTATACATCATGTTTCTGTGGCTCCAGGTATGTGAAATATAGGTGTATCAAATATGGCCAGTAGGTTCCTCCAGACTGCATGGATCCACTTGTGTACCTACTGTAGTTCATCACCTAATAAACCATCTTGTTAGTCTTTAAAGTGCTGCATAGTCCTATCTTTTGTTACTGTAGTTCCTGTGAGCAAAGAGGTTTTGCTCAGGCTTGTCCTGTGGGAATCAAGAATTGTGTCTTTAGATGCTGATACTTGCTGAAAAACATTGGCAAACATTCTGTTTGTATAAATAGTTTACTAAGATTTACCCTAATTTCTTATTAATAGCTTTGCATGGAAATCAGGATTCATAGTGTCCTAAGGATTCATCTGTTCCTGCTTTTCTCACAAAAAGTACAGAGCTAGATCCAAAGAATGTGTAAATTTGAATCTCTTATATTAGTAAATATAAGATCGTTTAAGGTGCATGTCTTGATTTAAAAAAAGGTATAAATAATACCAATTTAGAGTCTCCTCTGAATTTGTTCTATAATTTTTGCTGACATCTATTTTCTAGCAACTAGCTGATATAACTATACAAATATAATTTGAGGTGAGGAATAAGCATCAGGAGCACACAAATGTGAAACAAAATTTACTGTTTTATTTTTATGGAAATATATCAGAAGTAAAATGACAAAGTTAAAATAATTCTGCTGAAACATACTTTTTAATTATCTTCCAAAGTCTTCAGAAAAGCATTCATAATTTTAAGTAACAGCCAAGCTTTCAAAAAGATACAATAAAAATAATTTACGTGTCACTTTAAGAATTATTGTTACCATGGTGAATAACCATCAATACAGAGAAATTAGATAACATTGACAACCAAACTTGGAGAATCAGACTCTAAATATTAACATCCAGATAGATTTACATTCAGAAATAATCTGACAGCAACAGTATAGAAAAATATTGATAATTTGCTATGACTTTTTATATTAGATTGCTCATTGTTTTGCTGTAGTTTATCAAAAGTTGTTGATGTTAAATAACATTGTCTTTTTTCCCCACTCAACTTTTTTTCAGGGGTTGTGAAAACTATTTATTACTGGGGAGGGAGGGAGAGAGAGAGAGAGAGAGAGAGAGAGAGAGGGAACCCCAACCTAGAATACTGCACTAAAATTGTGGTGTCAAGTCATGCATTCAGAAGTTAGCAAATGCTGAATTGAAGATGCTCTATCTTTAATTCTACCCTCTTGAACATATGTGTTATGATACAGTCTTTAATTACATCTTCACAGACTAGTTCTCCCACAGCACACTTTGGTGCACAACTGGACCATACTGACTAAATGGCTAGCTAGTCATTAATTCTTTTGTGCCTGGTCTACACTAGAACCTTAGTCTGAAATAATGCCCCCAAGTTCGAATTTGTAAGCGGTGCATCTACACTACAGGTATGTCTACACTACGGGATAAGGTCGAATTAGGATATGCAACTTCAACTACGTTAATTGTGTAGCTGAAGTCGAAGTACCTTAATTTGACTTTTGGCGCTGTCCACATTGCAGGAAGTTAAAGGGAGAACACTTTCCCTTCGACGTCCCTTACTCCTCATGGAAGCAGGACTACTGGCACTGACCGTAGTGCCCCTCTCAGTTCCAATTAGCTATCTTATATAGACCCGCTAATTCAAACCCTGGAAGATCAACAGCAGCAGCTTGGGTCTTCTCTGTAATATAGATATACCCTACCAAGCCTGAAACAAAAGACAGAACTATGCAGCACTTTAAAGACTAACAAGATGGTTTATTAGGTGATGAGCTTTCGTGGGCCAGACCCACTTCTTCAGATCAAATTGTGGAAGAAAATTGGCATGACCATATATACCAAAGGGATACAATCAAAAAAAGTGAACACATAAAATAGACAAATCAGATTTTAGAACAGAGGAGGAATGGGGGGGGGAGATTAGTGTCTATGAGATAATGATATTAGGGGTGCTGTGGAATTCTAATTCTGTACTCCTGCTTTTCATCAGGAATAACGCTAATTCCAAACTTGTAAATCCAAAATAAAGTTAGTGGATGCTCCGGTGCCATTAATTCAAACTAATTGGCCTCTGCGTGGCCTCCCACAGCTCCCCAGAGTGCTTCCTGGGGCTCTAAGACCGAGGTAGCACATCCTTATTAATGGAGCCTGCCCTGGACTACGTTCGATTCTTCCCTGTAGTGTGGACACTCAACTTTGAAGTTATAAAATTGGGAGTTCAGAAGTCGAATTTAGTATATGTGAAATAATCTCCTAGTGTAGACATGGTCTTATTCTAGTCATTCATTCATTATTTAGCCCTGTATCATCTTTACTGCACACCATTAAAACCCTGCAATGAACAAAGATCATTAACTTTCTCATGTACTTTTCTATTGAGCTTAGGGTTGCCAAACCTCCAGGGATGTTTTGAAATTGGCTTTATAATTTCAAAACAAGGTATTTTGAGGTGAGGGTGCTCTATAGATGCACCCACATTGACTAAATGTGGGTGCCTAAATTCACTCAACAGACTAGGGGGAGTTAGGCAGGGGAGTGTAGTGTGAATACTCTGCTTCTTATTTTGAAATAAGGGGAGTTAGACATGTATTGTGAGATATACATTCCCCTGCCTATCTCACATAATACATGTCTAACTCCCCTTATTTCAAAATAACAAGCAGAGTATCCATACTACCAACCCTGTTATTTATAAATAAGGGACTGATTATTTCTAAATAATAACTTCTGCTTGTGAAGAGGCATAAGCTTATTTCAAAATAGTTATTTGAGGAGTTATTATTTCAAAATAACCTGGTAGTGTAGACATAGCCCTAAAGGGGCTGGTCCAATATAAATTCTCATAGGCTGTTTAGCAGATCATGTCCCTTTCAGGATCTGTCAGGAGATTATTAACCTGACCTCCCTTAATTTTTAGCTTAGTGGTTAGAACACTCTCTTTGACTGGGAGAGATTAAGGTTCAATTCCCCAGCACTCCCAGATGGGGAGAAAGGTGCTGTAAGACTCTTGTTCAAATCCTTTCAGGTGAGTGCTCTAATAACTATGAATGTTCTGATTTGAGGCTATGGGTTATTCTGTTCTGAGTCTACCCCTCTGCTTTTTCTAAAATGTTGATTTAAAAAAAAAAAGAGATTGAAAACAATTCTACAATGCAGAAACTTACTGATCTTTCTTTTCCTCCCTCTTCCTGTTCATCCCCCCCCCCCCCTCTTCTCAGCTCATTATCATGGTTGGAACAATTCTATACCTACCCAGATAATGGGGAAACTTAGCAGCAATAACAGACTGTTATCCACTGTGTGGCCAACCACTGTAGGGGAAAGAGATCCATACTCTGCCAGTGGGTTTCACAGCTGGACAGCAGAGGAATGTTGAGATTCTATTATTCCTGGATTCTGGTCCAAATTCTGGAGAGGAGTATGCACTAATAAATACAGATGCTTCTGTCCCTTTTTCTCCCTGCTTCCATTTTCCCAGCCTCCATTCCCTCCTTACTCTATACATCTAAATTTCTCTGTCTGCTGCTGCAATGGAGGGACAAAAGAATTTACAATTGACTATATTATCCATGGCGTGAAGCTATATTTCAAAAGCAGTGCAATTAAAATTAAAAAAAATTCTATATTTAATTCCCTTCTTTGAACCAAATAAGGCCACCTCAGTGTAACTTAAAATTCCTTATCATCCCTTCTGATTGTGTGACATAATCCAGTTATTTCATTTACTCTGCATATTCCCTTTTCATTGGAATTTGCTGTTCTGCTAAAGCACCTTTCTGCCTCTGTAATGAAAACTACTAATGTCTTTACACTACGAACCACCTTCTTCCAATTTAAGGGCAGACACATCCGTGATCATATGAAATTCACTTTGAAGAATATAAACTTAAGCTCTTCCAGAGCTAGGAACTTTCAAGGTTGTTTTGTTTTGCTTTTAAATTGGAAAGGAAAAACTGACTAAGCGGGCTCTGTGTACAGTGAAAGTGAACAAAAGATATATCCTTTAGATGCTCTGCATTGTTTCCACAAATTTGGGACTTCTTAAATACTGTAATGCTTAATTTCCATGTAAAGAGCTTTGACCGGCTGCCCAAGCTCAACTTCCTCTGTGGCTTTGTATTTCTTATGGAACTGCATTTGGCAATTTACTTCAGAGCCTGAGTAGATTACTTTCCAACTCATAAAATTTACTGTCCTTTGAAAAGAAGATTATTTTAAGAGGGTGTGGTGAGCTTTTGAACCACAATGTCACACACTTCTCAACTATAAGAGCTGTGCATCCTACTAGGAAACAAGAAAAATCATTTCATTGTGATGGTATTATAGTTTGTTTTTAATATCCATATAAGGCCTGTAGCCTGAAACTCTGGATATCAGGGAAGTCACTCTTGGCACCAATTGGTGAATAGTGGAAAGTGCAGCCCAGAGTTGTTTGGGACAGGGACAGGGACTCCATAGGAGAAGGAGAGCCATAGAACCATAGAATACTAGAACGGGAAGGGACCAGGGATGTAAAATCCTGTTAAATTAGTTAACCGATTAAAGGTATGCTTAGCCACTTAACTGATAAAATGGGATGGGAGGGGAAAGCTGCAGCCTAGCTGAGTTGGAGCAGCACCTGCCACCCACCACAGGAGGTCTGAAGGACCCTACACCCGGGGTGGGCCCCACGGGACTGGAACAGCCCCCTGCTCGCCACGGGTAGGGTTGCCAGGTGACTGGTATTGACCCGGACAGTCTGGTATTTTCGCCTCCTGTACGGTAAAAAAAATTCAGAAAATACCGGACACCTAAAATGTCTGGCATTTTCTGATTTTTTTTTTTTTGCCTGCCAGGAGGCGAAAATACCGGACACCTGGCAACCCCTACGACACACTCAGCAACCGGACCCATCCCCTGGACCCTCCGTCGGGCCCCCAGGACCTCCTGCCAGGCCCCCCCAGACCCCTCCCCACTTACCTGTTTCCGCAGGGACTTGTCTTGTTGCTGAAACAGAAAAACAAAATGGCCACCAGCAAAAAAGCCTCTTCTTAAAGGGGCCATGCTGATTTTTAATTTTGTTTTTGCTTAATAACTGCTGTCGGGGTCCTTTTTTTTTTTTCTCAACAACTCCCCATTTTTTTTCTCAGCAGAATTTTTTTCCCCTTTTTTTGGGGGGGTGGGGTTGGGTACTTTTGTTAAACCATCTGGCAACCCTAACCAGGGGTAGAGTGCTGCTCCAGCCCCCACCAGTTAACTATAACTGGTAAGCTTACCGGTTAACTGGTTAACTATTAACATCCCTAGAAAGGGCTTCAAAAGGTCATCAAGTCCAGTTCCCTGCTCTGCAAATGGCTCATTCAGTCATTTCCCCATGCCAGCACTTGTTGGTTACTGACAGGACCATTTGCATTTGGACTTTTGGAGCAGATTTGAGTTTGGGAGTAAGCAAATGCTATTGTTCCTGCTGAGAAATGATAGGGCAAGAGAACCGCTCCAAATGTATCTGGAGCGAGGGTTCACCCTGATCAAAACAACAGTCTGACATAGTTTGGGTAACAATGCCAAAGAAGGGAAAGGAAAAGGCTTTGCACTGTCTTCTGGGAGTGATCTGCTGCTGGTAATGATGCTGTAAAGACTCCTTTTATAAAGAGCCAGCATAGTAGCAGTTTCAAAATCGTGCAAGGCATTTACAGCAGCAGGCAGAGCTGAGGTAGCTTTGAAGTAACAAAGGCAGTGGGCTCAGCTGGCTGTGAGATAGCAGACAACACAGATGTGGTCCTGAGTGGCTTGGACTGAAACTATGGAAAGCAGTAGCCTACAAGATGGGCCTTTATCCAGAAATCAAAGCTGAAATTACTTCAGTTGGGTCAGCTTCTGAGGCTCCTGGAGCAGCCCAGGTAGCACTCCCATTGGGGCAGGAGATGGACTACAAGAACCCTGAATGACAGACTGAGTGGGGAGCTCAAGTGGCATTGGTAGGAAATGCCTAGAACACATAAGCCGCTCACAACTGCAAGAGGAGATCCATGTACTGAGTTTGGGTCTATTATTGGTAAGATGATGGGAGGGGGGGAGTTTTACCTAATAGATAATCCTAATTTATTAGTTATTGGCTTTCTCAAATTCATTCTGTTGTCTCTTTTCCTTCTTTATTTCTCCTCAAGTAAGTTCTCTTTGTTTTAAAAATTTGGACATAGTGCTGCACATAGAGAAGCATTTTTTATCAAATGTGACTATGATAAAAAATAGTCCCTGGTTATAGTTTTCCAGGTCCCTGGGTGGGTGTTCAAATTTGTTTAAGTTTTCAGGAGGAACTCCTAGGAAATTGAACCTGGCTTCCTTTGTTGTGACAACATCTGGCAGAAGGGTTATATCTGGAAGAACTCAGTCCAATACTGGACATAGTAGACTTGCATAAAGTTGCCATAAGAATAATTTGGGCACATAAATAAAACTTACTGAACTGAACCTCACTATAGTATTTGACTACTCTTTAACATTCTACAAATTTGTATGGGTACATTCATAGAAAAAAGTTTACATAAATGTATTTCTCCATTTTGCAAAATTTTCTTCAGCACAGATGGCTAGTGTTTACAGGCTTGCTTTGTCTATACCTCGTCTACAGATTATTAGATTAGGAAACTAAATTCAGACAAAATAACAAATCATTTTTGTTTATTGTATTGGATTTTGTTTATTTGTTTGGAACTATTTGGAAATATTTGTATAATTTGAAAAAATACTATTTATTTATTTGCTAATTGCTTTTGAAAATATTTCAGTATTTAAACTTGTAATATAAGATGAACTGACTAAGTCAAAACTTTCAAATTTGGGATTTAAAGTTAAGCCCCTAAAGCCACATTTAAGTATTTAAGTTTGAGGCTTGATTTTTCACCTAAAACCCTTATTGAAGTCCATATGAGTTGCAGGTGCCTGACACTTCTGAAAATAGGCAGCTTTTATATAAATAGATTTAAATGTCTGTGTTTAGATCCCCAAATTTGAAAGTTCTAGACTGATATCTCAATAGTGGCTTAGAAAGGAGGAAGAAATTCCCATTTCTCTCCCAAGCACAGGCCCAGGTGAATACCCATGGCTTACTTCTACACCTCTCCCCAAATTCATTAGGTGGTAGGCATCCTAGCTGAATGTAAGGAGCCCATGTCTATGAACCAGATACTTACTCAGATCCTCCTACACACACCATCACAACTTCTGTGGTTTCCCTCCCTACAAAATGAGCCCAAATGTGGAATGGTGCAGTGGGAAGTATCAAGTGATAAATAACAGGAATAACCAACCTCAGCTGCTAGCCCAGCTTATGCTGCACTGTAGACCATGTATTACATTGCTCACGTGATGTTGGTCACATGTAACTTTGGGTGGGGAAGGGAGCTCTGTCCTTCTCTCTCTATTCTCCCCTTCTCCCCCTGCCCCCCCCCCCCATACGCACTTCTTTCAGCTGCTTTCTCTGCCAGCTGGAGTGGGGAGCAGACTGGAGCTGCTTCTGTCTGACAGGTCGTGGCTGGGAGGTAGTAATGGCTTGTTTCCTGACTGGGCTTAACAGCAAAGGACAAAAAAAGGATAAGAAAAACATAAATAAAATTAGCTTTTGAAAACTCTTGTTGTGTTCTGCCTTATTCTTAAGTTTTCTCTTCTGGTTACCGTAAAATCTCGAGTATAATGCACACCAATGTATATGTGCACCCTGACTTTTGAATTTTATCATAATGAAAAAATCTATACTCCTATATATAATGCGCACCCCAACTTTGCCCATTGTACATGTATTTTATGATACCTGTCATTATAGATACGAAGGCGTCGTTAAATATAGTCTATTCGATTGCAAGTCTATGGTATGCCAGCGTGTCGTATTTCCTGCCTTTTTGTATTGCCAGTTGATTACAAGTGAGCGTACGACTATAGAATACACGGCGTTTTGACGCTCTATTACCTTTAAATTCAGTTGATTTTAGTAATTTGAAGATGAGTAGAAGATCAATTTCTCTCAATGAAACTGACTATTTCCATATTTGCGTGTTTGAACTATTGATTTACTAACTTTTTGAAAGTCTATATGATTGCTAGTCTATGGGAATAAAATTCAACTTCACATCCGGTTTTCATGTTTATAACTTATTTTCATAAATGTCAGCAATGAATTAACTATAAACTATTTCATATGACAAGTAAGATGTAAATTTCATATAATTTATTGTTTTTAAATATTTTAAAGCATTCTAGGAATCTCTGCCATTTCAGTTGATGTTGATTTTATGTTTACTGTCATCTTAGCGTGGCGTCGGCATAGCATTTGCTGGGGCATTTCTGCTTTTATTTTTTATGGATTATCCAATATAGGAAATGACAAATCTCATATGCCTGGCCCTATCCCAGAGCTCTTCCCCTTCATGTACTCCAACTCCTTATCCCAGCCCAGGGCCTCCTGCTGAAATTTCAGATTTAGAATTATGTTGGCTTTTTAAAATCTAAAGATGATCCTTGTTCAGAAATAGAACAAAACAGCACTTGACCTAGTGTTTGAAGCTAATTCTTTAATTTTATACAAGCATAAATTAGAGCAAAAGAAAATGCCAAAGGTCAGCAATCCCCTTCCAGTCAGGTAACCCCATATAATGGTCTCAGTGGTAGGAGTACTTCACCAGATTCTGAACTTCAGTGAAGCTTAACACAGACAGCAGCAAAGTACAGGTTGGTTCATTAATTTATGCAATGGGATGGGAAACGGAAAATATTAAAAAATCATTTGCTATCTAGTTCCTAACAATGTGCAATATATTGGTGGTCTTATGTTGCTTCACAATGCATAAGCATCTGTACCACAAAAGCCATCATCACAGTCAGCACTAATCTCCAAATTTCAGCAGAGAAGCCAAGTAATAAAAGCACACTGAGACTGAAAACTCCTCTTTTTCCTCACTGACCCCAGTTCCTCCAGGGCAGCTGGGAGTCTGAGGAGGTTTGAGTAGCCTGTGTTGAACCTGATCTGTTAACCCCGGTCATCTGATCTGTTAATCTGGCATTTGTCAAGAGCATTACATTCAAATCCTTTCAAGAATAATTTTGATTCAACTATTTTAACCCTGCCATCATTTCTTTTAAATAATTCAAACAGAAATGTTTAGCATTCTGACAGTACTTTGTGTTGCCAGAACATTCAACTTAAAATATTTACTGTTCTTTTATGCCTATGATACTTGTACTTCAGCATTTAAAATGGAGATGGCAGTGTTGTCTGTTCATTATCTTTGTTTTCCTGAGACATCAAGGCAAGTAACATACCAGCTGGCTAAAGTTCAGTCTTAACTCTTGGTGCTGAACTCATACATGCAAACGGACTACAACACTTGGATAGTCTATAGATATAGCCTATACTTAAAAAATGTATGAGTATAATTTAATTTTCTGTCAATAAATGTCAGATTATTAAATTATTACAAGTGTGAAAATATTTCTTTAAAAGTTAACACCATTTTGTGGGTGTAGAAGGAGAATAATTCATTAATTGACATAGTTTCTGTAAGGATTTGCCAGGAAAGGTTAACGTTTCTTTATAAAAATCTTTTGAGACCTGTTTGGAAAGTTGTTTATATTATATTTATAATAATTTAAAATATTTAAATAAAACATAGTACTAATTTTATTCTGTATACCTTTTCCTTTTGGTAGATCTGAACATACATGAAAGCTATGGGTTTTGAAGTGTTCATAGTCTAGTAACCTAAAGTTTCTGTTACAGTAATATATTTTTTTAAAGATTTTCCTTATGATTGATGTGGTTGATCAGTACAAAAACCCCCTTGAATATCTACTAGTAGGGATGTAAAAGAGTAGTTGACTACCTGACAAGCCTAGGTTTATCAGGTATTCAAGTTGACTACTCACATTCCTCCTCCACACACACACACACACTTGCTGCCTCTATATCAGAAGCAGCAAAGTGTGAGGAGTAGCCGGAGACAATGCTGGGGGAGCTGGCTTAAAAGCCTTCCCCCCTCTCCTCCCCCCCGCCCCTCCCTCCCCCCGGCATGCTGGGAAGACCAGGAGAGGCTGCTTTGGCAACAGCCCTTGTCCATGGAGAGGGGGTGTCTCAGCAGGGAGCTGGGACCCCCAGCGGACAGGAGTTGCTGTGGTGAACCAGCCCCTGTCCATGGGAGGTCCTGACTCCCCGCTGGGACCCCCTGCAGACAGGGGATGCTGGATCCTGGCTGCCATGTACAGAAGCTGCTCTGCAGCAGCCCCTGTCTGCGGGGGGCCCACTTGTGGCTGGGATGCCCTGAATGGGGCTCCTGGACCCAGTGGAAGCCAGGACAAAGCAAGCTTGGCTCAGTCCCAGTTCACGTTGAGTCCAGGAGCTACCCCCACTGCGGCTCTGCAGTTTAAATATAGTAGGAGCCGGGCTGCCTGTGCACCCAGCTCTTACTACATTTAAACTGTAGAGCCATGAGGGAGTAACTCCTTCTGAGTGCCAACCCTTATCGACTAATCGTGTAGTTGATATAATTTGAGTTCTCTCATATGGTACTGGTGATGACATCTTCATTTCAAGTTGCTTCTGGAATACATTTAATGATTTTTTTAACCCAAAAGTAAGTTTATTCTCAGCTGGATTCTTTCATTGTAGGTATTAATCTTTTAACTTTGTGGGTTTATTTATAATTATTATCAAAAGGATATAGTCTAGTGACTTTGAAAGCTATCAGTTAAGACTTCAATAACAAGTGCATGACTTTGAAAGTCATCAGAGGGGTAGCTGAGTTAGTTTGTAACTGGAAAAACTTAAAAAACAACAAATAATCTTGCAGCACCCTAGAGACTAATAAAACATGATACAATCTACACATTTTGTTAGTCTCTGAGGTGCTGCAAGACTGTTGTTTTTTAAGTTTTTTGAAAGTCATGTTAGACTATGAGTAACATACCAACATCAAATATTGTACAAGTGGTATGGTATGTATACACTATGTAAGATTAATTGTATTGTATATCAGTTGTGGTGCATGCATTTCTAGAGGTATCTATTCCTCCTGAAACTGCCATTGACATAAATGATAATTGCAAGAGTGTAAACCTCAACATATACCTACAGAGTATATAGTACTGCCAGAACAGACCTATTTTACCTTACAAGTGAGGTCTTTTACACTTAGACTTTTGAAGAACCAGACATACGTAAAAAATGTTGCAAAGGCTTGAGTCTGATACATTTATGTTCTGTATGTACTATTAATTTCTCTAATGGCTGTAACTGTATTTACAACTGCAGGTCTGTCTGCAGTTTATGTACCTTAATAAATTAGATTGTTATTTAAGGGGGTGATATCATTCAGATTTTCAGGTTCTGATTCTTTGTAACTTATCCAAGCTCTGTTTTACATTTTTTCCTTTCTCTTCAGCCGAAGCAGGAATTTTTTGAAAACTGGCTCCAGCCAATTAGAAAACAAGTTGTAGCACTATTTTCAAAACATAAATAATGTGAAATATGTTCCAATGAGACTGTTTGCTTTTCTTTCAGATTAAAGCATACCCTCATTATACTTACTTCAACCCCCATTGACTATATCTGATGTTAACAGCATTTTAAAATTTTAACAATTACTATAGCTTTCTATTATAAGAGAAGTAACTGACAGTTTCATTTTGGTTTTGATTTTCTTAAATTCAAATTATTTTACTGTAACGGCAATATTGGGCCTGCTTTTTGAAAACCATATGTGTTGGTTGCAAAGAATATATTACTTTTAAAACCAGAAATACTAATTTTCCTCATGCTATTAAAGTTGCAACAGATTCTTATGGGTAAAATACATACATTTAAAAACATGGCCTTTATATCAACTTGATGTTGAAACTCCCAGAATATGTTCTCCTTCACATCTAATGTATCAGAACAGGGGGGTTCCTAAAGTGTAGAGGCCAAAGGACTAACCAGGGAGATATGGACAAACCTCAACTTTTCTTTCTTCTTAAAGAAAAAAAAAGTCAATCTCTATGGGTATATCTAGACTATGGCGCTATTTCAGGATACTGGAGGTATCCCGAAATAGCTATTCTGTGTCTTTTGAACCAGCCCGTTATTTCGAAATAGATTTCAAAATAACGGGCTCGCTATTCCAACATCCCTGTAACCCTCACTTCATGAGGGTTAAGGGTAATTTCAGAATAGCGGTTTATTTCAAAATTTGGTGCTGTGTTGACATTGCCAAATTTTGAAATAAGCTATTTCGAAATTATATCAAAATAAGATATGCAATTTGCAAAGCTCAAATTGCATATCTTATTTTGACCTATGGTTGCAGTATAGATGCACCCTAGCTGTTATGGATGCAAAGAAATCTTTCAAAATCTGAAGCTATTTATTATAGTCAATGCAGTGATGTCTCCCTGATTTTGCAGAGAAATGGAAACTTGTTCTGAGTTGTGAACTACCCATTCATTTCAGTAAGTGCTAACTCCTGTGTCAATGATAATACATTACATGTTAACATTTTGTTAACAGTTTTGCTGTTCATCAAATCATGTAAAAAGGAGGGGAAGGATCATATGGATCACTCGCATTTCCTAGTGTGTCTCAGGTCTGAAGGAGCATGGGTGAGGGTTGTTTTAAGGGACTTGCTATAGGGGTTGTGGGGGTGGAAGGATTTGTAAAATAAGATAGTTAGGCCTTTAACAATCTATGCTGGGCTTTCCAGATGGTGTGACTAGTTTTGTCTTCAAATGGATTCACAAGTTTGGGAAACACTTCATGATTACTTTATAAAGGAACATTTCAATTTCTTATGGATATTGGATAAATCTCTGACCTAATGTCAGCAGGTGCATCTCCATTGACTCATCTACACACAGCCAATAATTTTATTCTTGAGGAGCTATTATGAGGTAAAAATTATCTAGCTTTCTTCCCTTCCTGCCTTTCCTGTGCCTGGGACTTAAGCAGTCATTAACTGTGCTCTCTACTGATTTTTGCTTGACCTTTTTTTCTTTCAGTATGCATTGCCAGACTTCTCTGTAGCAGTGCAGTTACTAGGAGGAGGAGGAAGACCAGAAGAAAGAACACCCACCCTTAAACAATGCATCATGGGATCCTTTAGCAGCACAGTTTTTCTGGCCTCACAATTCCTTACACATTCTGAGTCTCCTGGTTAGGATGTTACCAAGGAAGAAAAAAATTCAAGAATTTGTATGAGACCAGCTTATCCCTACAGCACACATTGCCTGTTTTGGTTTGGTAGCAGGCTTGATACAATATTTAGCAGCTGCGTTGATGATATATGTAGGATGGCCATGACCCAGCATTTGGAACAGTGTGTGTTTTTTGGAATACCAGGGTTAATATTTTCATCACAGACTGTTAAGAATAAATAATACTCTTTGGCTGAATTGGTATACTGTACCCAGTGTGAGAGGTCCACTTTTAGTAAATACACAGTTGCATGGCTGTGTCAGCTGGGCAAAGTAATGCACAATCTGTAATGCAGTTTCCCTCATCCAACCAATGGAATTACTGCAGACAAATTAATGATAGAGTAAGGGTTGTGATTTGTTGAGTTATCTCTAATATCACAATGGTCTTGCGAGGAATTGCAAGCAATGTTGATAAATTTAAAGTAATGCACATTAGAAAACATAATCCTAACTATACATAAATATAAAATGACAGGGTCTGAATTAGCTGTTACCACTCAAGAGAGAGATCTTGGAGTCATTGTGAATATTTGAACACATCCACTCAATGTGCAGCAGCAGTCAAAAAAGGAAACAAAATGTTGGGAATCATTAAGAAAGGGATAGAGAATAAGACCAAGAATATCATACTGCCTCTATATAAATCAATTATATGCCCACAGCTTGAATACTGAGTGCAGAGGCATAATGGAATTGGAAAAGGTTCAGAAAAGGGCAACAAGAATGATTAGGGCTATAGAACGGCTGCATACGAGAAGAGATTAATAAAACTAGGACTCTTCATCTTGGAAAAGAGATGACTAAGTGGGGGATTGTGATGGTCTCTCCCCCATGCTTTATGAAATTGACTTATGGACACAAATATTCATAACTTGAAAATGCTTTGGACAAAATACCTCATATAACCTATTGGTTTTAATGTCACAGTATGCTAGATCTATATATCTTATTTTGGTTTATGTATCACTCTTGTATGTAAAGTTAGAGCTATGGAGGATGGAATGGTTTATGGTTTTAAATGTGCAAATGAAAGCCATCAAAGGTGTTTCCCTCAATGTCTGAGTGATCACCTGTAAACATCCTCCTTTGTCCTTTAAGTCTTAGCAGAGGTTGGTCTTAGGAGGAAATATGCCATCCCAACTAGTAGAGAAGAACCAGGTATTTTTCTATGGAAGGGAAGAATATAGGGGGGGTAGGGGGAAGAATTCCCACCCAAAAGGAAGGCTATTTATTATACAGAGTTTTCAGATACTTGGTCTTTGGCTGTGAGGACACACCCAAGAGGATAACCAGAGACCCAGGGAAAAAAGATCTTCCTTGGTTTGGAGCAGGGTTTCCCAACTTATGGGTTGGGACCCAAATATGGGTCGCCATTACATTTCAAAAGGGTCACCAGGTGTCTCCCCAGGTGGCTGTTAAGGAGCCATTCACACATTTTTTGAATTACCCTGGATCACCAAGTCTTCCTGAATTGTCAGAATGGGTCCCCATCTGGAAAAGGTTGGGAACCGCTGGCTTGGAGACTCAGCTGACATAAGAACAGTTACTTTTATGGTAAGTTTGCAATAGGTTTAGGATGTTAAAACTAGCTATGCATTTTCTGATATTTTAAATTTGTAATTGACTTTGCTCTGCCTGCTTTCACTTGCAACCACTTAAATCCTACTGTTTGTACTTAATGAAATTATTTTTATTTATTGTCAAGTCTAGTGTAAATAGTTGTTACCTGAGGGAGAAATCAGAATGTATACCCTCAATTCATTGTTAAAGGGAGCTTACCAGAACAATTTACTTGGGGTTCTGGTTCCATTTTGGGAGTGGGTTTCCTGGATGCTGGGCGCAAAACTGCATTCTCCTCAGACCTGAAGAGGTTCAGTATCTGTATTACTCTTTGGAGGGGAGGGGGTGTGATCTCAGCTCTGTGCCTTGTCTAGGGGAAACCTGGAGATCTGGTACAGCAGGACAGGGTGGTGAGAAGTCCCAGAGAGCAGGTGGTGAGTGTCGGTTGTTTTGCCAGCACACAGGGAAGCAGCCCCAAGAGGCCTTCTGTGACCACACATCACAGGGATATGACAGAGGTCTATAAAATCATGACTGGTGTGGAGAAATAAGGAAGTTATTTACTCCTTCACATAACATAAGAACTAGGAGTCATGAAATGAAATGAATAGACAGCAGGTTTAAAACAAACAAAAGGAAGTATTTCTTCACATAATGCATTGTCAATCCATGGAACTCCCTGCCAGAGGATGTTGTGAAGACCAGGACTGTACCAGGATTTAAAAAGGAACTAGATAAATACAAGGAGGATAGGTCCATCAATGGTTATAGCAGGGCTCGCCAAGCAGCGGCGAGCCTCGCTCACCAGCCGCGAGCTACTGTGCGCTGCGCATGTGCTGACCGCGCTGTGCGGCCGTGCCAGGATAAAACCTACTCGCCACGGGCGAGTAGATTACATTAATTGTCGAGCCCTGGTTATTAGCCAGGATGGGTAGTAATGGTGTCCCTAGCCTCTGTTTGTCAGAGCCTGGAAATGGATGACAGGAGAGGGATTGCTTGATGATTACCTGTTCTGTTCATTCCCTCTGGGGCACCTGGCATTGGCCACTGTCAAAAGACAGGATGCTGGACTAGATGGACTTTTGGTCTGACCCAGCACGGCTGTTCTTAGGGCTCTAGAAATTGGATAGATACAAGATAACTGCAGCTGTATGCTACATAGCTGTAATTTGTAAAATCAAAATGTCTGAGAATTTAAAACTATGTATTTCTCAGAGTTAATGAACAAAGTAGCCCCTTTGTTGGAGGCACAACAACCTAACTGTTAGCCCATAGAGGAATTACTCTCACCATCTCTGATTAACTGTCATAAAGGAACAAATTATTAAACAATCAATTTGTAAGCACCTAGAAGATAATAGGGTTATAAGGAATTGCCAGTGTGGAACTTTCAAGAACAAATCATGCTAAACCAACCTAATTTCCTTTGTTGACAAGGTAGCTTGGATAGGGGAGCAGCTGTGGATGTGAAATATCTTGATTTCAGTAAAGCTTTTGACACAGTCCCACCTGACATTCTGTCATGCCGTGACCCCGGGGACAGGGAAGTGGCCCCTTTTATTACTATAAGAAAATAAGCAAAGTTATGGCCCCCTTTCCCGAAGTTCCCCCATTCGGGTCCTTGAGGGGCACAGACATGGCCCGATTGCCCCAAAGATCACAGTTAGGTCCTGCTATAAGCAGCAGTAGGGCTTGCCCGGCCAATGTCCACAGTCCAGGGCTTTTCTCTAGGCAGTAATACGACCTGCCTGGCTACGGTCCACAACCTGGGGCTTTTTGGTAAGCCGTGAGGGACCTTCTTCCTATCCCTAATGCTGGAGTAGGTTGAAGTCCATCAACTAAGGAAAGAGAGGGCCCTAAGGACAAGGTCAATTAAATTCCTGTCCGGCCGGCAGGGACTCCTCCCGAAACTTACCAGCTCACGGGCATTGCAAAAAAGCCCCACCCTGGGCCACTTCCTACCTCTATGGTTCCCACCTTTTGAACCCGGGCGTCACTGCTGGTTTCTTCTTGGGACCTTCCTACGGGAGTAGTCCTTCCTCGTAGGGATGAAGCAGCTTCCCTCCCTTTGGGAGACTATCCTCTCTCCACCAGCCCCCCTTCTCCCTCTCCCCAGTGGCATTTTAAATCTCCTGCCACTCACCTCTGACTGCCTCCCCACGCCCAGTAGGCATGCCCCGGGCCCCACCCTCTGGTGCCGGACGACGCATCCCTGACCCAAGGCTCCGCCCCGGCACTGTGCATCCCGTGGGTTATGCTCCAGGCCCCGCCCCCACCACGGGCCATGCCATGCCGCCTCCCAGCTGCTCCGCCACCTCGGAGCAAGCGGCGCAAATTGGTTGCCACGAACCCCATCTCCCAGGGTCAGGGCCGCAGGGGTCGGGGCTGTGGGAGTGCGGGGCTCAGACTCCCCATCACACATTCCTATAAGCAGAAGTAGGGAAATATGGTCTAGATCAGGCCTGGGCAAAATATGGCCCATGGGCCACATTTGGCCCGCCAGCCACTGGATCAGGCCCGCGGAGGCAGTGGTGAGTCCCAGGCAGGCTCCCCAGCTTGCCCCGCATGCCGTGCCGGAATGCAGCTGCAGGGCTCCATTTCTGTTTTAAAACTGGAGGGGAGGGGGGAAATTTTAGGAGTCGCCCCACCCCCAGCACATTCCCATTGGCTGGTTTCTGGCAGAATAACAGGCAGCTAAGAAGAATCATGCCCCCTCTCCTGGGCTCAGTTATTCATGAAGCACATGGCCCGGCAAGCAGGCAGGCTGGCTGGGAAATATTTTAAGCTCTGAAGGCAGGCAGGCTAGTTTGGTAGCTGACAAATAAGTCTCTTGACCACAGCCTGTTTCTCGCACCCCAGCCCTTTCCTGCCCCAACTCTCCTCCCCCTCACCCGCACTCAACATACCCAAACCCACTGTTCCTCTTCTTACACCCATACCCCCTCCCAGATCTGGCACCCCAATCTCCTGCCCAGATCACAATCCCCTCCTACCCTAAGTCACATCCCAAAGCCCTGCACTCCAGTCCCCTGCCCTAGGTCACAACTGCCTGCTTCATCCCAGCTCCCTCCCAGACTCCAGTCTCCCTCCTGCACTCCAGTCCCTTACCCCAAGTTCCCTTCTGCACCCAACCTCCATCCCAGACCCTGCATCTCCTCCATTAATATCATGGAAGAGTGCGGCCCTCGACCACTTTCCAAAAACTTGGAGTGGCCCCCCGTCAAAAATTATTGCTCACCCCTGGTCTAGATGAAATTACTATTTGGTTGAAAGATCATACCCCGGGGGTATTTTATCAATGATCCTCTGTCAAACTGGAAAGTTGTATCTAGCATCTGAAACGAACAAGATGAAATTCGATAAAGACAGGTGCAAAGTACCATACTTAGAAAGAAAAAAAAATCAAATGTACTACAGCAAAGTGGAGAATAACTAAGTAGGAGAATAACTGAAAGGAACTGTGGTTTATAATGGATCACAAATTGAATGAGTCAATGTGATATAGTTGCACAAAAGGCTATTAAAGTTCTGAGGCACATTAATAGTAGTGTCATATGTCAGATATGGGAGGCAACTGTCCCACTCTTCTAGGAACTGGTAAGGCCTCACCTTGGTTACTATTTCCAACTTTGGGCATCATCGTTCTTTAGGAAAGATGTGAATAAACTAGAGACAATCAAGAGGCATACAACAAAAATGAGGAATGGTTTAGAAAACCTGCTCTCTGAGGAAAGCATGATAAAGTATAAGGATGTTTAGTCTTGAGAAAGGGAAACTAAAGGAGACCTGATAACAATATTCAAATATGTTAAGGGCTGTTATAAAGAGCATGACACTCAATTATTCATCTTCACTGTGGGAAGAAGAAGAAATAAAGGACTTGATCTGCAACAAAGGAGATTTAGGTTTCATATTAGGAAAAACTCTGTAACTATGAGGATAATTAAGCACTGGAATAGGCTTCCTAGGAAGGCGGTAAATCCCCATCACCGGGGGGGCTTTTTCCCCCTGTAAAACAGGTTAATGCAGTCAGATATGGTCCAAATTTACTTGGTCCTGCCTCTGCAAAGGGGGTGGACACGATGACTGCCACTGAGCCTTTGGACTCCAACATATCTTTTGGCTGTCACAGACAATAAGAGTGATTGTGGACAAATGTGCATGTTGTGATGGGAGAGTTGTTGATTTGTGTGAGGTGTGTTCTGTGTTATGGGGCTATGTGTTTCAGGTTATTGTGTGCATGGTTATGTGAGGGATTGTGCTGGTTGTGTTGATTGGTGTGGATGGCAATGAGGATCATGGTGTAGCAGTTGGGTCAAGTAATCCAGCACTTGTTCTTTCTCTCTCTTACAACCAATGAAATGGTTGCATGTAAATTACTTGTGGAGTAAGGGTGTTGATTGGTTGAGTTACCTTTGATGACCTGCCTTACCTGAGCAGTACTCTGCATGTTTGTAACTTGTAAAGTCACTTAAAACTTTAAAAAATGGATGGTAATAGACCACAATAGTCAATGATGATTGATCCTGGTGATAGTCTAAACAAAAAAGAGCTGTCTCCACCATGCTTCTAGCTGCTTCTGATCCTACAGATATTTCAGGCTTTGAGTGCTACGATGACATTTTTATTAAGTCTTGTTTGAATGGTTTTGTGTTGTAAACAAAGATGCAACATTTCCATATGATCTTAGTAAAGTACTGAGTTATTAGCAGATCAAGAAAAGGTGGGGGATTAACCAACGTAATGTGGTATGCATAACCTTGATTGTTTAAAGTTCTTTTCCTTTTAAAATAGTGTGCATGTTTAGATCACTAATGTGTTTTAATTGTTTCCATCTCTCCAAATACGTCTAGCAAGTTCAGATTTTACTTGTTGTTAGACAAATAAACTGGTATTAGATGCAGTGCTTTCTTCTTTTCAAACATAGTTTCAAATTAGTACTTAATGTGGTTTGAAGATTTTGCCAGAATATTCCCCCAGATCCTACTTTTGTACGAGGGTGGTTGATTACATCTTTTTTTTTTTTTTTTTCAGTTTACAAATGCCAGTATATTCAGAAGAATGCAAACCCTGGGACCATTTGTCATCACACTTTGATTGTAGTTCATTTCATTATTGTATGTAGGAGGAAAAGCAAACAATTAGATGTCTGAAGGGGAATAAATTGGAGTGTCAGGACATGCTAAGTATTATTATTGCATCACATAGTTGTACAACCTTTGATTTTTTTTTTCCCCCACTGCCTTTAACACTTACCTGTCTGGATTTGGAAGATGCACATCTGCAAAATGGCTCATTTAAAATACATTTTAACATAAATATGGAAATACTCCTGAAGCAAAATTAAATTAACAATAGTTCTAGGTTTTGGAGGGGGAAGAATTAAAGCTATCCCATGGAGGCTGGGGTAGTAGTAACTGCATCTCCTTAAATATTAAGAAAACTCAGGGGAAAATTAAGTCCAAAACTAAGAACTCCAAACCTCCTCTGACCAATATTTGGACAAGACAATTAAAACTCTAATTTAGAACCACTCATGGAGTCTTTTGCTTTATTTTGCTTTCTAAGGGAGACTCTAGAAGACTAATACTCAGACTGAGGCTCGGGAGCCACAACTGGCTCCTGCGGCTCTTTGGAGCACATGATATTAAAACACTGATTTAATTATTAACCATGCCCTGTGGCAGCAGCCCCTGTCTGTAGGGGTGGGGGAGGTGAGCTCCCCATGGACAGGGGCTATACCAGCACCTGGCCTGCTTCCTCCCCTCCCCCTACTGCTGTCTCTCTATCAGAGGCAGCGTAGGTGGGGGGAGGCAGCTCCGTGACACTGGTGCTCGGGGGATGCCGGTTCCACATGAAAATAAAGGAGCTCAGGAAAGTGTACCAGAAGACAAAGGAGGCAAACAGTTGCTCCCAGTCAAAGCCATAGACAAGACACTTCTATGAGCAGCTGCATGGGATTCTGGCAGGACCTAACCACTATCCCAAAATTGTCTGTGAATACCTCCCAACCGACTCTTAGGGCATCCTTGTGTAACAACAAAGAAGACATTGTAGAGGAGGAGGAAAATGCTCAGCAGGCAAGTGGAGGATTCATTCTCACTGACAGCCAGGACTTTTTCCTAACACTGAAGCCAATCCCCTCCTTGGCCCTATTGTTGCTGGACCCTGATCACAGGGAGGGCACCGCTGATGCATGCACTTTTATAATCATGCTACTGTGGTTAAATGTAATTGGGTTTAATCTCTGATCTGCCTTGAACAATGGTTATATAGGGGCGGCCACCTATACAGAAGGTGCTCCCTGGAAAAGTTCATTAATATGCCTGAAGACAGAGTGAGAATCCTCCCTGTGCATCTCTACAAAGTTCTCATCAAGGTACTCTGCAATCCTTCTCAGAAGGTTTCTGGGGAGGGCTGCCTTATTCTGTGATCCACGGTAGGACACTTTACCGTGGACACACCAGCAGTAAGTCTTCTGGCACCATTGCAGCACAAAGTAGAGCAGCATTAGGTCTAGATCTCTGGCCACATTCATTCAGTGTCCAGTCCCTATCATGCTCTCTGAGTTGGAGACGACTAATATCATGCATGGTGACCGGGGTGAAATAGAGGAAGTTTTGTAATTGATATCACTCAGGCAATCCTGAACAATGTGGCTATAGTTTGCATGCACACTCTCTCACATGTTTTCAAAGCAGAAGCAAAAGACCATCCCAATATGTTGCCTACCATTCCAGCCTGGAAACTGAGTTCTGCTGCCCAGTAAGACACAAAACTGTCAGGTCATTCATAAAACTAGTTTTCAAAGCTGCTCTGATGTTCAGTACACCTTGATGTGCTCTTCTGATTGTCCTGGTGTCTGGCTGCTCATAACTGGGCATGAGGCAGTCTGCCTCAATCCATCGTCCCCTCAGAATCTTTTCCCTCCTTACTTTCACAGATATTATTCAGCACTCAGCAAGCAGCAACAAGAATGGGAATATTGCTCTTGCTGAGGTATTACCTAGACAGTATACTGTGCCAGCACTCCTTTAAATGGCCAAAGGCACATTGTGCACTTGCTCAGCCTATAATTGAACTACTCCTTATTGCTTTCCAGCCTACCTGTGTATGGCTTTGTGAGGCATGGGAGCAAGGGGTAAGGTAGGTCTCCATGGATAACGATATCAATTGGCATTTCAGTGTCACCAATGGTAATTTTCCAGGCTGGGAAGACAATTCTGTCTTGCAGTTTTCTGAGAGACTGGAGATGCACATGCTGTGTACCTTTTCCCACCATCCCACATTGATGTCAGTGAAACAGCCCTTGTGATCCACCAGCACTTGCAATACCACCAAGAAGTACCCCTTGCAGTTTATGTAATCTTTGGTAAGATTGTCTGGTGCCAAGACAGGGATGTGCATTCCATCTATCACCCCACCGTAGTTAGGGAACCCCATTGTGGCAAAGCCATCCTCAATGTCCTACATGTTTTCCAGAGACAGAAGGGTATTAATGGCCCTGGCTACTTGTTGCACAGCACAGAATTGATTCCTGACTGACTGGTAGGAGTGTGGCATTGTAAGCTTTGCTATTTACTTCTCAGCTGTCAGAATGGGTCTCATTTGGTATTGCTGCAATTCAGGGTGGGGGGAAGCAATTTGCAAAGTTCCATGAAAGTGGCCTAACTCATGCAAAAGTTTTGCAGCCACTGGTCATCATCCCATAGCTACATAATTATGCTCTTACACCAGTCTGTGCTTGTTTTCTGGGACCAGAATTGCCATTCCACTGTGTCAACATGCCTCACTTCTGCCAGCACATGTCAATTGCTCCATACAAGGGGTTCCTGCACGTTTGTGTGTGTGGTCTCCTCACATTCTTCCTTATGTAGGCAGTTCCTGGCTAGGCTCTTGACAACCCACAGGATAATGCACGAGGTGCTTGCCACAACAGCATGAAGGTGAGTGGGGTCCATGCTTGCCAGGCTACGGTGCCTGCACGGGTAACTGATGGGGGTGAGGGTGAGAAATGCTTGTTTGCTACTGTTTTTTCAAGGGGGGAGAGAAGGAGAACAGAAATCCAAATAATTGTGATAAAGAATATTGGAAAGAAATGGTTACATGACTAAACTTAATTAACTAGGCATTTTTGCTATTTCCTCCAAGAAAGCTTACACAAAGGTCACACATTCAAGAGGTATCTATAGGTTCATAGAATCATAGACTACTAGAACTGGAAGGGACCTTGAGAGATCATCAAGTCTAGTCCCCCGCCCCCATGGCAGGACCAAGCACGGTCTATATCATCCCTGATAGATGTCTGTCTAACCTGCTCTTAAATATCTCCAGAGATGGAGATTCCACAACCTCCCTAGGCAATTTATTCCTGTGTTTAACCACCCTGACAATTAGGAAGTTTTTCCTCATGTCCAACCTAAACCTTTCTTGCTGCAGTTTAAGCCCATTGCTTCTTGTCCTATCCTCAGAGGCCAAGGAGAACAATTTTTCTCCCTCCTCCTTGTGACATCTTTTGAGATACTTGAAAACCACTATCATGTCCCCTCTCAGTCTTTTCCTTTCCAAACTAAACAAGCCCATTTCTTTCAGTCTTCCCTCATGCTCGTGTTCTCTAGACCTTTAATCATTTTTGTTGCTCTTCTCTGGACCTTCTCAAATTTCTCCACATCTTCCTTGAAATGTGGTGCCCAGAAATGGACACGATACTCCAGTTGAGGCCTAATTAGCGCAGAGTAGAGCGGAAGTAATGTGGTTCAGTTTAAGATCAGAGAAAACTAACAGACCTAGAAAAGGCTCCATAATTTTGAGAAATTATTAGCTTCAGGGAAAGGATCAGGGAAACACCATTGGGCTCTGCCCAAGCCCTTAGGAACCTCCAGATTGGTGAGGAAACTAAGGCAGGAAAACACATATGGGTGTGGGTTAGATCTGTGTACCTCTTATGTTAACTAAGTAAGAGTAATGGTGTTTTGAAATCCTGTAAATGTCTATTTTGTCATGTGGTCCTGAAGAGAAAGAGCAAACCAAGGGTGTCTACGTGACTGAAGTTCTGGGAGAGGTGTGTTTAAGTTACAGAGAAGTCTGTTGGGTTAAAACTGGCCCTAGGGATAGGCAGTTAGACCATTGGGTCCAAACTCTCAGGAGGGGTGATATATAGAAGATCTGCTCCTCAAATATTTGCCTACAATGTTCAGCACCCAGGAATGTCTGAAGGCTGCTTCCCTGGGCCACTTTCTACTACCCACTCTCCTGCTGAAGTCTTACAGTTTGATACAAAGTCTTAAAGAAAAAGAATACTTGAACCAGGCAGGCGCTCACAGCGTAGATATCGCTCTTAGGTCTCTTCCCCCCCCACCTCCAAGCAAGCCTCCTTGAAGCTTGACCTCCAGCTGGAGTATGCTTTACAAGTGTAGATGGGTGTTTCTCCTTTGAACACCTTCAGTTCCAGTGTGAGGTTCACATGCATCAACACACTATGAAATAAATAACAGGTAAATCCTGAAACATGTGCTTGTTGGTCAATTGATTGTGCCCATGGAGCATAAACCACACCACTGTTTTCAAAGCCAGATGTACCCACAGAAACTGATGGCCAAAATTGCATGTGAGTGCTCCCTGGTGGCCAGGTGCGATCCTGCCAACTGTTGCCCTTCAGTGGCACAGCCTTTCAGCTAAGTCACATAGTTAAATGAATGAACAACCCCTTTCCGGGGTAAAAAGTGCAACAGGTCCTATCCCTGTGCCCTTGGTAATGTCTTTAGCCATGTCTCTGGGCTCAGCCCTCAGCCTCTTCTGAACTAGCTTTAAGTTCATGCCTACCCTGGTACAGAGCAGTTGTCCTCAGGGCTTTCTCCCTGGGGACTCCTTGCCTTTGTCAATACTTACTGTCCTTGCTCTCCAGCCAGGTCACTCCAAGTTCAGTTTGCTTCTGGGGATAACTAAGTTCAACAGATGGTTTGCCCTCAACATGGTCATCAGCCCCATCTTTAAGCCCCTTTAAATTCTAGCCCCTTTCTTGGGCTTCTAAACAACACTCCTTCTCAGGGCTTTGGATACCCAGACCTGCCCACGACTCCAGGTCTTAACCCTGTAACCCTAAAATAGGGTTAACAAATGTAACTTTCTTTAATTACTGCTGCACGTCCTGGATGCTTCCCACTCTGTCTCATCACCTTGTTTGTCTGTCTGTTTCCTGTTTGAGCAGGATCTCTCCTGGGCCTTCTTGCCTGGATAGCTTCTCGGTCCTGATTTCTCAAGGTCTTTTTCCCAGGCCTCTTTGCCTGGAGAGCTTCCCATTCCCTGCTTAAGCAGGGTTTCTTCCCAGTCTCTTGTGGAATTTCAGAGACTTTTAGTCCTCCTTCACCCATCTGATCCCAGCCAGCAACTGACCTGTTCAAGCCCCGCAGCTCCATTTAACTGAGCCTACTGGGCCCTGATTGGCTGCTTCCTTGCAGCCTTTCTAGGCAGGCCTACAAGACCCCACATTTACTGCTTGAAGGATAACAAGAGGTTGCACCCCAATCTTTGAGCCCCTTTAAAGTATTTCCCGTGATATCCAGCCCTTGTCACTGGCTACACACACAAATATCGGGTCTGCTGTCCCCAAAGAAACAGTATACACATCAGCATTCAACTCAAGATTGAAAAATCTCCTGTACAGGTTATCAAATTATATCACCTAGGGTGGGCTATTCATTAGAGACTTTTGGGATTCAGCCCCAAAAATTATGATCCAACTAATAGTCACATTATAGATACTGTAGTATCTAGTGTAGCTGTTGGGTTGCATGCAGCAACACATGCTGCCACTGGAGGATACCTGGAGGGCTTTTTCAATCCATGTTGAGTCCAGTGATTGTAATCCTAGTGTATTTTCACACATTATATGCTTCCCAGGCCAGGATGCTAGGCTTATGAGGGTTTAATTCAAATTTATTCCACAGTGACTTCTAGCCACTAAAGCATTTTCCTTCAAGACACTCCCACTAAAGCAAACTGTCCAGCAAATAACTGGAACAGTTCAGAACAAAACAGAGTTAGTCCCATGAAGAAGTAACAAAGCAGAAAGTTCAAAGAAGTGATGAAAGAGTCTCTCCTCTTAACTCTCAATTTTCCAATTGCACATATAACCACCCCAGGGAAGAAGGATACAGTAGAAGAAAAGAATTCCAGTAGGAAAAAATATTAAAACAACAAACAAATAAACTAATAAACACACAAAAACAGCCCTGTTGGAAATAGCACCTACATCCACTACATATTTAAGGTAATATTGGAAGTTCCCTTTCTATGCTTCCTCTCATGCATGCAAAAGATAATGCTGCTACTAGTAAAGCCTCTCTCAGCATAAACTTTTACTGGATTTGAAAAGAACTATTACACTTTCTTTACACACAATCCTAGCAATCTGAAGTAGATGAGAGGTCATCTCATTCTTTCTTCTGCAGGATTTGGAACCATTTTCTTTACCAAAATAATGAAGAATTTTTTAGTTATAGGATTGCATATAAAGGCTTGTAGTCAGATGGAGGAGGAATCTTAATTTAATTACTCATGCACTTTGAATACATTTAACAATATTTTTTTTATCGTTTTGAGATTGGAGGTAGCGCTGGTATTTTTTTTCAGGAGTTAGGAAGAACTGTAAATGTTAAGATTCCTCTTTTGCTCTTCCTCCTGAAAAGCTATAATTTTATCTGTAGCACATATGGAGAAATCTAGCCAGAATGCAGGAGAGCCAAAGCTGCTCCCTAGTCTGGCCCCTTCAGAGCATAGCCTCTGTTTCTGCCTGATCCAAATTGACAAGCTAGTGTCTTTCACAGTTGTGAAATGAATGATAAAACTATATTAAGCAGAAAAGAACATGAAATTTATAAGCCAAAAAAGTCCAAGATTTGAGCTCTACTGAAAAAAAAAGTCACACTTGTAGCTGCAGAATCTTAATTATTCAGTATCAATACTACAGTAAATGAACATGCATCATTTAGCTCTATTTTTGCATCATTTCATTTAAATGTGTAGTACATTGCCAGCAGCCGGTATGCTGACTGAAAACTGTCACAACAGTGATCACTACAATCTGGGAGTTAAGTTTGACTAAAACATATGTCTTCAATTTTAATAGCTCAGCTTCCCAGATGCCCTAGAGGAGAATATTGCCTGAGAAGGAGCTTTTCATGTAAGAATAATTTGTGTTAAGTAGCTCAGTGATCTGTTTGTTAGGTTAGAGCTGACAGTTTGTTTATATTTCTAAAGGGGTATGATGAATGGGAGAGAAGTTGATGCTAATTAGCCTAAATTGTTCCTAAGAATGCAGAGAACTTTGCCAGTTTCATTGTTTCTGTTTCTTTGCACATTTTCAATAATTGAATGGAGCTCAGACCATTCATCATAATTTCAGGCAAGATGGAAATAAATGAATATAGCACGGGCCAGCCTGTGCGATGGAAGATGTCACTTTAGAGGTCAATTAGGTAAGACATCAACCTGGGACTGATGCAACATTTTCTAAACCATTTTGTGTAAATATAGCAAACATGAGCGTTTTCTTCTAAGAAATTTATTCTCTCTGTCATTACATTAGTATATAATAGTACTACTTGGACAGCTGTTTTTTTCCCTTATTAATATGATGTTTCTTTGGTTTGGGGCTTAACTATAACTCCACAATTTGGACCTGTAACATTCTATAGGAGACATCTTGCTACTTTTCAGTATACTGTTTTATCAGTTACAATAAAGCCGACAAATCTGCTGTTGGTGAAACTAAAGCTTTGACATGGTACAGTCAAGTGTGATTTGCAGAAGATGTTTGAAAAAGGGCCTGGATATTTAATAATAGTTTGCAAAAGGGTTGGGATGTTCAATAATGAAGAGCTGTTTAATACTGTTCCATGTGTTTATTTTATACATACTGTACTGTGTTTCTTACCCTTTGTTTTAGATTTGGAGATCATAACTTTTTTAGCTCAAATGCAAAACATCCTTTACATACATAAACAGATAATTTTATAAGAACATATAATTGAGCACTTTACTTAATAAACTAAATCTAAATTTAGAAAAGCTTTCCAATGTCAAGTTTTTAAGCTTTTTTTCAATACCATTCTTTTTTAATTTATGCACATATAATATCACAGGAAGAGATGGTATAAATTTGTAGACTGTGGAGAATGAGTGAACATTTTTGAATCAGGATCTTTAAAAGGGGTGAAATTTGAGTATGATTAAGTTAGGAAAAAGGCTCGCTTACGGCGGAAGTCAGAGACTCTGTATACATTATAGGCATGTCATGGCTTTTAAAAAGTTATGTTAGACTTTTATACAAATTGTGAAAGAATTTGTATAACCCCCAAACAAAATTCTGTGTGGTTCTGAACTCTCACAACAGAACAAAATAAAGTAAAATAGAAAGGAGTGAAATAATAATAGTTAGTATTCAGATCAGGAGTGAGCCTTGCTGTAGGGCAGTCTGGTAGTTTACACTACATGGGTGTTTTGCTGGTCACTAATTTTCTCGGAAGGAAATGATCCCATGGCTTATGCTATCCACGTTTGTGCATATTTGCCCTATAATTGGCATTTATTAAGGAGACTTTTGGTTTGATGGATGACTGTCAGGGTATAGCCTGCTAGCTTTGATGCGGATTGCTTTTGCATGAGGGTTTGGGGTTTTTTTGTTTTTTTTTTTTTTACATTAAGTCATTAGAACTCTGGTCTGCTTCAACATGCTCTTTATTTACCTCCTGATAATTAAGACTTTTAAACCATAGGTTTCAAGAGACTTAGCAGAGTTTTAGTCAAGTACTGGTATTTCTAATTTTGAGGGAAAGAAAAGCATGAAAAAAATAGTTGAACTGTGAACCCAAAAGTTTTAAAATTATAAACTATAATATGACCTTAATTAGATGCCAGCTTAATTAGTTGCCTTTGAAATGTTAAGCCACTTGCTAAATATCTTAAAATTATAGCATTAACTTCCTTGTACCTGAACTTCCTTTAAAAAAAAACAAACAAAACAAAATCAAAACAACCTCATAAAATCAGCAGGTATAGTAATATTTTCACAGCAGGTTGATATAAAATGAGCATTGAACAAATCCTAATTTGTATGTCTGAGGCACATTAGTGGTTTCTTCAGTGCTGATTTAGTAGCCTCTCTTGCAATATGTTTGGAATACAGTACTGTTGGGATAATTAACTACAACATTATTGTAAAATGGTTAAAACAAAATTATATGGATTTTAAATGTTTTCTGGCTAACAACCTTTATAGTCCCATAAGTGTTTTTGGTTTTATACACACAGAAAAGCATATAAAAATAGAAGATTTCTGCATTAACAATGTCAGGCTGCGGTGCATAACTGTAATGCAAAAACAGATACTTGAAATTATCAATGGATTTTTCAAAAATAAATAAGATATGCTCTTGAGAGTAACAGTGGATCAATCCTGGCTCCTCTGTTACACAAAATAAAATCTCAATTCTTAATATGAAAAATAATTGGAAAACTCAGCATGTTCAATGGTTTTTGAGGAGTTACATTTATGGATGCTTTATGACAATCAATTGGAGCAAGAAAAATTGCTGTTTTGAAGAAGATGCTATTATTAGTTTTACATGATCTGCATTCTGGTTTGTCTTCTTGTATTAATTAATGGTTTTGAATATTGAACATATATGTGGATCAAATTATTTTGTCAATAGTTGAATGTTGTGTTTTTGCATAGTGCTTTGCAGTCAAAGGCCTGATATGTGTTACAAGATGCTTTTTATAAGACACACAAAAAGCAACTGTAGAAACAACTACAAATTCAAAATTGGATCATAATTGTTCAAATTTGGAGTGTTACTCAGCAATTTGCAGAGAGAGGTTCTAAGAGGTACAATCACAAAATGTGGATCTATCATCCCTATAATTCTGGAAGACTTGCTGAGATATGAAGTTTCTGTTTGGGGCCATCACAAAGAACACATTATTTTGGTCCCAATCTTGCAAATGCTTACAGTGCTTAGCTTTAATCATTTGAGTAACTTTACTGAAGTCAACAGAACAAAGTTAAGCATGTGCATAAGAGTTTGCAGGGTCATAGAATTTGTTGCTCGTATCTTAGCTAACTGATTCCATATGATGTCTATTTGTGAGTAGTGCCGATCAATTATAATTTATCTGCCAAATTAAATAAAAATAAAATTCTGACAAATACAACATTTTTGTCAATGGAATGTTTACAAACAGACTGATTTTACATTAAAGTATTTTCTGTTTGTAATTGTTTACACAATTTGTTAATAATTTTCAGCTTTTGGATTGCTTGAGATGATTACTTTGATTCTTCAATATTCCTACTGTGTGACTGGTCACTTCAGGAATGTGGTATTGTTTCTGGTTCTACTTGGATGTTTCTGCTCCTGTGGAGTATGGTGACAAACTTTTTGTGTGTGAATATTTGTATTTACATGAAGAACAGCCATTTCTCTAAACATAAATGTTCACATGAATGCTTATAAATAGTATTAAAAGGTGTAGAAAATGACACTAACCAGCTCTAATAGTTTGATTCAGTCAATGTAAGAGTAAACTGTCTGTGATTGTTGCCCAGAAGTAGTGGGTGGGGAAAATAGGTTTGGCTGGAGTGAGTTTACCCATATGTTCTAATGTTAAGGATCTTTTGTCCTGATTTTAACTTTGACAAATATATTTTTGTGAATTCATACTGTCTAACTTTTTTCAGGAGAATGTAAACTGCAGGTTATTTATGCCATACGTCCTGTTAGGTTAAAGTTTTCAGTAGTGTTATACAATAAAATAAACTGTGAGAATCCAGAACCCAAAGTCCTTGCTGTTCAGTCAGCATGCTCTATTCCAAAGAGGTGCTATCAAATGGTTAGTGCCCAAAATCTGACCAGCTTTAAGTAGTGTGGAAACATGGTGACAGCAGTGGGCAGATATGCCCCTCCCCATGCCCAAAGTCTGCAACTCAGCTGGAAAAAATTGTACTTTAGTGGGAAATAGTGGAGATTTGGGGGGCATATAATAGGCTGCAATCCTTGTGCTTTGGCATTTCTGTACAATCTCTTTCCTTCCCCCCAAGTACATGAATAATGAAATAATAGGATTAGATAATGTATTGTCCTGCTGTGTACCAAAGGGAGGACAGGAGATCTTTGACATCAGTTTAATCTGTCTGCAACATTATTGGATGTTTGGGACTACCTGGCAGAAAAAATGTGTACAGTGCAGGTAACCCAGCATTTAGTCTGCAATTATCTGGGGGAAGGGCTTCTTCCAGCCCCCTCCCCCTTCTTTTTCCATTCAGATCCCTCCAGCAAATCAATTGCCAGGACCTTACCATCCAGCATCCCTTCTAGGAGGTTAAGGTGGGCTGTAAGAATGGGGGGGGGAAAGGGTTGGTTCCCTGCCATACCAATCATAGGAGTTGCCAATCACCCCCATTTGTTCCTTTAACCAATATCTCTTTTTAAGTTCTTTTTGAAGCCATTTATCCACTCACTGTATACCTATCTTATGGAGTACTGTACTTGCACTGGACATCTGCCCTATACTTAAATAATGAGTTGTAATATATAGCCTACTGCCCATCATACCATGCATGAACAAAGACCTTCCTGAAATTGCTGTGGGGAAGGTGAAAAAAACCCAACTTTACCTGGGCTAATCAAGTGATAAAGGAAAAATCTCTTTACAGTCTCCCTAAAAATGGGGTAGGTAGCATAATGCCCACAGAAGGTGTAGCTGGGATGAGTCAGCCACTATGCTGACCTTTTTGCAGAAGTTTTCCTCTTCTCCTTGCTTCACTCTTCCTCCCCCAAGCCAAAAAGCACAGTTAAGAACGTAAGAACGGCCATACTGGGTCAGACCAAAGGTCCATCTAGCCCAGTATCCTGTCGGCTGACAGTGGCCAATTCCCCTCATTCAACCAACCAACCAAATACCACTGGCCACACTTGAATGTGCGGTGCAGTAATTATAGTGTGCTAATACTATCAGTACTCATTTTTTGTCCATTTTCTACCTTGTCCTGGAAGTGGAAAAAAAATCCATTCTGGTTAAGAGCCTTTTGTTTTTTTTTATTTTTATTTATTTTTAATTGCCACCACACCTGAGAAATTGTTTTTTTTTAAATAGCCATTATTTCTATGCGAGAAAAAGAAAACAAATATGTGAATTACTTTTCCACTCAGCCACAAACAGTTAAGTAACAAATTCTGCTCCACAGGAGGTGGATATGTCTGATGACATTGTTTATGATGTTGGAACATTGTATGGTTGGAAGTTGTAAACTGAGCTAGTTTGGCTTCTCTGGGCTTCTGATCCATTGGGCATGTATGAAATAACTCAGTTCTGTTTGTTTCCTTTCTTTTAAGTTTAAAAAGTTGGATTTGTTTATTTGGAGTGGGAGACCCATCTAGTGGTCAAAGCACAGGACTGGAAGTCAGGAATTCTATGTTCTATTCCCAGCTTTGCTACTGCCTTTCTCTGTGGCAGCTGGAGTGCATGGAGAGCCAGTAGTATGGTGGGTTTTAAAAGAGATGCTGAGGAGGTGAAGTTTATTGGAGGCTCTTGGAGTTAAAAAAACTGGCTAACAGTTTATTTCCACTCAAATAAATCTTTCAAGGCTCAGAGAGGATCTACGCATTGATGAGTCAGGGAAATGTTTCACACAGATGATCTTTTTGTGGGTACATCTATTCTCTGTTATTTTATGAACCGTCACTGTTCATCAGAGCAGAGATCATTGGAACTCCACTTCTTATACTTCATCTGCCTTACTTGTTCAAGCCCCTCTTCTCCCCTTAACTCTTCTCTTTTCCTTTTGTCCCCCTTATGTTCTGTAGGCTCATAGTTCCTGCCTCAGCTTTCCTTAGCATTCTAATCCCTGAACCCTCATTCCTTCTGCCTTCATCCTCATGAAGCAGGCATTGTAAACTGGTCTGACGGTTAAGTGGGGATCTGGAATGAGAGGGAACTGGGCTCTGTGGATAGTGGCATGGTTGAGGTAAGAAATCCAGAGATCTTTGTGGAGGCTGCAGCTGGACAGTGTATAGCACTAGTCCTTGAAGTACTGAAGCCTTGGCATACCAGATCTGGGCTGTCCTAACTCCAGTCTATATATGAACATTAAAACTTCCTGGCTTATGCCCCCACAAACCCAAACTACTGCAGAATTCCATTCCATCCAGGTCCAATCTCCCAATACAATCCACTTCCCATGACAGAGGAAAGTGGGAATTCATGCTTTGGAGCATAGAGCCTGTCAGTCATTTAAGAGAAGGCCTGTCGACGGGGATGGGGAGGGCAAAGAGCCCTTTAAATCACCATCAGAGCCCTGGGCAGTGCATTCTGAGTGGCACTAATGGGCTCGTAGTAGGTGGCTAACACACAGCCCTGCCCCTTCCACCTAAGGCCTCATGCTTCCGGGAGCATGGAACTGTCCCTCCCCGTCATACACAGGAGCACAGCAATGCAGTCAGACCCTTGTTTGAAGAAGAAGAGGAGGGGGAATTCATTAGAAGGTGTTAGGTACACAGTGGAGTATCAGAGGAGCCCCTACCTCCACACTCCACAGAATAGACCCCTGTTGAATGTTTCCACAGCAGTTGAAATTAGATGCTGAATTCCAGCATGTTCTATTGTTTCTCTTTCAAATAATAGACACTGTAGTATCCCGGAAAAGCTCTGCCGCATCCAAGGACTTTTTCCAAAAAAAAGTCAGAAAAGTGGATGCGTTTTGTCAGCATCCCTGTAAGTCTCATTTTATGAGGAAGAAAGGATGTTCTGAAAGAGGGTTTTTTCCAAAGTTTGGCACTGTGTAGATGGGCCAAATTTCGGAAAAGCCTCTCTCAGAAGTAAATATGAAAAAGATGTGTTTCTTTTCCGATTTATCTTTGTTGTGTAGACACAGCCACTGTCAACTCCTGTGGAAGTGTTACTGCTCTCAAAAAATAAAACATTTAGGCCCAGATCATCAGCTGTACTTCAGCTCTGAATTTGCTGTGAAATAAATAGACGTTAGGAGCCTAACTACCTTTGAGGATTTGAGCCTCAGCTCGCAAGAGACTCCATGTTTGATTTTCTCCAACATACATTTGTGATCCACTGTAGAAGTACCAATATCTCCCACTGCAGTGCAACTACCAGTACAACTTTAACTATTGGCCCTGCTCCATAACAATAATTCATTAACAAAAAATAGGAAATTCTCTGACACTTAACTTAAACTTCTGGTTTGCAAGTAACCTAATCATTGCAAACTACATGCCAAGAATATTAAACATTCTCTCAAACATCTAAATGTGTGAAAATTCATGTTAAGTGATTCCAAAGTCTTCTTAATGCAATCCTCCAAGTTACAGATATCAAGAACCTGTCATTCTATGAACTGAGTTATACAAAGTCATTCAAAACAAACAAAAACCCTTTCATTTTTATGTAGCCATGAGTCAGAGGAGGCCCAAACTTTTTCAAAGTTTTCAGGGGCCTGGACCCAAGTATGTTGCTTCACCTACAATTAAAGTGATGTCCTGAAGGGAGAACTTTTAAAAAATCCACCTTCTCACACAAATTCATGGTGAAGGGGTCCAGAAGTTTGGTTCCACCTCATTTCTACTTTCAACATCTAAGTCATATCCTCCAGTTATATCTATCTGCCTTTCTGAAAACCATATAAAAATATACTTTACTATCTATTCTACACATACCTGTGAAGAATATTAAGAGGAACTTTGCAGTTAAAACTAAATATTTACAATCATGTAAATACGTATCTCCCTGCCTTTGACTCTTTATTCATATACATCAGGCTGTTCATTTGTACATTTATTTAAGAGATTGAGTATAAATATTATTTTGCATATTCAAGAGCTCCACAAGAAACTATGCTCCTTCACTGTCTTGGTCCATCAGACATATATAGCAACAATAGCTACTGATACTCTTGTATGCCAGCATCTAAACTTGTAGAGGGGGAAAAAACATATGATGTTACAATGTATTCATCAAATAGTAATTAAAGATTTTGGACCTGATCTCTTATTTTGTTGCTCTGTTTTAAAATCTCTTTGGGTACACACAGTTAAACTTCAGCATAAAAATATGTTGTTCTCTGAAATACGTTTATACTTACGTTACAATGAACAGTTTGAATACTTATTTGAGTAGTGATGCGCACCTGAATTTGTTGCTTTCTATTTATGTTAACTTCCTAAGATTACACAGAATTTAAGTTTCTAGTGTTTGTAATCAAAAATAGAAGATGATTATGGGCTGTCTAATTATGCAGCAACCTGGAAATGACTATGGAAAGGGAAAACCTTACAGGAAGAAATTTATGGCTTTGGAACTTTGGCTTGACGTGGGTAATGGCAATCACTAAAAAGAAGTCCGTTTGTAGGAAAGGATGTGTCTTCTAATAGAAATTGATGTGGGTTACACACATTTGGGAGAGGGAATATGTGTAAACAGTCCAATATTTGGTTTAAAAATATCTGAGCTAATGTAACATATGTGCATGAGGAAAATATAAGGATTTAGTAATTTTATCCTTCTGAGGAAAATAACTTGTTTCTAGTATGCTTGCTTAAAATATTTATGCTACCCACTGCTCACCATTGTTAAAAAGCAGTAGAGATTTTCCTGTGGTTCCATACACACTATCCTGTGATTAATATAATGTGAAGATATTCAAATACAGGAGTAGACAAAAGAAAAAAGTTATCCATTCAAAATTCAGGGAACTTTATAATGCTTCAAGTAAGTAAAAGCAGATGTTGTATAGTTTAGAAAATCAAGACATTATTTTCCTGTTTCTATTGAATTTTCCTAAATACATTATAAATAAGCTTTGAAGTAATACAAAATACCCTGTTTGTTTTATTGATAGCATCTTTTTCTAAAAAACTTTATCAATGCTTGTTTATTTAAGTTGTAGACTGAATGATATCTTAATGTAGTTAAATAACCAACTGCATCTCTTTGCAAATACCTTGCTGAAATACATACAGTGTCTGAACCCTTCAAAAACCTGTCTCATTAGATCTTTTGAGATTATTTTTAAACAGCTTAAATATATTGTATGTTTTCAGAATGTAAAATTAGAGCTATATTTTTATATTTCCTCAAAATAATGTGACTTTGTATTGCTCCAGAAAAGCAATTTTAAACCTGTAATTAATTATTCTAATGTTGGTTTTCTAAAGACTTTTAGAGATTTTTTTATGGCTTTGATAATCTTTTCTAGTATCATACTTTACTTTCGACAAACATTTTAGGTCCTAAATAAATATATAAACTGATGTTGATCTATATGTGAGAAGTTCTCAAGTGCATTCATGAAAAGGTGGTTACATGAACTAAATCCTTATGAAATGATCGTCCAAAAACTGATATTCTAACACTGTTTATTTGATTCTATAAGGAAGGGACCAACTGAATAATAAATTTGTCAGATGGCAAGAATTATACCTGTTTGATGAGCCAAGTGTTTCCAAGTAGCAGGCAAATATTTGGGAGTATGTTCATTCAAGTAGCAATAAGGGCTAAATGGAGACTTTCAAGTCTTGCATTCAAGTATATTCTGTCCAATTAGTAGCTATATGTAGATTGTATCATCATCTAGAACAGCCATTTTTCCATTCATTACTTACTCATTTTGGATTAGGGTTGCAAGGTGTCCAGTATTGGCCCGGACAGTCTGGTATTCGCGGCTTCTGTCCGGTTAAAAAAAACCCCAGAAAATACTGGGCATGTAAAAAGTCTGTTGTTTTCTGTTTTTCTCGGATGGAAGGCTGCTAGGGACATTCTTCCCCTGCTGCATCTGTTGGGGGTGGAGGGCGGCAGCATGGCGATTTAAAGGCGTAGCAACTCTCTTTTTTGTGTGCAAGGGTTTGTGGGGTTTTTTTTTTTTTTTTTGCTCTACCAGTTCTTTCCCTGCCATGTTCAGTATTTTTTGTGAAACTATCTGGCAACTCTATTTTGGATGCTGGTAGGTCTGGAAGGTGGAAGTAGAGGAAGAGCCTCACCGTCCCTCAAACTTCCACCTGCGTTTTGTTTTATAATATTCCCCCTCCTTCACAATACACTTGGGTTGATTTGTTTATTTGTATAGCACAGAATGAGGATTTAACGAAAGAGGCGTTTTCTCAGTCTCTGCAGCTGTCTATAATGCTAGTGCACTGGTGAGTAGTGTTAGCAATAGGGAGAGAGAGAGAAAAAATTCACAGCTCTACACCTACATGCCAAAATCTCTGCATCTTGCTCTGCAGGTCTTGGTGGTTGCTTATGTGAGAGTTGGTTGAAGCTCAGCCGCTCTATTAGTCTACTTGGCTTAGTTTGCAACATATTGCTTTAGACCCTGAAGTTGCAGAAAAGGACTCTTTTTTTTATAAGGGTTAGTCCAGAAGGTCATATGTCTTTAATTATAAGACAAGATTCTTCTGCCTTTTAATCTGCAGACCTGTAACTGTTTTTGCATGCACAACTGGTGCATTTGCACACTTAATTACCATAAGTGCAGAAGTCAATTTTGTATTCACACATAGGTGCATGCACACGTTTATGATGCATAGAATACACAGTTTGAAAACTTGGCCCTCCATACAGTAACTTGTGCAAGTTCCACTTTCCTGTACTCATCATCTTGTAATTCCTAGTTCTTACATAGGAAACTGAAGAATTGAGGCCTACAGAGTTAATAAAATATTCCAGAAAATAAAAATCTGTCATAACCGAGCCCCCCAGCAGAATGACACGTGGCAGACACATTGTAATGTTAGGCTCCAATATCTGAGATTACTTAGTTCCCTGTGAGCCAGTGCAGCTGTGCATTATATTTTGCATAACTGATCGTGTTCTGATATATATCTTTGGGATGGACGTTGCATTATGTCTGGTCACATAACTGACAGCATAATGCTTGGATCATTAAAAGAAAATAACCTAGATTCTTGATCTGTTTTTTTGATTCTGCTGCTCATCTTACTGTCCTTTTATATTTGCCTGTTTCTCTTTTGCTGTCACCATGACTCTCTCAGGAAAGATACAGAAAACCATAGTATATACAGTATTTGAAATCTCAATTTCTCGTTCTCCTCAGGATGACTCTTGTGATTTGCCTGCTGATTTTGTTGCTCTACCCAGAATTGTTCACATTTTACTCTTATTATTTGTATTTCTATTTTTTTGAAGTCAGATTTTCTCAAATATACAAATAAATAGGCTTTCTAAATAAAAATATTATCTGATCTCCAGTTAGTTGTCCCTTCGCAAATCTCTATGTCCATTCAGTCCTGGGTCTCTTTAATGAAAGTGCCTTCATAGTCTAACATATAGTAAGCTTTAAGTGTCTAGCCCCATGGGGCTCTGATCTCTGATTGTGACCTTCATAAATGTGTGACATGGATGTTAGTCCACTAGAAAGTGAATAGAGATGCCCAATTTGTATCACATAGGCCATGTCTGAGCCATCCACTGGTAATGAATTTTGGGGCAGTGTTTTTGAGTTTGTCTGAAAAATAAAATGTTGTTTAAGGGCATGTCTACACTAGGAAATTATTTCAAAATAATTACATTTGAAATAACTCCTGAAACAACAAAATTGAAATAGCATGTCCCTACCACAAGGGAGCCTCAAAATGAGTCCGAGAGAGGCTCCATTAATGTGGACGCGCTACCCCGACTTAGAACCCCAGGAAGCAGTGGGGAGTAATTACTTTGAATTACTCTGGGGAGTAATTATTTCAAAATAGCAGCAGCAGAGCAATTATTTTGAAATAACTATTTTGAAATAAGCATTAGTCCCCAAGGAAAGCAGGAGTACAGATTTCGAGATAACCAGCCCGTTATTTCAAAATAACGGGCTTGGTAGAGTGGAAGCTCTGCTTATTATTTTGAAATAAGGGCTGTTATTTTGAAATATCTCTCTAGTGTAGACCAGGGCTTAGACACAATTGTTAAAAAGCTGATTTAAAAAAAAATTATTGTAAACCAGATCATTTACAAATATTTTTGAGAAACCTCCTTCATCTCTGAATTTTTTAAAACTGGAAATGTGGTAAAATCAGTTGTATAATATTTTACTGAATAGAGTTATTAGCATTGGTTGTCTCTAATTAGTTCCTTCCATAACTTATTTATTTTTTTAATAAAAAAGAAGCCTGAGACTCATTCAGAATTTTAAAAAAGCAATAGTGTTACTATACATATGGGACTTTTTTCTCACCTTTTGTCTCCACAAATAAATGATATAATTTCCATTTTCACATGTGATTTTACAAGATGCATCGGAATGTAAATCTACAGAAAAACAAATACTTTTTAATATTTTTATGAAAGTAATGAAATGTCCTCTGTTTTAGAACGTCATTAATTTCTGTAAAGGGAGTGCATAAAAAGCCTAGTCTGAATACTGTTGCTACTGTATTTTAATTAGTTATGGTATCACAGAGGCATAACATAGTTTTCTCCTTTTCCTAATAACTTTGATCATGATTATATAGTCAACTTTTCTTTTCATGTATGTGATATAGACAGTAAATTTCTGAATGTTTTATGCAGACATTGAAATTAGCAAACATATCTTCTACTTTTTAACTTGCATCAATCACAGTGTGTATGTTTCTTGTTGTCAGCATCCTAAGTTTCTTCACACAGTTCACCCCATAATTCACTGGTACTACCGTATAAAGCAAGTCAATGAATCAGCCTTTTCTGTATTAGGGCCAAGTTACTGCTGACCATTTTCTCATAGAAGTTGTAGTGGGTCAGAGTGGCCGCCCACTGAGCCGGAGGAGGAGGAACCCCTCCAGACGCCATGTTGGGCTGAGGCTAACCCCGCCCTATCACCTGACCGGAAGCCCGGGGGCGGGCCCAGGACTATAAAAGCCCAGGCAGCGGCCTCAGTCAGGGCTGAGCCTGCCAAGAGGCTAGAGGCCTCCCCTGGACTCCCAGCCTGGGAAGTAGGGACTGAGGCCTGGCCAGGGCCTCCTACTTGGCGGGGCCCAGAGGCAGACTATTGGCTCCCTGCCTGGGAGGCGGAGGCCCAGTGTAACCGGCCTACCTCCCCAGAAGCGACCGAGGAGCCGAGAGGCCAGCCTGAGCCTGTGCCGCAGCGCCAGCCCCGGGACCGGGAGAAGCGGCCCCCCCTGCCACCCACCTATTGGATGGCAGTCTCCCCCCTCGCCACTGCCACAGGCGATCCGCCTGCACCCCTCCTGAACAAGGAGCTACCCACCTGTGGTTGTTGCCACGCCCTGAACTGAGGGCCTGGCCACGGCATCTAACCGACTTTGTTTGTTGCCACGCCCTGAACTGAGGGCCTGGCCACCCCTTATAACTGTGTGTGTTTGTTGCCATGCCCTGGACTGAGGGCCTGGTCACTCCTCATAACTGCCGGTGTTTGTTTGTTGCCATGCCCTGGACTGAGGGCCTGGCCACTCCTTATAACTGTGTTTGTTTGTTGCCACGCCCTGGACTGAGGGCCTGGCCACTCTTTATAACTATGGGTGGTTTGTTGCTGTCACACCCTGAACTAAGGGCTGGACCGCTCCCGGTGAACTAACGGGGCCGATCTTAAAGGGACAGCGCAGTGGGTCAGAGTGGCCGCCCACGGAGCCGGAGGAGGAGGAACCCCTCCGGGCGGTCAAACCAACTACAGAAGTATTTGCCACTCTAACACAACCCTTTTGTTTATGATGATATTTCCAGTATGCCTTAGGAAAGGACACCTCAGAAGGGCATTTCAAGAACTTGAAATGCTGTCATTGGAGAGTTTCCCATAAGGAAAACTAAACCATGATTTCTGAAAGGCAAAGGACTTTTTGCTAAAAGTATGTTTATATTCTCTTATGTGTTTTTCATTACCAAAAATGTATCCCTCAAATAATAGAGTAAATTAATTAAGAACATACAGTAACTATCTCTGCTGTTGTACTTTTTTCTTTCACGTTTCTGTCACGATTAGCAGTGAAGAGATTAATTACTGCCGCTAGTTTAAAATTTTACTTCTTAATTCTTAGTTTTCTTCTCTTCCCTTGTTTAATGTTTTTCCTTCTTATTCATATTCTCATGGTGTATTTTTGTTTGCCAGATATAGTTATGCAATACTGGGCACTGTCCTGCCATTTCACAAACAGAAGTCCCATTTGTCAGTGGGAGATTTCCATTAAAAAAATAAGTGATGACAAGATGCACTTATGGCCTGCAATTATTATAGTAACTTGTTTTTGAGAGGTGAAACAGTGCCTAACAAGATGGTGAGTGGGAAAGGAATACCAAAAAGAGTAAAGACATGGTTATTTGATTCAGAGATGGAGGGGGGAGGAGAACCTTCGTACATTATGATGAAAACAAACTGCTCAGTGAAAGTACAATTTATTTTCTTCAATGTGCAATTTCCACTCTTTAAAGTGTTTATGCCTTTTGTGTAATATATTTAGATTTATACAAATGCTACAAGTAAGACTCCCATCTACATGAACTATACTTTCTTAACATCGCTTATAAATACATCACAAATAATACCCTAAGTCTGCGTTTCTCAAACTGTGGGTCCCGACCCCCTGGGCGGGTCGCAAGCAACTTAGAGGGGGGTCGTGAGCAACTTAGCAGGAGGTCGCGGTATCACAAAGTTTGAGAACCCCTGCCCTAAGTGTATCAGTACAATTAAAATAAACAGCTGCCAATAAGCCAAGCAATTTAAAAACTCAGTTTCCTCTTCCTCTCTAACAATTCCCCACCCTTACAATTCCCCTTAGAAAAAAAGATGAGCTTTGAAAGATGCCATGAAGTTCATTACATTTGAGCTATTTCAGACCAAAATACAGGGTGGATTTCAAAGACCCACAAGGCTCTTTCTAAGAACACACTGCTCATAGTTTGGACATCCTTGAACTTGAGGTACTAATATGGTTGACACGGCCAATATAGGGAAACCTACTGGGATCAGCCACATTAACAAAATTGTTCTGTCATGATGTTGTTGTCTTACAATACAATATGATTTTGTATGTGTAGGTGGAATAAACCTTGCTATAACCATGTTACTCCACAATCGAGAAGTTTAGACTGATTTGTAAAATAGCTTACAATCAGTGACATACTGGATGGGGGCTTGTGGAGGCTGCCAGGATTTCCTTGTTAAAATTTCACCACCAAATTCAGTTCATGTTCACCACAAAGGGAAAATTATATGAGTAGTGTGGTATTCTGTTTTGGGGGGTACCATACAAATACAGCATAATGTGTGTTTACATTGAGACAGTAAGGTTAAAGATGGGAATCTTATATTTGGAATAGGAGATAATAATATCAAGAGATTCTTATTTTCTGTCAGAATTCCTTCCATATTTGTATGCCTTCCCCCAACAAGGATTTTTCTGCCATATAGACATGAGCAGTTCCAATGTCCCTGAAGAGCTGGAATATAGACTAGAGCTCTTGTCCCAAAACTTTAGACAACCTTTTAGGTATCCTGGGCTCAGGGCAATTCAGCACCTTGAAAATAAGAATTTAGGTCAATATTCTGCGGGAAGCCAATGTAGGGAGCAGAGGACAGATTGATGTGTTTGTGATAACCTGTTTGCTGAGGAGTGTATGAATGAGGCCAGATTGGATCATTACCAAGTGGGATAGTATTTCCAAGCCAGCTGAAGATGGTAAAAAGCTTTGTTTGAGGACACTGTTTTGTGAGTGTTTCATGTCAGTGAAGCAAGGTTCCTATACAGTTCTGCCCCTTTCAGGGCATTAATGTCTTACATTATGTCCTTCACTAATATTTAAAACACAATTAGCAAACCACAAAGACTGTCTCACCTTGGGTCTTCAGTTCTCTTAACTTCAACAACTGACATTAAAATAAGACCAACTTTCTGTGACTTTGGGATTTCAGTGCCACTTCTGATTCCCCTTTTTCTTCTGTCCTGTTGTCAGGACATTGACCTGCAGGGCTGTTTCCCTTGGGTCCCTCCCCCTTTCTAGGGGCCCACTGCAGAAGTTGATCCTGACTCCTGCACCTTATTTCTCTCTTCCCCAGGAGAGGATTTCACCCTGCCTATTCCTCAGGTCTTCTCAAAAGAGGACCCAGGACCTTCCTACCCTGGTATTGTCTTAATATTGCTCTGAACACCTTCTTTTATGGTAACTACCCAACTTATTCCCATCGAGGCCTGTTCCTATATTGTTCTTGACACTGCCTCCAAGTGGAATAAGGTGAGTTAATTGGACTCTCAGACTCCACTTAACCCTTCATTGGTCTGTGTTGGGTTTATACACCCTATCACAGGAGGATATCCCTAAATGCTGCCAACATAGGTCTCATCGCTGAATGCTTTGGTACTGTATAGGATATATATTTTTCAGGAAGTATAAATAGTTTCCAACAAAAAAGTAAACTTCACCTAAGTTTGTTTGCCAAGCTCCATGGTTAGGAGAGACTGTTTTTGTTTAAATGGGAAAACAAATGAGTAGATTTCCCTTCCCCTTATTCTTCTCTCTGCAAGGATATATGCTCTGGAACACAAACTTATCATAAGCTAAGTATGATTTTTTCTTGGTGTTCCTTGTTTAAAATTCTTGGAGCACATCACTGGTTTACAGTGTAATTTATCCTTGAGCACACTAGCCATAGAAACTGTGTTAGGTCTTTACTGGAAAGAACTGCATATATGCCACATATGGGTAGGTGGGTGGGTGATACCAATGTGACAAATTGCAGAATCATCTGATAAATGATATTTACATCCACCTTTGACCGCCTCACCTGCTCTCTGTCCACTAATCCATTTCTACTGGGAATTATTCCAACATTCCAAACCTTGGAGCAGCCTCAGACATCTGCTATTTTTAAAAAAAATCAACCTGTCAGAGAAAAATGTCTGTCTCATCTTCCAGCAAAGAATTACCCCTGTTTCAAAACTTATACTGGCTTGGGCCCTACAATGGGCAATATCCAACTCTCCACCAATGGCACAGTCTCATACCTTGCAAATTCACTAGTTCTAGAAATGGGAATGTTACATATTTTGGAAAGAGTTTTCCAGCTTTCCAGTAAGATGCACTCACAATTGCTTTTAGCTCTGGGAGTTCTTGAGATGTTAGATTTCAAAACTATAACATTTATAAGTATAAAACAATTCATTTTAGGTCACTTGCAAAAATTTCACCACCTTATGTGGCATTTATGATACTAGAGGAGCCAGTGTTTACAGGAGGTGGAATTGACTTCAATGGAAGAAGAGTTAAGCCAACACTGAGCCTACCTGAAAATCCCACACAGAGAATACGTGTTTTATTGGCATGAAAGAGTGATGCATTAAACATGAATTGTGAAGCCATGAGTGAATTATGCAGGTCTTCTAAAACAAATTGCAAGAAAACCTTGATATCGCTGACTCTACAACACCATGTGCGTACGTGCACATATGAACATTCTGGCTACATCTACACTGCAACACTATTTTGAGATACCAGAGTATCCCAAAATAGCTATCCCACGTCTTCACAGCAAGCCTGTTATTTCGAAATATAATGGGCTCACTATTACAACATCCCTGTAAACCTCCTTCCACGAGGAGTAAGGGATATTTTGGTATAGCAGATTATTTGGAAATTTGGTGCTGTGTAGATAAGCTATTTTGAATGAAGATTGAAATAAGATATGCAATTTGCGAAGCTCAAATTGCATATCTTATTTCAAGCTATGGTACAGCATAGACACACCCTCTGCCTCCCCCATCCTCATCTGTGTTGCCATTAATGTGAATGAGAACAGTGTTAGGCGAACACAGAGCACTTTGGAAAATCTCATCTTTTAGCAATAGCCTGTTCTAAACTCTAAGGGTACGTCTACACTGCATCCCTAGTCCGGACTAGGGATGCAAATGGAGACGACCGAAGTAGTTAATGAAGCGGGGATTTAAATATCCCGCGCTTCATTAACATGATCTCGCCGGCGCGCTAGTTCGAATCACAGCTGATTCGAACCAGGAAGTGCGCGCCGGGACGCGTTAGTTTGGACTAAAGCTCTTAGTCCGAACTAACGTTACTCCTCACTAACGTTACTCCTCACTTTTTGAGGAGTAACGTTAGTTCGGACTAAGAGCTTTAGTCCGAACTAACGCGTCCCGGCGCGCACTTCCTGGTTCGAATCAGCTGTGATTCGAACTAGCGCGCCGGCGAGATCATGTTAATGAAGCACGGGATATTTAAATCCCCGCTTCATTAACTACTTCGGTCGTCTCCATTTGCATCCCTAGTCCGGACTAGGGATTAAGTGTAGACGTACCCTAAATTAGGCAGCACCTTAACCTGCAGTGCTCACTCTTGTCCTTTTGTAGACTGACTTGTAGATTCATTCTTGTTACTTCAATACATCAGAAATTATTTGCTATTATGAAATATTATCCAAAGACTGATTTTTAGAAAAAATAATTATTAAATCTCTGGAAGACTAAAATTTAATTCATTTTCAGTAAGACAAACTTACCAGGTATTAATGGATGGTGCACTCAAGCCTCAGTTCAGCAAAGTAGTTGAGCACATGCTTATATTTAAACTTGATGTTAGGAATGTGCTTGAGTGCCTTGCTAAATCAAGATCCTTAGGATCCCACTGGCTTTTGAGCAAGTTTTCAGCATAAGATACACACCATCTGTGCCAGAGATAATTGTCTTGCCTAGCCCCTGGTATGGTAGGAGGTTGGTTTTAAGGGGAGCATGAAGCAAAATTGGATGTTTGCTGCTACATTTGAAAACTGACTTTATGAATTGTTTGCTTATTGCTTCTGAGGAAATGTGCTAAGTACAGGACTTGTAACATGAAAACGTAAGAGCCCCAGCAAATATGTTCAGTGCTTTGGGAAGACAGCTGGATATCTGCTGTATGAAGAGTTGGCAAAGGAATATGCTACAACAGGCTTTATTTTACAGTCTACAGTATTTTTGGCTCCAGTATCTAATTTGACAGTAAAAATTAATGTAATATAATGTTCAGTAGTCACCATTACTGTGAAAATATGACTGCATATGGACATATTTAATGATATATTTTCAAAGTATCATTAAATATGCTTTTAAAATGTATATACATAGACATGCTTTTACCTTAAAGAGGTTTATCTAGTAGGGAGTGTACTTGACTTCTAAATAATTATTTTCACAAAAGAACCAGCCCACCTCCTCATAGGTGAGAGCTTCCCGCTGTGTGCTGCCTCACACTTGTAAATACATCTCTTCTGCCATTTACATTCCTTCTAGCTTTATTAGGGATCCCGGGACATAAAGAGCAGTAAACAAAATGGAGCAATTTTTGCAGCAGTTTAGTACCAAATGGTCAAACTTAGATGAAAAGGACATTTTCCACTGAGAATGGAGTTAGTGTGAAAAGTGAATTGGAAATTGAAGTTCTCCATTTATTGAGCTAACACAGTGTAGAGAGTAACAGTAGTTCCTTTTTTGAGTGATGGTCCCTGTGTGAATTCCAAATGCATGTGCATTTTATGTGCTGGATCTGTTCATACTAGTGTCCATTGACACGTTCTCATGTTGGCCGCATGGCTTGTCCACAGCTTTAAGGGGCCACGAGAGTCGACGCTGCTGCAGTTCACTCTTACTGTCAGCATGGCCAGAATCAGAGTTCCTGGTATTCTCAGCTTGCAAAGAAAACTGCGTCTGTTTGTTGTACATCATGATTTTAAACAAGTTGCTGCTAGTTTTAGTTGTTTGCAGGGTCATCCTTAGAATTTATGAGGCCCTACACAGTACTTTTAAACTGATACTCCTATGCCCCATGGCAGGCTGAGGGCTGGGGGGGGGGAGATAATTTTATAGAGATATGATTTTATAGTCTTCAGCAACACACTAATGAAATATTTTAAAAAGAAAATTTAAACTAAGGTCCTGTCTAACACAGTAAATTTAGTATATAACTGGGGTTGGCAAATGGCTGTTAAATAGCTTCATTACGACTTGAATGGCTCTCTCTCAGGTTAAATGTTCTGCTAATAGGTATGGCAGGCTTTCACTTTTTAAGTTAACTAGATCCTCTCCAGAGGAAGCAGAGACACAGTACAGAGATAGGAAGAGATGGGTAGGTGTACATTAAGACACAGAGGTGCCCTAAATTTTCAGGTGCCTTATGCAGCTGCATATTCTGCATATGGGCAAGGATAGCCCTGGTTTGTTGTCAGTTTGTTCATTGTCAGTTAGTTTGTGCTATTGTGACACAGAAAGCTTGTAAAGTACAAATGGGCTGCTTCAGAGAGACTATAGCATCACTGGAGAATCTAGGTTTTCTTAAAAGTTACCAACCAATGGTGAAATTCTTGTTAGTAAACAAATCTTGCATCAGGCCTTTCCTATTTAAACCAATGTTTCTCAGCGTTTTTGATATACAGGACCAACTTGCTGCCATCCTAAGGTGTAAGGGAGATCTCAGGAACTGGAATGAGTCCATTGAAAGGTCATTGAGAAACACAGATTTAAATTCTTAGTGTGATCAACAGTACTTAACAGATGCACGGGTCCATGCACAGGGACCTGGGTCAGTATGAGAAGGTCCTTTGCACTCTCAAGATTTCACTGACCAGACATGCCATTTAAAATCACTTGTATTAGTTCATAAACTTTAGCTTTAATTAGCATGGTCACAAGAAAAATGTTCCATCCTCCTTATCAGCACCATTTAATTTCTTCTCTGTTTTGAGATGGCTTTGAGGGTGGGAGTAGAAGGGAAATAGTTTTTACATACAGAGGAAAAACTGTACCATAACATATTTCCTCTTATTTAGACTGTTTAGTACATTTTTTTCTGCACTCTTTCTTGCTTGGGTAAAGTGTATCATTTCTCCATAATGAGTTGATATTACTAGTTTTTTTCCCCTCTACAACAGGATTTTCTTAATGCTGACAAAACCAGAGTGTAAGTAACATGTATAGAAAATGGTTTTCATAAACAAAGTGAAGCCTTCTTATTTTTTTCCAGTATGTGTCAAGGTGTTTTGTGTTTCTTTTAAAAACTTCTCTAATCCTTGCTCTGCTCCTTTCCTTAAGTAAGAAAACATCTGGGGGAGTGGCAAGGAAAAGGTATTCTGACACTTAAAGTAGTCTACTTAGTTGTTTTCTACTTGACAATTTTGGGAGGTTTATATATGTTAAATTGTTCCATTATATTGAAAATTGGCAGTTCATGACACTATTACATTTGAATTTACAGATGTATTTTGTTCCTCCATACAAATATGTATTTTAAACAGGTTTTTTTAATAATATCAAGGGTAATTTGTTGAGTTGGCTTTCTTCTTTTTCTTTCAGCATAATCTAATACTTCTGCTGTACTTGAGAATCAGGAGCGACATTTAGCTATTTACTTAATTGTGTTTTTAATCTGTCATGTGGCACCAGAAGCAAGGACATTTTACATTCTGCATTTTGCTAGTAAGCTTTAAAAATACATCAACAAGTACAGAGTATCAAATTCACATGTCTGTTTTTCCATGGCAAATAAGGGTTACTCAGAGTGTATTTTGAAAGGGAAAACAGGGAGGAAGAACTGTTTTGAAAAGCAGTTACTTTCGTACTGAAGTTGTCAGGATTTTTTTTTTAATCACACCTCCTCTTACTGCTGATGTATCTACAAAAATAAAAAGTTTAGTGATGGCTTCCTATCTGACTTGGAAACCTACTGCTAAAGTGAATTTAACTTTACTGTAAGCTATTGACCCTATCCTTTTGTTATTGTAATATTATGCAGAGCATGAAATTATTTTGTATCTAAGGGACATGCAAAATGTTATTCTTTAAATCTGCTTTCAAGGCCATTTTGCAGATCATGTGCTGAAAAGCCCTGTTCTTGCATATAGTCATCTAGTTTGCGGCTGCATGACTTTTTTTCTGTTTGTGAATCTCTTGTCAGACATAACTTGTTTCATTTGAAAAATAGGGGAAAAAACAGGAATGGTTAGGAAAGAAAAAAGAGAATAGGAGTAGACAATAAAAGGAGAAAAAGAAACAAAAAGTGGAACAAATAGAAAGAAATAAAATTAAAAACAGGTGGGACTGAGAAATTTATTATTTACTTACCTTAGGGCCAGATCAAACTTCCACTGAAATCTGTGTGAATCTTTTCATTGACTTTTGCTAGAGTTGGACACTGCACTTGCTTCCTAAATTTTATTTGCCTTGAAACAGCTCTCTATTAATGAAGGAGAGTGAAATGGAAGGTAATGGCAGAACATATTTACTGACTGAAGTTGGATCAAATTGTGTGGATATGTTAAATCAAAAATCTTATTTTAAATAAACATCCTTGCTGATAATCCATTAGCTATTTACAACTTTAAAAAATTAAATTCCAGTATAAATTGCTATTTATACTGCTTGTTCATTTTTTGATATTTCTCAACTTCAGAAGTGAATGCCAATGAATTTGGTTTCACTGGTTTTTATAATCTATTTCATTTTCCGGTTCTCAGTGCTGGAATGCCTGGGTTAGAAACACTGCAGGAGGCATATTTTTGTAAACTGCTTTTATAGTGCATTTTAAAAAATGTATAATATGTTGCTCTTTGGTTTTGGAAGAGCTTGTTTTTTTACAAGATCTAAATTTAGGCCCACTTCTGAGGAGTACCCCTTTAATGCTTTGGCATGTGAATAGGCTAGACATTTTAAAATCTTTATACCACAATAACTAATTCCCCCCCCCCCCCCAAATTTCAAATCATGCTCTGCTACAAGGCAAACTTTTTTCACCCAGAAGTTGTTTCTTGAGTGTGGCATAATGTGGCCATGGCAAAGTGAATTGAGAGATGTCTTGACAAGGATATCTGGCATTTCCTGTTGGTTGACATTTTGCTTCTCTTACTATGTTAATATGTAGTGTTGTCATTGGCAAGGCAAACTTATCTAGAAAAACGTTGGTGCAAATTTTACTGGTGAGATGGGATTATAGGCCATAAAAATTCTCAGTTTCCTTTTTAAAAACTTAATCCATTTGTCCAACAGGAATGAATACAGAAGGACTAGAGGTTTTGAACTTCCCTCACATCTGGGTATAGCAATGTATTTTGACTCCAAGCACAATAAAACAACCCTACTTGCTGGTGGTATATGACATAATGACCCAAATATGTTTTTAAAAAATCATTTATTGCTGTACCTAAACAGCTAAGTTAGCACAAGGGATGATAAAATAACACTGGTAATTCTTCCTTTAGCTGGGAACCATTGGTGGCCCATTAGGATTCCAGATGTAGCCATGTGTGCTTTTTCCATTTGTTTTCCAATGTCTAGTGCTTGGACCCTTGGTACCTTGGCTGTGGTTGTCAGGCATGTTGGCTTTTCAGCTTGAGGTCTTCCTGGAGAAACACACCGGCCTAGCTAATAGCTATAAAGCACCTTATTGTCTCGGGCCTGGTTTGTTGGGAATAGCTGGACTGAGGGCAGCCTTTTGTCAAAGGTCAAACACCAGCTTGACCAAGTTTTCTATAGTAAACACTATCAACTGGACCTCAACCTCCCCTTAATTTTAACATGAAAAGTAAAAATGAAAAGTTAAAATTGCTTTTCAAAAGTACTGGAATCTGTAATAATTCAGATCTCTTCAGAATACATTTGATTGTATTCAGGTGCATTATTTTAGAGAATCTATTTTATAAGAGAAAATATGAAACACTGAATAAAATACTAATAAAACAAAAAACAATCCACTAGAGAAACCATTAGTGTAATAATGGTGTATGTCTCATTATGAAACCTTCAGTTTGTTTCACAGCTGTTAGGAAGCAGCAGTTACACTTGCTTTTATATGTGAATCAAAATTGTTTTCTTAAGAGATTGGTATTTTTGTGGGGGTGTTAATTTTAAAAAAAAGGCACAAACCTCAAGTTTTCTTTTAAGTATAGAAACAATACAGGAAAAAAACAAATGTAGCAAATTTAATTACACATTCTGTAATTTTTTTATATATTTGCTTAATTAGGGCCAGATTGTAAACTGTTTTATTCCCACTAGAGACCAATTACTCACTTGAGTCACTAGGATTACTTATGCAAGTAACTGTTTGCCTATGGGAGATACCTCTGGACAACCCTGTCCACATTTTCTTCAGTTGCACTGCTGATATAATTGCAAGTCAGTCTGAGTGACAGTTGCAGAATTTCAAAAGGACCCTTCTTATGCTCAATTGCCACCTAAAATGAATGTTTCTAATAGTGGGGAAGAGTCTGAATCTTAATGAATATGCATGCTTCATTAGGACTGAGTCCAAACTAAATCCTTCCATCCTGAACTTTTTATATAACTGTATTTGGATCTGAATTTAGGTTCTTCTCTGATTCATGCACTATGTGTTTTAAAGTTCTAGTGCATCATTATACTAGAGTACATTATTTGGTATTAAGGATTTTTGTATCTCCTTAGCTCAGGGTTTTTTGGAGTTTGAACAAATTATGACTGGCTGGGCCAACCTTTCCCCATGACACTTGGAGTTAATGGGTCTATTTTTCTTTCTCTGAAGTCAGTGGAGTTATTTGGTGAAAGTGAAAGGAGAATCAGACCCAAGATAGTCAACAATAGCGGGACACTTCCTAAGAACTCATTACTTGTACTCCTGATGGGTCTGACCCGTGGACCCCCTCCAGTGACAAGAAACCTTACCATTTCCATTCTTTAACATACCCTCCTATGTTTGGTTTAAAGGAAGTAAATTGTTTCCTTTTCAGATTGATAGATATAACAGAGTATAATACCATGATATTTAGCTAAGTGCATAAATAAATAACTATATAACTACATACATACATAGAGTTACATATATATATATGAGAGTTTTATTTACAGGCCCAGTACTGTTTACAAACACTTTCATACTTGACTCTTGCACACAAATAGTCCCTTTAAATGCATTGGGACTGTTTGTGTAAAGTTATTCACAAGCATAAGTAAAAGCAATATCAAGGTTCATATCTGTACAGTCAGCCAGCACACTTTATTTTTGTCCAAAGCACTATTGTACTTTCAAACTATATATCAAGCTACTCACGCATGGCCTCATTTCATTTGAAATATGAAAACAGAGGATGGTCAGATCTGATGTAAATTAGTGTGACTCCACAGAAATCATTTTATACCAGCTGAGGTTCTTGGCCAGAATATAATGATACATGCTTTGGAAGCAAAGAGTTAACTGGAGACAAATTAGTGTATTATAATGATAACAGAATCTTTGTAGATAACAGGAAAAACCTGAAGAAGGAAAAATTGACCGTAATTCAATATATTTTGAAATGGGTGAATGCAAGGTTGTAAACTAAGTGTGAAGAGCTGTTCAGGTGACTTGTGGATGTTGCAATTTATTATTATTTTATTAGTAGGTTTTTCTGTAACCCTTGAGAGTTCGTCTTTTTTCTGTGTAAGTTTGTTTGACAGAAAAAAAAGCCCATTGTTCTAAAAGAAAATGTTTTAAGCTGCAAATACAGATATAATGATTCCATTATTAGCTGAAGTTTATATATACTCCTGCTTCATTGACAATTTTATTATTTGGTTTTTATGCTTATAAGATTTGTATTTTCACACCTGAAAAATTTAAATCATATGTCAGACTTAAATAAAAGTACAATGGCTCTTGTTCTGTCATAATGGGCATAACTCCTGTTTGCATCCCATATGTATAATAATGAGTTAGTTCAGTGGTGTGGTATGCAGCCACTATCATGTGATCTCTGCATTCTGTACCATTCTGCCTGCTATCACACTCTACGCAGGATTAGGCTAGTCAAATTGGAGATCTGCAAGTAAATACCATTTGGTTCAGGAAGTGATTCTGATTTGGTAATTAGCAAGCTTCCCTGGTGGTTATACTGAATGGCCCAATGTTCACTATGGTGTTAAAGGGTGTTGTGTTACTGGAAGTACCATCCTTCAGGTCAGATGAAACACTGAGGTCTATCATAGGTTCTTCTCTGATCCTCATCTCTATATTATCTGAGTACTGCAAAAGTAAATTAGATTTGCACAGTGAGTTAGATGATGGAGTTTTCTGTTTTCACCCTCCCCAGATTCCAAGAAGCTCTGCTTGGAGTATGTTTATCATATTTTTTAAAAATAAATATACAAAATATTTGTATTAAAGAGGTTCTTACACTGTGTATGAGTGGTCAGTTTGGGGTTAGTATCATCTTCACTAACTCATTCCAGAGCTGAGTCTCTTCAACTGAGAACCCTTGTCTTCAGCCCTCTTATTATTCGTTCTGGTCTGGTAGATATATTGTCCAACAGGAACAGATCTGTATTAGCATGTCATGGCCTGAGGTCTATTTCGGTCCTGATTTTACTGATGGTGTTGAAAATTAGGATTAAGGCTATGTCCAATTGGTGATCTATCTCTGTAGGTGTTTGTAAAGGGTCCAAGGTCAGTGGGAGGCCACACTGACTCCCTAGAGTGCCCTGCAAGAGGGCAATTGCAGTGTTGCAGCCACCAAAAAGTTTGCTCAGCATGCCTCGGTCTAGCCGTAGGCCGAGCAACAGTGTATAAGGCCTAGACCTGGGTCAAGGTGGGGCGGATAGACAAATGTTTATCACAAGCAGTTCAACAGTTTAAAGCTCCGTCTGGGTCCCAGCCGGGCAGGGGTTGGGTTGCCTCACTGGCGGAGAACCAAAAAGCGCAGGCGTTTTGCCCCATAGGGTGAGCCTCCCACCCAAGGGAAGCGGTGGCAGGGGGGAAGCAGGCCCACCCGCTCCATTGCATCCCAGCCCAGGGTCCTGACAGTGGCAGCCACTGGGTCAGCGGGGATCCAAGCCACAACACACTGCCCACCCCACCTCCATCTCTTCAGCTGCCCTGGGGTCTGCTGTCCCTGGGCTGTTTCCAAGTTCCCCCTGGGGGCCTACCTGGCTCAGGCATTGCTCCTCGGGGTCAGCTGGGGACGGAGGTGCTGGCAGGATATCCATGGGTTCCAGCTCAGGGAGGGAGCCAGGTGGACCAGTCCAGTCATCGGGGCCCGGTGGGGGGCCCTGTGGTCTCGGCATGTCTTCAGGCCATGGCAGCAGTCTCAGCAGCCTGAGCCGGTCATAGGGGGCCTGCTGGGGTCCTGGCGGCCCAACCCAGTCCTCCTGTCAGGTGCAGCATGGCTGAACCCTTCGCTGCAGGAGCTGGGGCCGAGCATCTAGCCTGTTCGGCTGCTGGGCTCTGACTGAGCTCTCAGCTCTTATACTCCTAGTTCCACTTTCTGGCTTCCTGTGGGCAGGGGTAGGTGAGGCTGGACCTGCCCACCAAGGGGTCTTAGAGGGCCCTTCCTCTTCCGGGTCAGAGGGAGGCCATGTTGCTGTCCCAGACTCATTACAGTGCTCAAATGATCCTTGAGGTGAGGAGCTGCTGAAATTTACCCAGGGGAGAGCCTTTGCCTTACTTCTGCCCCAGATATGGTGAATTACAGTTACCAGTCTAGTGTGGATGAACATGTGGATCAGTGTGGTCAGCTTCTCATGTGAGATAAAAGGGCAAGTAATTGAAGGTGGAAGAAGGCATATTTGAGAGTTGCACTGTCTACTTTTCCAGGGTTCATTGTGGAAACCCCAAGAACTTGAGAAATTATATCACTCTGAGGGTATGTCTACACTACAAAGTTAATTCGAACTAACAGCCATTAGTTCGAATTAACTTTCATAGCGTCTATACATACAAACCACTAGTTCGAACTTAATTCGAACTAGCAGAGCGCTTAATTCAAACTAGGTAAACCTCATTCTACGAGGACTAACACCTAATTCGAATTAAGTAGTTCGAATTAAGGGCTGTGTAGCCACTTAATTCAAACTAGCTGGAGGCTAGCCCTTCCCAGGTTACCCTGGTGGCCACTCTGGGCCAAACCAGGGAAACTTTTCTGCCCCCCTCCCAGTCCCGGAGCCCTTAAAGGGGCACGGTCTGGCTACAGTGCTCGTGACAGTTGCAAGCCTGCCAGCACCCAGCCAGCAGACCCTGCACCTGGCACGGCATGAGCCAGCCACCTGCTGGCACCCAGCCCTCCACCTCTTCCCAGGACCAGGCTGGCGGCTCCCAGGAGCCTGCCCGGGGCCGCAAGAGGCGGGTGCCCGCCTGGTCTAGTGCGGAGATCGTGGACCTCAACGAGGCTTGGGGGGAGGCCTCCAACATCCACGACCTCCACACTAGGCACAGGAATGAGGCCGTCTAGGGCAGGATAGCTGCCAGCCTGGCCACCAAAGGCCACGTGCGAACCCAGGAGCAGGTCTGCATGAAAATCAAGTTGGTCCAGTGAGACCCCCGACCCTGAGCCCTGAGCTTAGAACATAAGAACGGCCGTACTGGGTCAGACCAAAGGTCCATCTAGCCCAGTAGCCTGTCTGCCGACACCAGGTACCCCAGAGGGGATGGACCGAAGACAATGACCAAGCGATTTGTCTCGTGCCATCCATCTCCAGCCTTCCACAAACAGAGGCCAGGGACACCATTCCTACCCACTGGCTAATAGCATTCCATGGACCCAACCTCCATGAATTTATCTAACTTCTCTTTAAACTCTGTTATAGTTCTAGCCTTCACAGCCTCCTGTGGCAAGGAGTTCCACAGGTTGACTATGTGCTGTGTGAAGAAGAACTTTCGCTTATTAGTTTTAAACCTGCTGTCCATTCATTTCATTTGGTGTCCTCTAGTTCTTCTATTATGGGAACTAATGAAGAACTTTTCTTTATTCACCCTCTCCACACCACTCATGCTTTTATAGACCTCTATCATATCCCCCCTCAGTCTCCTCTTTTCTAAGCTGAAAAGTCTCAGTCTCTTTAGCCTCTCTTCATATGGGACCTGTTCCAAACCCCTAATCATTGTAGTTGCCCTTTTCTGAACCCTTTCCAAGGCCAAAATATCTTTTTTTGAGGTGAGGAGACCACATCTGTACACAGTACTGAAGATATGGCGTACCATAGTGTTATACTTCCCCTCCTCCTTCTTCCCCTGGCTTCCCCCTTCCAGCTCCCTCCTCCCAGGTTTCCACCTCCCCTCTCCCACCCTCTCTCTTCCCCTCTCCCACCTCCTTTTCCCAGTCTCCTCAGAGGTTAATCCCCCCCCCCCAGTTTTGTTAAATAAAGAGAGTTTCTATTTTTGAACACGTGTCCTTTATTTTTTACATCAGGAAGGGGTGCTAGGGAGGGGTAAGTGGAAGGAGATGAGGGAAGAATGGGGCACGAGCCCCCGATGGGGAGGACTGGAGTGGCTCTGCGGGCTCCTCGGGGTGGAAGCTCTCCTGCAGGGCCTCTTGGATCCTGACAGCCCCCTGATTGACACCCCCGGATGGCAGCCTGCAGCAAGTGCAGCCGGGCTGATGGCCGAGTGCTGTGATGTGCCGAGTGTGGGCACTCCAAGACAGGACTGCTTTGCTGTCCCTCATCGAGGTAGACAAGCAGGTGGGGAACCCTGAGAACTGTCTGTCCGGGGTGGGGGTCGGGTCCCTTTAAGCACAGCCCTCGGCTAGCCTGAGGCAGCAGCTCCACGCTCTAAGTCCTAACCTGATGCCCTGCCGGCACTGGTTCCGGCCAGCCTTAACTTCGGTTCAGGGTCCACTCAATGTGGACATGCTAGTTTGAATTAGCAAAACGCTAATTCGAATTAGTTTTTAGGTCTAAATGCACTAATTTGAATTAGTTTAGTTCAAATTAACTAATTTGAATTAAGTTAGTTCGAATTAGTGCTGTAGTATAGACATACCCGGAGGTATTTCCCTCTCCTGACTAGCCATTGCTTTTGCATTGCTTGAGCTGAGTCTGAACCAGCTGCTCTTCATCCAAGTATTGTTCTATGGTTGACTTTGGAATATTTTAGTGACTGTAGAAATTGCGATTGACATTGGCAAATTAGGTATATAATTTTGTATAGTAGTGTTTGTAAAGACAAAACCCAGCAAACAAAACAAAAAATTCCCACTGTGATCCTTTCAGGTGAAAGGCACCACATAAACAGAACAAAAGTACTATACATTATTAGTAGTTAAAACAATTATTCATGCTTTTTAGTATATCAGTGTTTCTATTCACCTCAAATTTTAATGTCCTAATCTTATAAAGGAAGCAGAAATATCTAGGGACATAACAGTGGCATAACTTCCTCTGAATTAGGTTGGCACTACATCAGTTTCCTTGACAAAAGATACTTTTAAAGAATTAACATGACCACTTTATTTTTATTAGTGGCAGCATGAGTCAAAATTGTTTTGACTGATATTATGTACACCGCCAATCAATTTGTAAGCAGAAGTGAACAACATTTATTTATTAAGGTGTAACTCAAAAGTAGTGTTTTTCAAAACAATAGAGTTGAGTCTGTGTAAAATAGTGTTTAAAGGAGCCTGCTTACTGCAGACTCTGCTACCTGTTTTCTCTGCGAGCTGTTCATTATATAGCTTTTACAACATTACTGTACAAATTAGATTTTAGATATTTTCATGCACAATTTCTTGTCCAAGGAGCTGCACTAGATACATGGCCCAGGAGTATAAGGGGGCAAAAATGTCTATAAGCCACCTCTTATATGTCCTTCCTCCTTATTCTGAGGTCAGTTTGACCCCCAGCACTATGTAGAGTATCTTGGAGGCTCTTCTGAATTACATTCAGGTACCATGCTTTCAAAGGGTCATTCAAAGAACGGGGTATTGCCAGAGCATAACAGTACTCCAGCCATGCCCCATTAGTCTAGGCTACGAGACGAATAGCACCAGGGTGGCTGAGTCAACACTTTATAACTAGAATATTCTTCTATGCAGGAAAATCCTTATCTGGCAACTTAGACAAGTTCTGGCAGTTTTGGGATGCAAAGCAGATTGAAAAGAGACAGGATGTGGCCCATCTATCTGGGTAGTTCTTATGGGCCTGTTGTCAAAGTAGCATGTCCGATTTATAGCCATTTTTTCCTTTCTCTGGATATGATTGCCTCAATTTTTGCAGCAGTCCTACAACATATCTCTTGAGGTATCTTGATTTGAGGGGCATGGAGTGTTTCTTTTGGCATAGGGGACTAGGTGATAGAATAGAAAGACCTGCAGCAAAGATCCTGGGGCCGTGGAGCTTGGAGAGAAACCTTAAGGTGAAGTTTGTTTTGTTGTTCTTGGAGTGACTAATAAGGTTTAGCTATAAAAATAGCGGAGTCTAGATTATGTTCAGTGTATGAAGCAGCTGGAAAGCTGTTTCGGAGGGGTAGCTGAGAATTTTTCTGATGGAGGGGAATCTCTCCAGCCACATGAAGCTGAAAGAACCAATGGTATGTCCTCTGCCTTTAACTCCTAGGGGGCAAGGAGGGGGCGGGCTGTGGACATGTAAGGGACAGGGTTGGAGCTCACTGTACTCTGGCTGATTCTCAGCTGGTAGAGATGTCTCTTAGGTTGCCTGGTGTCATTTTCAAGATCCTGATATAGGAAAGATAGGTTGCACTCATGTTTTTATCTTTCCTTTCCTCTGTGCCTGAGCTGCATGAAAAATGAGGCCCTCTGTCCAAAGCAGGTTTGGAACTTCATGTGCTCCCAGTGCTTTTGTCCATATTCTATTCAGGGGATTTTTGGCCGGGAGCTCCTATCCATTATGGTTAATACTTTGGGCACCTTTTTGGCCTCATCCTGTATATATATAAACAGCCTGTATCTGGGAATCTCGCTGACAATGAGAATGATTTCCATTTTCCTGCTTGTGCTTGGATAGTCAAAATGAGTACAATGAAGCCCTGTATATTTTAAAAAGCAAGATAATGGGCAACTTTCGTGCTATTTTAGCTTGAGTTTGTGTCTAATCCTTTTCAATTCTGTTGCTCATTGGGATGTTTGCATGGAACAATATGGTGCAACTGAATATCTACAATGTATGAAAGATTTTTCTTTTGTTGCCTGCACGTACCTACTAATTACCAGAATTATTAGACTGCAACATTTATATTTGAAAATTGTACTTTCTTTCTATTGTGTTTGGTTTGAGAAGGATTATTAGCATTTATCAAAGTTAAGAAAATATGCAGTACTGAGTATTAAATAGCATTGTACACTGGGTGTAGTAAGCAAACCTCCTTATATGTGCATCCATAATGAGTCCCCTGACCATTTCAGCCTCCAAGTTAGATTTCTGTATAATAATTTACTGATGTGGATTCACTGTTTGCTAGGAGCTGACCTGAAATCACCCAAATAATTTTATTTGAAACTTTTGGTTGGACTTAAACTGAAGCCTGAGAAAGATAAGCACTTCAATTTGTGGCACTTTATTGGGATTGTATTATAGTTATTAAATATTTCTTGGTGTTACTTTCTTGTGCTTTAAATTAAAGATTTGGTCTAGCAAAGTACAGTAATTGGTTCAGACTCAGAACTTACAGCCAATATGAGAGTAGAAGCCAATTTTTTTTGTTGACTTTCCAGAATTGAAATGGTAGTTCAGTGCATTTAGAACACACATGGTGTCCAACAGGCAAGTCAATAAAATAGTTAAAGTAAAATCGTATTTTAATTACCAGCACAGCCAGAATATTGATAGTAGGTTACAAAGGTGTTAAAGCAACTTATTTTACTGCAGTAACCTCCTGAAACAAAAATGGAGTTTGGAATTATTTGAATGACTTAATTTACTTTAAATTGCTCCAACATTTAACTTATTTTCTTTGAAGAATTGTTCTCTAATTTTGAACATTTAAGTTTAACACTTCTTTATTTTTTGTTACTGTTGGCATGCAAAACCTATAAGAGAAATTTTCTAGTGTATAAATGATATATTATAAGAATGATAGCATTATTTTTCTTCAGAATTAAGGTTGAAAGTATATTGCTATTGGATTACTAGGAGACTAAACTCAGATAGTGTATCATAGTTTATATTTTTTTAAATGTAATTGTCTATACATATTCCTTAAAAACTAAATTGAATGGCTTAGCAGTTTAGAATTAAAATATAATTTCCACAGTATAGATACATAACACTTTATCACATTGTTGTAATAAGCTACAGTAATTATGTGTTGGAAGACTAAAGAAAATGGCATTTTAAAAGTTTAACTTAGGTACATTTTTAGAAGGTTTGCGTTTCTTAAATTTTTTTAAGAAGTGGAATTTCTGATGCTACAGTAAATAAAGAAGTTGGATGATTTTCATATGATATCATATTTCACTAATACAGAACAACCTTGAACCACACTAAGGCAATAATTACCTAACCTAAATCAGAGACAAACTCAGCCAAACAGCTGTTTTCAGTTTGTTAGGAGATTCATTTGATTTACTCTCTTGGTCAACTTTCATTACTGTAGAATACAAAATTTTACTTGATTTTTTTAACCCTGAATTCTCAGTCTTATTTGCTGCCTGCTATAAAATTGTATGCTTGAACTGTCACAGTCACTCAGCATGCTTGGGAGCTACTGCTGAGTTTTATGTCAAAGATGTTTTCATGAGAGGTAGAAGATTCAAATACCAACAGGTAGAATGAAACCCCAAACCCATTTCTACATCCTCCTTTTCCCTCTCCCTCTGACAACTAAGAAAAAGAAAAGAAAAATCAGTTTGCATATTTCATGCACTTTGAAAGATTTTTCTTCAGCTGATGTTGACAGGGTGTAACCCACTTAACTGTCAGGTGTAGTGTCACTTAGACCACTTACAATGAGAGATAGGAATAAGTGAGCTCTACAGCTAGAGCCAGCTGGCTTTGTAGCTCAAGCTGTAGGCTTCTACACAAAGTCAAGGGTCCCACGTTCAAACCTGCCTGGTGGCAGTTATAAGGGCACTGTTGTGAATATATTTACTGAATGGGTGTGCCAAACCTGGAACCCTGAATCCAAAGCACTTTAAATTTTGAGGTTGTGCCACTTCCCCAGGGTCCCCAAAGACAGCCATCTCATCATCATCAACTGCCCTTAGAGTGAAGCTGCCATTGCCTGCTGTGGTTATGCTTCCTGAAACCACCAGCCTCTGACAGCTACATTCCAGGCCCCAGGAAACATGTACTGCAGCTTACTAGTTACACCTGAGAACACAGCTCTGCTAAACACATAGCACTTAGATATATTTATTGTGAAAAGAAGACTGTGTTCATTACCACAGAAGAAGAAATCCAAATGATAAAGAATGTTGGAAAGAAATGGTTACATAACTAAACTTAATTAACTAGGCATGTTTGCTATTTTCTCCAAGAAAGCTTACACAAAGGTCACACATTCAAGACGTATCTACAGGTTCATAGACTCATAGACTACTAGAACTGGAAGGGACCTTGAGAGATCATCAAGTCCAGTCCTCCCTCCCCTCCCCGCCCCCCATGGCAGAACCAAGCACAGTCTATATAATCCCTGATAGATGTCTGTCTAACTTGCTCTTAAATATCCCCAGTGATGGAGATGCCACAACCTCCCTAGGCAATTCATTCCAGTGTTTAACCACCGTGACAGTTAGGAAGTTTTTCCTAATGTCCAACCCAAACCTCCCTTGCTGCAGTTTAAGCCCATTGTTTCTTGTCCTATCATCAGAGGCCAAGGAGAACAATTTTTCTCCCTCCTCCTTGTAACACCCTTTTAGGTACTAGAAAACCGCTATCATGACCCTTCTTAGTCCTCTCTTTTGCAAACTAAACAAGCCCAATTCCTTCAGCCTTGCCTCATAGCGCATGTTTTCTAGATCTTTAATCATTTTGTTGCTCTTTTCTGGACCTTTTCCAATTTCGTCACATCTTTCTTGAATTGTGGTACCCAGAACTGGACACAGTATTCCAACTGAGGCCTAATCAGTGCAGAGTAGAGTGGAAGAATGTCATCTCATGTCTTGCTCACAACACTACTGTTAATGCATTTGAGAATCATGTTTGCTTTTGTTGCAACATTGTCACACTGTTGATGCATATTTAGCTTGTGATCCCCTATGACTCCTAGATCCCTTTCTGCAGTACTTCTTCCTAGATAGTCACTTCCCATTCTGTATGTGTGAAATGGATTGTTCCTTCCTAAGTGGAGTACTTTGCATTTGTCCTTATTAAACTTCATTCTGTTTACCTCAGACCTTTTCTCCAGTTTGTCCAGATCATTTTGAATTATGACCCTATCCTCCAAAGCAGTTGCTACCCTTTCCAGCTTGATATCATCTGCAAACTTAATAAGCATCCTTTCTATGCCATCATCTAAATTGTTGATGAAAATATTGAACAGAACTGGTTCCAAAACAGACCTCTGTGGAACCTCACTTGTAATTCCCTTCCAGCATGACTGTGAACCATTAATAACTACTCTCTGAGAATGGTTATCCAGCCAGTTATTCACCCACTTTATAGTAGCCCCAACTAAGTTGTATTTGCCTCATTTATTGATAAGAAGGTCATGCAATGCCTTACTAAAGTTTAGGTATACCATGTCCACCGCTTCTCCCTTATCCACAAGACTTGTTATCCTGTCAAAGAAAGCTATCAGATTGCTTTGGCATGATTTGTTCTTTATTTATCACCTTATTTTCTTCCAGATGTTTGCAGATGAATTCCTTAATTGTCTGCTCCATTATCTTTTCTGGCACAGAAGTTAAACTGACTTCTCTGTAGTTTCCTGGGTTGTTCTTATTTCCCTTTTTATAGATTGGCACTATATTTGCCCTTTTCTAGTCTTCTGGAATCTCTCCCGACTTCTATTTTTCAAAGATGATAGAGGAGGTATCTGAGCCTTAGCTATCAGCTCCCTGAGTATTCTAGGATGCATTTCATCCATAAATAATTTTTAACTTGTTCTTTTTTTATTTTCACTTCTAAGCCTACCATATTTCCAGTAGCATTCACTATGTTAGGCATTCCTTCATCATCAAACTTCTTGGTGAAATATAGTTCAAAAATTGATTTCATTGTTTACCCCTAAACAAAGATAACTCCTGCTGTTCACCTCTTCCTGTTAATTTCCTATCTTTGAAGATTTCACAGTCTTTAATTAGCATTTGGCTCACATTTGTGAAAGGAGGCTCACTGTGAACCATACAATACTTAATTAACATGTAAAAGGACGGATAATAATTTCTTGTGTGAAAGAAAGCATACTTTTCACCTTTGCGGATGACCAAACTCTAGATACAGACCCTAAGAACACAATTTTTAGTATATATACATAACTTATTACACAGCTTCCATACATGCATTTTGCTGTGGCACTGATAACCAATGTGACACAGAATTTTGTTAGATACCTCATATGTTATTCTTTGGTGAACCAGAATGCAAGTAGAAGGCTATGAGGGCTCTTGAAACCCTCATGTACCCTTGATGCTCTCTGCCACTTGATCACAGGAGTGTCTGAATTTAGCGGAACAGATTTGAATCTACCCTTGTGATTTTCAACCCAAAACAATAATGGGTCTACATTCTGACTTCACTTTGGATGCAGTTAAAATCTTACAAATCACCATACAAAATCAACAGCTTTCCACCATTTTCAGCTGAAATTTCACAAGAATTTGGTGTTGTCAAATAGTACCCTGAACACTGACCTTTATTCAGCCTATAATCCAGACTTTAACCTAAACAAGATTAGGGCACAAACATAGTCTTTTTTGTCTTTTGATAATCTACCACAATCCAAACAAGGACTGCACTATAGTATCCCTTATTTGAATTAAGTATTATTGGTAAGAGAATACAAAGAAGTAAAACATTCTGTTATTGTTTTTACTTTGTGTTGCATGGACATGATTTCTGACTTATGGAGTCCAAGATTATATGTAATGATAACCAGAATCTCTAGATCAGTGATGGGAAACCAGGGCTAGTGAGTGGGTGACATGAATGGCCCTCCATCTTAGTGGGTAGGGTTGCCAGGTGTCCAGTATTGACCCAGACAGTCCGGTATTTTCGTCTCCTGTCCGGTAAAAAAATTCAGAAAATACCGGACACCTAAAATGTCTGGTATTTTCTGATTTTTTTCCTGGACAGGAGGCGAAAATACCGGACACCTGGCAACCCTACGACACACTCGGCAACTGGACCCAGCCCCTGACCTCCCACCCCCCGGACCCTCAACACCCCCCAGACCTCCTGCTTACCTGGTTCCGCAGGGAAGCTGCGTTCTGGCTTGATCAAGAAAACAAAATGGCCGTTGGCAAAAAGCCTAAAGACCAAGGGGAAGCAATGCCTTCCCTGGGTCTTAGTGCTCAACCGCTCTCCTGTTCCTATCCCTATTCTGACTCTGCATGCACTGAAAGGGCCATGCTGTTTTATTTATTTATTTATTTATTTTGCTCAACAACTTTGGTCTCCCCCTTTTTTTTCCCCCTCAACAGAATTTTTTCCCCGGTGTTTTTTTTTGGGGGGGGGGGCTGTTCGGTATTTTTGGTTAAACCATCTGGCAACCCTATTAGTGGGCTGCAAGATTGTCATAACCAAGATGGTCTCCCATGGTAGGGTTGGTTTACTAACAGAACATGTGTGCCTAGAATTTACAGGTGAGCCCATTGAACTGTAGCACTGTTTTGATTGGATGCAGAGGGAGTATTCCGCTCTCACAGTCAATGCACCTCACCTTAGTAAAACCAGCAGCATAAAACCTACATGAATGGAAACCAGTGGAATCTGGCAATGCTGTGCCTGAGTATTGGTAAGCAAAATGTCTCATGGGCCACACACAGAATCCTGATGGGCTGCTTGCAACCCACGAGCCACAGGTTGCCCAACACTCCTCTAGATCATTGTCACTGTACTTATAGTGTAATGCAGTAACATTTAACCTTATTACACAGAAGGGCCACCTAAACCTAAGCACAACATTGTGGGGGTAAATGGATTCTACATATTTTAATAAGATATAAACTCACCTGTATTGATTTATATTTTAAATTCAGCTTGTTTAGTATATATTTAGATAGAAATAACATAAGTACAATTTTTTCTGTTTATTCACTTGTCTAAATTAAAATGCTGTAAACTTGACCATACAATGCTAACACATCAGCTGTTAAATATTGTGTTGAAGTAGGCCATGGCCTGATTAAATGCTCCAGTGGGCAATGTACAGCCGATGGGCCATAGGTTAGTATAATGTATTCTATCCCCTTTCACCAATGCAAACAGTAGCATTAGGGACCTGCAACCTATGCAATCCCAGGGTCCCCAAGGAAGTGAGTAGGGTGAGAGCCCCCTGACATGGGGTATCAGTTACAAGCAAATGCTGCCCAGTGTGGTGAGGCAGTGATGCATACCCTGCCCAATGTGGTGGGTGACCACTCTAGTGAAACTCCTGAATTGAGCTTTGAATGCACAGGGGGTCACCACACAACAAAGACAAGAAATTGCCTAGGATATCTACCACTTAGCTACACACCTCACTGCATCCTCCCACCACATTTCAGATGGAAGTTCAGTAAACATCCTAGCTCTAATATGGAAAAAAGCTGGACGTTCTAAGAAGTAAAAAGAATTCTAGTTCGCAGGTTTGGATGTAAAATAAATTCTGGCATTTTATTTTGTTTCTGAAGCTCATGTTTCAGTCTGTAGAGTCAAGATGACTTCTGATAAGATAGTGCTTCTGTTGTTTTAATATGCTTTCTGTTATAATATTCTAAATGCATCCACTAGGAAGGCAAACCTAGTAAAAGGAAATTTCCAAGTACATCTCTTCAAATAGGTTTTTTTTTAAATTTGGTTTTACACTTCCTTGTTTATAATACTCCTAAAAGCTTGAAAATAACATTTCCTTGTTTTTGCATTTCACTTTTCTAATTTGGTAAATGTGGATTGTATGTGTTCCTTATGGAGTGCACACAGCAAGACCGTACTCTGTTTATGCTCTTATTTGTGTTCCAGGTTGCTGGATGAAGTCAGCACCTCTTGAGGAAGAGGAGCATTTTAACTTGTGATCACTCTTTTGGCTGCTTGTCTGTGCAGCTGTTAAGCACTAATTATCAATACTGTAGAACTTACATAACACTTCTCATCTTCACAGTTCTTTTCCAAACATTCATTAGTTAAATGTTGTAATGCCCTAGTGAGGTATATAAGCACTAGCCCCAAATCATCGAAATGTAATTACAGTCCCTATAATATGTCTGAAACAAAAAACAGGACTCTGTAGCACTTTAAAGACTAACAAAATGGTTTATTAGGTGATGAGCTTTCGTGGGCCAGACCCACTTCCTCAGATCAAATAGTAGAAGAAAATTGGCATGACCATATATATCAAAGGATACAATCAAAAAAATATGTCTGTAAGACCTACTGATATGAAAATACCAGTTATTGACATCAAAATTACCAACTTCTCTGCATCAGAACTTTTCGAACAGTGCCTGCAAAGGAGTTCTACATCTTTCTGGATTGTGTCATCATGGGCATAATTACTAGGACAGCATATCACTGGGGTGAAAGAGTGGGGCATGTTACAGTTTGTGGATAAAACACCCACTGCCATTCTCCACACAGGAGAGAGGAGCCAGAATAAGTTGGGGGCAAGAAAATAAGATAGAGGGTGAATTTTGCCTTTCACTTCAATGGGGCTAGGATTTCACCCGGAAGGATTAGTTTTCATCATCCCTTTGGCCTTACAGGCATACTTAATTTTCAAAAACTATCATGTGTATTATGTAACATTTATGCCAGCTAACGAAAGCATGAAACCAACTAAGCTGTGCAAATGCCTGTTAACACCATTGGAAGCATGCTAGGACACTTACAGATTTTTTAAAAGGAAGCTAACTGCCTGCAAAAGCAGAACAGCAGTTTTCAAAAAGATTAACGTGGCCTCAGAAAAAAACTTAACGTTTGTTATATGCAATGTTGCAGCAGTGTCTGTCCCAGGATATTAGAGAGACAAGGTGGGTAAGGCAGTAATATCTTTTATCGCAGCAGTTCTCAGTCATGAGTCCAAGGGTGCTGGGGGTCCACCAAGGAGGGCAGGCATTAGATTTGCTGGGGCCCAGGGTAGAAGGCTGAAGCCCCATAAAATGGGGCTGAAGCTGAAGCCTGAACAATTTAGCTTCGTGGTGCCCTCTGTGGGGTGGAGTCCTGGGCAGTTGCCCTACTTGTTACTCCCAATGCAGAAAAACAGTTGCAGTGGCACAGGTGGGCCATGGAATTTTATATAGCATGTTAGAGGAGGCTATATAAAATAAGGTTGAGACACCCTGTTTTATTGAACCAACTTCACAGGATGGTCAACAGCAATTCCAGGCCCCAGGGCAGAACAGTCTATGGCCCCATGCATTCACAAGCCACGCTCGTCCCCTGTCCAGTCCCAGCTTTTAGTAGACTTTTAGTGACACCTAGAGCCTGGGGTTTAGTCCCATCTTGCAATTGATGGATTTATCCTCCATAAAATTATCTAATTCTTTTTTGAACCCAGTTATGACTTTGGCCTTCACAATATCGCCTACCAACAAATTCCACAAGTTGATTATGCATTGTGTGACATAGTACTTCCTTCTATTTGTTTTAAACATTCTGCCTCTGTATTGCTTCCATTCTAGTATATCTTTTTTTTTAAATGGGGTGACCAGAACTGTACACAGTATTCAAGGCATGGACATACCATGGATTTATATAGTAACGTGATATTTTGTCTTATTTTCTCTCTTTTTTCTAATGGTTTCCAACATTCTGTTAATTTTTTTTGACTGCTCCTGAACGTTGAGCAGATGTTTTCAGAGAACTATCTACAATTACTCCGAGATCCCTTTCTTGAGTGGTAACACCTAATTTAGAACTCATCAGTTTGTACATATAGTTAAGATTATGTGCATTACTTTACATTTATCATCATTGAATTTCATATGTCATTTTGTTTCCAAGTGCCCGGTTTTGTAAGATCCCTTTATAATTCTTCACAGTCTACTTTGGACTTTGGACTTCAGCAATCTCATATCTGAGTTCATTCAACCGGGGGGGACCTGGCTTTTAAGGTGGCTCCCCACAGCACTGGCTCCTGCCCCTCCCCCCCCATTGCTGCCTCTACTATAGAGGCAGCAAAGGGGGGGGGGAAATGCGAGTAGTTGACTCAACTACGCTATAAGCCTAGGCTTTTCAGGTAGTCAACTAGTTGACTACTCTTTTACATCCCTAGTGCTGAATTATTACTGTTTAATTTATCATTTTGTTCCAAAACTTGCTCTATCAAGGATACAGTCCAGGATTGTTCTTCATGTTTGTCACCTAAAACTAAGGAATAGCCCAGGTATGGGCTGACAGTGAAGACAGATGCAAAGAATTAATTTAGCTTCTCTGCAACAGCCTTGTCTTCCTTGAGTGCTCCTTTAACACTTGCTTGTCCAGTCACCCACTGAGGGTTTGGCAGGTTTCCTGCTTCTGATGTACTTAATAATGTTTTGCTGTTAGTTTTTGTGTCTTTTATTAATAGTTCTTCAAATTCCCTTTTGGCCTGCCTAATTATACTTTTACACTTGACTTGCTAGTTTATGTTCCTTTTTATTTTCCTCAGAAAGATTTGACTTCAAATTTTTGAAAGATGTCTTTTTGTCTCTAAACACCACTTTTACTCTGTTTAGCAATGGTGGCTATTTTTTGTGGTCCTTTCACCACTTTTTAAATTTGGAGTTTACATATAGTTTGAGCCTCTATTTGTTTTTGAAAAGTTTCCGTGAAGCTTATAGATATTTCACTCTTGTAGCTGTTCCTTTTAATTTCCATTTAATTAGCTTCACCATTTTTGTGTAGTTTCCCTTTTTGAAGTTAAATTCTGCTATGGCGGTTTTCTTTGGTATTTTCCTCATTTTGGGGATTAAATTTAATTACATTAGGGTTGCTGTTATGGAGTGGTTCAGCTATAGACACCGTTTTGACCAGATCCTGTGCACCACTTAGCACTAAGGCTACATCTAGACTACATTCCTCTTTTGACAGAGGAATGTAAATGAAGGACTTCAAAATTGCAAATGAAGCACTGACTTACAATTTTCACGCTTCATTTGCATAATGGATTCTGATTGCTTTTTTGATAAAGGATTTTTCAAAAAAAAAACCCCGCGGTCTAGACTCTTTTCTTTCAGAAAAAAACCCTTTTTCGAAAGAACCTATAAACCTCATTTTTTCAGGCATTAGGGTTCTTTCGAAAAAGGGGTTTTTTTTTAAGTACCACATCTAGACCGCGGGTTTTTTTTTTCAAAAAATCCAATTTCAAAAAAGCGGTTGGAATCCATTATGCAAATAAAGCACGAAATTTGTAAATCAGCGCTTCATTTGCAATTTCGAAGTCCTTCATTAATTTACATTCCTCTGTCAAAAGAGGAATGTAGTCTAGACATAGCCTAAATGAAGAGTTGCCTCTCACTTTATGGGTTCCAGGACTAGCTGCTCTAAGAAACAGTCATTAATGATATCTAGAAATATTATCTCTTCACCCTGTTTTGAGGTGACATGTTAACAGTCAGTATGGGATAGTTGTAATCCACCATTATTATTGGTTTTTCAGTTTGTGTAGCCTCTTTAACCTCCTGGAGCATTTCACAATCACCCTCATCATTCTGGTTTGGTGCTCAGTACTGCTAGACTCTTATTATTCAAGCATGGAATTTCTATCCATAGTTTATTTGGTGTTGTTTTAATCTTAAATGAATTAATTTTATTGTATTTATGCTTCCTTTTATATATAATGTTACTCCCCTGCCAGTGTGATCCACTCTATCGTTCCTATATAGTTTGTATTCTGATATTATCATGTCCAGTGGATTATCATCATTGCACCAAGTTTCAGTGATGCCTCCTATATCAATATCCTCATTCAGTATCAGGCATTCAAGTTCACCCATTTTGGTACTTAGACTTCTTGGCTGTGTCTACATTGGCACAGTCTTGCGCAAAAGCAGCCGCTTTTGCGCCAAAACTTGCTGCCTGTCTACACTGGCCGCGAGTTCTTGCGCAAGAACACTGACGTTCTAATGTATGAAATCAGTGCTTCTTGCACAAGAACTATGATGTTCCCACTCAGGAAGAAGCCCTCTTGCGCAACTGTTCTTGCGCAAGAGGCCAGTGTCGACAGGCAACATGAATTTATTGCGCAAGAAAGTCCTATGGTTAAAATGGCCATAAGAGCTTTCTTGCACAAGAGAGCGTCTACATTGGCATGGATGCTCTTGCGCAAAAGCACATTTCTTGCGCAAAGGCACATGCCAGTGTAGACGCTCTCTTCTGGAAGAGTTTTTGCACAAGAACTCTTCTGCAAAAGAGTTCTTGTGCAAAGTCATGCCAGTGTAGATGTAGCCACTTGAGTTTTAATAGAAGCACTTATAAAATGTGTCAATATATAGTTGTCTGCCTTTGTGTGATGCAATTGAACGGGACTTTTTTTCTTTTTTATGGTTTCTCTTCAGTTCCAACCTGTAGTTTATCATCTTCTGTCCTCTTCACTTTATTAGGCAATCAATATCACTTTTAATAAATCCTCCCCGAAGGGAGTCTCTGTCTAAACTGTATGTTCCTCAGCATCTGTTGACTTTCCCCCAGCCCTTAGTTTAAAAACTCCTCTATGACTTTTTTAATTTTACAAGCCAGCAGTCTGGTTCTGTTTTGGTATAGATGGAGTCCATACTTCCTGTATAGGCTTTTCTTTTTCCAAAAAGTTCCCCAGTTCTTAATAAACTTAAATCCACTAAGTGCTGTCATTTCAGCCACAGATTGACACCTGCAATTCTGTTTGTCTAAGACTGGTGCTGCACATAGAATTGGAAGTATTTCAGAGAATGGTACCATGCATCTTCTGGACTTCAGTGTCTTTTCTAGGAGCCTAAATTTGGCATCCATAAGAACATAAGAATGGCCATACTGGGTCAGACCAATGGTCCATCTAGCCCAGTATCCTGTCTGCCAACAGTGGCCAATACCAGATGCCCCAGAGAGAGGGAACACAACAGGTAATCTTCACATGATTCCTCCCGTGTCACCCATTTCCTAAATTTCCTTATGTCAGTGATACTTACATGTACCACTGGCTCCCCCACAGTCCTGCCCATAAGTCTATATAAATGTCTCAAGAGGTCCTCAACCTTCCCACCTGACAGGGAATTCACTATGTGGGTCTCCTGTTCATCACATGCCCAGCTATCTATATTTATAATAATCAAGTCCCTCATTACTATTATCTGTCTCTTCCTAATAACTAGGTTCTCCTTCCCTGGGAGAGTATTCTCCGTGTGGGAGGATATCATGATATCATCAGATAGGAGGAACCCAGCTATGGGATTGTTTCCCTGCACTACAGTTTGGTGTTTGCCTTCCCCAAGACTTCGGGAGAAGTTACTCTACCATATGTCAGAAAGTCTTGTCTTTGTACACCTCTGTCTCTCTAAGCTCCTCCAGTTCATCCACTCTGGTCTCAAAAGCCATACTCAGTCTCTGATGCCATGAGCTGCTCATACCAAATGCACACCTATACACGAGCTGTCCACAAGGCAGGTAGTTATACATTCTCCATTCAGTGAAATAAATTAGATTGCCCCTACTCTGCTGCTGACCTTCTACCTGCATTATTTTTATTCTGTGGCTCAGTCTGCAACAGCTCACTCACTCTGACAGGATGATAATCATAGTGAAGAAGTTTCATGTTCTCAAAAGCTCCCTCCTTTTTTCTGCTCTTTCTGTTCATAGCATGTGATTTTTCCCATACGATTCAAGTCAGTTTTCCAGCTAACTGACAGAAACACTTAACAGGAAATAGCTGGTATTTGGAGCTAAACACTCCCTTAGCTTAGGGGTGGGGAATTATTTTGCGTCAGGGGCCTCTGACCCACAGAAAAATCAGTTGGTGATCAGTTCACACACAAAGGTTAGAAGCAAAAAAATAAAAACAAAAACCAATACCTCACTGATGTAGCCCCCGACTGGGAAGCAGAAAACACACTCCCCACATTTTTGCACACCAGTGCCTAGGGGTGCCTGGACTAGCAGATTTTGTGAGGTTGTCTAGGCTCTTGGGTGAGGCCAAAATGAGGGGTTCAGTGTGTGGGAGGGGACTGCTGGGAAGCAGGCTTGGGGTGTGGGATCTAGGCAAGAGGGAGGGTACAGGAGTGTGTTGGGGGTTGGTAGGTGTTGGAGGGTGGTAGGATACAGGAGTAGAGGACTGGGAGATGTGGGACCTGGGTGGGAAGGAGCAGCTTAGGGGTGAGGGACCTGCCCAGGAGATAGGGTGCAGATGCGAAATGGGGGTAGGAGATCTGAGCAGGATGGGTGGAGTGCAGGGCTGGAGCACCAACACTGACTCCTTGATGCTGGGGAGGGGAAATCCCAAGCTTGGGGGCTGGATCCAGGACAGCTGAGTACTGCATCTGGCTCCTGGGCCTTAGGTTCCCCACTCTTGCCTCAACTCCCTCTGTGCTAAGTGTCCAGGAGATGAAGGAAGAGTGAAATCTTCCCCTGCTGTCATATTTTCTCAAGGCACTTTTCTCCACTATGTAGTGAACTCCCCACTGCCTCTAGGAGGCTGAACCCAGTCCTTCTTAGGTTATGTGAACCTCTCTTCCAGGCTCTCTGCTTGGTAGCTTTGCAATACATTACTGTGAAGGTAATTTCCAGGTAGCAACCACCCCAGCCACATTTATGTTTGCTCTCTCCTTGCTGTACTGTAGTCCTTCATATTTGGTCATCCAGCACTATTAGATGATTCTTAACACCTCTCCCAGTTTTAGTAAAAGTCCTTTTCTGCTTTCACCAAATCAAGACATCTCCTTTCAGTGTTTCTGTCTCAATCTTAAATCAGGGAAGAAAAAGCTTAGTGCTTAATGGAACCCAAAATGGCCATCATGATATACCCAGATAAGAACCCTTCAGGCAAATGGATCTCACTTTTTGTGCGCTTTCTTTAACCGTCCTTCAGGTAAACATTTGGCAGAAATACTTCCATCCTCCCCTCTTCTTTTCTATGAAGATGGAACCTTTTTCCACAAAAAGATCAGAAAAAAATAGCACTACCTTGGGAATCACTACAGATGGTTTTGGGGGTAAATTGAACTATATATGTACAAATTTCTAATGATGATTGCAGATCGCCTTACCTCAGAGCCTCATGTCTTATGAAACAAATGATGGCATTCAGAAAAATCTCAGGCTTTAGATTCAATTACATCAAATCCCAAGTAATAGCACTTGGAATAAACCAAGATACCTAAAAGTCAATGCAAGACAAACTTATATTCCACTAGGCAAAAACTTTGATAAAAATTATGTGTGTCCATATTTTCTCCCATCTGGAAAAATTGTGCAATTTGTGTTACATATCTCTATTGAAAAAAGTAGAATGAATTAATATAATAGGACAAATTAATAATATCATTGATGATAATATCAGTAAAAATGATCCTTTTCCCAAAGTTTATGTTTTATTTCACATTACTTCTAACTCCAATTGAAATAGCTGACAAAGTGTTAGAGGAGTTACAAGTTGTTTGTTGATTTTTTTTCGTTGAGAGAGAGAGAGAGAAAGAGCGAGAACCTTGTAAGTAACTATTTCACTGGACCTGATATCCTTCAATTTAATGGAAATCTATGAAGATGTGTCTGGGTGATAGCTGGAGGGTTTGGAGTAAATCTAACATTTCATCAATATTTGGAGTAGTGTTACAAAGCATAAGATATAAACCTCATTCTGGACATAAGAAAAGTGAAAGGATTAATTGAGAGTACTTTTGGATTTCCAAATTAGAGGCCTAGGCACTAGAATATAGAAGTATCTTTCCATTGTCCAATAGCCTTAATATGTGCTCTGTAGAATTTTAAGAGAAGAGAAATCCTGGTGATAATAACATGAGATCAAAAAGGTGTGGTGTTTGCTTGTAATGGAAACTCTCAAAAATTATCTGAAACAGGATTAAACAGTTTTTCTGATAGATCAGGCTACCATTTCTAAACTGCGAGACAAAATAAGACAAGAAAAGTGAAGACCTGAGAAATTTTTATTTGCAATCAAGTGTTTACAGCCTGTAGCCTTTGTTCTCTATTAATAGAATGGATGTATATTAAACTTCTAAACTCTTATTAGCTTTGGTTCCAAAAACTTGCCACTGTTCTGTAATGTAATTGGACTTTCATGATGATTTTGTTCTTGTATCTGCCTAAAGACTGCAAAATAACATTTTAAGAAAATCTGTTACTAAACTCTGAATGTTTACATACAGAGCTGTGATCTCCACAGAGGAATTTGGAATTGTAAAAAGCATCTGTGTGCCAGAGGTTTTATGTGGGTAATTCTATATTATAGAATATAATGAAAATGACAAAATACACTTACTAGAAAAAAAAGAAAATAGCTATTGATCATAGCAAACAACTGCAAGTCTTTCTGGATCCTACCCTGAGCAAAATTCCTATTTAAGTCCATGGAAGTTTTTCTCAGGTAAAGACCAAGGGATCTTACCATTTCTTTCTTTTTACTTCTAACTTCAAGTTATGCAAGAAGAATTTTAGCTGCCTTTAAGACAAAGGAAGTCAATTGTTAGTAGTACAAATAATTTCATAATAAGTAGGCTGTATCCATTATGCCATCGCGTCAGTACAGGAGACTAGACGTGTAATTGTTAATAGTAGTGGCTTTTAATAAATCAAAGTTTTCCTTTCCTTCTGTCGTTGCTACTTTTAGTCTGTGATACTTTACTATAATTTCTTTGTAGGGCTAGAGGATTCTTCATCAACAGCCTTCACAAATAATCAGCACATGTAACAGAGAACAGACTATAATTGAATAAAACAGCAATGGCAATTCTAGCTGATAATTATATCACACAAGGCTTATTAATCATTATTTCTAAATGGAAATAGCTTTTCTATATAAATGAAGTTCTAGTGGCCAATAGAGAAATAGATGACTTCAAGAAATGTCTGGTTTAACAAATGTATATCTTTAAATTGAAAATCTAATTATTTGCCTTAGAGTTGCAAAGCTGGGAACTTAATGCAAGACCATGTTAAGTAAACTTATTATTTCCGTTTTTCGTTTAACCTGTGGGTTATAGTATGACCAATCTGTTTTATATCCACAATCAACAGATGATTGTATTTGGTAATAATTTATCAAGAATAAAAATCTGTTTTTGAAACTAATCACCTCATCTTAGGTCTGCCCTCTTTCAAAACCACCATCTGATATTCATTTTGTCTGCAAGACAAACATACTGATGAAAAATGCATCCACCACAGGGTATAGCTAGCAGAATAAAGCAGTTCCATTCTTTGTATATATTCAGAATATTTTATGTTTTTTCAACAGATGGACCAAATTTCAGTATTAAAGAAAAAAATCAATTTTACATAGTACATAAACAATTTTGGACCAATACATTTTATATTTCTGTAACAAAATGCCCAATGGAATTCAAGGGTCAGCTTGGGCCACATCTGAGATTTGGGGGGAAAAATCCTTTTTTAGAGTGGGTTTTCTCTAATAAAAATTATGATCTAATGAAGCTTCATGCTGAAAACTTATGTTCTAGTTCTGCTTATGGATGTGTTTCCTATTAAAATCAGTGGGAGATACGCGTACCTGCATTTCAATTCTGAATTTGGCCATTAGTGTTTTAAATTTTTTTCTTGTCTTCAAAACATATTCTTCAGTAATGGGAACTGAAGTACTTCAAGAAGAAATGCAGATGGCAGATATATGTGTGTGCGGATGTTGTAGTATGAACCTCTCACACTGCTCTCCCAGTTCTCTGACCTGCCAGAACCCCCTTGGGAGTATGAAGTATCTAAATCTTCCAAGCATCCATTCCTTGCACCTATACAGAATAGAATTGCCAGTATTAGTAAAGCATAGGTTTGCTACAGCAAGTGTTCCACATGCAGAGCACCTGCAAATGAGTGTATCTGTGTGTTGAGTACTGACAGGATCATGCCCTATGTTCCGTAATCTTCTGAAATTAAATTTTGTCCCATGAGGACTGAATTGAGAACAACAAACATATTTTAATTTGGAGTTCAAACTAGATTTAGACTTTCTGGAACAGCTGGTTGGGAATTTTTTATGAAACTTTTTTATTAAAAATGTTGATTCATCAAAACCAAAACTTTTTGTGAAATGATTTTTTTAAAATAATCTTTTGTCAGGAAGAATTCCTGGGGTCATAGTGGAATGTCTGGCAAGAGAAAAAGTCGACCCAGAGTAGCCGGTACCCCAGTAATTAGGTCTATATTTCTCTATGACCAATGAATATTTAATTGTTTCTGCAAAATGACTGCACTGCACCTTAATGTGGAGACAGGAGGAGGGGGATTTGGCTGGCTAACTGAATGAAGGAATTTTATTTATTTATTTATTTATTTATTTATTTTTGTTGAGGGGCAGGGGGGAAGGAAAGCTGCTGCAAAAGTAAACTAGGCACCAGCCTGCTCAACTAAGGAACTGGATGGGCACAAAATTTTAAAAGGGGCAGCACTGTGCATGAAGCCACATGGAGCAGGCTGAGGCAGCACTTTCCCTTCCTCTCCTTTAGGTGGTGAAATACAAGGTTTGATCAAGATGTGTTGTGAGCATTGTGCTAGCTGCCCATTTTCAGAAGGAGTGGGAAGGAATTTTTCCCTTCACCAGGCTTTTTTTACCTTCCTCACACCAGATGAAGTGTGGTAGGCTGTCTGTTGCAACTCATTGTGTAAGTATGTGGAGGATGTCCAGTTCAGGGTACTCCAAAGGGAAGGTATACAGTGACCAGAAAAATAGATTAGAAATGGATTTAAAAAGGTGTTTGTTAAAGGAACAGAATGAGTGCGATTTGGGGGCTTTTATAATTATTATGACAGGGAGCCAAACTCCCTTTCTTATAGCCCACCTTTATTCTTTTGCAGTGGGGAAGGTAGATGGTAAATTCCCAGCAGTGGATTGACTGAAGGAACCTTCATGGAAAGAGGGGGAGCTGGTAGAAGCCCCTGAGGTAATTAGGGAATAAGTATGGGGTTAGCTGCACTGTATGCTGTTATCTGCCAGGTAGTCCCAGACATCTAATAATAAAATTGCAGCCTGATTAAATCTATATCTCTTATCCTTCTTTCAGTATAGCTGGACAACAGAACAACTCCAGAAGAGAGATTTATGAGGTTGTTCTGTGGTATCTCTATCTTACTTTTGTGAAAGATTTCAAATGAAGCTGTTTTGTTCTACGCTGGAATGAAAACAAATTCCAAATCTCAGAACTTTTCATGAAACGGAAATACCATTTTTCAGCCAGTCCTTAATCTGTTTTATGGATTAAATGCTATCCAGATCTTTATAGGGTAATAAACTTTAAGATAAATCTCAAAAGGGGAAATAAACCTTTAAAGAAATATAATATGTGTCTTTATTTTTAGTTTTAAGAAGTACAGGTAAAGTAATCGGAGTTCTTCCAGTGTTCATTGTTTTCCAACTGTATTTAAAAAAAAAAATCCAAACTTTTCCCCATGGAAGTAATGAAGTGCTGTCAAAACTAGGAAGCTTAGCTGGGAACTTTTTTTCAAGATACTAAGTCTGTCTGTGTGTATTTGTCATTGTATATTACAGACTATCTAGGTAGCAGTAATAGTGTACTATTCAGTATTGACGAGAGCAATTTTCAATAGCCTGTGTTTAGCACAATTTTCAAAAGCAGTTTGTTTCCACTGTTGTTATTTTGCATAGATTTTTTTAAACAAAATCTCAGCTAAAGGACTTTTTTTAAAATTTTGCTAGTGTGTTGGCCATGATAACAATTGTGTTTTATCTGACAAGAAGTTTTAAAAAAAGCTTTCAGGGAAAAAAAGCTGAAAAATGAAACACAGCTGTTTGCACACAAATACAGAACAGGAGGATTAAAATCCTTACCAAGGATTTGGTAGACTACTTGAAATGTAGCTCATTGTTTCGTAATATTCACCATTTATTTTTATCCATTATAGTGACACTGACAAACTGTTTGAAACAGCATTAGCAATCCACTTCTGTAAAGAACTGGGAATGTGAACATAAGTTTAACTTTTATTTTTACAGCTTATATGTCAGGGGCCCTATGAAAACAAATCTGCAAATGTTCAAAAACCCATTGTATAGATTTGTTTACATGATATTTGGTTTTATATAATATTTTTCAAATCTCAGGGATCCCAAAGTGCTGTCTATTGGTAGTGCAGTGGGTAGGCAAATGAGGCATCCGGCTTGAGCTCAGGAATAGGCTCTCACACAACTTTGGACATATTTAGTTCCTTTTTTATTGAGAGGGAAAATGTTGGCCAGGACACTGGGATTATCCCCCCACCCCCAGCACCCTAAAAAAAAAGAAAAAGAAAAAACAACAAGACATGAGATCAGTTTCCACTTGGACAGCAACCAAACATAGGCAAGGATTTACAACTCTGCCATATATCACATCACAGCAGGCTAAAATCTGGAGTTATAGTTCTCACCTCGGAATATTTGTTTTGACTCTGTATAACAAGTAGTTCAGCCATTTTTAGTTCTAAGATAACAAATGTAAATACTTTCCTTCTTTCTTTTAACAAATAATATTCTAGCATCAGGCTAGCCAGATGAATAAGACCACATTATTTTAAAAACCCCAAACCTTCAATAAACTTTAATTTAGCCAAAGCCTTCACACAAAAGTGCCTATCTTCCCTGGAGCTGGCAACAGGTGTGGCATCCCCCAAAATATGCCTAACCTATGCACAACCCAGATAGTGGAAATGGGGGAATCTAATCTAATGCATATTTTAAAAGATTTAAGGGGTCACCATCATATCCACTGAAGTTTCATTATAAGAAATACTTCACATGTGTAATTATATATGTAATTCCAGGTGAGGGTTCACAACGAAGAATCATAAGCAGGGGTAAGCACATTCCTGGGCCTAAATCCCTCTCTTCAGCACTTCCTACTGGGGGGCATAGGAGACTCACTGCTTCACAGGCAGGCTCTTTAGTATACGGAGCTTACGCTTCCAACTCGGGTCTGTGGAATCCACTGGATGGCAAGGTGCCTAAAAGTTAGATGCTGCAGTGCTCAGTGAAAGATGGTTTTCATTGTTATATGATAACCACTTTTCAGTGTCTGGGGAAAAAAAAGTAAAAAATCCTAATAAAAGTGCATTTAATAATAATGCTATTATGTACTGTTGCACTGATATTTTATGAGTTACATTATTAAAGATTAATGTTCCTGAGCTTCAAAGATGAACTGATTGGCAGTGTGCTCAAAGTCTCCTAGAACAGCCTTAAGTGAAAGTATATACTTTGTGTTTGTGTGCATGCTGACTGAGGGTTTAGCAATATATAGAAATATAAATAATTCAAAATTATGTAAATAGGATGAAGTTCAATAAGGACAAACGCAAAGTACTCCAGTTAGGGAGGAACAATCAGTTTCGCACACAGGGCTTATCTAGACTACGCGGAACAGTCGAAAGAGGATATGCAAATTCCCGCGGATCGCACTTTCGAAAGCAGAGCATTCAAAAGTGAAAGTAGTTTATACGTGGCTGTTTTGGCAACCCCCCCCCCTTTGTTGAAAAGCCACGTAAACCTCAAAAAATGCGTCTAAACTACTTTCACTTTCGAAAGCTGTGCTTTCGAAAGTGCGATCAGAAGTAGATATTCAAATTCCTGTGGAATTTGCATATCCTCTTTCGACTGTTCCGCGTAGTCTAGATAAGCCTATATAGAATGGAAAATGACTGTCTAGAAAGCAGTACCTCAGAAAGGAATCTAGGGTTCATAGTGGATCACAAGCTAACTATGAGTGAACAGTAATTCTTCCCCTCTACTCTGCACTAGTTAGGCCTCAACTGGAATATCATGTCCAGTCTGGGTACCACATTTCAGGAAAGATGTGGAGAAATTGGAGAAGGTCCAGAGAAGCGCAACAAATTTATTAAAGGTCTAGAAAACAGGACCTATCAGGGAAGACTGAAAGAATTGGGTTTTTTTAGTTTGGAAAAGAGAAGACTAAGAGGGCACATGATAGCTTTCAAATACTTAAAGGTTTTTACAAGGGGGAAGAAGAAAAATTATTCTCCTTAACCTCTGATGATAGGACAAGAAGCAATAGGCTTAAATTGCAGCAAGGAAAGTTTAGGTTGTTAAGCACTTAGTTGCCAATGGAAGTTGTGGAATCTCCATCAGTGGAGATATTTAACAGCAGGTTAGACAGATATCGGTCAGGGATGTGCTTGGTCCGGCTGGGAGGGCAGGGGGCTGGACTTGATGACCTCTTGAAGTCACGTCCAGTTTTAATATTCTATACTTTGGTGGATAAAATCCCACCAGTTGTATCGTTTTGTTAGAGTTATTTTTGGAGGGAAGTATAAAGGTGCCAGTTTTGCTTTTGTTGTAATATTGTTTTCACAAGTGTCATATGCTCCCAGAAGAGTGGATGGACATATATTATAAATAACAAAAGTAAAAATAAATATATTGCTGTGTGTATTTGTCTGCATTCATATATCTTATTGTCCCTTTTTAATGAAATGTAGACTTTATATGTGTGTCTGCTTTTTAATCAAAATATTAAATAATTGTTTTATAAGTTTCCTTTAAATCTCTCCCTCCCCTCCCCCCAGCGTGCACACACATTTTATCTAGCAGTTTTAATACAGATGAAATTAAATATTGTTTTTAGGTTGTGCTGTGTGTAAGCACCACACACCTAATTTTGCAGAGACTTATGTATGTGAATAGGCCCATTCACATCAATAAGCCTACTCAAGTTAAGCACATGCATATCTCTTTGCAGGCTCAAGGCCCAGGAAGATAAATTAAAGATGAAAAGACAGATTAACCTTGATTATTTCCTTGGAAAAGTACTACTAATATTGGCAATATTTTTTCATGCTGATCAGATTTTTTTATGCTTAAATATTCAATAAATGTGATGAACAATAATTATTGGATGAACTCTCAGAAATATTAGCGAAGAATGGCACTTCCATGACTTGTAAAAAAAAAGTCAACAAGAGCTTATTATGGTTGTGTGGATGCACAACTAGGAGCTAAAGATCCTACATTTTAAACTTAGCTCAGATACTAATTTCTTCTGTGGGAAAACCATATGACATCTCACATCTCTACCTTTCCAATGAGCAGAATGTGTATTTACCTGCTTCACACAGGCACTGCTTGTTCTTTATATAAGTTTACTAGCATTCACCCACACCCAGGGAGGAGTGCATTGTAACTACCTAAATAGCTAGAAGGATAGAAGGACTCAGTGCGTTTAGCTGTAATTAAAGTTACTAGGAAGTGAGAGCCTTCTTCCCTTTATGAAAGTACCTGTTAAATCATATTTGTCAGTTGACATTTTTTTTCTAGACAGAGCTGAGATTACATACAAGTACATAATATAGGGATTATGTTGTAATAAGTGCTTAGAAAGGGGATACATTACTCACTACTTTACCTCATCAATTACTTCATTGGTGTGTTTGCAGTTTCAGTTATCCCATTTTAATATCCCTTGGCATTTACTGTATAAGCAGACAGATATACATTTCTTAAGAAAATATGGCTTTATAATTAATCCCAGTAATTACTCCTTCTTATGAGAGGAATGGGTGTTTTAAGAAGTCACATCAGATGGAGAGATTGGTGCATAGAATGTGTGGCCAGCTAAGGCTTTGTCTACACTATGAATTTTGCTGAAAGAGGCAATGCAAATGAAGCGTGGATTAGCATTTTCTCACGCTTCATTTGCATAATCTCTTCCAGTCCGTTTTTGCACAAGGGGTTTTTGCACAAAAACAGGCAGTGTGGACATTTCCTTTTTCTGCCAAAAACTCTTTTTGCGCAAGATCCTTATGACTCCTAGGATGGCAGGGGGGGCCGGGGGAGGGGGATAGGCATGGCAAGGGGAGCTGGAGTGGGGACAGGAACCAAGTGTGCCATCACTTCCGGATGGTGGCACACACGTTTTCCCCCTGCCGCACAAGCTGGTCCCACATGCGGTTCTGCCACTCGACATCATCCCAGACCTTTGGGGCCAGGGTCCGCTGCATGTGGTGCAGTACGGCCACCTGCTCCCTCATCAGGTCTTCATGGACCCTCCAGCGCTTGTGACTCCCCCAGGGTTGGGTGGCTGGCTCAGGCCATGTGGCTCGCCTCTCAACGACGGCAGGTCCGGCTGTGGCGAATAGAGAGGGAGAGGTGGTCAGTCAACCATGCAGACACTGTCCCTGAGGCCATGCCCTCCTCTGTGAGCAGCGAGCAGCAGTCCTTGGGCCAGAGGACAGGGGTGTCCCAGGAGCAAGCAACATTCCTCGGGCCAGAGGACAGGGATGTCCTGGGAACAAGGCCATGTGTGGGCTGCACAGCAGGCCTTGCCTCACAGGGGCCCGGTGTCTGTGGGGTCATGCCTGAGCCCTTGTGGTCAGCCTGCTTCCAGCAGGGGCTGGTGGTGGTTGGGCATTCCCCCCTGGGGCCAGACATGTGTGTGGGTGGCCTCCCCTGAGCTATGGGTACCATGATGCCCACTTCCCTCCCCTTCCCTCCCCCAGGACAAGCAGCCAAGAGAAATGTCCGGCCACAGTGGGATCCCATGGGCGGGAGAGGGGCCTGGAGCAGCCTGGACCTCCCTGGGGCCCACAGACACACTTGCGCCTGGCAGCACTGTCTGCTGCAGCGGATGGTGCTTTGCGCGGGCAGGCATGGCTGTGTGCAGTACTCCTCAGTGTGTATGGGGTCGTGCATGAGCCCTTGTGGCCAGCTTGCTTCCAGCAGTGGCTGGTGGTGGTTGGGCATTCCCCCCTGGGGCCGGAGGCTGCGTGGTGCACAATGATGCTACACGTGGTTCCACATGCATGGACTGCAGCACGATGAGCAAGCCGAGTGATGATCGCACCCCATCCTCTCTGTGCCCACCTCCCCTACCCTGCATGTGGCTGAAAAACAGAGCACTCACCTGACGATCCCTCCCCGCCATTAGACGATGCCTGAGACACGTCCAGGCTTAGGGGTACCGGCTCCAGGGTCAGCATGATTGTAGTCGCTGTATCCTCCTCCTCCTGCCCCTGCTGTCCCTGGTCCTTCTCCTCCTCCACAACCTCTGGCTGGGCAATGACGGGCATCTCAAGGTGGGGGTCAACCACAACGGATGGGGAAAGGGCTTCCCCACCCCCCAGGATCTGGTGCAGCTCTTCATAATACAGGCAGGAGTGGAGTCCTGCCCTGGAGCATGAGCTGCGCTCCCTGATCCTGGTATAGCCGTGGTGGAGCTCCTTCACTTTACTCCGGACCTGTTCTAAGGTCTGGGGTGGGTGTCCCTGCTCTGCCAGGGCCTCGGCTATGCGCCCATAGATGTCGGCATTGCGGCATCTGGAGCGGAGATCCTGTAGGGTCTCCTCCTCCCCCCACAGCTCAAGGAGGGACAGGATATACGCTCCAGACCAGGAGGGTGCCTGCCACTTGGTCCCCCTTGGTGGGTCCTGGGACCCCTGGTGGTGCTCCCTGAGAGTGCCAGGAGGATCTCGGGGGGCTTGTGGCTCGGCCATAGCTGTCTATGCCTGTGGCAGGGAGAGCCTCACAGTTAGGTGCTGCTCCAGGGCCGGCTTCCTGCCGCAAGGCTTGTCCAGGGTGTCTGCAGCTTTAAGAGGTGCCAGGAGACAGGAACTATAGAGTTCTGATTACTTTGGATGGAGTCGCCACCGGGGCACCTGTGCTTTTTTCCTGGAAGCCTCTTCTTTCAAAAGAAAACCCTCTTCCCTGTCCACACATGCTCTTTCGGGAAAAGGCGTTCTTCCTCCTAGAAAGAGGTTTACCACTATCGGAAAAACCCCTCCGTTCTTTTCACTTTTTGTCAAAAGAATGCGATTGCAGTGTGGACATAAGTAAAGTTTTTTCAGAAAAATAACCAATTTTTCGAAAAAAACCTCTGCATGTAGACATACCCTCAGTAAGGTGAGCAGGCTTTTTAAAATGTGATTCTCCCCCCTCTTCTTCCTTGCACACACACATTTTATCTGGCAGTTAGAATACATATGAAATTAAATGCTGTTTTTAGGTTGTGCAGTGTGTTTAGTTGTAACTAAGTTCCTAGGAAGTGAGGGTGAAGAATTTTCAAGAAAGTGATGAGTACAGTGATGAGATTAAATTAATAAAGAGAATACAATAACTGAGAATTAAGAAAATCTTTCACTTAATTAGATCAACAAAGTGTAATAAAATCCGACAAAATGAAATATTAGGACAATAGGAAACAGTCCCTCATTGAGACCATGTCTACACTACAGAGAAGCTGCCACAGTCGATCTTCTGGAGTTCAAATTAGTGGGTCTAATGAAGACATGCTAATTCGAATTGAGGGCGCTCCCATTAACACCGATAGTCCTGCTCCTACAAAGAGTAAGAGAAGTCAAAGGGAGAGAGTGCTCCCTTCAACTTTCTGCAGTGTGGATGGTGCTAAATTTCGAATTAAGATACTTCAACTCAAGCTACGCTATTAACATAGCTGGAGTTACATATCTTAATTTGAATTTATCCCCCAGTGTAGACCTATCTGATAAAGGAGCCAGACCTTTATATATGTCAGCAGCTCTGTCTATGATGATGTACCAACTCATCTTTCCACTTAACTTTTGGCACCAATAGGAATTTTTTTAAGGGAACAGATTAGTTTTTTGGGGGGAAATGGGCTACTAGCAGTAACATCTAGCTTCTTGGTGGATCCCACAGGCTGGTCTCTTGATAGCTTTGAACTGCCTTTCAGTCTGTCATGAGATTATATGATCGTGGGACTGGCTAGACAACGCTTCCTCTGGGAGCAATTTAACCTTTAATTTTAAGGAATTTATTCTATGTACAGCAGTAATGTGTTGTGGTTTGTGCTTTGCATATGTATTATCTGTTTCTACATACAGTTTAAATTGAATCTGTGTTATATGAAATCGACATATTGCCTTCAAAGACCACCTACAATCAAGTTCTGACATCATGTTTTTCTTGAAAGTCAGTGTGATAAATTGCACAAATCATACTTTCCAGCCCTTTACTGTTCTTACTAGTGAGCAATTTGCTAATCAGACATCAGAGCAATAGATGCAACAGTGCTCCCTGGATGCAAAAACATATTGGTTTTATATATGCTGTATTATTTTTTTAATTTTGTATGTACAGTTGGGCTTTTTCACTGTTCTTTTTTAATGCTCTCAATCCCCACTGGACTTTCTGACTTTATAATGATTTAAAGATTTTAAGAATTTAATTTTTTTAGGTCTTTTCCTCTACGCTGTTTTAATTTCTGCTATTGATTTTAATGATATGTCAAGAAAAATGAAGCTACTTCTTATGCTACTTATGCTAAAAATTGTAATTTTTTTGGAACGTGTTCTACAGTGCAGTGGTTTTTAAAGGATTAATTAATGTTAATTTGTGTATTACTGTAGCTATTGGACCTCATTAAGATCATTAATATCTCTTAAATATTAATGTGTGCCGTGAAATCTAGGTAAGGTTTCCTAAGTGTGATCTGTAGTTGAAGTGCCTATATGTTCAGTGTTTAAATGACAGGTCTTTAATGGTCAGCACACTCCCCTGTGCACATTGTGTGGTTATATTCTTTTCTCTCTTTTTTTTTTTTATAATGGGAACTCAGAATCTTCCAATGCTTTTTAAGGTTAAGAACTTCTTATAATAACAGTTGGCTGGCAGGATAACTCATCTTGAGATTCTGGCACGGGTGACATTTTTAGAGGAAAAAACACTATGCATGGAGATGGGGGAGCAAGGACAAAACATATCTCTGTTAGTTTAATATTTATTAATGGCAGGTGTTTGAAATTACTCAGGAGGGCTAGAAGGGTAGAATATCTCCCAGGGAGATAGATTAGTGGGCAGGTGATGCAGTCATGAATATCACATTCCTCTTCAATTTTTCACATGGATACCACCTCCATATATATGGAGTGTGAGCCTGTGCTACATCTATATAGCCTGTAAAAACCCCACACAGATGTATTGCATGAAAAACACTACAACCAGTTATGTTTATAGGAAAATATAACATTTAATGAATTAATGAAATATTGTACAGGCATCCAATTACATCCAAACTTTGACAACATAGTTCTGACATGATTTGTAAAATAAGCTTTGTCCTACTAGTGGCTATTCTCACTTTAAAAGTAAGAAACAGAAGAATGTTCACAGCATTTTAACAAGAAGTGCAACAATCTGTTTATTAATCAAGATCAACTGTATGATTGTCCCAGCTGTTCTGGGACCAGGAAAAAAGCTGGGTCTGCTGTGTGCCAGCGAAGAGCATTACTGTTAAGCTTTCCCAGCCTACTCGTGTATGTGTGTGCTTTAAAACCATTGTACATGTACGTGTGCATGCATTCCTACATGGGGGCTAGTGTGATCATAATTCTAACAGCATGACCTGCAAGTTGAAAAAGTTAGTTATTGCAGGCTGATGCATATGCTTCATTTGGGGGACTTTTTCTAGTTTTGTTTTTCTGAATGTTCATTTATCATACTCCTTTTACTCCTCCTGTTTAAAACAATTAATCTGAAACCCCAATAGCTCTGAAACAGCCTTTGTTGCTAACATGCATAATGTGCCTTTAAAAAAATATGGGAAAATTTTATTTGTACAGTGGGCTTAATCTAAACCTGGCCAGTTCAGTGAGAGGCAGTAAAGATTCTCTCCAGTTACCTCTCTGTTAGAGAAATCCTACAGGCCAGAGCAAGATTCTTCTGAGCAGATTGGGGGAAGACATGTTGCAGAACTCATTGTCTGGGTACACCAAAAGGACAGGAGACATTTTATATGAATCATAGAATACTAGGACTGGAAGGGACCTCGAGAGGTCATTGAGTCCAGTCCCCTGCCCTTATGGCAGGACCAAGTACTGTCTAGACCATCCCTGATAGACATTTATCTAACCTACTCTTAAATATCTCAAGAGATGGAGATTCCACAACCTCCCTGGGCAATTTATTCCAGTGTTTAACCACCCTGACAATTAGGAACTTTTTCCTAATGTCCAACCTAAACCTCCCTTGCTGCAGTTTAAGTTCATTGCTACTTGTTCTATCCTCAGAGGCCAAGATAAACAAGTTTTCTCCCTCCTCTTTATGACATCCTTTTAGATACCTGAAAACTGCTATCATGTCCCCACTCAATCTTCTCTTTTCTAAACTAAACAAACCCAATTCTTTCACCCTTCCTTCATAGTTCATGTTCTCTGGACCTTTAATCGTTCTTGTTGCTCTTCTGTGGACCCTCTCCAATTTCTCCACATCTTTCTTGAAATGCGATGCCCAGAACTGGACACAATACTCCAACTGAGGCCTAACCAGCGCAGAGTAGAGCAGAAGAATGACTTTTCATGTCTTGCTCACAACACACCTGTTAAGGCATCCCAAAATCATGTTTGCTTCATATGGGTTTTAATCATATGGGTTTTAATCAGGCTGAAATTTTATTTATACAGATATCTGGGACTACCTGGCAGATAAAATGTACAGTGTGGTCAATCCATGTTACTTTAAAGGGCTCCACTAGCACCCTTTTATTTCCATCCAGGTGCCCTAGCCAACCCATGGTTTGGATCCTACCATCCACCATCTTTGTAGGAAGGTTAAGATGGGCAATGAGAACAGGGGAAGGGGGAGGATTGGCTCCCTGCTGTACCAATCAGAGGAACCCTCCAAACCCCATCCCTCATTCTGTTCCTTTTTTCAGTACCTCCTTTTAAGCCAGACCATTTATCTGGTCATTGGATGTCTTCCCTTTACTTCCTGCACTGAACCTCAACCCAACGTTATGTAATAAGTTGCGAGATATGACCTACCAACTTTTCTTCTTATCCGAAAAGGTTCTTCCTGCCCCTTGCTGTGAGGAAGGCGAAAAAACCTCACTCTACTAGGGATATGAAAATGTGTTTGTTTAAACATGTATCCACTGAAAAATTCAGTGGATACATGTTTATATGTTGTGGGAGGGAGGGGTGGCAGGTGGCAGTACTCACTGGGAGCCAGCTTGAAAGCCCGCTCCTGTTCCCCCTGCACTGCTGCTTCTGATACAGAGGGAGCAGCATAGAAGGGGGATGCAGTTGGCTCAGTGGGAGCCGGTATGTGCAGGGAGCTGGCTTGAAAGCTGGCTTCCCACGTGTACCGGCTTCCACCTGTAGTAGTTCGGATACCAATACAGTAAATTCAGGATTCACAGGTATGTCGTCCTGACAGATCTCCTGCTCCGTCAGTGATGATAAACGTTCAGCTGCATGCGTTTTCTTATGCTCCCTCAGTATATCATGCCAGCTCTGCGCAGGTAACTAGCATAATAGACTTCACGAGAGACCACAGACTCAAATAAGATACGAAGGCATCCGTGTCAGGTTTATTTTGTACAATGTACATTAATAGTGGTCAGTAGCCAGATGGCCTCCGAATGCCTACGTATTTGTACCCAGGACAATAGACACGGTTCAATTAATAGTATGGATTTCACTATTGCCCCCTAGGCCAGACAAAGAGTTAAATGAGGTACCCCAATGTTTATAGACAGAAATGAACAATCTATGATATACACCGTACATATCATCTTACACATTCATGACACGTTTGGTACCTCCTCTTGTACTTTCCTCCAAAGCATTCACTACCTGTTATGCTTTCACTCTTGTTGTTTCAAACTGTTTCATGTACTCAGCTGGGTGCCCCTGTACTGTCCTGATGGAATGTATTTACATATTTCATGTGCTTTTATCAATGCTAGAAATTCTAGTGCTGAGAGATACTTATTTGCAGGCAAACATCTGCTTTTGACAGGGCCTGTCTATTACTCATAGTATAACTCTTGCTTACTTTGGTTCAAGTACCAGGCCCATGCTTTAGGCTCTTTCTTTCTCCTACTCTTGGGGGAGGGAGTGGGCTGCTGTAACCGAGAGGGATAACCGATGAGCCCAGGCTCATTGGTTAACTGTGTACTCAGCTACATGTTCAAATCCCTATATTCCACTAAAGCCAATCTGGTGGTGCAGGAAAAATTCCTTCCTAGCTCCCCTTAAAAAAAGGAGCATCTAGCATAATGCCCAGCACTTAGCATAGGTCCGAATCTATCCTGATGTTTGCTTCCATTAAGAGAGGGAGGAAGGATGGATGCTGGCTTTCCAAAGCCATTGATGTCATTTTTTTCTGGTTTTTCAGTTATCTTCAATGCATTTTTTGATCAGGCCTTAAGGGAGGAAAAGAAGTTGTTTATGCCCTCTTTGCCCATCTTGTCTAGCAGTGTCCCACCATACAGGATTTATGCTTCTCTCCCTGCATCCATCTCGTTTATATGGCAGTTATATGGATAAGTTTTACAGAAATGATGGATGTGAAGATCAGATGGGTGATAAAATACTGGATTTTGTAGAGGGATAGATCGTGGGAAAGACATCTCCCAAGTGGCCCAATCAGTCATATTCTAGCACATTGTATCATTACAATTAGTCTCCTACGTCATGCTTATAAAATATCCTGGCGTACATTTTCCAAAGTGATCAGTTATTTGGTGTACCTCAGTTTCTGAGCATAAGTTTTCACCAGTTCTGAAAATCTAAATACTTTAAAGCAACTCAGTTGGGCATCTGAAAAAAAAGGCATCCAAAATCACTAGTCACTTCTGAAAATTTAGGCTACATTAATACATCTTAATTTTAGGGATTACATAGTGTATTTTATAGTCAATGAAAATAGAGATTAATGGAATTGTCACTATTGTTAATGTAAGAGCAACCGAACACTTTGAAACAAAATAAAGTTATTACCCTTTCTAAACAAAGCATTAAAAGCAAGACATTTTTGGCCTTCTAAAGAATACAGTTTATCCGTGTTTCATATATATTGTATTGTCTATCGTTGTGCCTATTAACATAAAGTTAATCATGGGTGATCTCAGGTTCAGTTACTCTAACATTCTCTTTTAATGAGAGATGCCACTAATTTATATAAACACACAATACAGACCACCTGTGGTGTTGATCATCTTGATTTGTGGGATTTGTTTAAAGACCACATCAGAAAATGCGGGATATGTACTTTTTTTAAAAAGATCCTATAAAATAACTCTCCAAGTTAAATCCAATTGTTTCCATAATTTTTTCTCTCAAAAAATGTAATGAATTTACAAAGATCTAAAGGTTTCCTATCTGGGTTCCCATATGGGTCTAATCTTAAAACCCCTTACTTATGCAAGAACTACTCGTATGAGTAAGGGTTTGCTAGATCTGGGTGGCATTTGTAATTTATTTGCTATATTTTGTTATCTTTTGTTGAACTAGCATAATTTTAAAAGGCTCCACTAGCTAGTTTACAGTTTCTAGACACATCCATATACTATTTATATTGTGAGCTGCACTTTTTTGGGGGGAGAAAATAACAGCAAAATGAATAAGGGACAACACAAAAAAGAACTGCAAAAAATGTTTGATTGTTGCATAAAGCCAGACAGACATATGTAAAAACAATAATAAATATGTATCCAGCCAATCTAATATGCTTGTTTGGGCAATTTCTGGCTGGAAAAGCATAAGTGAGTAATTAGATAGTTGCTGCCTTGATTGAGCTTAATAGGAAACATTTCAATTAGGCTAAAACTACATTGAGAGGAAGTAGGCTTTATAAAGGGAAACGTTCCTTGTCATGCAACTGTCAGCTTTTGCCCACACTAAGAAATGGGATTAAGTGGATCTATGCAAAGGAAGCAAAAAAAGAAATGATTGCAGTAATTAGACTTATACTTAAACACTGTGTCTTCTAATATAATTTCTTGATGATTCCAGCTTTGATAACAGCTCTTTTAACCTCTTCCATGGATTTAAGGCCATAATTTGTTACAGGCAAGGGGCTTAAGTTTCTGCTTTAAAAAAAGGCAACATTTCTCATTCTCCATTGTCCAACAATCTTCTGTGTGTCCCAAGCTATCTACACTGTAAAAAGTAATCAGAACAGCCATATGGGAGGAGTTTATTTAGTGGGTGTTTTTCTAGTGTATCAAAGGTTAAAATGTCCATGTAGGACATGCACCAGATTAAAACAGTCTTGGTGAAAGGCTGAGATTGTGGCGATGCCTTTTCCTTCAGGAAGTTGTTTCTCTGTCAGTAGCAGATGCGTAATTCCTAAACTGGTATTGTACGTTCTTACAACGTGGAGTCGCAGACTCCGTTTATGGCAATTCACAGGAATTTTGTCAACGCTGAGGTCATCCTTAACCTCCCAGCAACAATTAGGGGAGCAAATACTTCCATGACTGACTGGTACATTAAAACAAAATTGACCAGATGTTGTCTGTCTGTTTCCCTTTGCCCTCACCCCCCATGATGGGGTCACCTACAGGGTTATATTAGTTGTAGTTCTGTCATAACTCCTGCAGGTTGCATAGCTTTAGTAGTGGAGGGGGTGGGAGACTGGAAAGACTGAGACAGACATATGACTGCAGCACAGGGAGTTGCAGTTGTGCAGGAGGTAAGAAGCTCATTTACAGTACGTGGGCTTTGCTCCATAACTGCCTGCTGTGGAAATAAGGTTCTTTTCCTTTTATCAGCCTTCTGCAATGGGCTGAACTTTCCCCTGGTTAAATCAGCTGCTGAACAGCCATTTGCAACCTTAAAAATAGAAAATATTTCCAGTTGGATAGACCCCAAAATGAGCAAAAATGGTTGTCTCTGTTCACTACCACATTGTTAGACTACCCAAGTTCTGTACAGTGTTACCGATAAGTTATGACAGATATTCCCTTTTGTGTAGCAGAAATATGCTAAGGATCATGCTGGGTTAATACTGTGATTAGTTACTTTTAAGGGACACATGGATGCTGCAAGAAGTGCTGTCTGTAGTCTGCCCTCCTGAGTATCGGACCGAGAGAGACGCTGAGAAACATTCTGACAGCCTCACAGTAAAAGTGCTAAAAGACTTATTTTTATATTAAGAAAATCATTTTAAAATGCACTTCAGAATCATTTAACATTTTGACACCAACTTCAAGGAAAACCTATAAGCTGTCTACTAGAATGACTCCTGCCAGTTGGTATTTGGATTCTGGGAGTTACAGAGGCCACTCAGTCCATTGAGCATGAAATTGCAAAACTCTGGGGAAGGCTTACATTACCTGCTTAAAATCAGAATGAAGTGTTGGTGTGACCTCACCAGCTGAGACAAGACAATAGCCATTTTCAGATACATGCATTGATTAAAGCTTACTGTACAGGCCAGGGAACTGAGATTTATTAATGTAAACAGAGGATAATATTGATCTGTTTTTATGTTTTTAAGTGTTAAATTTGAACCAAAATAAACTTAAGTTTGGCCTATATTGAAAAGTAGGTAGAATTTGCATATTTTCAGAGTCCAGCGGTTAACTCCTATTGAAATCATTGTGGTATTGTTCCTGTTGCAGTTTAAGCCTGGTGTTGAGTTTGTTTAGCCTGGAAATACTTGGCCTGAGGTAAAGAATCATTGGAGGTTTGCACATCTGCAGTTATAATTTAGTAATTTGTGTTTGCATGATGTATGACAAATTGACTAATGAGCGCCCTAAAGAGAAATGCCAGCCTGGCATTTCATAGGCAGCAATTTTATGGTAATACTCAGGTGTGCTGTCTACCCTAAAAGGCCAAAATTACTCCTCTGCTCCCTTATATTTTGTTTTTTACTTTGGTTTGAAGTGCATGGTGCATGTGTAGTCTTTTTTTTCCAGGAGCAGCTTTTAGATGGAATTCTGCATTATGACAGAAGCTTGATTTTCTGCCAGAAAAGTTGGAAATGGAGGCAACTTAAAATAAATACTGATGGTATTTCTCTCTCTCTCTCTCCTCTCTCTCTTTTTTTAAGGAAAGGCATATGTTCATATCCTAACTTGTCCCAATAGAGGGTCAATTACAACCAGTTGGCTGCAAATCCAATCCAAGAAAAATACTGAGTAAAGAAACTGCAGCCGCAGGTACCAAGGGCCTCTAGTACACTCACTCACTTTCAGTGCATGTGAAATGTGAACATGAAGCCTACGGGTAAGATATTTTTAGGTCCTGTGTTTCCCAGGATGGCTCAAAATGAATCAATACATTAAGCAGACATTTTTGCATCATTAGGTATTTTCCTGGATGACCTTTTAAATGTCCACAATGGTATGAGCTCTTTTATGTGAATCATGAGAATAGAATAATATCTTATTTAGAAAAATCTGCCTTTTCACATATAGGCACATAGCCTGCAACTTGTGTTTATAGGGCCAAATACATCTAACCTTTGGAGCCACATTTTAAAAAATCAAGGAATAAGAATGCATCAACAATGGTGCACATAAATGGCATTAAATTCTGTGTTTACAGAAGTGGTCCATTTTCTGGATTTTCTTCTTGAATTTCTAGAAATAAAGACTGGCATGTACATATCAGGATATACAAATAAACATGCCAACACTTACCACAGTGTCCCCATTATCCTCAGAGGGGTAGGCGTATTAGTCTGTGACTTTATAACAGCGAGTAGTTCTGTGGCACCTTACAGACTAACAAAAATATATAATATCATGCGCTTCCATGGGTAAAACCCACTTCATCAGATGAGCTGGAGTGGAAAGAACAGAAACCAAGATCTATATAACTGCACAAAAAAACCCCCCCAACAACCCCTGTCCATTTTAGGACTGGTGTTAATGAGGCTAATTAGGCCAGGAGTGTCCCATTCTTAGCTTTTGATGTAAAAATGTAGTTGTTAAAGGCAGGGGAGACTGGCTTTACATTGCAATATCCAGTTAATGTTTTTGTTAACCCATTATCTGAGGTTGCACACTTAGATGGATTCAGTCCATATTTATCAGCTGTACAAAATGGGGAAGGCTTGCTGGTGCTATAGAGATGATTCCCCTTCTTCTCGTCTCACTTTTTATGTCGGACTGGGTGCTTATGCACACATTGTATGTCAGATCTATCTTGCTGGAATGAAGGCAAGGAGAATTTAATACCCATCCACCTTTAAGTCAACAAAGGGAAGCATCAACGTTTTTGTCAGACTGACATTAAAACAAAGGTCACAGGTCAGAGAGAGAAGAATTTACACCAGGTCAAACAGGCTGAACACAGATCAACAGTATCTTTCTACACATAACATTGAGAGTACGTCTACACTGCAAAGTTATTTCGGAATACCGGAAGTATCCTGAAATGGCCATTCCGCATCTATTTTGAAATAATGGGAAGCTTATTCTGATGTCCCAGTAACCCTTGTTCCACGAGGGTTAAGGGGAATTTTGGAATAGTGCATTATTTCTAAGTTTGGTGCTGTTTACACGGTGCCAAATTACAAAATAAGCTTTTTCGAAATACAATCAAAATAAGCTACACAATTTGCATAGCTTATTTGA